>JAFJYJ010000003.1:13512500-14935000 GCA_019022615.1 Acacia melanoxylon | reverse complement strand
AATTGCCTGAATAACAAAAACATAAGCGTTGAGAACCTACTGTTGTGTTTCTGCATTTTCTATTTATTTTTCACATTTCATCTGAAACTGAGAAACATAAGCTCATGAACAAGAATATGACTATTTCAGTCCTAGACTCCTTCCTAGTTCACTAGATTTCAAAATTTCTCTGAAAAAAAAACCTACTGACCGCAGCAAGTCAACTAATTGTAAACAAAGACATCAAAGAATAGATTAGTGGAGTTTAAAATCAAAACGAGAAAAACCAATATTTATTTTTGAAACTTGACAACTATATTCTGTGTGAGGTTATTATTTTTTCACATTACCCATAAAAGCTGAAATTTGACATTTACTAAGTCCAAACCTATATTTCACAGTTGCCAACAAGTATCAGTGATATCATCAAGTATGAACAAATGCTCCAACTTTTTTTTAGGGAATCACATGTAAAAATGTCTAAAATAAAATGTAAGGAGATACTGATGACTAAGTAATGTTAGAAAGTATGATACCACCTACTTTGTTAGTGTTGTTGAAGAAATAGTTCTAGCTGATTTTGATTCTCATGAGCAAAGCTTCCAATTCTTCAGTATCTTCTTGTCCCTTGGACTGAGTACACAACTCCATTTTCAATTTCTTGCGTAGAAGCAGTGCTTCATTCCCATCACAGTTTCCAACTCCAATTCCAAATTTACTGATTTCCAATTCAAATTCATCAATATCTCGATGCCGCTTTGATCTCCTTCCCAAGTCACACTTCATTTTCCTTTTTTGAACAAAATTCTGATAGTCAGAGGCATGTATGGGGCAAACCCACACTCTTGGATGAAGTCTTCACAAGAAACGAAACTGAACGAAATCTTTTGGTTACAAGTGGTGTCCTCATCATTTCCACTGCTTCCTTTCAACCTCTCCAACACCAATTTGGAGAAGTATGGATCACAACAAAGTAAAATGTGATCTGAGCTTAATTCTGCATTTTCTGGATCAAAAATCTGGAATTCAATCGCTTCACCTTCTTCAAAGTAGCACTTGCATGTCACGACAACTTGAATTATTTCCTTTGAGATGAATTGAGGAACAACCGAACAGAAAACAAAACCCAATAAGTGATCAGAAGCCAAAGAAAGTTCTATGGTTACCAAACCAATTTTTTGACCGATTATACCCAAACCACAATGGAACACTGTTTCCTGGATAAAATACTACAAATCTTTGCTTGTTATGTACCGCTTGATTCAATGAGAACTCCACATGTTTCCCAATAGCACAACGTGAACGCTCATCTAATTTCTCGCAATTGTGAAATGAAATGAAATTATGACCATTTACCTTTAGCAATCTTGAAATTGTTGAAGTGAACACTTTCTCTAATGATATACAATTACTGGCAACAAGACTTACAAGGGACAGTGGAAGCTGTGGTAGAAACTGAAGCCTAGTGCAACCATTCAAGTTAAGTTGTTGCAGCCGTGAGAGATGTTTAATATTGTTGGGGAGTTTGGTTAGTTTAGAACAGTCCTTCAGAGTTACGATTTGTAGACATCCCATGGATTCTAATAGCTTATGTAGCTTTGATTCATCCACTAGGTATCTGCATTAAAAAAGGCGAAGCTCCGTGAGAGATCTAAAACAACATAACTCAGTTATTGGAAGTTTGCCAAGACTTGAAGAGTTTGATAAGTATATATTTTATGATTAAATAGGTATATATTTTATAAGAATTGACTAGATTTATTAATATTATATGCCTATTTAATTATCTTTTATAAACTTTTCCATCATTGAATCAAACTTAGGATCAAAGAATAAATCGACATAAAATCTACTCATATCCTATTTTTATTGTGCATGAGATATTATATGAAAGAAAAGAGACAAAAAGCATATGGAGCTTGCAACCATAAATTAAATAAAAGGAATAAAGACG
The DNA here is from genome assembly GCA_019022615.1 of Acacia melanoxylon. Lineage (NCBI taxonomy): Eukaryota > Viridiplantae > Streptophyta > Magnoliopsida > Fabales > Fabaceae > Acacia > Acacia melanoxylon. The sequence goes on along the minus strand of JAFJYJ010000003.1, from coordinate 14,933,067 downwards.
TGAACCCCACATGCTAAAGATTAAACTTGGATCCTAAGCTTGGTGATTAAACTTGGATCCTAGGCTTGGTGATTAAACTTGGATCCTAGGCTTGGTGATTAATTAAGAGGAGGAGACCTAAATTATAAATAGGGAGGCAGAGACATGCACAAAAGAGGAAGGAAGACGCAAGAAGGAACAAGGAAGAAGCAGAGGAGTAGCGGCTGGGCGTTTCGGTTTTCTTCATCATCTCCACGGAATGACTGTGGAGGCGACGGAGAAACTTTCTTTCATCTCTTTCCTTTATTCTTTCAATCTGAGTTTCATCTTTTTGTTATGGATTTTGTTATAGCCATGTGTGGCTAATTTTCTTTGCAACCTAGAGGAGCTATGAATTTATTTATGGATTAGATTTTATTTTCATTGTTTAGTTATAATTAATATTAATTTTGGTTACTTAATCTTGTTTGATTTTATCTATTTAGTGATTGACCATCATTGAATATGAATTTGAGAATTAGGGTTTACCTTGACGAAAGGGGATTTTAATTAGGCTCAAAATTAAGTAATATGGGATTAGATTACGATTTAATTTGCGATTAGGATAGACATATACCTAATAGCCCCATATAATTGTTGAACATTGTGTCCGAGTTTTGTTGCCTCTTGAGTAACTATGTTAGACATAACAAGTTATACTCAAGAGAGGGTTATAAGTGGACCGACAGACACTTATAGCTATTTATACTCGAGATTAACAAAACTAATGTTAAGGCTAATTAAATTAGTGGAATCAAGGTTTATGAAGCTAATAAGGGATTAGTGACTCTGGGTTGCTCATTTAATATTTTTGGTAGTTAGTTTATTTTGATTTTAGTTTTCTCTAAATTTAATTTAATTTGGTTTGCTCAACTTAAACAAAAGTGTAAAATTAATGCTTAACTGAAGTTGTTGGTACTAAGTCCTCGTGGGAATGATACTTTTCTTATCACTTTATTACTTGATACGACCCGTGCACTTGCGGAGTTTTTAGGCTATAAAGTTTTTCCCTCTCACATTGAGAAGCAGATATTTGAGATTGGCAAGATGCCCAATTGAGCCTACTTCCTTCAACAAATTACAGTTGATTGAAATTGATGTGCAGTAGGAGATATCTAATTCTTTAACAGATAGAGGAAGCTCTGGTAAACATTGAAGATTTCTGCAACTTCTTAAATAAAGCCTTTGAAGTCTTGAGAGTTGCTTGATGTTGTTTGGGAGCTCAGTTAAGCTAGAGCAGTTCAGGAAGCTTAGTATTTGTAAAGCACGTAAGGCATCAAATAGCATATGTAGCTCAGGTTTGTCAAATGCGTGCTCGGAGATGCGAAGATCCTCAAGAGATCTCAAGCAACATAACTCCTTTAATGGAAGATTCTTCAATTTTGAACCATTGAGATAAAGACATCTAAGCTTAGTAAGACTCCGGATCGACGGGTGCAGAATTTCTATTCCTGTTGACCCTAAAAATAAACATCTTAGTTCTTTGGATGATAATGAGAATTCCTTCAGATTAGGGCAGCCACCAATCAAGACTTTTCTAAGAGATCTTAAATGAGTACACTTTGGAGACTCTTGATGTTTTTGCATTTGCTCAAGTCCAAAGAGACAAGGCTGCTGAGAGATAAGATAGATGGATGAACATAACACAAACTTACACAGTTACATAGATTCACCAATTCAAGATTATGAGCCTTAGAGAAATCTGGCAACTCTCTCAGTTTTCTCAAAAAACTAAGATCTATTCTCTTCATATTCACAAAACCCTACAAAAGTTAACTAACAAACATCAGAAAGACTTCAAATTTCAGTTGAGCTTAAAAATGAAAAATACAATAATTTCCATTATACCTGCACACCATCCCAAAGTGTTTGAACATGGCTAAATTGCATTTTCAATTCAACAAGGCTCTCAGCACAAAAAGTTAATGGCAAAGAACTCAAAGGGTACCCATTCCACTAAAGCACCTTAGTTTATCAAAAATAGACTCAAGACCCATATGAAGGTGCACATTGGATGATCCAATATTGCGTACGGAATAAAATTTCTAGAATCTTAAATTAGTCATCTTTTTGAAGATGTCGGCAGCCAAGTATATATATCTAATTCGAGACACATTTAAGATTATGCCAATGAACATTAGAATAATAGTAAGTAAATTAAACCATGCTAGCTAAATTTGTCACCATGGATCACAAATGTTTAAGAGATAAAGGGCTCACCCGATTATTTTTCAATACATCATAGACTTCTTTGGGGTCCCATAATCTTGAGCGTCTTCCTAGTTCTTTGATGCACTCTTGACAAACAATTTTCCAATCCATTTTTTGTATTAGGTCGTGCATCCACAATCTTTCACCCATGGTAATAAGAGCCTTATCGTGGAAGGTTCTAATGCTAATTCTTGCATGGAATCCATAGTTGTCTAATAGCTGTATTACATGTTCTTTGATTTCACCTTTTAAAAAGCATGCAATGTCTAGAAATGCTTCCTTCTCTTCATAGTTTAACCTATTGTAGCTCAATTTTAACACTTGCTGAATATCTTCATTTGGAGTCTTTTTGAATTTTCTTAATGCACTGTCCCAGATCCTCAAGAGATCTCAAGCAACATAACTCCTTTAGTGGAAGATTCTTCAATTTTGAACTGTTGAGATAAAGACATCTAAGCTTAGTAAGACTCCCGATCGACGGGTGCAGAATTTCTATTCCTGTTGACCCTAAAAATAAACATCTTAGTTCTTTGGATGATAATGAGAATTCCTTCAGATTATGGCAGCCACCATTTAGGACTTTTCGAAGAGATCTTAAATGATTACCACTTTTGACACTCTTGATGTTTTTGCATTTGTTCAAGTCCAAACTTATACAGTTACATAGATTCACCAATTCAAGATTACGGGCCATGGAGAAATCTGGCAACACTCTCAGTTTTCTCGAAAAACGAAGATCTATTCTCTTCAAATTCACAAGATCCTACAATAGTTAACTAACAAACATTAGAAAGACTTCAAATTTCAATTCAGCTTTAAAATGAAAAATACACTAATTTCCATTATACCTGCACACCATCCCAAAGTGTTTGAACATGACTATATTGCATTTTCAGTTCAACAAGGCTCTCAGCACAAAAAGTTGATGGGCAAAGAACCCAAAGGGTACCCATTCCACTGAAAGTACTTTAGTTTATTAGAAATAGACTCAAGACCCATCTGACAGTGCACATTGGATAGTCCAGTATTGCGTACGGAATAAAATTTCAAGAATCTTAAATTAGTCTTCTTTTTGAAAGACCTGGCAGCTAAGTATATATCTCTAATTCGAGACACATTTAAAATTATGCCTTCAATAGCTTCAGTTCCTTGCAATTGTCAAAATGAACATTAGAATAATAGTAAGTAAATTAAACCATACTAGCTAAATTTGTCACCATGGATCACAAATGTTTAAGGGATAAAGGGCTCACCCGATTATTTTTCAATACATCATAGACTTCTTGGGGGTCCCATAATCTTGTGCGTCTTCCTGGTTCTTTGATGCACTCTTGACAAACAATTTCCCAACCCATTTTTTGTATTAGGTCATGCATCCACAATCTTTCACCCATAGTAAAGAGCCTTATCATGGAGGGTTCTAATGCTAATTCTTGCATGGAATCCATAGCTGTCTAACAGCTGTATTACATGTTCTTTAACCTCACCTTTCAAAAAGCATGCAATGTCTAGAAATGTTTCCTTCTCTTCATAGTTTAACCCGTTGTAGCTCAATTTTAACACTTCATGATAGATTCTAAGAATTAGGATCTAGTAGAACAATTCAAAAACCAGAATCTGGAATTCTTGACCAAATAAGACAATACTTTCAATATATATTTCTGCATAATGATCTATTTACACAATGGGGAAATATATAGGAATACATAACTGTCATAACAAACTGAAAATAACTTCCTAAGTGATAAGACAACATAACCTCCTAAGGATAAGATAATATAACTTCCTAAAAATCAGACAACTTCCCCTAACTAACTAAGTAATCTTATCCAAACGCCTCTTCCGACTTGGTATCCTATCACTTCCTGAATATCTTCATTTGGAGTCTCTATGAATTTTCTTAATGCACTGTCCCATTCTTCTTCAGTTTTGGAGTGAAGAAAAGAACCCAAAACTATTAAAGCTAAACGATTGCCTTTGGTATAAGTGACAACCCTTTTTTTTCATTGTTCATACCCAATTTCAGGATGATCATTGCGGAAAGCTTTCAAGTTGAAAAGTTTGAGGGATTCTTGATACCGCAATGGCTTGGCCTCATATATATCATTAACTTTACCAATAAGCATATGCTTATCTCTTATTGTTATGATGACTTTACTACGTACCTTGCCCCAAGCAATCACATTCTCTTGCTAGATAGTCTAATTGCTTTGAACTATCAACATCATCTAGCACAATGAACACTTTTCTGCAGCTAAGCCTTCTCCTAACAAATGTAGATTCCATCACTTTAGGGGCTACTATGGATATTTTCTTCCATTAGTAGCTCTGAAACAAGTTTATCACGTATATATTTTAATCCATGCTTTTCCGACTCCTCCCTTACTTTTTCTAAGAAACACCAACTTTGATATTGAGGAGATAGTTTGGCAAATACAACCTTAGCCATGGTTGTCTTGCCTATCCCGCCCATTCCCCAAATTCCAATGATTGGAAATTTTCTCAATAACAATTCAATGCATTCACAATTTTCATCAATTCCAACAAGACCTTCAAATATACTTGGATGCTTATGATCTAATTTTTGCATAACATCGTTGACAATGTTCTGAATTAGTTCATATTCATCCCTGGCACATGAAAAATATTGGACAAAACAAAGAAAAGTTAGTACACACGCATACAGAGTGCCGTCGGAAAAGAATATGAAAATAAAACTTGATTAACCAAGTAATAGTTATGAACATAGCAGTTAAAAAAAAAAAAACATAATTGACAACCATATAGTTAGTATTAAGATATGTGTGATGGATCAAGAATTCATGATGACTTGTTATGATTCTGTAAAATTATGATTTTCAGGGAAAGAAAACCATGGATGAAACCAAATATTTGGCTGGTCAGGAAAAATATGAAACCAGTCAATTTGATAAGAAATAATTAATTTAAAAAAAATCCTTAAATATTGATAGACGAATAATTACCTAAAGAATTGAGAATGCCACCCAGCTAAATTGGCTATTTCAAAAAGAGCATCTCTCCATTTCTTCAATTTATCCGGGTTGTGCCTGAAATATCTCTCATGTTTTGCAAATGCCTTCTCATAAGCCCCCTTCTGCTTGCGAACATCAGATGGGTCAACTTTGTAGAACACAGGAATCACAAACTGGCCTGAATCTTTCCTGCATTGGAGTATCTGCGCGAGTTCATCCAAGCACCATTTTGAGGAAGCATAATTCTCTAAGAAAACCACGACAGATATACTCGAATCCTTGATCGCTTGGATGAGAGATTATGAGATATCATCGCCTTTGGGAAGCTGATAATCAATAAAGGTTCTTAAGGATTTTTGGGTGAGAGAAGTGTGAAGATGGCTAATGAAATTTGAGTGTGTGTCCACTCCTCTGAAACTGATGAACACATCATAGTTCTTTGAATAAATTGGTTGAGAGGAAGACTTTGAAGTTGAAGCAGCAGCACCCATCGTAGTTACTACTGTCAGCCACTTCTTGAAAGGAATAAACACAGATTTTCGATCAGCCAAGACTGATAATGAGGAGATCGCGGTTAATTTTGAAGATGAGAGAATGAAGTTTCATTGATAAAGGAACCGCTCCGTAGAATCAACTTGACGACGAAGATGATGAAGATCATATGATGGTGGGTCCACTATAATTTTTTTTTTCCTTTAATGTAAAACTCGTTTCATTCACGTCTATTATTGGCGGAAGAAAAAAAAAATAGAGAAAATTACCTTTAAAACTAAATAAGAGAAAATACGATGATTATTTAAAATTTTAAAATTATATTTAAGTCCTAGGTGAGATTTTTTTTTGACAAATTCTAACGACAAATTCATAGATATAAATTGACAAGTTTATGAGCTTCTATTAACAAGTTCATGGGTGTTTGACAATTAAAATTTATTATAAAAAAAATCTCATATTTCTATTATTTGGGATTTAAATACAATTTTTTCAAAAAATATCCCAGTTTTCCCCTTAAAAAGTATCCCTATTGAGTTGATATAAAAGTAAAACAAACAACCCTTTGTTTTTAGGTTTAATTAGAAAAGAGGTTGGACAGTCATGAGGAAGTTCGATCTTAGAATTGGTCATAACATTGGAGAATGCATCATAACTCCTACGTACCTAAGTAAACATCTGAGGGTAATAGACAGCTGAGATTCGATCCTGGATATAATAGCTTACCGGAGAGCAAGTAACTGTAGTTGTGTGATATTCTATGTCGACAACAGTGAGTTAATTATCTCCAACAAAAACAAAACGAATATATTACATGAAAAATAAACTCCATATTCAATAAAGCTATTGATGATATGAAATATAAAAACGTTTATCAACCGTGTTTAATATTAATATGCGAATGTATGTCTAATAATTATGAATTCGTATTAAAACTGACATCAATTTATTTATTCATTAAAACAATAAAGTCAATACACAATATGATAAACCGATCGAATTGCTTATTACAAAATTAACCTGCACATTTCCTTTCTATGACCAAAATAAAAGATAAACAATTATATCATTACTTAAAAAAAGTAATTAATTCTATAATTACATCAAGTATTCACCGGACAGCTTATTATTATTGCTGCAAAGAAGACGATAGAGTGAAGAAAAGGAATTTAAACTTTATGAGGAACAAGAGCATATGGATTGCTAATTAACTATGAGGAGAGGGTGTTAGGAAGAAAAGTGCTGTGGAACTTTATTGTTGCATATGGATTGCTGTGGAACTTTCTCTCGGGGCCTCTTCTCTTTTTTGTGATATCTTCTTCTCTTATATTTCTGAAAGGACTCTATTTAAAGGTAAAATCTATGCAAGAAGACCTAAGACCTAGAGAGACAAGTTAGCACAAATAGGGAGCAACTTACTTTTTAAGGTTGCAGGTTTGACTTTCTATCTTAGTATATATCCGTAAGCTACTAGCTGTCATATAGGATGGCTTTTTGGGCACTGGGAAAGGTGTTTGTCTTTCCTATATTAGCCGTTAGGAATATTTGTTTAGGCATTGAGTATTTTGTATGAGAATGTTGTAAGGAGAAGGGAATCAGGTCTTTTATAAACCTATGACTTTTCTTGGCTGAAAGGGTATTTTCTACTCTTTCAAATTATTGTAACCTTTTGGATATCAGATTATCAATATGTTTTATAATTGAGTCTAGAGTTCTTTATTGATTCCTAGCAATTGGTATCAAAGCGGAACGATTTCTAGGAAAATGGCAGACGAAATTAGAAGTTTAAGAGAGACAGTGGTAAGTCTGGCCAAGAAAGTAGATGAGCTTTATGGGTTATCTAAGCAGGTGGACGAGCTAACTGATGGGATGAGTTTGATGAGAGAAGTATTGTTGCGGATGGAACAAGGTTCGAGCAAGAAGAGTTAAAAAAAAACATAGAGGAGGATTCCCAGTCCAAAACAAAAACAGAAAGCCACGCAGATGCATAAAAGGAAGCAACAAGTTTCAGAAAGTTAGAATTACTAGTATTCGATGGAGACGATCCGATAGGATGGTTCTGCCGAGTGGAGCGATATTTCCATATCAATAATGTACCGGAAGCAGAGAAGCTGGAGGTTGCAGTAGTATGCCTCGAAAACTGAGCCCTTCACTGGTACTAGTGGAAGGAGGCACGAGGCGCGATAACCAACTGGATGGAGTTTAAACACAAGGTGCTAGAGCGTTTTCATACCTTCCAGCGAGGAGGAGAGTATAAAATCCTTTTCTCAAATAGGCAAGAAGGATCAGTACTAGAGTATGTAAAGGAATTCGAGCGGCTTTCTTTTCCATTACAAGATGCAACCAAGGAATGTCTAATGGGAGCATTTATTTATTGCTTGAAGACAGATATTCAGCCGGAGTTGGAATTGGCCGAAGAAACAAACTTGGAAGAATTAATCAAGATGGCTCTTCACATAGATAGCAAGAACCGGATCCTGGAGCTATATAAGGGAGTTCAGACCTTAAAACCCGCAAGCAACCTTGGACCCAGAAAGTACCCAGCCCAACACAGTTACTCCAGGGTTGCCCAATTCTCAAGAAAGTACCTCGCCCGAGTGGCTGTAACAGCGTCTCATCACTCTCACACTCACAAGCCTGACCCAAAAACTCAAGAAAACACCACGGTGGGTTCTTCAACTGCAAACTCGACGGTGTGTAAGCCTGGGTGGAGTCGCTGGCTACCGGATGCAGAGATGGCGCGCCTATGAGAACTCAAACTCTGCTACAAGTGTGGTGAGCGATATAGTCCGGCACACACTTGTCGGGAGAAGCACCTACAAGTGTTTTTAGTCGACATTGAAGCCGAGAATTGGGAACAGCAAGTGGCAAAAACATGGGAGGGGACGGATGGACTAACAGAGGTTGAAGAAGAAGCCACCCGGATGGAATTATCACTAAATTCGCTCTCTGGCCTGGAAAATAATCATACGATGAAGGTCCAAGGGAAGCTTGCCGGTGAGACCGTAATTGTCCTCATCGACAGTGGAGCCACGCATAATTTCATCGTTGAGCATCTCATAAATCGACCAGGAATTCGAAAAGATGAAGTAGTCGAGTACACGGTCACTGTGGAAGATGGATACACAGTAAGAAGAAATCAACTGTGCCGAGAAGTGACATTGAAGGTGTAAGGGCTTGACATTGTCGAGACCTTCTACCCGTTTTCGTTACGAGGAGTTGGCATAGTTTTGGGCATCGAATGGCTAAGTAAGTTGGGAGACGTCAAAGTTAACTGGAGACAGATGACTATGCAAATTGGGAGGAAAAGCAATCAAATCTGTTTGACAGGGGACCCTACACTATCCAAAACTCAAGCATCCTTGCAATCTATCATGAGAACAGTCAAGAAAAAGGGACAAGGATATTTAGTGGAGTGTCTCAGTCTCAAGAAGGAAGGTGAGGGAAAGCAACTATTAACTTTAGAGGTCTAGAAGCTATTAAGCAAGTACACTTTGGTTTGCCAACCCACGACCACGATACCTTCTCCACGCCCAGGAGATCATGCAGTAGTGATAAAACCCGGGGAATAGCCGCCTAACATACGACCATACAGGTATCCTCATTCACAAAAAAAAGGAGATCGAAGAATTAATCCAAGAAATGCTACAGGCAAGGATCATCCAGCCAAGCACCAACCCTTATTCAAGTCCAATCTTGCTAGTAAAGAAGAAAGACGGAAGTTGGCGTTTCTATGTGGATTATCGTGCACTAAATAAGATAACCATACCGGATAAATTCCCCATTCCTACCATCGATGAGCTGCTGGACGAGTTGAAGGGAGCTGCTGTATTCTCAAAATTGGATTTAAAATCCGAATATCATCAAATTCGGATTAAGGCCAGAGACGAACACAAGACAACCTTCCGAACACATGAAGGGCTCTATGAGTTCAAGGTGATGTCGTTCGGACTCACTAACGCCCCTTCTACTTTCCAAGCATTAATGAATGAAATATTTAGAGGATACCTAAGGCAATTTGTGCTTGTATTTTTTGATGATATATTAATTTATAGCTGTGATATTAGCACTCACCTGGAACACCTAGACAAGGTGCTAGTTGTCTTGCAGGAGAACCGATTGGAAATTAACTTGAAAAAGTGCAGCTTTATTCAACCAAGGATCGAATACCTTGGTCACATCATTTCTGATCAAGGCGTCCAATCAGATCCAACAAAGGTGGAAAGTATGTTAGCCTAGCCTCAACCTAAGAATGTGCGGTCATTGAGGGGATTTTTGGGTTTGACCTGTTATTACCAAAGATTTGTCAAGAACTACAGCAAGATTGCAAGTCCATTGACTGAATTACTCAAGAAGGAGGCCTTCAAGTGGTCACCAGAAGCAACAAAAGCTTTCAACACTTTCAAGATAGCCATGACCACATTACCGGTATTGGCCATGTTGGATTTTTCCCTTCCTTTTGAGCTAGAAACCAATGCTATGAGGACCGGATTGGGCTTTGTCCTAATGCAGCAAGGGAACCCAATCGCTTATTACAGTCAGAAATTATCCAAAAGGGCCCAGCAAGGTTCGATATACAAAAGAGAATTGATGGCCATTGTACTCGCCGTTAAGAAGTGGCGGCACTACTTGTGGGGGCAGAGTTTTTTCATTTGGAATGATCAAAAGGCATTAAAATACCTGCTGGAGTAGAGAATCCTGGATGAAGATAAGCAAAAATGGGTGTCAAAACTAATGGGGTACAAGTTTGAAATTGTCTACAAGCCCGGAAAAGAAAATCGAGCTTCTGATTCCTTATCACAACAAGAAGAGCCTTTAAAACTCATGGCTTTCTCTATGTGGCAGAATGAGGATATAGAGGATTGGGAGAGGGAAGTACAAGCTGATTCTAAGCTCAAGAAAATAATGCAGCAGCTACTTACTCATTCCAACCAGGAGGGAACTGAAGGTTATACCCTATTCCAGGGGTGTTTATATTTTAAGAACAGATTGGTGCTACCTAGAAACTCAACCAAAATTCCTTTGTTGATAAGGGAATATCACACTTCACTGGTGGGAGGGCATTTAGGATACTTGACGACATACAAGAGGCTGGCTAATGTGGTTTATTGGGAGGGAATGAAGTGGGAAATTCAGAGGTACGTGGCTGAATGTGAAACTTGCCAAAGAAACAAGCATCAAGCTCTTTCTCTAACGGGCTTGTTGCAACCCTTTCCTATTCCCCATGCGATATGGGAGGACATAAGTATGGACTTTATCACAGGACTACCAAAATCTAGCCGCTATGACACTATCCTAGTTGTGGTGGATCGCCTCACGAAGTATGCCAATTTTATCTCACTACGCCATCTTTTTAGTGCAAAGGATGTGGCAGCAATATTTTCCCGAGAAATCATCTGGCTGCATGGTTTCCCGAAGATGATTATTTCTGACCGAGATCGCGTATTCGTTAGTCATTTCTGGTGAGAGTTGTTTAAACAAAGATGGAACACAGCTATGTTTGAGTTTAGCTTACCACTTGGAGACCGATGGGCAAACAGAAGTTTTGAACAAAGGATTGGAGAGCTATCTACGATGTTTCACTAGTGAACAACTAAACCAATGCGTACGTTGGCTACCATGGGCTGAATATTGGTACAACACCACACACCAAGGTTTAGCCAACATGACACCTTTTCGAGCCATGTACGGAAGGGATCCTCCCACTTTCCTCAAACTCACTCATGAGCCATCAGCCATAGAAGCAGTTAATGAGCACATAAATTCAAGGAATGCAATCATTGCAACCCTGAAAGACAATTTGCGCGCAACTCAAGAGGAAATGCGCCTACAAGCAAATAAGCACCAAAGAGACGTTCAGTTTCAGGTAGGGGATCTGGTGTATGTCAAGATTCGCCCCTACCGTTTGTGCACCTTGGCTCGAAGGAATAATGAGAAACTCAGCCCACGTTTTTATAGGCCATTTAAGATCATTGAAAGGGTGGGAGCTGTTCTTACAAACTTGACCTTCCTCCTACAACCCGTGTTCACCCCGTGTTCCACATTTCAGTCCTTAAAAAATTAGTGCAGTCAGCCACAATGACTACTACCATACCTCCAGCTCTATCGGACCAATTAGAGCTTCAAGTCCAGCTGGCTGAAGTGTGTAAAGTACGCAAGTTGATGACTGGGAAATTAGAAGTCCTCATACAATGGAAGGACATGCCATCTCATGACAATTCTTAGGAGGATGATGAGGTCATTGCCACCCAATTTCCAGATTTTCACCTTGAAGGCAGGGTGCAACTTTTAGGGGAAGGAAATGAAAGGACTCTATTCAAAGGTAAAACCTATGCAAGAAGACCTAAGACCTAGAGAGACAAGTTAGCACAAACAGGGAGCAACTTACTTTTTAAGATTGTAGGTTTGACTTTCTATCTTAGTATATCCATAGGCTACTAGCTGTCATATAGGATGGCTTTTTGGGCACAGGGAAAGGTGTTTGTCTTTCCTATATTAGCCGTTAGGAATATTTGATTAGGCATTGAGTATTTTGTATGAGAATGTTGTAAGGAGAAGGGAATCAGGTCTGTTTATAAACCTGTGACTTTTCTTGTCTGAAAGGGTATTTTCTACTCTTTCAGATTATTGTAACCTTTTGGATATCAAATTATCAATCTGTTTTATCATTAAATCTAGAGTTCTTTACTGATTCCTAGCAATTTCCTTCTTCTATTCTCTGTTTGATTGTAATGTTGTGACGCAGAAATATATCCAACTCAATATCATCTATTCTTTGCACCACATTAGATAGCTTTCCTGATTCATAACACCCAAAATGAAGAAAGATTTGACCTGCAAATTAAGGGCACAATCAGATACTATTAAATTGTTATTAACAATAGTCTAAGATGCTAATGCTGGTTCTTGAACGGCCTATTGTTGAATTTTCATCAGACAAATGTAGCTAAAGCTAAGGTTATCACAATCTTTCCTTCATTACAGGAACTTTTGGAAGAGTTGCATTTATTATTAGTCTTACCAAGTCACAATTTTTTTTGAAGTAATAAGTTCTGCAAGATTTTCTTGGATCAACCAAGTCTTCTAAGTTTGGTTAATTAGCATGACAATTGAAGTTTTTCTTGGGGCCAACAACCATTTGAAGTATTAAATAATTTTTATAAAGTTTTATTATATTTGAAAAATTTATTTTAACACATTTAAAAATGTACCAAAGCACACTCCAGAAGTTAGTCAACATCTCCTTAAGAAATTGAATAAATCAACAATTCTCGCAACAGAAAAGTTGATGTCCTATACCTCTCAAGCTTATCACAGGCTCATGATATCCAAAGAACAGCATCACTGATTCACTGATCTATCAACAAAGCTCCTCCAACAGAAGCTCACTTATGTTACAATGAGGCTGAAATCCTATAAAGAAAGAAATATGATCAGCAATGCAATTAGTTAAAGATAGCTGTCAATTACCAAAAATAATTTAGCATGCTTAAGGGATAAAATATCAAAGAGGAGAGATATACCAATAAAGCAATTGTATCACTATTGAATATTATCCTTTTATTCAGCACACAAAGTGGGGTCTAGCTTGTGTTGCTTCTAATAAGCATAGTCTTCAACTCTTCAACTGGAATTCCGAAAATGCTGACCATTAACCTCTCAATTATTTGATCTATTATGGCTGTAGTCTCAGACAGCCACTCCTTCCCCAATTCATCACTATTATGGTCAGGAAATTCATCCAATCTTGCATACAAACTGAGCTCTTTTGTCTTATGATATTCATAGGCATACACAGGGAGTACCCCATATTCCTTAATCAAGAAATCACATTCATGCTTGAATTCAAATGAAACCTTTGTGTTCTTAGAGGTGTCTGGCAAATTAATTTGAAGGGTTGATACCACAGTAAAACATGATCTGATTTTGAAAAATCTGAATGCATAGGTGAACAATATTGCCAATCACTTGGCTCTATGATCTCTTCACCTTCTTCCAAGTGCAGTCGGTAATACAATCTAAAACTTCTGTTTTCAAACAAAGATCGGAGACTGTTATTTGAAGTAACTCAGAAACAATGACACTGAAAACAAAACCCGGAGAGTTATGAAAATGAGAAGCAAGCTGAATAGCTATGGAAGCATTTGCTGTTCGATTATTTCCAAACCACTCCGGAACTCTTCTCCCTGGGTAACAAACAGCACTGAAGTAATAAACCACAGACTTATCAAGATAAAGACATCGCATCATTGCAAATTAAGAATTTATCAAAATACCATACAGTGAAAGCTCATCCAACTTCATGCAATTTCCTAGGAAACAGTAATCCATCCTGTAATTAAAAGGCATGCGAAATGCAGTCTCAAGTGATGTGCAATCAGTGGCATCTAAATATGTAATATATGGTGGAAGTTCTGGTAGAGATCGAAGCCTCCTGCATCCTCTCAGTTTCATGATTTCTAACTTTGAAAGATGCTTGATGCTAGCAGGGAGGCTCTCCACACTGCTTCCACTAAGTGATAAACAATGTAAGGATGTTAAGGCACTGATATGTCCGGTAGTTCAGCCAAGTTACTGAACCCTTCTAAGATCAAGTGTTGCAATGAATGCAAGGCATCAAATAGGATATGTAGTTTTTGTTTGTCAATTACATTTCCACGGTCATAAAGAATAAGCTTCGCAAGAGATGTCAAGCAACATAGCTCCTTTATAGGAAGATTCTTTAGCTTTGAACAATTGAAACTGAGACTTTTAAGTTTCTTGAGTTGCCCGATTGATGGGTGTAATATCTCTATTCTTGTTCTTGTTAAATCTAATTCCTCTATTTTCTCTAACAACAAAGAAAATTCCTCAAGGCTTGAACATCAATCAACAGAGAGTCTACTAAGAGATTCTAAAAGGCTTGAACTACAAAAACTACTCTTCAGTTCACAACAACAGCTTAGATTCAAAGTAATGAGTTTGTGGAAAGATAAGATAGATGGATGAACATAACACAAACTTGAGTAACATGAAAGATCTATGTGTTCAAGATTTAGTGCCTTAGAGAAATCAGGTAGCTCCATCAATTGGCTGGATCCATACAGGTCCACAACCTTTAAATTCACAAAATCCTGTAACCATTAGACAAGAAATCAAATAGGGGAAAACTTGTATTTTAATTGAATCAGAGAGGGGGGTAGTGGGAGAGAGAGGCAAAGATGGGTGGATTTGGGTGTGCGTGCAAAAAATACCTGTACACCATCCCACAATTTCCTAACGTGGCTATGCTTCATGTGAATTTCGAGAAGGCTCTGCAGACAAAAGGTTGATGCTGGAAGGGATTCCAAAGGAAAGTAATCCCAATAAAAGAACCTTAAGCTGTCACAGAATGACCCAAGGCCTGAAGGAAGGTTTGCAAAGCCTTCAGGAGAGGTGGAATAATATAATTTGAAACTTCTGAGATTAGGCATATTTTTGAAAGCATCAGAACTCAAGTGTACCTCTTCCATTTGAGACACATTAAATGTTATGCTTTCAATTGCATCAGCACCCTGTACTCTGTAGCACATAAAATTTGGGGGAACAAAAGGAGTAAATATAAAATGTATCATATTGTACTGTTTTTTTTTTACTAACTCAAACTTGGCCAACAAAGTAAATAGTACTGTAGTTCTTTATCTCACCTTTTTATTTTTCAATATATCATAAACTTCTTCATGATTCCACAAATGGCTCCGTTTTCCAGGTTCTTTTAAACATTGCTGACGAACAATCTCATTGCCCATTCCTTGTCTTAGGTCCTGCATTTCCACTCTATAGAATAAGTCAATAGTTATTAGAGCCTTATCTAAAAGGGTTCTTATGCCAATACTTGCATGGAGCCCATAGCTCTCAAATAATCTTATAACATTTGATTCATATTCACCCTTCAAGTAACATGCAATATCTAAAAACATTCCCTCTCCTTATCATTCAGTTCGTCATAACTCAATTTTAACACTTCTTGAACGCCTTTTTGGGGATCTTTTTCAGTTGGCTTAGTTTACTTTCCCATTCTTTGGTAGTCTTGGAACGAAGAAATGAACCCAAGACTGTTAAAGCTAAGGGAATGCCTTTGGCATAAGCAACTGCACTTTCTGATAGTTTTTCATATCCAATTTCTGGACGGTCTTTGTGGAACGCTTTGAAGCAGAATATAGCTTAAAGGGATTCATAATCACTCAATGCCTTAGCCTCATGTATCTCGTTAACTCATCCAGCAAGTACATGCTTATCTCTTATTGTTATGATGACTCTACTGCCAGGTCCCAAGCTGCCACATTCTTTAGCCTGACCGTCAAGATGCTTTGAATGGGATACATCATCAAGAACAATCAAGACCTTTTTTCTTCCAAGTCTCCTCATAGCAAATGTGGAACTTAAAATTATGGATAGGCCATCACACGAATTTTCATCATCTAGTAGCTTCAATATAAGTTGATAGCGAACACAACTCATTCCGTGCTTTTCTGTCATTTCCCTGACGTTTTCCATGAAGCAGCTACTTTCAAATTGAGAAGAAAGTTTGGTAAAGGCGGCCTTGGCCACGGTTGTCTTGCCTAAGCCACCCATACCCCAAATACTATTGGTGCTTTTAGCAGCAACAATTCAATACAGTGACAATTTTCTTATATCCCAAAATAGAAGTATTTATTTTTTATATTAAGGACCACCCTATAAGAAAGATTGTTCCTTTTAAAAAAAGTGCGAGGAAGAATATGTAATTAGCCAACAAAAACTTGGTTTACAGATTTGTTCGACCAATATTGTTTTGATCTTAAACCTCCCAACCTGGTCCCTTATTTAGGAAATAAGAAATACTTAAAAACAAAAAACAAAAAACAAGGGTAATATGGTCCCTTTATATGTTGACTTTGGATTTTGGAAAGCAACGCAATTTTAGATGCCCGATCTACACTTCCATATTCTCCCTTCCTCTCGTCAATATCTCCCTCCATAAATAAGTCTTAATAGGATGCATCTGAGTCAGTCAGGTGTTCTAAACTTGTAATTAACTTCTTCTAATGGTTTGCATTGTGATAATTAAATATGCAACCTTTTATTGTGTGGACACGGCAATTAAATCCATACTTCTTTCTTCCTATTTACAGTGCACTTCAAACATTTTTCACACACATCAAGAAAAACCTTAAACCTTAAATTTTATTAATTCTACTATAAAATTCAACAATTTTTTAACTCTATCCCTATTTAAATATACATATTAATAATATCAAGTGAAAAAAAGTCAACACAATAATAAGTGTAGCGTCCGAAATTTTAAAAATATGGAGCCGTTACCAAAATTTTAACACAAGGATGATTTTGAAGGCATTTTTTTGAAAAATGAAAATTAGATAAGGTTTGGGAGTCGATTGTGCATAGAAAATGTATTATGCACTCCACAACAACAGTTCATAAGAACGGTTACTCTAAGTCAATTATTGACCTTTAATTTATTATAACTACCCGAATAAAAAAGAATATTTAAAAAATAGATAAAATGGAAAATAAATAAAAAGAAAGTTTATTTACAAAAAGAAAATAAGAAAACAAATATTTATTTACAAAATTGGACTTGACCTAGAAGAAAACCTAGGGCCAACATAATTTTTAGAGGGATCACAACGCATGTAGTTCAAGCTAAAAAGGTGTATCACTTTGTTAGTGTTTTTTTAGGAAAAAGTTCCTAGAATTTTTTTTTTGTTGGTTTGTATTTTTTTTTTTTATGAAAGCAATTATTTTTAATTTAGAAATATTTTTGAAAGGCTTTTGGATTAAACTTCTTGAGGAGATTCCAATATTCTCATATGGAAGAATAATCGATTTTGCTTGAGGGGCTCTAAAAACCTCACACAACATAAATTCCTTAGAAGGAAAACATATATATGCCAAATACCATAAAACAAATCCAACGGTCAAGCTTACATTATCATCCACACTCCATATGCCAAATATCCATCCAAATCCAGTGGCAACCATGATTTTGACAAGTATTATAAAACAAAAACATTTTGATGCTTAGCGCTAGTTTTAAAGATGAAGAGAGCATGTTGATGGTGCCACTAAAACAGCAAATGAGATAAAAATAGATGAGTACATATATAAATCAAAAGGTGAAGCTATCATTCACAAATGGATAAAAATAGAATGAGTGTAATAAGAATCATTAATAAAGTATATTAGTCAAAATTATATTTGATTCTATCCTCTATCTATTGATGCTTAAGCTGGCATATGTGATAATCATCACAAGAGTATAGACTTTCCTTAGGTGTTTCTTTTTTTTAAAAAAAAAAAAAAAAAAAAAAAAAGATAAGAGAAGGAAAATAGAAGAGTAAAGGAAAATGAAAAACAATAATAATAATAATAATAATAATAATAATAATAAAAAAGAATCAATCCTTAGTATATTGGATTCCTCGTTCTAGCCATTGATGTTGAAGCATCACATATGTGATATCAACCATAAGAGCATAGGTTTTTCTTGAGTTTATGAGGAAAACCAGATAAAAAAGATGAATAATATATTTTACTCTTTTTAGGCACCTCCAACCATTTCTTATCTCTTTTCTCTCCCCATTTTTTTGGTTCTTGCTTCAACTCTGCTCCCCTATTGTCTCAAGGTAGAGTTTTTCTCATATATGCATTTTCTTTAATTTTTGTTCTTTTTGAATTTTTTGTTAAAAAAAATTCCTAGTTTGACCCTAACACTATCAAGAGGCGATTTTTTTTTTTCGTTTTTAAAATTTTTTGCTTAATGAAACTTCCTAATTTTAAACTGAATTACCATAATTGAGAGAGATTTTTTATATGTATTTTTTCCTCACAAGCAATTTCCTAATGAGAGATATTTATTATATTTTTGTTTTTTTTTTAAAATTTACATTTTCCCACAAATATTTTTTTAATTTAAATCTATCAATATAAATTAGAGATATTTTTTATTTTTTTCTCTTCCATAATGACTTCACACTTTGTTTCCTAATCCTTATATCAATCAAATCAATGAGATGAATTGTTTTGAAATCTGTTGATATTTATTACACACTTCAATTGCAAGACAATCACCATTAATGATGATCATTTTTCAAAATTCAATTATAATCTAATCATCAACGTATTTGGCTTATTGTGCACGGATCAATGAGGTTTTTAATTTTCATGTTTTTATATTTTAGTGGGCCTGGACAAAATAAGTTGTTTATAATAAGTGAAAAATTAAATTGTACGTTCACCTCAAAACTTTAATAAGGTATCTTATAAATAGGACCAAAAAAACCTTCTATCTCTGCCCCATATATAGGACCAGAAAAGTAATAGCTAGTTATTACAAGTCATTTTTATCAAATAATAGTACCACTACCCACGATGAATAGCACTGTGTATCCTGGAGGATATTAAGAACCACAATTCACTGCCCAGAATTAGAATAAACCCTTTAGAGAGACCAATAAATCTAAACAAGCATGCTTCAGGAGATGAAAGTCTCAGCTTTTACAAGTGCAAGGAACACAAAGATATGGCCTGCAAAAGTTTCTATTTATGGTAAGAGAAGCAATTACTTCAAGCATCCGTTTAACTGCTTATCAGTCATGTTACTTTTTAACTCAAGCCTAATTAATGGGTAAATGTAGAGAGAGAGATATTACCAATAAAGCATTGGTAGTAATTTATTTTTGTAGGGTGCCGCTATCTTTCTCAAATTCCAAATTCATTTCAGATAGTGAGAGTAGTAACTCATCAATGTGGGTAGGTTGAAGAGAAGACTCCTTCAATTTCTTTGTTAGAGTAAGTAGTTCTTCCTCATCACAAGTATCTCGAGGTCTTTTTATGCCTAGCTCCAACTTCAGTTCCTTTTGTTGAAGGAAATTGTTGTATTTTGAGGCATATATTGGGTGGATTCCCCATTCTTTGATCAAGCGATCACCAAACTCAAATTCAAATGAAAGCGATCCCACATCCTTAACTCTTTTTCTTCTAACTTGATCTAATATGAATTCACAAAAGAGGGGATCATACCATTGGAAGACATCATCCGAATTCAATCTTGTCATCGAATAATGCCATCCTCTTGGGCCTTCAAAATAATGAACTAAACCGTGACCTTTTTCAACATCAAAATCATACAACCAGCCGCACCGACAGCTTGAGTGACTTCGATCCTTTTCCTTAGAGGAGAATTGAGGAATAACAAAACAAAAAATGAAGCCCAATAAGTCATCAAAAAATGGAAGTTGAAAAGAAATTGAACGAGTATGCGTGGTTTTGTCTAGAAACCCCACAGGGTTGTTCAGCATTTCAGGGAAATAAATCCACGTTTCAAAATTGTCATATACTTGCTTCAATGAGAAACTAGCATATTCCATAATTCCACAAAGTGAATGCTCATCATTATCAAAACCACTCTTTTTTTGGCTACCCAAATCCAACCCGAATTCCATTTGTTGAAGGAAATTGTGATATTCTGAAGCATATATTGGGCAAACTTCACATGCTTCTATCAGATCATGTTTGGCTCTGTGGTAGTTCTCATAAAAAGAGACAATAGAAAACTCAAATGAAAGCTTAGGGTCACCTTGAATGCCTTGATCATCCTCTCTTTCCATAAGTTCCCTCAAAATGCATACAGAGTGGATTGGATCATACCATAGAAAAACATGATGCGAATTTAATTCTGCTACCCATTTAATGTAACCCTTGTGTTTGGCTTCTACGCCACCTTCAAAATATATTTGGCATTTCAGGAAACTCATACAGTTTGGCTTTGATGTGAACTGTGGAAGAACACAGCAGAAAACAAAGCCCAACAAGTTGTTCGCGGCTGAAGAGAATTCAATGGTAATGGAACTTGAAGCCTTAGTTGCCTGGTTATATCTAATCCACTCTGGAATTTTTCTTCCTGGGTAAAAAAAAGAACCAATTTGATTGAGATATGCTGCTCGCTTCAACGATAAATAAGCATATTCCTCAATGCAGGAAAGTGAATGCTCCAACTTCAAGCAATTTTCAAGAAAGAGGGACTCCACCAGATATTTCCATCGTGGCCTAGGAGTTGTTAAAGGGAAGGCAACCTCCAGCGATGAGCAATTAGTGGCCTTTACGTATCTAGTGAATGGTGGAAGTTCTGGTAGAGATCGAAGCCTCCTACAATTGACCAAGTAAATGTAGTCTAGCTTCAGAAGATGCTTGATGCTAGAAGGCAAGTACTCTACATTGCTTCCTACCAATCCCAACACATTTAATGATGATAAGGAGCTAATGTTCTCAGGAACTTCACACAAGTTACTACATCCTACCAAATAAAGTCCTACCAAAGAGCGCAAGGCATCAAATAACTTGTGCAACTTTGACTTAAAAACCACTGGTCCACGATCAAGAAGAGTGAGCACCTTAAGAGATTTCAAAGGACATAACTGCTCAATGGAAAAATCCATCAGACTTGAGACAGTAAGGCGAAGCTTTCTAAGTTTCACAAGATATCCAAATGAGGAATAGGGTGCTAAAGCCATCATTCCTTCTTTTGGCGACAATGAATATTCCTTCTCAGTATTGAGAGTTATTGTTTCTAATGATGGGCAGTTGGCGGCATCTAATTCTTCTATGGATGGTGGAAGCTCTGGAATAGATTGTAGTCGATCACAATTCTTCAAAGAAAGAACTTTTAGCCCTGAAAGATGCTTGATATTGTTAGGAAGTTCAGTTAGGTTCCGACACCCATCCAAATGTAGTTCTTGTAACAACAGCAAGGCATCAAACAGAATATGCATCTTCATTTTGTCAATTACTTGTTCACAACAAGAAAGCCGTAGCTTCTCTAGAGATCTTAGACAGCATAACTCATTTATTGGAAGACTCTTCAGTCTTGAACCATTAAGACTGAACTGTTTAAGTTTACTGAGATGCCTAATTGATGAGTCCAATATCTCAATGCGAGTAGTTCCTAGTTCTAACCTTGTGATTTCTTTTGATGACAATGAAAATTCTGTCAAACTAAAGCACCAATGGAGATGGATATCTTCCAGTGACTTTAGAGGAATCTCACCACGGAGTTTCTTTAGTTTAATGCATTTTTTGAGATTCAAGGAAACAAGCCTTTGTAAAGATAAGATAGAAGGATGAACATCACACAAACTTTCACATGATTCAATATCCACCGATTTAAGATTCTGTGCCTTCGAAAAATCAGGTAGCTCTATCAAATGTTTGCATCCAGCAAGGTTTATTCTCCTTAAGCTCACAAAATCCTGTCACGATTGAAAAGGAAAACATTACATGAGAAAGAAGACCATAAAACTCTGACTAAAACTAGAAACATACATTCTCACATTTATATACCTGCACTCCATCCCAGAGTTTTTTGACTTGGCCGTCTCGCATGCAAAGTTCCACAAGTTTCTCTGGGCAAAATGTGGATGGTAGAGACTCCAAAGGATAACCATCCCACTGAAGGTACCTTAATTGCCCAGATAATGATTCAAAGCCAGAAGGAAAGTCCACCTTACAAGATCTCTTGTTTTGGAGCGAATAGAATTTTATAAATCTTAGATTAGGCATCTTTTTGAAGGTATCAATGCTCAAGTGTAAACGTCTAATTTTGGACAGATCTAATACTATGCCTTCAATTGCATCAGTTCCCTGAAAAACACAATATAAGGTAGAAGTAAATTGAATAAATATATATTAATGTAACAATCAATTGCATTCATGTAAAAATCATATCATTTAACATGCGATACATGATAATAATAAACATAACGTTTCTTACTGTATTATTCTTCAACACATGATGGACGTCTTTTGGATCACATAATCTACTTCGTCTTCCAGGTTCTTTACTACATTCTTGACGAACAATTTCATAGCCCATTTCTTTTATTAAGTCATGCATCCATACTTGGTTATCATAAATAGTTACAAGAGTTTTATCTACAAGGGTTTCTAACCCAATTCTCGCATGGAAACCAAAACTTTCTAAAAGTGTTATCACATATTCTTTCTCTCCACCACCCTTAAAAAAAAATACAATATCTAGAAAGATTTCCTTCTCTTCATGATTTAATCCATCAAAGCTCAATTTCAAAACTTTTAGAATGTCTTCGTTTGGACTCTTCTTTAGTTTTGACAATGCACTATCCCATTCCTTTGGAGTTTTTGAACGAAGAGATGAACCCAATAGTGCCAAAACTAACGGGATGCCTTGTGCATAATGAACAATCCTTTGTAAGAGGGATTCATAACCAGTTTTTGGCTGGTATGAGTGGAAAGCTCTGAGGTTGAAGAGCTCAATAGATTTGTGCTCGCTCAAAGGCTGGGCCTCATATATTTCATTAACTCTGGCAATTACAAGCAATTGTTTATGCCTTGTTGTAATGATGACTTTACTGCCTAGTCCCAAGTATTTACAATATGGGGCTAAATACTCTAATTGCTTCCAACTACTAACATCATCAAGCACTATGAAGACTTTTTTACAGCTTAGTCTTCTCGTAACGAAGGTGTTATTTGCAACATTAGGTGGCCTATGAGGGAACGTTTCTTCCTTTAGTAGCTCAAACAAGAGATTGTTCCGTAAATATGTCAATCCTCGTTTTTCTTCCTCTTCTCTTATATTTTCCAAAAAGCAAGAACTCTCAAATTTGAAGGAGAGTTTGGCAAACAAAGCCTTAGCCATGGTTGTCTTGCCTATACCACCCATGCCCCAAATTCCAATTATTGGGACATTATTCAATAACATTTCAATCTCGTCACAATTTTCATCAATTCCAACAAGACCCATCAATGAACTTGGATAACTGAGGTTAATTTTTTGTTGAACATCACTGACAATGTTTTGAATGAGTTCTGATTCATCCCTAAAATATGAAAAAGGATTAAAAAAAAGTATTACTATTTTTTAAGGTAAAAGAGAAGCTGCATCAAGCAAACAACAGATTACACATGTCCAATGGTAATATCCTCTCCCTTTCAGTGAAGGGCATACAAAATCTAGTAGGCTAATAGAATAATTCCAATCAGCAGAGGCAACATGAGCATTTGTCTGGCAAGTTGGCACATTCATTAACTTATCAGATAAAAGAAAGTATTATTATTGTAACAGTGAGATGGGAGGGGGAGGGGGAGAGATTGGTAAAAATAAATGGACTATCAATAAAGTTGCGAAAAAAAAAAATCAATGATATCGTTATTTATGTTGTCTCCGCTAAAAATTGATTTGAAATAGGTGGTACAACTTGAACACATTTCAATTAAAATTTTCCAGAGGCACCCCAAATGAAACAAGAGAAAATATGAGTATCATGTAATGGCCGCAACATTATTTTTGTTAGAAAATATGACTCACGAAGCTGTCAATTAAGATTTTATTGTTGCTATTTCATAGAAATAATGGTCATCAAAAGTATTGATATGATATAAATATTTTATTTGTCAAGATCTAAATATTTAAGATATGAAATCATGGACAAAGGAAACTGAAATTCTGGCCAGCAAGAAAAGAAAAAAAAGGAAAAGGAAAAACAAAACTTTTAATTGATTGATTGCTAACTGAGCAGAAATTTGATCAAACATCCAGTTTGAAAGAGTGAGAAGACTATACTGACCTACAGGTTCGAGAGTCCCAGCCAGCCAAATTTGCAGTTATAAAGAGAGCTTGTTTCCACTTGTTCACCCTGTCACGATTAAGCCTGAAGTCTCTCTCATGTTTTGAAAATGCGTCCCTGTAAGTTTGCCTCTGGTTGCGTACATGAGATGGGTCAATTTGATAGAAGACGGGAATAACAAGCTGTCCTTGGAACTCTTTACACCAAAGGATCTGGATGAGTTCATTCAAACACCATTTTGAGGAGGCATAGTTCTCAGAAAAGATCACCACAGCAATACTTGAATCCTTAATTGCCTGGGTGAGTGCGTCTGAGATGTCATCTCCTTTCCGGAGCTCATTATCCATGTAGGTTCGAATTCCTCCCTGGCACAAGGCGGTGAAGAGATGGCTGGTGATTGTTCTGCGAGTATCTTCACCTCTGAAACTAAGAAACACATCATGTTTCTTGGGAGGAAGTGAAGAGTAGGAGGAGGACGACGACGACGACGAAGCAGCAGCAGCCATGATATTGAAATGGTGAGGAAGGAATGAGGCCGTGATTGGAGTTTACTGACTTTAACTCTTCACATCCAAATGGACATATACCGTAAGATATGAAACTTTCAGTGATTGGTGTTGACTGACTTTTAATGAATGGCAATGATCCTTATTGTTTAAAGACTGATGTGTTTTGTCGGTCCAATAATTCTTTACCAAACATTGTGCAACGTGAGAAGCTAATATGTAATTAAACAACAAAAAGCTAGCGGCAGGTGACTTGGCTCACTTTTCTTTAATAGTAGTAGGTAGAAGACTAAAAATAAACAGAGGTTATTATTTACTTCCCTCATCCCCGCCCGATGTGGACTCGTCAAACAAAGTCTCCCCACCCATCCCTGGTGATGCCCCCATCACCCACCTGGGAGGCCCCCATCCACGGGAAGCGCGCACCCCCGACCACATTAAGTTACGCCCATCACCGGAAAGAGGCCCACCTCCATTCCATCCACGGAGGCCACCACAATGACGAGGCGATGCGGGCCGCCCCGATACCACTCGTAACGCCCGAAAGACCCCAACACGTGAACTTCCTGCGGCCACCCATCCCGAGATTTTCCCGCCGAAAGACGAATAACCACCACGCCAAAAGCTTTAAAGAGTTATCGCACTCCATATTATAAACTTCCCTCATCCCGCCTGACAAGGGACTCGTCACTGATCCAGGCCGTGACACAGTGTGACTTGGCTCACTTTTCTTTAATAGTAGTAGGTAGAAGATCACTAACCACTACTTAAAAAAAAAGTTGCGTTTTTGTCAGAAAGTTTAAGAATTTTACCCCTAAAATTTTAAAACGGAGTAATGTTGCCCCTCCGTCAAAAATCTTGCTCCGTTTTAAAACTTTAGAAAGAATATCGTTCTGTACGAAAACTTCGCGCAAAATTGCTTTCGTGGTAGATACTTTAAGGCGAAAAAAATGCACCTTAACCCTAAAAAAAAAAATCTGATGTTGTCCATTACTTCAAACACCAAGCTTTGAAACTCTACTTTCCATAGATAACGAACAGTTCTTTTAATATTGTTCGCTTGAATGGAAACGTTTCTAAGTGTTGTACCAAGCAGGTTATGAATGACAGCAGATATCACCCTCTCCATCGTGGATATGCAGACAATCTGTAGCATCCTTAATTTTAACATTTTTATTACACATTCAAAAGCGCTTTGGTACAAGCGAATCAACAATTAAATCCCACTAATTGAAACTTGCATTTTTATCCATAGGTTACTATCCATTTCATATTCCAGTTCCCGGGTCCAATTTTAAAAACTTGTTATTAATTCAAATAAAAACAGCATAACAGAATAATCTAATAATCCTAATAATAAATTGGATCATTAACCTAACTCTAATTAGGGTTAAGGTTTCGGCCATCATGGGCTGAATAGGATCCAACTTCTAACACTCCCCCTCAAACTGAGGAATAGTTGTTAATCATTCTCAGTTTGCTTCTAAGTCCTTCGAATTTTCTCTTGGGTAAGTGACTTCGTCATAATATCTACAATTTGCTTTTATGATGGAATGTAAGATAGATTAATGATCTTAGCTTCCAATTTTTCTCGAATGAAGTGCTTATCAATCTCCACATGCTTCATTTTGCCATGTTAGGTAGGATTGTTAGCAATTTTAATTGTTGACATATTATCACACCACATTTTAAGAGGTCCATAAGTCATACACCCAAAGACAAAGCTCTATAATTTAGCTGAACTGCGTGAGACAACTCGTTGTTTCTTGCTTCTCCATGTGACAAGATTTCCCTATACATATTTGCAGTAACCTATAGTAGAACGTCGGTCAACCTTGGAACTATCCCAGTCAGCATCTGTATATAACTCTACACCTATGTTACTTCCTTTAGCAAAGAATAAACTAAGTCCTGATGTCCTTTTGAGATATATGAGGATTCTATAAACTGATGTCATGTGCTCTTTCTGTGGGTTGCTTGAGAATTGACTCACAACACTAACAAGAAACCCTATATCAGGTCGTGTGTGAGAAAGATAGATTAACTTCCCCACTAACTTCTTGTACCATATGATCTAATAGTTTATTTCTGGTTTAGCTCCATTGGAGGAGGAGGAGGAGGATCAGCAGCAGCCATGATATTGAAATGGTGAGGAAGGAATGAGGTAGTCATTGGAGTTGACTGACTTTTAACTCTTCACATCCAAATGGACATGTACTATAAGATATGAAACTTTCAGTGATTGGTGTTGACTGACTTTTAATGAATGGCAATGATCATTATTATTTAAAGATTAATATGTCTTGTCGGTCCAATAAATCCAGCCGTCTTTCAGGGGGGAAACTACAGTCTCCTGTACAATTATCAATACAGAATAAAAGAGACTATATTTATAAAAGAACAATCAAATACATACCATCTGTCCAGTGATTATACTTATAAAAGAGATAGGAAAACATGCCATCTGTAGTTCTGTACAGGAATCTTGAACAGAATAAAAGAGTATCAGCACCACTTCACTACTGCTAATAACTAACACGTGAACAATTGCATCTTCTAGAATCATTCACATACAGAGAAGAATTGAAGACTTCGTCAATCATAGAGTAAATAAGATGTTCACTAATTATCTTGGGATTAGAATTTTACTGCAATACTGCTTGAGAGATTTGGCAAGGAATTTCCATTTCCAAAACTTTTACAATAATGTAAAATATTAAATACTAACTGACCGTTTGGTTCAATTGTTGATGAGCGAAAATATGGGGACGGTCTTTCCATTCCAACGGTGAGCCCATTTGGTAAGTCTTTTATGTGGGAATCTGGATTCTAGAATAGATGAAGATTCCCTAATCTCTGCGAATGATCATTCTAGCTTCATTATCGGACGACCAGAATCTCACCAACCTTCCTCGCTGCCAATATTCCTTGCACCAGATCAGATCTAGGTTCATCGCCTGACGTCCAGATTCTCGTCGCCAACCATCCTCGCAACTACACCCAATGCTCTGCCGTGCCTTCGCCTTCCGTTCCAACCCCACCTCCATCCCTCTCTTCAACCTCCGCCGTCGACCACGATTCTTGGCGACCACGATTTCCTCCTCCGCCTCACTTTCGTCATCTCTGGTAAAGATTCTAGCCACATGAACAATCTCTTACTGTCTCGATCTCTGTTTTCAGATTTTTGTTTTCACTTTCGCTAGCACTGGCACATTTTCGTTTTCATCTTCGTTATTTTCATTTTCGATCGTATATTTCGATTTTCATTTTCATATTGTGCTGGATTTGTGTTTTGGTAAAGCATAGCATGGACGGTGCCGGCGGGGATGTGGAAGAAGTTTTGGCGCGGATCTATGAGCACGAAGGTAAAGGAGAATTCGCTTCGGGCATTTCAGTTTACTCCATTGAATTCAATATAAAAAATAAAATTACTTTATTTCTAAGGTCATTTTCTTTTTTTTTGATATGAGAAAGTTTTGGAGGGTTAACGTCGTCACACTGCCAAAAGACGCCTTGCCGGCCATGAAAATGACTTACTGGACTTACGAGATCGCTTACCAAAGCGAGCCCCAATGACGACAGAGAGGATCAACCCACGGCCCATGGCGCAATCCTCATCTTCTGATCCCTTACTTATCTATGCCAACTCACATTGGCTCTAAGGTCATTTTCTGAAAACATAATAAATTAATAAAGGGAAAAGGAGTGTTTTCTCATGTTACACACATGAAATGGTGGGACCCACATATATATATAATTTTATAATTAAAATTTTATATATATATATATATATGTGGGTCCCACCATTTCATTTGTGTGTAGGAATCTTCCTCTTCTCATGCAACATGAGAAGTTTAAACCCCATTAATAAATAGATAAATTGTGATGATTAAATTTACCTTACTATAATTATTAAATTTACTATTTCTAAGTGATGAATTCTTATATTGAAAGTCATGAGTGCTAGACATGAAAACAATTTTTTCAATTTCTTTTTATACAGTTTTGTTTTGTATTAAGTATAATTACTTTAAGAAAAAACTTAAATTAAAGTTTGCCATTATCATATATTGCCTCTGGTCCTAATTATAAGACCAGGTTAACTTTTTTTTAAGAGATTAAGGAAACTAAATAAGTTACTTAATCATATCATATGTTGTACATCCTTATATTATATATATTAGTTTATTAGCAAACTAATTAGTTTGGAGAAAAAAAATAAAAATAATCTAAAATAATTTAATTAGCTTTCTTAATTTTTCTAAAAAAGTCAACTTGGTCTTATAATTAGAATCCGAGGGAGTAAGATATAAGGAAAATGAAAAGGAATTTTGAAATTGAAAAATCCCAAATCATGTATTTCTAAAAAAAAAAAACTATGAATTACCTCTCTGGTCCTATTTATAAATCTCTTTTAACTAAATCACACATACTAACGAGAAGTAGTTAACTCGATGATTATGAGGTAAATTTTCAACTTTGCCCTCCTTTATGAATGAGTATTTTTCAACTCTCTTTTCTCTCTCTATTTTCATTGGTACAATTAATATGAGCAAAATTGTCACAATCTCATTTATTACCTGAAAGAGGACTTATAAATAGGACCAATTTTTTTGATCAAACAAGAATTATAAATAAGGTCATTGTGGTAATTATTAAGTCTCTTCATTATCTTATTAAATCATGATAATAAACCTAATTGAAAATTTTGTAATTTCAAAATTCTTTTTCTATCGTTTCCTCTCATATATGTTACGCGGTCAAGTTAAAATGCAAGCAAGAAACATGGCAATAAAAAAAAAAAAAAACTTTAAAGACATTTTACCCAAGAAAAAATAAAGAACTAATACACATTAATTAATATTTGGGATTGAATCATGTGGATTAAAAAGTTATATCAAAAGAATTATTCATATTTAAATATAATAATGTAGTATGAATCTAATTGACTAGTAGATCAATTTAATCATCAATGTGATTTCTTTAACATCGTGTGGGATGAGCAGAGCCAAAACACAATTTTTACCATTGGATCAAACTACTAGTTTAGCCTGTCAAATGTGAATGTGATTTGCTTGTTTTTATCCAACTTCTCGCGGTGGAATTAGGGGACTAGGGTGACCCCCGACCCCTGACCCCTCCCCCCAAAATATAGAATAAAACCTAAATGTTTAGGAAATTATATTTAAATCTCATAAAAATTTTAATTGACGCCTTTTGGTGTCAATTTTTTTAAAAAAATAATTTTATAATTATATTTAAAATTATAAATGATAATTCTACTTAATTATAAATAATAATAAAAAGTAAATAATAATTTTAATTTATAATTAAGGGAATTAAAATATTTAAAATTTATTATAAACCTTACGATATAAGACTAATTAGTAAATTAATTAATTAGTGAATTTATTATAAAATAGATGACTAATTATTAATTAGTAAATTAATTAATTAGTGAGTTTATTATTTAAAAAAAAAAATGATGGCGTCAATTTTTAATCAATTAAATTGATGCTAAAAGGCCTCAATTTAAATTGACGTCAGTGGCGTCAATTAACATACTTATTGACGCCACTAGTGGCATTAATAAGTACATGTCACTGGTGGCGTCGCCTGACACGACGCCTCTAATTACACTAGTTCGATAAATTTTTTTCTATCTGCTTTAATTGGGTACAATTTTTGTAAAAAATTCCTATACTTTTCCCAAAATACTCCTCATCTAATCTAATGGCTGTTGACGCTATACTGCTTCCTTCTCCACTGGTTCTCCCATCAACTCTTCTAGAAGATCGAGCCAGCTAACTTCAAGTTTATGCATAAAGTTTCGCCTCCTCGCTTCTTTTGTAAATTTGATTTAGTTTTCGCTTGCAGATCAGATTATCATTTATTGGTAACCTCGATGAAATCGGCTGTTTGATTTAATTTACAAGAAGTAATTAATCTCGCATGACTTGCTTGATTTAATCGCATTCGCGTTCCCTTTAATCTGTTGCTTTCTTCAAATCCTGTCCTCCGATTTTCTCAATTCTCGGGTTTCCTATTATTGTTAATCAAATTTATATAATCAAATCTGAGTTTTGGAGTGCAATTCTGGAGCTGTTTTTGTTGAACTTGTTTAGTTATGATTGAAATCCTTTCGATGCAAAAACAAATAATGATTAGGCTTCTGATCTCTACAGTCTGTAATCTATGTAACTGGGTTTTGATTCATAAGTAATTTAAAGAACTTATACGGCATGTAATTTGATTCATAAGTAAAATGAAAAATAAAAGAAAAAAGAATTAAACAGTGTCAAATTTAATTTCCTTCTGGGTAGAGCATACAATTCATGCTTCGTTCTGAATCATCACCGGTTCCAGCTTGCAAGCCATACTTTCAGTGAGGTGTATTTACAATTTTACATTCAATTCAAAAGGTAATTAATGGGTATTTTTTTATTCCCGTGTAACCTTCCAACTTAGCTTTCTGAAGCTGGCTTCCTTGAGCCCGAGTGTTATGCATTGGCCTGGAATTAGAGTCCACACTATGAAGTATGATCACCATAGCCACCGAAGAAACAAACATGGGAATCGGCCCAAAAAACCAGAGAAACAGATCAAGAGCAAAATAAATTGATCGAAGACCAATTGACCAGAAATGATCTCCCCTTATCATCGTCGTCTCCACACTGCTCACTAGTATGTAACAATCTGGTGTGCTTATTAGATACGTCGCATGAACGAAGTGCCTAATTGATTGAACGAAGAACGAGAAAGCGAGGAGGAAGCAGATCAAGAGGCAGATGTACTTGATAGAAATGGTGGTAGGGTTTATGTCGCCGTAGATCAGTAGCCTGGCTGTAGCGTCGTCAGCCATTAGAGGAGTTTTTTTTTTTTTTTAATTAGGAGTATTTTGGTATTTTCATGAAAATAGTGTAGGCCCCACCTCCAAAATTAACACTGTTAAGTAAGATTTAACGGTGTTGTTACTTTTGCATCTATTTTATAACCACATGTATATTTTTACACCTAAAAAAAGTACTTGGTGTTGGGTGCTCCTCAGGATAAAACACATGTGTATTTTTTGCAGCTTTACCCAAAAAAAAAAAAAAAAAAAAATCATTCCTAATCCACGGCCTCATCCCCCTTATATATATGTGTGTGTTGCTGGTGAGGAGAGAGAGAGAAAGAAGAGTAGGAAGGAGAGAAATGAGGGAAAAAAAAAAAGTCTGTTTGAGATTTTAAGGTAAATTATTTATTTTATAAGATCATTTAATTTTTTTTTTTAATAAACTTTCTTCATGAAAGTTGTTCTATGTATTTTTTTTTTCCTAATGAAGGTAATATAGTATTAATTAGTGAAAATTTTGGGATTTGAATATTGACAAGTTTTTAAATTTTAATAATAGAAGATATATATGTAAAACATGATTAATAAATAATTTTAATCAGTTTAAATTTGTTAGTTGGTTGTTGTGGGAATTAAAATTTATTTTCTATTTAAAAGAATTTAGAATTTATGTCCTATAGGATATTTTTGCCGATTAAATGAGGATTAAAGCATTTAGTTAGATTACTGGAGGTATTGTTAACAAATGTGATTAAAGAAGAATTAAAGAAACAATATGAAAAATCTTGTATTATCAACCAAGAATAAAATGCCCATACAATGTAACTCACTTGGGTTTAACAATGATCATTCCTTACTTGAGGATGATTAACAACAAAACCTAACTCTAGGGATATAGGAGCCAGGAGGGACTTCCCTCTCTAGAGAAAGAGACTCAAATTAACCTCTCTCTAATATAGTGAGGGCTCCACACCCAACACACACTAATCTCAATGATTAAGGTCTTTATATAGAATAGGTCTTAACCAACTAATTAAAAATTCTCTTATATTTCTAACACGCCCAATCAAGTTGAACATTATTTATATTAAATGTGCTCAACTTGAATTCTTAAAAAATAAGGAGATAAAGTAAATTAAATTGAATAGTTTTCCAATCAACACAAAACAATACAAAGACTTCGACAATCTGCTTTCATTCTTCTTTACTGAAATGCTTCACTTTTGAAATGCTTCAGTGTCTGCAATCATTGCTTCACATATTATAGTGCCTGTAGCCCATCATTATCTGCACTATTATTTGATAATCCAATCCATTTTGAGCTTCCCTCACAACTTCACCAAGGTCAGGAGATTGCTCCCGGCTAAACCCATTATGGTCACCATTTTCATGCGATGATGGAATCTGATCATGTGACCAAGTACCATAATCATTTTCACTTTCACTAGCATCCACCAAACTCCCCTGATTCTCACTTCCCCGACTATCTGACGTGGTACTTGATCCATTGGCATTACCAGCATTTAGAAAATCAAAACTTCATCTGGGAAATATCAGGAACAAGGCAAACGAATCTAACACCATATTCTAAGAAGTACAGCACAAAACAGTCAATGATAACCACATAATAGCAGTCAAAAGCATCACTGACATTAAAACCAAGAAACCATCACTTCCTTCATATCAGTAAAAAGAAGAAAGCAGAACTCTACTTTCCAACTCATCCATTAAGTCTTCAATTTCATGCCCTGATTATTACAAAAAATAGAATCACTGATAGTGTGATGAAAATGCAGGCCACTAGCGAGGACCTCAAAGAAGACGACTATGAAGGAGCAATCTGAATAATAAAATTGCAGTTGCCCTATGAAAAATTCTGGTTGGTAAGCTTGGCAGACCTTCAAAATTGCAGGCCGTGTCATCCTGATTCTGCACTTGATAATTCATGTTAAACGCGGTATGAGGCATTCCCATTGGCATCCAAATTGTTGCAAGAAGGACCATACCCAAACCATTTTCTTTGGCAGTATCGTTGAAACAATCATCCCTAAAAATTGAGATTCCCTTCACTGACGAATAAACCAAATTGCCATTTTCTAGCTGCTGAGCGGAGATCGTGGCGGATGAGCGGTTCACAGGGGCGATAATGATCTGAAATCGCCTTTCGTGCGTCCGACTCTAGTTCTTGGTTCTCGGTCAGAGCGCCTATCGTGCGTTTCAGAAGAAGAACCATCAGATAAACTTCAATCGTGGTTCTCTCTTGAATTGTAGGGTCCAGCAAACAGGAGGATCTTGATTAGTGATAGCATGTTAACAAATGTAATTGAAGAATTAGCCAAACAATATGAAAAATTTTGTATCATCAACAAAGAGCAAAATGCTTATATAATGTAACCATTTGGGTTTAACAATGATCATTCCTCACTTGAGGATGATTAACTACAAACCCTAATTCTAGGAATCTAGGAGAAACTTCCATTTTTAGAGAGAGAGATTCAAATTAACCTCTCTCTAACATAGTGAGGGCTCCACACCCAACACACACTAATCTCAATGATTAAGGCTTTTATATAGAATAGGCCTTAACCAACTAATCAACTATTCCTTTATATTTCTAACAGGTATTATTATGGGTTTAATCGGTTCGTTTTGCTAAATCTTGAACTATATGAAATTATGAATTGAGATTTTAAATTAAAGTTTGATATGATTTGATTATGTGGAGGTTTGGAGATTGTTTAATAAATTGAGTTATACTTATAAAAGTTAGTATTAGGTTAAAAATTGAGGATATGGTGATATTTTGGTGATTATAATTAGTGAGAAATAATTTATGAAGGAAGAAAATGTTATTGTAATAATGATTTGAGGAAATGATAAATTGTCATTTTTCTAGGAAAACTAAAGTGAGATAATAGTTTAATTAATTATTTATTATTGTATTAGTGATTATTTTTAATTCTATTAACGAATAATTATATATTTATTTTTTTAGAGTGGACTTGATTGCTCTCACGCTTAGTTTGTGTCAAAAATTTGAGGTAACCACTTTCCAATTTATCTTATATACTTGTTGAGGTGATTATAAGTGTATGTTCATATATTTTAATTATATGAATATGTTATAGTATGTTACTTATGAAAATGTATATATGTGTGAGATATTTGTTTGAGGGTAAGCTTTTAGTTAAGTGGGTATAAATTGCTTATTTGGTATAATTAAACTGTTCATATTGTTATTATGATATATTATACATGATATTGAATATTTAATATAATTAGGAATGATTGATGTGTTGAATCGTGATATTGCACTACATATTGAGGTGTACTGGATTGAGATGAGATGAGTTGTTATGGTAGGAGATTGATTTTAACCCACATGGTATAGCTACCACTGAGCGCGCAGTGGATGACTTTGACATTTATAGGGCCCTTGGTATCATCCTTATCCTTTGACAGAGATTAGGGTCAACCCTTGGGACAGTCACACTTTCCTCTATTCGAAAGAAAGGGAACTCATGGTCTGATATGACTTTTGTAACCTTTGGCCGGGCTACACCTTATCATTGGTGAGCTTGATGCAATCTCGTCAAAGAGATTAAAACTATTATATTGTAGCCCATGTGTTCTGTCAGCAGTTATAAGGAGGATTGAGGGAGTTACATGCATATTGAATAATTTTGAATTATTAAATGGTTTGGTAAATTACTCAGACTTATTGATATGCGAAGGCATAATTGGTCCGCCTAACTATCTTGTAATAATTCCATGTATACTTATTAAATTGGATATGTGGTTACTAAGTCCTTGTGACTTATCCTGTCATTGTTTATTTTTCAAGAGAGAATTCAGACGGTGGTACTAAGGGGAAGGCATCTGAGACTTGATTTGAGTAATCAAATATTGTATATATTATTTTGTTACATGAGCATATTCTAATGTATATTGCCAAACTTTAGGGCCTTTTTGGTACATGGCATAAATTGAGTATTCCGCTGCATACTAGAATTTGTATTATGAACAGGCTTTTGATATGATGTTTAATGTGGAATAATTTATTATTGGTCGGACTTAAATATGTTTAGGTATAAAATAATTATTTAAATGGTAATTATGGAAGGATGTTAGATATTGTCTATTTGATAACATCTTTTCTTAGTTCTTACTCTCCGTTTGTATATTTAAAGTATTAATTTTAGTCTTTGTTCTAGTGTAGAACACAGATGTCTAACCTTAATGGACTAGTATGTTTATATTGGATCAAAAGGATTCCCCAAGATATCTATAAGGCAGATACCGAAGAGAACATCAGATGACTCTCTAAGATATCTATAAGACAAATACCAAAGAAAACGATGGATCACTGTGCAACATGAGTATGACGTTTAGCCAAAAAGGGTGGGGTGTGTGCACAGTGAGGATGAATAGTAAATAGGATGAATAGAGAATGTGTACCCTTTTAGATTAACCTCCTATTTATAAAGATTACCTTTAAGGTTTGGGTCTTTGGGCTTTGTGCGCCTCCTGATCCATGCTTTAGCCGCTTTACCTGCACATTCCTTGATTATAAGCTGATTAGGATCTTCCTTTATTATTGGCAGATCTTGGTATGCTTTGCCCCTGTTAGGCCTCATGGTGAGTGAGCCCTTTATATGAGTCCATAACAGTCTTAAATATAACATATGGTTTTCATATTTGTCAATCTTGTCTTATTTTATCTCTATCAATGATCACTTAATAATAAAAGGGAGATAAAATGAGAGAATTAAAGAACATGATTAAATTAACTAACTTTTAGGTTAATTAAATTTGATAAACATATCTTATATAAAAATATATTAAGAATATTAAGAAGAGGAGGGAATATACGTAGTAATCATCTTACAAATGCCGCAACCAAACTCTTTAAAAGAAGAAAGTTTTCACTTCTCAATAACAAAACGCTAGGTTCGACGCTCTCTCTCGACTTTCCCAAATTAGGGTTTCTGGCTCGCCGGCGGCGTCCTTACCGCCAGAAAGCCTCCTCCTGTACCATAACCGCAGTATGGAAGCAGATTGGAGCTTGAAGAGCCTGAAGCAAGTGGGTTTTAGTTCGGAACAGGGACATACACCGACAACCTCGTATCTTCACTGGCGCCGACTCTCCTCTGGTCTCCGTCCTCACCACCACTCCAGCTGTGGCGTCCCTTTGTTTTCTTTATGTGGTGGTAGTCCTTTTCCTCTCCCTCTCTAGATCTATCTTGATGGGGGTGGGATCTACTGTTAGGACATCTTCCTCGCCGGCGGTCTCCGGTAGAGGGGACATCTGACCTCTTCTCCTGCTTTTGTGGTTTTGCATCGGTGTGTTTCTACGATTTTTGTGGTTTTGGGAATTATTGGGGGTGTTTTCTGTTGTGGCTTGGATTTGTGTTTTTGGTGGAAGGGTTTTATCGATGGTCGCTGTTGTAATATGCTTTACCTATAAGAGGGTCATTGTTAGGTTTGTTCAATGGTGGCGAATCCAAAACACTAGTGTTAGTCAAAATTTGTTCGATGGGTGGCTGTGGTTGTCGTCACCAGATTCGCTTCAATGGAGGAACATAAGTATTTTTCAGGATATCATTTATCTTCTTTCTTTTGAGGTTAGGTTCTCTGTGTTCTTTATCCCGAGACAGGTAATTATGTAGCTGATCGATTTGCAGCTTCTGCTTATAAGGAGGTGTGCCCTATAGGGTCGGTTTTACAACCAACACCTTATTTCATATCACTTCTAACCTTGGATGTCCAAAATGCCGGTGTTACCTCTAAAGTTACTTTTAGTCCCTCTCTTTCAGAGGTGATTAGTTTTTCTTTGGCTTGTTTTATGTTGTTGTATTTGTTAGTATTATTGTCCAGTTTAGTTGTTTCTGTTCAGTGTAATAGTTTATATTTGATGTAACTCTTAATACTAGTATTAATATAAATACCTTTGGGAAAATTACACGCAGGTCCCAAGGAACGAAAAAATTACAAAAAAATTCATTGAAATCATAAAATTACACAAAAGTCCCAAGGGACTTTTTTGATATTATTTGTATGGAAATAAAGTCCAGGTTTTAAAATGTTGTTGTAAATACATGCATTTCCTGTTGTAAATATGACCTTTTCTGTTGTAAATGGCCAGATTTTAAATTTTGTTGTAAATACAACACTTCCTTTTGTAAATCTAGCCTTTTTTTAATTGTAAATGACCTCTCTACGTTCAAAATCCAGGTGTTTAAATGTTGTTGTAAATATGGGCATTTCCTATTGTAAATATGGTTTTTTCTGTTGTAAATGGTTAGGTGTTTAAATATTGTTGTAAATATAGCATTTCCTGTTGTTAATACAAATAATATAAAAAAAGTCCCTTGGGACTTTTGTATAATTTTGTGATTTCCAGGGACTTTTTTGTAATTTTTTTCATTCTTTGGGACCTGCACGTGATTTTTCCCAATACCTTTTGACAAAAAAAAAAAAAAAACGCTAGTAAATTTTTCAAGGGAAAATTACATTCAGGTCCCAAGGAACATAAATAATTATAAAAAAGTCTATTGAAATAACCAAATTACACAGAAGTCCCAAGAGACTTTTTTGATATTATTTGTATTAACAAAAACAAAAACATAGATTTACAACAAGAAATGCTATATTTACAACAAAATTTAAAATCTGGCCATTTACAACCGAAAAAGCCATATTTACAACAGAAAAAGTCATATTTATAATAACATTTAAACACCTGGATTTTGAACGTAGAAAAGTCATTTACAACAGAAAAAGACTATATTTACAACAGGAAATGCTATATCTATAACAAAATTTCAAATCTGGCTATTTACAATAGAAAAAAAATCATATTTACAACAACATTTAAACATCTGGATTTGAACGTAGAAAGGTAATTTACAACAGCAAAATGTTATATTTACAACAGGAAATGATATATTTACAACAAAATTTAAAATCTTCCATTTACAACAACATTTAAAAACCTGGATTTTTTTCCATACAAATAATTACAAAAAAGTCCCTTGGGACTTTTGTGTAATTTGGTGATTTTAAGGGACTTTTTTATAATTATTTTTGTTCCTTGGGACCTATACGTAATTTTTCCATTTTTCAAATACGTGGGTCTAAGGTCATTTTTTTTTTTTTTAATACTGCAATATATTTCGAAACAAATGTTTTTTGAGAAAATACATCTAGCGGGAAACGAGGGACCGAAAATTCCTGACATTGTTTCGGAAAGGGGGAGAGAGATAGAGGCCACTGTCCTCTGTCTCTCTTTCCCTTTCTTCGATTGATCTTCCTTTGGTGACTCTCTCTCCTTCGATCTGCAACTCCCTCATTTCGAAGATGAACGACTCACTGGCGTTCGGTGCATTTTCTTTTCTTTCTTATTTTCACATTCATAACCTGTATCTTGAGACTTTATTGGTTGTTTTGATTTGGAGCTTTTGGTTACGAGTAATGGAATATGTGCTTGTATTAATAATTGTTTTTCTGCCTAAGCTGGATTCATTTGGCTTCTGCTACATTTTATTGAAAAAGCTAAGAACAATGAACGCATTAATTAGTCGGGAAGAGACAATAGCTGGCCAATTCTTGATTTATTTTTATTTTTAATATTTGGAAAGCAAGCTAAGGTAGTTAACTGATTTATGATTGCCAATTGAATATGTGCTTTTACCTCGGATTTCGTTTTCCCTTCTCAGTTTTTGACACGTGTGAATTTATAAATTGATTGCAAGTTATTCAACTTTACATATTATACAGACATTTTATGCATCAAATGATCATATGCTTATATGCTGTAGTTA
This sequence comes from Acacia melanoxylon, assembly GCA_019022615.1. Taxonomy (NCBI): domain Eukaryota; kingdom Viridiplantae; phylum Streptophyta; class Magnoliopsida; order Fabales; family Fabaceae; genus Acacia; species Acacia melanoxylon. The sequence continues at coordinate 14,893,566 of JAFJYJ010000003.1, read as the reverse complement.
ATAGTTTCTCTATGTTTATCTTACTAGGCTTTAGAAGAAGAAACTGGGGATAACTCGTTCCCTAAAGGCTACACTTGGTTTTTCTTAGTTGTCATGCGTAAACGATTGCTGCAGTGAGCTAGAATCTGGCTAAATGGGACTAAGTAGATTAAGAGCAAAGATTAAAAGGAGCCATCTTTACACATTTGCTTGTCTTAGGCGGACTCACACTGCACCTCAGAATGCTCTAAACCTTCAAGGTCCTGGTTTTTCAAGAGTTGTACATTGCAACCACTCTCAACCCCCTGAAAAGAAGTCTCAGTTTTACTGCCGGAATGACATATCAACTACAAAATACAATGTTGTAACATTTTTACCTAAGGCACTCTATGAGCAATTTCGACGGGGCGCTAATATATACTTCCTTGTGGCGGCATGCCTCTCAGCCTCTCCAATCTCACCATTCTCTCCAATCAGCATGATTGCTCCTTTGGCATTTGTTGTTGGGCTTAGTATGGCAAAGGAAGCATTAGAAGATTGGCGCAGGTTTCGTCAGGATGTCAAAGTTAATCACAGGAAAGCTAGTGTTCATGAAGGCAATGGTGTTTTTGCTCTCAAGCCATGGCAGGACATTGTAGTTGGGGATGTAGTAAAAGTAGACAAGGATCAATTTTTTCCTGCTGATTTGCTTTTTTTGTCATCAAGTTATGAGGATGGGATATGCTATGTGGAAACTATGAATTTAGATGGTGAGACAAACCTAAAGGTGAAAAGATCTTTGGAGGTTACCATGCTTCTATATGATGATGAATCTTTCAAAGATTTCTCAGGAATAATTCGTTGTGAAGACCCAAATCCTAGTCTCTACACATTTGTTGGAAATTTTGAGTATGAACGTGAGGTTCATCCAATTGAGCCCAGTCAAATTCTCCTCCGAGATTCAAAGCTCAGGAACACTGATTTCATATATGGAGTGGTCATTTTCACTGGTCATGAAAGCAAAGTGATGCAGAATTCTACAAAATCTCCGTCAAAAAGGAGCAAAATAGAAAGAAAGATGGATTATATCATATTCCTTCTATTCACTGTTCTTATTTTGATATCCTTGGTCAGTTCAGCAATATTCTCTGTAATCACTAGATTCCAAACAATAAATTGGTGGTATCTAAAGCCCATGCAATCAGATGTCCTGTATGATCCCAATAATGCTGCATTGGCTGGGTTGAGTCATCTGGTTACTGCACTCATTCTTTATGGATATTTGATACCTATATCACTTTATGTTTCAATTGAGGTTGTGAAGGTTTTGCAAGCAAACTTGGTTGAACAAGACTTGCACATGTATCACCAAGAAACCGGCACTCCAGCTCGTGCCCGAACATCAAATTTGAATGAAGAGTTGGGTCAAGTGGACACTATACTTTCTGATAAGACTGGAACTTTGACTTGCAATCAGATGGATTTTTTAAAGTGCTCCATTGCTGGTGTTGCATATGGTGTGAGTTCCAGTGAAGTTGAGCTTGCTACGGCACAGCAGATGGCTCTTGAACTTGAGGAGGACCAGCAGGAGGGTCTCTCCAATTCACCGACACATAAGGTGAAGGCATCTGTTTCATGGGAAAATGTTGACCTGGAGACTGTTGTTACTTCCAAGGATGATGAGGCTCAGAAGGCTACTACAAAGGGTTTCAGATTTGAGGACGTTCGCCTCATGAACTGTAACTGGTTGAAGGAGTCCAATCCCGATGTCCTCTTATTGTATTTTCGAATATTAGCTGTTTGCCATACTGCCATTCCTGAGCTGAATGAGGAGACAGGAGCTTTAACTTATGAGGCTGAATCCCCTGATGAAGGGGCTTTCTTAGCAGCATCAAGAGAATTTGGTTTTGAGTTTTGCAAAAGAACTCAAGCAAGTGTTTTCATCCGTGAAAATCTTTCACCTTCAGAACAAGCTGTTGAAAGGTAAACTACTTCATTGTGCTAATCTTTTTACTCTCTTCCCCCCCCCCTTTAAGGAGGGTTTACAATTCTCGCAATTATTTATGTCACAATTTTTTCTCTGCTTTTATATTTATTTATTTTTTGGCTGAATGATACAGGGAGTACAAAATCCTGAATCTATTGGACTTTACTAGCAAAAGAAAGCGAATGACAGTGATTGTGCGTGATGAGGAGGGAAGTTTACTTCTTATGTGCAAAGGTGCTGACAGGTTAGTTTATAAAATATCTGGTTCCTGTCTCTAAGTATTTACAACAGAATATATTGATGTTCATGACCAAGAATGAGCTCCAATTGGATTTTCAATTAGAGTGAATTGTGAAAGAAAATTAATTTCACCATGCTTTGTAAAGTGTACTCCCTCTAGTTTTCAATAAAATCAGTGCACCAACAAGAGTCTTAGAAAATAAGCCTGCAAACATGTACTTGTGTTGACACAAATCAAACTTTGACGTTCATCTTACCCTACTTGATTATGCAGTATCATATTTGATCGACTGTCAAAGAATGGAAAGACATATTTAGATGCTACAACCAAACATTTGAACGAATATGGAGAAAATGGTTTGAGAACATTGGCTCTAGCCTACAGAAAGCTTGATGAGGAAGAGTACAAAGCTTGGAACAATGAATTTCAGAAAGCTAAAACTGCCGTTGGGCCTGACAGAGAGGAAGTGCTTGAGGAATTAGCTGAAAAAATGGAAAAAGAGCTGATTCTTGTTGGGGCTACTGCTGTGGAAGACAAACTGCAAAATGGGGTAGGCTATATAATTCCTCATTAAACTCTGTTGCAGGTTTGTTCTTCCTCAGTCATTTTTAACATTTTTTTATTTTCTTATCAGGTTCCCCAATGCATTGATAAACTTGCACAAGCAGGTCTCAAGATCTGGGTTTTGACAGGGGATAAGATGGAAACTGCAATCAACATCGGGTCTGTCTACCTAAAATTCGTCAAGACACTGTTATTCTATTTCTCTTATCATAATTAAGATTGAGCTTCCATGAAATTATAAACAAGATAGTCTTTCATTGCTTGGTGCAGTTTTTCTTGTAGTTTGCTTCGACATGGCATGAAGCAGATCTGCATATCTATTCCAGAGTCAGACTCAGTTACCAGTTTGGACAAAAAGGTACTGATCCTATTGAGAGAGTAAAGAAACTTACTTTATAGACATTGGTTTCATCTGATTTTAGACCTAGTCCTTGTACACCTTCAGGCCATTAAGGAGGGCATTTTGAATCAAATCATCAATGCCTCACAAATGGTAAAGCTGGAGACAGATCCACATGCTGCATTTGCATTAATTATTGAAGGGAAGGCTCTGGCTTATACTTTAGAAGAAGATATCAAGCATCAATTTTTGGGGTTGGCTGTTGATTGTGCATCTGTCATCTGCTGTCGTGTGTCTCCCAAGCAAAAGGCATTGGTAGGAATATTTTCCCATTTCTCTGTTTTTTGTTTTCTTTTTGCAGTTATTCTTCCAATATTTGGTATTCTACATATTCGTTGCTCACCACTTTCAGTAATGCTATTTTGTGGAATTTTTGGTGTAGTTTGCACAATGATACACCTGACTCCTTTAAAGTATGGCCAGAATAGTTTAAGTGAGGCTAATTATAAATAGCTCTAGTGGGTCCAGAAGTGCAATTGTTCACTGTTTCGAGAGAAATAGAATAATGTTGCACACTGGTTCTTTCATATTAACTTATGAGTACATTGGTGTCAGGTAACAAGGTTAGTTAAAGAAGGCACTGGGAAGACCACTTTAGGAATTGGTGATGGTGCAAATGACGTTGGCATGATACAAGAAGCAGATATTGGCGTTGGTATTAGTGGGGTTGAAGGTATGCAGGTTAGTGATGTACATTTCGACACTTTGTCCATGGTTGTGTCACAAAAGTATGGTTGCATTCCTAGCTGTTTCATTGCAACATTATACTCAAAGACGAGGAAAATTTTACTTGTATGTCTTCCATTACTTTGTCCTCAAAAGATAGAAGTTTAGATAAAGGGATCCCATTTCTCGCGATGCTTGGGAGCAAATTTGTAAGGTATCCTTCATACGAGATAGTGTAAATACACAAACTTCGTGGATTCATTCCCAATAATTAACCTGTTGTAGAGTCTTATTGGTATAACAAATGATCTCTTGCCACCACCAGCCAATGGACTCTCTTTCAATTTTATTTTCGTCATTAGAAGTCATGAAAGTGAACATTCAGGTTTCTCTGTTTCAGAAGCATGTCTGAAATTGAGGATCTCAAACTTGTTTTTCAGGCAGTGATGGCTAGTGACTTTGCAATCGCTCAATTTAGATTTTTGGAACGACTTTTGGTAATCCATGGACACTGGTGCTACAAGAGAATAGCTGAAATGGTGATTGCTGATTTAATGTTCATCTTGAATATCATTCTCAAATGTTGGGTGTGTCTTCAGTGTCACTTTATTATATAAATTGAAAATGATGTTCTATGCATGCAGATATGCTATTTCTTCTACAAAAACATAGCTTTTGGTCTCACCATCTTCTATTTTGAGGCCTTGACGAGCTTCTCTGGGCAATCAGTTTATGATGACTGGTACATGATATTGTTCAATGTTGTTCTTACATCATTACCTGTCATTTCACTTGGAGTATTTGAACAAGATGTTCCATCAGAAGTTTGCTTACAGGTTTGTCCTCTTCATAGCGTTTTGTCCAGTTGAAGTGAACTTCCCTACTTAATGTGTGTTTGAATACGCTCCAAAATGATAGTATTGGAAAAAAAAACCCAAACACTCTCCTTTTTCCACAACCAATTTTCCCACCAAAATCATGGTTCTGGTATAAGCCACCCAAACGCTCTCTCCACAATCGATTTTTTTACAAGAAAACCATAGTTTGGGGGTGGAAAACTATGGTTTTCTATAAGCCAATTTTTTCTACTTTTCAGAAGTCATTCTCCAAAATATATTTTCTAAAATCACTTTTATTACTTTTTTTTATAAGCTATTCTCCAAAAGCTAATCCAAACACACTACCAATACTAATAGTGCTATGTTTCCCCTTGCAGTTTCCTGCACTATATCAGCAAGGCCCAAGAAATCTGTTCTTTGACTGGTTTAGAATACTGGGATGGATGCTCAATGGTCTATTTTGTTCCCTCGTTGTCTTCTTATTCAACATCTGCATTTTTTATGACCAAGCCTTCCGAGCTGATGGCAGGACCCCGGACATGGCTGTTGTCGGTACCACAATGTTCACTTGCATCATTTGGGCTGTCAACTGCCAGATTGCCCTCATCATTTGCCATTTCACATGGATGCAGTACATATTTATCATAGGAAGTATAGCCTGTTGGTACGTTGTCTTAGTGCTATATGGCATGCTTTCGCCGACCTATTCGAAAACCGCCTACCAAATCCTGCTTGAAGTTCTTGCTCCTGCACCAATGTATTGGTTGGCCACTTTTCTAGTAACAGTTACTTGTAATTTTCCTTACTATGCCCATATATGCTTTCAAAGATGGAAAAATCCCTTGGATCATCACATCATCAGAGAGATCAAGCACTTCAACATGGACGAAGTGGACCAACGCATGTGGAAGAGGGAAAGGTCTAAAGCAAGACAGAAAACCAGCATTGGATTCAGTGCAAGAGTGGAAGCTAAGATGAGAAATTTGAAGCAGAAGCTTCAGAAGAAGCAATCAACCTTGCCTTTCATGCCTTCTCCAGATGGAAATTGCAAATAAATTTTTTAACAATTTTGGTTTGGTTTGGTTTCTTTTTCTTCTTTCTTTTTTGAGTACAGATGCATATGATTTTTTGATCATATGGTGGATTATGACTTAAGAGATCACGAAGAAGTGAAGCTGCTGATTTTACTAGGGGTTTGACTTAGAAAAATCTTCTGTTGTCTATCGTACAGCAGAAAGAAACAAGTGTAATTATTAGTTTAGGATTATAGTTGTGAGAAATTACATACCTCTTGTAAATGTTAAACTATATCAGTTACAAGTGAAATACTTCATCCCATCATTTTTATAATCAGCTTTCTCTCTCTCGAGGTTGCTCCTTTTTATAAACAACTTTTTTCTCATGTTTCAAAATTTAAATTACTTTTTCTTTTTCTACTCTCACTAAATACATATCTTTATATTAATTATCACTCACTCACCACTAATTCTCTTTCATTTATTACACATTATCTCTCATATTTATTACTTATTCTCCCTCATATGCTCATTTAATAAATATAGGTATATTTAAAAGAAACATGATATTTTTTATGCATACATTGTTTTTAACTAATTACCGCTAGTTCGTTTCACGCAATAAAAATAAAAGTTGCTTATAGAAAGGATGAAAGAAGTAGTTGCAATAAAATCTAATATTATATAAAATTACATTCACATGGATAGTCTTGAGTGTTTTAATTTTGTAAAAATATTTGTTAAAGACAGTCTAAAAATTTACGAAGGAGAATTAAGTGACAATGATTAATCCATTGGTCAAGAGAACAATCAACTAGCTTACTTCAAATAGGATCATTTTAGACAAAAGTCAACTAATTAGCTCAATACCGAAGACAACTAGACATCTTTTTCTGTATATTCAATGTACTCTATGGTTACACTGCCCATGTTGCAATCAATCTTTACATTAATATTTGATTTGAATTTTTTGGGGTATTTTGATCAATGACAATTGACTTTGGCAAATAAATGTCAAGGATTTCATATAAATAGTCAAATGATTGTTTGAACGTGAGGAACTCCAAAATGATACATCCACTGAACATATAAAAAGCACTTTTGAATAGTCAAATGATTGTTTTAAGATACTATTTGATTAATTTTTCTGTTCCCTTATTTGAAAAGGATTTTACAAAATTTTAAACATTCCAAAAAAATTTCCTGAAGTATGCAATAGTTTAATATAGGGTTAAAATGTAAATTTGTCCGGTAAGTTAAGTATCTGTTAATAGCAATATTGTTTGAAAGTTTTTCTAGTTCAATGTCATCTTGGAAGTTTTAAAACTAGCAATATTCACTCACACGGTTAAAAAATTAACGTTGACCGTTAACTTTTTTAATGATAAGGGGCAATATTACTCTATCTTAATACTTCTGAGAAACATTAAACCTAAAAATACCTTTCAGGCAACACTACCCCTAGTCAATTTCACGGGCAAATTTGCACATTTTCGTTAATATATTACGCAACAAACTAATTTTAGTAGTCACTGGTCATGAAATAGGAAAAGAACGGGTTTAGTTTTTCTCATCATCCCTCATAATGTTCGTCCAAGCAATCTAAAATGTTATAATACTACTTTGACTTTTTTTCCTATTTTTTCAGGGCCTGTTTGGGTTGGCGGTAGAAGCGGTGACTTAAAAGCTGTCTGACTTTAAAAAAAAAAACTCGGTAGGAAAAAAGTCAAGTTATAGATAATGATTTGTGTTTGGATTGATGGTGATAGAAGCGCGGGCCACGCCAAAAAATTCAGAAGTATTTTAGAAAAATGGATTTTAGAAATTTTTTCCTTAACAAGCTTTTTTGAAATAGGAACTTTAAGTCCAGTAAATTTAACGTTGAACTCAAATACACCACGTTGAACTTTTTTCCCAAAACCAACTCTATCGCAAACGCTCTCACCAAACAAGCCTTCCGGCTTAGATGGGGAAAGAAAGAAAGAGAAAAAGAAAAAGAAAAAAAAGAAAGATGTGGAGTGGTTCGCTTCCGAAAGGAACAGCGAAGAAGAAAAATACAGCGTCAGCTCAGCTGCGAGAAAATCCGTATCGATTGGATCAAAGCTGAAAGCGCCATGACGCTCCCTCTGGGGTTTTCTTCTCCCTCTTTTCATCCTCCGCCCGACGAACTTCCATAAGCACAACGTTTCTTCCTTTCCTCTTGCTTCACCAACCTTCGGTTTTCCTGCTGCAATGTCTACTTGAAGTGGTTGGTGTTTCGTTTCCAATTTCCATCTCTGATGAAAATTCCTTTTCTAGGGGCTATAAAGTCCAAACGTTTTTTTGCTGATTTAATTGTAGGGTAGGTCTGATCGTTGATCAAATTTCTCTGGATGGAGCCTCGAGTTGGAAACAAGTTCCGTCTCGGCCGGAAGATTGGTAGCGGATCGTTTGGAGAGATCTACCTCGGTGAGTTCTAATTCCTTTCGCTTTTAATTTGTTCCTTTTTTTTGCTGGGGAATTCTGAATCCATCCTTTCTTGTCGTCAGGTACTAATATTCAGACAAATGAAGACGTTGCAATTAAGCTTGTAAGCACCCTGACCTACTTGAATATGGATTTTTTGAAAACAAAAAATCTTTTTTTCGTTGGCGAATTTGGGATTGTAGTTTCTAAATCACCTTCAATTCGTTAAACATGTTGCAGCTTTGTTTAAAGTCGGTATTGATATGTTAGTTTGGTTTTTTGTTTAGCATTCTGGAATATGCTGCTGGTAAATGTAGATGATCGTAGTGTCATATTGTAGGATTATATGCGCGTGTAAAATTCAAGTAATAAATTTGATTTTCTTGTTTAATTCATCATGAATGCACAGACCAATATGCTTTAGTACTGCAGTTGTACAAGGAAGAAGATTGTCTTCAGCTGTCTCCTGCATATCTGATGTATATCTTATTATTCTAGATTCTGCGGGATTGATGTGAATTTATCTGAATATTTTGTTGATAGTTATTCGTTCATCCAGCATGCTGGTATATGGTAATTGTAGCATTGATTATGGCCAGAGAGACCTTATCTAAAGCCTGAACTTAATTTCTTGGATCCTTTTCTTCATGCAGTGCTTTGTTTTATTATCATTTTTAACTCTCGTACAACTTCTTTGTCATTAAGGTCTCTGACATTAATTGACTTCTTGGAGAACTATGTTGGGGATAAGAGTTGTGTTTAATGAACTGTTTTCCTCCACTTTGCCTTTTGACTCAGGAAAATGTCAAGACCAAGCACCCCCAACTTTTGTATGAATCGAAGCTGTACAAAATACTACAAGGAGGAAGTAATGGCTCTTGTCACAATATTTCTGCCTGCTGGATTTTCTTATTGTCACAAGTTCCATATTATTCACTTAGCTTAAACAATTTCTATCTGACTGCCTGTATATATTTGGCAGCTGGAATCCCAAACTTAAAATGGTTTGGACTTGAAGGAGACTACAATGTGCTTGTAATGGATTTACTGGGGCCTAGTCTTGAAGATTTATTCAATTTTTGTAGTAGGAAGTTGTCCCTCAAAACTGTTCTGATGCTTGCTGATCAGATGGTTGGGTTCCTACACCATTAAACATTTTTCTCTACATTTTTTCCTTTTTACTAAATGTGGCAACTATGGACTATTTTCAGATAAATCGAGTTGAGTTTGTTCACTCTAAATCTTTTTTACATCGTGACATCAAGCCAGACAACTTCCTCATGGGTTTAGGGAGGCGTGCTAATCAAGTATTACTTTAATGCTAGCTTATTCATAATTCTTTATTACATTGTGATATCTGTCATTTTTTATATGGATGTATAATTTTCAAAGTTACCCCTCTTGTAGGTGTACATCATTGACTTTGGTCTTGCTAAGAAATACAGAGACACTTCTACTCATCAGCATATTCCTTACAGGCAATTATTCTTATTTAAATTTATATTATATACTAGAGCTTTAATGTATGTTTATTATGACCAATGGTATTTTGCCCTCTGAGATGTGCACGTGTGCTTGCTTGTAATAAATGTCTTCACATATTTTTTTATCATGAATATCTTGAAATTAGATTTTTTTTAACTATTGATATTGATATAACGCGTGTTGTTGGCGGCTTCAAGTATCAGTGTACTTTTCCTCTGTGTGTGATAATTTAACTTGCTGCTAATTTTTGCAGAGAGAATAAGAATTTAACAGGAACTGCAAGATATGCTAGCATGAATACTCATCTTGGAATTGGTATTTACCCTGTAAAATATTCCCTTTCTTTTGCATCATTGGTGGTAAGCTGGTTGGTGATTGTGATTTTGGATAATGTCCTTTTATTCTTTATAGAGCAAAGCCGAAGAGATGACTTAGAGTCACTTGGATACGTGCTTATGTATTTTTTGAGAGGAAGGTAAACCTCCTTGTGCCTGTGTTACCACTTATACCTCTTCTCCTTTCTATGCATTTAATTTTGACATGGTATTTCTATAGCCTTCCTTGGCAGGGACTGAAAGCTGGTACTAAGAAGCAAAAGTATGAAAAGATCAGTGAGAAGAAAGTCTCTACTTCTATTGAGGTAAAATTGGGTGCTAAGACACTGTTCATACATAGTAGTTTTTATTTTGTAATCAATAAATATTTATATCCTAACTGAATGAGGACTACTTTTTCCGTAGGCTCTCTGCCGTGGTTATCCATCAGAATTTGCATCGTACTTTCACTATTGTCGGTCACTTCGGTTTGATGATAAACCTGATTATGCTTATCTAAAGAGGCTTTTCCGTGACCTTTTTATTCGTGAAGGTTTGATGCTTTTTTAACTATAATTTCTATGCAATTTGTCAATGCTAAGTTGTCCTTGGTGATCGTATTTCATTTTAGATGGTTGTGTTAATTATTTCTTGCCGTTATTCTTGTTGTTTTCTGGTTTCACCAGGATTTCAGTTTGATTATGTCTTTGACTGGACCATTTTGAAATATCAGCAATCTCAAATTGCCACTCCTCCTGCACGTGGTATTGTAAGTGATATGTGCAATTTGGTTGTTCTCTTTGCTCTTTGACTGCAGGTGATCTTATTAGAAATGTTGTTTGCAGGGTCCTGGTGTTGGGCCAAGTTCTGGCATACCACCAGCAGTTGCAAATGCTGATAGGCATTTAGGTATATAATTATGTGTTTATATTGTTTTTTATTTTCTTGCTTCGTTGATCTATGAAGTATGTTGGTTGAGATGCCTTCAGTCAAAACATCTTGAAGAAGAGTCCAATTTTTCTTTTACTTGTTTGACTTGTTCCATCTTGGTGAGTGATTAAAATTTATAATATCTGCGAAATGACTTTACAGGGTTATGTTGGTCTATGCTTGGTGTTAAGTATCTTCATTTGTGATTCATTATGATGTGTTTCACAGAATATTGACTTTATTGTAGGTGGAGAAGATGGTAGGCACACTGGTTGGACTTCATCAGATCCTACTCGGAGGAGAAACTCTGGACCTATTGCAAATGATGGCATTTTACCAAGACAAAAGGCCCCAGCTGCAAATGACTTGACTGGTTCTAAAGATGTTACGGTGTGTATGTTTGACTCTTGGGGGTATTCTTCCTTTGTGTGTATTTTTTGAATAAAGTTGGAGTATTAAGGTAAATTTATTTTTACTTCGGATAGAACAACAACAACAACAAAGCCTTATCTCACCAGATGAGGTCGGCTATATGGATCGCGCATCATTGTTATGCTCTATCAACAACCAAATCTTTGGATATTAAAAAATAACTTATTGAATAGAAGATATGAGCTATACCAAAAGGAGGGCAAGTAGCCCTCTGAAATAAAAAGAAAAAAATTGGATTCATTGGCTCAAAAGAGCAGTCCAATCCCCCGGCAAGTCCACAGGGAACCCTCCTATAAATGAAAACCACTAGCTTTAACCCACAAGGCTTGAAAAACAAAGCATCACACACACACACACACACACACACACACACACATACACAAGAATATTAGCATAAAAATAAACAACATAAAAGAAATTCAAGTTTCAAATATGTAATTTAGATGAGAAAAATGAGATATCCCCAAGAAGCCACCAATCTGCATATCTTCTTCCGGTGACTAGATTGGTAGGAAGGAGAGCCACCTCTAGTCTTATTGACTAGGGTGTCAGTGGCAGGAAGAACAGAGAGACACGTTGAAGAACAGAGAGTCATGTCACGTGCGGGGGACTAGGTCCCCCTGCTCTGGTATCATGAAATCGCAGAGTGAAGTATTTCTCTGCTTCATGTTTATTTGATGGATAAACACATACATATGTAGACAACTGACTAGGGTTACAATTATCAAATCAGATCAGATTCTTATCTGATTATATCCCTTAACATCCTATTTATTAATAACAAAATCAGAAAGCAATAATCCTAGAATCCCTAATTCTTTGAAACTGTCAGCAGCTATAGGCGAAGCCCATTCACACTGTCATTCAACAAAAGCGTTACAAGGGTTTATACTTGTAGCAGCAGGGGTTTACACTTGTAGCAGCTATACCCTTTTAGAGTTACAACTTACAACTATTCAGATGATCTCCATATTTGCCCTTACAAACTCATGCCATAAAAAATCAAGTTCCTATGTAGACTATAATAGTCCCCTAGCTATTTGGGACATTAGACACCAAATTATCAAGATTGAACCCATCGATTGTCTTTTGAACTACAACAAACACCCGTGTTACTGACAGCTTTATAGTAACCTTGCAAGACAGCGAAATAAGGTCTTTCTCTGGGGGAACAATATGAAATGAAACGAAAAGGATGGTTATAGATGAAACAAGTCAATTAATGCTACACCTGGATATCTGTTAATATTATATTGCAGTTAGTATCCTGTCAAATTTTGACTTCCTATGTATTGATTATGCAGTTTTCAAGCTCCAATCTCTTCCGGTCAAGTGGATCACAAAGGCGAGGCGCTGTTTCTGGCAGTCGTGATGCAATCGTTGGTAGTGAGACTGAACCCTCTCGCCCTCTTGCTGTGGATGCAAGTGCTGGAGCACTTCGTAAAGTCTCTGGTGCTCAAAGAGGTTCACCTATTATATCATCGGAACAAAACCGAACTTCATCTGGGAGAAACCTGCCAAATGTAAAGAATTTGGAGTCAACACTCAGAGGCATCGAGGGCCTGCATTTTAATGATGAGAGGGTGCAGTATTAGCAGCTGCCTCTCCTGGTATCTTGTCTTTCTTGTAAATTCTGAAAAAGTTTCATACTCTTTCACGTGCTTTACTCAACGGAGTGTTGTCTGTGCATTGTTGGAAGAAAGTTGCAACAAGTTGGGAAGTCACTTTAGAAGTATACAGTAAAGACATGCGTAGGTGGATTCCTGACGATCTCTGGCCTGTTAACAAGGCTCTTTGTTAATACTGTTTAATGTACTGATATTGGCTTTATGTCATCCTTACTATATTTTCTCTTTAATTTTTACTCATGCCTTTTGATATCTGTCAAATATTTGGATTTAAACTATTATACTTATGTAAAGACTCCTAAAGTAGGAGAATGCGAAAGATTTTGTGATCACTGAGAGGTGTCTTGTTTGTATGAGTATGATAACTAAGTTGGAGCTTTTAACCTTTTAGCAATTCACATTGATTTACTGGGGCCTGACAACTACGACCTCCTTTGTTGGGAGGTGTTCCCTCGGCCCTAAATTATTCTGTTTAGTTCGTATTAGGGTATCCTCTACTCTGCTCTACCAGGATCAGTTTCAAGTACCAGTGCTTGTTTGTTGGTCATTTGATTTTTCCCTTGAATGAATAGCACAGGTTACTTACACAAGAGGTTTGTTTTATTTTATTGTTTTGGCCAGAATTCCAGGATTTGTTTGGGAAATTGATCTTGGTCCTAAATATAAGAGCTATTTATAACAATGGTTAATTTTTGTTTAATTTATCCTTATTGACACTCCCTCAACTATAATCAAGAAATAGTGGGAATTAAGGAAAATAATTTGAGTATTTTAAAAAGTATATGTCATATTAACTAGATTAACTAATTTTCCTAATCTAATCAAATTAGATAAATAAGTCATGTGGAGTATTCAGAATTGAGACCAGAAGGTCCTGAAAATGGTTGGGCATATAAACGTTTAGTTAGGGCTAAGGCACAGGGTTTACTGTGTTGTGGGTTTTGATTGTGTACTTGAAATTTTGATTAAAATAGTATTTTGTCTCTTCATAGCTTTGTCATTGCATTGCATCTTAAAACGCATTTTGCATATTGAAGTTCTAAACAACAATAATAAGCTCTGCACCATGCGAGGTCTTCTGAGAGATTTCAACGTAAAGAGAAAGAGACTGGCACGATTAGTGTTATTACCCTTAATAAATATCAATTTTTTATATAATAATTTTAAGTCGGGGCATAAATTGATTTTTTAGTTATTCTATGTGAACTCATTTCAATTTGTGTGTGGCTTAATTATGAACAATATGTGAAAATTTTGCTCAGTTCTATACTAGTCAAATATGTCAACTTGATCAGTAAATAGAGTATAAAGTCAAGATTGAAGCTAAAAGACTAACCAAGATGCTATAGCATTACAATTAACGGGCTAAATTCAAATACCTATAGTCAAGTACTGATTTTTAAGTACAAAATTTAATTTTGAAATGAGAAATCAATCCCAATAAATGTTTGGTTTTTCCAATAACTTATTTCTCTACCCTCTTTCTTATGATCAATTTGAGGCGAGAAAAAATGAAAAAAAAAAAAAAAAAAAAAGCAAATAAATTTTGAAAGGACCGGATTCTCTGGTTAACTCTCTGGTACTTGTCTTCAATAGTTCAATCCTCCATTTAACGATAACTACTCTTTTTTATGAATCTTTTACTTCCAATTTGATAATTTTATATAACTATTTTCACAAAATGGGCATCCGTATTCAATGAGCAGCACTAGTGTTAGACAAACAAGAGGGTGAAAATTATAATCGTGGTTTGATTTCTTTGAAAATACTTTAACTTTGGAACAGATTAATATTGAAAAGCATATATCAAGATCAGAGGCTGAAACAAAGCAGAAACAGATTAATCCCCACAAAACCCAGTTAGCTTTTAAAAAAAAAAAAAAAATTACTACTGAAAATTAACACCCCAAAAAAAAAAAAACACCAGTTCAAAGGATAGAACCATACTTCAAAGATGAACTGAAAATTACCAAAATTGGCAAATTCCATACATAAACATGATATTGTTCATGAAACTCCATACATTACAGAGGGACAATTTTTTTTTTGACTTAAAACAGATTCAGAATTTAAAGAAAGATTAGTACAAACTAATAATAAGTACCCATTAATCACCACCATCCATAGATCACATGGTTGTAAGAGTTCTTGATCCACCTGAAGCTTTTCCTCAGAGATCCTTTCATTTTCCCTTCCATGTCATAAACTCTGTAGCTAGCAACTCTCTTCTTCCTCTGTATTTCTGGGTCACTAATGCTCCAACTTTTTGAAGCTTTCTTCACTTTCTTCATCTTCCCCTCTTTCTGATTGCTATAATTTGCACTGTAACTCCTCAGATCTTGCATATTTCCTGGGAATTCCCTTCCTCCTGTGTTGCAAATTTCATCTCTGCATGATCTGGATCTGAATTCCATGGTTGAATATCTCTGCAAAGAGGAAAATTATTTAGATTACAGAGGAAAATGGAGAAACAGAGTACCTCTCTTTATGAGGTGAGAAAAAGGAGGAGGAAAGTGAAGAAATGATTGATGGGTTTGCTTTTTTCTCTGGTTTCTGTTTTCTTTTTTGTTTTACCTGAATTGTATTGTTACTGTTTAGTACTTTACCTTTCAAGCTTTGCTTATATAATCAGAATCTTCCATGAATTAGAAGCGGTTGAAGAAGATGATGATGTTATTATTTAGTGTTTTATTTTAATGGAGTTTGTGGGGTATAGTGACACATTTCTACTTTGCTTAACGCTGCAGAATTGCATGAAAGTTTTGCCTTTTTGCCTTTTGGCACTTTTGAACTTGACTGGTTTAGGGACACGTGGATCTTTATTAATTGATAGTAAAATAAAAGAGTTAATCCTTTAAGTTTCTTTCATTCTAGTTTTTGGTCCTTCAAGTTTCTCGTCATGGGTTTGGATTCTCTTAGAATCTCTTCTCTCTTTTTGTTCTCAGTATTTGATCTTTATCCTCAGATTTAAAAAAATAGATGGTCCAGATTTAATATTTTTTAAAACTATTATTTTAAACATGAATAAATAAACCTAAACAATTAAATCATGATCTACACAATTTATACCGTAATATAAACAATATTAATAAAAAATTAATTTATAAAATACTATTATAATTGTTTTAGAATATATTAAATATGAATCGTCTATTTTTTCATCTAAGGGTGGAAATGAGATTCTAAGAAGAAAATGAGAGAAGAGATTCTAAGGAAATCTAAAAGCCCCTTCAAGGTCATAAGTTTAAGTCCTTCAACGGACAAAATAACCCAAATTTTTTATTAAAGTATAGGGTTAAGGTGCATTTTGCCCCCTAAAGTATGGGCGAGCAATTTTGCCCCTAAAGTTTTTTTTAACAATGTTGCCCTTCCCGAAGTTTTAAAACGGAAGAATGTTGCCCCTCCGTCAAAAACCCTAACGGTCCAACGTTAGGGTTTTTGACGGGGACAACATTGCTCCGCTTTAAAACTTTAGGCAACATTGCTCCAAAAAAAGTAGCAATTTTGCCCCGAAGTTTTAAAAACGGAGCAATGATTTGCCCGTCAAAAACCCTAAAGGTCTCACCGTTAGTTGACTATTAGGGTTTTTGACGGAGGGCAACATTGCTCCGTTTTAAAACTTTAGGGGCAACAACATCGCTATTAAAATTTCAAAAAAATTGCTCCTGGGCGCATACTTTAAGGGCAAAAATGCACCTTAACCCTAAAGTATATGAACTAATATTTTAGATGGAATGAAACTCTGGGACCAAAATAAAATTTTGATGCTAAAAACACATCAATATTTATGGCTTTTTGATAAGGCTTAAGGGTAACTTGTAATAACTTTTACATTTGATACTGATGATATTAATATATTAATAGAATTATTTTTATATATTTTTGCGGGAGACTAAACAAAGTAAGGAGGATAATTGTGTGTGGAACATGCACATCATCTTTATATTTATAATTTGTTTACTTTTATTTATATTTAAGTATATGTTAAATACATTTATTTTTTGAATAATAGATCATAGTTGAATCTTACAAATCTCAAACAATCAATGTTATCTTTGAAATTTTATATTTTGGGTATAGTAAACTTAAATATTGTTATGGACTCATATATTGGGCCAGCCAGTTACACGGCCCAACAAGAGGGCTTGCAGTAAAACACACATTTAGCCAGGTAAATGGTTCACCTCTATCGTGTCGGTTATGTGTAGGACCGTACAGGTAGTGGAGCAGGTATCTGCAGAACGTGGGAGGCGCATAATAGCTGATGGATAGACGCATTTGCGGAAAAAACCCTGGTAATCCCTATAAATAAGAGATTACCCACCATGCGCACTCGACTCTCTCTATTTCCATTGTTTACCATTCATTCAACACACCGCACACACACCACCCTCCTAAGTGAAACGCCTCACCTGTGTAGCACTGTGATCTGAGCTCTCTCGTTGGTATCTTCCCTATAGATATCACCGAGCAGAAGCCCTCTCCTTAATACTCGCCATTAGAGTATCATCGAAGGGCCCATTGATCCGATATCAATCATTCCTAGCCCATTAGAGCTAGACATCTGTGTTCTACACCAGAACAAATATGTTGATAAGTTTCTTTATTAATTAGTTATCTATTTAATCATCATATAACAGTGTGTATTTAGAACATGATTGCATGATAATTATTAGTTTTACAAAATACAAACTTATGGATCACCCTGAGTCTCTTGTTGAAGCTTCTAAGTTTTTACTTAATCAACAAACAAAACGGATGCTGAGGCCTGATATGAGTACCACTAAAACCTCTTGTTTTATAAGCTTTGCAGTAAAAAATTTCTATAATTTAAAAGTGTTTTGAGTTTTCTATTTTAGAAAATTTTATAAAATCTAGAGAGAGAGAGAGAAGCTTTTGTTTTTTTTGCTAACGAGAGAGAAGCATTATTACGTGTTGATTGAAAAGCAAAACACTGTATTTGAGTTGTAAGGTACATATTGTGGTCCACTTCTTGAATAGTTCCACAATTTGCATTCCCCATATTTGAGTTGGCATAACATCTTCAATTTATGGGTTGTGACCGATCTTGAAAAAAATAATTTTTTTAGGAATATATATTCATTAACTATTTTTTTTTAAAAAAATTGGGGAGCTAAATTAATACTTATTAACTAATTTAAAAAAAATATTTGGAGGGTCAAATATATAACAAAAGTATTTTAACAAGTCTAATATACTACTATAAGATAACATACATTTTTACATTATATTAATTTTTTTAAAAAAAAATTCTGAACTCCGCCTCTGTCTATATAGGATCAATATTCGAAGGAAAAATTTCAAGTTTAGAAAACTTATTTTTTTTTTAAAAAAAAAATATATTTCAGACATTGAGATTATAATCTAGTCCATGCAAAGAATATGAAATAAGTTTTTATTCAAATTTTCTCAACTTTTTTTCACACACTCAAATTAAAAATGGAATAGGTATAAACACTATACTTGTGGACTGCTATGGACTTTGTTCACCCTCATAATACAAACATAACATTATTGAAGAAACTTGCTTTTGGAGGTTTTTTTTTTTTTTTTTTTTTTTTTACTTAAAAAGTAAAATTATACATAATAAACATTGAGAAAAACAATAAAAAAAGAGAGTCTTATTTAAAGACATTTATTGGTTAATTAAAAGAACCTGATATGTTTTTATATATAGAAAGTTGTAATACTATAAAATTTTATACACAAATACTATCAATATGCTAATTCAGGTTCTTTTATCTATTAAATTTTTTTAAATAAGGACTTTTAATCAATTTTCTCATACACATTTGCCACTAATTTTATATTTTGTTTCAAAATCATTTGATCAATGATGCTGAACCTGAAAAGTAATGATAACAAACACTTTGAAAACTTAACATGCATGATTTTTGTCTTTATGTAAAAGCTTTACTTTCAAGTTTTAATTTAGGCCAAATGCATGTTAACATGCATAATTAGTAGAGTTGTTATTAGTTGGAAGCAAATTGTAGAATATAATTAATCACAATTGTTCTATTTGATGATGACGACCTTGTTGATAAGCAAATTTTGCTTTGTAAAGTATTTTAATAATAGCCCCTTTACAGTAATGAAATGTCTATGTTCAAAGATTTCCGATTTTCAATAAAGCAAGAGATATTTTAATTCAAATTAAATTCAGAGTATTAAAAAATAAAGTTAAGGGACTAAAAATATATTTTTTAAAATTAAAAAATAAATTAAAATTTTATATAAAGTTAAAGGAAGAAATGTATACTTTTATTTTTTTAACATAAAAGGAAAAAAGATATTAATACTGATGTAAAGTAATTTTTTTTTATAATAATCATTTGGTTTGTAAATATATATATTAAAATAAAAATTCAAAACTTCTATGGTTCGAATCACTTTTTTTTTTAATTATTATTGTTATCTCAATTTCAATTCATTCCTTTTCATTTCATATAATAAAGGATTTTGGATATATAAATGCTTGACTTTCTTGGGTAAGTCCTTCAGTTAAACAAAATACATAAATATGTTTCCAAGAAGTTTTTTACGTGTTCTTTTGTGAGTTTAGTGCATCCATTATTGTTGTTATCAATACTATTTTCAATTATTAATTTTCATATTCTTGAGCTTCTGCTACTTCTGTAAAGGATGATCTTTACATATGGACAAGATGGAGGGAAAGTCAGATGTATATTAATAAATAAATGAATTTCGTATAGTATACATTATAAATCATGGCCATATATGCCTTTGTATAAAACTTGTCAAAAAACAATAGGAAAAAATCCCAAGAAAATACTCTAGACCAGGCTCGTTATAATGAATATACTTCTCTGGTCTTTATTGTAGGACCTAATTCAGAATCGAGCTTAGTTCTAAATGTAAAACTTATTTTTTTATGGTTTTCCTTGAAAAATATGGACTCAAGTAAATTTGAAGCACACAAAGTTTCAGGCATAAGAAAAACTCCCTCCACTCCTAAATATAGGATAAAATTTGTAGTACAAACATTATAAACTTTATCTTATATTTAAAATCGGAGGGAGCAAAAGCTAAGCCAAACTGATTTTTCTCAGTAGATCAGAGTTCTTCGAATTTCAGTACAGCACCAATTATAATTATTCAAGTGCGGCATGTGTTGGTTTCATGTGGAAAACCTTGTTTGAGAGTTGATCTTGATTCTAATTATAAGACAAGGTTCTAAATTTTTATCAATTTCTTCGCAAAATACCCCTATTAATTCTTTTTCAATAATAGTTAAACACAAAAATAATTTAATTAATAATGCACATATATATTCTGTAAAGTGAGTAATGCATGCTTGCAACTCATTAATATCACATACACATCAATTCTACTGGTTTTTTTATTTTCTAATAAAATAATTGAGTAATTTTTGTCATATTTACTAATGACATTACTATTAAATTACACTTCCAACCTCTAAGAGTAGAGAGGAAGTTGTTGAGGGAGATCAATGACGCCAAACTATGTGAGAGTTTAGAGAAGTCGTGTGTGAGATAAAAGATGTCCAAAAAAGAGAAACATAGTAACTGGATGTCATTTTAAATATTAAATAAGAGCATTTTGGGAAAACAAATATAACTAACTAATTTAATTATCATCCTTAATCTCTTCAAAATTAGCTAAATATGTCTTATAATTAGGACGGGAGGGAGTAATAGTAACCACATGCATAAGAAAACATATTGATGGCAATGGCGTCAAGGAACTGATAGTGAAAAAGACTTGTACCACTACATACCATAAGCATAAAGCTGCCTCTTAAAAGATTTTCTTGTAACTCCATGGCATCAAAGTGTCATAAACTTCGTCATATGAAGTGAAGAATTCTTCTCCATCAGTGAAAAGCCTGAGTAATAATCCATTTTGCAACACGTCAAATTACAGAATAATAGGCACTTAAAATAATAATTAGTCCTAAGCATTACATCAGAAGTGAACAGTATCTTGCACAGTGACTTACAGTTCATTCATCTTTTCATCATATTGATGACGACTATCAAATTGAGTTCTTTCTGCCATTACTGCAGGGGGAAAAACAAGTAATTAAGTAATATGAAAAACTGTAGAAAAACTTAAAACATATAATAACAAAAGGATGGTCTAAAAGTTATTTTAAAACAGTACAAGTAACAGAATAGTACCTGATTATATCCAATTTTTCTTTTAATGTCAGGAGAAGATATTTTGAAGGCCAGATGGGTATGCAGCCATATTGAATTATAAGAATTCACATTCCAAGCTAATACTCCCTCCTCCTGGTCCTAATTATAAGACATAGTTAATTTTTTTGGAGAAATTAAGGAAGCTAATTAAAATACTTTAAAATATTTTTATTTTTGTTTTTTCCTTCAAACTAATTAGTTTGACTACTAAACTAATATATAATTTAAGGATACACAACATACGAAATGATTAAATAACTTATTTAGCTTTCTTAATCTCTCCAAAAAAAGTCAACTATGTCTTATAATTAGGATCGGAGGAGTAGTAAAAGAGATGAGCATGTAGTGCTCATCCCCAAATAAAAAGGCTTTTTTTTTTTTGGAAAAAAATACTCAATGCATTAAAAATTAACTTACTTAAAATATTGTGAGCATTGAAAAAATATTTCAGATATTAGGTGCTATTGGAAAAATATTTTAAAATAATGGTGTTATGGAAAAAATATTTCTGAATGCAGGACTAGAAATTAATTAATTTGAGATATTAGGTGTAAAAAATATTTCAAGGTGCTACATACAATTTAATCCAAAAAAATAAAAATTCATAATTTTTTTTTTTTAAAAAAATGGTCTCCACCCTGAAATTAAAGGGATGAACACTTCATGCTCATCTTTTGGAAGAACATGAAATGTGAACCCTTGAATATAAAATTTATATATCCAATAAAAATAATACACATGTCTTAGCAGAAATCAGATTCCAATGTTAGAAACATTTACCACTTCCTATGGCTGCATTATTAAGTACAAACATATTACTTCCTCCGATTCTAATTATTGTCCCTTAATTCTCAGGCAACGAAACAAGTCAAAAGAAAAAAAAAAAAAAAAAAAAAAAAACCGAAAAATGTACTTCACTGGTTGACACATAAGAACTATTGAAAGAAGCAATCAGATAGGTAGGGAAACTGATTCCCATGGATCGCGGGCTATAAGAACAAAATTGGTCCACATAAATCAACATAGATTGGTCCACAAAATTTCCTCCGTTAGTTGACCATTAGGTTGTTAACGGAGAGGCAACATTACTCCAAAAAAACTTCCTGAAAGAACATCGTTAAAAAAAACTTCCGGGGCAAAATTCTTCCTGGGATATACAAGATATCTTCGAGCGAAAATTGCTACTTAACCTTTAAGTAAAAATTGCAAGTTTTGTGAGTATGATTGGTGCATGAATTCCTTCCAATAAATGAAAGATAGCAAAAAAAAAAAAAATATTGTAGGCATAAAATAAGAATGGCGATTTAAAAAAATATTGTTGTAATCTTTATTATTCGTCCATTTATAAAAAAAATTATTGGTTCTAAATATAAGTGATTCGATGTTATTAATGAATATTTTTTAATTTTACCTTTATTTAATTTTTATTAGAAAAAAAGAAGGAGGGAGAATAATTTGTAAATATATAAAAAGATGATTTTAATAGATTGAACTTGAAAAATTTTATATTTTAAAACATATTTAATGAGTTAACTGTGATTTTGAGAATGTGAGAATTAATTTAAATATATTTATAATCAGGGTGGGTATAACATTAGTATTTTTTTTAAAAAAAAATATATTTTATATTAATATTAATAATTAATTCTTTTTTTGCGTCACTCAAACAGGCACTTCGCTCACAACGCTTCTGTCTGACCCATTTTCCGATTCCTCCAAAGCTCTCTCGGGCGATTTGATCTCACGATTACAAAGTAGAGGAAGCTCAGAGGGATTGGTCTGAAAGTAGTTATCTTTACACCAGCTACAGTTTGAGGTAATCAAAACCTTTTCCATTTTCTGTCTCCATTCAAAATATTCTTGCGTTTGTTTCCTTTCCTTGGGAAATGGATGCAAACGGAGAGGGGCATATAGTACTAATATTTTCGGCGCTGCTTTAGATTTGGAACAGTTTCTGAAATTATGATTTCGATTCTGTATAAACAATTAATCTAAGTTGTCTCTGTACGTTCTCGTTGGTGAGATCTTAGTCGACATATGATATTGCTACTGGATTTGTAGACAGTCCAAATTTGGCCCGTCTTCTGCCCGCATATTCGAAATAATATAGTAATCATTTTGTTAAGCTCTATCGATGGAAGCTATTTTAGTGTTTGTATCATATAGTTCGGATTTACTCATTCCTTTTGCAAAAGGAACTGAATTCCTTCTTTAAATCTGAACCAGCATAGCTTATTATGTTCTCGACATCAAGAACCAAGAAGCTGCTCTTTTACTCAAGATGGTGGCCTCTATGCCCTCTTGTTCTATTAAAAAGCATAGTTTTAGTTTATAATATAGAGCATTAACTATTCACTGATCATAGGAAAAAAGGTCCATAGTTTAGGAGTTGATACAATGACTCAACTTTTCGTTGTAGCGGCTAAGTCTTATGAATAGGAAATCTGTTTTCCTTTTATAAGTTGGTAAGTCTCAATTCAAAGATGTTTTTTTATTTTGCCTTTTGACAAAAGTCTCTGATGGATTCTTGGTTGGACGGAGAATTTAGTTCCCTTCACCAGCTCACAGAACTTATCTTCCAATGACACTCGACATTTTATTGCCATTAACTGATCACTCCACCATAGAGTTCAAACTGCCATATGCTTATCTAGAGAATTTATGTTGTAGCAGAAGTAACTCACCAGCCAAACTAAGATTGAGTAGATTTATCAACTTTTGTAAAAGCGAATACTCCATCACAAAATAATCTGCAGATTAGATGTTTTTTTAGCAAAAAGGAAAGGACTATTAAAATCTGTTTCAAGTTACTCTTCTGGTTGGTAATCAATTTTCTGCTGCACTGTGCCAATATTGTGAGTTAATGTATCTTTTAAACTATAGTAGCATTTTTTATGAAGATTGTCATGACTTTTGGAATATTAAGGAGTAAATGGTGAAAACATGTACTTGTAAGCTTAATTTTTTATTTTATTCAGTTTAGTGCTTATGCTTATAATGACTGAAATTTTATTGTTTGGACGTGTCACTTCAAAATGATTTTGTTTGTGTTCTTGAAAGGCCGATTCATTGCAACATAGTGTTCATTGTATCTGGTTTGGGAGTTAGAAAAGTGAAGCGACTCCTGCCTCAGCAGTTCGGATAGTGTCATCAGGTCTAATACACAAGAATTGTTGGGGAGAGGAAAATGATATACTTAGAGAGGGGGAACAATTCGAAACTTCTCATATCTGCTCAATTTTACTTAAAAGGATATTAGGAAGAGGGAGATACTCAACACTTGTATTAAACTTCTGAAACAAACTCCTTTTTTAATTTCAAACTTCTCATGAAACAAACCCCACTCTTCTCAACACACAAAATATTTAACCTATTTATACTATTTTCCATGACCTTTACATTATCTCCTATTCAATAGAAGTTACAAAAACCCATACAGAATTCAACCCACACAAATTCACACACAATACTAAAGGTAGGATCTCTGATACTTTTAAATAACTTTGACTGAATTATATATTTTAATTTACATTTCCATCATTCTCCTTGAACTCATATTTTCTTCTATCACTGGTGATGACTTGACTACAACCGGAAAGAACATCTCAGACTACAGAAGCTAGTCTTCTTTTAATGTGAACTGTAACCAGCTTTTCATTAGTTGGATTGTTTAAATTATCTTTCTTCCATCTTGGTCTTCATGCTTGTAGCTCATCTTTAACTTAATGAAAACTGATTCCTCATTCAATGCTTCCAAGTCTTTTGACGTCGTATGCATCATACACATCTTGGACCACACTATTATAAAAATATTTCAGATGCTTTATGTTATGGTATTAACCCAAGAATTGAGAAAGAGGGAAAGAAGGAAGAAACAGAGGATTAGAGAGAAGAATAGAGAACAGAACCAAGAGAGAAGAATAGAGGCACTGAGAAATCTATTATTCTATCATCACAAGTGTCATTTACAATAGGGACTATACTCTTATTTATAGGCAAACCTGACTTAATGATCAAGCTAAATCTAAACTAACTAACTAACTTCTAACAAATATATTCCCTAACAACGCCTAACTAACTTTTAACCTTTATTATCTTTACGTATCACTTTACTATACAAAGAGAAGCTTCATTTTCAGCATATTTCTTTGTGTGTGCCTTAAATCCATATTGTCCATGCCTTCCATACTTGTCCACACATTTAACTTTGGCTGGAAAAATTGACTGATGATTTGGACCATGCTTCTCACTTAAATACTTTGCTGGTTGCAGATTCACGACTCCTTGAGTACCACTTTAGATTGAAGGGTCACAACAATTTTTCTTTCATTCTCCATTCTTTAGTTTATGGCTATTGCAAAAATTTAGAGGTTCTTTTATCTCAACCTCATTGTCTCTTCAAGAGTTTTCTTCCTTTCTTTGTGGTGTCTAGCTCTATATGTCCCATACTCACTACAGGATCTCTTCAACGCTAACCTTGAGATCTTAAAACACTTTCTCCATGGATTCTCTTTTAAAATATGTAGATGCTGACACATGCAAATAGCCCTTGTTTTCTCCTCCTCGTGTGTGTGTTTCACATGCTCTCTTAAGGCCTTGATAGTTGATACTACTTTTGTTGAAAGAGGAAAAGGATATACGTGCATGGAGAGGGAGAACAATTTAAAACTAGTCAAATCTACTCAACTTTACTCTAAAATATACCAGGAAGGAGTGACACTCAAAACAAATTTATATGGTATAAAACATCTCATACTACAAGCCATTCTTCAAACTCCATTATTCAAAATACACAAAACACTTAAATGTTTGTACTATTTTCCATAACCCAAAAACTAATTCCTGTCTAATAGGGTTTGCTAAAACCATACTTAAAACATATTTCTAGATAAATGAATTCAATCCACATAAATTTACAGATAATACTAAACTTAGGAACTGTTGTATTTATTATTGACTATGACAAAATCATATATTTGATATTCAGATTACAATTCCCAACAAGAATTTCTTTTCTTTCATTAAATTTGCTTATTGAATAGAATTTTATATTGTCTTTCAGACCACTTTTCTGGAAACTTTTCAAATGGTTGATAGCAATACATCTTCTGGTTCTCCTGAAGAAACTCAAAACCCCGTTCCAGATGGAAATGCACCTTCAGAAAGTGACCTTGTGCTTGATACTCTGGCCCAAAAGGTTCAGGAGTCTCTATCTCTTGACAAAAGACATAAATTTTGGGAAACTCAACCTGTTGGGCAGTTCAAGGATATAGGAAACACCAGTTTGCCTGAAGGCCCTATTGAACCTCCACTTCCCTTATCCGAAGTTAAACAAGAACCATATAACCTTCCTACCCTCTATGAATGGATTACTTGTGACATCAACTCTGAGGAGATGTGTAATGAGGTTTTTAACCTTCTTGCTAATAACTATGTTGAAGATGATGAGAACATGTTCAGATTTAATTACTCAATGGAGTTTCTGCGCTGGGCTCTGCAACCTCCTGGTTATTTCAGGAGTTGGCATATTGGTGTCCGTGTTAAAAGTTCCAAAAAATTGGTTGCCTTTATCACAGGTGTTCCTGCTAGAATCCGAGTTCGTGATGAGGTTGTTAATATGGCAGAGATCAATTTTCTGTGTGTGCACAAGAAGCTTAGGACGAAGAGGCTTGCTCCTGTCATGATCAAAGAGGTGACTAGAAGGGTGCACTTGGAGAATATCTGGCAGGCGGCTTATACTGCTGGGGTGGTACTTCCTACACCTATAGCAACCTGCCAATACTGGCACAGATCTTTAAATCCCAAAAAGTTAATTGATGTTGGATTCTCTCGGCTTGGTGCACGAATGACAATGAGTCGAACAATCAAGCTTTATAAGTTACCAGAGTCAACGGTCACTCCAGGATTCAGAAAGATGGAAATACGTGATGTTCCTGCAGTTACGCGGCTACTCAGGAATTACCTAAGCCAGTTTGTGGTTGCACCTGATTTTGATGAAAACGATGTGGAGCACTGGCTTCTTCCGAAGGAGAATGTTGTTGATAGCTATCTGGTTGAGAGTCCTGAAACTCATGAGATCACTGACTTCTGCAGCTTTTACACACTTCCTTCAACCATCCTTGGGAACCAAAACTATTCTATTTTGAAAGCGGGGTATTCCTATTATAATGTTTCAACAAAGACCCCTCTGCTTCAGCTCATGAATGATGCTCTCATTGTCGCGAAACAAAAGGACTATGATGTTTTCAATGCATTGGATGTCATGCACAATGAATCTTTCTTGAAGGAATTGAAATTTGGACCAGGTGATGGGAAGCTTCACTACTATCTTTACAACTACAGAATAAGGCAGGCTCTGAATCCAGCAGAGCTTGGACTTGTGCTTTTGTAGTCTGAAGAAATCATGACGGTTTTGCTGAACTTTGTCTGGTTGCATGGTTGGAACTTCAGTTTTACTGTTGGAAACAAACAATTTTGCAAATTCCTGGTAGAGGAATTTGGCGTCAATTAAGTTAGAACTGGTTTAAAGAAATACCGTTTGCTATTTGTAGTTTTTGGGCATGCTCTTGATTATGTCATTTAAGTTCAAACGAAGAAATCATAATGGTTTTATTATCAGAATTTTAGTTTAACTAGCATGCAGCTGCTGTAAAGCATTGAATTTTGTGATTTTTTTCTTCTGTTATTCTAACATGGTTTTGCATCAGTTTTTTACATTCTCTACTAGGTTTGATTCATACGTGGCGCGGAATCTGACAAATTAATTATATCATACATATTATATGTCTGACTGTGAAGTTAACATGAGTGTGTTTGGATTATTGGTGACGGTAATTACTTTTTTTTTTTTTTTGACTCTTGCAAACTTAAAATTATGATATAATTAAATTGATTAGCTGAAAATGCTCATGCTATAGATTTTTTCATAAAGAGACTTTAGTTCCCCCCCCCCCAAAAAAAAAAAAAAAGCAAAGGACGAAGTGCGTTACAATCTTATTATATCAGACATGGTTGAACGTTGCTACTTTTGTCAATCTAAAAATTACAAATTTAATGTACAATATTATTAATCATAAACAGTTAGACTAGAATGATTGAAAACCCTACTCATAACCTAATTCAATTGTGCTAACTTCGATTTTTATTTAGAAATTGGTTGTTATTGAAAATAATGACTGCCATAATTCTTGCAGTGTTCAACTAGTTATTTGATTTTCAGTTAAGATTCATAAGTAGCCAGAGAGACAATAGAGCAGCGAAACTCTTGTTGACTCATCCAATCAAATGATTCTAACTTTTAGTGGTTATAAATAAACCACTTTGGTTCTTTTTATAAATCTAAGTTTATAAATAAAAAAATTGTCATTATAAATTCATCGAGAGAGTAATTAATGACGCTATAATTTTATATCTATTAAAAGTAAAGAGAGAACAAAAAGGTGAAAGACAATGTATATAATATTTGTTAGTACACATTAATAAAAGAAGGTAAAATTGGAAAAAATTATGGGTTAAGGTGCAAATTTATTTCGGAAGTTTTCATTGAGTAGAAATGTTATCCCAGAAGTTTTTTTAAGTTCGATATTACCTTTTTCCGTTAAAAAGTTTCTCAACATCAATTTTTAAACATTCAAATGTTAGTTTTTTAACAGTATGAGTATAAGATAGTATTGTTACATTTTGAAACTTTAAAAAAAAATTTTAGGACAACATTGTTTCTCAATAAAAGTTTCGGAGCAAATTTACACCTTAACCCAAAAATTATCAATTTAGAGCATATTAAACAAGATAACTGACTTTCTTTTTACGTGAGAAATAGGAAATTGAACTTATAAAAAAGGACCAAAATGGTATAAGTTAAGATGAAATCCACTTTGATAACTGCACAACAAGAACTTATCAGCCTCAAATAAACTCATCTTTTGAGCTTAACTATACAAGTATTAAAAAATTCGACCGTCACCACAGACCTATCAGCCTCATATAAGGTCAGCCTTTTGATAATTTGAACATCTTTTGGGAAATTCTTTTCCCATGGGAAGGAGGGACTAGACAGATCATCATTTCACTGGATCACAAAATTTACAAAATTACTAAAAATCAATAGAATTCCATCTAACGAACTTGCATTTCTCTCTACAAGTTAAGCCAAGAGAATGATTTCACCCCGTGAACCTGCATAAATAAACCCACAAGAAAAGCAATTAACTCATTTTTTTAAGAACGATTAAAGAAATCATTGAGAAGATAGGGTCAATTTATCAGTAGTACATTGCTCATAAATCTCTTTGGCTAGCTGTAACATTGCATCAGCATCTTCGGCCAACTTGGATAATTTTTCTGCCTCCTTAGTTGCTTCAGCAGCCCAATGTGATTTGTCCTCTGCTTCAGCAACTCTGTATGCTGCAATCTCCACAGCATCCATTACCAACTCATGAGATGCCGTAATGCCTGAGGCCGGTGATTGGCGTGGCATGGAATTGATTTGTTTTGGTGCAGGTGGTTTTGTCTCCACAGGTGTCGTCGCTCTCTTTATCCTGTAACGATTTAGTACCTGCATGAGAGGGCGGAGTTGAGAAACCCAAAACATACATAACCATGAAATTGAAATCTAAACCCAAGATCAGAGTAACCAAACAGGAGCAAGGTAGAGCCAACTGGACGACAACTAAGCAGAATAAAGGAAAAGCAAATAGGCTACCAGACAGAGTATTGACCATCATACAAGCTCCTAAAAAAATTTGAAGTTTAAAAAAATAGTCCTGAAAAATGGAAAAACTAAGAAAGAGGACATGATGCAGGGAAGGGATGATAGAAAGGGGGATAGACTTCACTAGCCATTAAACACGTGTTCTTCAAAAATTTCCTGTGGACTCAGGTAATTCATAGATTTTGGAGTATATACTCTTTTTTTTTTTTTTTTTTTCTCCATTTCACGGAGAACTCCACGAGCCCAAACAAATCTAGACTTGAGGCATGATATGACCATTTTTTTAGGCAATGCCTCTACCACCTAACACTCTGTTGCATTCCCAAATCTCAATTTGAGACCCTTGGTTAAGCTAGAACAACCACTTGTCAGTTGATAAGCGTTCGGTGGTTTTAGGGTCTGTACTCTTATCCCACTAATTTTTCTTTTGTGCAAGCCAAGTACAACCATATTAACATGGCACCATAGGAATTGAAGTCAGGTAAACTTTAATAGAAAGAATCATATTCATTTACCAACCAAAGCAATGCTTTTAGACACCAAATAGCCGTAACCCAAACTTCCCTGCTCCTTGAAACTGCAACTCTCCGATATCTTTCTCTCATTCCCAACCCAAACAAAGCCTCTCAAAATCAAATCAATCATTTACACAGCCATAATAATCATTACTAAACACAAGTAGTAAAGGTTACTAGACAAGAAAGATTCAAAATCACCAACAAAATGTCGTTTTTTTAATTGGGCAACGATGCCAATATTTTTCTGAACTTCTATGTAAGAGAGTTAAAACATAAAGGAAATTCAACATTTAAATCCACATGCCACATGTCTAAAGGAAATAATTCCAATGAAAATTAAGTTGTGTCTACCATATTTATTTCTGCAATAAGTTAACATCAATGAAGATATTTTACCTTTTCAAGTTTTCCTTGATCAACAAGCTTTCTCAACCTTGCACCTACTGCTCGTCTGTAATTTTGAGGAACCTCATGCTTTTGCTGCAGCATTATGCATGGTCATCATCATTTGTGAATTTCAGCATAGAACAACTCAGCACATAAAGAAACTCTAATCACAATCAAGAATCCATGTTCTAGTGAATCTCCACACACCACCACCCTCAAGAAAAGAGATGAGGGGGCTTGAAAAATGAGTAGCTTCAACATACTCAAATGTCTGACTATATGCAAGTCATGATGATTTCAACAGCAGACACCAAGATGACAGCGTATATTTTGACCATTGGCTCAAGTTCAACATTTAAGTTGATGAATAGATATAAGGGTTAAGGAGCAAAAATACACATGAGCTTTTCCCCCAGGAGCGCCCAGCACCACGTGCTTTTTTCTGGAGCAAAAATGCACATGAACTTTCAAAACCAGAGCAAAAATACCATCACCGTTAAAACAGTGTAACTGCCGTTATCTTTGTGGTGGGCCCCACTTAATTAAAAAAACGAAAATTCCTAGGTTTTTAAAATTTCCCTCATTGCCCTTGTTCAGATCAGCTGTTCGCTTCTTCCTTCACGCGATTTCATTCTCAGATTTCAAATGCGATGCGGACGGCGCACCCTCCACCAACGGCAACGGCACACCCTCCACCAGTCGGCGTTGATCCAATTCCTCCTGGTAGTTTCAACCTTAGTTTCGGCGTTGATCTGATTCCTCCTGGTAGTTTCAACCAAGGTAGTCAAGATCGCGATTTTACTTAAGATCGGAAGGGGGTAACAAGATCGTAAATCGTGGGATCGGCACGGATCGTAAAGATCTTACTTTTTTAATTTTAGTAATAAAAAAAAAAATATGCATATAAAATAACATCTAGTCCCTCTGAAAATAAAAGTTTGAACTCAAATTGTAAAAACATTTCAGTTTAGTCCCTCTGAAAACTTTCATTTGTTTACACATAGGTCCCTGGTCCTAGGTCAGAATTGAAAAACGCAGACATATATCAGATGGCGCCGCGAACAGAGGGGACCTTCGACCACATTCCGACCTTCGACCTTCGACCTTCAATCCTTCCTTCCTTCACCGTCGCCGGCGACCTTAGCTTCCTTCACCGTCGCCGGCGACATCTCATCCATTACCGTCGCTGAAGCTTCTGAAAACAGGGAGAACTCGAGACTGAGAGGAGGACGAGTGCCGCAGCGTCAGAGCAGAGTTCAAGATCGTCGATCCCACACGATTTACGAGTTTCCCCGACGATCTTGCCGATCTTGCACACACCCGATCCTACATGCGACTCAGCTCGTTTTCTCGAGTAAAAATCGCGATCTTACGAGTTTTGCGAGTTTAGACGCGATCTTAACTACCATGGTTTCAACCTTAGTTTCGGCGTTGATCCGATCGCGGAGGATTGCGAGGCGAAGGAATTCTCATGTAAGGAAATAGTTGTTCATGAAGCAGTGAATGAATTAAAGAGGATTGGGTTCGGATGTGTGGGATTTTCTTGTCTGGTTTATGCGGCGATTGGAAACCCTACTTGGAGTTGAGAAAACTCGCGGTGGTTTTGATGATTCTTCGGTTTTCATGCTTGATTCTAGAATCGGTGAACCGATGTTGATAAGAAAAATGCCCGTGTTGAAAGAGATTGAAGAGATAAATTATTCTTCGAGTTTTCATTGTTTGGTAATGTAATGGTTCGAGAAAATGAGTTAATTGATTGCTTTAGAATTACCACACAACCCCAAAAATCTTTTGCTTGATCTCGTAGTTATGTTCATGTTTTTTTATTCTCAAATAAGCTCGTTGTAAATTTTGAATCTGAATTATTTGTTTGCACAACCATGTCTGAAGTACACAAAAAGAGTAGTTTCAGATTCAATTTGGAATCATAGATTCAAATATGCTGTAAAATCTGACCATATTTCAGTCAAATAGGGCTGTGACTTGTGGAAAGTTGGTTCCTTTGCTTTAAAATTTCATTCTTCCTTTTTTCCGCTCCGTCTTCTCGCATCTTTATCTCACAACTCTCATCTTTGTGTTTCATATGCTTTCTTGTGTTCTATGGTCCCTTTGAGAGCTTTTTTTTTTTTTTGGGTGGGGGGGGTGTTTCAGGGGGGTGTTTCAGATCCAGGCTGTGGGTTTTGAACTTTATGGTGTTAGTCACAAATGCGGAATCGTCATCGTGCTTAAATCATCACTTGTTCTTCGTTTGATGAAGAGTTGCAGAGATGAGAGTTGGGAGGGAGAGGGTGTTGGTGAGGGGCATTTTAGTATTTTCACAAGGTACTTAACAGATGTTAAATCAATTTAACTGTGATGGTATTTTTGCTCTGGTTTTGAAAGGTCATGTGTATTTTTGCTCCAGAAAAAAGCACGTGGTGCTGGACGCTCCTCGGGGAAAAGCCCATGTGTATTTTTGCTCCTTAACCCTAGATATAAATACCAGTCTGAGTGGCACATGTCTTGCAAGACATTGCTCATGACGAAGAAATCAGATAACCCAATATTCATTCAGATTTTAACCCTAGATTTTTTTAAACCAAACTTATGGATGAGATTAAGAACCAACTAAATGACCATATGATGATTGCATATTTATACTTAAGCTACGATTTTTAGCATCTTAAAATAATCTCAGAACCATAATAAAAATTACAGTTTTGACTGAGGATTTGTCTAATGCAACACAAAACTAAATTAGAACTTCATCTAACCTCAATAAAGCTAACAATAGCATTTAGGTCAGACCCATTGGAATCTCTCAACGTCGATAGGGCTTCAAAAATCATTGCATTGTACCTATTAAAGAACATAGAGTACACAGAACCTCAAATGAGCTATGCTATAATATTGATTAAACAGTGTAGGTAATAAATAAAAATTAAGGCATATTATATTGAAGACACTATAAAATTTGTAACACAACAACTAGAGATTATGTAAAGAATACTTGGAATTGTGGTGCATAAGTATTCCTGCAACATGATATAATACTCCAGAGTCCAGAGCAATAAAGTCTGAGACATTTCTAAATACTATATGCCAAAATGCTGTCTTTACAAATAGACAGGTGTACCTGCATGATGTTGAAATCTATGTTTTCTAGATCAAACAAAGAGAGAAAGAAAGAAAGCCATTTCTCCGGAAACATTTTCCCTTTGATAATCATATCCGGTATAAATAGAATGGGTGGGACATAAATGATGGCCCCATAGGACTAACACACATTCAAATAAAGTGTCTCAGTCAAATGATTAGAATTTCATAATTGGGAGTTCAGTTCAGACAGCAGGCTGCTTACTGTGGAGCTTGTTTGACCTCCTGTACATTGTGAGAAGAATCATCTGTGACGGCATCAGAAGATGCACATTGACGAAGTGGAGTAGCCACAGAAACATTTTGCGTGCCCGCAGGTGTATCAGGTTCCGTAGTCTTAATGTTTACATTCTTAGCTTTTTCTTTAGATCCTCCTTGAGCAGCAGTACTAACATTTAAATTTCTCCATTTATCCTGTTAAGTGTGCCAGAATGAGAGGGGGGGGAATATAAGAAGATTTCTCAAGATACAAAAGTCTGGAGAGTAAGTTCAAATTTCTCAAACTCAGAAAATAAAGACAGCAGCGGCTTTTGTTAATCATGCGTAGAGGCACTTGGTTCATATTTCATTCGCCGACACAAAATTGAAAGCCAATTGCGAAAACGTCACAATAGTACCAAAAAACAGAGAAAACAACAATCAATTAACAATCTCACCCCAAACAACAGATAAAGAACAGCAACAATAATAATAAAAAAATACCCTTAAAAACCCGTCATCGTAGAGATTAACGAGAAAAGGATGTAAAAAGAGGAACCTTAAGATCGATATTGGAACGGTGAGTGAGAAAGCGGGCAAATTCGGGATCTTTGAGGATATTCTTCCACTTGCCGTGGCCATGCTTCTTAATGCCGGCGAGCAAAGCTTCTTCTTCATCGGCGGTCCACTTGTGCTTTTGATTTCCCATTTGGATTCACCAATCTACACTCTTTTCCCTTCGTCGCCGGCGTTTTCAAAGACTGCGTTTCGCCCAAGAAGCAGCAACAACTTCGTCGTCTGGCAGAGAGTGTGAGAACTGTATCAACGCTGAATATATCGGAAAATCCGGCATTTTTTAACAGAGAAAAAAAAATCATAAAAGGCACTCACGGGGTGATATAGTTATTAATGGGCTAATTTAATTGTTAGCAAATTGTTGTTAATAGTACTGATTTAATTGTTAATGACCTACCCGTTAACAACTATATCAGCCCCGTTAGATTCTGGGACTGTCAGAATCTTAAGGCATTTTTTCGTTTTTTTTTTCCTGTTAATAGAGCCTCTAACGTGATTTTCCCTATCAAAATTGTCAATAAATCAAAAAAAAATTTTTAAATAAATACATTCAATTTGTAAAAACCCCCGTAAGTCATTGAATTTGTAAAAAGACGAGAGGTATCGGGGCGCATGAGGATATCACGGTCGGATGAAATTATCATTCTTACTTACTTTTAAATAAATAAAAAAAATAAAAAAAACACTCCACCCACCACCACCGCCGGCCGCCACCCCCACCCCTGGCGGCCCAACCACCGCCACCACCACCATCTCCGGCCACCACCACCGCCACCGCCGGCCACCGCCACGCCACCACCCGGCGGTGGTGAGGCCCGGCAGTGGTGGTGGTGGCCCGCGATGGTGGGGGCGGAGGGTTTTTATTTTTATTTTTTTGATTTATTTAAATGAAAGGGTAAAATGGTAATTTCACTTAATTTGCATATCCCTATAGGTCCCCTAGTGCTCTCGCCTTTTTTACAAATTCAACAGATTTCCTAGGGTTGTATAAATTCGGAAGGTATTTATTTAAATTTTTCCATAAATCAATTTGTTTTTTTAGGTCCAAAATAAATCAATATAAATATCCTATAATGGATTATACTATATTTCAAATTTAATGTAGCGTCATTTGTGTTTTTTTTTTTACCTGTAACGTAGATTCATTATCCCAATGATAATAGTGTTTCATTCAATTAATTGATAAAAAGTTATTTTCTTCACTAACAAACTATGTTGATTGAAGTGGTAAATGGTGTCACTTAATAAGAGAATACAAATTTGAACATCAGGAATTATATCTGTTAGGAGAGCTGAAAATCATTTATACTCTACGTCTCAAAAGATAAACAATTGATTTCATCCGTTGGAAGGGGACAACCTTTATGTTATAAGTCTCAAAAAGGAAAACCAGTGATTTCATGATATAACATGTTTTTGTTTACAATATGATTCTTTTCACATAATATTCTTAATTAACTATAAAATTTTCTAACTAATAATTTTTATTTTAGAATAATTTTAATACTTTATATATTCATTTATGTAAAATTGATATTAGAGCTTGTAATAAGGATGGCATTTAGTAATTAGTACATCAAAAGTATATTGTTTTTCACATTCCACGTCCTCAAACCATTTTCCAGAACTTCAAAGGAGTAAGTAACGCCACTGATAGAATAATTTACAACGAGTTTTTTTTTTTTTCTTTTCTTCTAAATTATTAAGACCTAAAGATTAGTTTTTCCTTTTTCCGGTGAAATAGTTTTTCCTTTTATTAATAAAGGTTAAAATTTACATAATCCTTCTAAATTCCTACTACAATTTTACCTCATGACGCCTTACTATGAGCCCATTATAAGGAAAAATAAGGCCCATTAACAAAAAGCTGAAGCAGGGGAATGTGGAGCCATTAACAAGTTGTTAAGAAAGAAAATTTAATGAGAATTGTGAGTTGTCGGCGTCGGATTTCACTTCAAAAGAGGAGGTTAATACCCACTGGTCGATGTGAGGCGCCGTTGGTGGGCCATCTCAGTAAGTCTCACGTAAAAAGCGCACTTGACTTTAAGCGCTGAGGAGCGTCTGCGACGCAGTGAATGCGGTGTCACCCAACCTAAGCTTTTTTATATATAAAAAAAAATAGTTGTTAAGAAAGAGCCAACGACGAGTGGTACAGTTGGCTAAGGTGTCGACCTTCACCTAAAAGAGAGGAGGTTCGATACCCGCTGGTCGATGTGAGAGCCCCCACCTAAACTATTTAATATAAAAAAAAAAACAGTTGTTAAGAAAGAAGAAAAAAGAATGGGGAGCTCATTTAGGACATGTTTGAGTTGGCGTTGAAAAAACACATTAATGCACGTCGAGACAAAACTCCTCTCACAATTTTGTCTTGTATACCGTAAATCATATTAGAAGAGCAGTTTTTACCGTTAATACAAACATGCATTTAGAACATTATTACGACAGAATTTATTGTACAATAATTATCCAAAAATTAGTAGTGTTATATATTTATAGATGATTACTTATAAAAATCTCATTATCTATTCCTTTATGACATAGCGGCATATAAACTTTCTTGTGAGTAGGAGGACAGTTCCATTCTATAATTCTTATAATTTTGGTTCAAAGAGGCTTGAACATAGGTTTATGCCTTACAAGTGATAATTCAAAAGGATGGCATCATAGGATGCAAATAAATCGTAAAAACTCTTCTAAAAAACTAAAATAAACATGCACTTAGGATGCAAATAAAAATCCATTTTTGGTTTTTGGCCCTTCTCACATCCAGGCTAGCTACTATGTTATATGTTTTTGTTTTCATGTTATTTACTAAAGTCCGTTACGTTGTGTCGTGGTTTCTCTATTGTGTTTTCTGTTTTCTTATGCAAGTTGCAGGTTCCCTATTGTTCATAAATTGCTTTTGTGCTCATCCTATGGAGCTATCGCATTTGGTTTCTGCTTCCAAGTTGATGATGCTGGCTACTGGGATATCTTCAAACATCAAACAAGATGTAGATGTCACGAATCACTGGAAATCTAATGGTTTTGTGGTGGCGTTCTTTTTCGGGTTGCAATAATGTTGGTCCTTGTGTCAGCTACAACTCTCCGTTGCTCAATAATGTTCTTCGATCAAGTTTGGTGTGATGATGCTGATAAATGTTAATCTAGTTAGTAAAAGGTTATCTTATAACCATAAGATTATGAGTTCAAATCCTATAAATGTAAGGATTTATTAGTGAATGACTTGTAAGTACTTCTGTTAGGGTTTATTGAGTCCGAAAGCATGCACTAACCCTAAAAACTCTCCAAACTCGACTCATCTAAACTTTTTAATATAAAAAAGAAGTTTGGTGCGTTGATGAGGACTATGATCCTTAGGATGAGCTTTGGCCTACTTATTTTCAGCTGTTACGTTCGCGGACCCTTACTTTGTTCTATTCTTCCTTTAGATGTGATGTTTATAAGTCTATTTTAGTTGTTATGTATCTTAGGCTTAATTGTTCAAGTACTTCTTCTAGGCCATGAGTGTAAATGGGAGACCTTTTTATGTAATGTTTTTTTCCTATTTTTATAATGAATTTGGCTATTTATCTAAAAAGAATAACACCTTAAGGACATATTATGATTTATGACTAACACGTAGGCATGTTTAAGCACAATCTACATTAAAAGGCTTGATTAAACAATAGGATATAAGGAAAATTAGGGAAAATTCTCTCATTAACAAGTTTATTGGTGGGAATTGAAGGATCTGAGATGCTCGATCTATGCGCACAAAATTTTCAAAGTGCTAAAATAGTTAACACTCTATGTATCTATAAGAATTTAATGAGGAATACTTTAATAAAAAGAGTCCGGAACTTTAATTTGGTGTAACTACTTATTTTCAACAAATTAAAGGTAATTAATTAAGTAAGGGGTACACAAAGCTCTTCATATTGTTGAGTTCCTTCCCCAGTTATATATCAACCTAATCCTGCTTAAGATATAACCCCCATAAGCATATTCATATGATAATGATGCAACATTCTATAAAGCTCTATCTCTTTACGAGTTTGCATCTCAGACGCCCAATTATCCTTATCTTTTTAACTTATTCATCATTTTGATCTTTAACAAATTATGATATATATAAGCTATGTATAAGCTAATACGATACGTAAATTATACCAAATGAACAATAAATCATGCCTATGGTGTGTGTTCAACCGTAGGAGAGAACATCTCCATTTTCTTTACTCTCCATTAGGGGTGGAAAAAGTCAGCCATCAAAATCAGCTTTAACCCTTATAAAAGAGGCATTTTTTGCAACAAATTTTTGGCTGAGCAACATTTGCGCAGAATTCTAGCTTTTTTTCCGGCTTAAGCCTAGCTTGTGGTCTGTTAAGGATGCCTGTATTTTTAAGAATTTTGTAATTAGGAATTAAATAGAAGCTTAAACACCAAATCGAACACTACATAGAAGCTTAAACACCAAATCGAACACTAAATAGAAGCTTAAACACCAAATCGATGGAAAAATTACTATGAATAAATAAGGCTAAAAATTAATATACTTATCATATTTTGATTAAGAAATCGGTGGAAAAAGATAAAAATATATAAGAAATTTAAAAAGAAATTTGCAGTCAATACCAGAGTGATGTAATGAATAAAAAAAAAGACAGGATTACAGGAAGGAAAGGGATATAAAGTTGGGTGACAGAAATTTCCATGATATTTATTGTAATACCCAAAAGTTATATTTCTCCTAAATATTATATTTTGGTAAATAATACCTATTTAAAATAGGAGAATATGTTGTCTCTAATTTTGTAGTGTATTTATTTTATTTCTTGGGCAAAGTTTCTTTAGAATTTAATGAGGCAAAATCCAATTTTCTAATTTTCATTTAGGGATCATAAAATACTCTATAAATATCATATTAAAGCATAACTCATGTTTAATCATAAGAGGAAATTAAATGCTATAGAAATGCCTTGATTGATTGAGGGGAATTACCAACAACTAATGGGCAATTAAATTTACATTAATTAAACTAATTAAGTTAATTTTCATAATTAATTAAATAACATATTAAGGGCCATTAATTAGGGATATTTTTAGCTTAATTAAAAATCAAGGACCAAAGAGGGTTCAATATTAGTACAAAATGAATTTCTAAGGATCATAATTAAATTAGAAACCAATCATACTTTCACAATTAAGCCTAATAACATCCAAAACACTACATTAGAGATAATAACTTGAATTAAATTATCATCCCCTAAGTTAATTAGAGGGGACGAAAATCATAACAATAATTGTGGCAAGGATTAAACAATAATATAAGATAAGAACACATGTGATATAAGATAAAAATCTACCATAGTAAGTAGGATTTTTCTACATAAATGAAGAGCCAAGATTTAATCTCATAAAGCTAGATCTAATGGCCTAAATTAATTACATGAATTAAAGCCTAAATCCAAGTGATAATGTAATACCCGCATATTTATTTATCTGAAATATTACATTTTGGTAAATAAATTAGGCTATTTCGATAAGTGAAATTATTGTTGCAAGACTTGTGTTATTATAGTATATTTTTCTAGGATGAGTTCTGTGGGAAATTAGAGAATTAAGGGCCAAAGTGCCAAATGACCAAAATACCCCTGGTGTGCAAAATGACTTAGGAAAATTATGAAAAATCCTAAAAGGCAATGAAATAATTATTTGAGTTAGGAGAGTATATTATCTCTAATTGTGATAATTTGATAAATTATGAGCTTGGAGAAATTGAATAAGAATGCTCAAAAAGTATTGTAATGACCATAATACCCTCTCAAATTCTAGAATAATGCATAAAACATGGAAACACCAATGTCGTGCTAGAATTATCAGGTAATGAGACATTCTAATTAAGAAAATTATCGACTAGTGATAATAGAGTAGTTAAGTAATTTCGGCTAATTACTTAAGCATAAGTAAAGGAAATTCATAAGTAATTTTGTAAAACCCTAAAATTAGTGGTTTTTGGCTTAAAATTAGTAAGAACATTTTTAGTAATTAATTGGATAATTTTGTAAAAAATAAGTGAGTTTAGGTATTTTTAAGCCTAAATACAAGAATGGACCAATTAGGTAATTTTGAGAAATTTTTGGAAAAATGGAACAAATAAATAAATAAATAATTAAATAAATATAAAATAAATACAAAATAAAAATAAAAAAAAAAAGGGGCAGCCAAAAATTGAGAAAGAAAATAGAGAAAGGAATAAATTTTAAAAAAATCATGATATTTTATTATTATATAATATAATTAAAGTTAGTGAATAGTAAATGAATAAATAGGAAACGGATCCTATCTAGAGAACCAGGAATAGGAATTCCAAAGTCAAGGTAAAATATTGATCGGTGAGTTTTTACCTTCAAGTGACCTCTTCCTAAAGTTAATTAGGCTTAGGTAGCGCATTTACCTAATAAGACGAAATAGGGAAAAATGCGATAGTCACATTTTGGATCTGAAGAAAATAAATTATAACTCAACATCCGGAGATGAGTTTATGATTATATGGACATATTTGGAATCGGTGAATTTTTGTCCAGAGGTTGATGATTCCGAAAACGATTTTCGTAACCGGGCGCTTGGACACGTTTTTCGAGAAAACTTCAACTAGACTGTTGGAACCCTGTAAGGGACTGGAATCTAAGTTAAATTAGATATTATTGATGAGGAAGAGAATATCTTCAAAGTTATGAATTCAGAATTTAGAGACTACGCGAAACGGACATCGATCGGGGAAATTCTATCGGACCGGCATAAAGTAAGCTTAAGTCACCATTCTTGGACCAATGGTTTGATGCCACATCACCCCCTTGTGTCGACTATGAGCTGCCCATGGTCAAGAATTAACCACCATTTTGTCTTGAATTTACATGGTTATAAGGAAAGGAAAAATTACAAGATTTGGAATGTAGAAATTACCAAAGTTGCACAAATTTTGCCTATATAAAGGCATGAGCACCTCCTTCATTTCTTCACACCTCCTCTTCTCTCTACCTTGGCCAAAACTTAGAGTGAGAAGCTCTGCAAAAGTTTTGCCTTAGCTCCGAGTAAGTTCTTCCGTCCTTAGTTTTTAGTTTCCGTAGTTCTTTCTAGTTATAGTAGAACCGTTGTTTTGATCTAGGAAGTTTCGAGAATTTGTTCCTATGTTTGTTTTTATGCCTCATTGCATTGAAAGATGCCTGACGAGGTAAAAACATAGTGGGGATAATTTTGAAATGGAATAGGGTCAAAGTAATGCTTATTTGATCCGCGAAATTCCGCCAAATTAGGGGTAGAAGGGCAAAATGGTAATTTTTACCTAAAATGCCAGTTATGATGTCAAATCACTAATGAAAGTGATATTACTCTGATAGGGCATCAGAAACTTTGATTTGCTGCCGTTCTGTTTTTTGCCCGACGTCTTGCAGTGAACATTTCACGTTTTTCCGTAAAAAGTACGTTTTAAAGCGGAAGTACCTAACGTCGTCAACGAAGGTACGAACGCGTCTAACACTAATCTTGTACTTCTTAAATGCATATATGTGATAGATACGTTCGTAGACCGATATACAGATGTGTTTACACGGGTTATAGTCATGATAACGCCGTATGTTTTTCTAGCGCGA
The DNA here is from genome assembly GCA_019022615.1 of Acacia melanoxylon. Lineage (NCBI taxonomy): Eukaryota > Viridiplantae > Streptophyta > Magnoliopsida > Fabales > Fabaceae > Acacia > Acacia melanoxylon. The sequence continues at coordinate 14,851,296 of JAFJYJ010000003.1, read as the reverse complement.
GAACACGAGTGGTATCGTGGCCGGTGAATAGTGCAAGCTTGTTATTGTTGTTTTACATTGTGGGGCTTTACATCTTTAACGTAATGCTTATGTTTTGTCGGCATAATGATCATGCATCTCGCGTATGCTTATGTAGTGATATCTTTATTGTATTGTCTAGAATATCCGTTATCCGTATCTTTGTATTGTTTGGGTTTGAGATTAACTGTTACCCGAGATTCAATGCGGTGAATTGAATCTCGCTATAGCTTCGGGATCCGGAGGAATACGGATCGAAGATCGAGGCAAGCAAAGACGTGCGGCCGAGACTTATCTATCTTTACCGCTTTCGGTTATTCACTTTCAAACTCCAGGATTAATGTAATCATTACAATGTTACACTATGGTTGATGTTTGTTATGAATCGATTCTCACTTCGCTCCAATGCTCTACTCGACTACTCGCTTGAAATATTTGGAAACGTTTAAAGAAAAAAATATTCCGCCGTTTTCAAATGGGATGTTACAGATAACCTATAAACCAATAAGGGCTAAAGTTGTGGTTTGTGTGAGAAACAATAAAACACAACTCAAGAGTATGAGAGGGAGAGAGTGCCGCGGTTACAAGCTTGGAGAAGGAGGAAGCTTTTTGGTTAATATCTAGATATTATGTGAATAAAAGCACATGGTGGTTTAATAGTCAAATTAAGGTACAAGTGTAAGGGATATTTTTGAAGAAATGGAAGAGGATAGAAAGGAGAGAGGAGGGGACGGTTTGAGCAAGGGAAGGTGAGGATTGATCTTCATGAAATAACCTAGATCCAATGGCCAAAATGCAAGAAGAGTTAGGTTTGAAAAATTCACCAAAGTGCCATGACAAATTGCTATAAATAGGCACCTTGGGTTCATTCATTCTTCACACCAAAACAAGCAAGAGCAATCTGAAATTAGAGAGAAGTGAGGGTGAGTGGGAAGTAGCTTGAAGGAGTTAGAGCATTTGCAAGGTGAGTTCTTGAGTTTTAAGCTTTTAAATTCATAGATAGATTTTGCTTTAATCTTAAATATGCTAGAGTAATTTTATTTTCATGTTTTTATGGTTAAAAATGGTTTCATTTCGAAAAAAGGATGGAAGAAGTGATATAGCAAAATTTTTGGAAGCCAAACATCAAAGTAACGAAGTTCTGGCGAAATTTTTCGGTTAGGCGATTTAAGAGTCGATAGTAAAAACGCCATAATTTTATGTTGAAGATGAAGTTAATTAATTCTGAAATTTTTCATGGTTAAAGTAGTCATATAGAGCTTTTCAAATAAATCTAGAGTGTGTCATTTTGAATTTTGTGCAAGGAGATAAAAATTGTTGAAAATAGGCTACGAATTTTGGAAAAAGTTCTGTGTAAGGTATGAACACGTGAAAACCGGGATTGTTCTTAAGTTCGGGGAAAAAATAGATATTTTTCCTAAAAATAATACATCCTAAGGATTCCGGAGAATTTTGCGGATCCTCATTTCGATTTTTGTAGAATTAAATGTGTTTTTTTTCGAAGTTAGCGAAAATTTTGCCTGAAATGCTGAAATCAACGTTTTTTTTTGTAAAAGAAAGGGGTAAAATTTGGATAGTAAATCCACCAGGGGTAAAAAGGTCAATAATGGCTAGAATATCTCTTAGAATATTATTTATAAGAGAATAATGCAAAAATATTGTGATAGGATATCCGAGAAAGTCCGGGGACATACCGAGCCGGTAGATATACCACTATCCGCACTGATGAAGGTACAGACGCGTATTGTAACACTAACTCTAATGCTTATTGTATACTTATATGTGATAGATACTTTCATAAAGTCATAGACGGGACTCTGTCTTGGACATGCACCGTGACTAAGTTTATGGGGCTTAGATCACTACATACACATTCAGCTTTACACGGGTTATAGTATTGATAATACTGTTAGAGTTTTCCTGGCGCTATGGACACGACATGCTATCGTGGCACGGGTGGTGCAGACTAGTTAACTTTACATGTGATTGTACTGTTATTGATTGATCTTACATCCGCGATATGCTTATGTATTGATTGCTACTATTGTGTTATGAATATCTCGTATGACATATCTTTGTTTTACTTAAGCATGATGTTAACAGATTCGAGGTCCGATGGGCGTTTGACCTTAGCTCTTACCATAGCTTTAGGGTCGGGAGGACCGAGAGCCAAGACAAGGGTAAGCGAAGACGCGTGAGGCGTCGAGATTTTCTTTTTGAATATGTACTGTTGTTATGACAATCCTCGATAACTGTATTACTCTCGTTTACAGACGGGATGTAATCAATGTTTTATCGATTCTTTATTTCCGACGCTTTCATTTAAAAAAAAAATTAAAATAAAATATATTCCGCTTTTCAAAATGGGGTGTTACATTGCAATACTTTCACTTAGAATTGTAAATGATTAAAATAAAAAATATTTTATTCATGATTATTTATATCAAATTTTAACGGTTTAAATTTTTCAACAGTTCAATATTCGATATAGGAGAAATAAGTAGAGAGGAAGCGGATGGATTTCTTGTAGCACCTATAAATTTGTATATAATTCAGAATCTCCCAAATTCCTTGACTCTTAGAAATTGATTTTTTTTTTTTCAATTTCCTTCTTTTTCCATGATAGAGTTATGCAACAAATAATCACCGCAAATTCTTAAACATCAAGTACCAATTATATCTTATCCAATCCTTGAGGGAGACAAAAAAAGAAAAAGTAATGAATTGTTCGTCGTGTTCTAAAATTTAAACGTGACGTGATATGGATAAGTAAATTATGACAAAAATCCACGTGACGTGTTTGGCTGTAGTCACTGGTGTAGCCAATGTGTTGGATTGATTCCTTGGACCGACCAAGGTGTTGCCGAAGTCTAACTTTGATTTTCTCGCTTATTTTCATAACATAATTAAATTATTTTTGTATAAACATTGCATCTTAAACAATTAAGTGCTTGTTTAGAACAACTTAGGGCCCGTTTGTGATAGTGGTGGAAGAAGTGGCTTTTGCATCTGATCGACTTTTTTTGATGTGATTTGTGTTTGGGATAGCAGTAGCAGAAGTGACTTCTGTTTGTGATGAGAACTTGTTTGGCATATCTTTTAAAAAGATAGATGAGATTGAAAATCTATATTTATACAGCTACCCAGAGCAAGGTACCGATGAAGAAGAACTAACGAATAAATTTCTGGAAAAAATGAACGACATTTCTGGAAAAACCTAGAGCAAGGTACCGATGAAGAAGAACAATAAATGAAGAAAGGAAACAAATAAATTTATATAGCTAAACCCAGAGCAAGGTACCGATGAAGAAGAACAGTAAATGAAGAAAGGAAACAAAATGAAGAAGAACAAGGATCCGATGAATTACGGTTTTTCGGCGAGATTGACGGTGACGCAATGGAGAAGTATCACGGTCTGACAAGGATCCGACGAGATCAACGACGACGCAATGGAGAAGAAGAACAAATCTAACGAATTTCGGTCTCAACGGCGATTTGAGTTTGAGGAGGTGGGTCGGGATATGGAAGAGGAGAATTCGAATATGGAGGTAGGTCGACCATGAATTGAAGAGGAAAGGACGTAGCTGATATGAATTTGAGGAGGTTGGTCGGGAATTTAATATGGAGAACAAGAGGTAGCTCGCAGCTTTACTCCTCCCACCGCTAATTCTTTGCTCACCATCGACAATTCTCTGCTCTCCAATTAATTGCTGAGAATTTGAATTAATTACTTCAGCTGGTACCATGGAAGGAGATGAGAGGAGAGCAGGAGAAAGACAAAGAAAAAAAAAGGAGAGCAGAGGAGAGAAGCACCGCTTGTGGGGGAGGGCAAGGGGGGTCGATGGTCATTTAACTGATGGGCCCACATGTAAAATTGATGGAGAAGCATTTGATGGGGTTAGAAGAAGTAGGAATTGTGGCTTCAAAGAAAAAACCCCATCATAGTTTGAAGTCCATAAAAAAAAAAAATCAATCCTAAACACTTAAATTTTTTTGATGGACTTATTATCTCATCTGATGGGTTCCCAAACAGACCCTTATTATGAGCATGTTCTTATAAGTCAAGACAAAATTTATTTAATGTACTTAAGCCTGCCCTTCTAATTAGAAAAAGAGAGCAAACCGTCTGTTAAGGTTATTATAGATATTTACGTGGCTCTCACGCCATGTAGTTAATAGACATTTGCTTCATTTTCATGGTAGAGGCGATATTGCAATTTTTCTGAAATTTTTGGAAGTAAAATTGCAATACTTGATAGCTTAGGATGCCCAGTACTCTTGTGGAGATAAAGGATAAAAATGCTCTTCATCCCTCATAATATATACAGGTAAAACTGATTTCCCAATCATTATGGGGCTGTTTGATTCCATTTTTAATATATATTTTTTTGTTTTAAAAACAATAAAACTCATAGAGAAAACTATTTTCAATAAGTTGTTTAAAAAAAAAAACATAATGTTGTTTTTAAAAACTAAAGAATCAAAACATTTTTTGGGCTTTGTTTTCCTTATTTTTTGAGACAGTCACTTTTCACTACACCATACCATTGGCGTCAACCACCGCCGTCATCAACGTCTCACTCAAAAATAGATATATTTTTTTAAAAAAAGAACCATCCAAACATTTTTTTTTATTTCTTCAAAACTTGTTTTTTAAAAATAATTTTATAACATTGTTATGGAAACCAAGAAAAAAATAGAAAACAGAAAAAAACAGGCCCCATATTTTCTGAAGTTTTAAATGAGGTCTTTTTTATTTTATTTTTTATTTTATTTTAGGGTTAAGGTGAAAATTTACTCTGTAAGTTTTTGTTGAGGAGCAATGCTACATCGAAAGTTTTGTTAGGTTTAATGTTACCCCCTACTGTTAAAAAGTTAACAGCAAACATCAATTTTTTAACGGTTAATGTTAGCTTTTTAACATTATGGGGCAATATTGCTTTATGTTTTCAAAACTTTCGCAGAATATCAAATTTTAAAAAACTTTTAGGACAATATTGCTCCTCAAGAAAAACTTCGAGATAAATTTATACCTTAACTCTTCTTTTTATTAGATCTTTTATGTTTACTCTTAACTCTGTTTGCCCCTAATGTTTAAAACCATTTAATAAGGGTTAACCACATTAAAAAATCCATTAGACAACGTTGAAGTGGCTGATAACTAGACAGATTTTCACAATTGGATCTGACTAAGCTTCCAAGTGTAAAAATTAAAGCCACATAATGAAAATAAATTCTTCTCTTCTCTCCCCTTTCTTCACTCTCTCTCTTTCTCCATCTCCCTCTTGACAATCTCTTCCTTCACTTGGCCAAGCTTCGACTCTCCAACCTTAACAAAGGCTTTTCTAATTAGAACCTTTGTAACGACCCTACCCCAACCATTGTTGCAGTGGTTAGAAACAGTTGCTAATGCCATTTTTTTAGTGCAACAGGGTATCGGGGTTTCCTATATAGCAGTTTTTATGTCATTATTAATGTTGTAGCGAGTTTGATGAATGATAGTGTAACATCCTGAATTATGGACACTAAGATTAGAGAATAAGCCTAAATCAAGTAGGCACTAAGTTCAAGTTATGAGGTGTCACATTCCCAAATAGGGTCATACTTTCGGTCTAAGACAAAAGGTAGGAGACAATGAAAATTAGTAGTTATCAAAGGGAATAAAGCACATAGGATTTAATCCATCTTGTGCCAAGTTAACACATGTCAAGCAAGGGAGATTAATATCTAACTCATCAATATCCAAATTGTGTGTAACACCCCAAATTTTGTAGCAAAAATCGTGCCGGTGACACGTGGTTTTATAAAAATTCATCAGAGTTTTGAGGTCTTTCTGACTTAGCGTTTTGCGAAACGGAGAGCATGTACTAAAAATTTGAACAACATGTATAACAATGAGTTTAACAATGAGTAAATGATATAAAATACTCAAACATATGATGATGCCTGACGTATACTGATATATTAAAAATTTCCCGAAGGAATGTTCATGTGATACAGTAATACAAAACTTCATAATTACAAATCTTCTATGTAACTATACCCTCTTCATCCGAGCCTTGAGTAGACTTGGGGCATCGAACCTAACTCAGTTAAATCATCCCATTTGGCCAGGCTGGGTAGGCCTAGTGGGAGTCTCACCGTGCTAGGGTGACTAATTGACTGAACCACATAGACGACCCTTTCTAGTTTAAGCACCAAATGATATGAAGTAACCTTATTAGATTTATGTCATAAGGTAGGTTCTGTTGACTTTCTTCCCGCATTTACTTTGACCAGTGCCTTCTCACACTCCGTCTCATCGGTATCTATCTACGGCTCCATCCCCCGGTGCCTCCTCGATTCATGACCCTTTCCCCGTCTATTCATTCGGCGAGGTCCAATGCCCATCGGACCTCGGGTAACGGTTAACCTCATGCTTATGTAAACAATATATGTATGACGTGTATTCATGACATTTTCACAAAATCTACTGCAAAGCCCATAACAGATGTAGAAATACACAAATATGTATATACGGCAATAACAATACACAGCCCCTGCAGTATGTTTGTTTCCCAGTCTGCACACTCTCCGGTGCCACGATGTACAGTCGTGTCCGTAGCGCTAGGAAAACTCTCAACGGTGTTAACAATACCATAACCCGTGTATTCATGATTGCATTAAAAACAATTGAGACAGAGTCTCAGTACAGGAACACAGCAATCATATATAAGCATAACACAAGCACCGAGTCGGTGTTACAAAGACGCGCGAACGTACCTTCATTGACGGTATTTCGGTACGTTTACGAACAACGCCCAACAATGCAGTACAACAACGAATGGTGGTATGACAAATGATACGATTTTCACAGATATTCTATAAGGATAAGATTTATCAACATTTAGCACTATAACAGGTATTTTAGGTACAAATTACCATTTTGCCCCTAGTTGGACTAATTGGCAAAATTTCGCCAGAGCTTCGCTACTTTAGCTCTATCTCTCCAGAATTTTGACATATCTCTTTTCCCCATATATTTTCAAAATAAATATCATATCTACTCCTAAAAAATGATATCTAACTATTTTGAAATTTTAGAGATATATCTAGCAATTCTACTATATCTACCGAAAGATCTACCAAAGCTAAAGACCAGGGACCGAAAAACTTATCCAGAGCTCTGCTAGATTTTCTCTGGACTCTTCCTTCTCTCTAACTTGCGGTTTTGGGGTGAAGAAATGAGAAGAGAGGTTGTGCCTATTTATAGGAAAAAATATGGCACTATTCATGCCTTTTTCAGACTGGATTTTGGCCGTCGGATCGCACTTTGACACGTGGCACTCATCATTGCCCTTCATGCCTTGGATGACATCATCCTTCTAGAAGAAGATTACATCATCCATGATGTCACCCATGTGCTTTATGCACTGTACCGATAAAGTTCCCAGTTCGGTGTCCGAATCGCGTAACCTTGGAGAAACTCAAAAATCCGGTAGCACAGCGCTGAAGACATATTCTTCTTTTTTTAAAACTACTTGGGTTAACTAAATTTTGTATCCCATTAAGGGTATTCCGTAGTCTGCTGAAGATTTTCGAACAGACGTCAACGGTTACGGAAATAAATTCCGGAAGTACCAGCTTCTGGATAAAAATTCACTGGTTTGTATTATGTCCTGACCTAAGAAACCTAGTTCACAGTTTGTCACAACTATTTCGTTTTCTATAGGTTCTCATTTTGACTATCTGTCATTTTCCCTTAAAACCCTGTATCCTAAGTACACGATTGGTTTCGAAATGACTTCGAGACAAACTCACTCCGGATAAAATTTCACGGTTTTTAAAAGGTCCAGATGTTAAAGACTTAATTCCTATATTTTAAGGTAGGATTTTATTTCTACCCGTTCTCAAATGTCCCTGTAGGCTCTTTCTTATGAATATAATATTATTTAATTATAAATATCTAGATATTATTTGAAATATCCATAACCCTTTTCACACTCTACTTAATTAATTTTATTATTATTTTAATTAATAATTTATTTATTTAATATATTATTATATTTATTTTCCTAATTAATTTACTTAATATCTTAACTTAAGTAATTAGCCATTAATTACTTAATTAGTCATTTACCAATTGTTGATAATTTTATTATTTAGGATAAATTATTATCTCACAACTATTTGACTGACATTGGTATTTTATATCCCATGCATTATATTAAAAATTATGGGGCCAAAAAGTGCTTTTAATAATATTATATTTATGCTCTATTATTTTCCAAGGAAATAATCCCAAAAATTCCTAAAATTAGAGACAACACACTTCCCAAGTTTTTGTCGGTATTTGTCGCCATATGGTATTTATCATAATATTTTCGAACCATTTTATGCCTTATAAAATACATTTTTCATGGATTTTAGCTCTTTTTCTTTTCTAATTTTCACAGTAATTACCTTTAGAAAATGAGATAATTAAGACTTATTATTTGAGACCCCATATTCACCTATTTTCAATAGGTATTATTTACTAAAATATGATACTTATCATAAGACGATTTTTAGGGTATTACATTGTGCATGTGTCTTCAAGCTAGGAAAGACAATTAAGACCTCCTTAAGGGGCCAATATTTTCGGCCAAGCAAGGGCCAAAGAAGTGAAAAGAAGCTTGAAAAACAATACACATGTGCACTTTGACAAGTCAACAAACACAACGCGCCCAGGGACATCTGAAGAAGAGATGCTCAACTGTTTCACTTGCTGATTGGCATATCTGACATGCTTCCACAGTGCCCCTCTTTCTACGGGTAAGGGCTTCGTTTGTAGCTATGGCATTAGACATGACACGCCATATAAAATTAACCACTCTTGGGATAGACTTGATTTTCCAGGTGTTTTTCCATACCTCACTAGAGAATTGAGATGAGGGTCCAGCTGGTCGACTATGCACGTTGGGAGGACCCGTTGGGAGGTTATACCCCAACTTGACTGAGTAGACACCATCTTTTGCAATAGCCTGAAGGTGGAATATCACCTAGAGGGGGGGTGAATAGGTGATCTTGAAATTCTTTCGCTAATTGCTCAAGACCACTTAAAACAGAGATAGAGAGAAGAGCAATGAACACAAGAGATTATACTTGGTTCGGTCCAACTCTTGACCTACGTCCAAATCCCGAAACACTGGGGATTTCACTATCTCAAACCTTGATTACACACTCTGTAACTCTCGAGTAATCCTCTCACTAGGACTTACTCCTCTTTACAAGTTGTAACCAACTAACCGTGGACACAATTACACACTCTGTAAACGAAGGATGATCCTTTCACTCTCGGACTCACTCCCCTTACAAGTTGTAATTGATACACCCACACTCAAGATACCTCTATCTTGAGACTTGGAACGAATTGTAAAACAAATGGTAAGACTCTCTCACGAGTAGATAAATGATAAACACCGAAGCTCAATGATATCTAAAGATATATACGACTATAAATGGATTGCTTTGAATGCTTTGTCTCGTGTATATGTATGTTCCGCCATTGAAGAATTCAAACCTTCGAGTATTTATACGGTTGAAGCTTTGAGGACCGTTGAAGGATTTGTCTCGTTGAAGTTACCGTTGTGAGCATTCGACCGTTGGGAGGATTTGAACTTGTCTATTGAAGAGTTTGTATTTGCCGTTGGGAATGTTTCGAAGTATCCGCGCATGGCCATAGTTGAATGTATAGTCGTCATTTAGCTGCTTGCCCACCATCGAATGTTTGCTTAGTTTCAATTCTTTTCATGTGGTCTCGGATGGGCAATGACTTAAATAATGATTTGAAGCTTTTCCAGTTATGGGTCATCTGTATCTTGTCGGCTCACGTCTTACGATGCTTTCAATGCACTTCACTTGTCGAGTTCAAACATTGCCTACACCTCGTAAATCACTCAACAGTCATGATTAGTAATTTCATAGGTAATATTGAATGATTTGGAAGAAGATATAATTGAATGATTAAATTATTAGAATCAAGTTGCGAGATGTGTCGAGTCATCGATATACCAATACTCGAGTATCCATTTTCATATACTCGAGTAGCTTGTGCATAACCATCTGTCAGATGCATCATGCTTGTCAGAATTCGAACCTTGAGAAGTAATTGAAAACCAAAGCTTTCATCTTCTGAAATCTCATAATCAAAATGGTTAAGTATGGTTAGAATCAATAATGATAAACAGCAAGACATATTCCATGTTTTCCAAATCAGCAACAGTAGACATTCTTGGTGTTCTTCGTCAGAATTTGAAACTTGATTATGAATCAAAAACAATCGAAAGATGATTAATGATATCATAGTTAATGTTGAATGATGTATTGGAAGATATAATCAATTAACTAGATCATTTAAATGAAGTTGCGATTGATTCATGTTTGTCATGTCAAATCTTTGGTATTCATTCTCTCCTGGGCATTCTCAAGAATCGTGGGTATACTCAAGAATTGTTCTTCAAATCAGTTCCACCTTCGATCATTCTCGAGAATCACCAAGTGATTCTCCGTGAACCATTCTCGAGAATTGGTTTCCAATTCTCGAGAATCACTTCGTGAAACGTATAACTCGAAAGAACATCGAAGTGAAGCAATCGTTCATACTCGAGAATCCTTTGCTCATTCTCGAGAACCATTCTCGAGAATTGATTCCTCATTCTCGAGAATCACATGTAGCAGAAAGCTTTTCATTCCTCATTCCGATCATTCTCGAGAATTGCTGGTGCATTCTCGAGAACCATTCTCGAGTTTAATAATCATTCTCGAAATTGTTTGTCATTATGGTGAATTATCCGAGAACATAGATTAGCAACCATTCGAGAACCCTTAATCAATTCTCAAGAATTGATTTACTTTGCACATCGAGAACCATATCGAAGAGATAGCAATTTTGTCAAAACACCCATATACTCATAAATCTCTTCAAACCTTCTTTCCAATGCAAGAAGAGTCAGTCCAAACTTGTTGCATTTCGTTGGTTATCATAGGAAGAATGTAGGTTCTTAATCAACTCGATTGCAACTTCCTGAACATACTACCAACTTCAAAACATCATAACTCCTTTAATTGATCTTCTTTTTCTGTGTTCTTGATGTTTCGGAAATGTATTTGAGTCTAGTTTCCAATGGCACCGATTTCGGCGCAATCCGATTTTTCGTTTGTCGAGATACACTCAAATTACCGAAGGTTGGTCTGGACTGTGACGGTGATTTGTGTTCCAACTTGAGAAAATCATATCTCTCTCTACTGGACTCCTTTGGACTTGATATTTTGTCAAAAGTACGTGTTGGATGTCTAGTTTCATATTCCACTGATTTCGTGTCAATCCGATTCCTGGTTTGTGAGATATTGTCGAATTACCAGAGGTCGCCCAAACTGAGCGCGAAACAGTAGCTCTTGAAAGAATTCTTTGAATCCCGACCATTCTCGAGAATCGAATGGCATTCTTGAGAACCATTCTCGAGAATGGGTTTTCAATTCTCGAGAATTGCCTCCAGATTTCACATATTCAGCTGCATTCTCGAGAATTGCTTCGGAATGGATTACATTCTCGAGAATTGATTCGGAATACACTTGTAACTCGTTTTCACTCATTTTAACTCCGAATTGACCCGTTCCAACTTCTATATGATCATGGAGACTTCTAGAATCAATCTAAGAGCTTGTATAATGATTTTCTCATTCCATTGAGCAAGTTCTTCTTTCTTTCTTCTCTTCTCTTGATTATTCTTCATCATTAAACTTCACATCTACATTAGATATAAGAATTTGTCAAAGTATAATGTAAATGTAGTGTGCAACCTTTTTGCTCTTAAGAATGGCATCTATATAAGACATCATCAAAACTAATCAAAACCAACATTCTCCCCCTTTTTGATGATGGCAAATACTTTAAGAAAAATATACATGAAAATATATTAGAACACATATTTTTCTTGCCATTCTCTCCCCTTATTTGTCATTAGCAAAAAGTTGAAATAAAGAAGAAATGTTTAGAGAGACAAAGATTAAACCAGATAGAAATGAGTCAAGGAACCGATTTTCTCCCCGATTGAAAATACTTGATTTTTAATATGATGCAAGTAGAAATGAGTTCTTCATGAAAATATGTTTGAAAACAATTTGGAGAGGCTTTTCAAGAAACTTTCATATTTGAAACATAGAGATATCAAACATGTGCAAAATTTCTACTAAATAAAGAGATAAGGATTAGAAATGCTCATGTAGATTCGCAAATGATGAATGATCGATGAAGTCCATTTGCTTGTTGTATGCATTTCGATTGAATCCTCAGCACGAGATGAAGTAGTGGTAGACTCTCTTCCTTTATAGCTCGGCTTCAACCATCAAGGCATCTTTCCTTAAATTAATATATTCTCCTTGTATTGTGTTAAGGAAAGTCCTAGCACATATCGAATCTCCTGCTACAAATGTAAAACTTTCTTTGCAAAAGAGATTTGTTAGTGCAATCAAAATATTCCTTCCTATATGATATCTTCAAGGTAAGATAATGAAAGGAAAATATGATATTAACTCATCATCAAAACTAATAGCAAAAAATGAATGCAGATGAGTATACTTAAAAGGGTTTTCTTTCAAATAAAAGAGATGAGCCTTTTTTTTAAAAAAAATATAAGAGTACATGAGAATGTGAAGCTCCCCTTAATGAATGCATGATAAAAACATGAAGTTCCCTTTAAAGATACCAAATAATAATGTGACACCAAATGTTATGAGGTGTGGAAATATCCTTGCTCACAACATGGTATCTCAATCTTCAAGATCATTGAAATTGGTATGAAGAAATCACTTATGCTTTTTATGATGATAAATATGTTTAAAGCATAAGAATCATTTTGAAAATGAATGTGCTAAGGCTAAATTTCAAGAGATGGAATGAATGAAATCAAGTTAGCCAAGCATGGTTATAATAGATGTAAAAGAAGATGATGAAAAGGGAAACGGAGAAGGATAAATGAAACAACATTATGTTCTGGTCCTTTGAAATTCTCTGTTTGATGATTCTCGAGAATCTCCAAGTGATTCTCGAGAGCTGTTCTCGAGGGAACTGAGGCGTCGATTAAGAGTAAAACGACATTATACTCAGAGACATTCTGCTCGATAATTCTCGAGAATCAACGAATGATTCTCGAGAGCTGTTCTCGAGAATGACACTTCATTCTCGAGAATGATCTCAGAAATGAAGAATAAACCATTCTGCAGAACACACTATCTGCTACGATTCTCGAGAATGCCTGATCCATTCTCGAGAATGATGAGTACGAACATTCTTGAGCATCAGAGAATTCCCGATATTTCTCGAGAATGACCCTGTATTCTCGAGAATACTTAAGTTCGGAAATGATCCTCATCTAGCAATTCTCGAGAATGATAACCTCATTCTTGAGAATTATCAGTTTTATATCGGCATTTGCAAATGAACCAGAACCTGCAAAGACAACAACTAGAAGCTCCTGCACAAATCAAATGTATATGTTGATATGCATTTGACAATTATCATCCTTTGATAGACTCCGTAATTCTAACCACAGAGCATCCTGCATAAATCAAATGTATATGCTCTTTGGTACCCAATGAATCTTGAGTCCACACATGATTAGACAAGACAACTCTTATGCTCTTAAAGAATTAAATCAAATGACATTTGAGCAGAGTATAACAATCAGAGAAAAAAAAATAGCTTTACCCAATCAAATAAGTTTAATCCAATGAATCAAATAGGGTAACAACTAAATTATACCAAAAATGTTATTTCTCAATGACAGTTTGTAAATATACTTTATGCAGAAATGATGTCATTGATGTGAATCTTCTCGTAATCCATGGATGAGATAAAAATTTCAAAAAAATGAAACATGCAAATTGTTTCAAATCTTGAATGTTCTTTCAAATCGTGATGATGCATTATGAAATCAAAATTCGATGAAAGATTCATTTTTGAAGCATATTTGAAATCAATGCTCATTCTAAAACATGGTGGAAGTTAACGGTTTAAAGAATATATCGAACATGTTTTGATTTGGAGAACATGTTATACACATAAATTAACATGTTGAAGAAATTGTTCGAAGCAAAAGTCATGGTTAACGGAATAAATGAGCACAATGACTTTGCTATAATTAAGAGATGATCTTGCCTCTTAGAATTGGATTTAGAAATGTATGAATGGTCAAGGCGGAATATGAACATACAGTTTGTAGTTACTCAAAATATGGATGGAAACAATGTTGATGTATATGAGTGACAAAATGACTACTAGGATTTATAGATGACGAAGCACATATTCATTAGTCCAATTGACTAGAGCTCTAGTATGTCATCCTAGTAATTTATTCCATATAATGATTAGTGCACTAACATTCAATGCACTATAAAGCTTGGAATATCTTGACTAATAAGAATTTATGCGAAGGCATAATACACACAGATTGAATCTTTTTATGGGAGATAGACTTGAAACTCATAGATGACCAACTTATTAGACGAATTAAATCGAAGAGTTCAAGTAACACATTGAATTCCAAAGATCAATATGTGAGATGTAGGAAAATTCAACGAGCACAAATTTGAAGCATATCGACATTCAAGAAACATTATTAACTTCCAATTTTGAAAACATCAATTGAATGCAATAAAGGCATGAATATTTTTTTCAAATCATATGTATGCATTTTCACAAAACGAGTGAATGAAATTTGAAACATATTTTAGAAATGTGCACTTCAAAAACATAAACTCGAAAAGTTATGCACAAATTCATTTACGGTCCATTTAGCAATCCAAAATCATTTTGAAAAACATAAAAGATTGATTGCTAATGGAATGCAATGATGGACAAGTATTCATTACCCAAAAATAATATGTAATCATAGTATGAGGTAAGAGTTAGATATCACCATAATTCCTCTTGTCCTTGTTGAAGATTGACATGAATTGATGTAAATAACTTCTTTTACGTCGTTCACCATCAAATCAACCATTGCTTCTTTTGCATACTTGAGACCAATGCTCGAGTATTGTTCTATCGAAGCATTCTGTAGAGTTGAACTAACATGCCAATACTCGAGTATATACATTCTCATACTCGAGTATCTCTTCTGAATCAGTAGGCGGTAGCTAATCTTTTTCTCTCAATACTCGAGTATACCTTACCAATACTCAAGTATTGATCTGAGACACTTAAGCATACTCTAAAGCTCGATAGTACTTCGAGTAAGTTGGCTTATAACTCAAGTATGATTCCAATATATGCAGTTCACAGAGGGAATTGTCAAATCATTGTATATGGATAAAGAATCATACTATTGAATATTGCAATCCTTTTAATAAATCAATTAAATAGATTTTTGAGAGATATGAAAGTTGATTTTCAAAATGATTTGCAATACTCATTCCTACGGTTCCACAATATAAAACTTCAACAAAATATTACAGATAATAGCATAGGAAGTTTTACCACCGTATACCTTTTACCTTAGACATTTGGAGGATCGACTTTGCTTACCCACGACTTCTTCTTCATATTTATTTCCATGGGTGTCGCAAAGTTCTCTCGGATGGTATAGACTTCACGAGTCTTACGCTGACATTTGAGAGGATCTCCTTTTCGGTTCATAAGAAACTTTTAGACTCTTATTCTTCTCTATACGTCTAGGTCCATTCTTTTCGGAATCATTCGCACATGTAGAGCACTAGATGGACATCTTGGTACCCATTTATACTTGGGTCCTTCCGGGTTAGCTCGAGCCTTAGGGGAAACATAAGTTCCCTTTGGTAGCCATTGATAATTACCAACAGGCTTATCCCTTCTTTTATGAAAACAAGATGATGTGCTATGACCCTTACGATTACAGTAGTTACAAAGAGCAAATGGATTTGAGGTATGAACGGATCTTTGAAAATAGTTCAAATAAGGTTTTCCTCCCATCTTCTTTTTCCTTTCTTTTTATCAAGAATAGGATTGTAACCAATGCCCGATCGATCATTTGTAAATCTTTGAGCTTTCAAGATTACATTGAGCATTTCACTATCGTTAGTGAACTTCTCAAGTGTTTTCGTAAGATAAATATTTTTTGTTTCAAGAACAGGGGCATGTTTTGCAAATCACGTTTTCGCAAGATGGAGAAATATCTTTAGCTTGGTTTTCAAGCAATTTGATTTTCTTCTTTGAGATAATGAGTTCTTTCACAACTTTACTATATTCAGAATGTAATTCATTATACTTTAAAAGTACCTCATCATAGGTAGGTTCAGAATCACATACCTCATCATTGTTTTCACATTGCTCTTCTTCCTCAACAATTAAGCACATGTTCGCAACTTCTTCTTCCTCCGTTGCTTCATCTGAGGAGTTATCTTCACATGTAGCAGACACGTATGCCATTTCCAAAGCTTTCCATATCTCCTTGGCGGTAGATAGATTGCGATTTGGAAATACTCCTTTTGACTAAGAGCACTCGGAGCATCGAATTGCTCTGCTTTGTTAAGAGTTATTTTCCTTATCTTCATTGAACTCATCTTACGCCTTCGGGACATTAATTCTGCCTTCTTCTCTTGTGGGAACATAATCTCCATTCTCTATTACTTGCCAAAGACCATACTCCGTGGCTAACACAAACACTTTGAACTTTGCTTTCCGAAATGAATAGTGTTCACCATTGAAGCTAGGCGGTCGATTGATTGAGGCACTGTCAGGTAATATTCCTTCCATGATCTATCTCGGGATGTTAAGCCCAACTGAGAAACCTTTGCTCTGATACCAAATGAAGGTGGAATATCACCTAGAGGGGGTGAATAGGTGATCTTGAAATTCTTTCGCTAATTGCTCAAGACCACTTAAAACGAGATAGAGAGAAGAGCAATGAACACAAGAGATTATACTGGGTTCGGTCCAACTCTTGACCTACGTCCGTCCCCGAAACACTCTGGGATTTCACTATCTCAAACCTTGATTACACACTCTGTAACTCTCGAGTAATCCTCTCACTAGGACTTACTCCTCTTTACAAGTTGTAACCAACTAACCGTGGACACAATTACACACTCTGTAAACGAAGGATGATCCTTTCACTCTCGGACTCACTCCCCCTTACAAGTTGTAATTGATACACCCACACTCAAGATACCTCTATCTTGAGACTTGGAACGAATTGTAAAACAAATGGTAAGACTCTCTCACGAGTAGATAAATGATAAACACCGAAGCTCAATGATATCTAAAGATATATACGTACTATAAATGGATTGCTTTGAATGCTTTGTCTGTGTATATGTATGTTCCGCCATTGAAGAATTCAAACCTTCGAGTATTTATACGGTTGAAGCTTTGAGGACCGTTGAAGGATTTGTCTCGTTGAAGTTACCGTTGTGAGCATTCGACCGTTGGGAGGATTTGAACTTGTCTATTGAAGAGTTTGTATTTGCCGTTGGGAATGTTTCGAAGTATCCGCGCATGGCCATAGTTGAATGTATAGTCGTCATGCGGTTTCGCTTGCCCACCATCGAATGTTTGCTTAGTTTCAATTCTTTTCATGTGGTCTCGGATGGGCAATGACTTAAATAATGATTTGAAGCTTTTCCGAGTTATGGGTCATCTGTATCTTGTCGGCTCGTCTTACGATGCTTTCAATGCACTTCACTTTGTCGGAGTTCAAACATTGCCTACACCTCACGTAAATCACTCAACAAATCATGATTAGTAATTTCATAGGTAATATTGAATGATTTGGAAGAAGATATAATTGAATGATTAAATTATTAGAATCAAGTTGCGAGATGTGTCGAGTCTCGATATACCAATACTCGAGTATCCATTTTCATATACTCGAGTAGCTTGTGCATAACCATCTGTCAGATGCATCATGCTTGTCAGAATTCGAACCTTGAGAAGTAATTGAAAACCAAAGCTTTCATCTTCTGAAATCTCATAATCAAAATGGTTAAGTATGGTTAGAATCAATAATGATAAACAAAGAAGACATATTCCATGTTTTCCAAATCAAGAATAAGAGACATTCTTGGTGTTCTTCGTCGAATTTGAAACTTGATTATGAATCAAAAACAATCGGGAAGATGATTAATGATATCATAGTTAATGTTGAATGATGTATTGGAAGATATAATCAATTAACTAGATCATTTAAATGAAGTTGCAGATTGATTCATGTTTCTTTGTCAAATCTTTGGTATTCATTCTCTCGGGCATTCTCAAGAATCGCCGAAGGTATACTCAAGAATTGTTCTTCAAATCGTTCCACCTTCGATCATTCTCGAGAATCACCAAGTGATTCTCCAGAACCATTCTCGAGAATTGGTTTCCAATTCTCGAGAATCACTTCGTGAAACGAGATAACTCGAAGAACATCGGTGAAGCAATCGTTCATACTCGAGAATCCTTTGCTCATTCTCGAGAACCATTCTCGAGAATTGATTCCTCATTCTCGAGAATCACATGTAGCGAAAGCTTTTCATTCCTCATTCCGATCATTCTCGAGAATTGCTGGTGCATTCTCGAGAACCATTCTCGAGAGTTTAATAATCATTCTCGAGAATTGTTTGCTGCGATGGTGAATTATCTGAGAACATAGATTAGCAACCATTCTGGAGAACCCTTAATCAATTCTCAAGAATTGATTTCTGCACATCGAGAACCATATCAGAAGAGATAGCAATTTTGTCAAAACACCCATATACTCATAAATCTCTTCAAACCTTCTTTCCAATGCAAGAAGAGTCAGTCAAACTTGTTGCATTTCGTTGGTTATCATAGGAAGAATGTAGCTGTTCTTAATCAACTCTGATTGCAACTTCCTGAACATACTACCAACTTCAAAACATCATAACTCCTTTAATTGATCTTCTTTTTCTGTGTTCTTGATGTTTCGGGAAAGGTATTTGAGTCTAGTTTCCAATGGCACCGATTTCGCGCAATCCGAATTTTCGTTTGTCGAGATACACTCAAATTACCGAAGGTTGGTCTGGACTGTGACGGTGATTTGTGTTCCAACTTGAGAAAATCATATCTCTCTCTACTGGACTCCTTTGGACTTGATATTTTGTCAAAAGTACGTGTTGGATGTCTAGTTTCATATTCCACTGATTTCGTGTCAATCCGATTCCTGGTTTGTGAGATATTGTCGAATTACCAGAGGTCGCCCAAACTGAGCGCGAAACAGAGCTGCTGAAGAATTCTTGAATCCCGACCATTCTCGAGAATCGAATGGCATTCTTGAGAACCATTCTCGAGAATGGGTTTTCAATTCTCGAGAATTGCCTCCGATTTCACATATTCAGCTGCATTCTCGAGAATTGCTTCGGAATGGATTACATTCTCGAGAATTGATTCGGAATACACTTGTAACTCGTTTTCACTCATTTTAACTCCGAATTGACCCGTTCCAACTTCTATATGATCATGGAGACTTCTAGAATCAATCTAAGAGCTTGTATAATGATTTTCTCATTCCATTGAGCAAGTTCTTCTTTCTTTCTTCTCTTCTCTTGATTATTCTTCATCATTAAACTTCACATCTACATTAGATATAAGAATTTGTCAAAGTATAATGTAAATGTAGTGTGCAACCTTTTTGCTCTTAAGAATGGCATCTATATAAGACATCATCAAAACTAATCAAAACCAACATAGCCCACATCAAATGATCTTCCTTTGGGACTCATGGAATTGGAATAGCAGATATGGCAAAGACCTTGGTGTGATCATCAATGAGGCTTCGATTGAAGTTAAATCCCGGTCCCACTTGCACTAGATAAAAGGGAGTCAACATGTTGATTTGACAATTTGAGGCTTTCATCCTCGGTAGGCAGTCTTCTTGATGGTAAGGAAGGGATCCAATTGTCTTTCCAGATACGTGCCGATTTCCCGTTGCATATTTGCCAGCATAAATCCTCTTTAATGAAGTCCCTTCCTTCAAGGATGCTTGACCAACACCAGGAGGCACAATGGCCTTTTACTGCATCAAGAAAAACATCATTAGGAAAATAAAGGCTTTTAAGTACTTTTACCCACAAGGCATTAGGATTTTGGGATAGTCTCCAAGTCGTCTTTGCTAGTAGGGCTTTGTTGAATCTTGTGAAATCTCGGAAGCCCATGCCTCCTTCCGTTTTGGGTCTTGTAAGCTTGTGCCATGCAACCCAATGAGTTTTATTTTGGCCCTCCCACCAGAAGTTTGATACCAATCTATTTAATTCCTTGCAAGTTTTGTCTGGAAATTTGAAACAGGTCATAGGAAATATTGGTATGGCATTTAGAACCGCCTTAATCATGACTTCTCTCCCTACAAAGGATATGTGTTTGCTGCTCCAACCTAGGACTTTCTTGCTGACTTTCTCACGGACATATGCAAGCGCCTAATGTTTAGTTTTGCCCCTGACACTTGGAATGCCCAAGTATTTGCCTTGATCCAAGCTTTCACCAATTCCAAGGATATCACAAACGCTCTGTCGTAACTCAGGTGGGGTATTACTTGAGAACACAATGCTGGATTTCTCTAAATTAGCTTGTTGTCCTGAAGCGTAGCAGTAGTCTTGGAGGATTCCAGCCAAGACTTGACAATTTTGGGCGTCTGCATTCAGAAAAAAAAAGAGAGCATCATCTGCAAAGAAACTGTGAGACAGAGTTGGGCATAAATTATTAAATTTAATCCCGCTTAGTCGGCCCCGAGTTATAGCTTTATTAATTGTGCAGGTGAGTGCTTCTAGAGTCAAGATGAAAAGATATGATGATAGTGGATCTCCTTGACAGAGCCCTCTTCCTGGTTTGATTGATGCTATTTTCTCCCCTGTAATACACAGATTAAGATGCACAGTTTCCCCACAATTCATAACTAGATTAACCCATTTATCAGAGAAACCAAATTTAGACAATATGCTTCTTAGGAAGTCCCACTCAACCCTATCATAGGCCTTGCTCATGTCCATTTTTAAGGCGAGTTCGAACTTGTTACCAGTTTTCCTTCGCCTTAAATAGTGGAACACTTCATGGGCTATGATAATGTTGTCATGGATAAGAGGACCTGGCACAAAAGCACCCTGATTGGGAGATATACATTTATCAAGGCAACATTTCATTCTATTGGCCAAAACTTTCGAGATGATTTTGTATGAGAAATTACAGAGGCCAATAGGTCTGAAATGTGAAACTTCTTCCGGCTTATCAATCTTAGGGATAAGAGTTATATTGGTTCCATTAATATCATCAAGTGGAAGACTCATATAAAAAACCCTGAACCATTTTGCCAATTGAATCCCCCACCTCTTCCCATGAGAATTGGTAGAATTTACCTGGGAAACCATCTGGTCCTGGGGCTCTCGATCCACCTAGTTCAAAAGCTGCTAGTCAGATCTCTTCACGCGTAACAGGGCGGAGGAGGAAATCGTTTAATCCATCATCTATTTTTGTCTCGATGGAATCAATGGATGTTGAAAATTGCCGAGGCCCAGAGGGAGAGAAGAGATTGGTAAAATAATTAGTGAACATATTATTGATGGTACATTTGTCTCTTGTCCACACGCCATTCTCATCCCTCACGCTTAAGATTGAATTTCTTCTCCTTCTGATTAGGGTAGACAAATGGAAGAATTTTGAATTTTTATCCCCAAATTTAAGCCATGAAACTCGTGACCGCTGCCACCAGTAATTCTCTTCTTGGTCCATCAGGTTCTCTATACGCCTTAGGAGATCAGCTTCTTCTCTCTTCTTTACTACAGATTGATAACCCTGTCGTATAGAAACTAGGCAAGTTTGTAAAGCCTCTATCATCTTTTTGCGGTTTGGGAAACTCTGTTTACTCCAATTTATTAGAAATTTCCTGCAATTATTTAAGGAGAGTGCAACTTGAATAATGGCATTATTTGTTAGTGTTGCCTCCGCTCCCCAACTTTCATGGATTACCTGCATAAAATCAGTGTGAGCAGTCCAGTAATCCTCAAACCTAAAAGGTTTTATTTTATTAGAAGAAAGATACGTAAAATTAACAAACAAGAGATGATGGTTGGAACCCATGGGTTCAAGATGGAAAATTTGTGCAAACGGAAAATTATGACAGAATGAATCATTTCCCATAACCCAGTCAATCCGTTCTCTGATAGTAGCCTCATCTTGCCTACGGTTGCACCAGGTGAACCACGATCCATTGAAACCCAAGTCAATAAGAGAACAATTAGAGATAAATTTTTGAAAATTGAGGATCTTCCTGATGGCTCTTGGGTTCCCTCCCTGTTTTTCCTGGTGTGACGTGATGTCGTTGAAATCTCCTAAACATATCCAATTTTCTGTTCTGCAGTTGGCAAATCTGGTGATGCTAGCATACACCTCAAGCCGTTCTGACTCTATTAGAGGCCCATATACAAATGAGATATACTGGGGGAAGTCAAATGCCGGGTCAAACACTGATACATGAATAACATTATTTGAGTAAGAGAGGATGTTCACAACTGTTGCCCTATCCCAGAACAATGCAAGGCCGCCACTTCTTCCTATGGGGTCAATAATCCATTCTTCTTCAAATCCACATCTCTACCAGATCCTACTAACATATTGCCATTTCTTCTTATTCTCCATGATGAAGACTATGTGGGGTTTTTGTTTATTGCAAACCTCTTTAAGGTGTTTGACTATCAGGGGAACCCCTAACCCCTGACAGTTCCAAGATAGAAGACTCATGGCGAACCGATGGCTGCTAGGTAGCAACCATCGGCGTTATTGAGAGATATTGGGGAGGACGGTGTATGGGCCATAGCGTCTTTATTCCTTGGGTTCAGAGGGCGTCAGAAGATCCGAACTGTGGCTGGGTATAATCTCAATTACTTTTGCTTGGCGAAGGCCTTTCTTACCACGTAGGGATTTTTTCAATTTCCTCACATTCATTTTTTGGGGCCCACCAGAGATAGCAGCAAGTGTCTCACTGGATATAACGGCAAATTCTTGTTCATGGAAGGTGAGTCTCTTTTTTGGAGGATTAGGGCGTTGATCTTCATCCAGTGGAGCAGGAGGCCTCTTCAGGTTGATCTGGTTAAGGCCCACGGTAACTGCAGAGATCGGAGACATACCTACAAAAGGAATAATTGCTTTCTGCCCATCAATTTCGCTGGAAGGAAATTCAACCCGATAAGGTGGAGGCTGAGTGCTAGAATCCAGGCGTGGTGATCGGTGTTGATCCTGGGTATCTGGGATTGGTTTATTATTGTCCTGGATATTCTTACTGGGTGAAATTAGGGGCTGCGCGGACTCAGGATGAAATTTCGGTGCCTCAACGGTAATTTTCGTGATTCTTGGAGGGTCAGATTGAATGAGAATATTTTGGTGATGCTCAGTAATTGCGCTATTAATGCAAATCTGCCTGTTAACAGTGGTATCACGCTGCAGATCGTGCCTTCCGGATTTTTCGCTCAGGTGAGTAGACTTTCCATTTTCAGCAGCCTCACCACTGCTCTGGTGATGATGGGAGAATCCGGCTGCCGGCAACGGTTTTTGCTGGACGAATGCCGCCTCGTCCCAGGTAGGATCAAGAACAACCAGGGCTTCCTCAATAGTTCTCACATGCGTTGTACCAAGCCCATTCCCAAAACAATGATCGTCGGCTCCGTTCTCAATTTGGTCGATTTGAAATTTACAGTTTCGTGATTCATGGCCTATCCTTCCACAGTCATAGCAATAATTTTGTAGGCGCTCATAGCGAACTGTAACCCATATAGGATCACGCAGAGGTCTAGGTACCCAGAATCCAGTGGTTAGGGGCTCGAAAATATTGATGAGAACTCTTGCCCTGATAAAAGTGCGCGTGAGCCTTTCCTGTAGGCGTGGAGATTCATAAAGCACTGTTCGTCCGACTGCATTTCCAAGCTTAAGCGCGTTCTCGCCGTCGAAGGCAACATGGGGGAGGCCATGGAATTGGATCCAAAAAGGGCACCAGTCAAATTGTACTTCATGAATAATCATGAATTCATCCCAGTGTTGAAGATTTAGCAAAGACCCCTGTATAGACCACTGGCAACCTTTCAGAACACGGACATAATCATCATGTTTGGCAAAACGGAATAGATAGGCGTTCTTGTCTGGCATGTCGTGAATCTCCATGTCCCTATCAAGGCTCCAACCTTTTCTGATCATTGAAATCACTATTCCCTTGTTCAGGGTCTTATTTGTCTCCAAGCGGCCCACGAGAGCGCGGCCCTTCTACACAGTGAGAGAGGTATTCAGATCAAGTTTCACTTCTTTGCCCCGCTTGTTACCACGATTCTGTTGTCGATTATCCATTTGAAATTCGTCTGCACAGGGCGCCTGTGGCTAGTTTTGGAGCTGTATGTTAGGAGGTGGTGAGAGCTGGGGGAAGGGAATCTTTTTGAGGGAGATGGCTGATGGATTACTCAAGAGGGGGAGAGATGGACTGTATTGGAAGGGGGGGTAGTGGCTCACAGAGGAGCAAGGAGGCTCTCACGGAGGAGAGGGAAAACTCTCACAGAGGAGAGGAAAACTCACACAGAGGAGAGCAACTCATTCGCCACCGGTTAATTGACATATAGTAATTAGTAAATGCAATGTCAATACTTGCGTAAGTAATTTTTCAATATCTTTGTATTTTTGTCATATTTTATTTCTTTTCTTTTGATTTGATTTATTCTTGTTTTAATTGCAGGTTGCACTCAATATCTTTCTTCTTTCGAATATTTTTTGCTGGCTCTGTGAATCTGTGATGGATGAGTTGCTGGAGTCGTTTTTGAGTTTATGATGTAGTTACAATTTTTTGCATATCATTTATTGTAGCTGCAGTTTATCAAGGATTGTTTGGATCTCTATTTTCATTTTTTTTATTTCACTTTCGATAACATGTGGACTTTATTGCTTTTTAATTTAGTATTCATTTCATTCACTTGGTATTCTATTATTTTCGAGGCAAAAAAAAAAGACTCTTCATAATTTTGCTTCTATTAATATATATTTTTGAACTCTCAAAAAACCAAAATCACCGAAGAACCGAATCGAAATATTTCGGTTTATTTACTTCGGTTGATAAAAACACATGTATTTTGGTTTTAACCGAATGCTCACCCCTAATTGTAAGGGATAGAGAGGGGGCCGCGGACGTCACCGTTGTTGTCCCTTACTCATCGGACGCTGGAGCACGCTGATGAGGACGAGGACGCAGGAGCATGCAGACGAGGACAGGAGGCGGAGCACGCAGACTATAACATCCTCCATTTAACATAACATAATAATTATATAATAGTTAGACCAACAACTTAATAATACTTCATCATTAATCAAAATGTCCAAAATAAACCAGAATATGCAAAATGAGTCATAACGTGGCAATATACAATCATCCAACATAAACCAAAAACACAAGACTACTTAATTTGGTAGAAGTAGCCTAAGCTTCCAAGTCTTCCCCCATGGACCAAGCACGGAACTATCATCTGAATAATAATGTTGGTAACCATCAATCCAACTCATTAAACATACTAATATGTGCTCGCGAGGTGCCAAGTGGAACAATATATATAACCATGGTATTAAAAGTATAATTCACTAATGTACACATTACAAAATTTCATATCGTGAATTCTGTATCATAAATTATATATCACAGTTTTCATTAACACAATTTCCAAGATGCCTCCCATCAATCTAACCGAACTACCTTATTTCCGCCGACTAGACCCATGGGCTAAGTTATCAACCATGTTACTGGCTACTCAAAAGCTCACTGGTCACATGATGAGGACCGACCAAAATCCCAGAGCACATGTCCCAGACCATGGGTCTTTTCCCCTCATTGAACATGTGGGGTGTCACAAGCCCTCATTGAACTAGTAGGCAGTCCCTCATTGAACAGGTGGGATGATAGAGAGCCAACCATCATGCACCAATGGAGGCTACACCACATGGTGAAATAAACTACTTCATTTCTTTCCAAATCAACCCTTTCCATAATTATCATAATAAATAACTCAACCGGAATTTTTCCAAGATTTACACATTCATATCATGTTATCTAAATAATTCTCATATACATATCATAATATCTCAATTCCAAATTCTTATACATATATAAATATATGTATGTACTTCACAATTCAAATCATAAGGTTCCACAAGGAAATTTCTATTAAAATATTCATAATTATTTCACAACGTACTTACAAACAACATATCAATACACGTAACAAGTGGAAAGTGGTTACCTCTCCCTGAAGCTAAGTATTATCACACCGCTCCTAATCCAAGTGCTCACACACATGCCAAAAATCAATCTACCACAACCAATTTACTAACAATTAATAACTCTTCTAAAACTCTACATAATCAAAATTATAACTTATAATTTCATAAAATTAAAATATACAAATAATAATATATTTGGAATGCTTGAAGTGGTCACATTATGACGGACCGAAAAAATCGGTGTGACCATTGTAATTATTAATTCTTTTTTCTATTTATTATTAATTAATAATTCCCTTTATTAATAATAATAATAATTTATTTATTTATTTTATTATTATCATTATGATTATGATTATTATTATTTTACTAATTAATTATTATTATTTTTATAATTATTTTAAACTCTAAGAGGCTATCCTAACGCTTTAAGTTAGGAGTTTAATAAATACTAACACCAAATAAACTATACCTTATTGTGATAGATACATATGACCACAAACTTTTGGGTTTTATGAACACTAACCCCCACATAAAATAGGCCTTACTAATATACATACATATAGAACAATAAGCTTTTGAGTCTTATAAACATGCACCTACACTCACGTAAAAATGGGCTTCACTGTGATTATATTTTTACTTACATACATAACAGTAATATATGGCTAACAACGAGTAAGACCATAAATGGTAAAAAAGTGAGAATGAAAAGCATTTTATTTCGCAACTTTTAGCTACAAAATCTGAAGGACACCCAACTGATAACTTTGATTATTTTCCTATTGCTTCTCAATTCTTAAGAGTGTTATTTCCTTTACATGTGAGGGCTCACGCTAATTGCTTCATTGGAATCATTGAAACTTTCAAATATTAGCTTTTGCTTGTTTGTACGTGAGCTAGCTTTTTAATTGATCTCTGTCAACTCCATCTTTAGATTTGTGATTTTTTAATGGTTAATATGACGCAACACGTCTAATCTTATTATGTTCAGTCTCTATAATTTCTGAGCTACTAAACAGAATTTGCTTTCAACCAAAGTATGCCTCCATTTATATGTGTAGCGATAAGAATGAGCAAACAATGTGTGTGTGTACTTATGACAGCAAAATAATCTAGTTTCCTTTCTTTTTCTCCAATGCAGCAATCATATATATATTTACCTACCTATATATACTTTATGACAGCAAGTTCTCATATCAGCAAGGTTTCCTATCTTTCTTATATATATAATATTCTACAACAACATTTTCTTTAAATTTTCTCAAAGGTAGCAATATATATCAGCAATATTAATTTATAACAAAGGACCTCCCCTGTTTTATTTTAGTTTCATTTAGAAGAGCATTCCTAACTACATTAGATACAAGAGCTGATGTCGGAAAACTCATAGAACTAGATGGAGAAAAGATCAAAGACTCACTTCGGTTAGCTTGCACGTTCTCGCTGACTCCTTCGCTGTCTCTGCTTTCGGTACAAAAACACAGAGCAACCACAAAGCTGAAACTCTCTCACTCTATCCTTCCTCGTCTCTCTCTCTCTTTCACTCTCAACTCAGCTTTGGTTATGTTAAGGCAAATGGGGATGAAAAGGAGTCATGGAGCTGGGATTAAATAATACCTTCAGGGTCCGGTCTAAGATGCATGAAGAGAACAGACCGAAGGAGAAGAAGAATGACCAAGAGATGTTCATTGTGGGACTCGAGAGGTATGGGTCGCTGTGCGTCTCTGGTCCTTCTGTGTTTTTCTATAACTGTGCTGAGGTTTCTGGCGTGATTTACGCAAATCTGAATTTTCCGTGATCTCCTTCTGCAGTTTCGTGTGTTCAGCTGATATATAGGTTATGGCTAATATATGATCATTGTTTTGCTGTTTGCGTGGGTTTTGTTCTTGGGCTGAATGACTAAAGAAAATGAATGGGTTTTATTAGATATACGGTTACTGGAAGAGTTAATGAATTAAGGGAGTATTTGAGCTAAGGGCTGAACAATCACAAATCAAATGATTCCTGCGTTTTCAAGTATAATTGATTGGCCCAAGAATTTATATATAGTATTTTATCAAAAAAAAAATTAGGGTTAAGTACCAAAATTGCCCAGGAGCAATTTTGCCCTGGAAGTTTTTTTGAGAGCAATGTTGCCCCGGAAGTATGAAAACGTAGCAATGTTGCCCTCAGCTAACTTTGAGACCAACCTCCGTCAGCCATGTAGGATTAGTTCACACGTAGATGCCAAGTTGGACAGCCATGTAGGATTTCAAGTGTGGGTCAAATGAGGTCTGACTTTGTTAGGTCAGAACACTTGTGCTTAGGCGGTGTTTAAATGTCGAAGGTTTTCGACGATTTGGGCCGATGAACACGTAGCGATGGAGCAGAGAAGAGGGATGAGTGAGTCGACGGCGTACCGTAACATCAACAAGGAGGAGGAGAACGACGATGCAACCTCGTGTTCGCGGAGACGTCGGAGAACCTCGTGTGTCAACAATGTGCTACTGTGGTGTGGTTGCAAGGCTATATACGTCATGGACTGCGCAAAACCCAGGGAGGAGATTCTTTGGATGCAGAAACTATCAGCCTGTAAGTGTAATTTGTCGAAATGCATTGTTGTGATTGCATTTGGGGGGGTGTATTATCCAGTTGAATGATTTGGGAGGCGATTGTTTAACTGCATTCAATGTACAGGGAAGGGGTTGTGGTTTTTTCAAATGGCATGATGATGAAATGGGACGGAGGGCAAAAGAGGTGATAAACGAGCTCCTGGGACAGATGGAGAATGTGAATGACGAGAATGTAGGGCTAACGAGAGTGGATGAGGGAGGACTTGCGGGATACATTGAAGATGACATAGCCACCATTTATGCTAACATGAGGAAGAACGAAAGGAAACCGAAGCAAGCTTTTTGTGCATTGTTCATGACTTGGTTGTTATGTATAGTTTTATTGTTTGCGTTAATTTGTGAGGATTTGGGGATTTAATGAAAGATTAAATGTAAGGGGTATGGTGGGGAAAAACTTTTGGTTTGGAAACTTAATTACTATTGAGACAAGTAAGTGATATGGAATTGGGGATGTATATGAATGTTGTATTTATCTTGGTTGGTTTAGCTGTGACCATCGTCGAATTGTTGATGTTATTTGTATGGAGTGGAAAATTTTGCATTTGTAATTGTGTAAAAAGTTGATGCCACTTTCGGTAATTGTGTAAATAGTTTGATGCCCGTTTGTGTTCATGGAAGCGCGCCTTAAGGACTTAGTAATGTCCGCCACCAATTGGCTCAATTAGTTGGACCTCCATAAAACATTGATTACAACATGAAAAAAAAGTCACAGTTCATGAGTGGAAATGACATCAATCACAGGGGTATTGCTTGCTGGATTTACTCCCCATACAAGTGCTATATTGAACAAGTTCTATAAATAATGGATTCCTGCTGCATTGGTTGAAAAAAGGAAACTAAATCAAATAACAAGGGATAGAGTGTATGCGGAAATGACAAAATTTACAATAAACATGGTTTTGATCTAAGTCGGGATTTAATGTCAATACAATGAACTAATACTTGCCATCATCCAAAAAAGCAAATCACTTGCCAACACAGTGGCTGAACAAGACCAAAAAGCAAATCCTAATTACATATAAGCAACAAAAGAGGTTAATCTTTGTCCAACAGTGCATATGTTACAAAATGCCTCTAAACACGCCAACATCAAGTGGCAGTGAAGCCAAAAAAACAAACAATAAGAACTACAATTAGCCACGTCCCCTTCCTATTTCCCTTCCTCTTCTTGCAGTGGTCGAGTGCTTATGCTGTAGAAGCTGTGATGTGGTTATAGCATGTTGCCCCCGCCACATTAGTCCTGGAGACTCGAATGGCAAGTCACAAGGTATGGGCTGTCTTGATCCGTGACCGTGATACTGGATTGTCCGCGTGCCTATGCTTTGTGAAGATGAACTAATGCTCCGTGTGGTCCGCATTGTCGCCTCATTGGGGATTGGGAATCTTGTTTCAGGGTCTTCATGTTGCTCCATGTACTCTACAGCGGTGCCCTTATTTAGGATAACTTGTTGGTTCATACGAGGCTGTAATTAAAAGGAACATGGTAAATCTGTAATTGAAAATGACACAACTTAAGGAGAGAGCAATTGCTTACATAGTATACAGTACATCCTGAGTCCTCATCAATTCGAACCCCCATGCCACTTTGAGCTCGACTCTTATAGAAAGCGCGTCCACCACGTGATTTTGAGCCCGTCCGAGATTGTTGGGTACTAAGAGTTGATTCATCAGTGTGTATGGGGGTATCTTTTTTCTGAAACAAGTACCAATACACATTAGTAATCAATAAGGCGATAGACTTGACCAATGAAAGGCAGAGGCCTTAAATTATAATTTATTGAACCAGAAAAATACATTCACAGCCCTTACATAATAATTTCAATGACAAAGACATAAAGGCAGAGGCACTAAGTAATAAGGTCAATACATGTGGCACCAACAAAATTTAAGGTCATGAATGGACTTACATGCTTGCATGTGGCTATGTTGTGGCCCCGTTGGAGACAAATGCTGCATTTACCAGCGGATCCTTTTTTCGATACCTTTTCAGTAGGATGTGGAGGAAGATCACAGTTTGTGCCCACATCTGGTGGGGTCATGTCTTTCTGAACGATTGCCTTTTTCTTCCTCCTCTCAGATTCATCGGTCCTCTTCTTCCTCTTCTTGGTAGGTCTACCTGGTAGGACGCACACGGGAGGTGGTTCCATGGGCTGGAACTGATCAAGTTTCCAAAATCCTTTGCCTCTAACAGGTTGGAATTTGGTTCTATAACTAGATATGTAGGTGTTCTTGTGGTAGAAAGTAGAAATTTGCGTGATTGGATCAAGTTGAGCATGATATAATGCACAAATAGCATGTTGACATGGGATACCAGTTAGGTCCCATGCCCTACAAGTACATTGCTTCCTAGTTATGAATACATTATGTCTATCCTCCCCCTCACACACTTCATATGCATCGTCACCATTAAAAAACAAGTTACACCTCATTGACAGCTCCTTATTTGTCTCATATAAACTAACACATTTGGGACTATAGTTACCTCTCCACCTCAGGACATTACTTTCACTCTCTCCGCCCACTTACTCATCATTTTCACCCTAATGCCATCTACCATCCTTATAACGTAAATACCTATAGTCATCAATCCATGAATTAAAACTTTCACGAAGTTGTTATCCACCATCCAACATAAACATTTACTTCGGAAAAATGCCCTTACCTGTGTCCGCACGGGATACGTGAGAACCGATCGTCTTTGCTTCTTTTTCAATGCCCCAAGCGCAATCGGGTTGTCATTGAACTGCTCGAAATGTGCTCCATACACGTGCAAAAAGTTCTTCTTCAACTCTCTGCCCCTCCAAGCCTTGCTCCAATTGGCATATATATGTCTGGCACATAATCGATGCTCAGCCAGTGGAAGAACATCGGATACAACATTCATCAATCCCTGTGATTTAAAACCACAGAACACAAATCAGATCCACTCTGATTTAGGTAAAATGCATACTACAGCTTATGTAAAATGCATACTAAAGCTTCTACAAATCACAAAACAACATATATTCTCTGTATTAGCAGCTACATGTTCTACCAGCATCGCAATATTTATGAATGAGGACAAGATGGGATGGACAAAAGTAAATAACTTGGATCTTATGCAATTATTCTATAATAAAAAGGAAGACAGAGTGCAATTATTCCATTTATTCAACTTCTAACAAAAAAAAGGGGCATCAAACATTCTGCTATTTGGACATTACAGAGTCACTAACAGGTTAGGGTGTGTTTACGGGATACTTACCATTCCATTTATTCTATAATAGTGCAGTTTAAAGAAAGAACACGTTAGCAAATGAATCTTTGCAAAACGTTAGCAAAACAATCACACCTACTAAGCCTATTAAGATATCACCAGAATCACAATTCATGACAATATGCCACTGCAACAAATCAAAATAGCACATAAACTCACCTTTTGCATATCGGACATGATAGTAACATCATTACCATTGTCCAAGTCCAGCGATCTCCTAATCCACTCAATGAACCACTTCCAATTATGAGTGTTCTCCTTCTGTGTGATTGCAAATGCTATCGGGTACAAGGAATCGTCTGCATCCAACCCAGTGGCAGTCAACATGATACCTCTAGCATTTCCCTTCAAAACGTTCCATCAACTCCAATAATAGGCTGCATCCAAATTCCTTCCAACTGTCAAAATGTTAGGTGTATTAGGAGTAGCCATAAATAAGTAAGTCATGGACATTACAAGTAGTTACATATAATATACACATAGTTGGACAAGTCATAATCTCACCTTTGCGGCATAAAAGCACACATACATGCGGCTGAATACTCTCCTCCCACCTTGAAGTGCCTCCTTGCTAATTTCCACGATATATCGGATCCGGGATTTGAAGTCCTCAACTCGTGACAATATGCCTCTAGCTTCTTGAACTCGTCCACATAACTCCCTTCCATGTCTTCCATAATCTTCTTCTTTGCCCTTTTACATTTGTAAATACTCACATGCAAAGATCAACTCATCACGGCAATCCTTCCTCATGTCCTTCACCTTATATTGTGGCCTCTCTTGCACCTTATTCTTGAAGTACATAGCCGACCACTTAACGATGCCCTAGGGTTCTTGAACACCCCGCGCAACTATGCTCCAAATTTAAGGTCTTCACAACAAGTCCCGGGTTGGATCCATCTTTGGAAGCATAGAGGACAAAAGGGCAACCCTTCTCACATCGGGCCCTCACTCTTAATGGCTCACTTTTGGTTAGGTGTATGTTAACTCCGCCTTTATTGCATACGATCCAAAGCAGTAAGCAATTGTTTTTTATCAGCAAAAGTACCCTCTAAAGTGAAAAAGGGTATTCCATTGGGCCCAATGCTTGCTGGTGTGTCTCTGACTTCAGTTAAAGGCCCATGTCCCCCACATTGGCCCAATTCTTCCTCATTGTCCTCATCATCCTCATCATCATAGTCACTGCCATCCTCACCATCATCAACTAACGTATTGTGAGCATCTCTAAGCACATATTCTTCATCATCACTCCAAAACTCACTCCTTTCACTCTCATTTTCATCACCTTCATCTTCGTAGTCAACCTCTTCATGATCACCCTCTTCATGATCACCTTCGCTTGCACTCACATTATCATTGTCCCCATTGTCGTGGTAAGCTTCCACCAACTCATCAAATAAATCACCATCACCACCTCCACGGCTTTGTCACCATAAAGAGCTTCATAGCATGATTCAACATCAACTAGTTCCTCTCGACCATCAACATTCACTAGCTCCTCAGATACAACAGCGTTTATGTTCTTTGAGAACTCACAAAGGTCTTTAGTAAACTCATCCAGACAATTTCTCTTCTCTCTCCAATAAAACCAATCATCTTCCTCCCCCCCACCCACTTCAGCACGCTGTAGACTGTTTTTAGTGTCCCTGACCACCTTTTTTTGCATTATCAACCTCTCTGCAAAAAGATTCCACTACCCACTTCTTTTTTTGACTACCCACACCATTGAGACCACCGTTGGGACCACCAGGGGGTCCCCCACCACCTTTCGAACCCATATCACCCAAGCCCTACAGTATTTACCAAATAATCAAAACCCTTTTACCCACAAACAAACAAAGAAAGGGCCATATCGAGAAATCACTTTGAAAAACCTAAGCTACATAAACACGCACACACTTCCCTAAAACTCACGATTCCATACCCGTTAAATCCGGACGATTAATTTGCTTTGCCTTCTTTTTCGACTATGTCGTCCTTGTCGGCCGATCGAGATCGACCACTTCCTCTGTCGTCGGTGTCGCCTTTTTTTGAACCCTAACTTATCAACCCTCACTCTTCGTTTCGATCTCCAGCGATCTCCATTTCAATCACCTTACCCACTCCTTGCTCACGCCTTTTTGGACCTCTATAGCTGATTTTAACTTTTCATCCATTAATCCACTGGTTAAAACTCTTATTCGGTCCTTCAACGTTCTCAGCTCACGAAAAATCCTAGTCATCAATGCTTCTCTACGTGTCATCCAATTTTCCTAACAGCCTGTCCTTTTTCCCACGCCAACCTGGCATTTTAACGGTCAACGGTTAGTCAAAGTTAGCTGAGGGCAACATTGCTACGTTTTCATACTTCCGGGGCAACATTGCTCTCAAAAAAACTTCCAGGGCAAAATTGCTCCTGGGGAAATACTTCCGGGGCAATTTTGGTACTTAACCCAAAAATTTATATATAGTAAGTACTGTACTAGTGCATTATTAAGATGTGTAATACCCTAAAAATCTCACTTATTATAAGTGTCACATTTTAAATAATACCTATTTAAAATAGGTGAATATATGGTCTCAAATTTTTCTATTATGTTTATTTTATTTCCTAGGCAATCTTTTCCTAGAATTAAGGTGATCATATATTTGATTTTCTAAATCTTATTAAGGATAATAAAATATCCTAAGATTATCATAATCAAGTATAATCTTAACTATATCATGAAAGCAATCAAGTATCTTCAAGATATGCCTAAATCAATTAGAGAAAATTAGCAACAATTATTGGGCAATTAAATTTGCAATAATTGAGATATTTATGTTAATTTTCGAAATTAATTAATAATTAATTTTAAAAGGGCATAATTAAGAATATATCTACTTAATTAACATCCAAATGATATCTAAAGGCCAAGATTAGTACATAAGGGGTTTTTAATAATCAAGATTAATATAAAAACCTATCAAATATTGACAATTAGGCCTAATGACTCCTAAAAAAATATATTAGAAATATTAACCAAGATTAATTAATCCTCCCAAAAATCATAAATAAGTGGCGAAATTTACTAATTAAAGAGGCTAAGTAATTTCATTAATTCTTAATCCTAAATCATTAACAAATATCATCAATAGTGTTTAGATTTTTCCAACCCAAATCAAAGGCTTGGATTAAAACTAATAAAGCTAAATCCTAAAGCCTTAATTTAACCTCATAAAACATAATCCATGTGAAACAAAATCTACCAATGAGAGACTTTTCTCCTTGATTTTATGAGGCAATAAAAATACATATTGAAGAGGCAAAAGAGGGGGAATACACGGTTCAACTTGGCTTGTAGGATAAGAATTTAATTGTTTAATATAAACAAAACTACACATGCCTAAATAATCACATGCAAGCCATTAATTCAAGAGATAAAGTGTTAAGAGGATAAGTTTACTTATGAAGACTTTAGAGGCTTTAAGTTTAATGCTCTTAATGAGTTGGAAGAGGATAAATTGGAAAGAGAAAGGGGGGAGGTGATGAATGTGATGTAAGCTTATGTATGAAAGAGATTAAAAATGGTTAATTAATTAATGGTAAGATAAAAACCATTAAGATAAATTCAAGACACAAGTAAATGAGAACCTATAGAAAATAAATTGTACCTTGAGAAACCTTGATCATAAATCAAATATAAGGATATATTATGAACAAGCATATTTTAAGCTTGAATTTGGTTGTTTTAAAAATTATTTTCCTCAACTTTTGTGAATTGTGTTTAAGTGGTTTAATTGTTTTAAAAGACCTCTAATTAAGTCATAAAATTGAGGTTTGAGGAGTGAAGAAGAAACTTGAATAAAACTACCAATTTGCAACTAACTAAATAGGCATTTGGTGTAACTAAAAATTGAAACAAACAAATTAGAAGAGGGAAGAGTAGAAGTCGGTCATGAGCTTGGAAATGGAGTGATTAATTAGTCACAATCAAGCATTAATCATAAAGTAAAATAACATTAATGGGGGGGGGGAATTGGCTTAGTACAATTTGACTTTGGGGTAAAAAAATTCGAAGAGGATAGGAATGAGTAAGGAGGGCCACGGTTTTAAGAGTGAAAGAAGAGAAAAAATTGAAGACAAGGGTAGAATGGGAAGAGAATAGGCAAGGGCATGTGAGGTCTTTTTGCACCTTGAACTTTTGCTATAAATAGGGCCTTTGGCTCTTCACAATTCTCACATAAAAAACAAGCATAACATCTGATTCTATAGAGTGAAAGTGAGAGTTAGAGTGAAGCAAGGGGGGACAAATTGGCTTAGTACAATTTGACTTTGGGGTAAAAAATTGGAAGAGGATAGGAATGAGTAAGGAGGGCCACGGTTTTAAGAGTGAAAGAAGAGAGAAAAATTGAAGACAAGGGTAGAATGGGAAGAGAATAGGCAAGGGCATGTGAGGTCTTTTTGCACCTTGAACTTTTGCTATAAATAGGGCCTTTGGCTCTTCACAATTCTCACATCAAAAACAAGCATAACATCTGATTCTATAGAGTGAAAGTGAGAGTTAGAGTGAAGTAAGAAGGAGTAGCAAGGTTCTCCAAGGGTAAGTTCCCTAGTTCTTAAGCTTTAGCTTTGAGTTTATAGTTTAAATGTTGTTTTGATCTTTAATCTTCCAATATTATTTTCTTTACATGTTTTTATGGTTAAAATTAGCTTTATTTCGAAAAATTGATGAAAGAGATGTTATAGCAAAAAATTTGGAAGATTATGATCAAAGTAGCGAAGCTCTGGCGAACATTTATCGGTTAGTGATTTCTGAAAGTAATTGTAAAAACGTTGGTATCTTATGTTGAAGATGATGTTCTAAAATTCTGAGAAACTTCATGTCCAAAGTAGACATATAGAGCTTTCCAAATATACCTATATCATGTCCTTTTGAGTTTTGTGCTAGGAGATAAAAATTCTGCAAAATGGGCTACGAAATTCTGGAAAATTCTGGGCAAAGGTTGTAAACCTTAAACCTGGGAATGACTCAGGGAATTTGGGCATAAATGAGTATTTTTACTTGAAACTAGACATCCTAAGGATTCCGAGGAATATTACGGATCCTCGTTTCGATTTTCTAGAATTAGTTATGATTTTTCAAAGTTAGGCGAAAAATCAGCCCATATGCTGTCAGCAGCGTTTTTTTTTACGAAATTATAAGAAATAAAATGGGAAATTATTAACCCAGGGGTAAAATGGTCATTTGAGACTAATATATCTATTAAGATATTGTTTATGAATTAATAAATGCGATATTACCCTTATAGGATATTTGTGATCGCATTCCGACCATCACACGTACCATAATCATTAACGAAGGTACGGACGCGTATTGTAACCTTAATTTTTATGCTTATTGTATGCCTATATATGATAGTTGTGTTCATATACTAAGACTCTATCTTAAATTGTTCTTTATACATTCAAATATATACGGGTTATGGTTTTAATAATGCCGTTAGAGTGTTCCTAGCACTGAGGACACGATAGGCCATCGTGGCACTGGTGAATAGTGCATACTGGGATAACATGTATCTTTGCGATGGGCTGTGTGCTTTGTTATTGCCTTATATATTGTTAATGTTTTGAAAATGAGATTTTGTACTACTGTAATATCTGTCATACATATACTGTTTACATAAGCATGAGGTTAACCGTTACCTGAGGTCCGATGGGCATTGGACCTCAGTCTTAACTAATAGTCAGGAAATGATCATGGATCAGAGAAGTTACCAGTGGATGGAGCCGTATAAAGGCACCGATGGACGGAGTCGTGAGGAGGCACCGGTCAAAGCAAATGCAGGAAGAAGGTCAACAAAGTCTACCTTCTGGCATGAAACTAATAGGGTTACTTCAAACCATTTGGTGCTTAAACTAGAAAGGGTCGTCTATGTGGTTCAATCAATCAGTCGCCGTGAATTCGGGGAGACTTCCACTAGACTTTACCCAGCCTGGCCAAATGGGTTGATTTAACTGTGTTAGGTTCTATGCCCCAAGTCAAGAAATGACTTGGTCTGAAAATGTATAGTTACAATGTAAATTCTGTCCTGTATCACATGAATATTCCTTCAGGAAATTTTTAATATACCAGTATACGTCGGGCATCAGCATATACCTGAGTATTTTATATAAGTTACTCGTTGTTCAAATTTTTAGTACATGCTCTCCGTTTCCGCAACATGCTGAGTTGTAGCACCTCAAACTCTGACGATTTTTATAAAACCACGTGTCACCGGCACGATTTATGCTACGAAACTTGAGGTGTTACAAGATGGAGTTTTCTATTTGGAATTCTAATTGTCTAATCATATGCCTACATTAGTCAACACCGACCATTAAAATGAATATAAAAATATAATAACTAAAATGAATGATGAGTTCAAAGATCATGGCCAAAAGAGTTTTATTGGGTATATGGGCTATAAGTATTTAATCCAATGAATTGTTTATTTAATTGCAATATTAAATAAATATTATATAGATGCTAGAAATAAATCCTTAATTCCATTTAAGGATTTTCTTTCTCAATTAAATTTCTTTTGGCCTTAAAATATTATCTCTAAAATATTTATACCAAACATTATTTTCCTAATTATTTATCCTTAATTTATTATTATTTTTATTTTTATTGCTAAAAATAAATTAGGATATTACACGAACGTTGGACGACATAAGAGGGCGACAACGGAGGATGGGCGACGGCGGAGGAGGGGAGCATTGGAAGGTGCAGAGGAGAGAGAAGAAGAGGAGTCTTTCAAATGAAATGAAATGACTAATAAGGCAAGAGGAGAGGGCGTGCGAGAAGAGGAGAGGCATGCAGAGGCGTTGGAAGGCGTGAAGGCCAAAAATGCTATTTTGGCGTCCTAAATTCTTTTTAGGATGCAAAAAATATTTCTTTTGGCGTCCTAAACTCTTTTTTAGGATGCCAAAAGTCTCTTATTTTACTGTTTAGGCAATAGACTTGGCACCGGGTTTCACTTTTGGCGTCCTAATTTAAATTTAGGACATCAAAAGTTCCTTATTTAGGCGTCCAAATTTTGAATTAGGACGCCAAAAGTTACTTTTGGCATCATTTTTCTAAATTAGGGTGTCAAAAGTCTCCACATAATTACAAAAATGTCATTGCCTTCTTTTTTATTTCTTTTTTTTTAATATAAAAAAAAGGACGTCTTTAAGAGAAGTAGTATCCATATTTTGTAGTAGTGACACTTGTCATCAAGGGACACCTAAGCTCTTGTTTGTGACATTAGATGACTTCATAAACTTGCAAAATAAGTCATGAATTTCGTTTGCCAAGAAGAGGAGTATGGGAGGAGCTAAAATACTAATCAAGATTAAGTACACTAAAAGTCAACAAAAAGTACAATTACCTTAAAATAATCTTGATTTTATTGGGCAATTAGGAGGGCTAATTAAGGAGATTATGTCATAAGATTATGACATATGTCCAAAATGTAACACCCATAATTCCATACTACTGATAATGTATGTTAATAAGCAGTATATAATAATATCATCATAGTGGAGCGGTAGAGCGTATAAGTTGGGTTGAGCAGATGAGTAACATGATATATATACGTGGCTATAAACTAACCACGGATATTCGGTCGAGAATAATAATGATACAGTTATCCGAGTATTTAAATACTGAATTCTACCAATATAAATACAGTCCAAAACATTTAAAAACTCCTTCGAGTCTTCACGCGTGCTGCTTACCTTTTATACCGGCTCCCGATCCTCCAGATCCTGAAGCTAGGGTCAAGTCTGAGATTCAATCGGATTGAATCTCAGGTAACAGTTAACCTCATGCTCAAGTATAAACAATATATATGACAGATATTCATTACATTTCAGCATCAACAATACATAACACACAATAAATGTAATGTTACAACAATACATAGCACACAGCAAATGTAATACCGATCTAAATGAGAAGTTCTTTATATTTACAAAATTGCCACTGGTCATACCTTTAAGACCAGGGCATCGAATGTCCGGTCTAAATGAGGCAGTCTTAAAACCCTTTTTTGCACTAGTAAGTTGTAATACCTAGATTTCCTAATTCTCATTAACTTTGTATTTTGATAAATAATTAGCAAAATACAAAGGTGAATATGTGTCTCAAAGAATTATAATATATTAATTATATTTTCATCCAAATTTCATATTGGAATTAATTAACCAATGGTTAATTATGAGACTACAATTATAGGCTATAAAATGTGACATAAATAGCACATGAAATAATAGTTATTTTATAACGAAAAGAGACAAGAAAATTTTATGAAGACCCTTAATTAAATTACAAAAATTAGCAAATACTAATTGGCAATTAAGCTTGCACTAATTGAGATTAGTAGCATGTGTCTTCAACTTTATAAAAGACAATGGAAATAAGTAGATATAAAAAGAGATAAAATGCATAATACTTAAGGCAATTTAGGCCACAATTATACATGGCAAGTTTGGGATAAACATCTCCTTGATTTTTATCCAAAATGTTCATTTAATTTAAGTTGAAAAAGGCAATAAAATCTTCAAAAAGAGGTTGATTATTTTCAAAATATAAGGGGCCAATGGAAGACAAAATTAAGCTTGAAAATACCCAAATACAATTTGATTAATTAAGCAACCAATTAGACATAGACAAGTGGTATTTAGGGACACCTAAGGCCTTTATGTTGTCATTAAAATGACATCATAATCTGCCCCAAAAGTCTTTTATTTCAGCTGAGGGCTAGGGAAGAAGGTGGACGTTGACCAAAGGAGGGAAGGGGAATGATTCAAAGTTGAAAAGTGATGACAAGGTCATGTGAGGAGGAGATAACACAAGGATTAAAGGGTAATTAGGCATTTGTGGGGTCCACATAAGCCTTGTCAATTGCCTATAAATAGCAATGGTCCCCTCCACAATTCTTCACACCACAACAAGAAAAACATATTTGATCTTGAGTAGTGAGGGTGAGTGGGGCGAAATATAGGAGCAAGAGAAGCAAGGAACAAAGCATAAGGTAAGGTTCTTAGCTCTAGCTTTTTTATTTTTGGTAGAATTTTGGTTTAATCAAGAAAATTATAAAGTAAAATTATTTTCATGTTTTTAAGGTCACCAATGGGTTTAGAATGAAAAATGGAGTGAAATCATGGTGGGAAATAATTTTTGGAATCAAAAGATCAAAATAGTGAAAGTTGGGAAAATTTTCAGATTTACATTTTCTAGAAACAGTCACTTTGTGGACGTTATTTTATGCAGAAAATGATCTCTAAAAATCATGAAATTTTCCAAAAAAAAAGTAGACATACAGGAATTTCTTTTGATATAAACTATGTGATCTTTAGAATTTTGTACTTGGAGTTACAAATGTTTGAAGTTAGGTCACGTTTCTGGAAGATAATCTAAATAGTGGTTGTTATACATAGATTTTGGTCATTCAAATGATGTCTAAAAATCCTAATTTTTTTTACATATATAGTAGACAACGAGGGCTTTCTTTTTATCTTTAACACATAATTTTTAGAGTTTTGTACAAAAAGAGGTGAATTTTTCAAGTTAATCCATGTTTCTAGACTTGCAACTGGAACAATGGTTGGAGAAATTAAAACTGGGAATGACTCAGGCATTTCGAGTTTCTGAGATTATTTTTCCATAAACATATACATGTCAGGGGTAATGTTTGCTTTAGAAGCACATCATTTTGATTTTTTGTGCAATTAGTTATGATTTTTCAAAGTTACTGAAAAATTTGGGCAGAAATGCTGGAATTTTGAATTTAAGCAAAAATAAGGGTAAAAATGGTATAATTAATCCATCAAGGGTAAAAAGGTCAAAAGTGACAAAAATATCTCTTGGGAGATCATTCCAAATAATATGGTATTTATTAGAATATCATATAAAAATTAGAAAGGAAATAATACGGTTATAATGATATAGGATATCTGGGAAAGTCGAGAATCGGTACTGAAAGGAAATCGTACCGCTAGCTATGCAAACCAAGGTATGGACTCGTATTGTAACTTTAACTTTTATGTGTCTTCTATGTATATATATGATTGTTTGATTCATGATTGATTGGATTCACTGGCAAGACTGGGTCTTAGGCCATGCACCGTGACTAAGACTGAGTCTTAGGTCACATGTGTGTTTATATTTAGTTAAGCTGTTGATTATTGTTGTGATAATGCTGCATGCTTGTTTTCCTAGTATTAAGGATCCGTGTCTGGGACACGTGGCACTGTTGAGTGCACTTACCGGTAACGATACATTTGATGTATGCTATGTATTGTGATATCCGAATGTTGTTTTCCATGTTATGAATATCTGTCATATATTATTATTACGTGAACATAAAGTTAACTGTTACCTGAGATTCAATTCGATTGAATCTCAGACTTAACTCTAGCTTCAGGATCAGGAGTCGGTATAAAGGGTAAGCATCACAGGTGAAGTCTCAGTAGGAGTTTTAATATCTTTGGACTGTATATTATACTGTTAGATATTTAGTATCTAAATATTTGGATAATTGTACCGATATTATACTCGACCGGATACACTGCAATTAGTTTTAATTTATAGCCACATATATATAAGTTACTCATCTGCTCAACCTAACTCATACGCACTATTGCTCCATTCTG
Source organism: Acacia melanoxylon (assembly GCA_019022615.1). Lineage (NCBI taxonomy): Eukaryota > Viridiplantae > Streptophyta > Magnoliopsida > Fabales > Fabaceae > Acacia > Acacia melanoxylon. The sequence goes on along the minus strand of JAFJYJ010000003.1, from coordinate 14,808,544 downwards.
ATGATATTCATAGATACTACCTACTACTATGCATAATAAGTAGTATTGAATTAGGGGTGTTACATGAGTTAATATTGAAAAGCTCTACTCATATACTTCTTCCCAAAGCCTATTGATCTCCCAAAAATGGATGTCATATTAAGATTTTAAATCAATATCTTATGGAAATGTAAAAGTTTGTTGTGGGTTAAGAAATATGTTATAGTAAACTAGAAGTTTACTGATCCAAAACAAATTTATTGTTGACATAACTTGTTTGATCATCCAAGTCATGTATATATATGATACGAACTATCAAAAATTATGTACTGATATCCATTGAAGAACCAGAAAATTCTTCTTGAATAACCAACATATTATATAATTCAAGAATTTTCATATGCTATTTGTTCTCAAAGAAAACTGATTATCACTAAATTTGATTTGATCATTTGAAATAGATATCTACATTTCTGGAAACATATCGAACTGAAATATATAGGCCCATTGAAATAGCATGTAAACCATATAAGTGTTCAATCAATTTGATAGATGCATCTATAAAATGGTTACATGTGAGATTACTATTAGTTTGCAACCAGAAGTTTGCAAGAATGTTTGAATAAATTATAAATTATGATGTTAAGCATGCAATTTCTAGATTATACAGTTCTGAGATCATTAATTGAAGCCTTCATAAATAGCTAGATCAATAGTTATGAGAACAAAATTTTTATTTTTAGTGTTGGCATATTTGATCTTATATATTGCAGCACTTATACTAGCCATCAAAATTCTTCCAGTAAAATTGGCTTATGGTTAGGAGCCATATATTTTCCATCTTAAATGTTTGAATGTGCAATATTTATTCATATTAATCCATCACAATACACATAAATAGATATTTAAAGAAAGTTGGGATAAAATTGTTGGGTAAGAACCTACTTCTCTTGTTTGTCTCAAAATAAAATAAAAGGATGTTTCTAAAGGAAACAAATGGATTTAAAAGACTTATACTACATACTTAGTCGATTGTTATTTGAAAAAGTTTTCTTAACATGAGGGAGACAAGTTCAATAGCTGGAAAAGAGAACGAAAGAGAATGCATTATCAAGTATAGATCCTCAAATATAGTAGTATGAACTATAAGTTCATCGGGTTTTGCATTCATGAATTATTACATACTTTCGCCAAATGCAATTACTTGACCTAAATAAGAATTACTAAATCTCATATTCCAAAAAAAATGCTCTAATCAACATAAATGAAAGTGAGATATGCCCGAAGCATAAGAGAATAATCGATTCAAAAAAGAAAAGAGAAAACGACAAATAGTCATGATCATGAAGAGACATGTACTCCGGAAAAGTGTTGAAACATAACTAATTGCAAAACCTCAAAAGAGGTTCGGGTACCCTAAAAGTAATAAAGATATCTCAATAAATTAAATCACAAAAAAAAGGGGGAACCAAAAAGATAAAGTTGTCGACAACAATTTTGAAAATGATATCAAGTGATCAAATGGGTATCCTATATGTGGATATGTAATGCAAAGCAGACAAAAAAGATGATTGGCCAAAGGAAAAATAAAGGAAAAAGATGGAATGAAAATAAGATTACACATTCTTTTTCTTTTAAAAAGTATGGACTTGAAGTCCAAATACTTGAAATATAAAGTTATCTTTATATATGAATATTTATGTGAAAATATAGATTTTCACAAATGTCCAATGATGATTATGATTAGATAATTAATTTGTGGTGGAGGCAATAATTTATGCATATATTATATGTCGCAGTATATAAAAAATAACTATGCGCCTATTAAATCTTGTTATAGCCTATGCATATGGTGGCTCACTAAATCCTTTTCGCCCTCAACAGAAAACAAAAGAACTTCTTGATCCAAAAATACCATATCTTAGTGTTATAGGTGCATTAATGTATATTGCATTTACTGTGAATTTATTGGAAAGATTTAGTTCTTCTCCAACAAGAAAGCATTGGAACAAAATTAAACATATATTCGAGGAACAAATGATATGGGATTATTTTATTTTAACGAATCTAGATCACAATTGATTGGTTATGCAGATGCAAGATTTTTATCAGATCCACACAATGGTAGATCTTAAACATGATATTTATTTACTTGTGGAGGTATAGTTGTTTCTTGGCGCTCAACAAAACAGACTTTAGCCACTACCTATCAAATCATGCAGAGATAATTGTAGCTCATGAGGCAAGTCAAGAATGTGTAATTGGATAAGGTCAATGACTCAATATATCCAATCAGTGTGTCATCTGTTTCCTAAACAAAAGATTCCAACAATACTTTATGAAGATAATACAGCATGTATAGCTCATTTGAAAGGATGGTACATCAAAGGAGATAGAACAAAACATATCTCTCCAAAATACTTTTTCACTCATGATCTTATGAAGAGTGGTGACATAGATGTTCAACAAATTTGCTCATGTGACAACCTTGCATGTTTGTTTACCAAGACACTTCCAACTAGAACATTTAAAAACTTAGTACATGGTATTGGAATGCGTAGGCTCAAAGACATAAAGTGATATTGTCATCAAGGGGAGTAAAAGTGATGTTGTGGTCATAAGAAGAAGTAAAAGTGATGTCGTGTTCAGGGGAAGAAAAGATCATGATGTAGTCTTTTTTTTCCTTAATCATGGTTTTGTCGCACTGGGTTTTCTCGGTAAGGTTTTTAATGAGGCAACTTCAACATATATTGTGTACTCTTTTTCCTTCACTAGGTTTTTGTCCCATTGGGTTTTTCCTAGTAAGGTTTTAATGAGGCACAATATTTGTTTATAAACATACAAGGGGGAGTGTTATAAACAATATGTGGGTGGATGTTAATAGCTCCATGCATAGGATTCCATCGCATGGTAATTGACATTACACCATATAACTCCCAAACTGAGTGGGTTTTAGTACATATTTCCAAGGTTCTCAAACCCAGACCGGACCGGCCGATTCGGACCGGAAACTGGTCGGAAAGCCGGTCCGAGTTAAGGGACAGACCGGGGTTCCAAGTTGGCATGGGGTTAACTCGGTTTGACCCGGACGAGTTGATCGAGTCACAGTTCGTTGTTGTAAAAAAACAAATCGAGCTTCTCTGCCTGTGGGGAAGACACCAGCGATGGAGAACGAGAAGGAGGGAAGAGAGAGATCTGAAGTTCTTCTCAATGAAAGGCTCTCCACCAGTAGGGAAGACTCCGGCGATGGAGACCAGAAGAATAAGGATGAGCGCCGCTGGATGTGCCATAGGAAGAGAGTTTGATTTTTGTGTGGGTTGGTAGAAAAAGAGGGAGAGAGGCGTTTCAGAGAAGAAGAGCACAAAATGAAGAAGAAGAAGAAGAATGAATGAATGAATGAATTACCGCTATGCCTTTCGCATCTTTTTCTAGTCCTTTTAGTTTTTTTTTTAAGGAAAAGAAAGTACAGCAATGAAAAGATGAAGAGACAAGTCATTCCTTCCAACGTTCTCTGCTTTGATGTGTCACCTGGTTTTGCCTGATCTCTTTGTTCAGAAAAAATATATAGGATTGCACATCCTCCACTCCAATGATCATATCATATTCTCTCATATTTTTTAATTTTTATTACTAAAATATTAATATTTTTTCTATTTTAATTAAATTATATTTTTTTAATTAATACCGTCGACTTCAGGTTTGACTTTGGTCGACCCACTAACCCTCAACCCAAGACCGATCTCCACGGTTCAATGACCGATCCGATTTTAAGAACCTGGCATATTTCCTATAACCTCCAATTGCAACATTATATTGCTTAATCCCCTTCTTTATGTGCTTCTAACTCTTATGTGCAGTCTTCAATGTATGGAGGCCTATAAATAGAGGCCATGCATAAGGCTTTAATACACTAATGAAACAAAGTGAATGAGATAGGTCATTCTCTTTTTCTCTCATTTTATTGTCTTGTTATTTCTTCTCTTCTTCTACTATACTCTAGTCTTCTTATTTTATTTTATTTTTTTTTTAATTACAACAGTTCTTAGTTATTTCTTAACCCTCTTAAGAGATTTTAATTTGTTACCTTCGACAAAAGAGACTTAATCATAATTGGGATTAGAACCTTATTTTATCCTTTTTGTCAATATTGTTTTCTTTTTTTGTAAAACTGAAGTAAACAAAAATTAATCCGATAACAACATGCAATTATAATTTTTTATGTGTGAAATGACAATATGTTTGTGCTATTCACTTGTCATCACTGAGATGTTTTGTTAATTTTTTTTAATAGAAGGGATTTTTTGTTATTAGATCATTTTCTTCTGATCTCATAGTAATTCTTAATTTTTCTCCCCCTTGCCAATCACGTGATGGAGCTGGATTTTATTACTTTTTATTTACATTACAAGATTCTAATACTTTTTCATGGGACCACTGAGTTGTGCCAAACACGGGACCAGAAACTTTAAATTTTGTCGGTCATTATACAAAATCAGCACTACAAGACAACACCCACGACACCTTAGCTTCCTCACATTTTTCATATTCATCGAAGCTGTACCAATCTATATATATACAGAGATTGGATTTTATTAGTAAATAATTTATATGTATATTTATAAATGCTTTCTAAATTGCAGAACATATCTTTGCAGCCACCGAAACCATAAATAAAATCGGTATGAAATATCTTTCCTTGCATCAATTTTAGCACCGGCGTAAGAAGTCAAGACATATAAGGTCTTTGTGAGGGGCATAAAACGTAAGAAGACATTGCGTTAGAAAGACCTAATGTGAACCTGTAAGAAGTCTTTTCCCCCTAATCGTTGTAAATTAAAAAAGTTGTTGTGGTGTACGTTTGCCTTGTTTTGTTCCTTTCAAGTTGCAGATCTAGCATTCAAGGGTGTTTTCCTTTTATAATTGATAAGATGGATCTTGTTAATAGTAGTTTGAGAATTTCTTTTGTTATTATTACGTTGACAATAATTCATACCAAAGAATCTGAGAACTAGGAATATCTTATTATTCAATTGATGGGCCTGCTGCTCTTAGGCTATGCATGGTTTGAGGGAAGGGAAGGGGAGGGGAGAGAAAAAAAAAAGGAGAGGAGGGAAAAAAAATTCAAAGTTGAGTGTAGTGGGGCCCATAAGTTTTCCTCTCCCCTCCTTTTTTTTCTCTCTCCCCTCCCCTTCCCTCAAACCAAACATACCCTTAAACTGATTGAAGCAAAAGGTTAGAAAACTAAGTTAGGCCTGCTTCACATGTCAAATCTTCTCTAAAGTATCAAAAAAAAAAATTATGAATAATTTCCTTTTGTAAAAATATATATGTACTTTCGTAGAGGAACGCTCAATAGTAAGTGTTTTTTTGAGGTGCAAAAGTGATTATGTAGTTATAAATTAGGTGCAAAAATACCGTTTGACCGTTAAGTTTGACTTTTTTTGCTGACTGGACGATGATGTGGCTTTCAAGGTACAAAAAATATACATATGGTTTGGTCAAAAGAGCACCCAACACCAAGTTTTTTTTTTATTATTATTTTATTATTCTAATTTCTTATCAACTTATTAATATTAATTAAATAAAAAATTCGTTATTATTTTTTAATAATAATAATATAAACTTAAAATATAAACTGAATCTTAATACTTAATAATATTAACTTAATTTGAATTTGTAACATCCCATTTGAAAACGGCGAAATGTTTTTTTAAAAACGTTTCCAAATATTTCAAGCGAGTAGTCGAGTAGAGCATTGGAGCGAGTGAGAATCGATTCATAACAAACATCAACCATAGTGTAACATTGTAATGATTACGTAATCCTAGAGTTTGAAAGTGAATAACTCGAAAGCGGTAAGATAGATAAGTCTCTCACATGACGCGTCTAATGTTTGCTTGCCTCGATCTTCGATCCGTATTCCTCCGGATCCTGAAGCTATAGGAGATTCAATTCACCGCATTGAATCTCGGGTAATGATTAATCTCAAACCCAAACAATACAAAAGTATACGGAATAACGGATATTCTAGACAATACAACAAGATATCACTACATAAAGATACGACGAGATGCATGATCATTATGCCGACAAAACATAAGCATTACGCGGATGTAAAGCCCCACAATGTAAAACAACAATAACGGCTTGCACTATTCACCGGTGCCACGATACCACTCGTGTTCTCGGCGCTAGAAAAACATACGGCGTTATCATGACTATAACCCGTGTAAACCTGTCAGTATATCGGTCTACGAACGTATCTATCACATATATGCATTTAAGCAAAGACAAGATTAGTGTTACAAGACGCGTCCGTACCTTCGTTGACGACGTTAGGTACTTTTGGCGGAAAAACGTACTTTTTACGGAAAAACGTGAAATGTTCGACAATGCACGTCGGGCAAATAATAAGAAAGAAATCGAGTTTCGATGCCCTATAGGAGTAATACCACTTTCATTAGTGATTTGACATCATAACTGGCATTTTAGGTAAAAATTACCATTTTGCCCTTCTACCCCTAATTTGGCGGAATTTCGCGGAACTTCGTTACTTTGATCGTATTCCATTTCAAAATTATACCCACTATGTTTTTACCTCGTCAGCATCTTTCAATGCAATGAGGCATAAAAACAAGCATAGGAACAAATTAAACTTCCTAGATCAAAACAACGGTTCTACTATAACTACCGAAACTAAAAACTAAGGACGGAAGAACTTACTCGGAGCTAAAGCGAGAATTTTTCCGAGCTTCTCTCTCTAGAACCTCTCTCTAGGATTCGGATTTGGTATGAAGAATGAGAGCAAGAGAGCTTGCTATTTATAGGGAAAAATAGGGACAAGGTGGGAATTTCCACAAAAGTCTTCGACGGATTCGGCCGTTGGATCGCATTTTTGAGGACAAAACACTCTTGGCCATCCATGGTCAAGATCGAAATCTAAGAGCCCTAAAGTCAATGGATGAGTTGTCATCCATGATGGCTCTTGCTTTATTGCCTCCGGCCCGATAAAGCTACCCGATCGGTGTCCGTTTCGTGCGATTTCGCAGAAACTCAAAAATGCGGGCATGTAACTTTGAAGGTCTTTTCATCCTCTTTCATATTATATATTTGGATCCTCTTTTTGATCATATCCAGGTATTCTCCCGGTGCGTCGGAAGATATTCGGACAAACGCGTCCGATTCTGGAAATCGCTTAGATAGAACCAACTGACACAATAATTCGCCGAATCGTAAAACGTCCAGTGGTTGCCTAACTTAATCCCGTGTTTGAAAACACGCAATTGTTTCTATAGGTTCTCACTTTGCCTATCCGGCTCTACTCTATCCGATCGCTTTCCGTCTTATTAGGAATTAGGGTTTTCGGTTGGAATCGACGTCCGTAAATTCTTTCTTCGGGTAAAAATTCACTTGTTCTTAATTTGATCAGTCTGAAAAGACTTTTACCTCTCGTTTACCCGTAGAATTTATTTCTAACTTTTCCCTCTAGTCACTTTATAAAGTGACTCACCGCATTATATTATTATTATATTCTAATTACCATTTTAATTATTTAAACAATTCTTTTTAATTAAAAATAACCATAATTTCGACCCCCTCTTTTAAAAATTCAGATTTATTTATTTTTCTATAATTTTTTCCATTTTTTAAAAATATAATATTTTTTACCAAAATTCTCGTTTTACCCCTACCTTCGTTAGGGCTTAATCGACATAATTTCTTCGTTTAGTGATCTTTTTAGGATTAGGTTTCTTCATATATTTATCTTTACTAATTTACAGTATATTGTTATCTTACAAACTTCTATCTTGATATTGTCATTTTATATACTTGTGTAAAATATTAAAAATGTTTACCCCATCGTTTACTTTATGATTAAAATGCTTTTTAAACTTTTCTTCAAGTTATTTCCTCTGAAATAATTTATTAAATTCTCATAATTTAGGGATATCACTTCCATATTTTTCTCATAATTTTTCATGATCTTTCAAATATTTATCATAATACTTTTAGATTTTTTATCACCATTATATCATTTTTAGTCATTCTTCATCGATTTTCCCTGTAACTTTTTCAACAATTTACTCTATAATTATAACAATTTTCTATAACAGTTTTATCTCATGAATTTACTTCATTAAAATATTCAATAATTTTCCCTTATCTCGAAATTCCGATTTGCTAAAATCCCAAGATTACGAAATTTTTTTAATTGAATTCATAAAAAGAAAAAAAAAATTATCTTAAAGAACAAAATGTTTGTTATGCTTAATATCTTTAGTTTGGTATGTATTTGTATTAACTTTGCTTTTTATTCAAGTAGGTTTTTTCACGAAATTACTTGAAGCCTATACTTTTTTTTTTAATCCAATTGTAGATATTATGCCAGTAATATTTGTACTTTTTTCTCTTAGCTTTTTCTTAGCAAGTTGCTGTAAGTTTTCGATGAGATTCTTGATTTGAATACTAATTTTTCCTAGAAAAATTCAAAATTTATTCAAGATTTGAACATTTTAATAATCTTGATTTATAAGATCAGATAAGTTTTACAAAATGTAAATCCTCTCATGTGTCTTTTTTGTTTACACGGTAGTAATATTCTTTATTTCTTTTTTCATCTTCGGATCCCTATCTAATAATTCAAGACGTAATTCAGAACGTGAAGAATAAAAAATCATAATTTTTATTCTTTTGTGTTCTCCTACTTGATTTTGAAATATTCTTATTATCCATTTTACATCTTTCAATTTTAACTTTTATAAATTAGAAATTCTAAATATAAATTATAAATATATTTTATAAATATATTTCAAAATTTATTAAATTCAATATAGAAATGTATTAAATATATAAATTAGAAATATAAATGAATTAGAAATCAATATTTATATTCTATTTTCAATATTTCAAAAATGAAAATGAAAAAGAAATAAAAATAAAAATAAGATAATTATATTCTATTTATATATAATAATAATATTTATATTAATTATATTATATAATAATAATAATAAATATTTTTAATCGTCCAATCAGAAAAAAAATTCAAATTAATGGTCAAACAATATTTTTGCACCTAAAAAAAAATCGCTTGGTGTTAAGCGCTCTTTTCACTAAAAACCACATGTTTAGTTTTGCGTTTTAATGGCGTCATCGTTCAATGAGCAAAAAAAAATCAAACTTAATGGTTAAACGGTATTTTTGCACCTAATTTATAACCACATAGTCACTTTTACACATCAAAAAGTATTTGCTTCTTGCGCTTTCCTCTAACCAAAATATATATATGTATTTTTGCATCTTACCCCTTTATTTTAAAGTAAATCTTGTAACATTATGCCCTCGCTTGGTTTTTAAGACTTTGAATTTTATTTGTGGCTCATGCTGATTATTTCCATCTGAGACCAAGATCCTTATTGTTTAGGCCAATGAACATTTACCTTTAACTTCCATTGAATCTTTTGATCATGTTGATATTCTTGAAAAGAATTTCCCCCAGCATCCATGCTTACTCTGAGCAAAAAAAAAAAAAGTTCCTTATTGGAAGTTGGAACCAACTTTCTGACAATTTTTAAAGTTACGAGAAACTTTTAGAGATGAAAAAAAAAAAAAAATCATCTCCGTTGATGCCTCGATCTAAGAGTTAAAGCATATTCCTTTTTTCTTTTTCTTCAACATGCTCATCATTATAGCGAGTCTTTAAATTTTGAGTAAATACCCTTTTGGTCACTGAAAAAAAAATACACCCTTTTGGTCACTGAAAAAAAATACAGACTCTATTTCTTCTCCTCACACAAAAAAAACACCCTTTTAGTCGCGAAAAGGATGAATAATGGTCATTTGTGAACATTTTGGTCACTCGTAAATTTCCAAAAAGCTCTTTTTAGTTCATAAAAAAGTTTTATTTTAGTCCCAAGAACGAAAATGGGTCCCGTGTTTTTGTCGGGACCCAAAAGAATATTTACTCTTAAATTTTATTGCTCCTCTGAATAACTTTTTTTCCTCAAGGCCTCTGAATAACTTCAATACACTAATCTCAATCTAAGGGTATATGCTATCAAGTAATTTATCTAGTTTTTTTTTTAACTTTTTTTTTTAAAAATCATTTTCTCTTACTCCCTTCTTGATGCTAATTATAAGATCTAGTTGATTTTTTTTGGAGAGATTAAAAAAGCTAATTAAATTACTTTAGAGTATTTTTGTTTTTTTTTTCTTCTTCAAACTAATTAGTTTGACTAATAAACAAATATATAATCCAATGATACACAATATATGAAATGATTAAGTAATTTATTTAACTTTTTTAATCTATCCAAAAAAAATCAACTAAATCTTATAATTAGAAGCGGAGCTAGTATATCAGGAACGAGTACTATGTACCAGAACCTTTAACCAAAAATCCAGCTCCATCACATGATTGGCATGGTGAAGAAATTAAAGGGGAATCTTAAAAAAAGACCTCCAAACTTTAAAAATGTCAAATCAATAATTTCCCGAATTATGAATTTCTTATTAAGTGTAATCAATCTCTTACCAATTATCAATAATAGGAACTAAACATGATTTAGGATTTTGAAATTTTGAAAGTCCCTTTTGAGATTTTCCAAATTAAGTGCCAAGATGCAATTAATTTTATTTTTCTTCGCTTTTTTTAAAATTGAAAAGGGATAACAATACGGTTCTAAATTATTTCTTAACCCTCTTTAAGAGATTTTAATTTGTTACCTTCAACAAAAGAGACTTAATCCTAAGGATTAGAACCTTATTTTATCCTCTGTCAATATTGATTTTTTTTAAAACCGAAGTAAACCAAAATTAATCATTTTGACTCTTTTATTGTTGAAAATTAATCAACTCAAAAGTCCGATAATAACATATAGTTATAAGTTTTTATGTAAGAAATGACAACATGTTTATCTTATTTATTTATTATCATTGAAATCTTTTGTTATTTTTTTGAATAGAAGAGATTTTTTTTTAATTAGATCACTTTATTGTGATCTCATAATAATTTTTCCTTAGTTTTTCTCCCCTTGCCAATCAGGTGATAGAGCTGGATTTTTTTACTTTTTATTTATATTACAAGATTTTTTTACTTTTCATGGGACTACTGAGTTGAGCCAAACACGGGTCCAGAAACTCTACAAGCCAACACCTAGGACACCTTTTTTTTTGCTCGAAAAAAAAAATCTATATTTCATATTTCATCACCTAGGACACCTTAGCTTCCTCACATTTTTCATATTTCATCGAAGGTACAAATCTCTATATATATATATATACAGAGATTGAATTTTATTAGTAAATAATTTATATGTATATTTATAAATGCTTTCTCATTAAGGTATGTTTTGATTATTTTCTGAAATTATGTGGGTCCTTCTCTGGTATTTTCTTAGTCCCTCACAGCTATTAAATTGGTCCTTTACAATTGAGATAATATAAAGTTAAAAAGAAAAAAATATAGTTAAAAAATTTGACTGACATATTAGGTAGAGTGTTTTGTCCTATTGCTCTCACTTTTCGTCGATCTGTCATCTGTCCTTTCTTTTTAGTTTCTAGCAAAAATTGCCATTAAATAATAAATACCCATTGAACCTTTTTCAGTTTTCAGTTTTCACTCCTCTTCTCACTGATACCTCTCTTCAATTGTCCTTTTCAGTTTTCACTGATACCTCTCTTCAAATTGTCCTTCTTTTCAGTTTTCACTGTGCTTACATTATGATGAGGGTCACAGTTGCTTACTTGCTTTCCATTCTTGCAGCTCTAAAACCATTGGGTTTTTAAATTTACTGTCATGCAAATGGACGTGGCTGCTATCGTCCTTTTCTCTCAGACTTGTACAGTTTTGGTACAAATATGTATGCTCTCACTTTTTTTAAAAGATAGCATTTATTATTCTGAATTAAAGAGAGTAATCCTTTCCGTGATTATTGCCAGAAATGGATCCATCTAAAATGGGGCAGCTATGAGTGGACCATTCACTGCCCCTGTAGGGTGTAAGGAGGGGGATCTTTGTCAAAAAAAAAAAGGTAGGGGTTCATTGTTTTTGGAATGGCAGTGAACAGTCCACTGCACTGTAGTGGCCCAAAGCCCCCGCTCTAAAAAATAAGAAGCTTTTTGATACAAAAAGTAAGAAGCTAAGTAGCTTCATCCAAAAAATCACTTGGCTTTTATAAGTCTATCATAACTTAAAGCCATCATAAACACACCTTATTTGTTAGTTTTAATCATTGATTTTCCTTTGATTAAAAAAAAAAAATCATTGATTTTCAAATTTGAGCCTAACAAATAGGAAATTCGTTCCAAATAAAATTTAAATCCCTGTTAACAAAATGTAGGTTAGTTTTAAATTTTGATTTTTAAATCTGAGCCCAAAAAATTGCACATTCGTTTCAAACCTAACTGAATAATTAATTCAAAATATTGTTAGTTTTAAATATTGATTTAACAATATGATGATATATCTTCAAATAAAATTTAAAAACTTAAAAAATATGGTTTATTTTTAAATATTGATTTCCAAATCTGGACCTAAAAAATTGCTAATTCGTTTCAAAGCAAACTGGAAAACGAAACGTGGGCTAGTTTCAAATATTGATATTCAAATCAAATCAAATTTTAAACTATATGATAATGCCCACTAAATTAATAACATAATGGTTCCTTACCTGTAACTAATGAAGAAAGTGATAAATGAACTTTAAAAAACTTGAGAAAATCCCATAAAAATGCAAACAAAATTGAGAAAAGATAAATTTGTGCTGTCAATTTATTAAATATCAAGCCAAAATTGGAGGAGAAATTTGAGATTTTCAATTGTGACCAAAAGACTAAATTGCCCTGAGTACAATAAAAAAAATATAGAGAAGAGATATCTATACGCGATTGAGTCTTAGCAAAGGAGTGAAAATTGCGAGAGAAAAACCTAAGAAGAAGACTAACAGAGGCTTGTGGTTTCAAAGGTGGCTGAGCGAAGAAGAGGAAGGGAATGACGGTTTTTGAGGGGCTTCGACGATGTTGGAGTTTGAAGGTGGTTGAAGCGAAGAAGAGGGCTTCGACGGTTTGTGGAGAGACAATCGGTGATCGGTAATTCTAGGGGCACAAGATTCAGGGATCAATAACAGTAGTACTCTATTGGTTAACAACATCACAATTTACATTAATGACTTTACTTTTATGTTTCAGAACTTTATATCCCTAAAACCCTTTTATGGTAGCCCTCAATATGAAATCCCCCACCTATTCAAATACTACTTTGATAGATGATTAGCAAACATCTATTCTTTATTTGCAATCTCTATCTAGAGCATATACAAAAAACAATCTTTACATACTCTTTACCCTAATCAATATTTACAAATAACAACTTTAGTCATAAGAAACAATCAGTGACAAAACTCTATACACATACAAAATCAATGATGAAGCATCTTTTGTTGGGGGTATCAAATTAAAGTCCTTAGAGGATAAATAACAACCTTATTTTTATCCTTTAATTTATTCAAAAAAAAAAAATCAAAATAACTGAAGTGAACAAAAATTAATCATTTTATCACACTTTAATAATTTAATTTCTCTCCCCATGACAATCACGTGATGGATCTAGATTTTATTACTTTTTCCATGGGACCACTGAGTAGAGAGCCAATCAAGCGACAAGAACTCATTTCAAGACCTCTTAGGTTCATGTACCTAAAAAGTAATAAAAATATTTCAATAAGTTAAGTTATGAAAAAGGGAACCAAAAAGATAAAGTTGTTGACAATAATTTTAAAAATGATATTACGTGATTAAATGAAGATCTTATATGTGGATATGTCATGTAAAGCGAGATAAAAAGATGATTGGCCAAAAGGAAAAATAAAGGAAAAAGACGCAATGAAAATAAGATTGCACATTCTTTTTTTTTTTAAAAAAGGTATGAACCTGAAGTCCAAATACTTAAAATATAAAGTTATCTGATATATATGAATATTTATGTGAAAATAAAGATTTTCACAAATGTCCAATGATGATTTGATGAGGTAATTAATTTGTAGTGGATGGAATAATTTATGCATACATTATATGTCTAGTAGTATATAAAAAATAACTATGCGTCTATTGGATCTTGTTATAGCCTATGCATATGATGGCTCACTAAATAGTGAAGTTTACATGAAAATACTTGAAGAATTCTTTTCTCCCTCAACAGAAGATGAAAGAACTTTTTGATCCGGAAATACCATATCTTAGTGCTATAATTGCACTAATGTATATTACGTTTGGTGTGAATTTATTGGAAAGATTTAGTTCTTCTTCAACAAGAAGGCATTGGAACAGAATTAAACATATATTCCAATATATTCGAAGAACAAATGATATGAGATTATTTTATTCTAACGAATTTGGATCACAATTGATTGGTTATGCAGATAAAAGATTTTTATCAGATCCACACAATGGTAGATCTTAAACAGGATATTTATTTAATTACTTCTGGAGGTACAATTGTATCATGGTGCTCAACAAAACAGACTTTAGCCGCTACCTATCAAATCATGCAAAGATAATTGTAGCTCATGAGGCAAGTCGAGAATGTATTTGGCTAAGGTTAATGACTCAATATATCCAATTAGTGTGTCGTCTGTTTCCTAAACAAAAGATTCCAACAATACTTTGTGAAGATAATACAGCATATGTATAGCTCAGTTGAAAGGACGGTACATCAAAGGAGATAGAACAAAACATATCTCTCCAAAATTCTTTTTCACTCATGATCTTATGAAGAGTGGTGACATAGATGTTCAGCAAATTCGCTCATTGTGACAACCTTGCATATTTGTTTACCAAGACACTGCTAACTAGAACATTTAAGAAGTTAGTGTATGGTATTGGAATGCATAGGCTCAAAGACATAAAGGGTTGTTGTCATCAAGGGGAGTAAAAGTGATGTTGTGGTTACAAGAAGTAAAAGTGATCTTCAGGGGAAGAAAAGATCATGATGTACTCTTTTTTCCTTAATTATGGTTTTGTCCCACTGGGTTTTCATGGTAACGTTTTTAATGAGGAAGGTTCAACATATATTGTGTACTCTTTTTTTCTTTTTTCACTGGGTTTTTGTCACATTGGGTTTTTCCTAGTAAGGTTTTAATGAGACATAATATTTTTTTATGAACATCCAAAGGGGAGTGTTACAAACAATATATAGGTGGATGTTCATAACTCCATGCATAGGATTCCATCTCATGATAATTGACATTACACCCTATAACTCTTAAATTAAGTGGGCTTTAGTACATATTTCATATAATCTCCAATTGCAACATTATGTTACTTAATTCCCTTCTTTATATGCTTCTAACTCTTATGTGTAGTCTTCAATGTATGGAGACCTATCAATAGAGGTCATGCATAAGGCTTTAATACACCAATGAAACAAAGTGAATAAGATAGGTCAATCTCTTCTCTCTCATTTTATTGTCTTGTATTTATTCTCTTCTTCTAATCTACTGTACTCTAGTCTTCTTATTTTCTTTAAATTTACAACAGTTCTTAATTATTTCTTAACCCTCTTAAGAGATTTTAATTTGTTACCTTCAACAAAAGAGACTTAATCCTAATTGAGATTAGAACCTTATTTTATCCTTTTTGTCAATATTGATTTTTTTTTTTTGTAAAACTGAAGTAAACAAAAATTAATCCGATAACAACATGCAATTATAATTTTTTATGTATGAAATGACAATATGTTTGTGCTATTCACTTGTCATCATTGAGATGTTTTGTTATTTTTTGAATAGATGAGATTTTTTGTTATTAGATCATTTTCTTCTGATCTCATAGAAATTCTTAATTTTTCTCCCCCTTGCCAATCAGGTGATGGAGCTGGATTTTATTACTTTTTCATGGGACCACTGCTGAGTTGTGCCAAACACGGGACCAGAAACTTTAAATTTTGTCGATCATTATACAAAATCAGCACTACAAGCCAACACCTACGACACCTTAGCTTCCTCACATTTTTCATATTCATACCAATCTATATATATACAGAGGTTGGATTTTATAAATGCTTTGTAAATTGCAAAACATATCTTTGCACCGACCGAAACCATAAAATAAAATCGGTATGAAATATCTTTTCCTACATCAATTAAAAATTACTTGAGATGGAGACTGATTCTAATTACACACATTAGAATATCTTAACACAAATTTAATCTATTAATATATCGAAGTCACTAAATATAGTATGACCTTTCAATCTGACACCAGATTTTCTTTCCAATTAGTGGTCAAATATTTATGTATCTGGAGGACGAGTTGTGTATTAAATAAAGTCACATGTATAAAGAACGATTTTATCTATAGTATTCTGATAAATAATTCTTATAATATAGTATTTTACTAATTTTTTTAACTGTTAGCATTTGACTAAAAAGTCCAGTGCTTCACCCCCTTATTATTTGGATGCCGACTCTTTTAAGAAATGCCTTCGATTCTATGTGCATTATTTATGTTCGAAGCAAAAAAGAAAAACAAAAGAAGATGAAAAAGAGATGTGCATGTATGTGTATTATTGAAGCTTGAAAGTGCCAAACAAATAAAGCTGAGTTAGAAATGGTTAATCAAAATTTGTCTCCATCTCTACAACACACACTCACATAATATTAGACAAATACCATGAGATTTTATAGGAGCATTTCATTTATTTATTTATTTTATCAGAAAGGAGCATTTGATATTTGGCAGAATATAAATATAAAAAGATATGCTTTGAAAAATATCTTGATGATATTATGATATTATCGATTCCAAAATTATATAGCAAAATTATATAGGAGTGATTGAATACAAGTTTATAATCGTGATGAAGAGGGACTCATCTCATCCTTCGACCACTTCACACTACGACATTTCACTCCATTTTTACTAGTTAAAACCCTTTGTTTGTAGTCCTCTTTATGAAATCCCCCACCCCATCCTAGTATGCCTTTGATAGACGACTGACAAACATCCATTCTTTATTTGCAATCTTCATCTAGAGCATATATAAAAAATAATTTTTACATACTCTTGACCCAAATTAATATTAAAAATAACAATTTTAGTAACAACAAGCACTTAAAATCAGTGGCAAAATCCTATGCACATACAAAATTACTCAAACAATAATCTTTACATACTCTTTACACAAATCAACACTAACAAATAACAATCTTAATAACAACAAACACTTAAAATCAGTGGCAAAACTCTATACACCACAAAAAAAAAACATTTTGTAGCGTTGAAATTATGTATTTGTAGCGGTTTTAACCACTACAAATGACATGAGTAGTGGTTCAAAGAACCGCTACAAAATACACCTTAACAAGATGTTTTGTAGCGGTTTTCTAAAACCGCTATTCATGTAATAAAACCGCTATCGTATTAGTAGCGGTTTTGAGTTACCGCTACAAGATGCAATCAAGATGACGACTTTCAAAAAAATGGCGCCAAATATTGGATAAAATTTCATAAATTGCGCCAAATATTTAAGCCAAATTTGAATTAAAATTTGTAGCGGTTTTACAACCGCTACAAAATATTACAATTTTTTTTTAAAAAAATCATCATAATTTGAGTCCATTATTATAATATTTTGTTGAATATTTTTATTATTTAAGTGACAAATTAAATGATAATAGTTAATATTTTAAAAAAATGATTAACTTAAGTTAGATAAGTATAAATATTATGTAGGTATAATACGAAAAATGTGTAAATAATAAGGATTTATTGTGTTGTCCACCTCGAGCAAAAAAATTATGTTGTCCATTAGATGATATTTTATTATGGAAAGAATGTTGATGATGATAGAAGGAATATTGAGGAAATATCTTTACAGTTCTGATAAGGAAAAAAAAATAGTATTAATATTATAAGAAGGAAAAAAAAACATTAAAAACAAAGAGTTTGTAAGGGGTGGGAAGAAATGAGAGAAAACGAGAGAGAAAGGGTGGAAAGAAATGAATGAGAGTGTGTGAAATGAGGTGTGGTGGGGGTATTTATAGGAATATGCGGAACAATGTTTGTAGTGGTTGATGTGACGATTTTTGTAACGGTTTAAGGTTTGTAGTGATTTTTCCCCGTTTTGTAGCGGTTACAAAACCTCTACAAAACTTCATTGGTATTTTTTAAAAAATAAATAAATTTTAAAATATCACATTTTGCAGCGGTTATACTAAAAACCGTTACAAATTAATGAACATTGGCGGAATTCGAAATATTCAAATTTCAATAATACACACTTTGTAGCGGTTGATGCGATTGTTTTTGTAGCGGTTTAACGTTTGTAGCGGTTTTTCTCTCGTTTGGTAGCGGTTACAAAACCTATACAAATATTCATTGGTATTTTTTAAAAAATAAATAAATTTCAAAATATCATATTTTGTAGCGGTTATACTAAAAACCGTTACAAATTAATGAACGTTGGCGGGATTCAAAATATTCAAAATTCAATATTACACACTTTGTAGCGGTTGATGCGACGGTTTTTGTAGCGGTTTAACGTTTGTAGCGGTTTTTTTTTTCTCGTTTTGTAGCGGTTACAAAACCTCTACAAATATTCATTGGTATTTTTTAAAAAATAAATAAATTTTAAAATATCACATTTTGTAGCGGTTATATTGAAAACCGTTACAAATTAATGAACGTTGGCGAGATTCGAAATATTCAAATTTCAATATTACAAACTTTGTAGCGGTTGATGCGACGATTTTTGTAGCAGTTTAACGTTTGTAGCGGTTTTTTTTTTTTCTTTTGTTTTGTAGCGGTTACAAAACCTCTACAAAAATTCATTTGTATTTTTTAAAAAATAAATAAATTTCAAAATATCACATTTTGTAGCGGTTATACTAAAAACCGTTACAAATTAATGAACGTTGGTGGGATTCGAAATATTCAAATTTCAATATTACACACTTTGTAGCGGTTTAACATTTGTAGCGGTTACAAAACCTCTACAAAAATTTATTGGTATTTTTTAAAAAATAAATAAATTTCAAAATATCACATTTTGTAGCGGTTATACTAAAAACCGTTACAAATTAATGAATGTTGGCAGGATTCGAAATATTCAAATTTCCATATTACACACTTTGTAGTGGTTGATGCGACGGTTTTTTGTAGCGGTTTAACGTTTATAGCGGTTTTTTCCCCCCCGTTTTATAGCGGTTACAAAATCTCTACAATAATTCATTTGTATTTTTTAAAAATAATAATAATAAATTTTAAAATATCACATTTTGTAGCGGTTTAGCTAAATAACCGCTACAAATATGAGCGCATTTTTTTAAAAGATATTTTTTCATACATTCTATTTGTGATGTATTTAAAGATTTCACATTTGTAGCGGTTTAACTAAAAAACCGCTACAAACTACTCATTGCTACCCCAACTACTACAAATGAAGAATTCCTACCTCGTACGTCGTGAAAATTTGTAGCGGTTTTCTATAACTGCTACAAAAGTTTAGACTCTTGGCATTCTTAGCAGATTTTTGATATAAACCGCTACTAATGGCACGCCATAAGGGGCCAAAACGCGCCATATTTTTGCGGTTTGTATAAATAAACCGCTACAAAATAACATTACAAATTTGACGCCAACTTGGCGCTATATTTTGTAGCGGTTAGTTTATGATAACCGCTACAAATGTCATTTACGAACTAGCGCACCACTTGGCGGGAGTCATACTGCTACAAATTTGTAGCGGTTTCAGTATAAACCGCTACTAATGAACTGGTACAAATGGACCTTTTTTTTGTAGTGATACACATACAAAATCACTCAAAAAATAATATTTACATACTCTTTATTCAAATCAATATCGAAAAAACGAGATAAAAAACAATTAGTAGGAGAAACTCAATTGAACTCACCTTTAGCAAAAAGAGAAAAACTCAAACAATGAACCTACGAACCCTAGAAGAAGAAACCAACTCAGATGCCACTTGTAGGAACATCCACGAAACCAAAAAAAAACTCCAAAACCTACGAAACCCACGAACGGTGAAGGAGAGCTACGACAGGGGATAAGGGAACAAAACCACCAAGGAGCTACACAAGAGAGTGAAATGGTGGTAGAGGAGCCGAAATGGCATCGTTGAAGGTGTAGAAGTGAGCTCTCTATTACTTTGGAAATTTCAAATGTCGAACAAAAATGGGTATGAGAGGTATTTTAAAAAGAATATACTTAACGTTTATTATTAAGGAATCATTAAGTATATTATATGTGACGGTTCTTTTTGAACAACCGTCAAATATACATCACCTATATTTGACAGTTTTTCACAAACAATTATCACATAAAAGATACTATTTTTTTCCTCCAAAAAACCCAAATTAATGTATAAAGTTGGACTATAAAGCCGTTAAATATTTTTTCATATACTTAATGATTGTTTTGAAAAACCATTATATATGTTATTTCTGAAACTCCACCCCTACATATTCAATGGTTTCATTAAAATTGTTCAGTATAGGGTGTTAAATATAGACAAATTTGTAGTAGTGGTACCAAAACTGTTTGAGGCAAAAATCCAGCTCCATCACGTGATTGGCATTGCCAGGAAATTAATTAAAGTGCCAAAGTGATTCATTTGTTGCTTTCTTCAGTTTAAAATCAACAAAAATTGAAAAGGATAACAACAAAGTTCTTCATTATTTCTGAACCCTTTTGGGACTTTCATTTAATTTGTTACCCCCAATAAAAGAGCTAGACTTGATCCATAGAGGGTTAATAAGAACCTTATTTTTATCCTTTAATTTATTCAATTTTGTTTTTGAAAAAAACTGAACCGAACAAAAATTAATCATTTTATCACGTACACTTTAATAATTTAATTTCTCTCCCCATGACAATCACGTGATGGATCTAGATTTTTACTACTTTTTCCATGAGACCACTGAGTAGAGAGCCAATCAAGCGACAAGTTGTCAAGGGTAAATGTACAATTTTATACATAACGTTTGTCCCAAGGAACGCCCAGCACCATAACGTTTTTACAAAAGTACACACGACGTTACGTTTTGGGTACAAAAATACCACGGGCCGTTAGTTGACCGTCAACTTGGATGGAACGCTGACGTGACGCTGATTTGGACTGACACGCTGACGTGGATTAAAAAATAAATAAAATTCAAAAAATTTGAAAAAAATTCAAAAAATTAGGGAAAAATTCAGAAAAAATTAAAAAATTAGAAAAAAATTTAAAAGTTAGGAAAAAAATTAAAAAAATTGGGAAAAAAATTAAAAGTTAGGAAAAAATTCAAATAATTAGGAAAAAATTAAAATAATTAGAAAAAAAATTAAAAAATTAGGAAATAATTATAAAAAAAGTAGGAAAAAATAAAAATTCAAATAATTAGGAAAAAATTAAAATACCTCCGCCCGATGGGCCCCACCACCGCAATCGTTAACCCCCCGCCGCCGCCGCGCCGCCCGGCCGTGAGGATGATCGATCGCCGCGTGACAGCCGAATAACCAATTGGTGGAGGAGGAGTTGTATATACACGGGTTGGTGTAGTTGTTGAAGATCACTAGGGTAAGCTTGTTCATTGAAAAAATATATTAATTAATTAATTAAGATAATCTTCTTGTCAATTCTCCCTATAGAGATAAATCTAATCGATGTGTGAAGTCGACTAAGAATCGGTGGGGCCCACTTGGTGGGGGGTATTTTAATTTTTTTGCTAATTATTTTAATTTTCCCTAATTATTTGAATTTTTTCCTAATTTGTTTTTTCTAATTATTTGAATTATTTCAATTTTTTTATTTTTTTCTAATTATTTTAATTATTTCCTAATTTTTTTAAACAAATTTCTAATTATTTTAATTACTTTTTTTCTAATTATTTCCTAATTATTTTAATTTTTTTTTTCTAACTTCTAATTTTTTTCTGAATTTTCCCCTAATTTTTTGAATTTTTTTCTATTTTTTTAATCCATGTCGTGGCCACGTCAACGATCGATTCCCAATCGGTAGCCACGTAAGTGTTCCATCCAAGTTGACGGTCAACCAACGGTCCGTGGTATTTTTGTACACAAAACGTAACGTCGTGTGTCTTTTGTTAAAAAACGTTATGGACGCGGGCGTTCACGGCAAACGTTATGTGTAAAATTGTGCGCTTGTCAATATACAAAATCAGTAGTACTACATGCCAACACCTACGACACATTATCTTCCTCACATTTTTCATATTCAAGGAAGGTACAAATCTATATATTTCTACAGCCATTGGATTTTATCAATATGAGTAGTAATACTACCTCCGATCTCTAATAAAAGAATTAAATGACTAATTTAGATAGATTAAAAAATTAGTTAGGTGGGTTATTTGTAATAAATATACGTTGGTTTTTCTTAAAATACATTTTTTTTAATTATGAATATGTAATGAATCTTGAAAGTATCAAACAAATAAATGGTTAATCAAAATTTGTCTTTATCTCTGAGAGAGAGAGAGAAATATATATATATATATATATATATATATATATATATATATATATTTTTTTTCAATTATATACAAAGAAAATTTAGAGGAGCATTTGATATTTGACAGAATATAAATAAAAACGGAATCAGCTTTGGTCCGATGCACTTGCCATCCGCTGACCACTGCAATCCTTTGCAATTAAAATGACATCATTTCTCTCTCTCTCTCTCTCTTGAATACATAATGGATGATACTTATTGGAACTAAAAAGATACTTCAAGATACTGAATGGTACTAAAAAAATATTTGATGATATTGAAAAACTATCATAAAATATATTTTTAGTACCATTAAGTACCTTCAAATATTTTTTCAAGATCATGAAGTATTTTTTCAAATAGTAATTAGTATCCTGAAATATCTTTTTGGTGCCGTAAAGTACCACGAAATATTTTTTCAAGATACTACACTAATTTTTTTAGATCATGAAGTATTTTTTTCAGTATCAGTTAGTATCCTCAAATATCTTTTTAGTACCAGTTAATACCTTGAAATATTTTTTTAGGATTCTAAAATAATTTTTCAAGATCATTAAGTATTTTTTCAGTACCGTTCAATATCTTTTTAATATTAATAAGTATCATGAATTATGTTTTAAAGAAAAGGGGACATAGCTGCCTCCTTTGTGCCAAAACGGCACCATTTTAGTTGCAAAGGACTGCAGCGAATGGCAAGTGCATCCGACCAAAGCCGGTTCCAATAAAAACATGTGCTTTAGAAAAATATCTTGATGATGTAATGATTTTATCGATTCCAAAATCCTATGTGTGGTTGAATAGAAGCATAAAATAAGACAAACTAGATAGATCGTGGTTTTCCTGTTAGGGTCTATTTGGATAAGCGGTAGTAGAAGTAACTTTTTTTTTTAATCTGACTTTTGCAAACTTAAAATAGGGTAAAAGTTAGATGGTGTAATATGATTTATGTTTGGATTGACTTTTAAAAATTTATTTTGATAAACTGAAACTAGTTTAAAAGATTAATACAAAAGTAAGTTTGGATGTGAAATGAGTAAAAATGGTGAATTTAATTAAAAAAATAGTTAATGTATTTGAGAAAAATTTGAAAATATTAAATTACTTCAATTTTATGGGAAATTGGAAAAAATCCCCCATTAAAAATTTAATTGGTGAGAATGACCTTAATTAGAGTACTGTCATTCTTCATATGTATAAATTTATCAAGTTATTCATGCAAATTAATTTTCTAATGGGGGAGTTTTTCCAATTTCCCTTAAATTTTATTATTTATTTTCTTCAGGATACTTTCATAAATAAGGATATAATTGAAAAAAATTATTATTATTAACCAGTAAGTAGACTTTATATAATTAGCTAGGACCAAAAATTTTATCTACAAGTGGACTTATAATAAGGATCAAAATGTTATTTTAATAAAAAAGGTGGGACCCAATATCTTTTCTTGTATTTAATTTCTTTTATCTCCATGGTAAAAAGTTTTCTTTCTCCACAGTAGAAAAGTTAAAAGCATGAAATTTTAACTTATGACTTAAAACAGCTTTTTCATCAAAAGTTTAATTAAAAAAAGATGATCCAAACATTAAAAAAACTAAAAAGTACTACTCCGCTCCCATCCAATTATAAGGCATAGTTGACTTTTTTTGGAGAGATTAATGAAGCTAAATAAGTTACTTAATCATTTCATATGTTGTGTTTTTTACTTTTTTTAGATTATATATTAGTTTATTAGTCAAACTATTCAGTTTGAAGAAAAAAATAAAAATAAAAATACTCTAAGCTAATTTAATTAGCTTTTTTAATTTCTTCAAAAAAAAAAATCAACTAGGCTTACAATTAGACCGGAAGGAGTAGCTTTTGACCTCCCAAAATGGATGAAACGTTTTAAAGCCTTAGGGCAATTTGGTAGGAAGAGATTTGATATAAGTTGAATTTAGAAAAATTGGAGAAGTGAAGTTATAAATAATATTTTGAAAAGAGAATATGTAAGATAAAAGAGTAAGAAAAATTAATTAAGAATTTCTAACCCCTCTACCTTTTTTTTTTTTTTTAAACCTAACTCAATTTTTTTTTTCATCCCCTCACTTTTCCTCTCCTTCCCTCACACTAAACAGCCCAATTTTGGAGGGAATTTCAAAATTACTTTGAAACACACATGCGTATATATCTTTTCGGGAATGTCACATGTCACTAAACTTTTTTGGGGAAATCACACTATATGATCTAAAGGAAGGAAAGTAATTATAAAAAAAAAAAAGGGGCTCACAATAAGTATTAGTAATGGACCTATATATTATCATTTCCCCCATCAGAAATTGTCATTTCATTATTGGTCACGGTTGTGAGCATGGTAGTCAAAAACGCGTTTTAAACGGTAAAAACGCCGTTTTTGCGTTTTATTTTGGGCTAAACGTGTTGCGTTGTGGAAAAAAACGCATCTGAGTAAAAACGGTAAAAACGCAGCGTTTTTACGCAAAAACGTAAAAACGTTGCGTTTTTACAAAAAACGTTGGGAAAAAAAAGAAAGAGTAAATACCCTTTTGGATCTCCGACAAAAAACACACGAGACCTTATTTTAGTTCCTAGGGACTAAAATGAGACTTTTTGGATTAAAAAGGCTTTTTGGAAATTTGCGAGAACCAAAATGTTCACCGTCGACCTTTTTCGTTCTTTTCGGGGACTAAAAAGGGCATTTCTTTGTGTGAGGGACCAAAATGGGGTCCGTGTTTTTCCAGGCCCGATAATGCTTCGTCAGTGACCTGTTATATTTGATTGAGTGATTTTAAATCTTTCTAGTCAATTGAAGCTCATTCCTGCTGCAACTTGTTTTATTTCTGCTATATTTGAACTCAGAATATTATTCTGAGTTGCTCTGAATAATATTGGGTGGCTGCTCTAAATAATATTGGGTGGGTGGCTGCTCTGAATAATATTGGGTGGTTGCTAAGAATCTAGGATAATATTGGGTGGCTGCTCTGAATAATATTCCGTGAGTTTTCTTGCTATTGGGAAAGTTGTTGTGCATGAGTGCATGACCAGGTCTAAAGAACTAGTTGCTATATACATATGGAGGTAAAAACTACGTTTTATATTACGATTTTACGTTTACGATTTTTCATTCTCCTTCCGTTTTTAGGTAAAAACTACGTTTTCACTACCTTGGTTGTGAGAGTACTTAAATTCCTTGAAACCTCGTAGTACCCAATATCTTTTTCCCTACCCGGAATGAATGAATGAATGTATATGTGTGTTGGGGTTAAAACATTGGGAAAAATCACACCAAGTTTCAATTAAAAATAATAATATTAAAAAAATGTTATAACTTATCAATGACAAATTAAACAATTATCATTAACAAATTATACGATTTTTATACTATTATTTTTCTTAATTAAAACATTAGTGTGACTTTCCCTAAAACATATCACCATAAGTACTTTTACAGTTCGACTCAAAATAGTATGAGTACAAAGGCTCTCTTCCTTTAAATAGATAGCTAGAAATTCAATTATATCTGTATCTATATGCAATGAAAATCTAGCTAAGCTGTACCTTAATGTTGTTAATTACATACTCATAGATGGCTCATGTAATTATTATGTACGATCTTCTGTACTTAATGATAGAGCTAGTAGTTAAATGGTTGCATTATATTTGATCCAAAAAATATATAAGAGCTGAATTTGTTTTATTTCTTATATTTAATGCTTTTCCTTTTAAATCAAGTTACCTAACTTATAAATTGATATATAATATAACATTACATATAATTATTATTATAGGGAGATCAAACTATATTTATGATATTAACTAATTTATTTTAAAGGAAGAATTAAATTTTTATAATTAATTAATTAATTATTATTATATTAGGAAACGGTGAGCATAAGTATATATAATAATAATAATAATAAAAACAAATCGACCCTTGAAAATTGGTACAAGAGAGGATATATATAATATCAATATATATGTGAAAGTAGGAGGATATATATAGTACGTAGCTGCAAGCCACATATGGTTCAACTCATCAAAGCTTTTTGTAGAAATGCATGCATATATATAGCTACATATTATAAAGGTAAAAAATATGTTATCCATTTTAGGACCTGTTTGGCATGGCTGTAGATGAGGCAAAAAACCTATCAAACAATAAAATAAGTCCAGCGGAAGAAAAAAAAAGCTAATATGAATCGTTTAGGATAACTTCAGGGTTGATGGACTTATTGTAAAATAATGGCTTATGATAAAAGTCACTTTTGTTAGCTTCTAGAGAAAAATGCTAAGGATAGGTGATCCAATAAAAGAATGTCTTATTAAATATATATTTATATGCATTCTAATTTATTTATTAGAATATATTTAATTAAGTACTTTAGATTTTTTTTAAATAATTTTTTTTTTATCAAATTACATTTAAATTTTTATTTTAATTATTACAATATATACAAATAATATATGTATGTGTGTGTGGTATTTAATAATATTTATGTCGTTTTCTATCTCAAATGACTTTTCAAAGCTATTTCAAATAAGAGGGTGGCCATTTAGGAAAAAAGTCGCATTTATGTCACCACTATCTCAAACACAAATTATATCTATAATATAACTTTTATCCTATCTTTCGCTTACAAAAACTCATCTAAAAAAGTAACTTCTGCCACAACTATCCCAAAATGTTCACATGTGCGTCTTGGTCGGTCTCTATAAATACCCGTGACTTGCTATCCTCTTCTTCATCACACATCATCAACTCGCAGCAGTAACACAGCCGCTTCTCTCTTATTTTGAGTTTGTGCTTTTAATTAATTAGCTTCCACCAGAGAAACCATGACGACGTCGACGGTCATTAGCTACACCATGGTCGTCACCGGTACCAGGGCCGACCGCCTTATCATGGGCGTCAACTTTGTCGGTTCTAAAGAACCTTGGCCTCCTTCTCATTGGCTAGGTGCTTATACACTTATATATATATATATATATATAGACATTTCTTCCTCTTTGCCATTAAAACCAATCATATATATGTGTGTGTATATATATCACTTGTTCAATTAACTGTGAATATATATAATGTTATTGCAGATGATCAAGTTGCAGAGAAAAGAGCACATGTTGCAGATCTGAAAAGCATGAAGAAATATGAAGGCCATGCTCCAAGAGAAGAAAATGGTATCAGCAGATTAATATCTTCTGCCTCCTCGGGAACCCAACAACAACAATCATACGACTTTACCTTCGATTGGGTCGTAGAGAAGGGAATTCCAGAAATATTTGTGCTTGTGCTTTTTGAGTTTGAGATCTTCCTTGTGAGTCTCACTGTTCATCCCATTCCTAATCTCACTTCGGAGCCTCTTCATTTCATCTGCAACTCTTGGGTTCATACATTCAACAACATAAAATTCTATCGTCTTTTCTTCATCAACAAGGTACATAATTACATTTTCCTTACATTCCTGGTTCTTATTGTTGGAAAATTAATGTGGTAGTGTGTCAAAAGAAGTCCTGTAATTGCTCATGATTTGGGAAGCTTTACTGTATACTGATATCTGAGCTTGAGCTCGTAAAACGAATATATGAAGAGAAGTTTTAGAACTGACTATTGGAGATGACCTTTATAACTTTAATGTGTTCAGTTAGTCAGGTTATCATGAGAACTAAATGATATAATGGTATTAAACAACCATTTTGTCTGTTCAATAGTCACATGTTTTCTGCCTATATCAAAGGCAATGTACGAGTGGGGTAAGTGGAAAGAGAGGTCAGAGGGTGCCAAGCCCTTGACCCGATGTTAGAACCGGGAAAATAGAAGTAGAAGTAGGGGAAAGGGAAAGAAAGAGGAGGAAATCTAAAACTGGAATCAGAAGAGAAAAGAAGAAGGAAGAGAGAAGAGAAGAAAGGGATAAGAGGAGAAAAGGTTAGTGCCAGAATTTGAAACTCTAGTTAGGGAGTGGAGAAGAGAGATTAGAAGCAGAATATGAGTTCTAGAGAGAGAAAAGACAATCATCTCAATAATAATTCAATCATCAATCATTTTGGTATAATACAAATATGATATTTATATCCTGACACATAAATTAAAAGTAACTACCTTATTCTATCCACCTAAAACTATCAATAACAAACATTTGGACATTTGTAAGTTGTAACAATTAACAGAAGACACATGGTAAAACATAAAACACAAATAACTTCCTAAAATAGACTAGTAAAGGCCACTGGTTTCCTATTACCCGAACTCTTGGAGATTTCGATCTCTCTCTCCTCTCCCTCTTCTAATTAAGTTCCTTTATATTTCTTTTTTTCTAACACCCTGATTTCTGCAAAGAGTGTCACATTATCTTAATTTATTGATGAGGGGATAAAAAAATATCTCTTAAAGGACAATCTCCTCATACACGACTCCAACTATATATTTTTATTGTGTTATATTACATGCATTCCCAACAATTCATATATATTGAATGGGCAATAATTCTAATGTGTGTGTTTCAGGCGTACCTGCCTAGTCAAACACCAGGACTAGTGGGAATTGGCCGAAAAGAAGAGCTGCAAGGTTTAAGAGGAGAACTAAGTGAATTTCAAGATGCTGATGGAGTTCGCAAGGAATGGGATAGAATCTATGAGTATGCAACTTACAATGACTTGGGTGATGTTGATGCTAATCCGGATCTTGCTCGTCCTACTCTTGGAGGATCCACCCAATATCCCTACCCCCGTAGGCTCAGAACTGGAAGGGCCCCATCAAAAAATGGTGAGATGATCGTTAGTTCCCAACATGTTTTTTTTTTTTTTTTTTTTTGAAACGTAAGTTGCAAATATCGATTTAGTCAATTGCAAATTCAAGATTCTCAATTGCAGATAAGATATTCCTTTATCATATTTATAACGCTGAGAGAGAAGGAATTTTTTTGTCCTATTAATAAGTTATGTCAATAAATTTTTATATGAATGTATGATTTCACCCTTCATTTGTTATTATGCTGACTTTATTCTCATGGGGTATAAATGTTTATTAAATAGGGATAAAGTTGATAAGTTGTTGAATTTCAAGGTAGAGTTAATGAAATTTAAGGTTTTTGTTGGTGTGTGTAAAACATTTTAAAAGTGACTTATAAATAAGAACAAATAAGTATTTATGTTTCAAATGTAATTCTCAGCTTTGCAAATAGCAGTTAATTAAGATTTTCATTTGGTACTATCTCAACCGTTATTTGCATCTCCCTTTTCAGAAATCTTTTTAACGGCATGACTATCATCAAATGAAATCTTTTAAGACTTAATTGTTATTATTTCCTAAATATAAAATGTTATTTTGGACCAATATAGAGTTGGTCTTATGGTGTAAGACCTCGCTAGATCTCTCTATGGGTCTCGAGTTCGATTCTTTGAGGAGACACAAACCCTAAATCGGATATCGGATGATATTATTAAAAAAAAAAAATTGTTTTGAAAATTCAAGTATGAGTAGACTCAAGTTAACATGGGA
The DNA here is from genome assembly GCA_019022615.1 of Acacia melanoxylon. Taxonomy (NCBI): domain Eukaryota; kingdom Viridiplantae; phylum Streptophyta; class Magnoliopsida; order Fabales; family Fabaceae; genus Acacia; species Acacia melanoxylon. The sequence continues at coordinate 14,778,568 of JAFJYJ010000003.1, read as the reverse complement.
AAGAGCGAATAAGTCTTGCATCATATAGATATAGGCTAGAGAAGTCCTGATTATATATCAACTATATCTATTAGATGTAATAATTATAACTGTTTACTCATAGTAATTAATTAAATCTGTGGAAGCAGATCCGAGCACTGAGAGTAGACTCCTCCAGAAGATTCCTTTTCGATCTATGTTCCAAAAGATGATAGATTTGGTGATCAGAAGTTGTTTGAGTTTGTGCAACATTTTCCCAAATCATCAATGAACCTTATGAAATCATACTTATCAGAGGCATTGGAGGCCTCAGGAAAAGAATTTGAAAGCTTTGAGCATGTTCTTAAAGTACTTTATCAAGATGGTTTCACCTTTAATGTGCCTAAAGCCGTACTTGATGCTATTGCTCAAGTGTTACCTATTCCAACTCCCCCAGATAATGGCAATCTGCTATTAAAGTTTCCAGTTCCTAGCATCATTCAAGGTACGTACATAGAAGGTGGACTTTGTATTACTTAATTTAACCGATGTAGAAAGTCATTCGTGTATCATTTGTTTTACCCAAGAAAATTTTGGAATAACTATGACGCTATTATACACTATCCTCCAATAATCATGAGAAAAGTCTTCCCTGAACCGACATAGAAAATTGAGAGATTTACTATGAGGTTATAAGGAAATGATTTAATGGTCAAAAAGTCTCAATGACAAATAAGCAGCTAGCATAAAACTATTATTATTTCCTATACTGAAACTCCTCATTGTATGCTACTCGGTTGTTATCAAATTTTTGAGTGATTAAATCCCCTTCCTCACAACCTTATAGTAATTCCCATTGATGAAAATTTTTCCTGCAACGGTGGATAGATTTGTAGGTCTGATTCAAAATAATAAAGAACAAGTACGCTTTCTCTTGAACCAAGGTTTAGTGATAATATTTAATATATAAAATATAGTACCAACACTCCAACTAAATATTTTGACATACATGGTGAAAGAAAATTAGTGATTGATAAGAATTTCTTATATAACATTTTCCCAATAGAACAAATCTTATAAATTAAATATTCATTATTTGGATGAACAGATAATATAGATGGATGGATGACGGATGAAGAATTTGCACGAGAGATGCTTGCTGGTGTGAATCCCGTTTTAATCTGCCTCCTTCAAGTAAGAACAAGTTTGATCAAATTCACAAATAAATATCTCTTGTGTTGCCATTGATTATATAACTCGGTCATTAGAAAGATACAAGCGCATTAATCGTTAATTAATTTATTTTCTCTTAATTATCCTCTCACAATATCCTTACACCGATTCCGGAGTTCCCCATAAAAAGCACGCTAGATATTAAAATCTACGGTGATCATACCTCTACCATAACAAGACAACACTTGGAGAAGAACATGAATGGGCTCACGGTTTATGAGGTGAAATCAGAAGTGCAATTTTGTCTTCTTCTTAAAAAAATATATATATAATATATATTGATTGAAATATATTATGATGTTGCATGCAGGCACTGAATTCCAAGAGATTATTCATATTAAATCACTATGATGCATTTATGCCATATTTGAGGAAGATCAATGGGACTTCTAGAAAGGCTTATGCAAGTAGGACAATCCTTTTCCTTCAAAATGATGGGACTTTGAAGCCACTTGCTATTGAGCTGAGCTTACCTCACCCTGATGGAGATCAATTTGGTGCTGTTAGTAAAGTGTATCTTCCTGAAAATGAAGGTGTTGAGGGTACCATTTGGCTTTTGGCTAAAGCTTATGTAGTGGTCAATGACACGGCTATCATCAACTAGTCGATCCACGGTAATTAAACACTTTTTAACACTAGAAATTATAATATATTCAATATATGCAAATCATCCACCAACAACTTATTGGTTGAGAAAGTAGTATCATCTCCATAAATAGGAGAATATAAATTCGATTTCTAGGAAGTACACTTGTTTAGAGGGTTTTAGCCTTAACACTCTTGGTCTGACAAAGATTATTTTCAAATCCAAAGTGACTTTGAAATCTGATAATTTTTTTTTCTTTTTGGGATTTTCGCAGGGCTAAATACTCATGTTTGTGATGGAGCCATTTGTGATTGCAACACACGGGCAACTCGATCGGCTTCACCCAATTCATAAACTTCTTCATCCTCATTTTCATGACACCTTGTTTATTAATGCACTCGCTCGCCAAAACTTAATCTCTGCGAAGGAATCATAGAGGACTCATTCTTGCAGGGAAATATTCCATGGAGATGTCCTCGTGGTTTACAACAGTTGGAATTTCCTTGAACAAGCCTTACTGGATCTCATCAAGAGGTAAACTATACTACTCCAGTTTTTTATGTACAACCTATTTAACTAAGGGAAAATCACACCAAGTCTTATTCAAGGAAATTAATATCTGAAACGTCCTAGAACTTGTCAGTGATGCCAATTTCACTTGTCATCTTCAAGTTATGAGACTTTTCAAATTATATTTTATTTGACTAGGACCTTGTGTGATTTTTTCTTTAGTTTAGATTAAAAAATTTAGTAAATATGACTTGTTTTTCCCCCCCTAAAATATCCTAATCATCCTCGATTCCGTCCCTCCCTCTCTTACTTGATTACTGTTGATAGAACATCAATAGGGGTACTTTTGAAAAAGATTGATAAATATCATAAATAGGTCTTACATTTAGAAATAATATCAAGTCCCTGATCAAGTCCTACATTAAGAGCCAAAGGAATATATATAGTATTAAAACGACATAGAATTTATTAAGTTGATAACTCATTAACAATTACTGATTTTTATTTTTTTTCCAGAGGAATGGCAGTAGAGGATCCAAGTGCTCCTCATGGCCTTCGCCTTGTGGTAGAAGACTACCCTTATCTTTGATGGACTTCGATATGGGATGCTCAAAGACTTGGGTTCATGATTATGTCACTTATTACTATGAGTCGATGAGATCCTTAAAGCGGGACCCCGAGCTACAATCATGGTGGAAAGAACTAGTAGAAGTAGGTCATGGTGACATAAAAGATGAGCCATGGTGGCCAAAAATGCAAACTCGTCAAGAGCTAATCCACTCTTGCACTATCATCATATGGATAGCTTCATTTCTACATGCGGTGTGAACTTTGGCCGGTACCCTTATGGAGGATATATCCTAAACCGTCCTACTTTAAGCGAAGGTTGGTGCACGAGAAGGGAACTGAAGAATATGAAGAGATGTTGAAGAATCCAGAGCTAGCTTTCTTAAAAACAATCACACCAAAGTTTGAGACACTTATGGATCTTTCAATTATAGAAATATTGTCGGGCCATACCACCGATGAGGTTTATCTTGGAACAAGGACTATTCCTTACTGGACATATGATAAGAAGGTGTTGGAGGATTTCAAGAAGTTTGGAGAAAGGTTGGCCGAGATTGAGAAGAGTTTGATAAGGAGGAATGAAGATGGGACACTGAAAAATAGGACTGGTCCAAAGGATGGTGCCTTACACTCGCTTTATCCGAGCGGTGAGCCGGGACTTACGGGAAGAGGAATTCCAAATAGTATCTCTATATGAAGTGTTGCTTATTGGGGTTCCCTTAACAATATATGTATGGAACTGGGAATGTTAAGTGTTGAGGTTGTTGTTTGCCAAAAAATAAAAGGGGTCATGTGTGTGTATTTGGCTCCTGTAATGAACTAATGATTCATACAAAATAAATAAGGCAAACTGTTTATTTACCATGTTTATAAGTGTTACACACCTACCGGCCTCGTCCTTTCGGGTGGCGGGTAGTATGGCCCTTTACTTATATTCCATTTTAAATTATTTACCTAGGTTAATTTACATCACATATCAGAGTATAAACAGCAGAGCATGCACCGGTTTGGACAATAATGAACTGATAAAAATACGGAAAGATAAATTTTTCCCCGGAGGGATTAATTTACTGTTATCCAGATAATGGTGCCTGACAGGCCAAAATAAAATACTACAGTCATCTGGAAATCAAAATAAATATCCAAAAGAAAATTCACCAACATCCACCACCACACTAGCTGTAACACCCCAAATTCCGTAGCATAAAACGTGCCGGTGACACGTGGTTTTATAAAAATTCATCAGAGTTTTGAGGTGCTACAGCTTAGCGTTTTGCGGAAACGGAGAGCATGTACTAAAAATTTGAACAACGAGTTTAACAATGAGTAACTGATATAAAAATACTCAGACATATGATGATGCCCGACGTATACCGATATATATATTACAAAATCTCCCGAAGGAATTATTCATGTGATACGATTAATACAAAACTTTATAATTACAATTCTTATATGTAACTATACCCTCTTCAACCAAGCCTTGAGTAGACTTGGGGCATAGAACCTAACTCGGTTAGATCATCCCATTTGGCCAGCCGCGGTAGGTCTAGTGGAGTCTCACCGTGCTAGGGTGACCGATTGATTGAACCACATAGACGACCCTTCTAGTTTAAGCACCAAATGATATGAAGTAACCTTATTAGATTCATGCAATACGGTAGGTTGTTGACTTTCTTCCCTCATTTCCTTTAACCGTACCTTCTCACGGCTCCATTTACTGGTGTTTATCTATGGCTCCATCTACCTGGTACCTTCTCGATCCTGGTTTCTTTACTCGAACTATTAGACAGATCGAGATCCAATACCCATCGGACCTCGAGTAACGATTAACCTCATATGAAAAGTATAACAATATATGTATGACAAATATTCATTACATTTCAATAATCAACACATAAGCACAAAGCGAGATGTATGATCGTACAATGACAGAACATAAGCACAAAGCAATATGTAAAGTCCCACATGTGTCTGCACATACCCTATGCCACGATCACAACACGTGTCCTCGCTAGCTAGGAAAACAATCTCACGGCATTATCAAGACTATAACCCGTATCAAGTGAATGTATATAAACAATGACCTAAGACAGAGTCTTAGCCACGATACATGAATCATTTCATCACATATAAGAATACAAGACACATCGAGTTAAAGTTACGATGACGCGAACGTACCTTCCTTCCTTGTGAATAGTAATTACTATTCACATATACGGCACTATTCATGTATACGGTACTATTCACGTATACGGTACTATTCATGAAGAGTAATACGCTCGTCCATCAAATCGCCTCCGAAATCCTCGGATATCCTATAAGGATAATATCACATTTATCATTATTTAGCAGCATATCGGGCATTTTAGGTGCAAATTACCATTTTGCCCCTAGTTTGACTAATTGGTGAAATTTCGCGGAGCTTCGCTACTTTGACTCTAATCTTCCAAAATTTTGCCATATCTCTTCCTCCAATATATTTTTCAAATAAATATCATATTTATCCCTAAAACATGATATCTAGACTATCTTGGTAAAATAAATATTTACCTAGCATTACTACTATATCTACCGAAAGAACTACTAAAACTTAAGACTAAGGACCGAAGAATTTACCCAGGGCTTCGCTACACTTTCTCCAGACTCCTCCTTCTCTCTAGCTCCTTCAGAAATCACCTCTTGGGGTTGATTTGGTGTGAAGATTATGAAGAAATGAAGCCTCTATTTATAGGGTGGAAAATGGGTCCTTTAGTGTAATTTTCACTTCTGGGTCATTCTACGTAATTTTCCCCGAGCCAAATTTTCAAACCCTTCACGTGAAGGGGGATGGAGGCGAAGAAAATATTGTCCGTAGGTCCCACACCTTGCTTTATGTGACTGTACCAATAAAGTTGTACTTTAACGAAATTCATTTCCGATTGCTAGATCGATCACTAACGTCCTTAAGTTTTGAGTATACTTTTTGGTTGGTGGCGGGATACCGAGATTTATGGTCTAATTAGACTTCCCTAGTTGGACTAAACTTATTCCTCAATGTTAGCAAAAATAACCTTCACTGGTCTTGTTTTTTCGAGGTTAAATTATGTGGGTTCCGGATAAGTCCTTATATTTTCTCCAGGGATTTCCACATCTTCACAACTATTCCATATAACGTTCTTAGAATGAAGTGGGAGAAAGAATATTATATTATTATTCAAATAGTAAATTACTATTGAGTGGGTCCCGCGGACATTTTTTTCAAACTCACGGGAATTACGGCGGAGGAGAAATAATTTGACGTGGGTCCCACGTGCATAGTAAATACGTATTTATGAATAGTGAATACGTATTTTTGAATAGTAAATACTATTCATGGATCCAAAAATTATGCTTCCAAATTTGTCACTCCCAAAAATAGGGCCTAGTAGTCTCCCAAAAATAGGCAAATTCTCAAATATAGGGTTCCAGATAAACAAATATCCGGGTATTACATTTCTCCCCCCGTTAATTAAAATTTCGTCCTCGAAATTTGACCGTATAATCTTGGAGAAAAAACTCTAGACGTCTCGTCTATTCCCTTTTTATGCATGCTTACTTAGCACTTACCTTAATCTCATTCATATTGTACCCGGTATAGTATCCAAAACACGGGATCCACCGATCCATTCTCTCGGTGTTTGGTTATGTAGGCCTCATAGCCTCGACTCATTTAGCCTCTCGGCACATATTGGCCTTCCTACTCAATTAATTACCACAAAGACTTTGAGATTCTAGTTTCATTACCTTGGAAATTATCCTCATGCCTTAGGCATTTCAACTACTATCCGGTACAATGAATGTTTTACCGGACTTAAAAGGCATCGTAGACATACTAGTCTAAAGTCACCATACCAATCTGCATTCCATATAGTGTTTAAGCATCACCGGTCTTATGGCTTACGGACATCGCCCCGTGCACACTTGCACACCAGGTCTTACTGCCTCGAGCATCTGCTCGTCTATTTCATCTGAGTCTTTCTCATTCAAGCTTTCAGACTACTTTCACTTACTTAGCACCATAGCTAACAACTACTATTTGGCTTAACTAGTTCAGTATTCTAGACCTTTCTAATAGTTTCTGTTCCTATATCCAAAATTTCCAACTACACTTTTTTTCAACACAATAGCATTGACAATCATGTCATCGTTACACAAAACTTATGTTGTCTCATTTTCAAATTTCCACACACCGAAAATTTTTCGTGGCCTCGATATTTCGCAAACCGCACTATACCAAAGAGTAATAGTGCTATTACATTTTCAATTTTAATCGTTGCCAAAACAAATTCGTGAAAACACATTCACCGTCGGATTGTTTTCAAAAACTTTTACTACCGACACATATCTTTGAGGGAAAAATTCATTTTATAAAATTTCTTAACATTTGAGAGCTCACGCCACCACTTCAACCACTTGGTACAGCGAGCGCACTATCTCAATCCCCAAATCCGGCCTCTGCATCAGCAGTACCGTCAAACAATGTGGGAGAACCTCCGCCCCTCCCATAAGAGACCCAGTGTTCACACTTTGGCACACGGCAAGTAGCAACCCTCGGTTACGCTAGACAAAACATACGCCCTCGACGAAATGTTATGGATTGGGTGCGTTCACTGCTGGTGCGATTTTCATTTTTCTCAAACAAAACCCCTCAAAACTCTTTGTTCAAAAAGATCCTTAACCAAAGGCCAGCGATTTCAAACACTTTAAAATATCTGGCAAGACCCAGTAAACCGTGTACATCTACAACAACTTTTGGCCTCTTAGTTACGTACTGACTTTACCACAACACAGTTGAAAACTCAGTTTCAAACTCTGGGTTTAACAAAACCCTTTTATAAGACAACATCATTTCAAAATAACCATCACCGTGGTATCAAATTCTGTTGGAAACATTTCATTCGAAAACTCAATTTCAAAATTCACTAGTTCGAAAATCAATTTCAAATACAAAGCGGTGTATTGGCAAGTTCAACTTGAAATCTTATTGAGGAATCAGACAACTAATCTTAGAAGATCATACAACACTTGAGCACCTCTTAGTGATATACTAGATTACGTAAACCTTTTTCTCTAGGGAACCTATTAAATGTGAGACTCATTATAATGTACTTACCTTGAGAACCGATACATTGGTAGCTCTACTTTATGGTTCGTTGTCATGGCGGCTGCACCTTACGGCTTGTCATCACGGTGGCTCGCTCTACGGCACTTTACTCGGTGCTTCACACGCTCTTTTCGATCGGTCAACATCTCCCAAAGATCCTTTGTAGGTAAAACCTCCTAGATCGAACTCCCGTAGGTAGCCCTCTCCAATCAAAACGTTCCATAAGTAGCGTTAACTTCGCTAATCATTTCTCAATTAGAGTATTATTATAACGAGAACTCAAATCTTATCGTCTTTACCCTTGATAGTCTCATAATCCACTATCTTAATTTCCCAATGTCACAGAGACAAAGTTTACACATTATTTTGTTACCTCAAAGGTAACCATCAATCATACAAGACATTGTAAACAATGTAGTATGAATTACAAGGTTCACACCATTATAATTTCATGTACTAAATCTATAGGCAATCTTGATCACATTTTGACCTAATTATTTTTTAATGTTAGATCATATACAAACCTATCTTCATAAAATTCAACAGTTTTTATGAAGTTCCAATTCTATCTCCTTTGTAGTAATGAAGTACCTAACTTGTCATCTCACTAATTTCGAATGAAGACCACTTCCTTTTGAAGTCAGGGTCCTTCTGCAAAGTATTCTCGATCAATACACAGAAATCCTTTATACATGGTACATGTATTCTACTTATTAATGCACATGATGAGATGTCTGTGAATAGAGAGAATTTGGACACACAATGTTTAAAATGTTAAACACCTCTTTGACATGATTTTGATATAACGTTCTAAACAACACAACTTTTTGAGGAGTTTTCACTTTGATAAGGGATTGAACTATGTTAATATTGTCATTCCTAAGTCTCATGTCCCTCATTTAAAATTAAAATAGAAGGATCCACATGTAATATCTTTTGGCAAGACGTTGATCCGTGGCCAATTCCGATAAGTAATCCATTTCGAGATTACTCTCACCCGAATACACTTAACTACGAGATCCATCGTATCTCATTAACCAACCTATCATCACGAATCAATCAGGCACACTCTCCAACTCAAATTTCCGGAGACACGGCCATCAATCAATTACCATACGACGTACAAACGTCCAAACGGTGTAAGACTAGTAGTTACTAGGATGCATTAGGGAGCAACACTACGGATTCTTTTGCTTAATTAAAAATCCATACGGTTATGAACCGACAATTTGAATTTGAATTTGGCGCTACTAAAATTCAAAATTTTCACAAAGATCAAGCTCTCGATTATAAACGAGGATGATACGGTATCATTCTCATGCATTCTCAACCTTTCAAAATACCGATTACTATCTTACATTTTCCTTCGTTCAAATCTTTCTTCTTACTACTTCAAACATGGAAGGTCCAAGCAACTACATTCCCGTTTCTGATTCAAATAGCCCTTCGTTTCTCGAAGCTATATTCTATGATAATCAGCCTAACATATTAGCTGACTTATCTAGTAATGCACCATTTTCATATTCGTCATTACTTTCTTACAATCCCCTAGAGGTGTACATTCCTCCTTCTACCTCAATGCTTCATGTTCCTACTTCTCTTCCAAAGAGCTAATGTACTTCATCCATCCCCAAGGATTCAAGGTTCGACTCCAAACCAAGAAGTATCTCAAGTAGATCCATCAAGGCGACCCGTCAAAGATGTCGTAACATGGCCGAACTTATGGAGTCTACTAAACCTTCTTCTCCAAGAAACCCCGCTCCCGCCTAGAAGAAACCACTACCTTTTTTTCCACTCTAGCTAAAATCACTAACCCTTTTTCATGTGGTTGTTGCCATGTTCTACGTGAAATTATTCATACCAATGGTCTTCATCATCGAGGCTTGAAGTTCATGGAAGGATTGGCATGATATGTCATACCGTACATCACCAAAATGTACAAAAAGATTCTTCCAACCTTCAAATGTATGATCTCGCAAGAAGAATACGGAGGAAATCAAAGATTTTCGACACAATATTGCATAAAACAAAATGCATCGGGGTATGTCTTAGTGCCGGATCCATTATCATCATATTATGAGGCTCTATGTGTTGGTTTAGAATGGACTCGAGTCTCATAATGAATTCTTTGGTAGTTCAATCAACGTGGAAGATAAATCTTCTAAAGGAAAAGAACCTGCGGTTGAAGATGATTTATATAAACCGGGTGAATTTTATAGGGCAAGACTTGAGCAACACCACGGAGCGAAGCATTGACTCGAAAGATTTTTGTAATTTCTTCCATTTGACCCTTGAGGAAACGAGTCAACAGATAAATTTGAGTATAGGTACGATAAAAAGAATATGTCGCAAGGAAGGGTTAGGAGATTGGCCTCACGAAGGCTTTCAAAACTTATGAGGCGAGTTGCTGACCGAGAAAGGCATTACCTCATCAAGATCCTAGCTCAAGAGAAATTACGCAAGAAGAAATTTACAAACGTCATCAAGAGATGATTCGTCTTTGTAATGGGGTTGTTCCGATTGTTGCTCTTCTTACTTGAAATCATATAGTCTTTTATTCTTAGTCTTCTTGCTAATGTTTCTATTCTAAGATTCATAGGGATTTTCAAACTTTCCCGGCAAACTTATCTTTATCTATTTAAACTCAAACCGGTTCTTCTAACTTATTGTGAGAACCTACAATGAACTTCTAAATTTTTGAGCAGACAAGTTCAAAAATTTCTACTCTGATTCCAACATGTCACTCAAAATTTTTCCAAGTATAAGTTACTATTCTTACCGGAAGACTTATAACCGAGAAGCCACCGTTTTTACGTACAAACAATAGGTTACTGTCTACGGGAAGACTTAGGTAGTATCGTCAACTAAGTTCAATTATTGCTTTCGTTCGGAAATTTCATGTAGACTCCGATTTTCCATATCAGAAGTCTCAGAGTTTTTCAGAAACTCTAACCTTTCCTTAGGGTATTTGTTTTATTGTATCACAAAACCAGTATTATATCAGTACTCTTGTTTTTGTTGTCCATACTATGCTCTTGAGACTAGCTGTGAAGCTAGCTCTGATACCAAAATGTAACACCCCAAATTCCGTAGCATAAAACGTGCCGGTGACACGTGGTTTTATAAAAATTCATCAGAGTTTTGAGGTGCTACGACTTAGCGTTTTTGCGGAAACGGAGAGCATGTACTAAAAATTTGAACAACGAATTTAACAATGAGTCACGATATAAAAATACTCGACATATGATGATGCCCGACGTATACCGATATATATATTACAAAATCTCCCGAAGGAATTATTCATGTGATACAAGAATACAAAACTTTATAATTACAATTCTTATATGTAACTATACCTCTTCAACCAAGCCTTGAGTAGACTTGGGGCATAGAACCTAACTCGGTTAGATCATCCCATTTGGCCAGCCGGGTAGGTCTAGTGGGAGTCTCACCGTGCTAGGGTGACCGATTGACGAACCACATAGACGACCCTTCTAGTTTAAGCACCAAATGATATGAAGTAACCTTATTAGATTCATGCAATACGGTAGGTTCTGACTTTCTTCCTCATTTCCTTTAACCGGTACCTTCTCACGGCTCCATTTACTGGTGTTTATCTATGGCTCCATCTACTGGTACCTTCTCTGATCCTGGTTTCTTTACCTGAACTATTAGACAGATCTGAGATCCAATACCCATCGGACCTCAGGTAACAGTTAACCTCATATGAAAAGTATAACAATATATGTATGACAAATATTCATTACATTTCAAAGATGTAATCAACACATAAGCACAAAGCGGATGTATGATCGGTACAATGACGAACATAAGCACAAAGCAATATGTAAAGTCCCACAACATGTCTGCACATACCCTATGCCACGATCACAACACGTGTCCTCAGCGCTAGGAAAACAATCTCACGGCATTATCAAGACTATAACCCGTATCAAGCTGAATGTATATAAACAATGACCTAAGACGAGTCTTAGCCACGATACATGAATCATTTCATCACATATAAGAATACAAGATACATCGAGTTAAAGTTACGATGACGCGAACGTACCTTCCTTCCTTGTGAATAGTAATTACTATTCACATATACGGCACTATTCATGTATACGGTACTATTCACGTATACGGTACTATTCATGAAGAGTAATACGCCCGTCCATCAAATCTGCCTCCGAAATCCTCGGATATCCTATAAGGATAATATCACATTTATCATTATTTAGCAGCATATCGGCATTTTAGGTGCAAATTACCATTTTGCCCCTAGTTTGACTAATTGGTGAAATTTCGCCGAGCTTCGCTACTTTGACTCTAATCTTCCAAAATTTTGCCATATCTCTTCCTCCAATATATTTTTCAAATAAATATCATATTTATCCCTAAAACATGATATCTAGACTATCTTGGTAAAATAAAGATTTACCTAGCATTTCTACTATATCTACCGAAAGAACTACTAAACCTTAAGACTAAGGACCGAAGAATTTACCCGTAGGCTTCGCTACACTTTCTCCGCTCCTCCTTCTCTCTAGCTCCTTCAGAAATCACCTCTTGGGGTTGATTTGGTGTGAAGATTATGAAGAAATGAAGCCTCTATTTATAGGGTGGAAAATGGGTCCTTTAGTGTAATTTTCACTTCTGGGTCATTCTACGTAATTTTCCCCGAGCCAAATTTTCAAACTCTTCACGTGAAGGGGGATGGAGGCAGAAGAAAATATTGTCCGTAGGTCCCACACCTTGCTTTATGTGACTTGTACCAATAAAGTTGTACTTTAACGAAATTCATTTCCGATTGCTAGATCGATCACTAACGTCCTTAAGTTTTGAGTATACTTTTTGGTTGGTGGCAGGATACCGAGATTTATGGTCTAATTAGACTTCCCTAGTTGGACTAAACTTATTCCTCAATGTTAGCAAAAATAACCTTCACTGGTCTTGTTTTCGAGGTTAAATTATGTGGGTTCCGATAAGTCCTTATATTTTCTCCGGATTTCCACATCTTCACAACTATTCCATATAACGTTCTTAGAATGAAGTGGGAGAAAGAATATTATATTATTATTCAAATAGTAAATTACTATTGAGTGGGTCCCGCGGACATTTTTTTCAAACTCACGGAATTACGTCGCAGAGGAGAAATAATTTGACGTGGGTCCCACATGCATAGTAAATACGTATTTATGAATAATGAATACGTATTTTTGAATAGTAAATACTATTCATGGATCCAAAAATTATGCTTCCAAATTTGTCACTCCCAAAAATAGGGCCTAGTAGTCTCCCAAAAATAGGCAAATTCTCAAATATAGGGTTCCAGATAAACAAATATCCGGGTATTACACTAGCCCTGCTCCGGAGCCTTACCTCTGTCTCCCTGCTCCAAACTAGATGAACTGCCAGATGGCTTAAAAGGGGTTGAGATTCAAAATTGAATTCCAGAGTAACCGTTAATCTCATAGAAAATGTATGAACAATGCATGTAGAAAAACCATAAATAAACAAATACCACATAACATTATATCAGTATCAAGGCACACAGCCAAATTCGGAACTAGTAGTCCTATTAGCACAAAGCACAGACTACAGTGGTCCTAATAACACATAGCACAGACCACCGGGCATAGCACACAACATGGCCCTTAATGCACACAGCATGTTTTGGTTCCATAGCGCTTGAAATAAATGATAACCAAATGTATGTAACATACATGCTAAAACATACATACACAAGTCATACAGAATATATGAGTATTAAGGTTACTACCTGGCAGATGTCTACAGATAAAAATAACCTTCCCGGTGCAAAATACCATAATTAGCCCTAAAATAATAATATATAAATATAATTAAATCCACCTCAATAAATATTCCCTTTTATAATTTAAAATAAACCCAATTCATGTGTCCATATTTAATTAATTAAATCGTAGAGGATTTAATCGGCCTCTAAGGTCAATGAATGTGGCGCATGCACATGGAGGGATGAGAGAGGATTTATTATATAATAATCAAGATATTTGGCTTGTAAGAGCACATGCAATTTAAAATAAAAGATCTTCGAGCGTTTGGGTTTTTCTAACAACAATGAAGAGTGAGGATTAAGTTTGATAAAGTAGGTTTAATCCAATGGATAAGGAGCAAAGTGATTGAGTGTGATAGGTTTCTTGTGAGCTTGGACATTTTACTATAAATAGGGGCTCAACCACTTTTCATTTTTCACACCAAATCAGATCTAAGTAGCTGATCCTCAGTGTAACACCCCAAGTTCCGTAGCATAAATTGTGCCGGTTGACACTTGGTTTTAGAAAAATCATCAGAGTTTGAGGTGCTACAACTTAGCGTGTTGCGGAAACGGAGAGCATGTACTAAAAATTTGAACAATTGAGTTACTGATATAAAATACTCAGGCATATGCTGATACCCGACGTATACTGGTATATTAAAATTTCCCGAAGGAATATTCATGTGCTACAAGACTTTATATAATTACAGGATTTACATTGTAACTATACAACTTCAGACCAAGCCGTTTCTTGACTTGGGGCTTAAAACCTAACACAGTTACATCAACCCATTTGGCCAGGCTGGGTAAAGTCTAGTGGAAGTCTCCCCGAATTCACGGCGACTGATTGACTGAACCACATAGATCGACCCTTTCTAATTTAAGCACCAAATGGTTTGAAGTAACCCTATTAGATTCATGCCAGAAGGTGGGCTCTGTTAACCTCCTTCCTGCATTTGCTTTGACCGGTGCCTCCTCACGGCTCTGTCCATCGGTGTCTTTCTACGGCTCCATCTACCGGTGCCTTCTCTTATCCTTGATCCTTTCCTGAACTATTAGTTTAAGACTGAGGTCCAATGCCCATTGGACCTCGTGTAACTGTTAACCTCATGCTTATGTAAACAATATATGTATGACATTTCAAATTAATCAACACATAAGTACGTAAAGGATGTAAGATTAATATATCAACAAGACACATTACATGTAAAATTATCTATGTTAACGTACACATCACATGTAAAGTTATCTATCATATATAAGTATGCAATAAGTATCAGAGTTAGTGTTACAGTACGTGTCCATACCTTTCACCGCGTATTGGCCAACTTGCCTGACTTTTGATCCGACTCCGGCCTCCCCGGATATCCTATATGTTATCGTCGGATTATTCCTTTTTCCCATAATATCACAACTAATACTCTATCTCTTAAAATAATATCAAAAATGATATTTCCACCCATTTTGACATTTCTACCCTTGGTGTATTCATTATTACAATTTTGCCCTTACTTTTTCTCAAAAAACGAAATACTGAATTTCTGGGCAGAATTTTCGATTAACTTTGAAAAATCATAATTAAATCTAAAAAAATCGAAACGAAGATCCATAAAATTCCCCGTAATCCTTAGGATGTCTATTTTCAAAAAAAAAATACTTTCATTTACCCAGAATCCATGAAAAATTCAAAGTTTTCATTTTTCTCAACGTTGCCCGAGAATTTTGCCCGGAAAAATGGTCTAACTTCAACCGGTTGTATCTCTTTGTACAGGAATCAAAACGCTACATATTATATATATTCGGAAAGCCCTAAATATCTACTTCATTTCTGGAAAGTTTCGTGATTTATGGGCTTCATTTTAAACATAAAATCATAGCATATTTTTGCAGACTACCGAAAACTTTCACCCGTAAATTTTGCCAGGAGTTTCGCTACTTTGATCCTAATCTTCCAAACATTTTGCTATATCACTTTCTCCATCAATTTTTTGAAATAAAATCATATTTAACCATAAAAACATGAGAACAAAAATATATTGGAAGATTAAATATCAAAACAACATTTAACTATGAACTTAAACTAGAACTTCAAGAACTACAAAAGCTAAAGACTAGAAACTAAAAGCTTGCTTACCTCTTGAAGAACTTCCTCCCACTTCTCCATGCCTCTCACTTGCTCTTACTACTCTCTACTCTTGCTTTCTAAAACTCATTTGAGTTTTGGTGTGAAGATTTATGAAGAGGCAACCCCTCTATTTATAGCAAAATGCAATGGCACTCTTGCAATTATTTCAAACCTAACTCTTCTTCAATTGGAGCCATAGGATCTAACCTTAGTTAAGAAGTTTTAATCTTAACCATTGGATCTATACTTAATGAAGAAGTTTTAATTTAATTAAAAGCATTTCTCTTGATTTTTTTCTCATTGGTGGATTTCAAATTAAGATTGAATTAAACTTAATTATCTCTCCTACACACACACAAGAAGGAGAAACCGTGGTGCCCTCCTTCCTCACACCTTCATCCATCTATTTTGCATTAAATGCTCCATGTGATTGTCATTAATACCTTGTCTCATAATATCTAGATTTTTATAAAACTAGTTAGCTTCCAAATGTCCTTTTGAACTAGTTGCAAATTGGTAGTTGGTTACCAACTAAACAAAACATATTTAGGTGTTAATTACAAAGCTTGTCCAAGTCTCTTATTTAGTTATAATTTTCGAAATTCATGGCCTTTACTAGATGTCTTCTAATTGCCTTTTATCGTATATTCTTCCATGCATAATTGAATTCATATGATAAATAATTATATCATCACAAATTTTATCTTATATTATCCTCCTCCAATTTTATTAAGAGGCCTATATGAACCCATGTGGCTCTCTTCCCACTTGTTGACTTTAATTACACCATGTGGTTAATTAAGATAATATCTAGATTTTAATGCATTGATTCTTTTCCTCCCACAAGGCACCAAAACCGTGCCTTCATCTTTTATTGATTCAAAGAATTGTGTTCCCCTTGACTCATATGATTAAAGATTCAAGCTTCCTATTGGCTCATCTAATCTCACATGGATTAAGATTTAATTACAAGACTTAAATTAGGGAATTAATTAGAGCCTTTGGATCACACTTTATGAGGTTTAATCTTGACCTTTCATATATGTAGAAAAATCTTGTTCACTATTGAAGATCTTTGTTTAATACACATGTGCCCTTGATAAAATAATATCTTGATATCTATATGATATATTCTCTCTCTTGCATGTGCACTCATTAATGATACTTGAATAATTTTGGTTCCTCTTTTATTATATGAATTTTCGCTCCTTACTATAGTTCTTAGGGGATATGATGATGATTAAATCTTAATTAACATCCCTAAGTATAGTGTTTTAGATATCATTAAATCTAATTGCCCAAATGTGATTGGTTTCTTTAATGGATTATGATCATAAATGCTTCATTTCATGCTATTATTGAACCCTTATTGGTTCTTGATCTCTTATTAAATTAATACATCCCTAATTGATGACTTTTAATTTGCCCCTTGATTACTTATGAAGATTTACACAATTATTTAATTAGTGAAAACTTAATTGCTCATTAATATTTATTAATTTCATTTAATTTGTTTAAGTATTTCCAGAACATTTTCTTGCTCCTTTTGGTTATATAAGAACCATGATTTAATATGATAATTTTATCATATTTTATGTTTCTTATATGGAGTCTTAAAATTGGTCTTTTGTTAAATTAATTTCAAGGGAAAATTGCCCAAAATTATAATTAACAAATTACAAAATTTTGAGACACATATTCACCTTTATTTAATATGTATTATTTATCAAAAATGTAGTATTTATGATAAGTAAGAATTTTGGGGTATTACACTCAGAGATAGAGAGATAGTGAGGAAAATCCATAGGAAGTAAGAAGAAAAAAGAGCAAAGTTCTTGAGGTTAGTTTTCTAGTTTTTAGTAAAGTTGTAGTTTTAATCTAGGAAATGGTAAAATAAATTCCTATACTTGTTTTTAGGCCTCCATTGCATTGTAAAATATTGAATGAGGTAAAAACATGAGAAATAAATTTTGGAATCAAAAGACCCAAATGGTGGAAGTTGGGAAAAATCCCAGATTTCAATTTTTCTCGAGTCACCCTTGTGGTCATTATTTTATGTATCAAATAAAGTCCTAAAATCATGAAATTTTACAGAAGTAACTTAGACATGTAGAGCTTTCTATTTATATAAAATAAATAGTGTTTTGAGTTCTGTACAAGGAGATAAAAATTATTTAAGTTGGGTCATGTTTTTGGAAGAAAATATGAACAGTGATTGGAAAACATTAGATTGGTATTGATTCATATATTTCGAGTGAGAGACGTTATTTTTACTCAAAAATAGACATTTCAAGGATCATGTATAATTTTGGAACACCTTATTTACATGTTTTTGGAATTAATTATGATTTTTTAAAGTTACCAAAAAATCTGGGCAGAAGTGCTGAAATTTCGTTTTTAAGAAAATGTAAGAGTATAATTGGAATAACAAATCCACCAAGGGTAAAAAGATAAATTGTGGCAAAGATATCTCTTAGGATATTTTTTATAAAGGAAATAATGTTGTGATAACATTATAGGATATCCGAGAAACCAGGGGATCGGTACCAAAAGGAGAACGTATCGCCGCCTACGCACTTCAAGGTACGTACGCGTACTATAACTCTAACTCTTGTGTGTCTTGTATGCTTATATGTGATTGTATGATTCATAGAGTCATGGACAAGACTAGGTCTTGGGTCATGCACCGTGGCTAAGAATCGGTCTTAGGTCACCTGATTATATACTACATTCAGCTTTGTGCGGGTTATAGTCATGATAATGTCGTACGTAGGGTTGTTTTCCTAGTGCTAAGGACATATGGAGGCGTGGCACTGGAGTGTATACGTTGTTAACATTATGGGTGCTATGTATTGTTGTGGTGTTTACATTACATCTGATGTGTGCTATGTATTGTTGTGACCTTACATCTGCTGTGTGCTATGTATGGTTGATGCTGAAATGTAATGAATATCTGTCATATATACTATTATTACTTGAACATGAGATTAACTATTACATGAGATTCAATGGGTATTGAATTTCAGACTTAACCCTAGCTTCAGGATCTGGAGGATCAGGAGCCGGTATAAAGGGTAAACATCATGCTTGAAGACTCAGCTGGAGTTTTTATTTAGGACCGTATTTGACATTGTTAGATGTATATTATTTGAATACTCGGATAATTGTATCGCTATTATGCCCGACCGGATACACTGCTAACGGTTTATGTTATAGCCATGTATCAGTTACTCATCCGCTCAACCCAACTTATACGCTCAATCGCACCACTCTGATGATATTCTTATATACTGTTAATGTACCTAATGGGTAGTATTGAATTAAGGGTGTTACAATTTTGGTCTTTCGATCATAATTGGAAATAACATTTCTCCTTCAATTTAGACTTGGGATTTGATAATTGACAAACAAATTTATCTTTTTCCAAATTTTTTTGTATTTATTAGGGATTTTCCCAAGTTTTTTAAGTTCATTTATCACATTTTTTTCATTAGTTACAGGTGAGAAAATTAGCAAATTTTTAGGTTCAGATTTGGAAATCAATATTTTTTAAAAAAAACCATATTTTTCAAGTTTTTAAATTTTATATGAAGATATAATCATATTGTTAAATCAATATTTAAAACTAACAACATTTTGAATTAATTGTTCGATTAGGCTTGAAACGAATGTGCAATTTTTTGGGCTCGATTTAAAAATCAAACTTTAAAACTAACCCACATTTTGTTAACAGATATTTAAATTTTATTTGGAACGAATTTCCTATTTTCTAGGCTCAATTTTGAAAATCAATAATTAAAGGGAAAACTAACAATTTACATGACAAGAAATTGAAAAACCCAATGGTTATATAGCCGCAAGAATGGAAAGCAAATGTGAACCTCATCGGGATCTAATGGTAAGCACGGTGAAAACCGAAAAGAAGGACAACCGAGAGACATGGGAGAAGAGAAGTGAAAACTGAAAATGGTTCTCAGAACACCCCATTTATCAAAAGCGGAAAAACATATTTTTATCGAGTAGAGCATCGGAGCAAATAAGTGAGTAACGATAAGTATTAAAAATGTTAACCATGGTGTATCCGATCAAGTTATAATAACGTTACAATTATTCCATAATTGAAAATACACATCCCAAAATGAAAATCTCCAATCGGGTCTTCATGTGTGCCGCTTACCCTTGTCATCGTCCTCGGTCCTCCGCACTCGGCTATGTTAAAAACGAGGTCCAATGCCCATCGGACCTCGGGTAACTGTAACCTCATGCTCAAGTAAACAATACATGTATGACAGATATTTATGACATTTCAAAGCAATAACCAACACATAAGCACACAACAGATGTAAGGTTAACATAACAACAATACATAGCACACAAAGACATGTAAAGTCACCCGCACTAACCAAAGTGCCACGACGATCTCTCGTGTCCTCAGCGCTAGGAAAACTCAACGGTATTATCAAGACTATAATCCGTAATAAGCTGAATGTATAGGTGGTGATCTAAGACCAAGTCTTAGTCACGGTGCATGTTCCAAGAAAAAGTCTTGTCCATGACCCTATGAAATAATCTATCACATATAAGCATACAAGAAGCATCAGAGTTAATGTTACAATACGCGTCCGTACCTTAGTCCGTGCGGATAGCGGTATGTCTGTCATTTCGTACGTTTTCTCGGATAGCCTATAATAGTATTACCGCATTATTCCCTTATAAATAATATTCTAAGAGATATTCTAGCCACTGATGATCTTTTTACCCATGATAGATTCATTATTCCAATTTTACCCTTACATTCCTTCAAAAACGCTATTGCTGTATTTTTCGGCGGTTTTGTTAGAAAATTCGTAAAATCATAATTATTTCTAAAAAAATCGAAATGAGGTTCCGTAAAATTTCCCATGACCATTGACATGTCTAATTTTAAATAAAAATAACGGCTTTTAGTCGAAATATATTAGTCATTCCCAGTTTTTCTGTTTTCAAACGTTGTTACAGTTTAACTTCCAAAACGTGACCCAACTTCAAGAATTATTTTCTTTTTTGTACAGACCTAAAAACTTTACAAAATTTATATCAATGGAAAGATATACATGTCTACTTTACCCATTTAATTTTTCATAAGTTTAGGACGTCATTTAATATATACAAGAATTCCTACAATATGACAGACTCCATAAACACCGAAATCCGGGAATTTTCTCAACTTTTGCAAATTTGATTTTTTGAATACAAGAATCATTTTCTACCTTGTTCTTTATCTATTTTGCATTTTAAAAACCATATTAACCTTAATATCATGTGGGTAAAATTATTTTACAAATTCATAGATTAAACTAAAATTCTACCAACATCTAAAAACTAGAGCTCAAGAACTTACCTCTTGAAGTTCTTACTCCTTCACCTTGCTCCTCAACTTTCACCACTCTCACTCTCACTCTTACTACTCAATACTCAGCTGCTTGGAGCTGATTGTGTGAAGAATGAAGAGAAAACATTCTCTATTTATAGGCTAAGACTAGTTCAAAGTGGTACATAGAATAATGAGTAAGTGCACTTCTACATAGGTGCTGAATCTGATTTCCAAATGTGTAATGGGTTGGCCTAATTTGTGCACCATGAAGGAATAAATAAAATATGGGAGATATGTGGTATTTGAGTCATCCTTTCATTACTTTGTTAAGGAGATGGAATGTATACGTATGTCTTTGTGATAATAGAGATAAAGATCATAAAATATATATATACTTCCTACTTAGCCACTATGCTTGGCCGAAAATGAATGAAATGGAGCATGCACCGTATAACACCTTCATTAACAATAGTGAGTGGCTGATTGGGGTATTATAGGTTCAATGCGTATTTATTATTTAATGGCAATTAAGAAAGGACAGATCGGCGAAAAGTGAGAGCAATAGGACAAAACACTCTCCAGGTTAGTCAAATGTTTTAGGGCTAAGTATCAATTTTGTCTCTGAAGTATACACCCAGGAGCAATGTTGCTCTGGAAATTTTTTTAGGAGCAATGTTGCCCCTAGAAGTTTAAAAAGGTAGCAATATTGCCCCTCCATTAACAGCCCTAACGGTCAAACATAGTCGACCGCATTATGCTGGTGTGGAATATAATCTTTCTCACTTTTTAAAGTTGCAATTTTGCCCTGGAAGTACTCTTAAGAAAAAAAAAATTGCGTTGGAAGTTTTTTTTTTTTTTTGCTCAATGTTGCCCGAAAGTCTAAAAACGTATGATATGATTAAATAACATACTTAGCCTTTCTTAATATCTCAAAAAAAAAAAAACGTCAATATGGTCTTATAATTAGGACCGGAGGTAGTATGATTAAGTAACTAATTTAGTTTTCTTAATTTCTTTTTTTAAAAAATAAAATCAACCCCCGTCTTATAATTATAATCATGACAGGGAGGGAGTGGGGTCACAATTTTTTTTTTTAAAAAGTAAACATAGCCTACTCCTTCTTCCCCCAAAGGGTCCTCCATCGCAGTATTCAAGAAGCCCAACGTCCGTTATGGGAAGGTTGCGAACACTTTGAAAATAGTGAATATTCATCGCTATCGGCTACCCTAGCAACACTAAGCTTGAAGACTGATCACCATATGAGTGAAAGGAATTACAACGAAATGATGCAGATCATGAATAAGCTTGTTCCCAAAGACACTAATTTGCCGAAGGATTTTTACCAAGCAAAAAAAGGTGAAAGAGCTTGGGCTTGGATGTGAAAAAAATTCATTGCTGCCCCGCAGGATGCATGTTGTATTACAAGGATGATGCCGAGCTGACCAATTGTAAATTGTGGACATGACGGATATAAAGTTGTGGGAAAGGAAGGAAAAAGACCCGTCAAGCATTAAGCAAGATGTGATACTTTCCTCTGGTGCCCAGACTTACGAGATTGTATGCATCAGAACAAACTGCTGCTCACATGAGGTGGCACCGGGAGCATCGTAGGGATGAAAACTTTGTGATGCATCCATCAGATGCCGAAGCTTGGCGTAAATTTCACGAAGCAAATCCTTTCTTTGCTATGGATCCCCGTAATGTTCGTCTTGGTCTATGTTTGGATGGATTCGCTCCTTTCAACAATATACGGGCAGGAATTATTCCTGTTGGCCAGTCATTGTGACTCCGTACAACCTCCCACCTTCTATGTGCATGAGAAGAGAGTTTTTCTTCCTTAACGCGTTAATCCCTAGGCCATCGAACCCAAAAAAGAAGATAGATGTGTATTCACTATCTTTTATTAGTTTTGATGAAGAGTTAATCTTATATTTGAAAATGATTTACATTTTCCTTTCATTATCTTGATTTGAAAATATCATATAGAAAGGGATATTTTGATAGTTGGTTGCACAAGCCGTGAGGCGGTGCATAAATTAGCGGTTGAGATACCATGTAATGCCATGGTAGAGGTATCACTACGGAATTACATTTGGTATGAACTAACACATTTCTCTCTTGCAAGAAAGTTTTACAATTATGGCAGGAGAATTCATTTTGTACAAGAACTTTCCTTAATACACCTCAAAGAGCAACAATTAAATTAAGGAAAGATGCTTTGTGTTTCAATCACACTGAAGCTAAGCTATGCTCTAAAAAAGGAAGAGGAAAACCTCTTGAAGCCACCGAGACATATTCGTAGAAGAGCTATATGAAGAAAAGAAAAGGATGGAAATGATATCATACAACAATAAAGCATGTAAATGGATTTCATCGATCATTCATTAATTTTCAAAACATACATGAGCATTTCTAATCTCTATCTTTTTATATTTAGTGAAAATTTTGCACATTTGGTATCTATATGCTTTAATTGTGAAAGATGTCTTGAAAACCTCTCCAAATTCTCTCAAATTTGTTTTTCATAAAAGCATTCCAGATTGCATCTCTTCTTAACTTCAACTTTTTGCTAATGACAAATAAGGGCGAGAGAATGGCATGAAAAATATGATATGTTGGGTCCAATTTTCATATTCATACATATTTTTTCTTAAAGCATTTGCCATCATAAAAAAGGAGGAGAATGTTGGATATGATTAGTTTTGAGGTAAACTTGTTATGTCTGTTTTGCTTATTTCTCGCTTTCGATCGATTGTTTTTGTTTGTTGTTATTTTATTTTATTTTTGAATATATTGAGATGTGCACACAAAAATGACAGAGATAGACAAGCGAACGGAAGAGTAGTAGAAGAAGATAGATGAATGACTTCCCATAACTTCTTCGAGGAACGCAAAATGGTATTACTCTTCTCCTGACCATCCAAAATTTTCTTTGTTCCTTCTTCTTCGTCTACCTCTTCTTAGAGTTCTCTCTAAGACAGCTTAGGTACTTTCCTCTCTGAATCTATTTGTTTTAATTCCTTTGGTGAAAGATCTGGAAACAGAGTTCTGTCTGAGGCAGCTATGGTGTTTACAATCTCACCCTTTTTTTCATAGAAAGGAATTTTTAAGACCGGATTTGAAAATATATACGGTTTTAAAAGTTCATTCTTTTTCTTTTTTTTTTTTTTTTTTGAAAATGGACTTTTAAGACCGGATGTTTAAAAAGTCCAGTCTTAAAAATGTGACTTTTAAGACCTCATATTTTAAAAATCCGGTCTAAAAAGTATTATTTTTTAAGACCAGACGCAAGATCCGGTCTTAAAAGTGACAGACTTTTAAGACCGCCTTAAACAAGACCGGCCACAGATCCGTTCTTACGATACCTCTTTCGTCCGATCTTAAAAATCTTTTTTCCACCCGTGTTTCATGATATATTTGCCTTTCCAATCACTTTAATCCTTGTGGTTTGTCAGAAATCAAATACGTCGTGCAGGTATAAGAATATATCCACAAAAAATAATTCGAATGGCTCAGGCTAAAAAAGACCTGATGGAATATACTTTTATCGGCATCAAATTAAAAAATTTAATATAATTGCAGGACGATGAAAGGCATCGCTAAAAGTCTAAGTTCTACCTCAACAAAGTATAATTTTTATGACACATGAAATTAATAAAACCTCATAGATATACACGATTAAGACATCTAACCAAACTTAATCTTAGTAATTTCATGATATATTTTCCTTTCCAATTACTCAAATCCTTGTGGTTTGCCATAAATCAAATATGTCATACAAGTATAAGAATATATCCACAAAAACTAATTAGAATGGATCAGGCTCGAGCAAATGCAATTATCTCTCTTATCTTATCTCAACAATGTCCCGATAGCAGTGCACTGAAGGAACAGATGATGCTGGAGAATGAGAGACGCCGTTATCAATGGCGTTCCTTTCTTCAATGGGATGTTATTTTCAGAATTAACTCAGAGAGAGGGCGGAGAAGCATGTCAATTATGGTTTCATTTCCGTGAATGGTTACTTATCCCTCAAACCAAACTCGGAGTCCTTCAATTGCAGTTGTTGGTGCTAAGGGATGCTATGACTTTCATCCTTAGACAACAACTCATTGACCACCATAATGCATTTCATATACACTATAAACTGATTAAGAAATCTCATATAAAAATCATTACTAGAACAAGGAATGTTTTTTGGAATCTGTCTTGCCTTCTATAAGATGTTTGTACACTATTAAGATACTTTGTAATTTCTGTTTTTTCAGTTTAAATATAATTACATTTCATTTGGGAAAAAACCAAACATAATCTCTAAATCATTTCAATATCAAACCGTACACTTTTTTCAGTTGTGATTAATTATTTATTGGTGGACGTTGAATTTGCAAATCTGGGCTTTCCTCACTTGAAAAATTATTAGATATATTTAGGGCCCATTTGGTAGGCAGAAGAGGTGGGAAGGGAAGGGAAAGATGAACAAGTTTCCTTGTTTGGTACACTTTTAGAGTTCAATTTTCTCAGAAACTCACGTTTCTGAGCCCACCAATTTTTCTTTAAAGGTGGAAAGATAGCCCCAAAATTAATGAGAACCCAAGTTCTTTCTATAAACCGTGAAGCTTTCGTACTTATTTACCCCTCATAAACATTTGTTTTCTATAAGCCAAGAAAATATGATTACTTTCAAATTTGATAAGAGAAGATTTTGGACAAATTCGAATTTTTGTGTGTCAAATAAATGTTTCGTCATAAAATTTAAATTTAACCCATAAATTTGAATTTGATGTAAGAAAATTCGTATCAAATTCAAATTAAGAAAAAAATCATTTTCATTTTGAATTAATTACTTTTAAAGATAAAATAGGTTTTTATTGATTCTTTTCCAATTGTCATCCCTTCATTTTCTTCTTACCAAACAACTCATCTTCCCTTATACCTCAAAATCTTCATTTCCTCCTCTAAATTTATTTTCCTCCTCAAATCCTTAGATTTTGAACCCCATCTCATTGATTTTCTTAACCACATAAAAAAAAAAACATAAAAATAACAAATCACATTTGACATGTCTCACAATTCTCTTTATTTTCCAAACTCTCCCTCCCTCCATGAGTTAATTCATTCTGAGTTGTACATACTCTCAACACCAAAACCTCTTTCTCCTCCAGCATGTCACATATATTTCTTCAGTTAAGTACTCAAGCGTCTCCAGATTAATCCTGAAACTTATCAAAGAGATGACGATTCGATGTCATTTCATGTGAACATGTTGTTCAAGCAAACCCACCGTTATTAACAGTGAAGACCGCGCGCAAGTGATGACATGGAATAAAAATCTTGCATAACTGAATTGCATGCGTTTAAGCGTGGACCAGTTTTATTGCTCAACGCAATGAGCATCAAGTGCTGTTCACCGCTGCATACCAAATTAATTTAGCTAATTCAGACTAAAATGGAAAAATCCTATATAAAGACGGTTGGATTACCTAAATTCTAGTTTGAGTCACTAAACTTAACAAATTATATATCAGGTTATACGTGATAATTAGAAATTTAAATTTTGGGTTAAATTACCTCCATACCCCTTAGTTATTAAAAAAAGTAAAATTGAAAACATCACCCACTAAAATAAAATGTTGGTAGTTTTGAGGCTTCATTCCAAATCATTCATCTGGTGTGTTTATCTCATAATTGCCAGTAGATTTCACTCGCCTTGTATGTTCAGTATTAAGTCTTTTGATTTGATGAATTGTTGTTTAAAACCACTTTTTATAAAAAGAAAAAGGAAAAGAAATTTACCAATATGAAATGGCATCAATTCGTTCGTATAGCTTTGCATTTGCATTTCCATTTCCATTTCCATTTCTATTGCGGTGTTCAAGTCGAACAGAGCTCAACTTATTCACCTATCTAGGTCATCAATTTATGAATTTCATATTTAGGGTTGTATTTCTGGGAATTGAATTTTTCCTTTGTTTTGTACCAAATAGCACATCAATATCTACCAATCCAAGCCCCTAGTCTCTATATCTAAAATTGGTGATGTTTTGATCTCTCTCTTTTTTGCTCCAAAATCTATGGCTTTTTGATATTATATGTGGCAGTTGAATGAGGGACTCTTTTACTTCTGCCCCGGCAGTTTCATATACAGGTTCTGGGGTGTTGGCTTCCTGAAGCTCTCTCGTGGGTTGTCAGCATTCCCAAGTCTTAGACATTGAGATGATCTCATATAGCTTTGCAATTTCCTAATGATATAAAGATAATTTAACTCAAATTTTAAATCCCAAATTATAACGCATAACTTAATATATTATTTGTTTACTTTAATAACTCAAATAAGAATTTGGGTAATTCAACGCCTTTATATGAGATTTTTCCTAAATTCTTTTACTTTTTTTTTAAAAAAATATTTAATATGCATAGAATTTAAAATAAAGTAATCTTTAATGTCAATTTTTCAAAAGATAATTTCGTATTTTTCTCAAAAAACAGATAATTTTTTATTTGAAAATTTTAAATCATGCCTATTGAATATTTATTTTTTAACTGTGTAGATCTCAACATGCTCTTGGTATTCTTTTTTTGGATTGTCCGATTTATAACAAATAAGGGTGTTCCTAGTAAAAACGTTTCATTTCCTCCTTATGCTTCCTCTTGCTCCTTACTTTTCAATCCTTCTTACTTTTCAATTCATTATTTTTCCTAATGAAGAGATCTTTCAAATCATCTAGGTCCATCTCCTTTGCAGTAATCTGCTCGGGGAAGAGTGGATCTCATGCTGTCAAAACCAACTCCTCTGGAAGTTTGGACAATTTCTTTTAATGAAACCAGCCAAAACAGAGGATTATTACTTCTCTCACATGATCAAGAAACAGAACACAATTTATTCAGATAGAGAAGAATTTGTTGGGTTACCCCGGTTATACTTTTTCAGACTTGGATCTTTAAAAAGGAAGAGAAGAAAACAAAAAATCCATGGCTGCAGCTGGACACCCGTATTCATTCGTCATTACTAAGCTCAGTCTTTACGGTCGAACTTCACTGGTGATCATGTTCACGACGGTGTCAGCGTCGGCATCACTCGTCCCTTCTAGTTTGTCATGAGACTAGGAAGGAAGGAAAAGAGGGGAGAGACGGAAAAAAAGCAGAGATCCCAAGCCTACTGTAGCGCTACCTTTCGGTCTTATTTGACAATGCCAATGCCAATGCGTGTTCAAGAAGGAAGTCAGATTATTCAGGTGATAGCCTAGAGATTAGTAAAAAAACAAAGGAGGAAAACAATATAAAGAAATATGAATTTAGTGTGTTATGTAGTGGGTGTCCATTAAGAAATTCGTACTACTTGTCAATAGAGATGTGTAAAAATAACCATTATATTTTTATGTTTAAATGTTGGCAAAAAAATATATTTAAATATTAAAACAAATTAGTAATAAATCTATAAATATTTTAACTATTATAATTAAATTTTATTATTTTAATTATCACCGGTTTGACTATGGGTTGACACTCAATCTGATCCACCACAGACCTTGACCCATTGTCTCATACAATTCATTGAACTGTCCGGTTTTTAATACCTTAGATATAAGATCTGCATGTATCTATTTAATTTGTGTTTGTTTTGCCAATGATCCTGAAGTCAGGTGGCATCTATGGGTTGAGAGTATGTCCAAATTAGGTTCTCTCTTTTCTTGAGTCTTGTCTTCTCCCTCATGAGAGCTTCTTCGTTTGGTGTTGGGGGTTAATTAATTAATTAAAATGTCCAAATATAGGTTAATTAATTCATAGAGGAAATCATCATAAAGTTCAATCAAAATCAAATAACACATAATTATAACACATCAGTTTTAATTTTTAGATATTTCTTGTCCCTTCATAGTCTTTACTCTTTACCACTTCCTAGTTCTACTTTATGAATTTTTATATTTTAAAATATTTTTTGGCATAAGATAAATAAATTTAAACATTTATTAAAACTTGTCATAGAACTATCCCAATTGTTTATGAAGTGCAAAACACTTAAAAATGAATAATTGTTAAGAAATTGATTTATATTGTTCACAAGGCTATCCTACTTATTCATAGGATTATTCGACTTGCTCATAATGTTGCTCATAATGTATAATGCACTTGCAAATTTGTTCTTCTTAAGAAATTAATTTATTATCTTGTTAACAAAAATATATCACTTATTTATAGGGATATTCCACTTATTCATAATGTGTAAGACACTTATTAACTATGATGTAAAGTAAATAGGGATATAACGTTATTACATATATTATTTTGTGCATATAATAATTGAAGATCTTCGTAAGCCCAGTGGTCATACCACTTGTGGTGCTAATTGGGGAGTAGGCTAGTGTTCATACCTCTTATTTCCCTAAAAGGAATAGGTTCGAGCCTACTCTTAGCAACTTTGATGGGAATTTCTTTTCCAGCCACCAGAATCCTTTTCCTACCACTGGAGCCTGGTACCTAGCCTGCAATCGGTAAATTATGATGTTTAAAAAATAAAAAAAATAAAAAACTAGGCAGGGGCAATCATGTCATTTCAGCATAAAAATTAATTCACTTTAGCCCAAAGTTCATGTAGTGATGTTTCAAAATTTGTTGAGGGCTATTTGAAATTAAATTGCTACAGAGGTCCTTTACTAAAATTTTCCCTAAAATAAACTTATAATAAGCATCAGAGTGATAAATATTTATGATATTACTGATTTAGGTCCATAAAAAATTTAATTGATAAGAATTACTTAATAAATTTTTGTCTCTATTGCTTAAGGGATGGGTTCGAACCTACTCTTGGCCACTTTGATGGGAATTTATTTTCCAGCCACCGAAGCCCTTTTCTGGGCCAAGCACCAGAAAATGCTAATTGTTTTTTTTTATAAAAAAAAATAAAAAAAGAGGCAACATGTCACTTCAGCATAAAAATTAATTTCATTTTGTCCCCAAGGTCCTACAGTAATGTTTCAGAATTTGTTGGGGGCTATTTGAGATTTAATTTCTACGAGAGGTCCTTTACTGAAATTTTTCCTAAAATAAACTTATAATAAGGACCATCATGATAAATTTTTATAACATTACTCGATTTAAGTCCACCAGAAATTTAATTGGTAAGAATTACTTAATAAAATTTTAAATTATGCTCTAGTGGTCAATTTTGTCTCCGTGGAGGCGAAAATTTGTGTTTATTGTTAAATGGTCTATGTTGGTCTGTTCATGAAACTCTTTTTCGTTCATGGCCAATTATTTATGTAATATTATTTGATAAAAAACTTTATATTTGTATGATTTCTAATTTATATGCATTTTTATTCATTAACTATATTTAATTATGTGTTTTAGCATTGCCAAATTTTTCAAGTTAACTTTTTCACTTTTTTATAATTTTAATTTTAATTTTTGTCTTATAATTATCACAAAATATATACATATAATAATTATATTATCTAATAAGGTTTACATCATTTTCTATCTAAACCTGTTTGTCAAAATAATCATTCAAACAAGTTTCAATTTCAGAAAAAGTTACTTATGTCACCACCAATCCAAACATAAATCATAGTACACAATCTTACTTTTACCTTATCTTAAGTTTGCAAAAGTCAGATTGCAAAAAATACCACTTTTATCATTGTTATCCCAAACACTTACGAATAACTACAACCTTGCGGTTGATTGATTTTGATCCGTGTGGTTTTTCAGGGAAAATTGTACCTATGCCCAAGTAATAGAAAATACGATATAAAAGTCTCTTAAAATCTCAAATTTACAGTGAAGTCCCATGGGACATTTATACAATATATTTCAATTCAAATGTGAAAAATTCAAAATACTCTTAATGAATACACAATCATCCTCTCCCTCTCTCTATTTAATCAATAGGGTTATTTTGGACTTTTCATTTTTAAAATATTTGCAAAAATGTCTCACAGAACTTCACTACAAATTTAAGATTTCAAGGGATTTTCTGTTGTATTTTCTCTTTCTTTGAACTTAGGTGCAATTTTCTCTTTTTTTACTACAACTATTTATTTTTTTGTGAGGATATGTCTCACTCAGTTTTTGAATTAATTATATGAATATAAGCTCCTTAAACTTTAATATAAAACACACTAATATAAATTAAGTAACATCGTAGGTTAAGTATGTGTTTAGTTTTTTATGTTTAGATTAAGTTCCAATTCTAAGCACTATTAGAAAAAAGGCATTTAAAACCATCACATCTAGACCTCTTATAGGCAGAGATGGTTTAAAAATTATGATCGGTTGCATTTTTATAAATATTTATAAGATTTCAGACCGGTTTTGCGAACAAAAAAAATACTTTTAAAACCTGATGTTTTTACGACCGCTCTCAAAGGCATTAAAATAATATTTATAGGCTCTTAGACCTGTTCGGTATACAACCGGTTTAAAATATACTTTTTAAACTTGGTGTTTGTTCAACCGGTCTAAACAAATGTCAAAAATATTTTTTTAAAAAAATATTTACAATCCTTTATACTGGATTTTATTAATTCCGGTTTATAAAATGATCTAAAACCCTAAAAATAATTATATAGACTTCACTTGCCCACCCCTTTGAAACCAAATTTCACGGTCTTTTCATCTTTTTTCGCCATTTTTCGGAAGCTCTCTCCTTCCTCATCTCATTTCTAAGTACTTCAAGAGCAAAAAGTTCTCAACCTTCATTCTACGGTTTCCTCAACACTAGTTATCTTTTCTATGCTTGTTGTTTTCTTTGTGCTCGTTAACTTCTAGATTTGTGCTTATTGGTTGCTTCGTGCTCTTTGGCTTCCAAATCTATGCTTGTCGAATCCAGATCTATACTCTTCAAATCCAGATTGCACAATATCAAGCTCTCATCAAGTCATCGCGATTTCTACACTCGTCTCCATCGCTTGCCGCTTTTTTCCAAGATAATAATGCCAAATTCCTTTTTGTCTTTGTTTAATTTTATTGAATATGTTATTGCTATTTAAATATGGCAAACTTGAATGGATTAATACTTTCTACTATTATGCTATTTTTATTGTTAGATGGTTTGTTGCGATTTTATTAAATATTCTTTTTCCCCCCTAATTTTTTCAAATCTATCTTCTTCTATTTTATTGAGATATCGATTTTATTATGAGATCATATAAAATCGTAGCTTCTCTTCTGAGATCATATAAAATCGAGGCTCAAGACGTATGGGTGTTGCAAGTCCTCCGATCTTGTGTGAACAAATGTCGGTTTTGAGAGGATACACCGACGAAGCGGCATGGCGTGATCTCGCTTTGCCGCTAACGTGATCAACGCAGAAATGTGTATATATATTTGTTTTACTACTTAGCTTTCGCAATTAACCTCGAAGTGTGGCTGAATAGGTTTTATTCATATGCGCAGGCAGAAGCAATCGAAACGGGTCAAAAGTGATGGTTCATTTGTCAAAAATGGTTAATGAATTAAGGGAGTGTATACTTTGAGTTTTTTTTGCCATTGATTCCTCAAATTGGGCTTATGTGCTACTTGGGTTTTATTCCAAGATTTATCTCTTGCAATTATTTTTCATTATTTTATTTTCCCAAATATTACATGGAAAATAAATTTCTAAATTTCTAATTAATTTAAATCATTTAGCCCAGTTCCACCGTTTAATTCTCATATATTATTTTTATAATTTTTAGGCATAATTTATTCCTTATTTGAATTATTCTTTTCCTAAAATAAATTAAGGAAAAAATAAACCTAAATTTCCAATAATTATTCTCATAATTATTTTAAGCCAAAATTTCAATATTAAATTTCTATGTAATATTCCAATTTCAAATCCCAAAATTTGGGATGTTACACCAATTGGATTGGAATCTATGATGGTATGTGAACTATGAATCATTTGAGTTTCCAAGTGTAAGATGAATTATTGACCTACTATATATTGATAACCGTTTTTAAAAATAGGAATAAGGGAAGTATATTTATATGATTCATACTTGAGGGGAAGATTGTTAGAATAAAAGTGTGAGTTGTAATACCTAGATTTCCTAATTCTCATTAACTTTGTATTTTGATAAATAATTAGCAAAATAAAAAGGTGAATATGTGTCTCAAAGAATTATAATCTATTAATTATATTTTCATCCAAATTTCATATTGGAATTAATTAACCAATGGTTAATTATGAGACTACAATTATAGGCTATAAAATGTGACATAAATAGCACATGAAATAATAGTTATTTTATAACGAAAAGAGACAAGAAAATGTTATGAAGACACTTAATTAAATTACAGCAAATTAGCAAATACTAATTGGCAATTAAGCTTGCACTAATTGAGATTAGTAGCATGTGTCTTCAACTTTATAAAAGACAATGGAAATAAGTAGATATAAAATGAGATAAAATGCATAATACTTAAGGCAATTTAGGCCACAATTATACATGGCAAGTTTGGGATAAACATCTCCTTGATTTTTATCCAAAATGTGCATTTAATTTAAGTTGAAAAAGGCAATAAAATCTTCAAAAAGAGGCTGATTATTTTCAAAATATAAGGGGCCAATGGAAGACAAAATTAAGCTTGAAAAATACCCAAATGCAATTTGATTAATTAAGCAACCAATTAGACATAGACAAGTGGTATTTAGGGACACCTAAGGCCTTTATTTTGTTATTAAAATGACATCATAATCTGCCCCAAAAGTCTTTTATTTCAACTGAGGGCTAGGGAAGAAGGTGGACGCTGACCAAAGGAGGGAAGGGGAAGGATTCAAAGTTGAAAAGTGATGACAAGGTCATGTGAGGAGGAGATAACACAAGGATTAAAGGGTAATTAGGCATTTGTGGGGTCCACATAAGCCTTGTCAATTGCCTATAAATAGCAATGGTCCCCTCCACAATTCTTCACACCACAACAAGCAAAACACATTTGATCTTGAGTAGTGAGGGTGAGTGGGGCGAAATATAGGAGCAAGAGAAGCAAGGAACAAAGCATAAGGTAAGGTTCTTAGCTCTCTAGCTTTTTTTATTTTTGGTAGAATTTTGGTTTAATCAAGAAAATTATGAAGTAAAATTATTTTCATGTTTTTAAGGTCACCAATGGGTTTAGAATGAAAAATGGAGTGAAATAATGATGGGAAATAATTTTTGGAATCAAAAGATCAAAATAGTGAAAGTTAGGAAAAAATTTAGATTTCTATTTTCTAGAAACAGTCACTTTGTGGACGTTATTTTATGCAGAAAATGATCTCTAAAAATCATGAAATTTTTCAAAAAGAAAGTAGACATCCAGGAATTTCTTTTGATATAAAATATGTGATCTTTAGAATTTTGTACTTGGAGTTACAAATGTTTGAAGTTGGGTCACGTTTCGGAAGATAATCTGAATAGTGGTTGTTATACATAGATTTTGGTCATTCAAATGATGTCTAAAAATCCTAAATTTTTTTACATATATAGTAGACAACGAGGGATTTCTTTTTATGTTTAACACATAATTTTTAGAGTTTTTTACAAAAATATGTGAATTTTTCAAGTTAATCCATGTTTCTGGACTTGAAACTGGAACAATAGTTGGAGAAATTAAAACTGGAATGACTCAGGCATTTCGAGTTTCTGGGATTATTTTTCCATAAAAACATACATGTTAGGGGTAATTTTTGCTTTAGAAGCACATCATTTTGATTTTTGTGCAATTAGTTATGATTTTTCAAAGTTACTGAAAAATCTGGACAGAAATGCTGGAATTTTGAATTTAAGAAAAAGTAAGGGTAAAAATGGTATAATTAATCCATCAAGGGTAAAAAGGTCAAAAGTGACAAAAATATCTCTTGGGAGAACATTCCAAATAATATGGTATTTATTATAATATCATATAAAATTTAGAAAGGAAATAATACGGTGATAATGATATGGATATCTAGGAAAGTCGGGAATCGTTACCGAAAGGAAATCGTACCGCTAGCTATGCAAACCAAGGTACGGACGCGTATTGTAACTTTAACTTTTCTGTGTCTTGTATGTATATATATAATTGTTTGATTCATGATTGATTGGAGTCATGGGCAAGACTGGGTCTTAAGCCATGCACCGTGAATAAGACTGAGTCTTAGGTCACATGTGTGTTTATATTCAGTTAAGCTGTGGATTATTGTTGTGATAATGTTGCATGCTTGTTTTCCTAGTATTAAGGATCCGTGTCTGGGACACGTGGCACTGTTGAGTGCACTTACTGGTAACGATACATTTGATGTATGCTATGTATTGTAATATCTAAATGTTGTTTTTCATGTTATGAATATCTCAATATATTGTTATTATGTGAACATAAGGTTAATTATGGAAATGTAAAAGTTTGTTGTGTGTTAAGAAACATGTTATAGTAAACTAGAAGTTTACTGATCCAAAACAAATTTATTGTTGACATGACTTGTTTGATCATCCAAGTCATATATATGATACGAACTATCAAAAATTATGTACTGATATCCATTGAAGAACCAGAAGATTCTTCTTGAATAACCAACATATTATATAATTCAAGAATTTTCATATGCTATTTGTTCTCAAAGAAAACTGATTATCACTAAATGTGATTTGATCATTTGAAATAGATATCTACATTTAAGAAACATATCAAAATGAAATATATAAGCCCATTGAAATAGCATGTAAACCATATAAGTGTTCAATCAATTTGATAGATGCATCTATAAAATGGTTACATGTGAGATTACTATTAGTTTGCAATCTGAAGTTAGCAAGAATGTTCGAATAAATTATAAATTATGATGTTAAGCGTGCAATTTCTAGATTATACAGTTCTGAGATCTTTAATTGAAGCCTTCATAAATAGCTAGATCAATAGTTATGAGAACAAAATTTTTATTTTTAGTGTTGGCATATTTGATCTTATATATTGCAAAGACTTATACTAGCCATCAAAATTCTTCCAGTAAAATTGGCTTATGGTTCGGAGCCATATATTTTCCATCTTAAATGTTTGAATGTGCAATATTTATTCATATTAGTCCATCACAATACACATAAATATATATTCAAAGAAAGTTGGGATAAAATTGTTGGGTAAGAACCTACTTCTCTTGTTTGTCTCTAAAAAAAATAAAAGGATGTTTCTAAAGGAAACAAATGGATTTAAAAGACTTATACTGCATACTTAGTCGATTGTTATTTGAAAAAGTTTTCTTAACATGAGGGAGACAAGTTCAATAGATGGAAAAGAGAACGAAAGAGAATGCATTATCAAGTATAGATCCTCAAATATAGTAGTATGAACTATAAGTTCATCAGGTTTTGCATTCATGAATTATTACATACTTTCTGCCAAATGCAATTAGTCACCTAAATAAGAATTACTAAATCTCATATTCCAGTAAAAAATGCTCTAATCAACATAAATGAAAGTGAGATATGCTCGAAGCATAAGAGAATAATCAATTCCAAAAAGAAAAGAGAAAACAACAAATAGTCATGATCATGAAGAGGCATGTACTCCAGAAAAGTGTTGAGATATAACCAATTGCAAAACCTCAAAAGAAGTTCAGGTACCCTAAAAGTAATAAAGATATCTCAATAAATTAAATCACAAAAAAAGGGGGAACCAAAAAGATAAAGTTGTCGACAACAATTTTGAAAATGATATCATGTGATCAAATGGGTATCTTATATGTGGATATGTAATGCAAAGCAGACAACAAGATGATTGGCCAAAAGGAAAAATATGAAATGAAAATAAGATTACACATTCTTTTTCTTTTAAAAAGTATGGACCTGAAGTCCAAATACTTGAAATATAAAGTTATCTCGTTATATATGAATATTTATGTGAAAATATAGATTTTTACAAATGTCCAATGATGATTACGATGAGATAATTAATTTGTGGTGGATGCAATAATTTATGCATATATTATATGTCTGGCAGTATATAAAAAATAACTATGCGTCTATTAGATCTTGTTATAGCCTATGCATATGGTGGCTCACTAAATCTTTTTCGCCCTCAACAGAAAACAAAAGAACTTCTTGATCCAAAAATACCATATCTTAGTGTTATAGGTGCATTAATGTATATTGCATTTGCTGTGAATTTATTGGAAAGATTTAGTTCTTCTCCAACAAGAAAGCATTGGAACAAAATTAAACATATATTCGAGGAACAAATGATATGAGATTATTTTATTTTAACGAATCTAGATCACAATTGATTGGTTATGCAGATGCAAGATTTTTATTTACTTGTGGAGGTATAGTTGTTTCTTGGCGCTCAACAAAACAGACTTTAGCCAATACCTATCAAATCATGTAGAGATAATTGTAGCTCATGAGGCAAGTCAAGAATGTGTAATTGGCTAAGGTCAATGACTCAATATATCCAATCTGTGTGTCATCTATTTCCTAAACAAAATATTCCAACAATACTTTATGAAGATAATACAGCATGTATAGCTCAATTTAAAGGACGGTACATCAAAGGAGATAGAACAAAACATATCTCTCTAAAATTCTTTTTCACTCATGATCTTATTGAAGAGTGGTGGCATAGATGTTCAGCAAATTCGCTCATGTGACAACCTTGCATGTTTGTTTACCAGGACACTGCCAACTAGAACATTTAAAAACTTAGTACATGGTATTGGAATGCGTAGGCTCAAAGACATAAAGTGATATTGTCATCAGGGAGAGTAAAAGTGATTTGTGGTCATAAGAAGAAGTAAAAGTGATGTCATCTTCAGGGGAAGAAAAGATGATGATGTACTCTCTTTTTCTCCTTAATCATGGTTTTGTCGCACTGGGTTTTCCCGGTAAGTTTTTAACAAGGCAGCTTTAACATATATTGTGTACTCTTTTTCCTTCACTAGGTTTTTGTCCCGTTGGGTTTTTCCTAGTAAGGTTTTAATGAGGAAAAATATTTGTTTATGAACATACAAGGGGGAGTGTTATAAACAATATGTGGGTGGATGTTCATAACTCCATGCATAGGATTCTGTAATACCCGGATTTTAGCAAATCTGGAATTTCTGAGATAAAGGAAAATTAATGAATATTTTAATGAAGTAAATTCATGAGATAAAACTGTTATAGAAAATTGTTATAATTATAGAGTAAATTTTCAAAAAATTTCCGGAAAATCGATGAATAGAATGACTAAAAATGATATAATGGTGATAAAACAAATAAAAATATTATGATAAATACTTGAAAGATCATGAAAAATTATGAGAAAAATATGGAAGTGTTATCCCTAATTATGAGAATTTAATAAATTATTTCAGAGGAAATAACCTGAAGAAAAGTTTAAAAAGTATTTCAGAACCATAAAGTAACCTGATGAGGTAAACGTTGTTATATTTTACATAGGATATAAAATGACAATGTCGTATAAAAGTTTGTAAGATAAAAATATACTGTAAAATTGGTAAAGATAAATATATGAAGAAACCTGATCCTAAAAAGATCATTAAACAAAGAAATTAGATCGATTAAGCCTTAACGAAGGCGACGGAATTTTTGGTAAAAAAATATTATATTTTTTTAAAATGGAAAAAATTATGGAAAAATAATTAAAACTGAATTTTAAAATTAAGGGGCCGAAATTCTTAGTATTTTTAATTAAAAAGAATTGTTTAAATAATTAAAATGGTAATTAGAATAAAATAGTAATATAATGCGGTGAGTCGAAACATATAGGCATCGAGGGAAAAGTTAGAAATAAATTCTACAGGTAAACCAGAGGTAAAAGTATTTTCAGACTGATCAAATTAAGTACAAGTGAAATTCTACACGAAGAAAGAATTTACCCAGACGTCGATTCCCGAAAAACCCTAATTCCTAATAAGACGAAAAGGCGATCGACGATAGAGTAGAGCCGATAGGCAAAGTGAGAACCTATAGAAAAAATTGAGTGTTTTCAAACACGGTATTAAGTTAGGCAACAACTTCACATTTTACGATTCAACGAATTATTGTCCAGAAGTTGGTTCTATCGGAAGCGATTTTCGTAACCGGACGCGTTTGTCCGAATATCTTCCGACGTCCGGAAAATACCTGGATATGATCAAAAAGAGGATCAAAATAGATAATATGAAGGAGGATGAAAAGATCTCCAAAGTTACATGCCGGATTTTTGAGTTTAACGAAATCGCGCGAACGGACACCTACGGGTAGCTTTATCTACCGGAGGCCCATAAAGCAAACCATCATGGATGACAACTCATCCATTGACTTTAGGGCTCTTAGATTTCGATCTTGACCATGGATGGCCAAAAGTGTTTTGTCCTAAAAATGCGATCCAACTACGAATCCGATCACGAAGACTTTTGTGGAAATTCCCCTTGTCATTATTTTTCCCTATAAATAGCAAGCTAAGCTCTCTCTTGCTCTCATTCTTCACACCAAATCCGAATCCTAGAGAGGTTCTAGAGAGAGAAGCTCTGGAAAAATTCTGCCTTAGCTCCAATTAAGTTCTTCTGTCCTTAGTTTTTAGTTTCCGTAGTTCTTTCGGTAGTTATAGTAGAACTGTTGTTTTGATCTAGGAAGTTTCAGATAAAAACATAGTTCTGGAATGGAATACGGTCAAAGTAACGAAGTTCTGGCGAAAGATGCCTGACGAGGTAAAAACATAGTGGGGATAATTTTGAAATGGAATACGGTCAAAGTAACGAAGTTCTGGCGAAATTCCGCCAAATTAGGGGTAGAAGGGCAAAATGGTAATTTTTACCTAAAATGCCGAGTTATGATGTCAAATCACTAATGAAAGTGATATTACTCGATAGGGCATCGAAACTGCGATTTTTGCCGTTACGTGCGGTGAACATTTCACGTTTTCCGTAAAAGTACGTTTATCCGCCGAAGTACCTAACGTCGTCAACGAAGGTACGGACGCGTCTTGTAACACTAATCTTGTATCGCTTAAATGCATATATGTGTGATAGATACGTTCGTAGACCGATATACGAGGCGGTTTTACACGGGTTATAGTCATGATAACGCCGTATGTTTTTCTAGCGCTAAGAACACGAGTGGTATCGTGGCACCGGTGAATAGTGCAAGTTTGTTATTGTTGTTTTACATTGTGGGGCTTTACATACCGCGTAATGCTTATGTTTTGTCATAATGATCACATCATATGTAGTGATATACTTGTATTGTCCCATCCGTAATATTGTTTGGGTTTGAGATTAACCGTTACCCGAGATTCAATGATACGGTAAATTGAATCTCGCCTATAGCTTCGGGATCCGGAGGAATACGGATCGAAGATCGAGGCAAGCAAAATTAGTAAACGTGCGACGAGACTTATCTATCTTTACCGCTTTCGCTTATTCACTTTCAAACTCTAGGATTAATGTAATCATTACAATGTTATTACGTTGTGGTTGATGTTTGTTATGAATCGATTACTCACTTCTCCAATGGTTTTAAATATTTGGAAACGTTTTAAAAAAAAAAAAAAATCATATTTTCCATCTCATGGTAATTGACATTACACCATATAACTCCCAAATTGAGTGGGTTTTAGTACATATTTCCTATAACCTTCATATTATATTGCTTAATTCCTTTCTTTATGTGCTTCTAACTCTTATGTGCGTCTTCAACGTGTATGGAGGCATAAATAGAGGTCATGCGTAAGGCTTTAATACACTAATGAACAAAGTGAATGAGATAGGTCATTCTCTTTTCTCTCATTCTTTTGTCTTGTTATTTCTTCTCTTCTTCTACTATACTCTAGTCTTATTATTATTATTATTTTTTTAAATTTACAACAGTTCGTAGTTATTTCTTAACCCTCTTAAGAGATTTTAATTTGTTACCTTCAACAAAAGAGACTTAATCATAATTGGGATTAGAACCTTATTTTATCCTTTTTGTCAATATTGTTTTTTTTTTTTTTGTAAAACTGAAGTAAACAAAAATTAATCCGATAACAACATGCAATTATAATTTTTTATGTGTGAAATGACAATATGTTTGTGCTATTCACTTGTCGTCACTGAGATTTTTTTTTTTTTTTTTTAAATAGAAGGGATTTTTTGTTATTAGATCATTTTCTTCTGATCTCATAGCAATTCTTAATTTTTCTCCCCCTTGCCAATCACGTGATGGAGCTGGATTTTATTACTTTTTATTTACATTACAAGATTCTAATACTTTTTCATGGGACCACTGAGTTGTGACAAACACGGGACCAGAAACTTTAAATTTTGTCGGTCATTATACAAAATCAGCATTACAAGCCAACACCTACGACACCTTATCTTCCTCACATTTTTTAAAAGATCACCCAACATTAAGTGTTTTTTTATTTTTTATTTTATTATTCTAATTTCTTATTAACTTATTAATATTAATTAAATAAAAAATTTAAATATTAATTAAATAAAAAATTCGTTATTATTTTTTAATAATAATAATAATAATATAAACTTAAAATATAAAATGAATCTTAATACTTAATAATATTAACTTAATTTGAATTTTTTTAATTGAATTCACAAAAAGAAAATTATCTTAAAGAACAAAATGTTTGTTATGCTTAATATCTTTAGTTTGGTATGTATTTGTATTAACTTTGCTTTTTATTCAAGTAGTTTTTTTTTCACGAAATTACTTGAAGCCTATGCTTTTTTGAATCCAATTGTAGATATTATGCCAGTAATATTTGTACTCTTTTTTCTCTTAGCTTTTTCTTGGCAAGTTGCTGTAAGTTTTTGATGAGATCCTTAATTTGAATACTAATATTTTCCTAGAAAAATTCAGAATTTATTCGAAGATTCGAACATTTTAATAATCTTGATTTATAAGATCAGATAAGTTTTACAATGTAAATCCTCTCGTGTGTCTTTTTTGTTTACACGGTAGTGATATTCTTTATTTCTTTTTTAATCTTCGGATTCCTATCTAATAATTCAAGACGTAATTCAGAACGTGAAGAATAAAAAATCATAATTTTTATTCTTTTGTGTTTTGTGTTTTCCTACTTTATTTTGAAATATTCTTATTATCCATTTTTCATCTTTCAATTTTAACTTTTATAAATTAGAAATTCTAAATATAAATTAGAAATATATTTTATAAATATATTTCAAAATTTATTAAATTCAATATAGAAATGTATTAAATATATAAATTAGAAATATAAATAAATTAGAAATCAATATTTATATTCTATTTTCAATATTTCAAAAATGAAAAAGAAATAAAAAAAAAAAAAATATAATTATATTCTATTTATATTAATTATATTATATAATAATAATAATAAATCTTGTTAATCGTCCTAATCAAAAAAAAAATCAAATTAATGGTCAAACAATATTTTCGCACCTAAAAATCGCTTGATGTTAAGCGCTCTTTTTTAACTAAACCACGTGTTTAGTTTTGCACATTAAAGCCCACGTCATCGCTCAATGAGCAAAAAAAGTCAAACTTAACGATCAAACGGTATTTTTACATCTAATTTGTAATCACATAGTCACTTTTACACCTCAAAAAAGCACTTGCTACTAGGCGTTCCTCTAACCAAAATATATATGTATTTTTGCATCTTCCCCCTTTATTTTAAAGTAAATCTTGTAACATTATGCCCTCGCTTGGTTTTTAAGACTTTGAATTTTATTTGTGGCTCATGCTGATTATTTTCATCTGGGACCAAGATCCTTATTGTTTAGGCCAATAAACATTTACCTTTGAACTTTCATTGAATCTTTTGATCATGTTGATATTCTTGAAA
Organism: Acacia melanoxylon; assembly: GCA_019022615.1. Lineage (NCBI taxonomy): Eukaryota > Viridiplantae > Streptophyta > Magnoliopsida > Fabales > Fabaceae > Acacia > Acacia melanoxylon. The sequence goes on along the minus strand of JAFJYJ010000003.1, from coordinate 14,735,561 downwards.
AAAATTTCCCCCAGCGTCCATGCTTCCTCTGAGCAAAAAAAAAAACGTTCCTTATTGGAAGTTGGAACCAACTTTCTGACAATTTTTAAAGTCACGAGAAACTTTTAGAGATGAAAAAAAAAAAAAAAATCCATCTCCGTTGATGCCTCGATGGCTCGATCTAAGAGTTAAAGCATATTCCTTTTTTCTTTTTCTTCAACATGCTCATCATTATAGCCAGTCTTTAAATTTTATTGCTCCTCTGAATAACTTTTTTTTTTTCTCAAGGCCTCTGAATAACTTCAATACACTTCATCACACTAATCTCAATCTGAGGGTATATGCTATCAAGTAATTTATCTAGTTTTTTTATAATTTTTTTTTTTAAAAAATTCATTATCTCTTACTCCCTTCGGTCCTAATTATAAGACTTAGTTGATTTTTTTGGAAAGATTAAAAAAGCTAATTAAATTACTTTAGAGTATTTTTGTTTTTTTTTTCTTCAAACTAATTAGTTTGACTAATAAACTAATATATAATCGAATGATACACAATATATAAAATGATTAAGTAATTTATTTAACTTTTTTAATCTATCTAAAAAAAGTTAACTAGGTCTTATAATTAGAACCGGAGGTAGTATATCAAGAACTAAAGAGAGTACTATGTACCAAAACCTTTAGGGCATGTTTGATTTGAGGGAGAGGAAGGGAGTGGAAGGAGAGAGAGAAATTTCTTACCTATCTCTTTACTAAATTGCACATGAAAACTTTTCAATACTCCAAAAATATACTCTCAACAAAAGGAATATTCTTATCATTAATGACAATTTGATCAATTTACTCTTTTTCACTCCCTTCCCTCCCACTCTTTCCCCTCAAACCAAACATACCCTTAACCAAAAATCCAGCTCCATCACATGATTGGCATGGTGAAGAAATTAAAGGGGGGAAATCTTAAAAAAAAAAAAAAAGACCTCCAAACTTTAAAAATGTCAAATCAATAATTTCCCGAATTATGAATTTCTTATTAACTGTAATCAATCTCTTACCAATTATCAATAATAGGAACTAAACATGATTTAGGATTTTGAAATTTTGAAAATCCCTTTTGAGATTTTCCAAATTAAGTGCCAAGATGCAATTAATTTTATTTTTCTTCGCTTTTTTTTTTTAATTGAAAAGGGATAACAATACGGTTCTAAATTATTTCTTAACCCTCTTTAAGAGATTTTAATTTGTTACCTTCAACAAAAGAGACTTAATCCTAAGGATTAGAACCTTATTTTATCCTTTTTGTCAATATTGATTTTTTAAAAACGAAGTAAACCAAAATTAATCATTTTGGCTCTTTTATTGTTGAAAATTAATCAACTCAAAAGTCCGATAACAACATATAGTTATAAGTTTTTATGTAAGAAATGACAACATGTTTATGCTATTTATTTATTATCATTGAAATCTTTTGTTTTTTTTTTTAATAGAGGAGATTTTTTTTTTAATTAGATCACTTTATTGTGATCTCATAATAATTTTTCCTTAGTTTTTCTCCCCTTGCCAATCAGGTGATAGAGCTGGATTTTTTTACTTTTTATTTATATTACAAGATTTTATTACTTTTCATGGGACTACTGAGTTGAGCCAAACACGGGTCCAGAAACTCTACAAGCCAACACCTAGGACACCTTTTTTTTTGCTCGAAAAAAAAAATTCTATATTTCATATTTCATCACCTAGGACACCTTAGCTTCCTCACATTTTTCATATTTCATCGAAGGTACAAATCTATATATATATATATATATATATATACAGAGATTGAATTTTATTAGTAAATAATTTATATGGGAAAATCTGGGGTCCTTTTTGGGAAAAAAAATCCCAGAAAGGGCCCCAAGATTTTGAAAACCCAGAAAGGGCCCTATGACCCTTTTTGGGATTTTTCATTAACTTGTTTTAGTTGTTAACGGGGCGATATTGTTGTAAATATGATCATTTTTTTAGTTGTAAAAATATTGTTGTCGATGTATTTTTTTAGTTGTAAACGGAGGGATGATATTGTTATTAATGTATTTGTTTTAGTTATAAAAATTTCATAAATTTATCCCAAGGGCCCTTTTTTAGTTTTTCAAAATCTTGGGGCCCTTTTTGGGATTTTTTTTTCCCAAAAAAGGCCCCAAGACAGATTTTCCCTATTTATATAAATGCTTTCTCATTAAGGTATATTTTGATTATTTTCTGAAATTATGTGGGTCCTTCTCTGGTATTTTCTTAGTCCCTCACAGCTATTAAATTGGTCCTTTACAATTGAGATAATATAAAGTTAAAAAGAAAAATATATAGTTAAAAAATTTGACTGACATATTAGGTAGAGTGTTTTGTCCTATTGCTCCCACTTTTCGTCGATCTGTCATCTGTCCTTTCTTTTTAGTTTCTAGCAAAAATTGCCATTAAATAATAAATACCCATTGAACCATTTTCAGTTTTCACTCCTCTTCTCACTGATACCTCTCTTCAATTGTCCTTTTCAGTTTTCACTTCTCTTCTCACTGATACCTCTCTTCAAATTGTCCTTCTTTTCAGTTTTCACTGTGCTTAATTATGATGAGGGTCACAGTTGCTTACTTGCTTTCCATTCTTGCAGCTCTAAAACCATTGGGTTTTTAAATTTACTGTCATGCAAATGGACGTGGCTGCTATCGTCCTTTTCTCTGAGACTTGTACAGTTTTGGTACAAATATGTATGCTCCCACTTTTTTAAAAGATAGCATTTATTATTCTGAATTAAAGAGAGTAATCCTTTCCGTGATTATTGCCGGAAATGGACATCTTCAACTTTCAATCCATCTAAAAAGGGGGCCATGGTCCACTACAGTGGACCATGCACTGTTTTTGTAGGGAGGGGGTCTTTGCCCAAAAAAAAATAAAAAAGAAAAAAGAAAAGACAGGGGTTCACTGCTCCGTCCCTGCAGTGGACCGAAGACCCCGCTCTAAAAAAATAAGAAGCTTTTTGATACAAAAAGTAACAAAAAATCACTTGGCTTTTATAAGTCTATCATAACTTAAAGCCATCATAAACACACCTTATTTGTTAGTTTTAATAATTGATTTTCAAATTTGAGCCTAGCAAATAGGAAATTCGTTCCAAATAAAATTTAAATCCCTGTTAACAAAATGTAGGTTAGTTTTAAATTTTGATTTTTAAATCTGAGCCCAAAAAATTGCACATTCGTTTCAAACCTAACTGAATAATTAATTCAAAATATTGTTAGTTTTAAATATTGATTTAACAATATGATGATATATCTTCAAAGAAAATTTAAAAATTTAAAAAATATGGTTTATTTTTAAATATTGATTTCCAAATTTGGACCTAAAAAATTGCTAATTCGTTTCAAAGCAAACTGGAAAACGAAACGTGGGCTAGTTTCAAATATTGATATTCAAATCAAATCAAATTTTAAACTATATGATAATGCCCACTAAATTAATAACATAATGGTTCCTTACCTGTAACTAATGAAGAAAGTGATAAATGAACTTTAAAAAACTTGAGAAAATCCCATAAAAATGCAAACAAAATTGAGAAAAGATAAATTTGTGCTGTCAATTTATTAAATCTCAAGTCAAAATTGGAGGAGAAATTTGAGATTTTCAATTGTGACCAAAAGACTAAATTGCCCTGAGTACAATAAAAAAAAATATAGAGAAGAGATATCTATACGCGATTGAGTCTTAGCAAAGGAGTGAAAATTGCGAGAGAGAAACCTAAGAAGAAGAAGAAGACGAACAGAGGCTTGTGGTTTCAAAGGTGGCTGAGCGAAGAAGAGGAAGGGAATGACGGTTTTTGAGGGGCTTCGACGATGTTGGAGTTTGAAGGTGGTTGAGCGAAGAAGAGGGGCTTCGGCGACGGTTTGTGGAGAGACCATCAGTGATCGGTAATTCTAGGGGCACAAGATTCAGGGATCAATAACAGTAGTACTCTATTGGTTAACAACATCATAATTTACATTAATGACTTTACTTTTATGATTCAGAACTTTAAATCCCTAAAACCCTTTTATGGTAGCCCTCAATATGAAACCCCCCACCCATTCAAATACTCCTTTGATAGATGATTAGCAAACATATATTCTTTATTTGCAATCTCTATCTAAAGCATATACAGAAAACAATATTTACATACTCTTTACCCTAATCAATATTTACAAATAACAACTTTAGTAATAAGAAACACTTAAAATCAGTGACAGAACCCTATACACATACAAAATCAATGATGAAGCCTCTTTTGTTGGGGGTAACAAATTAAAGTAGGGTAAATAACAACCTTATATTTATCCTTTAATTTATTCAAAAAAAAAAATCAAAATAACTGAAGTGAACAAAAATTAATCATTTTATCACACTTTAATAATTTAATTTCTCTCCCCATGACAATCACGTGATGGATCTAGATTTTATTACTTTTTCTATGGGACCACTGAGTAGAGAGCCAATCAAGCGACAAGAACTCATTTCAAGACCTCTTAGGTTCATGTACCTAAAAGGTGATAAAAATATGGGAAAATGCATTTAAGGGCTCTTTTTGGAGAAAAAAAAATATCAAAAAGGGCCAAGATCCTAGAAATGATTTTCGGGTTAATATGGTGATATAATTGTTAATTAGGGCTGATATTGTTGTTAATGTAAGCGATTTAGTTGTTAAAATATTGTTGTTAATGTGATTTAGTTGTTAGCAATTATTGATTTTGTTGTTAATGTGGGCGATTTAGTTGTTAACTAAAAATCCCGTAATTTTCAAAAATATTTTGTTTCAATAAGTTTCTCCTAAAAATATTTCAATAAGTTAAGTCATGAAAAAAGGAACCAAAAAGATAAAGTTGTCGACAACAATTTTAAAAATGATATCACGTGATCAAATGAAGATCTTATATATGGATATATCATGCAAAGAAGATAAAAAGATGATTGGCCAAAAGGAAAAATAAAGGAAAAAGACGCAATGAAAATAAGATTACACATTCTTTTTCTTTTAAAAGGTATGAACTTGAAGTCCAAATACTTGAAATATAAAGTTATCTGATATATATGAATATTTATGTGAAAATAAAGATTTTCACAAATGTCCAATGATGATTTGATGAGATAATTCATTTGTAGTGGATGGAATAATTCATGCATATATTATATGTCTAGTAGTATATAAAAAATAACTATGCGTCTATTCAATCTTGTTATAGCCTATGCATATGATGACTCATTAAATAGTGAAGTTTACATGAAAATACTTGAAGAATTCTTTTCTCCCTCAACCAGAAAATGAAAGAACTTTTTGATCTAGAAATACCATATCTTAGTGCTATAATTGCACTAATGTATATTGCATTTGCTGTGAATTTATTGGAAAGATTTAGTTCTTCTTCAACAAGAAGGCATTGGAACAGAATTAAACATATATTCCAATATATTCGAAGAACAAATGATATGAGATTATTTTATTCTAACGAATTTGGATCACAATTGATTGGTTATGCAGATGCAAGATTTTTATCAGATCCACACAATGGTAGATCTTAAACAGAATATTTATTTAATTACTTCTAGAGGTACAATTGTATCTTGGCGCTCAAGAAAACAGACTTTAGCCGCTACCTATCAAATCATGCAAAGATAATTGTAGCTCATGAGGCAAGTCGAGAATGTGTTTGGCTAAGGTTAATGACTCAATATATCCAATTAGTGTGTCGTCTATTTCCTAAACAAAAGATTCCAACAATACTTTGTGAAGATAATACATCATGTATAGCTCAGTTGAAAGGACGGTACATCAAAAGAGATAGAACAAAACATATCTCTCCAAAATTCTTTTTCACTCATGATCTTATGAAGAGTGGTGACATAGATGTTCAAAAATTCGCTCATTGTGACAACCTTGCATATTTGTTTACCAAGACACTGCTAACTAGAACATTTAAGAAGTTAGTGTATGGTATTGGAATGCGTAGGCTCAAAGACATAAAGGGTTGTTATCATCAAGGGGAGTAAAAGTGATGTTGTGGTTACAAGAAGTAAAAGTGATCTTCAGGGGAAGAAAAGATCATGATGTACTCTTTTTTCCTTAATCATGGTTTTGTCCCACTGGGTTTTCCTGGTAACGTTTTTAATGAGGAAGGTTCAACATATATTGTGTACTTTTTTTTCCACTGGGTTTTTGTCCCATTGGGTTTTTTCTAGTAAGGTTTTAATGAGACATAATATTTGTTTATGAAGATCCAAGGAGGAGTGTTACAAACAATATATGGGTGGATGTTCATAACTCCATGCATATGATTCCATCTCATGATAATTCACATCACACCCTATAACTCTTAAATTAAGTGGGCTTTAGTACATATTTCATATAATCTCCAATTGCAACATTATGTTACTTAATTCCCTTCTTTATATGCTTCTAACTCTTATGTGTAGTCTTCAATGTATGGAGACCTATCAATAAAATGCAAAGTACAAATGAAACAAAGTGAATAAGATAGGTCATTCTCTTCTCTCTCATTTTATTGTTTGTATTTATTCTCTTCTTCTACTTTTATTTTTAGTCTTTTTATTTTCTTTAAATTTACAACAGTTCTTAATTATTTCTTAACCCTCTTAAGAGATTTTAATTTGTTACCTTCAATAAAAGAGACTTAATCCTAATTGAGATTAGAACCTTATTTTATCCTTTTTTGTCAATATTGTTTTTTTTTTTTTTTGTAAAACTGAAGTAAACAAAAACTAATCCGATAACAACATGCAATTATAATTTTTTATGTATGAAATGACAATATGTTTGTGCTATTCACTTGTCATCATTGAGATGTTTTGTTATTTTTTGAATAGATGAGATTTTTTTGTTATTAGATCATTTTCTTCTGATCTCATAGAAATTCTTAATTTTTCTCCCCCTTGCCAATCAGGTGATGGAGCTGGATTTTATTACTTTTTATTTATATTACATGATTTTATTACTTTTTCATGGGACCACTGCTGAGTTGTGCCAAACACGGGACCAGAAACTTTAAATTTTGTCGATCATTATACAAAATCAGCACTACAAGCCAACACCTACGACACCTTAGCTTCCTCACATTTTTCATATTCATACCAATCTATATATATACAGAGGTTGGATTTTATAAATGCTTTGTAAATTGCAAACCATATCTTTGCACCGACCGAAACCATAAAATAAAATCGGTATGAAATATCTTTTCCTACATCAATTAAAGATTACTTGAGATGGAGACTGATTCTAATTAAACACATTAGAATATCTTAATACAAATTTAATCTATTAATATATCGAAGTCACTAAATATAGTATGACCTTTCAATCTGACACCAGATTTGGTTTCCAATTAGTGGTCAAATATTTATGTATCTGGAGGATGAGTTGTGTATTAAATAAAGTCACATGTATAAAGAACGATTTTATCTATAGTATTCTGATAAATAATTCTTATAATATAGTATTTTACTAAATTTTTTAATTGTTAGCATTTGACTAAAAAGCCCAGTGCTTCACCCCCTTATTATTAGGATGCCGACTCTTTTAAGAAATGCCTTCGATTCTATGTGCATTATTTATGTTCGAAGCAAAAGAGAAAAAGAAAAGAAGATGGAAAATAGATGTGCATGTATGTGTATTATTGAAGCTTGAAAGTGCCAAACAAATAAAGCTGAGTTAGAAATGGTTAATCAAAATTTGTCTCCATCTCTACAGCACACACGCACATAATATTAGACAAATACCATGAGATTTTATAGGAGCATTTCATTTATTTATTTATTTTATCAGAAAGGAGCATTTGATATTTGGCAGAATATAAATATAAAAAGATCTGCTTTGAAAAATATCTTGATGATATTATGATATTATCGATTCCAAAATTATATAGCAAAATTATATAGGAGTGATTGAATACAAGTATATAATTGTGATGAAGAGGGACTCATCTCATCCTTCGACGACTTCACACTACGACATTTCACTCAATTTTTACTAGTTAAAACCCTTTGTTTGCAGTCCTCTGTATGAAATCCACCACTCCATCCTAGTACGCCTTTGATAGACGACTGATAGACATCCATTCTTTATTTGCAATCTCCATCTAGAGCATATATAAAAAATAATCTTTTTGACCCAAATTAATATTAAAAATAACAATTTTAGTAACAACAAACACTTAAAATCAGTGGCAAAATCCTATGCACATACAAAATTACTCAAAAAATAATCTTTACATACGCTTTACACAAATCAACACTAACAAATAACAATCTTAATAACAAGAAACACTTAAAATCAGTGGTAAAACTCTATAAACCACAAAAACAATGACATTTTGTAGCAGTTGAAATTATGTATTTGTAGCGGTTTTAACCACTACAAATGACATGAGTAGTGGTTCTTTACACCTTAACAAATGTTTTGTACACCTTAAAAATGTTTTGTAGCGGTTTTCTAAAACGCTACTATATGAGTAGCGGTTTTAAGTTAACCGTTACAAGATGCAATCAAGATGACGACTTTCAAAAAAATGGCGCCAAAATTTTGTAGCGGTTGTAAAACCACTATAAATATTGGATAAAATCTTATAAATTGCGCCAAATATTTAAGCCAAATTTGAATTAAAATTTGTAGCGGTTTTACAACCGCTACAAAATATTACAAAATTTTTTTTTAAAAAAATCATCATAATTAAAATTTGTAATATTTTACAAAAATTCATTTGTATTTTTTAAAAATAAATAAATTTCAAAATATCACATTTTGTAGCGGTTATACTAAAAACCGTTACAAATTAATGAACATTGATTGAATATTCAAATTTCAATATTACACACTTTGTAATGATAGAAGTTGATGCGAAAAAAAATTAGTATTAATATTATAAGAAGGAAAAAATAAAACATTAAAAACAAAGGTTTTTTGTAAGCGGTTTTTTTCTCGTTTTGTAATAATGTTTGTAGTGGTTGATTGACTTTTTTGCGGTTTAATGTTTGTTCTGACCTCTACAAAAATTCATTGGTATTTTTTTAAAAATAAATTAATTTTAAAATATCACATTTTGTAGTTATACTAAAAACCGTTACAAATTAATGAACGTTGGCGGGATTCGAAATATTCAAATTTCAATATTACACACTTTGTAGTGGTTGATGCTACGGTTTTTTGTAGCGGTTTAACGTTTATAGCGGTTTTTTTCCTTGTTTTGTAACTACAAAAAACCTCTACAATAATTCATTTGTATTTTTTAAAAAATAATAATAATAAATTTTAAAATATCACATTTTGTAGCGGTCTAGCTAAATAACCGCTACAAATATGAACGCATTTTTTCAAAAGATATTTTTCATACCTTCTATTTGTGATGTATTTAAAGATTTTACATTTGTAGTGGTTTAACTAAAAAAACTGTTACAAACAGCTCATCGCTACCCCAACTATTAAAAATGCAGAATTCCTACCTCATGCGTCTTGAAAATTTGTAGCGATTTTCTATAACCGCTACAAAAGTTCAGACTCTTGGCATTCTTAGCGGATTTTCCATGGGACCACTGAGTAGAGAGCCAATCAAGCGACAAGAAACTTTAAATTTTGTCAATATACAAAATCAGTAGTACTGCATGCCAATACCTACGACACATTAGCTTCCTCACATTTTTCATATTCAAGGAAGGTACAAATGTATTATTTCTACAGCCATTGGATTTTATCAAAACGAGTGGTAAATACTACTTCCGGTCTCTAATAATATAATTAAATGACTAATTTAGATAGATTAAAAAATTAGTTAGGTTAGTTATTTGTAATAAATATACGTTGGTTTTCTTAAAATACATTTTTTTTAAATTATGAATATGTAATGAATCTTGAAAGTATCAAACAAATAAATGGTTAATCAAAATTTGTCTTTATCTCTGAGATATATATATAAATATATATATAAATATATATATTTCAATTATATACAAAAAAATTTAGAGGAGCATTTGATATTTGACAGAATATAAATAAAAACGGAATCAGCTTTGGTCAATGCACTTGCCATCCGCTGACCACTGCAATCCTTTGCAATTAAAACGACATCATTTTGGGGCAAAGGAGGAAGTTGTGTGTGTCTCTCTCTCAATACATAATTGATTTCATTTATTCAAAAGGTCTTGAATCTTGAATGATATATTTCTATCCTAAAATATTTTTTTAGCCATTGGATTTTATTTTTTCAAGATTAAAATAATTTTTCGATCATGAAGTATTTTTCAATGGATTAAATACTATCCTTTTGGTACGGTAAGTACCCTGAAATATTTTTCAAGATACTACACTAATTTTTTTAGATCATAAGTTTTTTTTTCGTATGACTAATTTAGATAGAATTAAAATTAAAATAATTTTTGAGATCATTAAGTATTTTTCAGTCGTTGAACATCTTTTTAATATTAGTAAGTAAATTATGTTTTAAAGAAAAGGGGACATAGCTGCCTCCTTTGTTTTTCTTAAAATACATCCGACCAAAGCCGGTTCAATAAAAACATGTTATGAAAAATATCTTGATGATGTAATGAATCGATTCCAAAATCCTATGTGTGTGGTTGAATAGAAGCATAAAATAAGACAAAGTAGATAGATCGGTTTTCCTGTTAGGGTCAATAATAGTAGAAGTAATTTTTTTTTTTAATCCGACTTTTGCAAACTTAGAATATCTTGTGAGATTTGTGTTTAGATTGACTTTTGAAAAATTTATTTTGATAAACTGAAACTAGTTTGAAATATTAATACAAAAGTAAGTTTGGATGTGAAATGAGTAAAAAAAATTCATTTGTATTTTTTAAAAAATAAATAAATTTCAAAATATCACATTTTGTAGCGGTTATACTAAAAACCGTTACAAATTAATGAACGTTGGTGGGATTCGAAATATTCAAATTTCAATATTACACACTTTGTAGCGGTTGATGCAACGGTTTTTGTAGCGGTTTAACGTTTGTAGCGGTTTGTTTTTTGTTTTTTGTTTTTTCGTTTTGTAGCAGTTACAAAACCTCTACAAAAATTCATTGGTATTTTTTTAAAAATAAATAAATTTCAAAATATCACATTTTGTAGCGGTTATATTAAAAACCGTTACAAATTAATGAACGTTGGCGGGATTCGAAATATTCAAATTTCAATATTACACACTTTGTAGTGGTTGATGCGACGGTTTTTGTAGCGGTTTAACGTTTATAGCGAGTTTTTTTTTTTTTTTTTTTTTTTTTTAGCGGTTACAAAACCTCTACAATAATTCATTTGTATTTTTTTTAAAATAATAATAATAAATTTTAAAATATCACATTTTGTAGCGGTTTAGCTAAATAACCGCGACAAATATGAACACATTTTTTTAAAAGATATTTTTCATACCTTCTATTTGTGATGTATTTAAAGATTTTACATTTGTAGTGGTTTAACTAAACAAACTGCTCATCGCTACCCCAACTACTACAAATGAAGAATTCCTACCTCGTGCGTCGTGAAAATTTGTAACGGTTTTTTGATATAAACCACTACAAATGGCATGCCATAAGGCGCCAAACTAGCGCCTTATTTGTGGCGGTTTGTATAAATAAACCACTACAAAATAACCGCTACAAATTTGACGCCAACTTGGCGCTATATTTTGTAGCGGTTAGTTTATGATAACCGCTACAAATGTCACTTACGAACTAGTGCACCACTTGGCGCGAGTCATACCACTACAAATTTGTAGCTGTTTCAGTGTAAACCGCTACAAACGTGCATATTTGTAGCAATTTATTTTAACCGCTACTAATGAACTGCTACAAATTGACCTTTTTTGTAGTGATACACATACAAAATCACTCAAAAAATAATATTACATACTCTTTATTCAAATCAATATCAAAAAATGAGATAAAAAACAATTAGTAGGAGAAACTCAATTGAACTCACCTTTAGCAAAAAGAGAAAAACTCAAACAATGAACCCACGAACCCTAGAAGAAGAAACCAACTCAGATGCCACTTGTAGGAACATCCATGAAACCAAAAAAAAAAAAAAAAACTCCAAAACCTACAAAACCCACGAACGGTGAAGGAGAGCTACGGCAGAGGATAAGGGAACAAAACCACCAAGGGAGCTACACAAGAGAGTGAAATGGTGGTAGAGGAGCCGGAATGGCATCGTTGAAAGTGTAGAAGTGAGCTTTCTGTAACTTTAGAAATTTCAAATGTCGAACAAAAATGGGTCTGGGAGGTATTTTAAAAAGAATATACTTAACGTTTATTATTAAGAAATCATTAAGTATATTATATGTGTGACGGTTCTTTTTGAACAACCGTCAAATATACATCATCTATATTTGACGGTTTTCACAAACAATCACCAAATAAAAGATACTATTTTTTCCTCCAAAAAACCTAAATTAATGTATAACAGTTGGACTATAAAGCCGTTAAATATTTTCTCATATACTTAATGGTTGTTTTGAAAAACCATTATATATGTTATTTCTGAAACTCCGCCTCTATATATTTAATGATTTCATTAAAATCGTTCAGTATGGGCGTCAGGAAATTTGTGGTAGTGGTACCAAAACTGTAGTAGTGGTACCAAATATAGATAAATTTGTAGTAGTGGTACCAAAACTGTTTGAGGCAAAAATCCAGCTCCATCACGTGATTGGCATTGCCAGGAAATTAATTGAAGTGCCAAAGTGATTCATTTGTTGCTTTCTTCAGTTTTTAATCAACAAAAATTGAAAAGGATAACAACAAAGTTCTTCATTATTTCTGAACCCTTTTGGGACTTTAATTTGTTACCCCCAATAAAAGAGCTAGACTTGATCCATAGAGGGTTAATAAGAACCTTTTTTTATCCTTTAATTTATTCAATTTTTTTTTTTCAAAAAAAAACTGAACCGAACAAAAATTAATCATTTTATCACACTTTAATAATTTAATTTCTCTCCCCATGACAATCACGTGATGGATCTAGATTTTTACTACTTTTTCCATGGGACCACTGAGTAGAGAGCCAATCAAGCGACAAGAAACTTTAAATTTTGTCAATATACAAAATCAGTAGTACTACATGCCAACACCTACGACACATTAGCTTCCTCACGTTTTTCATATTCAAGGAAGGTACAAATCTATATATATTTCTACAGCCATTGGATTTTATCAATATTAGTAGTAATACTACCTCCCATCTCTAATAAAAGAATTAAATGACTAATTTAGATAGATTAAAAAATTAGTTAGGTTAGTTATTTGTAATAAATATATGTTGGTTTTTCTTAAAATACATTTTTTTTAATTATGAATATGTAATGAATCTTGAAAGTATCAAACAAATAAATGGTTAATCAAAATTTGTCTTTATCTCTGATATATATATATATATATATATATATTATATATATATATATATATATATATTTCAATTATATACAAAGAAAATTTAGAGGAGGATTTGATATTTGACAGAATATAAATAAAAACGGAATCAGCTTTGGTCCAATGCACTTGCCATCCGCTGACCACTGCAATCCTTTGCAATTAAAACGATATCATTTTGGGGCAAAGGAGGAAGTTGTGTGTGTCTCTCTCTCTCTGTTTTTTTTTTTTGAATACATAATTGATGATATTTATTGGTGCTAAAAAGATACTTGAAGATCTTGAATGATACTAAAAAATACTTGATGATATTGAAAAACTATCCTAAAATATTTTTTTATATTTTTAAGACTTAAAATATTTTTTAAGATTCTAAAATAATTTTTCAAGATCAATGAAGTATTTTTTTAGTAGCAGTTAGTATCATGAAATATCCTTTTGGTACCGGTAAGTACCCTGAAATATTTTTTCAAGATACTACACTAATTGTTTTAGATCATGAAGTATTTTTTCAGTATCAGTTAGTATCCTCAAATATCTTTTTAGTACCAGTTAATACCCTGAAATATTTTTTTAGGATTCTAAAATAATTTTTCAAGATCATTAAGTATTTTTTCAATATCGTTCAACATCTTTTTAATATTAGTAAGTATCCTAAATTATGTTTTAAAGAAAAGGGGACATAGCTGCCTCCTTTGTGCCAAAACGGCACCATTTTGGCTGCAAAGTACTGCAGCGAATGGCAAGTGCATCCGACCAAAGCCGGTTCCAATAAAAACATGTGCTTTAGAAAAATATCTTGATGATGTAATGATTTTATCGATTCCAAAATCCTATGTGTGTGGTTGAATAGAAGCATAAAATAAGACAAAGTAGATAGATCGTGGTTTTCCTGTTAGGGTCTATTTGGATAAGCGGTAGTAAAAGTAATTTTTTTTTTTAATTCGACTTTTGCAAACTTAGAATAGGGTAAAAGTTAGATTGTGTAATATGATTTGTGTTTAGATTGACTTTTAAAAAAATTATTTTGATAAACTGAAACTAGTTTGAAAGATTAATACAAAAGTAAGTTTGGATGTGAAATAAGTAAAAATGGTGAATTTAATCAAAATAAGAATAGTTAATGTATTTGAGAAAAAATTGAAAATTGAAAATTACTTAAATTTTATTGGAATTGGAAAAAATCCCCCATTAAAAATTTAATTGGTGAGAATGACCTAATTAATTTTTCGTATGTATAAATTTATCAAGTTATTCATGCAAATTAATTTTCTAATGGGGGAGTTTTTCCAATTTCCCTTAAATTTTATTATTTATTTTCTTCAGGATACTTTCATAAATAAGGATATAATTGAAAAAAATTATTATTATTAACCAGTAAGTAGACTTTATATAATTAGCTAGGACCAAAATTTTTATCTACAAGTGGGCTTATAATAAGGATTAAAATGTTATTTTAATAAAAAAGGTGGGACCCAATATCTTTTCTTGTATTTAATTTCTATTATCTCCATGGTAAAAAGTTTTTCTTTCTCCACAGTAGAAAAGATAAAAGCATGAAATTTTGACTTATGACTTAAAACAACTTTTTCATCAAATGTTTAATTAAAAAAAGATGATCCAAACATTAAAAAAACTAAAAAGTACTACCTCCGGTCCTAATTATAAGACCTAGTTAACTTTTTTGGAGAGATTAAAGAAGCTAAATAAGTTACTTAATCATTTCATATGTTGTGTTTTCTTAGATTATATATTAGTTTATTAGTCAAACTATTTAGTTTGAAGGAAAAAATAAAAATAAAAATAAAAATACTCTAAGCTAATTTAATTAGTTTTTTTTAATCTCTTCAAAAAAGTCAACTATGCCTTATAATTAAAACCTAAAGGAGTAGCTTTTGACCTCCCAACGTAATCCAAACACACCCTTAACTTTACAAATTAATGGATGAAACGTTTTAAAGCCTTAGGGCAATTTGGTAGGAAGAGATTTGATATAAGTTGAATTTAGAAAAATTGGAGAAGTGAAGTTATAAATAATATTTTGAAAAGAGAATATGTAAGATGAAAGAGTAAGAAAAATTAATTAGGAATTTCTAACCCCCCCTACCTATTTTTTTTTTAAACCTAACTCAAATTTTTTTTTTTCATCCCCTCACTTTTCCTCTCCTTCCCTCACACTAAACAGCCCAATTTTGGAGGGAATTTCAAAATAACTTTGAAACACACATGCGTATATATCTTTTCGTGAATGTCACTTGTCACTAAACTTTTTTGGGGAAATCACACTATATGATCTAAAGGAAGGAAAGTAATTATAAAAAAAAAAAAAAAAGGCTCACAATAAGTATTAGTAATGGACCTATATATTATCATTTCCCCCATCAGAAATTGCCATTTCATTATTGTTCACGGTTGTGAGAGTACTTAAATTCCTTGAGACCTCGTAGTACCCAATTTCTTTTTCCCTACCCGGAATGAATGAATGAATGTATGTGTGTTGGGGTTAAAACATTGGGAAAAATCACACCAAGTTTCAATTAAAAATAATAATATTAAAAAAATGTTATAACTTATCAATGACAAATTAAACAATTATCATTAACAAATTATACGATTTTTATACTATTATTTTTCTTAATTAAAACATTAGTGTGACTTTCCCTAAAACATATCACCATAAGTACTTTTACAGTTCGACTCAAAATAGTATGAGTACAAAGGCTCTCTTCCTTTAAATAGATAGCTAGAAATTCAATTATATCTGTATCTATATGCAATGAAAATCTAGCTAAGCTGTACCTTAATGTTGTTAATTACATACTCATAGATGGCTCATGTAATTATTATGTACGATCTTCTGTACTTAATGATAGAGCTAGTAGTTAAATGGTTGCATTATATTTGATCCAAAAAATATATAAGAGCTGAATTTGTTTTATTTCTTATATTTAATGCTTTTCCTTTTAAATCAAGTTACCTAACTTATAAATTGATATATAATATAACATTACATATAATTATTATTATAGGGAGATCAAACTATATTTATGATATTAACTAATTGATTTTAAAGGAAGAATTAAATTTTTATAATTAATTAATTAATTATTATTATATTAGGAAACGGTGAGCATAAGTATATATAATAATAATAATAATAAAAACAAATCGACCCTTGAAAATTGGTACAAGAGAGGATATATATAATATCAATATATATGTGAAAGTAGGAGGATATATATAGTACGTAGCTGCAAGCCACATATGGTTCAACTCATCAAAGCTTTTTGTAGAAATGCATGCATATATGTAGCTACATATTATAAAGGTAAAAAATATGTTATCCATTTTAGGACCTGTTTGGCATGGCTGTAGATGAGGCAAAAAACCTATCAAACGATAAAATAAGTCCAGCGGAAGAAAAAAAAAGCTAATATGAATCGTTTAGGATAACTTCAAGGGTTGATGGACTTATTGTAAAATAATGGCTTATGATAAAAGTCACTTTTGTTAGCTTCTAGAGAAAAATGCTAAGGATAGGTGATCCAATAAAGAATGCATCTATTAAATATATATTTATATGCATTCTAATTTATTTATTAGAATATATTTAATTAAGTACTTTAGATTTTTTTAAATAATTTTTTTATCAAATTACATTTAAATTTTTATTTTAATTATTACAATATATACAAATAATATATGTATGTGTGTGTGGTATTTAATAATATTTATGTCATTTTCCATCTCAAATGACTTTTCAAAGGCTATTTCAAATAAGAGCTGGCCATTTAGAAAAAAAGTCACATTTGCCACCACTATCTCAAACACAAATTATATCTATAATATAACTTTTATCCTATCTTTCGTTTACAAAAACTCATCTAAAAAAGTAACTTCTGCCACAACTATCCCAAAATGTTCACATGTGCGTCTTGGTCGGTCTCTATAAATACCCGTGACTTGCTATCCTCTTCTTCATCACACATCATCAACTCGCAGCAGTAACACAGCCGCTTCTCTCTTATTTTGAGTTTGTGCTTTTAATTAATTAGCTTCCACCAGAGAAACCATGACGACGTCGACGGTCATTAGCTACACCATGGTCGTCACCGGTACCAGGGCCGACCGCCTTATCATGGGCGTCAACTTTGTCGGTTCTAAAGAACCTTGGCCTCCTTCTCATTGGCTAGGTGCTTATACACTTATATATATATATATATATAGACATTTCTTCCTCTTTGCCATTAAAACCAATCATATATATGTGTGTGTGTATATATCACTTGTTCAATTAACTGTGAATATATATAATGTTGTTGCAGATGATCAAGTTGCAGAGAAAAGAGCACATGTTGCAGATCTGAAAAGCATGAAGAAATATGAAGGCCATGCTCCAAGAGAAGAAAATGGTATCAGCAGATTAATATCTTCTGCCTCCTCGGGAACCCAACAACAACAATCATACGACTTTACCTTCGATTGGGTCGTAGAGAAGGGAATTCCAGAAATATTTGTGCTTGTGCTTTTTGAGTTTGAGATCTTCCTTGTGAGTCTCACTGTTCATCCCATTCCTAATCTCACTTCGGAGCCTCTTCATTTCATCTGCAACTCTTGGGTTCATACATTCAACAACATAAAATTCTATCGTCTTTTCTTCATCAACAAGGTACATAATTACATTTTCCTTACATTCCTGGTTCTTATTGTTGGAAAATTAATGTGGTAGTGTGTCAAAAGAAGTCCTGTAATTGCTCATGATTTGGGAAGCTTTACTGTATACTGATATCTGAGCTTGAGCTCGTAAAACGAATATATGAAGAGAAGTTTTAGAACTGACTATTGTAGATGACCTTTATAACTTTAATGTGTTCAGTTAGTCAGGTTATCATGAGAACTAAATGATATAATGGTATTAAACAACCATTTTGTCTGTTCAATAGTCACATGTTTTCTGCCTATATCAAAGGCAATGTACGAGTGGGGTAAGTGGAAAGAGAGGTCAGAGGGTGCCAAGCCCTTGACCCGATGTTAGAACCGGGAAAATAGAAGTAGAAGTAGGGGAAAGGGAAGGAAAGAGGAGGAAATCTAAAACTGGAATCAGAAGAGAAAAGAAGAAGGAAGAGAGAAGAGAAGAAAGGGATAAGAGGAGAAAAGGTTAGTGCCAGAATTTGAAACTCTAGTTAGGGAGTGGAGAAGAGAGATTAGAAGCAGAATATGAGTTCAAGAGAGAGAAAAGACAATCATCTCAATAATAATTCAATCATCAATCATTTTGGTATAATACAAATATGATATTTATATCCTGACACATAAATTAAAAGTAACTACCTTATTCTATCCACCTAAAACTATCAATAACAAACATTTGGACATTTGTAAGTTGTAACAATTAACAGAAGACACATGGTAAAACATAAAACACAAATAACTTCCTAAAATAGACTAGTAAAGGCCACTGGTTTCCTATTACCCGAACTCTTGGAGATTTCGATCTCTCTCTCCCCTTCCTCTTCTAATTAAGTTCTTTTATATTTCTTTTTTTCTAACACCCTGATTTCTGCAAAGAGTGTCACATTATCTTAATTTATTGATGAGGGGATAAAAAAATATCTCTTAAAGGACAATCTCCTCATACACGACTCCAACTATATATTTTTATTGTGTTATATTACATGCATTCCCAACAATTCATATATATTGAATGGGCAATAATTCTAATGTGTGTGTTTCAGGCGTACCTGCCTAGTCAAACACCAGGACTAGTGGGAATTGGCCGAAAAGAAGAGCTGCAAGGTTTAAGAGGAGAACTAAGTGAATTTCAAGATGCTGATGGAGTTCGCAAGGAATGGGATAGAATCTATGAGTATGCAACTTACAATGACTTGGGTGATGTTGATGCTAATCCGGATCTTGCTCGTCCTACTCTTGGAGGATCCACCCAATATCCCTACCCCCGTAGGCTCAGAACTGGAAGGGCCCCATCAAAAAATGGTGAGATGATCGTTAGTTCCCAACATATTTTTTTTTTTTTTTTTTTGAAACGTAAGTTGCAAATATCGATTTAGTCAATTGCAAATTCAAGATTCTCAATTGCAGATAAGATATTCCTTTGATCATATTTATAACGCTGAGAGAGAAGGAATTTTTTTGTCCTATTAATACGTTATGTCATTAAATTTTTATATGAATGTATGATTTCACCCTTCATTTGTTATTATGCTGACTTTGTTCTCATGAGGTATAAATGTTTATTAAATAGGGATAAAGTTGATAAGTTGTTGAATTTTAAGGTAGAGTTAATGAAATTTAAGGTTTTTGTTGGTATGTGTAAAACATTTTGAAAGTGACTTATAAATAAGAACAAATAAGTATTTATGTTTCAAATGTAATTCTCAGCTTGCAAATAGCAGTTAATTAAGATTTTCATTTGGTACTATCTCAACCGTTATTTGCATCTCCCTTTTCAGAAATCTTTTTAACGGCATGACTATCATCAAATGGAATCTTTTAAGACTTAATTGTTATTAATTCCTAAATATAAAATGTTATTTTGGACCAATATAGAGTTGGTCTTATGGTGTAAGGCCTCGCTAGATCTCTCTATGGGTCTCGAGTTCGATTCTTAGAGGAGACACAAACCCTAAATCGGATATCGGATGATATTATTAAAAAAAAATTGTTTTGAAAATTCAAGTATGAGTAGGCTCAAGTTAACATGGGAAAGAGCGAATAAGTCTTGCATCATATAGATATAGGCTAGAGGAGTCCTGATTATATATCAACTATATCTATTAGATGTAATAATTATAACTGTTTACTCATAGTAATTAATTAAATCTGTGGAAGCAGATCCGAGCACTGAGAGTAGACTCCCTCCAGAAGATTCCTTTTCGATCTATGTTCCAAAAGATGATAGATTTGGTGATCAGAAGTTGTTTGAGTTTGTGCAACATTTTCCCAAATCATCAATGAACCTTATGAAATCATACTTATCAGAGGCATTGGAGGCCTCAGGAAAAGAATTTGAAAGCTTTGAGCATGTTCTTAAAGTACTTTATCAAGATGGTTTCACCTTTAATGTGCCTAAAGCCGTACTTGATGCTATTGCTCAAGTGTTACCTATTCCAACTCCCCCAGATAATGGCAATCTGCTATTAAAGTTTCCAGTTCCTAGCATCATTCAAGGTACGTACATAGAAGGTGGACTTTGTATTACTTAATTTAACCGATGTAGAAAGTCATTCGTGTATCATTTGTTTTACCCAAGAAAATTTTGGAATTACTATGACGCTATTATACACTATCCTCCAATAATAATGAGAAAAGTCTTCCCTGAACCGACATAGAAAATTGAGAGATTTACTATGAGGTTATAAGGAAATGATTTAATGGTCAAAAAGTCTCAATGACAAATAAGCAGCTAGCATAAAACTATTACTATTTCCTATACTGAAACTTCTCATTGTATGCTCCTCGGTTGTTATCAAATTTTTGAGTGATTAAATCCCCTTCCTCACAACCTTATAGTAATTCCCATTGATGAAAATTTTTCCTGCAACGGTGGATAGATTTGTAGGTCTGATTCAAAATAATAAAGAACAAGTACGCTTTCTCTTGAACCAAGGTTTAGTGATAATATTTAATATATAAAATATAGTACCAACACTCCAACTAAATATTTTGACATACATGGTGAAAGAAAATTAGTGATTGATAAGAATTTCTTATATAACATTTTCCCAATAGAACAAATCTTATAAATTAAATATTCATTATTTGGATGAACAGATAATATAGATGGATGGATGACGGATGAAGAATTTGCACGAGAGATGCTTGCTGGTGTGAATCCCGTTTTAATCTGCCTCCTTCAAGTAAGAACAAGTTTGATCAAATTCACAAATAAATATCTCTTGTGTTGCCATTGATTATATAACTCAGTCATTAGAAAGATACAAGCGCATTAATCAGTTAATTAATTTATTTTCTCTTAATTATCCTCTCACAATATCCTTACACTGATTCCAGGAGTTCCCCATAAAAAGCACGCTAGATATTAAAATCTACGGTGATCATACCTCTACCATAACAAGACAACACTTGGAGAAGAACATGAATGGGCTCACGGTTTATGAGGTGAAATCAGAAGTGCAATTTTGTCTTCTTCTTAAAAAAAAAATTCTATAATATATATTGATTGAAATATATTATGATGTTGCATGCAGGCACTGAATTCCAAGAGATTATTCATATTAAATCACTATGATGCATTTATGCCATATTTGAGGAAGATCAATGGGACTTCTAGAAAGGCTTATGCAAGTAGGACAATCCTTTTCCTTCAAAATGATGGGACTTTGAAGCCACTTGCTATTGAGCTGAGCTTACCTCACCCTGATGGAGATCAATGTGGTGCTGTTAGTAAAGTGTATCTTCCTGAAAATGAAGGTGTTGAGAGTACCATTTGGCTTTTGGCTAAAGCTTATGTAGTGGTCAATGACACAGGCTATCATCAACTAGTCATCCACCGGTAATTAAACACTTTTTAACACTAGGAATTATAATATATTCAATTCTTGAATATGCAAATCATCCACCAACAACTTATTGGTTGAGAAAGTAGTATCATCTCCATAAAGAGGAAAATATAAATTCGATTTCTAGGAAGTATAGTTGTTTAGAGGGTTTTAGCCTTTACACTCTTGGTCTGACAAAGATTATTTTCAAATCCAAAGTGACTTTGAAATCGGATTTTATTTTATTTTATTTTTGGGATTTTCGCAGGCTAAATACTCATGCTGTGATGGAGCCATTTGTGATTGCAACACACAGGCAACTCAGTCAGCTTCACCCAATTCATAAACTTCTTCATCCTCATTTTCATGACACCTTGTTTATCAATGCACTCGCTCGCCAAAACTTAATCTCTGCAGAAGGAATCATAGAGGACTCATTCTTGCCTGGGAAATATTCCATGGAGATGTCCTCTGTGGTTTACAACAGTTGGAATTTCCTTGAACAAGCCTTACCTGCTGATCTCATCAAGAGGTAAACTATACTACTCCAGTTTTTTATGTACAACCTATTTAACTAAGGGAAAATCACACCAAGTCTTATTCAAGGAAATTAATATCTGAAACGTCCTAGAACTTGTCAGTGATGCCAATTTCACTTGTCATCTTCAAGTTATGAGACTTTTCAAATTATATTTTATTTGACTAGGACCTTGTGTGATTTTTTCTTCAGATTAGATTAAAAAATTTAGTAAATATGACTTGTTTTTCCCCCCCTAAAATATCCTAATCATCCTCGATTCCGTCCCTCCCTCTCTTACTTGATTACTGTTGATAGAACATCAATAGGGGTACTTTTGAAAAAGATTGATAAATATCATAAATAGGTCTTACATTTAGAAATAATATCAAGTCCCTGATCAAGTCCTACATTAAGAGCCAAAGGAATATATATAGTATTAAAACGACATAGAATTTATTAAGTTGATAACTCATTAACAATTACTGATTTTTATTTTTTTTCCAGAGGAATGGCAGTAGAGGATCCAAGTGCTCCTCATGGCCTTCGCCTTGTGGTAGAAGACTACCCTTATGCTATTGATGGACTTCTGATATGGGATGCTCTGAAGACTTGGGTTCATGATTATGTCACTTATTACTATGAGTCGATGAGATCCTTAAGCGGGACCCCGAGCTACAATCATGGTGGAAAGAACTAGTAGAAGTAGGTCATGGTGACATAAAAGATGAGCCATGGTGGCCAAAAATGCAAACTCGTCAAGAGCTAATCCACTCTTGCACTATCATCATATGGATAGCTTCACTCTACATGCAAACTGTGAACTTTGGCCGCCCTTATGGAGGATATATCCTAAACCGTCCTACTTTAAGCGTAAGGTTGGTGCCGAGAAGGGAACCGAAGAATATGAAGAGATGTTGAAGAATCCAGAGCTATCTTTCTTAAAAACAATCACACCAAAGTTTGAGACACTTATGGATCTTTCAATTATAGAAATATTGTCGGGCCATACCACCGATGAGGTTTATCTTGGAACAAGGACTATTCCTTACGGGACATATGATAAGAAGGTGTTGGAGGATTTCAAGAAGTTTGGAGAAAGGTTGGCCGAGATTGAGAAGAGTTTGATAAGGAGGAATGAAGATGGGACACTGAAAAATAGGACTGGTCCAAAGGTGATGGTGCCTTACACTCGCTTTATCCGAGCAAAGTGAGCCGGGACTTACGGGCGAGAGGAATTCCAAATAGTATCTCTATATGAAGCTGTTGCTTATTGGGGTTCCCTTAACAATATATGTATGGAACTGGGAATGTTAATGTTGAGGTTGTTGTTTGCCAAAAAATAAAAGGGGTCATGTGTGTGTATTTGGCTCCTGTAATGAACTAATGATTCATACAAAATAAATAAGGCAAACCGTTTATTTACCATGTTTATAAGTGTTACACACCTACTTAGGCCTCGTCCTTTCGGGTGGCGGGTAGTATGGCCCTTTTACTTATATTCCATTTTAAATTATTTACCTAGGTTAATTTACATCACATATCAGAGTATAAACAGCAGAGCATGCACCGGTTTGGACAATAATGAACTGATAAAAATACGGAAAGATAAATTTTTCCCCGGAGGGATTAATTTACTGTTATCCAGATAATGGTGCCTGACAGGCCAAAATAAAATACTACAGTCATCTGGAAATCAAAATAAATATCCAAAAGAAAATTCACCAACATCCACCACTACACTAGCCCTGCTCCGGAGCCTTACCTCTGTCTCCCTGCTCCAAACTAGATGAACTGCCAGATGGCTTAAAAGGGGTTGAGATTCAAAATTGAATTCCAGAGTAACCGTTAATCTCATAGAAAATGTATGAACAATGCATGTAGAAAAACCAAAAATAAACAAATACCACATAACATTATATCAGTATCAAGGCACACAGCCAAATTCGGAACTAGTAGTCCTAATAGCACAAAGCACAGACTACAGTGGTCCTAATAACACACAGCACAGACCACCGGGCATAGCACACAACATGGCCCTTAATGCACACAGCATGTTTTGGTTCCATAGCGCTTGGAAATAAATGATAACCAAATGTATGTAACATACATGCTAAAACATACATACACAAGTCATACAGAATATATGAATATTAAGGTTACTACCTGGCAGATGTCTACAGATAAAAATAACCTTCCCGGTGCAAAATACCACAATTAGCCCTAAAATAATAATATATAAATATAATTAAATCCACCTCAATAAATATTCCCTTTTATAATTTAAAATAAACCCAATTCATGTGTCCATATTTAATTAATTAAATCAGAGAGGATTTAATCAGCCTCTAAGGTCAATGAATGTGGCGCATGCACATGGAGGGATGAGAGAGGATTTATTATATAATAATCAAGATATTTGGCTTGTAAGAGCACATGCAATTTAAAATAAAAGATCTTCAGTAGCGTTTGGGTTTTTCTAACAACAATGAAGAGTGAGGATTAAGTTTGATAAAGTAGGTTTAATCCAATGGATAAGGAGCAAAGTGATTGAGTGTGATAGGTTTCTTGTGAGCTTGGACATTTTACTATAAATAGGGGCTCAACCCCTTTTCATTTTTCACACCAAATCAGATCTAAGTAGCTGATCCTCAGTGTAACACCCCAAGTTCCGTAGCATAAATCGTGCCGGTTGACACTTGGTTTTAGAAAAATCATCAGAGTTTGAGGTGCTACAACTTAGCGTGTTGCGGAAACGGAGAGCATGTACTAAAAATTTGAACAATTGAGTTACTGATATAAAATACTCAGGCATATGCTGATACCCGACGTATACTGGTATATTAAAATTTCCCGAAGGAATATTCATGTGCTACAAGACTTTATATAATTACAGGATTTACATTGTAACTATACAACTTCAGACCAAGCCGTTTCTTGACTTGGGGCATAAAACCTAACACAATTATATCAACCTATTTGGCCAGGCTGGGTAAAGTCTAGTGGAAGTCTCCCCGAATTCACGGCGACTGATTGACTGAACCACATAGATCGACCCTTTCTAGTTTAAGCACCAAATGATTTGAAGTAACCCTATTAGATTCATGCCAGAAGGTGGGCTCTGTTAACCTCCTTCCTGCATTTGCTTTGACCGGTGCCTCCTCACGACTCCGTCCATCGGTGTCTTTCTACGGCTCCATCTACCGGTGCCTTCTCTTATCCTTGATCCTTTCCTGAACTATTAGTTTAAGACTGAGGTCCAATGCCCATTGGACCTCAGGTAACGGTTAACCTCATGCTTATGTAAACAATATATGTATGACATTTCAGCATTAATCAACACATAAGTACGTAGCAGATGTAAGATTAATATATCAACAGTACACATTACATGTAAAATTATCTATGTTAACAGTACACATCACATGTAAAGTTATCTATCATATATAAGTATGCAATAAGCATCAGAGTTAGTGTTACAGTACGTGTCCATACCTTTCACCGCGTATTGGCCAACTTGCGACTTTTGATCCGACTCGGCCTCCCTGGATATCCTATATGTTATCGTCGGATTATTCCTTTTTCCCATAATATCACAACTAATACTCTATCTCTTAAAATAATATCAAAAAGGATATTTCCACCCATTTTGACATTTCTACCCTTGGTGTATTCATTATTACAATTTTGCCCTTACTTTTTCTCAAAAAACGAAATACTGAATTTCTGGGCAGAATTTTCGATTAACTTTGAAAAATCATAATTAAATCTAAAAAAATCGAAAAGAAGATCCATAAAATTCCCCGTAATCCTTAGGATGTCTATTTTCAAAAAAAAAAAATACTTTCATTTACCCAGAATCCATGAAAAATTCAAAGTTTTCATTTTTCTCAACGTTGCCCAGAATTTTGCCCAGAACAATGGTCTAACTTCAACCGGTTGTATCTCTTTGTACAGGAATCAAAACGCTACATATTATATATATTCGGAAAGCCCTAAATATCTACTTCATTTCTGGAAAGTTTCGTGATTTATGGGCTTCATTTTAAACATAAAATCATAGCATATTTTTGCAGACTACCGAAAACTTTCACCCGTAAATTTTGCCAGAGTTTCGCTACTTTGATCCTAATCTTCCAAACATTTTGCTATATCACTTTCTCCATCAATTTTTTGAAATAAAATCATATTTAACCATAAAAACATGAGAACAAAAATATATTGGAAGATTAAATATCAAAACAACATTTAACTATGAACTTAAACTAGAACTTCAAGAACTACAAAAGCTAAAGACTAGAAACTAAAAGCTTGCTTACCTCTTGAAGAACTTCCTCCCACTTCTCTATGCCTCTCACTTGCTCTTACTACTCTCTACTCTTGCTTTCTAAAACTCATTTGAGTTTTGGTGTGAAGATTTATGAAGAGGCAACCCCTCTATTTATAGCAAAATGCAATGGCACTCTTGCAATTATTTCAAACCTAACTCTTCTTCAATTGGAGCCATAGGATCTAACCTTAGTTAAG
The DNA here is from genome assembly GCA_019022615.1 of Acacia melanoxylon. Taxonomy (NCBI): domain Eukaryota; kingdom Viridiplantae; phylum Streptophyta; class Magnoliopsida; order Fabales; family Fabaceae; genus Acacia; species Acacia melanoxylon. The sequence continues at coordinate 14,708,574 of JAFJYJ010000003.1, read as the reverse complement.
AAGTTTTAATCTTAACCATTGGATCTATACTTAATGAAGAAGTTTTAATTTAATTAAAAGCATTTCTCTTGATTTTTTCTCATTGGTGGATTTCAAATTAAGATTGAATTAAACTTAATTATCTCTCTTACACACACACAAGAAGGAGAAACCGTGGTGCCCTCCTTCCTCACACCTTCATCCATCTATTTTGCATTAAATGCTCCATGTGATTGTCATTAATACCTTGTCTCATAATATCTAGATTTTTATAAAACTAGTTAGCTTCCAAATGTCCTTTTGAACTAGTTGCAAATTGGTAGTTGGTTACCAACTAAACAAAACATATTTAGGTGTTAATTACAAAGCTTGTCCAAGTCTCTTATTTAGTTATAATTTTCGAAATTCATGGCCTTTACTAGATGTCTTCTAATTGCCTTTTATCGTATATTCTTCCATGCATAATTGAATTCATATGATAAATAATTATATCATCACAAATTTTATCTTATATTATCCTCCTCCAATTTTATTAAGAGGCCTATATGAACCCATGTGGCTCTCTTCCCACTTGTTGACTTTAATTACACCATGTGGTTAATTAAGATAATATCTAGATTTTAATGCATTGATTCTTTTCCTCCCACAAGGCACCAAAACTGTGCCTTCATCTTTTATTGATTCAAAGAATTGTGTTCCCCTTGACTCATATGATTAAAGATTCAAGCTTCCTATTGGCTCATCTAATCTCACATGGATTAAGATTTAATTACAAGACTTAAATTAGGGAACTAATTAGAGCCTTTGGATCACACTTTATGAGGTTTAATCTTGGCCTTTCATATATGTAGAAAAATCTTGTTCACTATTGAAGATCTTTGTTTAATACACATGTGCCCTTGATAAAATAATATCTTGATATCTATATGATATATTCTCTCTCTTGCATGTGCACTCATTAATGATACTTGAATAATTTTGGTTCCTCTTTTATTATATGAATTTTCGCTCCTTACTATAGTTCTTAGGGGATATGATGATGATTAAATCTTAATTAACATCCCTAAGTATAGTGTTTTAGATATCATTAAATCTAATTGCCCAAATGTGATTGGTTTCTTTAATGGATTATGATCATAAATGCTTCATTTCATGCTATTATTGAACCCTTATTGGTTCTTGATCTCTTATTAAATTAATACATCCCTAATTGATGACTTTTAATTTGCCCCTTGATTACTTATGAAGATTTACACAATTATTTAATTAGTGAAAACTTAATTGCTCATTAATCTTTATTAATTTCCTTTAATTTGTTTAAGTATTTCCAGAACATTTTCTTGCTCCTTTTGGTTATATAAGAACCATGATTTAATATGATAATTTTATCATATTTTATGTTTCTTATATGGAGTCTTAAAATTGGTCTTTTGTTAAATTAATTTCAAGGGAAAATTGCCCAAAATTATAATTAACAAATTACAAAATTTTGAGACACATATTCACCTTTATTTAATATGTATTATTTATCAAAAATGTAGTATTTATGATAAGTAAGAATTTTGGGGTATTACACTCGAGAGATAGAGAGATAGTGAGGAAAATCCATAGGAAGTAAGAAGAAAAAAGAGCAAAGTTCTTGAGGTTAGTTTTCTAGTTTTTAGTAAAGTTGTAGTTTTAATCTAGGAAATGGTAAAATAAATTCCTATACTTGTTTTTAGGCCTCCATTGCATTGTAAAATATTGAATGAGGTAAAAACATGAGAAATAAATTTTGGAATCAAAAGACCCAAATGGTGGAAGTTGGGAAAAATCCCAGATTTCAATTTTTCTGGAGTCAGTCACCTTGTGGTCATTATTTTATGTATCAAATAAAGTCCTAAAATCATGAAATTTTACAGAAGTAACTTAGACATGTAGAGCTTTCTATTTATATAAAATAAATAGTGTTTTGAGTTCTGTACAAGGAGATAAAAATTATTTAAGTTGGGTCACGTTTTTGGAAGAAAATATGAACAGTGATTGGAAAACATTAGATTGGTATTGATTCATATATTTCGAGTGAGAGACGTTATTTTTACTCAAAAATAGACATTTCAAGGATCATGTATAATTTTGGAACACCTTATTTAGATGTTTTTGGAATTAATTATGATTTTTTAAAGTTACCAAAAAATCTGGGCAGAAGTGCTGAAATTTCGTTTTTAAGAAAATGTAAGGGTATAATTGGAATAACAAATCCACCAAGGGTAAAAAGATAAATTGTGGCAAAGATATCTCTTAGGATATTTTTTATAAAGGAAATAATGTTGTGATAACATTATAGGATATCCGAGAAACCAGGGATCGGTACCAAAAGGAGAACGTATCGCCAGCTACGCAGACCAAGGTACGGACGCGTACTATAACTCTAACTCTTGTGTGTCTTGTATGCTTATATGTGATTGTATGATTCATAGAGTCATGGACAAGACTAGGTCTTGGGTCATGCACCGTGGCTAAGAATCGGTCTTAGGTCACCTGATTATATACTACATTCAGCTTTGTGCGGGTTATAGTCATGATAATGTCGTACGTAGGGTTGTTTTCCTAGTGCTAAGGACATATGGAGGCGTGGCACTGGTGAGTGTATACGTTGTTAACATTATGGGTGCTATGTATTGTTGTGGTGTTTACATTACATCTGATGTGTGCTATGTATTGTTGTGACCTTACATCTGCTGTGTGCTATGTATGGTTGATGCTGAAATGTAATGAATATCTGTCATATATACTATTATTACTTGAACATGAGATTAACTATTACCTGAGATTCAATGGGTATTGAATCTCAGACTTAACCCTAGCATCAGGATCTGGAGGATCAGGAGCCGGTATAAAGGGTAAACATCATGCTTGAAGACTCAGCTGGAGTTTTTATTTAGGACCGTATTTGACATTGTTAGATGTATATTATTTGAATACTCGGATAATTGTATCGCTATTATGCCCGACCGGATACACCGCTAACGGTTTATGTTATAGTCATGTATCAGTTACTCATCCGCTCAACCCAACTTATACGCTCAATCGCACCACTCTGATGATATTCTTATATACTGTTAATGTACCTAATGGGTAGTATTGAATTAAGGGTGTTACAATTTTGGTCTTTCGATCATAATTGGAAATAACAGATTTCTCCTTCAATTTAGACTTGGGATTTGATAATTGACAGCACAAATTTATCTTTTTCCATTTTTTTTTGTATTTATTAGGGATTTTCCCAAGTTTTTTAAGTTCATTTATCACATTTTTTTCATTAGTTACAGGTGAGAAAATTAGCAAATTTTTAGGTTCAGATTTGGAAATCAATATTTTTTTTTAAAAAACCATATTTTTCAAGTTTTTAAATTTTATATGAAGATATAATCATATTGTTAAATCAATATTTAAAACTAACAACATTTTGAATTAATTGTTCAGTTAGGCTTGAAACGAATGTGCAATTTTTTGGGCTCAGATTTAAAAATCAAACTTTAAAACTAACCCACATTTTGTTAACAGATATTTAAATTTTATTTGGAACGAATTTCCTATTTGCTAGGCTCAATTTTGAAAATCAATAATTAAAGGGAAAACTAACAATTTACATGACAGTAAATTGAAAAACCCAATGGTTATATAGCTGCAAGAATGGAAAGCAAATGTGAACCTCATCAGGATCTAATGGTAAGCACAGTGAAAACCGAAAAGAAGGACAACTGAGAGACATGGGAGAAGAGAAGTGAAAACTGAAAATGGTTCTTTAACACCCCATTTTTCAAAAGCGGAAAAACATATTTTTATCAGAGTAGAGCATCGGAGCAAATAAGTGAGTAACTGATAAGTATTAAAAATGTTAACCATGGTGTATCTGACTGGTTATAATAACGTTACAATTATTCCATAATTGAAAATACACATCCCAAAATGAAAATCTCCAATCGGGTCTTCATGTGTCTTGCTTACCCTTTTCATCGGTCCTCCTGGTCCTCCGCACCACGAAGCTATGTTAAAAGCTGAGGTCCAATGCCCATCGGACCTCAGGTAACGGTTAACCTCATGCTCAAGTAAACAATACATGTATGACGATATTTATGACATTTCAGCAATAACCAACACATAAGCACACAACGATGTAAGGTTAACATAACAACAATACATAGCACACAGCACATGTAAAGTCACCCACGTTTGCACTAACCAGTGCCACGACGATCTATCGTGTCCTCAGCGCTAGGAAAACTCAACGGTATTATCAAGACTATAATCCGTAACACTACTACAAAATATGCTTTTTACTTCTTAAAAGGACGTCCAGTTTTATTAAAAGGAAGTAAAATGTGAAGGCGGTGGCAATTTTGTAAATATTTAGAGAAAGTTTGACATATTAGACGTCCTTTTATTTTTTAGGACGCAGAAAATGACTTATGGCGTTTAAGTTTTTTTATTTAGACGCCGTAGCTATAATTTTTAGCGTCTAATTAATTAAGTTAGACGCCATGTGTGTCCCCAGCGGCCCAGCCCACCTTCATTTTCTCGCACGCTCTTCGCTCACTCACTCTCTCTACCTCACCCACTCTCTAAACCTCACCCATTATCTCTGAACATCATCTTGTTGCTTGCCGTCTCGCCTGCTCTCTCTCTCTCGCGTCGCCGCTTGCCTGCTCTCTCTGCCTTCGATTACTTCGCCGTGCTCCAGAAAGCTCTAGAATCTCGTCCTCGTCCGCGCCTCCAGATCCGTAGCGTCTGTGACCCACCAGCAACTGCGACGACGATGGATTAGTGGGGAGAATCTACAGTTTTGTTTTGGGATTTTAATCGTTCCTTCTAAATGTTTGGATTTGATTTTGTGTTGGGCTATGCTGAGATTCTTACTTTTTTTTCCTTTGCTGTTTTTAGAAATTGTGTCCTTGGTGTTCACTGTTAAGTTTAATTTATTCACGGTTTAAAGTTTGTGATGATTTAATTTTTCGCAACTGGAGCTTTAAAGGATTAGATCTGGTTATTCTTCATAGATAGTTTTTTTCGTTTGCTTCTTAGTTTAATTTTGTTTGCTAAATGCTTTCGAATTTTTCTTTTTGTTACATTATACTAATCATTGTGGGTATTATGCTTTGTGCTTTTTGCGTTTCAATTTGCCTATGTTGTCAATGAATTCTTATAGGGTGATATGTTCTTAAAGGAAATTAGCAACACAAAAGTCTGGTATTCAGAAGGCAGCAGGTAGTAGAACTTGCGATACTTGTCACAGTTATTCTTGGCGTCTGCTAGCCTTGGAAATGGTGGGGGCAGCAGTTCAAGGTCTGTTACTGGCTTCAGGGGTTCATCTAGTTCAGTGGATTGGCTTGGGCAAGAGATGCTTGAATTGAGGCTGAGGGACAAGACTGACCATGATGACAACAGAGTAAAGTTTCTTGGTTATTCTCACTTTATCTTTTAGATGCTTGATTTTTTCATTTCAATTGAAGCTAGTCCAAAGGAATTCCTGATAAGTGAGCATCACTACTCATGTGACTATCGTTTGGAAATAAATTTCAAGCCATGCTTCGCTTTTTTTTTTTCAAGGACTATCTGGGGTAGAAGCAATCAAATCGCTTCCTTGTTATTCGTCTTGAGGAACTTCAGTTAATCTTAATTGCATGCTACCATAGTTTGGAAATGAACTCTTATGTTTAAACCGAAGTTCTTTCAGTTGCTTCAGCTCTTGTATTGTTACTAATTTTTAACTTTGTACAGGTTAGTGGACCATCTGGGCAGATGACTTGGATTATAGGTGGCCCAAAGTGTCTAGATGCCAGGAATATCAGTGAAGCCATAGACAATAGGTTAAATTCTGTCATGATTAATCTATGCTTATTGTATTCATTGGCTGGCTTTGTCATGAAAAACTACTAGACCTTTAAATAATTCTGTCTAGATGCCAGGAATATCAGTGAAGTTGATGCTGTTTGGAGGAATAATCTTTTTGACTGCTAATATTAGTTAGTTGGAGGATGAGGATTTCTTGTAGAAGCTGTCTTTGTTTAATTCACCAAAATAAATAAAAGATAGATGTAGATTATTAACTCAGAAGGCCTTTCATTTCATTGCAAGTCCTTTAAACCCTTCCATAAAGGTAGGAGTAACAATAGGATTATCCCATGAGAAAAAATTAATCTTACACAATTAACCAAGTTTTAGATTGAAATTGATTGCTCATAGCCTCATAGGATGTGCAATCACATAGATTTGTAGTTGGGCAGTGGTAATTCTATTTGGAAAAGTTATTTGTCAAGCATTATATTTCTGATGACTTGCTTATTGAATTTATGCAGTTTGTTGCGTATGCAAACAGATCATATTGATCTTTATCAAATTCATTGGCCTAATCGGTTTGTATGTGGATTTTTACTTAAAGTTTTTTTACTATTGTTTACATTGATTCTTTTATTATTGAAGTTTCCCTTCCTATTCTTCTTTTAATATTATTTTTGTGCATGTAAACATTCCTGCATCATAAATCTGAACTTTTCTAGTGTTATGCTAATGATTGTAGGTATGTTTCAATGTTTGGAGAAACTGAGTATGACCCAGATCGACAATATTCTTCTGTTAGTATAGATGAACAACTTGAAGCTCTCAGCAGAGCTGTGAATTTTGGGAAGGTAAGTGATGATGGTGAACAGCTTCACTTGCCAATGTTTAAATGGTATTTCTGAGTTTTGAAGAGAGAAAGTTCATGCAGATCAGATACATTGTTCTTAGTAATGAAACACCATATGGTGTTATGAAGTTTATTCAGGTTGCTGAAAAATCTCTTTGCCATCCCAAGATAGTATTACTGCAGGTCCTGTCTCTTGCCTTTTTTGTCCTTATTTTTATGATATCCTAATAATTGCGGCACCCTATCCCTCAACTCCCAATACCCTCTGGAAGTTTACTTATGAGGCTTATTTGCACCTCTTTTTATAACAGAATTCATATAGCCTACTCCTCTTGGCTGTTAAAGCAAAAGGGTCGTCTTCGCCTACTCCTCTTGGCTGGCCCATTCGCAAGGCTACAATTTCCAAGTGCAGTAAATCTGATGATGACAAGGAAAATCAACAAAGTTCCCATGAGGACAGCTCAAAATTTAGCAGAATCGGTTCAAAAATGTCGGGTTAGTACTTTTTCTAGTTTCATACAGTGTTCTTGCTAAAACAACAATTTGAAAATGTCTTAGTTTTAAATTATGCACGTCTATTAGTTGTGTAATTACTGTTTTCTGGTTTTTTTTTTGGTTGAAGCAGAAATTGATATGATGAAGGAAAAGTTTGCAAAATTACCGCTTGGTGAAGATATGTCAGGGTCTGGAAAAGGGGTTTGCACAGCTTTGGCTATTTCAAATGCTATTACTAATCTTTGTGGTATGACTATTGAGAACTAGTTTAAAATTTCTCTTTTGGTTTAAATATTTGAAACTACGAATTTGTTGAGATTTTGAATTTCTGCAACATTTAGCCACTGTGTTTGGTCAATTATGGAGACTAGAACCTCTTCCTGATGAAAAGAAAGCATTGTGGAGAAGAGAGATGGAGTGGCTTGGCTTCTATGTGTTAGTGATCACATTGTTGAATTAATCCCTTCTTGGCAAACATTTCTAGATGGAAGCAAGCTTGAGGTAAAATTGGATTTTAGTTTTAATCAGTACCCAGAAAAAAGAAATTAAGCCAAATTCCAAACAGAGGAATAATGTAGTAAATCCTGCAGGTAATGACTTGCATGCCTAGGTCAGATCTTTTCATTAATCTCCCAACTCTTCGCAAACTGGATAACATGCTTTTGGTAAGTTTTGGATTAGATTTTGTAATCTGAATCTGATTCAATTCTGCTGAATTTGTTGCCTCTTGAATTGCTAGAAATTGCTTTCTTGCTTTTGTGATAAATATGAATGCATGAATCCCATGTTATTTGTTGGTTTGCTGTATCCTGTGGTATTTCATGTTGTCATTGACATTAATTGCAATTCAGGATTGAAAACAAGCGCACAACACTGCAATTTCTTAATCTAATGATAACTCTTCAGTGATTTTGTGAAAATTCTGTCACTTTTGCTGCATTAAGTAATTTCTTCTTCCATATTAATTTTTGTTGCATCAATGTTACCTTGGTGTGAAGCAAAGACTATTATGCCATCGGCTCGGATGGGAGCTACTATGACAAGAGTTGATGCTATAGAGAAGAATATCAAGATTGCTTGCCTTCATGATGTATGCTTATTTTATAAGAATTTGCTGTTAACAATATGTCTAAGCAAATGGTGTCTGTTTTAGTTCTATAGCAATAAGAAAACTGCGAAATGTTAGATTGAATTTATCAACTGTATTTGCAAATTTGAAAATTCTTAGTAGTGGTGGGAGCAATTGTTAGATAGTTATTAGTTTTTAGCCATTGATATTATCTTCACCATAAGCTGAATTATAAGTGGCATAAGTGTGCAAAATCTATTTCTATTGTGCCTGTGTCTGATAACTTGGGTAACTTATTGTTGAAATGCTATAATGAAACCTATGTTTAGATCTGTAATAGGTTTGATTCTAGCATTTCCTTCTGTCTGTGCTCCTACCTTTTGATTTTCCCTTACCATAGCTTTTAAGTGTTTTCTATATTTTTTATGGTTTTTGAATCTGACTTGTGATGGCGCTCAGATCTGGTTTTTTTTTTTAAAAAAAAAAAGTGGACTTACGGCGTCTAAGTTTAATAATTAGACGTCGTAAGTTGTGACTTTTAGAAGGTAGTTTGTGCCATACTTAAGGCGTCTAATTATTAAAATTAGACGCCCTAAGTCAGAACTTACGGCGTCTAATTATTAAACTTAGACGCCGTAAGTTTTCCCTACAGCGCCCCCAGATAGGCGTCCCGCGGGAAAAGGACGTTAAATGTGATAAAAATAGGACGTCGTAGCCTTGTTTTGTAGTAGTGTAATAAGCTGAATGTATAGGTGGTGATCTAAGACCAAGTCTTAGTCACGGTGCATGTTCCAAGAAAAAGTCTTGTCCATGACCCTATGAAATAATCTATCACATATAAGCATATAAGAAGCATCAGAGTTAATGTTACAATACGCGTCCGTACCTTAGTCCGTGCGGATAGCGGTATGTCTGTCTGTCGGTACGTTTTCTCGGATAGCCTATAATAGTATTACCGCATTATTCCCTTATAAATAATATTCTAAGAGATATTCTAGCCACTGATGATCTTTTTACCCATGATAGATTCATTATTCCAATTTTACCCTTACATTCCTTTAAAAACGCTATTGCTGTATTTTCCGGCGTTTTGTTAGAAAATTCATAAAATCATAATTAATTCTACAAAAATCGAAATGAGGTTCCGTAAAATTTCCCATGACCATTGACATGTCTAATTTTAAATAAAAATAACGGCTTTTAGTCGAAATATATGAGTCATTCCCAGTTTTTTCTGTTTTCAAACGTTGTTACGCTTTAACTTCCAAAACGTGACCCAACTTCAAGAATTATTTTCTTTTTTGTACAGACCTAAAAACTTTACAAAATTTATATCAATGGAAAGATATACATGTCTACTTTACCCATTTAATTTTTCATAAGTTTAGGACGTCATTTAATATATACAGTAATTCCTACAATATGACAGACTCCATAAACACCGAAATCTGGGAATTTTCTCAACTTTTGCAAATTTGATCTTTTGAATACAAGAATCATTTTCTACCTTGTTCTTTATCTATTTTGCATTTTAAAAACCATATTAACCTTAATATCATGTAGATAAAATTATTTTACAAATTCATAGATTAAACTAAAATTCTACCAACATCTAAAAACTAGAGCTCAAGAACTTACCTCTTGAAGTTCTTACTCCTTCACCTTGCTCCTCAACTTTCACCACTCTCACTCTCACTCTTACTACTCAATACTCAGCTGCTTGGAGTTGATTGTGTGAAGAATGAAGAGAAAACATTCTCTATTTATAGGCTAAGACTAGTTCAAAGTGGTACATAGAATAATGAGTAAGTGCACTTCTACGTAGGTGCTGAATCTGATTTCCAAATGTGTAATGGGTTGGCCTAACTTGTGCACCATGAAGGAATAAATAAAATATGGGAGATATGTGGTATTTGAGTCATCCTTTCATTACTTTGTTAAGGAGATGGAATGTATACGTATGTCTTTGTGATAATAGAGATAAAGATCATAAAATATATATATACTTCCTACTTAGCCACTATGCTTGGCTGAAAATGAATGAAATGGAGCATGCACCGTATAACACCTTCATTAACAATAGTGAGTGGCTGATTGGGGTATTATAGGTTCAATGCGTATTTATTATTTAATGGCAATTAAGAAAGGACAGATCGGCGAAAAGTGAGAGCAATAGGACAAAACACTCTCCAGGTTAGTCAAATTTTTTAGGGCTAAGTATCAATTTTGTCTCTGAAGTATACACCCAGGAGCAATGTTGCTCTGGAAATTTTTTTAGGAGCAATTTTGCCCCTGGAAGTTTAAAAAGGTAGCAATATTGCCCCTCCATTAACAGCCCTAACGGTCAAACATAGTCGACCGCATTATGCTGGTGTGGAATATAATCTTTCTCACTTTTTAAAGTTGCAATTTTGCCTTGGAAGTACTCTTAAGAAAAAAAAAAATTGCGTTGGAAGTTTTTTTTTTTTTTTCAATGTTGCCCGAAAGTCTAAAAACGTATGATATGATTAAATAACATACTTAGCCTTTCTTAATATCTAAAAAAAAAACGTCAATATGGTCTTATAATTAGGACCGGAGGTAGTATGATTAAGTAACTAATTTAGTTTTCTTAATTTCTTTTTTTTAAAAATAAAATCAACCCCTGTCTTATAATTATAATCATGACAGGAGGGAGTGGGGGTAACAATTTTTTTTTTTAAAAAAAAAAGTAAACATAGCCTACTCCTTCTTCCCCCAAAGGGTCCTCCATCGCAGGCATTCAAGAAGCCCAACGTCCGTTATGGGAAGGTTGCGAACACTTTGAAAATAGTGAATATTCATCGCTATCGGCTACCCTAACAACACTAAGCTTGAAGACTGATCACCATATGAGTGAAAGGAATTACAACGAAATGATGCAGATCATGAATAAGCTTGTTCCCAAAGACACTAATTTGCCGAAGGATTTTTACCAAGCAAAAAAAAAGGTGAAAGAGCTTGGGCTTGGATGTGAAAAAATTCATTGCTGCCCCAGAGGATGCATGTTGTATTATAAGGATGATGCTGAGCTGACCAATTGTAAATTCTGTGGACATGACAGATATAAAGTTGTGGGGAAAGGAAGGAAAAAGACCCGTCAAGCATTAAGCAAGATGTGATACTTTCCTCTGGTGCCCAGACTTACGAGATTGTATGCATCAGAACAAATTGCTGCTCACATGAGGTGGCACCGGGAGCATCGTAGGGATGAAAACTTTGTGATGCATCCATCAGATGCCGAAGCTTGGCGTAAATTTCACGAAGCAAATCCTTTCTTTGCTATGGATCCCCGTAATGTTCGTCTTGGTCTATGTTTGGATGGGTTCGTTCCTTTCAACAATATACAGGCAGGAATTATTCCTGTTGGCCAGTCATTGTGACTCCGTACAACCTCCCACCTTCTATGTGCATGAGAAGAGAGTTTTTCTTCCTTAACGCGTTAATCCCTAGGCCATCGAACCCAAAAAAGAAGATAGATGTGTATTCACTATCTTTTATTAGTTTTGATGAAGAGTTAATCTTATATTTGAAAATGATTTACATTTTCCTTTCATTATCTTGATTTGAAAATATCATATAGAAAGGGATATTTTGATAGTTGGTTGCACAAGCCGTGAGGCGGTGCATAAATTAGCGGTTGAGATACCATGTAATGCCATGGTAGAGGTATCACTACGGAATTACATTTGGTATGAACTAACACATTTCTCTCTTGCAAGAAAGTTTTACAATTATGGCGGGAGAATTCATTTTGTACAAGAACTTTCCTTAATACACCTCAAAGAGCAACAATTAAATTAAGGAAAGATGCTTTGTGTTTCAATCACACTGAAGCTAAGCTATGCTCTAAAAAGGAAGAGGAAAACCTCTTGAAGCCAGCTGAGACATATTCTGTAGAAGAGCTATATGAAGAAAAGAAAAGGATGGAAATGATATCATACAACAATAAAGCATGTAAATGGATTTCATCGATCATTCATCAATTTTCAAAACATACATGAGCATTTCTAATCTCTATCTTTTTATATTTAGTGAAAATTTTGCACATGTTTGGTATCTATATGCTTTAATTGTGAAAGATGTCTTGAAAACCTCTCCAAATTCTCTCAAATTTGTTTTTCATAAAAGCATTCCAGATTGCATCTCTTCTTAACTTCAACTTTTTGCTAATGACAAATAAGGGCGAGAGAATGGCAAGAAAAATATGATATGTTGGGTCCAATTTTCATATTCATACATATTTTTTCTTAAAGTATTTGCCATCATAAAAAAGGAGGAGAATGTTGGATATGATTAGTTTTGAGGTAAACTTGTTATGTCTGTTTTGCTTATTTCTGCTTTCTCGATCGATTGTTTTTGTTTGTTGTTATTTTATTTTATTTTTGAATATATTGAGATGTGCACACAAAAATGACAGATAGACAAGCGAACGGAGGAGTAGAAGAAGATAGATGAATGACTTCCCATAACTTCTTCGAGGAACGCAAAATGGTATTACTCTTCTCCTGACCATCCAAAATTTTCTTTGTTCCTTCTTCTTCGTCTACCTCTTCTTAGAGTTCTCTCTAAGACAGCTTATGTACTTTCCTCTCTGAATCTATTTGTTTTAATTCCTTTGGTGAAAGATCTGGAAACAGAGTTCTGTCTGAGGCAGCTCAGGCGTTTACAATCTCACCCTTTTTTTTTCATAGAAAGGAATTTTTAAGACCGGATTTGAAAATATATACGGTTTTAAAAGTTCATTCTTTTTTTCTTTTTCTTTTTTGAAAATGGACTTTTAAGACCGGATGTTTAAAAAGTCCAGTCTTAAAAATGTGACTTTTAAGACCTCATATTTTAAAAATCCGGTCTAAAAAGTATTATTTTTTAAGACCAGACGCGCATCCGGTCTTAAAAGTGACAGACTTTTAAGACCGCCTGAAACAAGACCGGTCACAGATCCGGTCTTACGATACCTCTTTCGTCCGATCTTAAAAATCTTTTTTCCACCCGTGTTTCATGATATATTTGCCTTTCCAATCACTTTAATCCTTGTGGTTTGTCAGAAATCAAATACGTCGTGCAGGTATAAGAATATATCCACAAAAAATAATTCGAATGGCTCAGGCTAAAAAAGACCTGATGGAATATACTTTTATCGGCATCAAATTAAAAAATTTAATATAATTGCAGGACGATGAAAGGCATCGCTAAAAGTCTAAGTTCTACCTCAACAAAGTATAATTTTTATGACACATGAAATTAATAAAACCTCATAGATATACACGATTAAGACATCTAACCAAACTTAATCTTAGTAATTTCATGATATATTTTCCTTTCCAATTACTCAAATCCTTGTGGTTTGCCATAAATCAAATATGTCATACAAGTATAAGAATATATCCACAAAAACTAATTAGAATGGATCAGGCTCGAGCAAATGCAATTATCTCTCTTATCTTATCTCAACAATGTCCCGATAGCAGTGCACTGAAGGAACAGATGATGCTGGAGAATGAGAGACGCCGTTATCAATGGCGTTCCTTTCTTCAATGGGATGTTATTTTCAGAATTAACTCAGAGAGAGGGCGGAGAAGCATGTCAATTATGGTTTCATTTCCGTGAATGGTTACTTATCCCTCAAACCAAACTCGGAGTCCTTCAATTGCAGTTGTTGGTGCTAAGGGATGCTATGACTTTCATCCTTAGACAACAACTCATTGACCACCATAATGCATTTCCTATACACTATAAACTGATTAAGAAATCTCATATAAAAATCATTACTAGAACAAGGAATGTTTTTTGGAATCTGTCTTGCCTTCTATAAGATGTTTGTACACTATTAAGATACTTTGTAATTTCTGTTTTTTCAGTTTAAATATAATTACATTTCATTTGGGAAAAAACCAAACATAATCTCTAAATCATTTCAATATCAAACCGTACACTTTTTTCAGTTGTGATTAATTATTTATTGGTGGACGTTGAATTTGCAAATCTGGGCTTTCCTCACTTGAAAAATTATTAGATATATTTAGGGCCCATTTGGTAAGCAGAAGAGGTGGGAAGGGAAGGGAAAGATGAAACAAGTTCTCCTTGTTTGGTACACTTTTTTAGAGTTCAATTTTCTTAAACTCACGCTTTCGAGCCCACCAATTTTTCTTTAAAGGTGGAAAGATAGCCCCAAAATTAATGAGAACCAAGTTCTTTCTATAAACCGTGAAGCTTTCGTACTTATTTACCCCTCATAAACATTTGTTTTCTATAAGCCATGAAAATATGATTACTTTCAAATTTGATAAGAGAAGATTTTGGACAAATTTGAATTTTTGTGTGTCAAATAAATGTTTCGTCATAAAATTTAAATTTAACCCATAAATTTGAATTTGATGTAAGAAAATTCGTATCAAATTCAAATTAAGAAAAAAATCATTTTCATTTTGAATTAATTACTTTTAAAGATAAAATAGGTTTTTATTGATTCTTTTCCAATTGTCATCTCTTCATTTTCTTCTAACCAAACAACTCATCTTCCCTTATACCTCAAAATCTTCATTTCCCTCCTCTAAATTTATTTTCCTCCTCAAATCCTTAGATTTTGAACCCCATCTCATTGATTTTCTTAACCACATAAAAAAAAAAAAAAACATAAAAATAACAAATCACATTTGACATGTCTCACGATTCTCTTTATTTTCCAAACTCTCCCTCCCTCCATGAGTTAATTCATTCTGAGTTGTACATACTCTCAACACCAAAACCTCTTTCTCCTCCAGCATGTCACATATATTTCTTCAGTTAAGTACTCAAGCGTCTCCAGATTAATCCTGAAACTTATCAAAGAGATGACGATTCGATGTCATTTCATGTGAACATGTTGTTCAAGCAAACCCACCGTTATTAACAGTGAAGACCGCGCGCAAGTGATGACATGGAATAAAAATCTTGCATAACTGAATTGCATGCGTTTAAGCGTGGACCAGTTTTATTGCTCAACGCAATGAGCATCAAGTGCTGTTCACCGCTGCATACCAAATTAATTTAGCTAATTCAGACTAAAATGGAAAAATCCTATATAAAGACGGTTGGATTACCTAAATTCTAATTTGAGTCACTAAACTTAACAAATTATATATCAGGTTATACGTGATAATTAGGAATTTAAATTTTGGGTTAAATTACCTCCATACCCCTTAGTTATTAAAAAAAGTAAAATTGAAAACATCACCCACTAAAATAAAATGTTGGTAGTTTTGAGGCTTCATTCCAAATCATTCATCTGGTGTGTTTATCTCATAATTGCCAGTAGATTTCACTCGCCTTGTATGTTCAGTATTAAGTCTTTTGATTTGATGAATTGTTGTTTAAAACCACTTTTTATAAATAAAAAAAAGGAAAAGAAATTTACCAATATGAAATGGCATCAATTCGTTCGTATAGCTTTGCATTTCCATTTCCATTTCTATTGCGGTGTTCAAGTCGAACAGAGCTCAACTTATTCACCTATCTAGGTCATCAATTTATGAATTTCATATTTAGGGTTGTATTTCTGGGAATTGAATTTTTCCTTTGTTTTGTACCAAATAGCACATCAATATCTACCAATCCAAGCCCCTAGTCTCTATATCTAAAGTTGGTGATGTTTTGATCTCTCTCTTTTTTGCTCCAAAATCTATGGCTTTTTGATATTATATGTGGCAGTTGAATGAGGGACTCTTTTACTTCTGCCCCGGCAGTTTCATATACAGGTTCTGGGGTGTTGGCTTCCTGAAGCTCTCTCGTGGGTTGTCAGCATTCCCAAGTCTTAGACATTGAGATGATCTCATATAGCTTTGCATTTCCTAATGATATAAAGATAATTTAACTCAAATTTTAAATCCCAAATTATAACGCATAACTTAATATATTATTTGTTTACTTTAATAACCCAAATAAGAATTTGGGTAATTCAACGCCTTTATATGAGAGTTTTTCTAAATTCTTTTTTTATTTTTTTTTTAAAAAAAATATTTAATATGCATAGAATTTAAAATAAAGTAATCTTTAATGTCAATTTTTCAAAAGATAATTTCGTATTATTCTCAAAAAACAGATAATTTTTTATTTGAAAATTTTAAATCATGCCTATTGAATATTTATTTTTTAACTGTGTAGATCTCAACATGCTCTTGGTATTCTTTTTTTGGATTGTCCGATTTATAACAAATAAGGGTGTTCCTAGTAAAAACGTTTCATTTCCTCCTTATGCTTCCTCTTGCTCCTTACTTTTCAATCCTTCTTACTTTTCAATTCATTATTTTTCCTAATGAAGAGATCTTTCAAATCATCTAGGTCCATCTCCTTTGCAGTAATCTGCTCGGGGAAGAGTGGATCTCATGCTGTCAAAACCAACTCCTCTGGAAGTTTGGACAATTTCTTTTAATGAAACCAGCCAAAACAGAGGATTATTACTTCTCTCACATGATCAAGAAACAGAACACAATTTATTCAGATAGAGAAGAATTTGTTGGGTTACCCCGGTTATACTTTTTCAGACTTGGATCTTTAAAAAGGAAGAGAAGAAAACAAAAAATCCATGGCTGCAGCTGGACACCCGCATTCATTCGTCATTACTAAGCTCAGTCTTTACGGTCGAACTTCACTGGTGATCATGTTCACGACGGTGTCAGCGTCGGCATCACTCGTCCCTTCTAGTTTGTCATCGTTGTTGGCACTCCATGGCTGCCCCCTTCACCGATGCTTGTGGAAGATGAGACTAGGAATGAAGGAAAAGAGGGGAGAGACGGAAAAAAAGCAGAGATCCCAAGCCTACTGTAGCGCTGCCTTTCGGTCTTATTTGACAATGCCAATGCCAATGCGCGTTCAAGAAGGAAGTCAGATTATTCAGGTGATAGCATAGAGATTAGTAAAAAAACAAAAAGGAGGAAAACAATATAAAGAAATATGAATTTAGTGTGTTATGTAGTGGGTGTCCATTAAGAAATTCGTACTACTTGTCAATAGAGATGTGTAAAAATAACCATTATATTTTGATGTTTAAATGTTGGCAAAAAAATATATTTAAATATTAAAACAAATTAGTAATAAATCTATAAATATTTTAACTATTATAATTAAATTTTATTATTTTAATTATCACCAGTTTGACTATGGGTTGACACTCAATCTGATCCACCACGACCTTGACCCACTGTCTCATACAATTCATTGAACTGTCCGGTTTTTAATACCTTAGATATAAGATCTGCATGTATCTATTTAATTTGTGTTTGTTTTGCCAATGATCCTGAAGTCAGGTGGCATCTATGGGTTGAGAGTATGTCCAAATTAGGGTTCTCTCTCTTTCTTGGAGTCTTGTCTTCTCCCTCATGAGAGCTTCTTCGTTTGGTGTTGGGGGTTAATTAATTAATTAAAATGTCCAAATATTGGTTAATTAATTCATAGAGGAAATCATCATAAAGTTCAATCAAAATCAAATAACACATAATTATAACACATCAGTTTTAATTTTTAGATATTGCTTGTCCCTTCATAGTCTTTACTCTTTACCACTTCCTAGTTCTACTTTATGAATTTTTATATTTTAAAATATTTTTTGGCATAAGATAAATTAATTTAAACATTTATTAAAACTTGTCATAGAACTATCCCAATTTTTTATGGAGTGCAAAACACTTAAAAATGAATAATTGTTAAGAAATTAATTTATATTGTTCACAAGGCTATCCTACTTATTCATAGGATTATTCGACTTGCTCATAATGTATAATGCACTTGCAAATTTGTTCTTCTTAAGAAATTAATTTATTTATCTTGTTAACAAAAATATATCACTTATTTATAGGGATATTCCACTTATTCATAATGTGTAAGACACTTGTTAACTATGATGTAAAGTAAAAAGGGATATAACGTTATTACATATATTATTTTGTGCATATAATAATTGAAGATCTTCGTAAGCCCAGTGGTCATACCACTTGTGGTGCTAATTGGGGAGTAGGCTAGTGTTCATACCTCTTATTGCCCTAAAAGGAATAGGTTCGAGCCTACTCTTAGCAACTTTGATGGGAATTTCTTTTCCAGCCACCAGAATCCTTTTCCTACCTCTGGAGCCTGGTACCTAGCCTGCTATCGGTAAATTATGATGATTTTTTTTAAAAAAAAAAAAAAAAAAAAAAAAAAAACTAGGCTGGGGCAATCATGTCATTTCAGCATAAAAATTAATTCACTTTAGCCCAAAGATGTTTCAAAATTTGTTGAGGGCTATTTGAAATTAAATTGCTACAGAGGTCCTTTACTAAAATTTTCCCTAAAATAAACTTATAATAAGCATCAGAGTGATAAATATTTATGATATTACTGATTTAAGTCCATAAAAAATTTAATTGATAAGAATTACTTAATAAATTTTCAAATTATGTTCTAGTAGTCGATCTGGTCTTTATTGCTTAAGGGATGGCTTCAAACCTACTCTTGGCCACTTTGATGGGAATTTATTTTCCAGCCACCGAAACCCTTTTCTGGGCCAAGCAACAGAAAAAGCTAATTGTTTTTAAAAAAAAAAAAAAGAAGAAGAAGAAGAAGAAGAAGAGGCAACATGTCACTTCAGCATAAAAATTAATTTCATTTTGTCCCCAAGGTCCTACAGTAATGTTTCAGAATTTGTTGGGGGCTATTTGAGATTTAATTTCTACAGAGGTCCTTTACTGAAATTTTTCCTAAAATAAATTTATAATAAGGACCATCATGATAAATTTTTATGACATTACTCTGATTTAAGTCCACCAGAAATTTAATTGGTAAGAATTACTTAATAAAATTTTAAATTATGCTCTAGTGGTCAATTTTGTCTCTGTTGGAGGCGAAAATTTGTGTTTATTGTTAAATGGTCTATGTTGGTCTCTGTTCATGAAACTCTTTTTTCAGTTCATGGCCAATTATTTATGTAATATTATTTGATAAAAAACTTTATATTTGTATGATTTCTAATTTATATGCATTTTTATTCATTAACTATATTTAATTATGTGTTTTAGCATTGCCAAATTTTTCAAGTTAACTTTTTCACTTTTTTATAATTTTAATTTTAATTTTTGTCTTATAATTATCACAAAATATATACATATAATATTTATATTATCTAATAAGGTTTACATTATTTTCTATCTAAACCTGTTTGTCAAAATAATCATTCAAACAAGTTTCAATTTCAGAAAAAGTCACTTATGTCACCACCAATCCAAACATAAATCATAGTATACAATCTTACTTTTACCTTATCTTAAGTTTGCAAAAGTCAGATTGCAAAAAATACCACTTTTGTCACTGTTATCCCAAACACTTACGAATAACTACAACCTTGCGTTGATTGATTTTGATCCGTGTGGTTTTTCAGGGAAAATTGTACCTATGCCCAAGTAATAGAAAATACGATATAAAAGTCTCTTAAAATCTCAAATTTACAGTAAAGTCCCATGGGACATTTATACAATATATTTCAATTCAAATGTAAAAAAATCAAAATACTCTTAATGAATACACAATCATCCTCTCCCTCTCTCTATTTAATCAATAGGGTTATTTTGGACTTTTCATTTTTAAAATATTTGCAAAAATGTCCCACAGAACTTCACTACAAATTTAAGATTTCAAGGGATTTTCTTTTGTATTTTCTCTTTCTTGGAACTTAGGTGCAATTTTCTCTTTTTTTACTACAACTATTCCACGTGGAAAACGTATCAGTCTTCAATCCAACACGGTGCCTTTCATTAAGATTAAATTACACATAAATCCCCTAAACTTTTTTACTATAAACAAATGATCCCTTAAGTCTTAACTTTTGAAATTTAACTAGTAAAACTTCCAACTCAACGTGGATGTCGTAAACCCCAACTATCTTGAACCCCCGGGGGGGCACCAACAATGATATCTGCCCTCTTAAATTATTTTTTTGTGAGGATATCTCACTCAGTTTTTGAATTAATTATATGAATATAAGCTCCTTAAACTTATATAAAACACACTAATATAAATTAAGTAACATCGTAGGTTAAGTATGTGTTTAGTTCTTTATGTTTAGATTAAGTTCCAATTCAATCATTTAAGCACTATTAGAAAAAAGGCATTTAAAACCATCACATCTAGAGCTCTTATAGGCAGAGATGGTTTAAAAATTATGATCGATTGCATTTTTATAAATATTTATAAGATTTCAGACCGGTTTCGCGAACAAAAAAAAATACTTTTAAAACCTGATGTTTTTACAACCGATCTCAAAGGCATTAAAATAATATTTATAGGCTCTTAGACCTGTTCGGTATACAACCGGTCTAAAATATACTTTTTAAACTTGGTGTTTGTACAACCGGTCTAAACAAATATCAAAAATATTTTTTTAAAAAAAATATTTACAATCCTTTATACTGGATTTTATTAATGCCGGTTTATAAAATGATCTAAAACCCTAAAAATAATTATATAGACTTCACTTGCCCACCCCTTTGAAACCAAATTTCACGGTCTTTTCATCTTTTTTTTCGCCATTTTTCGGAAGCTCTCTCCTTCCTCATCTCATTTCTAAGTACTTCAAGAGAAAAAAGTTCTCAACCTTCATTCTATGGTTTCCTCAACACTAGTTATCTTTTCTATGCTTGTTGTTTTCTTTGTGCTCGTTAACTTCTAGATTTGTGCTTATTGGTTGCTTCGTGCTCTTTGGCTTCCAAATCTATGCTCGTCGAATCCAGATCTATACTCTTCAAATCCAGATTGCACAATATCAAGCTCTCATCAAGTCATCGCCGATTTCTACACTCGTCTCCACCGCTGCCAGCTTTTTTCTAAGATAATAATGCCAAATTCCTTTTTGTCTTTGTTTAATTTTATTGAATATGTTATTGCTATTTAAATATGGCAAACTTGAATGGATTAATACTTTCTACTATTATGCTATTTTTATTGTTAGATGGTTTGTTGCGATTTTATTAAATATTCTTTTTCCCCCCTAATTTTTTCAAATCTATCTTCTTCTATTTTATTGAGATATCGATTTTATTATGAGATCATATAAAATCGTAGCTTCTCTTCTGAGATCATATAAATTCGAGGCTCAAGACGTATGGGTGTTGCAAGTCCTCCTGATCTTGTGTGAACAGTTGTCGGTTTGAGAGGATACACTGACGAAGCAGCATGGCGTGATCTGCTTTGCCGCTAACGTGATCAACGCCGAGAAATGTGTATATATATTTGTTTTACTGTTTCTGCAATTAACTGGGGAAGTGTGGCTGAATAGGTTTTATTCATATCGGCCGCAGGAAGCAATCAGAAATGGGTGGTGATGGTTCTGAATGGTTAATTTTTTTTTTTGATATATAAAAGTTTTGGAGGGTTCGACATCGCAATCCCGCACCAAATGGGCACGGCCCGGGCTGATGAGAACTTATTGGGGACTTACGAGATCGCCTACCAAAGGAGTCCCAACGACGGGGGATCGAACCCACGACCCAAGGGCCTAATCTTGGAATTAAAATGGTTAATGAATTAAGGGAGTGTATACTTTGAGTTTTTTTTTTTGCCATTGATTCCTCAAATTGGGCTTATGTGCTACTTGGGTTTTATTCCAAAATTTATCTCTTGCAATTATTTTCCATTATTTTATTTTCCCAAATATTACATGGAAAATAAATTTCTAAATTTCTAATTAATTTAAATCATTTAGCCCAGTTCCACCGTTTAATTCTCATATATTATTTTTATAATTTTTAGGCATAATTTATTCCTTATTTGAATTATTCTTTTCCTAAAATAAATTAAGGGAAAAATAAGCCTAAATTTCCAATAATTATTCTCATAATTATTTTAAGCCAAAATTTCAATATTAAATTTCTATGTAATATTCCAATTTCAAATCCCAAAATTTGGGATGTTACACCAATTGGATTGGAATCTATGATGGTATGTGAACTATGAATCATTTGAGTTTCCAAGTGTAAGATGAATTATTGACCTACTATATATTGATAACCGTTTTTGAAAAATAGGAATAAGGGAAGTATACTTATATGATTCATACTTGAGGGGAAGATTGTTAGAATACAAGTGTGAGTTGTAATACCTAGATTTCCTAATTCTCATTAACTTTGTATTTTGATAAATAATTAGCAAAATACAAAGGTGAATATGTGTCTCAAAGAATTATAATCTATTAATTATATTTTCATCCAAATTTCATATTGGAATTAATTAACCAATGGTTAATTATGAGACTACAATTATAGGCTATAAAATGTGACATAAATAGCACATGAAATAATAGTTATTTTATAATGAAAAGAGACAAGAAAATGTTATGAAGACACTTAATTAAATTACAGCAAATTAGCAAATACTAATTGGCAATTAAGCCTGCACTAATTGAGATTAGTAGCATGTGTCTTCAACTTTATAAAAGACAATGGAAATAAGTAGATATAAAATGAGATAAAATGCATAATACTTAAGGCAATTTAGGCCACAATTATACATGGCAAGTTTGGGATAAACATCTCCTTGATTTTTATCCAAAATGTGCATTTAATTTAAGTTGAAAAAGGCAATAAAATCTTCAAAAAGAGAGGTTGATTATTTTCAAAATATAAGGGGCCAATGGAAGACAAAATTAAGCTTGAAAAATACCCAAATGCAATTTGATTAATTAAGCAACCAATTAGACATAGACAAGTGGTATTTAGGGACACCTAAGGCCTTTATTTTGTTATTAAAATGACATCATAATCTGCCCCAAAAGTCTTTTATTTCAACTGAGGGCTAGGGAAGAAGGTGGACATTGACCAAAGGAGGGAAGGGGAAGGATTCAAAGTTGAAAAGTGATGACAAGGTCATGTGAGGAGGAGATAACACAAGGATTAAAGGGTAATTAGGCATTTGTGGGGTCCACATAAGCCTTGTCAATTGCCTATAAATAGCAATGGTCCCCTCCACAATTCTTCACACCACAACAAGCAAAACACATTTGATCTTGAGTAGTGAGGGTGAGTGGGGCGAAATATAGGAGCAAGAGAAGCAAGGAACAAAGCATAAGGTAAGGTTCTTAGCTCTAGCTTTTTTATTTTTGGTAGAATTTTGGTTTAATCAAGAAAATTATGAAGTAAAATTCTTTTCATGTTTTTAAGGTCAGCAATGGGTTTAGAATGAAAAATGGAGTGAAATAATGATGGGAAATAATTTTTGGAATCAAAAGATCAAAATAGTGAAAGTTAGGAAAAATTTTAGATTTCTGTTTTCTAGAAACAGTCACTTTGTGGACGTTATTTTATGCAGAAAATGATCTCTAAAAATCATGAAATTTTCCAAAAAGAAAGTAGACATCCAGGAATTTCTTTTGATATAAAATATGTGATCTTTAGAATTTTGTACTTGGAGTTACAAATGTTTGAAGTTGGGTCACGTTTCTGGAAGATAATCTGAATAGTGGTTGTTATACATAGATTTTGGTCATTCAAATGATGTCTAAAAATCCTGAAATTTTTTACATATATAGTAGACAACGAGGGCTTTCTTTTTATGTTTAACACATAATTTTTAGAGTTTTTTACAAAAAGATGTGAATTTTTCAAGTTAATCCATGTTTCTGGACTTGAAACTGGAACAATAGTTGGAGAAATTAAAACTGGGAATGACTCAGGCATTTCGAGTTTCTGGGATTATTTTTCCATAAAAACATACATGTTAGGGGTAATTTTTGCTTTAGAAGCACATCATTTTGATTTTTGTGCAATTAGTTATGATTTTTCAAAGTTACTGAAAAATTTGGACAAAAATGCTGGAATTTTGAATTTAAGAAAAAGTAAGGGTAAAAATGGTATAATTAATCCATCAAGGGTAAAAAGGTCAAAAGTAACAAAAATATCTCTTGGGAGAACATTCCAAATAATATGGTATTTATTATAATATCATATAAAATTTAGAAAGGAAATAATACGGTGATAATGATATGGATATCTGGGAAAGTCGGGAATCGGTACCGAAAGGAAATCGTACCGCTAGCTATGCAAACCAAGGTATGAACGCGTATTGTAACTTTAACTTTTTTGTGTCTTGTATGTATATATATGATTGTTTGATTCATGATTGATTGGAGTCATGGGCAAGACTGGGTCTTAGGCCATACATCGTGACTAAGACTGAGTCTTAGGTCACATGTGTGTTTATATTCAGTTAAGCTGTGGATTATTGTTGTGATAATGATGCATGCTTGTTTTCCTAGTATTAAGGATCCGTGTATGGGACACGTGGCACTGTTGAGTGCACTTACCGGTAACGATACATTTGATGTATGCTATGTATTGTAATATTTGAATGTTGTTTTCCATGTTATGAATATCTATCATATATTGTTATTACGTGAACATAAGGTTAACTGTTACCTGAGATTCAATTCGATTGAATCTCATACTTAACTCTAGCTTCAGGATCAGGAGTCGGTATAAAGGGTAAGCAGCACAGGTGAAGTCTCGGTAGGAGTTTTAATATCTTTGGATTGTATATTATACTGTTAGATATTTAGTATCTAAATATTTGGATAATTGTACCGATATTATACTCGACCGGATACACTGCAATTAGTTTTAATTTATAGCCACATATATATCAGTTACTCATCTGCTCGACCCAACTCATACGCACTATCGCTCCACTCTGATGATATTCATAGATACTACCTGCTACTATGCATAATAAGTAGTATTGAATTAGGGGTGTTACATGAGTTAATATTGAAAAGCTCTACTCATATACTTCTTCCCACAACCTATTGATCTCCCAAAAATGGATGTCATATTAAGATTTTAAATCAATATCTTATGGAAATGTAAAAGTTTGTTGTGTGTTAAGAAACATGTTATAGTAAACTAGAAGTTTACTGATCCAAAACAAATTTATTGTTGACATGATTTGTTTGATCATCCAAGTCATATATATGATACGAACTATCAAATATTATGTACTGATATCCATTGAAGAACCAGAAGATTCTTCTTGAATAACCAACATATTATATAATTCAAGAATTTTCATATGCTATTTGTTCTCAAAGAAAACTGATTATCACTAAATGTGATTTGATCATTTGAAATAGATATCTACATTTCTGGAAACATATCAAAATGAAATATATAAGCCCATTGAAATAGCATGTAAACCATATAAGTGTTCAATCAATTTGATAGATGCATCTATAAAATGGTTACATGTGAGATTACTATTAGTTTGCAACCTGAAGTTTGCAAGAATGTTCGAATAAATTATAAATTATGATGTTAAGCGTGCAATTTCTAGATTATACAGTTCTGAGATCTTTAATTGAAGCCTTCATAAATAGCTAGATGAATACTTATGAGAACAAAATTTTTATTTTTAGTGTTGGCATATTTGATCTTATATATTGCAGCACTTATACTAGCCATCAAAATTCTTCCAGTAAAATTGGCTTATGCTTCGGAGCCATATATTTTCCATCTTAAATGTTTGAATGTGCAATATTTATTCATATTAGTCCATCACAATACACATAAATAGATATTCAAAGAAAGTTGGGATAAAATTGTTGGGTAAAAACCTACTTCTCTTGTTTGTCTCTAAATAAAATAAAAGGATGTTTCTAAAGGAAACAAATGGATTTAAAAGACTTATACTGCATACTTAGTTGATTGTTATTTGAAAAAGTTTTCTTAACATGAGGGAGACAAGTTCAATAGCTGGAAAAGAGAACGAAAGAGAATGCATTATCAAGTATAGATCCTCAAATATAGTAGTATGAACTATAAGTTCATCAGGTTTTGCATTCATGAATTATTACATACTTTCTGCCAAATGCAATTACTGACCTAAATAAGAATTACTAAATCTCATATTCCAGTAAAAAATGCTCTAATCAACATAAATGAAAGTGAGATATGCTCGAAGCATAAGAGAATAATCCATTCCAAAAAGAAAAGAGAAAACAAAGAAATAGTCATGATCATGAAGAGGCATGTACTCTAGAAAAGTGTTGAGATATAACCAATTGCAAAACCTCAAAAGAAGTTCGGTACCTAAAAGTAATAAAGATATCTCAATAAATTAAATCACAAAAATAGGGGGAACCAAAAAGATAAAGTTGTCGACAACAATTTTGAAAATGATATCATGTGATCAAATGGGTATCTTATATGTGGATATGTAATGCAAAGCAGACAAAAAGATGATTGGCCAAAAGGAAAAATAAAGGAAAAAGATGGAATGAAAATAAGATTACACATTCTTTTTCTTTTAAAAAGTATGGACCTGAAGTCCAAATACTTGAAATATAAAGTTATCTGTTATATATGAATATTTATGTGAAAATATAGATTTTTACAAATGTCCAATGATGATTACGATGAGATAATTAATTTGTGGTGGATGCAATAATTTATGCATATATTATATGTCCGCGATATAAAAAAATAACTATGCGTCTATTAGATCTTGTTATAGCCTATGCATATGGTGGCTCACTAAATCTTTTTTCGCCCTCAACAAAAACAAAAGAACTTCTTGATCCAAAAATACCATATCTTAGTGTTATAGGTGCATTAATGTATATTGCATTTGCTGTGAATTTATTGGAAAGATTTAGTTCTTCTCCAACAAGAAAGCATTGGAACAAAATTAAACATATATTCGAGGAACAAATGATATGAGATTATTTTATTTTAACGAATCTAGATCACAATTGATTGGTTATGAAGATGCAAGATTTTTATTTACTTGTCGAGGTATAGTTGTTTCTTGGTGCTCAACAAAACAGACTTTAGCCAATACCTATCAAATCATGCAGAGATAATTGTAGCTCATGAGGCAAGTCAAGAATGTGTAATTGGCTAAGGTCAATGACTCAATATATCCAATCTGTGTGTCATTTGTTTCCTAAACAAAAGATTCCAACAATACTTTATGAAGATAATACAGCATGTATAGCTCAATTGAAAGGACGGTACATCAAAGGAGATAGAACAAAACATATCTCTCTAAAATTCTTTTTCACTCATGATCTTATGAAGAGTGGTGGCATAGATGTTCAGCAAATTCGCTCATGTGACAACCTTGCATGTTTGTTTACCAGGACACTGCGAACTAGAACATTTAAAAACTTAGTACATGGTATTGGAATGCGTAGGCTCAAAGACATAAAGTGATATTGTCATCAGGGGGAGTAAAAGTGATTTGTGGTCATAAGAAGAAGTAAAAGTGATGCCGTCTTCAGGGGAAGAAAAGATGATGATGTACTCTCTTTTTCTCCTTAATCATGGTTTTGTCGCACTGGGTTTTCCCGATAAAGTTTTTAACAAAGCAGCTTTAACATATATTGTGTACTCTTTTTCCTTCACTAGGTTTTTGTCCCGTTGGTTTTTCCTAGTAAGATTTTAATGAGGCAAAATATTTGTTTATGAACATACAAGGGGAAGTGTTATAAACAATATGTGGGTGGATGTTCATAACTCCATGCATAGGATTCCATCTCATGGTAATTGACATTACACCATATAACTCCCAAATTGAGTGGGTTTTAGTACATATTTCCTATAACCTCCAATTGCAACATTATATTGCTTAATTCCTTTCTTTATGTGCTTTTAACTCTTATGTGCAGTCTTCAACGTATGGAGGCCTATAAATAGAGGTCATGCATAAGGCTTTAATACACTAATGAACAAAGTGAATGAGATAGGTCATTCTCTTTTCTCTCATTCTATTGTCTTGTTATTTCTTCTCTTCTTCTATTATACTCTAGTCTTCTTATTATTATTATTTTTTAAAATTTACAACAGTTCTTAGTTATTTCTTAACCCTCTTAAGAGATTTTAATTTGTTACCTTCAACAAAAGAGACTTAATCATAATTGGGATTAGAACCTTATTTTATCCTTTTTGTCAATATTTTTTTTTTTTTTTGTAAAACTGAAGTAAACAAAAATTAATCCGATAACAACATGCAATTATAATTTTTTATGTGTGAAATGACAATATGTTTGTGCTATTCACTTGTCATCACTGAGATTTTTTTTTTTTTTTTAAATAGAAGGGATTTTTTGTTATTAGATCATTTTCTTCTGATCTCATAGCAATTCTTAATTTTTCTCCCCCTTGCCAATCACGTGATGGAGCTGGATTTTATTACTTTTTATTTACATTACAAGATTCTAATACTTTTTCATGGGACCACTGAGTTGTGCCAAACACGAGACCAGAAACTTTAAATTTTGTCGGTCATTATACAAAATCAGCATTACAAGCCAACACCTACGACACCTTATCTTCCTCACATTTTTTAAAAGAGCACCCAATATCAATTGTTTTTTTATTTTTTATTTTATTATTCTAATTTCTTATTAACTTATTAATATTAATTAAATAAACAATTTAAATATTAATTAAATAAAAAATTCTTTATTATTTTTTAATAATAATATAAACTTAAAATATAAAATGAATCTTAATACTTAATAATATTAACTTAATTTGAATTTTTTTAATTGAATTCACAAAAATAAAAAATAAAATTATCTTAAAGAACAAAATGTTTGTTATGCTTGATTGATATTTTTAGTTTGGTATGCATTTGTATTAACTTTGCTTTTTATTCAAGTAGTTTTTTTTTTTTTTCACGAAATTACTTGAAGCCTATGCTTTTTTGAATCCAATTGTAGATATTATGCCAGTAATATTTGTACTCTTTTTTCTCTTAGCTTTTTCTTGGCAAGTTGCTTGTAAGTTTTTGATGAGATCCTTAATTTGAATACTAATATTTTCCTAGAAAATTCAGAATTTATTCGAAGATTCGAACATTTTAATAATCTTGATTTATAAGATCAGATAAGTTTTACAATGTAAATCCTCTCGTGTGTCTTTTTTGTTTACACGATAGTGATATTCTTTATTTCTTTTTTCATCTTCGGATTCCTATCTAATAATTCAAGACGTAATTCAGAACGTGAAGAATAAAAAATCATAATTTTTATTCTTTTGTGTTTTGTGTTTTCCTACTTTATTTTGAAATATTCTTATTATCCATTTTTCATCTTTCAATTTTAACTTTTATAAATTAGAAATTCTAAATATAAATTAGAAATATATTTCAAAATTTATTAAATTCAATATAGAAATGTATTAAATATATAAATTAGAAATATAAATAAATTAGAAATCAATATTTATATTCTATTTTCAATATTTCAAAAATGAAAAAGAAATAAAAATAATATAATTATTTTCTATTTATATTAATTATATTATATAATAATAATAATAAATATTGTTAATCGTCCGTCAAGCAAAAAAAATCAAATTAATGGTCAAACAATATTTTTGCACCTAAAAAAATCGCTTGGTGTTAAGCGCTCTTTTCACTAAACCACATGTTTAGTTTTGCACATTTGAAAGCCACGTCATCATTCAATGAGCAAAAAAAAGTCAAACTTAACGGTCAAACGGTATTTTTGAACATAATTTGTAACCACATAGCCACTTTTACACCTCAAAAAAACACTTGCTACTTGGCGTTCCTCTAACCAAAAAATATATATATTTTTGCATCTTCCCCCTTTATTTTAAAGTAAATCTTGTAACATTATGCCATCTGGGACAAAGATCCTTATTGTTTAGGCCAATAAACATTTACCTTTGAACTTTCATTGAATCTTTTGATCATGTTGATATTCTTGAAAAAAAATTTTTTCCCCCAGCGTCCATGCTTCCTCTGAGCAAAAAAAAAAAAAAACGTTCCTTATTGGAAGTTGGAACCAACTTTCTGACAATTTTTAAAGTCACGAGAAACTTTTAGAGATGAAAAAAAAAAAAAAAAATCCATCTCCGTTGATGCCTCGATGGCTCGATCTAAGAGTTAAAGCATATTCCTTTTTTCTTTTTCTTCAACATGCTCATCATTATAGCCAGTCTTTAAATTTTATTGCTCCTCTGAATAACTTTTTTTTTTTTTTTCTCAAGGCCTCTGAATAACTTCAATACACTTCATCACACTAATCTCAATCTGAGGGTATATGCTATCAAGTAATTTATCTAGTTTTTTTTTATAAAAAAATCATTATCTCTTACTTCGGTCTTAGTTATAAGACTTAGTTGACTTTTTTGGAGAGATTAAAAAAGCTAATTAAATTACTTTAGAGTATTTTTATTTTTTGTTTTTTTCTTCAAACTAATTAGTTTGACTAATAAACTAATATATAATCGAAGGATACACAATATATGAAATGATTAAGTAATTTCTTTAATTTCTTTAATCTGTCTAAAAAAATTAACTAGATCTTATAATTAGAACCGGAGGTAGTATATCAGGAACTAAAGAGAGTACTATGTACCAGAACCTTTAGGGCATGTTTGGTTTGAGGGAGAGGAAGGGAGTGGGAGGGGAGAGAGAAATTTCTTACCTCTCTTTTACTAAATCGTCATTTAAAACTTTTCAATACTCCAAAAATATACTCTCAACAAAAAAGAATATTCTTATCATTAATGGCAATTTGATCAATTTACTCCTTTCCACTCCCTTCCCTCCCACTCTCTCCCCTCAAACCAAACATACCCTTAACCAAAAATCCAGCTCCGTCACATGATTGGCATGGTGAAGAAATTAAAGGGGGGGGGGGGGGGAAATCTTAAAAAAAGACCTCCAAACTTTAAAAATGTCAAATCAATAATTTCCCAAATTATGAATTTATTATTAAGTGTAATCAATCTCTTACCAATTATCAATAATAGGAACTAAACATGATTTAGGATTTTAAAATTTTGAAAGTCCCTTTTGTGATTTTCCAAATTAAGTGCCAAGATGCAATTAATTTTATTTTTCTTCGCTTTTTTTAAAAAAAAAATTGAAAAGGGATAACAATACGGTTCTAAATTATTTCTTAACCCTCTTTAAGAGATTTTAATTTGTTACCTTCAACAAAAGAGACTTAATCCTAAGGATTAGAACCTTATTTTATCCTCTTTGTCAATATTGATTTTTTAAAAACCGAAGTAAACCAAAATTAATCATTTTGGCTCTTTTATTGTTGAAAATTAATCAACTCAAAAGTCCGATAACAACATATAGTTATAAGTTTTCATGTAAGAAATGACAACATGTTTATGCTATTTATTTATTATCATTGAAATCTTTTGTTATTTTTTTGAATAGAAGAGATTTTTTTTTTTAATTAGATCACTTTATTGTGATCTCATAATAATTTTTCCTTAGTTTTTCTCCCCTTGCCAATCAGGTGATAGAGCTGGATTTTTTTACTTTTTAAGTTTTTATTTATATTACAAGATTTTATTACTTTTCATGGGACTACTGAGTTGAGCCAAACACGGATCCAGAAACTCTACAAGCCAACACCTAGGACACCTTTTTTTTTTGCTCGAAAAAAAAAAATCTATATTTCATATTTCATCACCTAGGACACCTTAGCTTCCTCACATTTTTCATATTTCATCGAAGGTAGGGAAAATCCATCTTGGGGTTTTTCCCAAAAAGGGCCCCAAGATTCGGAAAACCCGAGAAAGGGCCCAGGATCCTTTTTTGATTTTTCATTAACTGCTTTTAGTTGTTAAGAGTGATATTGTTGTAAATATGACTATTTTAGTTGTAAAAATATTGTTGTCGATGTGATTTGTTTTAGTTATAAAAATTTTATAAATTTATCCCAAAAAAAGGCCCAAAGCCCTTTCTCTTTTCAGAATCTTGGGGCCCTTTTTAGGATTTTTTTCCTAAAAAGGGCCCCAAGACAGATTTTCCCTATTTATATAAATGCTTTCTCATTAAGGTATATTTTGATTATTTTCTGAAATTATGTGGGTCCTTTACAATTGAGATAATATAAAGTTAAAAAGAAAAAAATATAGTTAAAAAATCTGACTGACATATTAGGTAGAGTGTTTTGTCCTATTGCTCTCACTTTTCGTCGATCTGTCATCTGTCCTTTCTTTTTAGTTTCTAGCAAAAATTGCCATTAAATAATAAATGGGTAAATCATTTCTGCATCAGATGCAGAAAATTTCTGCATCAGATGCAGAAAAAGTTTTCTGCAGCAAGTAAGAAACGACGTCGAACCACACCACTCTCTCTCCCTCTCTCACTCTCCTCCTCCTTCTGCAACCTCACATCTTCAGCGGCAGGGGTCCTTGCCTCAACTCCCCCGTCTGTGCCGCCAACGTCACCTCCGACGACATCGGTTCCCATCACTCTCTGCGTAGTATCACTCTCCTCCTCCTCCTGCAACCTCGACACAGAAAAAGCGCAGAGAGTAAGAAAGAAAGCTGAAAGTTTTGACAAGTGTTGAAGAGCTACCATCATCTTTCAGTGCCCTGTGCCTCCCATGATCAAAAGCCATTTTTATAGCTGAAAGTTCTGACAAGTGTTGAGAGCACCCCATAGACCAGCAATGTCCACGAAAAGCGAGGTCGAGCCGGTGAAGGATGCTGCGATGGAGCTCTCCCTCTAAAACTATATACGTCTGCTTGCTGAGACAGTCTCTTGAACAAGCCTGCAAAGGGAATATGAACCTCAACAAAACAAATATTAGAAGTGCAAAGCTGATACATGAGTGACAGTTGGAAAGTGACAGCAAAACATAATGGATAGAACAAAATATGATGGAGAGAATATTACAGTGAAGACTATAAGTATACAGAATATTGTGGAGGACAGAGGGAATATTACAGCGAAGGAACATAGTGGAATGGACATGTTAGTATGGAGAGGACAGAGGGAATATGTCAGACTGCAAAGCATAACGCAGAGAATCAAAGCAATTCCTCCAGCTCGAATTGATTCCTCCAATCGAAGAACACAAGCCTGCTTCGGTCTATGCCGCTAGTCCCATCGCTATCTGCTCCGGATCCTTTTCGAATGATCCATTCTGATAGAAAACAAACTCAATTTTTGTATTTCTCTTTCACACAATAATTCACAATAATTCACCGCCGGTCTAGAACCATGTAGAGCCACCACGGGATTTAATATACTGTATAAGCTGTAAACAAGTTGTCAAATGGAAGCATGGCGTGGCATATGGATAAGAAGACAATTTGTTTTTTGTTTTCCACTACCTGATTGAATATTTGCAGAAGACTACAAATCACGTGAAGAAAAAAAAAAAAAAAACAACAACTTTGTAGTCAAAAGTCAAAAAGGTGTCAATAAATAAAGTAAAAGGATTATATATTATTATTTTTTGCTCATAAGAAGGATTATATATATTAAATCAACACATTTGCAAACTTAGGCACGAAGGATGCTGCTACGAATTTCACTGGTTCTGCAGAAAGGAAAAAGTAGAGGAGTGAGATGACGAGAGGTTCTGAAAACTAAGTTGCCATGTTACGCCATTGATCTTAAACATGAACCTATCTTAAAGACATTTACATGTACAAGTATGTCTTCTTCTTTCTCTTCTTACCTTCCAGATCTGTTGAAAGGCTTATATATTCTGGTGTGTTTAAAAACAGGGAAGAGAGGGGATTTTGCAGCGTGGGGTGCAGGTACAAGCAGATATTCATGGACGAGGAAGAATGGGAGGCACTAAGAGATGACCCATTGAACCATTTTCAGTTTTCTGTTTTCAGAAGGAGGAGGAGAGTGATACTCCTCTTCTCACTGATACCCCCTCTCTTCAATTGTCAAACTTTTCAGTTTTTCTGCATCTGATGCAGAAATGATTTACTAATAAATACCCATTGAACCATTTTCAGTTTTCTCACTGATACCTCTCTTCAAATTGTCCTTCTTTTCAGTTTTCACTGTGCTTAATTATGATGAGGGTCACAGTTGCTTACTTGCTTTCCATTCTTGCAGCTCTAAAACCATTGGGTTTTTAAATTTACTGTCATGCAAATGGACGTGGCTGCTATCGTCCTTTTCTCTCAGACTTGTACAGTTTTGGTACAAATATGTATGCTCTCACTTTTTTAAAAGATAGCATTTATTATTCTGAATTAAAGAGAGTAATCCTTTCCGTGATTATTGCCGGAAATGGACATCTTCATCTTTCAATCCATCTAAAAAGGGACAGCTATGGTCTGCGGTGGACCATTCACTGCCCCTGTGGGGAGGGGGATCTTTGTCAAAAAAAAAGGTAGGGGTTTATTGTCTTTGGAAGGGCAGTAAACAGTCTACTGCACTGTAGTGGCCCAAAGCCCCCGCTCTAAAAAATAAGAAGCTTTTTTATACAAAAAGTAAGAAGCTATTGTGATAAAGAAGCTCTAAAAAGTAGTTTCGTCCAAAAAATCACTTGGTTTTTTAAGTCTATCATAACTTAAAGCCATCATAAACACACCTTATTTGTTAGTTTTAATCATTGATTTTCCTTTGATTAAAAAAAAAATCATTGATTTTCAAATTTGAGCCTAGCAAATAGGAAATTCGTTCCAAATAAAATTTAAATCCCTGTTAACAAAATGTAGGTTAGTTTTAAATTTTGATTTTTAAATCTGAGCCCAAAAAATTGCACATTCGTTTCAAACCTAACTGAATAATTAATTCAAAATATTGTTAGTTTTAAATATTGATTTAACAATATGATGATATATCTTCAAATAAAATTTAAAAACTTAAAAAATATGGTTTATTTTTAAATATTGATTTCCAAATCTGGACCTAAAAAATTGCTAATTCGTTTCAAAGCAAACTGGAAAACGAAACGTGGGCTAGTTTCAAATATTGATATTCAAATCAAATCAAATTTTAAACTATATGATAATGCCCACTAAATTAATAACATAATGGTTCCTTACCTGTAACTAATGAAGAAAGTGATAAATGAACTTTAAAAAACTTGAGAAAATCCCATAAAAATGCAAACAAAATTGAGAAAAGATAAAATTGTGCTGTCAATTTATTAAATCTCAAGCCAAAATTGGAGGAGAAATTTGAGATTTTCAATTGTGACCAAAAGACTAAATTGCCCTGAGTACAATAAAAAAAAAATAAGAGAAGAGATATCTATACGCGATTGAATCTTAGCAAAGGAGTGAAAATTGTGAGAGAAAAACCTAAGAAGAAGACGAACAGAGGCTTGTGGTTTCAAAGGTGGCTGAGCGAAGAAGAGGAAGGGAATGACGGTTTTTGAGGGGCTTCGACGATGTTGGAGTTTGAAGGTGGTTGAGCGAAGAAGAGGGGCTTCGGCGACGGTTTGTGGAGAGACAATCAGTGATCGGTAATTCTAGAGGCACAAGATTCAGGGATCAATAACAGTAGTACTCTATTGGTTAACAACATCACAATTTACATTAATGACTTTACTTTTATGTTTCAGAATTTTATATCCCTAAAACCTTTTTAGGTAGCCCACAATATGAAATCCCCCACCTATTCAAATACTCCTTTGATAGATGATTAGCAAACATCTATTCTTTATTTGCAATCTCTATCTAGAGCATATACAAAAAACAATCTTTACATACTCTTTACCCTAATCAATATTTACAAATAACAACTTTAGTAATAAGAAACACTTAAAATCAGTGACAAAACTCTATACACATACAAAATCAATGATGAAGCCTCTTTTGTTGGGGGTAACAAATTAAAGTCCTTAGAGGATAAATAACAACCTTATTTTTATCCTTTAATTTATTCAAAAAAAAAATCAAAATAACTGAAGTGAACAAAAATTAATCATTTTATCACACTTTAATAATTTAATTTCTCTCCCCATGACAATCATGTGATGGATCTAGATTTTATTACTTTTTCCATGGGACCACTGAGTAGAGAGTCAATCAAGCGACAAGAACTCATTTCAAGACCTCTTAGGTTCATGTACCTAAAAAGTAATAAAAATATTTCAATAAGTTAAGTTATGAAAAAGGGAACAAAAAAGATAAAGTTGTTGACAATAATTTTAAAAATGATATCACGTGATCAAATGAAGATCTTATATGTGGATATGTCATGCAAAGCAGATAAAAAGATGATTGGCCAAAAGGAAAAATAAAGGAAAAAGACGCAATGAAAATAAGATTACACATTCTTTTTCTTTTAAAAGGTATGAACCTGAAGTCCAAATACTTAAAATATAAAGTTATCTGATATATATGAATATTTATGTGAAAATAAAGATTTTCACAAATGTCCAATGATGATTTGATGAGGTAATTAATTTGTAGTGGATGGAATAATTTATGCATACATTATATGTCTAGTAGTATATAAAAAATAACTATGCGTCTATTGGATCTTGTTATAGCCTATGCATATGATGGCTCACTAAATAGTGAAGTTTACATGAAAATACTTGAAGAATTCTTTTCTCCCTCAACAGAAAATGAAAGAACTTTTTGATCCGGAAATACCATATCTTAGTGCTATAATTGCACTAATGTATATTGCGTTTGCTGTGAATTTATTGGAAAGATTTAGTTTTTCTTCAACAAGAAGGCATTGGAACAAAATTAAACATATATTCCAATATATTCGAAGAACAAATGATATGAGATTATTTTATTCTAACGAATTTGGATCACAATTGATTGGTTATGCAGATGGAAGATTTTTATCAGATCCACACAATGGTAGATCTTAAACAGGATATTTATTTAATTACTTCTGGAGGTACAATTGTATCATGGTGCTCAACAAAACAGACTTTAGCTGCTACCTATCAAATCATGCAAAGATAATTGTAGCTCATGAGGCAAGTCGAGAATGTGTTTGGCTAAGGTTAATGACTCAATATATCCAATTAGTGTGTCGTCTGTTCCCTAAACAAAAGATTCCAACAATACTTTGTGAAGATAATACAGCATGTATAGCTCAGTTGAAAGGACGGTACATCAAAGGAGATAGAACAAAACATATCTCTCCAAAATTCTTTTTCACTCATGATCTTATGAAGAGTGGTGACATAGATGTTCAGCAAATTCGCTCATTGTGACAACCTTGCATATTTGTTTACCAAGACACTGCTAACTAGAACATTTAAGAAGTTAGTGTATGGTATTGGAATGCGTAGGCTCAAAGACATAAAGGGTTGTTGTCATCAAGGGGAGTAAAAGTGATGTTGTGGTTACAAGAAGTAAAAGTGATCTTCAGGGGAAGAAAAGATCATGATGTACTCTTTTTTCCTTAATCATGGTTTTGTCCACACCTTTTTTTTTTCCAGTAACGTTTTTAATGAGGAAGGTTCAACATATATTGTGTACTCTTTTTTTCTTTTTTCACTGGGTTTTTGTCCCATTGGGTTTTTCCTAGTAAGGTTTTAATGAGACATAATATTTGTTTATGAACATCCAAGGGGGAGTGTTACAAACAATATATAGGTGGATGTTCATAACTCCATGCATAGGATTCCATCTC
This sequence comes from Acacia melanoxylon, assembly GCA_019022615.1. Classification (NCBI taxonomy): domain Eukaryota; kingdom Viridiplantae; phylum Streptophyta; class Magnoliopsida; order Fabales; family Fabaceae; genus Acacia; species Acacia melanoxylon. Next base: position 14,670,988 of record JAFJYJ010000003.1, on the reverse strand, counting down.
ATGATAATTGACATTACACCCTATAACTCTTAAATTAAGTGGGCTTTAGTACATATTTCATATAATCTCCAATTGCAACATTATGTTACTTAATTCCCTTCTTTATATGCTTCTAACTCTTATGTGTAGTCTTCAATGTATGGAGACCTATCAATAGAGGCCATGCATAAGGCTTTAATACACCAATGAAACAAAGTGAATGAGATAGGTCATTCTCTTCTCTTGTTATTTATTCTCTTCTTCTACTGTACTTTAGTCTTCTTATTTTCTTTAAATTTACAACAGTTCTTAATTATTTCTTAACCCTCTTAAGAGATTTTAATTTGTTACCTTCAATAAAAGAGACTTAATCCTAATTGAGATTAGAACCTTATTTTATCCTTTTTGTCAATATTGATTTTTTTTTTTTTTTTTTTTTTTTTGTAAAACTGAAGTAAACAAAAATTAATCCGATAACAACATGCAATTATAATTTTTTATGTATGAAATGACAATATGTTTGTGCTATTCACTTGTCATCATTGAGATGTTTTGTTATTTTTTGAATAGAAGAGATTTTTTGTTATTAGATCATTTTCTTCTGATCTCATAGAAATTCTTAATTTTTCTCCCCCTCGCCAATCAGGTGATGGAGCTGGATTTTATTACTTTTTATTTATATTACAAGATTTTATTACTTTTTCATGGGACCACTGCTGAGTTGTGCCAAACACTACGGGACCAGAAACTTTAAATTTTGTCGATCATTATACAAAATCAGCACTACAAGCCAACACCTACGACACCTTAGCTTCCTCACATTTTTCATATTCATACCAATCTATATATATATACAGAGGTTGGATTTTATAAATGCTTTGTAAATTGCAAACCATATCTTTGCACCGACCGAAACCATAAAAAGATCTGCTTTGAAAAATATCTTGATGATATTATGATATTATGGATTCCAAAATTATATAGCAAAATTATATAGGAGTGATTGAATACAAGTATATAATTGTGATGAAGAGGGACTCATCTCATCCTTCGACGACGACTTCACACTACGACATTTCACTCAATTTTTACTAGTTAAAACCCTTTGTTTGTAGTCCTCTTTATGAAATCCCCCACTCCATCCTAGTACGCCTTTGATAGACGACAGATAGACATCCATTCTTTATTTGCAATCTCCATCTAGAGCATATATAAAAAATAATATTTTTGACCCAAATTAATATTAAAAATAACAACTTTAGTAACAACAAACACTTAAAATCAGTGGCAAAATCATATGTACATTTAAAATTACTCAAAAAATAATCTTTATATACTCTTTACAAAAATCAACACTAACAAATAACAATCTTAATAACAACAAACATTTAAAATCGGTGGCAAAACTCTATACACCACAAAAACAATGACATTTTGTAGCGGTTGAAATTATGTATTTGTAGCGGTTTTAACCACTACAAATGACATGAGTAGTGGTTCTTTACACCTTAACAAGATGTTTTATAGCGATTTTCTAAAACCGCTACTCATGTAATAAAATCGCTACTATATGAGTAGCGGTTTTAAGTTACCGCTACAAGATGCAATCAAGATGACGACTTTCAAAAAAATGGCGCCAAAATTTTGTAGCGGTTGTAAAACCACTACAAATATTGGATAAAATTTCATAAATTGCGCCAAATATTTAAGCCAAATTTAAATTAAAATTTGTAGCGGTTTTACAACCGCTACAAAATATTACAAAATTAAAAAAAAAATCATCATAATTAAAATTTGTAGCGGTTTTTTTTTTTCGTTTTGTAGCGGTTACAAAACCTCTACAAAAATTCATTTGTATTTTTTAAAATAAATAAATTTCAAAATATCACATTTTGTAGCGGTTATACTAAAAACCGTTACAAATTAATGAACATTGGTGGGATTCGAAATATTCAAATTTCAATATTACACACTTTGTAGCGGTTGATGCGACGGTTTTTGTAGCGGTTTTTTTTTTCGTTTTGTAGCGGTTACAGAACCTCTACAAAAATTCATTGGTATTTTTTTAAAATAAATTAATTTTAAAATATCACATTTTGTAGCGGTTATACTAAAAACCGTTACAAATTAATGAACGTTGGCGGGATTCGAAATATTCAAATTTTAATATTACACACTTTGTAGTGGTTGATGCTACGGTTTTTGTAGCGGTTTAACGTTTATAGCGGGTTTTTTTTTTCCCGTTTTAGAACGGTTACAAAACCTCTACAATAATTCATTTGTATTTTTTAAAAAATAATAATAATAAATTTTAAAATATCACATTTTGTAGCGGTCTAGCTAAATAACCGCTACAAATATGAACGCATTTTTTCAAAAGATATTTTTCATACCTTCTATTTGTGATGTATTTAAAGATTTTACATTTGTAGTGGTTTAACGAAAAAAACTGTTACAAACAGCTCATCGCTACCCCAACTATTAAAAATGAAGAATACCTACCTCATGCGTCTTGAAAATTTGTAGCGATTTTCTATAACCGCTACAAAAGTTCAGACTCTTGGCATTCTTAGCGGATTTTTGATATAAACCGCTACAAATGGCACGCCATAAGGCGCCAAACTGGCGCCATATTTGTGACGGTTTGTATAAATAAACCGCTACAAAATAACCTTTACAAATTTGACGCCAACTTGGCGTTATATTTTGTAGCGGTTAGTTTATGATAACCGTTACAAATGTCATTTACGAACTAGTGCACCACTTGGCGCGAGTCATACCACTACAAATTTGTAGCGGTTTCAGTGTAAACTGCTACAAATGTGCATATTTGTAGCGGTTTATTTTAACCGCTACTAATGAACTGCTACAAATTGACTTTTTTTTGTAGTGATACACATAAAATCACTCAAAAAATAATATTTACATACTCTTTATTTAAATCAATATCGAAAAAATGAGATAAAAAACAACTAGTAGGAGAAACTCAATTGAACTCACCTTTAGCAAAAAGAGAAAAACTCAAACAATGAACCCACGAACCCTAGAAGAAGAAACCAACTCAGATGTCACTTGTAGGAAAATCCACGAAACCAAAAAAAAAAAAAAACCTCCAGAACCTACGAAACCCACGAACGGTGAAGGAAAGCTACGGCAGAGGATAAAGGAACAAAACCACCAAGGGAGCTACACAAGAGAGTGAAATGGTGGTAGAGGAGCCGGAATGGCATCGTTGAAGGTGTAGAAGTGAGCTCTCTGTTACTTTGAAAATTTCAAATGTCGAACAAAAATGGGTATGAGAGGTATTTTTTTAAAAAAATACTTAACGTTTATTATTAAGGAATCATTAAGTATATTATATGTGACGGGTCTTTTGAACAACCGTCAAATATACATAACCTATATTTGACGGTTTTTCACAAACAATCATCAAATAAGAGATACTATTTTTTTCCTCCAAAAAACCCAAATTAATGTATAACAGTTGGACTATAAAGCCGTTAAATATTTTCTCAAATACTTAATGGTTGTTTTGAAAAACCATTATTTATGTTATTTCTGAAACTCCACCTCTACATATTCAATGGTTTCATTAAAATTGTTCAGTATAGGGCGTTAAATATAGACAAATTTGTAGTAGTGGTACCAAAACTGTTTGAGGCAAAAATCCAGCTCCATCACGTGATTCCAGGAAATTAATTAAAGTGCCAAAGTGATTCATTTGTTGCTTTCTTCAGTTTTTAATCAACAAAAATTGAAAAGGATAACAACAAAGTTCTTCATTATTTCTGAACCCTTTTGGGACTTTAATTTGTTACCCCCAATAAAAGAGCTAGACTTGATCCATAGAGGGTTAATAAGAACCTTATTTTTATCCTTTAATTTATTCATTTTTTTTTTCAAAAAAAACTGAACCGAACAAAAATTAATCATTTTATCACACTTTAATAATTTAATTTCTCTCCCCATGACAATCACGTGATGGATCTAGATTTTTACTACTTTTTCCATAGGACCACTGAGTAGAGAGCCAATCAAGCGACAAGAAACTTTAAATTTTGTCAATATACAAAATCAGTAGTACTACATGCCAACACCTACGACACATTAGCTTCCTCACATTTTTCATATTCAAGGAAGGTACAAATCTATATATTTCTACAGCCATTGGATTTTATCAAAACGAGTGGTAAATACTACTTCCGGTCTCTAATAAAATAATTAAATAACTAATTTAGATAGATTAAAAAATTAGTTAGGTTAGTTATTTGTAATAAATATACATTGGTTTTTCTTAAAATACATTTTTTTTAAATTATGAATATGTAATGAATCTTGAAAGTATCAAACAAATAAATGGTTAATCAAAATTTGTCTTTATCTCTGAGATATATATATATATATATATATATATATATATATATAAATATATATATTTCAATTATATACAAAGAAAATTTAGAGGAGCATTTGATATTTGACAGAATATAAATAAAAACGGAATCAGCTTTGGTCCAATGCACTTGCCATCCGCTGACCACTGCAATCCTTTGCAATTAAAACGACATCATTTTGGGGCAAAGGAGGAAGTTGTGTGTCTCTCTCTCTGTTTTTTTTTTTTGAATACATAATTGATGATATTTATTGGTATTAAAAAGACGTTTCAAGATATCTTGAATGATACTAAAAAATACTTGATGATATTGGAAAACTATCCTAAAATATTTTTTTAGTACCATTCAGTACCTTAAAATATTTTTTTAAGATTCTAAAATAATTTTTCAAGATCATGAAGTATTTTTTCAGTAGCAGTTAGTATCCTGAAATATCCTTTTGGTACCGGTAAGTATCCTGAAATATTTTTTCAAGATACTACATTAATTTTTTTAGATCATGAAGTATTTTTTCAATATCAGTTAGTATCCTCAAATATCTTTTTAGTACAGTTAATACCCTAAATATTTTTTTAAGATTCTAAAATAATTTTTCAAGATCATTAAATATTTTTTCAAGATCGTTCAACATCTTTTTAATATTAGTAAGTATCCTGAATTATGTTTTAAAGAAAAGGGGACATAGCTGCCTCCTTTGTGCCAAAACGGCACCATTTTGGCTGCAAAGGACTGCAGCGAATGGCAAGTGCATCCGACCAAAGCCGGTTCCAATAAAAACATGTGCTTTAGAAAAATATCTTGATGATGTAATGATTTTATCGATTCCAAAATCCTATGTGTGTGGTTGAATAGAAGCATAAAATAAGACAAAGTAGATAGATCGTGGTTTTCCTGTTAGGGTCTATTTGGATAAGCGATAGTAGAAGTAATTTTTTTTTTTAATCCAACTTTTGCAAACTTAGAATAGGGTAAAAGTTAAATTGTGTAATATGATTTGTGTTTAGATTGACTTTTGAAAAATTTATTTTGATAAACTGAAACTAGTTTGAAAGATTAATACAAAAGTAAGTTTGGATGTGAAATGAGTAAAAATGGTGAATTTAATCAAAATAAAAATAGTTAATGTATTTGAGAAAAAAATGAAAAATGAAAAATACTTAAATTTTATTGGAATTGGAAAAAACCCCATTAAAAATTTAATTGGTGAGAATGACCTTAATTAGAGTACTGTCATTCTTCGTATGTATAAATTTATCAAGTTATTCATGCAAATTAATTTTCTAATGGGGGAGTTTTTCCAATTTCCCTTAAATTTTATTATTTATTTTCTTCAGGATACTTTCATAAATAAGGATATAATTGAAAAAAATTATTATTATTAACCAGTAAGTAGACTTTATATAATTAGCTAGGACCAAAATTTTTATCTACAAGTGGACTTATAATAAGGATTAAAATGTTATTTTAATAAAAAAGGTGGGACCCAATATCTTTTCTTGTATTTAATTTCTATTATCTCCATAGTAAAAAGTTTTTCTTTCTCCACAGTAGAAAAGCTAAAAGCAAAATTTTGAATGACTTAAAACAACTTTTTCATCAAATGTTTAATTAAAAAAAGATGATCCAAACATTAAAAAAACTAAAAAGTACTACCTCCGGTCCTAATTATAAGACCTAGTTAACTTTTTTGAATAGATTAAGGAAGAGTAAATAAGTTCTTAATCATTTCATATGTTGTGTTTTCTTAGATTATATATTAGTTTATTAGTCAAACTATTTAGTTTGAAGGAAAAAATAAAAATAAAAATAAAAATACTCTAAGCTAATTTAATTAGCTTCTTTAATCTCTTCAAAAAAGTCAACTAGGTCTTATAATTAGAACCAGAAGGAGTAGCTTTTGACCTCCCAACGTAATCCAAACACACCCTTAACTTTACAAATTAATGGATGAAACGTTTTAAAGCCTTAGGGCAATTTGGTAGGAAGAGATTTGATATAAGTTGAATTTAGAAAAATTGGAGAAGTGAAGTTATAAATAATATTTTGAAAAGAGAATATGAAAATAAAAGAGTAAGAAAAATTAATTAAGAAAACCCCCCTAACTATTTTTTTAAAAAAAACTCAAATATTTTTTTTTCATCCCCTATATTTTGATTTCTATATATCTTTTCGTGAATGTCACATGTCACTAAACTTTTTTGGGGAAATCAATTATATCTAAAAAAGGAAAGTAATTATTAAAAAAGGCTCACAATAAGTATTTGTAATGGACCTATATATTATCATTTCCCCCATCAGAAATTGTCATTTCATTATTGTTCACGGTTGTGAGAGTACTTAAATTCCTTGAAACCTCGTAGTACCCAATTTCTTTTTCCCTACCCGGAATGAATGAATGAATGTATATGTGTGTTGGGGTTAAAACATTGGGAAAAATCACACCAAGTTTCAATTAAAAATAATAATATTAAAAAAATGTTATAACTTATCAATGACAAATTAAACAATTATCATTAACAAATTATACTATTTTTATACTATTATTTTTCTTAATTAAAACATTAGTGTGACTTTCCCTAAAACATATCACCATAAGTACTTTTACAGTTCGACTCAAAATAGTATGAGTACAAAGGCTCTCTTCCTTTAAATAGATAACTAGAAATTCAATTATATCTGTATCTATATGCAATGAAATTCAATTATATTTGATCCAAAAAATATATAAGAGCTGAATTTGTTTTATTTCTTATATTTAATGCTTTTCCTTTTAAATCAAGTTACCTAACTTATAAATGGATATATAATATAACATTACATATAATTATTATTATAGGGAGATCAAACTATATTTATGATATTAACTAATTGATTTTAAGGGAAGAATTAAATTTTTATAATTAATTAATTAATTATTATTATATTAGGAAACGGAGCATAAGTATATATAATAATAATAATAATAAAAACAAATCGACCCTTGAAAATTGGTACAAGAGAGGATATATATAATATCAATATATATGTGAAAGTAGGAGGATATATATAGTACGTAGCTGCAAGCCACATATGGTTCAACTCATCAAAGCTTTTTGTAGAAATGCATGCATATATGTAGCTACATATTATAAAGGTAAAAATATGTTATCCATTTTAGGACCTGTTTGGCATGGCTGTAGATGAGGCAAAAAACCTATCAAAACAATAAAATAAGTCCAGCGGAAGAAAAAAAGCTAATATGAATAGTTTAGGATAACTTCAAGGGTTGATGGACTTATTGTAAAATAATGGCTTATGATAAAAGTCACTTTTGTTAGCTTCTAGAGAAAAATGCTAAGGATAGGTGATCCAATAAGAATGTCTTATTAAATATATATTTATATGCATTCTAATTTATTTATTAGAATATATTTAATTAAGTACTTTAGATTTTTTAAAAATAATTTTTTTATCAAATTACATTTAAATTTTTATTTTAATTATTAAAATATATACAAATAATATATGTATGTGTGTGTGGTATTTAATAATATTTATGTTATTTTCCATTTCAAATGACTTTTTAAAGAAAATATTTCAAATAAGAGTTGGCCATTTAGAAAAAAATCACATTTCGCCACCACTATCTTAAACACAAATTATATCTATAATATAACTTTTATCATATCTTTCGTTTACAAAAACCCATATAAAAAAGTAACTTCTCCCACAACTATCCCAAAGCGCGGTGATGTTCACATGTGCGTCTTGGTCGGTCTCTATAAATACCCGTGACTTGCTATCCTCTTCTTCATCACACATCATCAACTCGCAGCAGTAACACAGCCGCTTCTCTCTTATTTTGAGTTTGTGCTTTTAATTAATTAGCTTCCACCAGAGAAACCATGACGACGTCGACGGTCATTAGCTACACCATGGTCGTCACCGGTACCAGGGCCGACCGCCTTATCATGGGCGTCAACTTTGTCGGTTCTAAAGAACCTTGGCCTCCTTCTCATTGGCTAGGTGCTTATACACTTATATATATATATATATATAGACATTTCTTCCTCTTTGCCATTAAAACCAATCATATATATGTGTGTATATATATATCACTTGTTCAATTAACTGTGAATATATATAATTTTGTTGCAGATGATCAAGTTGCAGAGAAAAGAGCACATGTTGCAGATCTGAAAAGCATGAAGAAATATGAAGGCCATGCTCCAAGAGAAGAAAATGGTATCAGCAGATTAATATCTTCTGCCTCCTCGGGAACCCAACAACAACAATCATACGACTTTACCTTCGATTGGGTCGTAGAGAAGGGAATTCCAGAAATATTTGTGCTTGTGCTTTTTGAGTTTGAGATCTTCCTTGAGAGTCTCACTGTTCATCCCATTCCTAATCTCACTTCGGAGCCTCTTCATTTCATCTGCAACTCTTGGGTTCATACATTCAACAACACAAAATTCTATCGTCTTTTCTTCATCAACAAGGTACATAATTACATTTTCCTTACATTCCTGGTTCTTATTGTTGGAAAATTAATGTGGTAGTGTGTCAAAAGAAGTCCTGTAATTGCTCATGATTTGGGAAGCTTTACTGTATACTGATATCTGAGCTTGAGCTCGTAAAACGAATATATGAAGAGAAGTTTTAGAACTGACTATTGGAGATGACCTTTATAACTTTAATGTGTTCAGTTAGTCAGGTTATCATGAGAACTAAATGATATAATGGTATTAAACAACCATTTTGTCTGTTCAATAGTCACATGTTTTCTGCCTATATCAAAGGCAATGTACGAGTGGGGTAAGTGGAAAGAGAGGTCAGAGGGTGCCAAGCCCTTGACCCGATGTTAGAACCGGGAAAATAGAAGTAGAAGTAGGGGAAAGGGAAAGAAAGAGGAGGAAATCTAAAACTGGAATCAGAAGAGAAAAGAAGAAGGAAGAGAGAAGAGAAGAAAGGGATAAGAGGAGAAAAGGTTAGTGCCAGAATTTGAAACTCTAGTTAGGGAGTGGAGAAGAGAGATTAGAAGCAGAATATGAGTTCTAGAGAGAGAAAAGACAATCATCTCAATAATAATTCAATCATCAATCATTTTGGTATAATACAAATATGATATTTATATCCTCACACATAAATTAAAAGTAACTACCTTATTCTATTCACCTAAAACTATCAATAACAAACATTTGGACATTTGTAAGTTGTAACAATTAACAGAAGACACATGGTAAAACATAAAACACAAATAACTTCCTAAAATAGACTAGTAAAGGCCACTGGTTTCCTATTACCCGAACTCTTGGAGATTTCGATCTCTCTCTCCCCTTCCTCTTCTAATTAAGTTCTTTTATATTTCTTTTTTTTTCTAACACCCTGATTTCTGCAGAGTGTCACATTATCTTAATTTATTGATGAGGGGATAAAAAAATATCTCTTAAAGGACAATCTCCTTATACACGACTCCAACTATATATTTTTATTGTGTTATATTACATGCATTCCCAACAATTCATATATATTGAATGGGGAATAATTCTAATGTGTGTGTTTCAGGCGTACCTGCCTAGTCAAACACCAGGACTAGTGGGAATTGGCCGAAAAGAAGAGCTGCAAGGTTTAAGAGGAGAACTAAGTGAATTTCAAGATGCTGATGGAGTTCGCAAGGAATGGGATAGAATCTATGAGTATGCAACTTACAATGACTTGGGTGATGTTGATGCTAATCCGGATCTTGCTCGTCCTACTCTTGGAGGATCCACCCAATATCCCTACCCCCGTAGGCTCAGAACTGGAAGGGCCCCATCACAAAATGGTGAGATGATCGTTAGTTCCCAACATGTTTTTTTTTTTGAAACGTAAGTTGCAAATATCGATTTAGTCAATTGCAAATTCAAGATTCTCAATTGCAGATAAGATATTCCTTTATCATATTTATAACGCTGAGAGAGAAGGAATTTTTTTGTCCTATTAATAAGTTATGTCATTTTATTTTTATATGAATGTACGATTTCACCCTTCATTTGTTATTATGCTGATTTTATTCTCATGGGGTATAAATGTTTATTAAATAGGGATAAAGTTGATAAGTTGTTGAATTTCAAGGTAGAGTTAATGAAATTTAAGGTTTTTGTTGGTGTGTGTAAAACATTTTAAAAGTGACTTATAAATAAGAACAAATAAGTATTTATGTTTCAAATGTAATTCTCAGCTTGCAAATAGCAGTTAATTAAGATTTTCATTTGGTACTATCTCAACCGTTATTTGCATCTCCCTTTTCAGAAATCTTTTTAACGGCATGACTATCATCAAATGAAATCTTTTAAGACTTAATTGTTATTATTTCCTAAATATATATTGTTATTTTGGACCAATATAGAGTTGGTCTTATGGTGTAAGGCCTCACAAGATCTCTCTATGGGTCTCGAGTTCGATTCTTAGAGGAGACACAAACCCTAAATCGGATATCGGATGATATTATTAAAAAAAAAAAAATTGTTTTGAAAATTCAAGTAGACTCAAGTTAACATGGGAAAGAGCGAATAAGTCTTGCATCATATAGATATAGGCTAGAGAAGTCCTGATTATATATCAACTATATCTATTAGATGTAATAATTATAACTGTTTACTCATAGTAATTAATTAAATCTGTGGAAGCAGATCCGAGCACTGAGAGTAGACTCCTCCAGAAGATTCCTTTTCGATCTATGTTCCAAAAGATGATAGATTTGGTGATCAGAAGTTGTTTGAGTTTGTGCAACATTTTCCCAAATCATCAATGAACCTTATGAAATCATACTTATCAGAGGCATTGGAGGCCTCAGGAAAAGAATTTGAAAGCTTTGAGCATGTTCTTAAAGTACTTTATCAAGATGGTTTCACCTTTAATGTGCCTAAAGCCGTACTTGATGCTATTGCTCAAGTGTTACCTATTCCAACTCCCCCAGATAATGGCAATCTGCTATTAAAGTTTCCAGTTCCTAGCATCATTCAAGGTACGTACATAGAAGGTGGACTTTGTATTACTTAATTTAACCGATGTAGAAAGTCATTCGTGTATCATTTGTTTTACCCAAGAAAATTTTGGAATAACTATGACGCTATTATACACTATCCTCCAATAATCATGAGAAAAGTCTTCCCTGAACCGACATAGAAAATTGAGAGATTTACTATGAGGTTATAAGGAAATGATTTAATGGTCAAAAAGTCTCAATGACAAATAAGCAGCTAGCATAAAACTATTATTATTTCCTATACTGAAACTTCTCATTGTATGCTCCTCGGTTGTTATCAAATTTTTGAGTGATTAAATCCATCCTCAGAACCTTATAGTAATTCCCATTGATGAAATTTTTTCCAGCAACGGTGGATAGATTTGTAGGTCTGATTCAAATTAATAAAGAACAAGTACGCTTTCTCTTGAACCAAGGTTTAGTGATAATATTTAATATATAATATATAGTACCAACACTCCAACTAAATATTTTGACATACATGGTGAAAGAAAATTAGTGATTGATAAGAATTTCTTATATAAAATTTTCCCAATAGAAAAAATCTTATAAATTAAATATTCATTATTTGGATGAACAGATAATATAGATGGATGGATGACGGATGAAGAATTTGCACGAGAGATGCTTCTTTGGTGTGAATCCCGTTTTAATCTGCCTCCTTCAAGTAAGAACAAGTTTGATCAAATTCACAAATAAATATCTCTTTTGTTGCCATTGATTATATAACTCGGTCATTAGAAAGATACAAGCGCATTAATCAGTTAATTAATTTATTTTCTCTTAATTATCCTCTCACAATATCCTTACACCGATTCCAGGAGTTCCCCATAAAAAGCACGCTAGATATTAAAATCTACGGTGATCATACCTCTACCATAACAAGACAACACTTGGAGAAGAACATGAATGGGCTCACGGTTTATGAGGTGAAATCAAAAGTGCAATTTTGTCCTCTTCTTAAAAAAAAAAAAAACTATAATATATATTGATTGAAATATATTATGATTTTGCATGCAGGCACTGAATTCCAAGAGATTATTCATATTAAATCACTATGATGCATTTATGCCATATTTGAGGAAGATCAATGGGACTTCTAGAAAGGCTTATGCAAGTAGGACAATCCTTTTCCTTCAAAATGATGGGACTTTGAAACCACTTGCTATTGAGCTGAGCTTACCTCACCCTGATGGAGATCAATGTGGTGCTGTTAGTAAAGTGTATCTTCCTGAAAATGAAGGTGTTGAGGGTACCATTTGGCTTTTGGCTAAAGCTTATGTAGTGGTCAATGACACAGGCTATCATCAACTAGTCAGTCACTGGTAATTAAACACTTTTTAACACTAGGAATTATAATATATTCAATTCTTGAATATGCAAATCATCCACCAACAACTTATTGGTTGAGAAAGTAGTATCATCTCCATAAAGAGGAGAATATAAATTCGATTTCTAGGAAGTACGGTTGTTTAGAGGGTTTTAGCCTTAACACTCTTGGTCTGACAAAGATTATTTTCAAATCCAAAGTGACTTTGAAATCAGATTTTATTTTATTTTATTTTGAGATTTTCGCAGGCTAAATACTCATGCTGTGATGGAGCCATTTGTGATTGCAACACACAGGCAACTCAGTCAGCTTCACCCAATTCATAAACTTCTTCATCCTCATTTTCATGACACCTTGTTTATCAATGCACTCGCTCGCCAAAACTTAATCTCTGCAGAAGGAATCATAGAGGACTCATTCTTGCCTGGGAAATATTCCATGGAGATGTCCTCTGTGGTTTACAACAGTTGGAATTTCCTTGAACAAGCCTTACCTGCTGATCTCATCAAGAGGTAAACTATACTACTCCAGTTTTTTTTTTTATTTATGTACAACCTATTTAACTAAGGGAAAATCACACCAAGTCTTAGTCAAGGAAATTAATATTTGAAACATCCTAGAACTTGTCAGTGGTGCCAATTTCACTTGTCATTGTCAAGTTATGAGACTTTTCAAATTATATTTTATTTGACTAGGACCTTGTGTGATTTTTTCTTTAGATTAGATTAAAAAATTTAGTAAATATGACTTGTTTTTTCCCCCTAAAATATCCTAATCATCCTCGATTCCCTCCCTCCCTCTCTTACTTGATTACTGTTGATAGAACATCAATAGGGGTACTTTTGAAAAAGATTGATAAATATCATAAATAGGTCTTACATTTAGAAATAATATCAAGTCCCTGATCAGGTCCTACATTAAGAGCCAAAGGAATATATATAGTATTAAAACGGCATAGAATTTATTAAGTTGATAACTCATTAACAATTACTTATTTTTATTTTTTTTTCCAGAGGAATGGCAGTAGAGGATCCAAGTGCTCCTCATGGCCTTCGCCTTGTGGTAGAAGACTACCCTTATGCTGTTGATGGACTTCTGATATGGGATGCTCTGAAGACTTGGGTTCATGATTATGTCACTTATTACTATGAGTCAGATGAGATCCTTAAGCAGGACCCTGAGCTACAATCATGGTGGAAAGAACTAGTAGAAGTAGGTCATGGTGACATAAAAGACGAGCCATGGTGGCCAAAAATGCAAACTCGTCAAGAGCTAATCCACTCTTGCACTATCATCATATGGATAGCTTCAGCTCTACATGCAGCTGTGAACTTCGGCCAGTACCCTTATGGAGGATATATCCTAAACCGTCCTACTTTAAGCAGAAGGTTGGTGCCTGAGAAGGGAACTGAAGAATATGAAGAGATGTTGAAGAATCCAGAGCTAGCTTTCTTAAAAACAATCACACCAAAGTTTGAGACACTTATGGATCTTTCAATTATAGAGATATTGTCAGGCCATACCACTGATGAGGTTTATCTTGGAACAAGGACTATTCCTTACTGGACATATGATAAGAAGGTGTTGGAGGATTTCAAGAAGTTTGGAGAAAGGTTGGCTGAGATTGAGAAGAGTTTGATAAGGAGGAATGAAGATGGGACACTGAAAAATAGGACTGGTCCAGTGATGGTGCCTTACACTCTGCTTTATCCGAGCAGTGAGCCAGGACTTACAGGCAGAGGAATTCCAAATAGTATCTCTATATGAAGCTGTTGCTTATTGGGGTTCCCTTAACAATATATGTATGGAACTGGGAATGTTAAGTGTTGAGGTTGTTGTTTGCCAAAAAATAAAAGGGGTCATGTGTGTGTATTTGGCTCCTGTAATGAACTAATGATTCATACAAAATAAATAAGGCAAACTGTTTATTTACCATGTTTATAAGTGTTACACACCTACCGGCCTCGTCCTTTCAGATGGTGGGTAGTATGACCCTTACTTATATTCCATTTTAAATTATTTACCCAGGTTAATTTACATCACATATCAGAGTATAAACAACAGAGCATGCACCGGTTTGGACAATAATGAACTGATAAAAATACGGAAAGATAAATTTTATCCGAAGGGATTAATTTACTGTTATCCGGATAATGGTGCCTGACAGGCCAAAATAAAATACTACAGTCATCCGGAAATCAAAATAAATATCCAAAAGAAAATTCACCAACATCCACCACCACACTAGCCCTGCTCCGGAGCCTTACCTCTGTCTCCCTGCTCCAAACTAGATGAACTGCCAGATGGCTTAAAAGGGGTTGAGATTCAAAATTGAATTCCAGAGTAACTGTTAATCTCATAGAAAATGTATGAACAATGCATGTAAAAAAACCATAAATAAACAAATACCGGCTTAAAAGGGGTTGAGATTCAAAATTGAATTCCAGAGTAACTGTTAATCTCATAGAAAATGTATGAACAATGCATGTAAAAAAACCATAAATAAACAAATACCACATAACATTCTATCAGTATCAATGCATACAGCCAAATTCGGAACTAGTAGTCAGTACCATGAAGTATCTTTTTAGACAACCGTGACCTGCCTCAAATCTTAAAAAGATACTTCGCAGTCTAATCACATCTTGAAAAATATTTCATAATCTTAAAAAATTCTTTTAGGGTCTTGAAAAAATGTTTTAGGATACTCATTGGTATTAAAAATGTATTATAGGATATTGACTGATACTTCAAAAAAAAAAACTATAAAAAAACAGAAATATGGACCATCTAGATCTCCTAAGTGCTCGTCAAAAGAGGGACGAGTGCCTTTGGCCGAGCAAGAAACTGGTTCCCCTTTACATAAAACCCTGGGACCACAAATAATGTACTTTATTTTTATGGGCCAGATCCAATTAAAACCGAATATTTAATAATTGACATACTCTATTTTTTGTGGCACGGTGGTTTATGTGGACAGAATATCCCCAAATCATATAAAGGGCGCGTGATGATTTTTGGCCATCGAAATTAAAAAAACGTCACAAGTAAAAGTTTGCTAATTACTTAATTACAAGCAGATCCTAACAAATCGTCAATGCTAATATTCAAATTAAGCTACCTAAACTTCATCACATCTTCTATTCATTGTAGTCAAAACACTATTGTTAAACTCACAAATTTTTGACTTTCCAAATTTATCATTTTTATATTTATATTTTACAAAATTGAGTCGAATAGCTAGTAAATTTATGCTAGTTGTAAACTCAAGCAATTAATGGATGAAATGTTTTAAAGCCTTAGGGCAATTTGGTAGGAAGAGATTTGATATAAGTTGAATTTAGAAAAATTGGAGAAGTGGTGAAGTTATAAACAATATTTTGAAAAGAGAATATGTAAGATAAAAGAGTAAGAAAAATTAATTAAGAATTTCTAACCCCTCTACCTATTTTTTTTAAAACCTAACTCAAATATTTTTTTTTCATCCCCTCACTTTTCCTCTCCTTCCCTCACACTAAACAGCCCAATTTTGGAGGGAATTTCAAAATAACTTTGAAACACACATGCGTATATATCTTTTCGTGAATGTCACATGTCACAACTTTTTTGGGGAAATCACACTATATGATCTAAAGGAAGGAAAGTAATTATAAAAAAAAAAGGCTCACAATAAGTATTGGTATTATCATTTCCCCCATCAGAAATTGTCATTTCATTATTGTTCACGGTTGTGAGAGTACTTAAATTCCTTGAAACCTCGTAGTACCCAATTTCTTTTTCCCTACCCGGAATGAATGAATGAATACGTGTGTTGGGGTTAAAACATTGGGAAAAATCACACCAAGTTTCAATTTAAAATAATAAAATTAAAAAAGTGTTATAACTTATCAATCACAAATTATACAATTATCATTAACAAATTATACGATTTTTATACTATTATTTTTCTTAATTAAAACTTTAGTGTGACTTTCCCTAAAACATATCACCATAAGTACTTTTACAGTTCCACTCAAAATAGTATGAGTACAAAGGTTCTCTTCCTTTAAATCAAGGTTGTTAAAACTGAACCGGTCAGTAAACCGGTCCGAATACTGGGTCAAGGGTTAGTGGGTCAGACCGGAGTTAAACCGGAACTAAACCGGTAGTTAGTTAAGTATCTATGATTTATTATATAACATTCATTAGAGACAAAAAAAGAAGGAAGCGCATGAGCAACTGAAAAAAAGGAGGAGGAGGCGGAGCGATGGAAAAAAAGGAAGGAGGCCCATCTTCACCGTTGAGTCATCCTCTTCCATCTGAATCAAAGAGGGACAGAGAGAACGTGAATAGGGACTGTTCATCGCCTTCATCGCACAGAACCAGGAGTTGAATAGGGGGCTGCGTTCATTCTCTCTCTCCATCTCTCTCTCTCTCTCTCTCTCTGTAATCGTCTACAGGTTTAGTTGGATATTGTATTGTATCAGAAACAGGGAAGTCCGACGGGTTTCTGCTGTTCTAAAAAAAAAAACACCTTAACTCCGGTTTCTATGGATAGACGAAACGGACCGGTTTAAAAAAAACACCTTAACTGGCTATGGTAGACGGACGGTTTCATGGCCCGACCGTCGGTCCGGGATCCGATTTTCATAACCATGCTTTAAATAGATAGCTAGAAATTCAATTATATCTGTATCTATATGCAAAGAAAATCTAGCTAAGCTGTACCTTAATGTTGTTAATTACATACTCATAGATGGCACATGTAATTATTATGTACGATCTTCTGTACTCAATGACAGCTAGTAGTTAAAGGGTTGCATACTTGCATTTGATCCAAAAAATATATAAGAGCTGAATTTGTTTTATTTCTTATATTTAATGCTTTGCCTTTTAAATCAAGTTACCTAACTTATAAATTTATATAATATAACATTACATATAATAATTATTATAGGGAGATCAAACTATATTTATAATATTAACTAATTGATTTTAAGGGAAGAATTAATTTTTTTATAATTAATTAATTATTATATTAGGAAACGGTGAGCATAAGTATATATAATAATAAGAAAAAAATAAATCAACCCTAGAAAATTGGTACAAGAGAGGATATATGTCACACCCCTTACGGTACACCGACATTCATAAGAGATAAATGCATAGCTTAATAAACATACTGGTTCCAGCATAGTAATACTGATTACAAAGTCTGGTTACAAAACCGCAAACCATAAAAAGTTCAAATATTACAAACTTTCATAACAGCCAAAATACACAACATATAGATTAAACGGCAGATCTTGGTTCGGCCCAGTACCATCAATTACCGGTATCCACTGCCTTACCACGTGAGCCACGTCCACTATTGTGTTCCCGTCCTGAACTTTGTGGAATATCTGGGATTCAAACGAATCCCAGTAGTAATGTTAATCACTCACATAAAATGCACGCACAGTACATGGTAGATAACCAGTTGCAATAAATTTAATAATCAAATAAATTCAAAATTCAAGTTCAAATTCAAATTGCAGTTCAACCATATTCAAGAACCTACCGGTTCATTCGCACAGCGCTGGATATTCAAATGGACATTTACCCTTCTTCTCACAAACACAACAATTCTCTTATCGGACTACCACCCCCGGCCTCAATCGTGATGGCATCCAGGGTTACCCCACATTCTAAGGTACTACCTCCCGGCCTCAACCGGCGATAAGGTTAAGTATTCACAATTCACATATCACAATGGTACATATATGCATATAAAGGCACACAGAGTATGTGAGAGAAAGTTACTACCTGAACTCCAATTAGCTACAAATAATTCTCCGGTGCTTGAACCACTTGGAACCAATTCCTAAAATAATATCATCATAATATTAATTTCCATTATTCTATAAAGTACTAAAATTAATTACCACTTTATTCCATTTCTCCAAAAAATATTCAAAAGGGTTCTTATCATCATTTAGGATCCTTATGACCCAATAATGATAAGTTATCCAACTTAAACCTTAATTGTATCAATTTTCGGATTACTCCTATTTTTGTTCAGAATTTTCACTGAACTTCGAAAAATCATAATTAAATGCACAAAAGTCCAATTGATGTGCTTCCAAAACTCAAATGTCCATTAACATGTCTATTGTCATGGAACAATAGTCCCATAAGTCTAGAGAATCTGAATCATTCCCAGTTTTAATATTTCCCAATACTGTTCAGGTTTCACTTCCAAAAACGTAGGTCATCTTATAAAATTAATTCCTCCTTGTATAGAGCTCTAAAAATTATATATTATATATCAATAGAAAGCTTAAGATGTCTACTTCAAATCTGGAAAACTTCATAATTTATAGACATCATTAACTTGATCGAAAATAGTGTACAAGTCAACTGCCTTCCAAACCGTTAAAACTAGCAGTTTTGACAACTTGTACAATTTATTCCCTTAGGTACTAAAAAATCATTTCTAACCTTATTCTCACTCAAATTTTCGTGGCAAACCCTTTGGAAACCTTAAAATCTTCAAAATCCTTATAGTTTCACCACTTTTAAATCAACCCAAAATATTACATAAATCACGTAAAGCAACATTTTAATGCAACTTTACAAATTCTAAGACTTTATGAACCAAATTGTCTTCTAACTCATTTTCTAGTCCATCTTAGAAATTTGAGCAGTATAACCCCTTGGAAAATCATGCCTTCAAAAACTAAGGAAATAATGGATAAATCATATTCTAAATTATCCACAATATAAAATAACATAAGACAAGTCAAAACCTTTACTTACTTGTCTTGATCCTTTGAGTTTAAACCACGTCTTCTTGCTTCCACCTCCTAGAATGTCTGACTTCCACTATCAAATATGATATAGGAAAGTGTCTCACACTCTTGAAGCTCTCACACTTTTCCTCTATTTCTCTTAGTCGTCCGAATGGAATAAAAGAGAGGCATACGTCTGAATATATTAACATGCTCTCACTTAATGTGATACACGTGACAAGAAAACGGATATTGCCCGTAATAATTAGAGGTTCACTCGTGATACACATGCATTCATCCGGATGTGGAAATGAGAAATGATTAATATTAACTTTTTGACCTTTTGTATCTAGAAGTAGATGATGCCACCTCAATGCTATATGAATATTTAATTAATAGAAAAGCTGAATTAAGGGTGAGTCTCGGATGAGGACACGAATGACAATTTGAGAGTGGAAGACAAGTTGTCTTCATATATATGAATCATTTCTTCATCTTTCTATCCTTAGCAAACACGTGTTGTCCATAAATAGAAAGAGAAAGATTGATTAGTTAAACAAAAGAAAGAAGTGCATGTTGATTAATAATGCACATAGGATTCCAAAATAACAATGAATAAACCGTGAGTGGAGGGAACAAATCAATGAAGTAGGTACATGGATATATTAGAATAAAGAGTGGATGATTGATTAAAGTAGACTCTGGTGCCTTACGCATGTGAATGAATATATAACGAACAAATGAAGTTGTTGAACCAATATTGATATTATGTTTATAATGGAAGACACATGGTCCCATTACATTGAAAAAGAAGGTGTGCCACAATACCAGAATGGCGGATGTTACAATATATATAATATCAATATACATATGTGAAAGTAGGAGGATATATATAGTACGTAGCTGCAAGCCACATATGGTTCAACTCATCAAAGCTTTTTGTAGAAATGCATTCATATATGTAGCTACATATTATAAAGGTATAAAATATGTTATATATTTTAGGACCTGTTTGGCATGGTGTAGATGAGGCAAAAAACCTATCAAACAATAAAATAAGTCCAGCGGAAGAAAAAAAAGCTAATATGAATCGTTTAGGATAACTTCAAGGGTTGATGGACTTATTGTAAAATAATGGCTTATGATAAAAGTCACTTTTGTTAGCTTCTAGAGAAAAATGCTAAGGATAGGTGATCCAATAAGCAATGTACTATTAAATATATATTTATATGCATTCTAATTTATTCATTAGAATATATTTAATTAAGTACTTTAGATTTTTTTTTAATAATTTTTTTTTATATCAAATTACATTTAAATTTTTATTTTCAATTATTAGAATATATACAAATAATATATGTATGTGTGTGTGGTATTTAATAATATTTATGTTATTTTCCATCTCAAATGATTTTTCAAAGGCTATTTCAAATAAGAGCTGGCCATTGAGGAAGGAAGAGAGAAGAGAAGAAAGGGATAAGAGGAGAAAAGGTTACTGCAGAATTTGAAACTCTAGTTAGGGAGTGGAGAAGAGAGATTAGAAGCAGAATATGAGTTCTAGAGAGAGAAAAGACAATCATCTCAATAATAATTCAATCATCAATCATTTTGGTATAATACAAATATGATATTTATATCCTGACACATAAATTAAAAGTAACTACCTTTTTCTATCCACCTAAAACTATCAATAACAAACATTTGGACATTTGTAAGTTGTAACAATTAACAGAAGACACATGGTAAAACATAAAACACAAATAACTTAAAAATCTATTTCAAATAAGAGCTGGCCATTGAGGAAGGAAGAGAGAAGAGAAGAAAGGGATAAGAGGAGAAAAGGTTAGTGCCAGAATTTGAAACTCTAGTTAGGGAGTGGAGAAGAGAGATTAGAAGCAGAATATGAGTTCTAGAGAGAAAAAGACAATCATCTCAATAATAATTCAATCATCAATCATTTTGGTATAATACAAATATGATATTTATATCCTGACACATAAATTAAAAGTAACTACCTTTTTCTATCCACCTAAAACTATCAATAACAAACATTTGGACATTTGTAAGTTGTAACAATTAACAGAAGACACATGGTAAAACATAAAACACAAATAACTTCCTAAAATAGACTAGTAAAGGCCACTGGTTTCCTATTACCCGAACTCTTGGAGATTTCGATCTCTCTCTCCTCTCCCTCTTCTAATTAAGTTCCTTTATATTTCTTTTTTTCTAACACCCTGATTTCTGCAGAGTGTCACATTATCTTAATTTATTGATGAGGGGATAAAAAAATATCTCTTAAAGGACAATCTCCTCATACACGACTCCAACTATATATTTTTATTGTGTTATATTACATGCATTCCCAACAATTCATATATATTGAATGGGGAATAATTCTAATGTGTGTGTTTCAGGCGTACCTGCCTAGTCAAACACCAGGACTAGTGGGAATTGGCCGAAAAGAAGAGCTGCAAGGTTTAAGAGGAGAACTAAGTGAATTTCAAGATGCTGATGGAGTTCGCAAGGAATGGGATAGAATCTATGAGTATGCAACTTACAATGACTTGGGTGATGTTGATGCTAATCCGGATCTTGCTCGTCCTACTCTTGGAGGATCCACCCAATATCCCTACCCCCGTAGGCTCAGAACTGGAAGGGCCCCATCAAAAAATGGTGAGATGATCGTTAGTTCCCAACATGTTTTTTTTTTTTTTTTGAAACGTAAGTTGCAAATATCGATTTAGTCAATTGCAAATTCAAGATTCTCAATTGCAGATAAGATATTCCTTTGAACATATTTATAATGCGGAGTGAAGAAATTTTTTGGTCCTATTTATTAGTTATGTCATTAAATTTTTATATGAATGTACAATTTCACCGTTTATTTGTTATTGTATGTGCTGACTTTGTCCTCATGGGGTATATATAATGTTTATTAAATAGGGACAAAGTTGAAAAGTTATTGAATTTTAAGGTAGAGTTAATGAAATTTAAAGTTTTTGTTTGTGTGTGAAACATTCTGAAAGTGACTTAAAAATAGGAAGATATGAGTACCTATTTAAGTTTCAAATGTAATTCTCAGCTTTCAAATTGCAATTAAGATTTTCATTTGTTACTATCTCAACCGATATTTGGGATTCACTTTTCAGAAATCTTTTTAACGACATGAATATCATTTAATCAAATCGTTTAAGACTTAATCGTTATTATTTCCCAAATATAAATTTTTGTTTTGAACCAGCGTAGAGTTGGTTTAGCAGTGTAAGGTCCCATTAGATCTCTCTATGCGTCTTGAGTTGATCGAGGCCTAGAAGAGACACTTGTATTGGGAGAGGCAGCTAGAAGCCCCGAATCGGATATCGGATGGTAATATCAATTGTGTGTGTGTGGAAATTCAAGTATGAGTAGACTCAAGTTAACATGGGAAAGAGCGAATAAGTCTTGCATCATATAGAGTTGGGCTAGAAAAGTCCTGATTATATATCAACTATATCTATTAGATGTAATAATTATAACTGGTTACTCATATTAATTAATTAAATCTGTGGAAGGAGATCCGAGCACTGAGAGTAGACTCCCTCCAGAAGATTCCTTTTCGATCTATGTTCCAAAAGATGATAGATTTGGTGATCAGAAGTTGTTTGAGTTTGTGCAACATTTTCCCAAATCATCGATGAACCTTATGAAATCATACATATCAGAGGCATTGGAGGCCTCAGGAAAAGAATTTGAAAGCTTTGAGCATGTTCTTAAAGTACTTTATCAAGATGGTTTCACCTTTAACGTGCCTAAAGCCGTACTTGATGCTATTGCTCAAGTGTTACCTATTCCAACTCCACCAGATAATGGCAATCTGCTATTAAGGTTTCCAATTCCTAGCGTCATTCAAGGTACGTACATATATTTATCTAAGGTATCATTTTTTTAGCATTCAATAACCTATATTGAAGGTGGACTTTTTATGCAAGTTACTTAATTTAACCGATGTAGAAAGTCATTCACGTATCATTTGTTTTACCCAAGAAAATTATGGACTAACTATGACGCTATTATATACTTTCCTCCAATAATCAATGAGAAAAGTCTTCCCTGAACCGACATTGAAAATTGGGATATTTACTATGAGGTTATAAGAAAATGATTCAATTGTCAAAAAGTCTCAATGACAAATAAGCAGGTAACATATACTGTTATTTTCTTTACTGAAATTTGTCATTGTATACTCCTAGGTTGTTATCAATTTTTTCAGTGATTAAATCCCTTCCTCGGAACCTTATTGTAATCCCCATTGAAAATCTTGCCTGCAATAGTGGATAGATTTGTAGGTTTGATTCAAATTAATAAAGAACAAGTATGCTTTCTCTTGAACCAAGGTTTAGTGATAATATTTAATATATAGTACCAACACTCCAACTAAAAACATTGACATACATGGTGAAAGAAAATTAGTGATTGATAATTATTTCTTATATAACATTTTCCCAATAGAACAAATCTTATAAATTAAATATTCATTATTTGGATGAACAGATAATCTAGATGGATGGATGAAGGATGAAGAATTTGCACGAGAGATGCTTGGCTTTGGTGTGAATCCCGTTTTAATCTGCCACCTTCAAGTAAGAACAAGTTTGATAAAATTCACAAATAAATATCTATTTTCTTGCCATTGATTATATAGCTCACTCATTTGAAAGATACAAGCATTAATAAATTAATTAAATAATTTATCCTCTCTTAATTATCCTCTCACAATATCCTTACACTGATTGCAGGAGTTCCCCATAAAAAGCACGCTAGATATTAAACTCTACGGTGATCATACCTCTACCATAACAAGACAACACTTGGAGAAGAACATGAATGGACTCACGGTTTATGAGGTGAAATCAGAAATGCAATTTGTCTTCTCCTTATAAAAAAATCTATCATATATATATTGATTGAAATATATTATGATGTTGCTTGCAGGCACTGAATTCCAAGAGATTATTCATATTAAATCACTATGATGCATTTATGCCATATTTGAGGAAGATCAATGGTACTTCTAGAAAGGCTTATGCAAGTAGGACAATCCTTTTCCTTCAAAATGATGGGACTTTGAAGCCACTTGCTATTGAGCTGAGCTTACCTCACCCTGATGGAGATCAATTAGGTGCTGTTAGTAAAGTGTATCTTCCTGAAAATGAAGGTGTTGAGGGTACCATTTGGCTTTTGGCTAAAGCTTATGTAGTTGTCAATGACACAGGCTATCATCAACTAGTCAGTCACTCGTAATTAAACACTTTTTAATCCTAGGAATTATAATGTATTCAATTGTTAAATATGCAAATCATCAACCAACAACTTGTTGGTTGAGAAAGTTGTCTCATCTCCGTAAAGAGGAGAATTTAAGTTTGAATTCTAGGAAGTACACTTGTTGAGAGGGTTTTAGCCTTAACGCTCTCGGCCTGACATAGATTAGTTTCAAATCTAAAGTGACTTTGAAATCTGTTTTTTTTTTTGTTTTTGTTTTTGTTTTTTGTTCTGGGTTTTCGTAGGCTAAATACTCATGCTTTGTGATGGAGCCATTTGTGATTGCAACACACAGCAACTCATCAACTTCACCCAATTCATAAACTTCTTCATCCTTATTTTCATGACACCTTGTTCATCAATGCACTTGCTCGCCAAAACTTAATCTCTGCAGAAGGAATCATAGAGGACTCATTCTTGCCTGGGAAATATTCCATGGAGATGTCCTCTGTGGTTTACAACGATTGGAATTTCCTTGAACAAGCCTTACCTGCTGATCTCATCAAGAGGTAAACTATACTCCTCTGGTTTTCAATGTAAAACCTATTTAACTAAGGGAAAATCACACCAAGGTCTCAACCAAGGAAATTAATAGCTAAAAATACCCAAAACTTGTCAGTGGTACCACTTTCACTTATCAGTGACAAGTTATGAGATTTTTCAAATATTGTTTTATTTGACAAGGACCTTGGTGTGATTTTTTCCTTTAGATTAGATTAAAAAGTTAGTAAATATGACTTGGTTCCCCCCCCTAAAATACCCTAATCATCTCCGACTCCCTCCCTCTCTTACTTTGTTATTATTGATAGAGCATCAATAGGAGTAATTTTGGAAAAGATTAAAAAAAATCAGAAATAAGTCTTACATTTAGAACTAATTTCAACTCCCTAATCATGTCTTATATTAAGAACCAGAGGAATATATGTACTATTAAAACGGCATATAATTTATTAAGTTGAAAACTCATTAACAATTACTGTTTTTTTTCCACAGAGGAATGGCAGTAGAGGATCCAAGAGCTACTCATGGCCTTCGCCTTTTGATAGAAGACTACCCTTATGCTGTTGATGGACTTCTAATATGGGATGCTTTGAAGACCTGGGTTCATGACTATGTCACTTATTACTATGAGTTAGATGACATCCTTAAGCAAGACCCTGAGCTACAATCATGGTGGAAAGAACTAGTTGAAGTAGGTCATGGTGACCTAAAAGATGAGCCATGGTGGCAAAAAATGCAGACTCGTCAAGAGTTAATTCACTCTTGCACTATCATCATATGGATAGCTTCAGCTCTACATGCTGCTGTGAACTTCGGCCAATACCCTTATGGAGGATATCTCCTTAACTGTCCGTCTTTAAGCAGAAGGTTGGTGCCTAAGAAGGGAACTGAAGAGTATGAAGAGATGGTGAAGAATCCAGAGCTAGCTTTCTTAAAAACAATCACACCAAAGTTTGAAACACTTCTTGACCTTTCAATTATAGAGATATTGTCAGGCCATACCACTGATGAGGTTTATCTTGGAACAAGGACTATTCCTTACTGGACATATGATAAGAAGGTTTTGGAGGATTTCAAGAAGTTTGGTGAAAGATTGGCTGAGATTGAGAAAAGTTTGATAAGGAGGAATGAAGATGGGACACTGAGAAATAGGATTGGTCCAGTGATGGTGCCTTACACTCTGCTTTATCCTAGCAGTGAACTAGGACTTACAGGCAGAGGAATTCCAAATAGTATCTCTATATGAAGCCATTGCTTATTGGGGTTCCTTTAACTATATATGTATGGATCTGGGAGTAATGTTAAGTGTTCACAATGTTGTTTGCCAAAAAATAAAAGGGGTCATATATGTATTTTGCTCTTGTGTAACATCCCATTTGAAAACGGCGGAATATTTTTTTTTTTTCCAATCAGAGTCGAGCAATAGAGCGAAAGAGTAATCAGTTCAGCCAAAAGATCAACCATTGTGTAATATTGTATAGATTACAATAGTCCTAAGGTTTAGAAATGAAATAGCGGAATGATGAATAACGTAATAACGAAGTTGATAAGATAGAAATAGTCTTCGCCGCACGTCTATTCCGGCACTTGCCTCGATCCCCGAACCGTGGTCCTCCGACCACGAAGCTACAAACTGAGATTCAATTCACCATATTGAATCTCGGGTAACAGTTAACCTCATACCCAAACAATACAATATACGAGACAAGATATTTCTAGAGCTAATACCACAAGATATCATAAGC
Source organism: Acacia melanoxylon (assembly GCA_019022615.1). Lineage (NCBI taxonomy): Eukaryota > Viridiplantae > Streptophyta > Magnoliopsida > Fabales > Fabaceae > Acacia > Acacia melanoxylon. Next base: position 14,643,980 of record JAFJYJ010000003.1, on the reverse strand, counting down.
ATACAAACGATGCATGATCATTATGCCGACAAACATAAGCACAAAGCAATATGTAAAGCCCCATAAGGTAAACAATAACAGCCTGCACTATTCACCGGTGCCACGATAATTACTCGTGTCCTCGCCGCTAGGAAAACAAAACGGTGTTACCAAAACTATAACCCGTATAACCGTCTCCGATAACTACGGTCTACGAACATATCATTGACATATAAGTATTTAAGATGTACAAGATTAGTGTTACAAGACGCGTCCGTACCTTCGTTGACGACGTTAGGTACTTCGGCGGAAAAACGTACTTTTACGGAAAAACGTGAAATGTTCGACAATGCGGCACGTCGGGCGCGTACGGCAGCAAAATCGAGTTTCGATGCCCTATCGTAGTAATATCACTTTCATTAGTGATTTGACATCATAACTCGGCATTTTAGGTAAAAATTACCATTTTGCCCTTCTACCCCTAATTTGGCGGAATTTCGCGAACTTCGTTACTTTGATCCGTATTCCATTTCAAAATTATCCCCACTATGTTTTTACCTCGTCGGGCATCTTTCAATGCAATGAGGCATAAAAACAAACATAGGAACAAATTCGAAACTTCCTAGATCAAAACAACGGTTCTACTATAACTACCGAAAGAACTACGGAAACTAAAAACTAAGGACAGAAGAACTTACTCGGAGCTAAGGAAAAACTTTTGCAGAGCTTCTCACTCTAAGTTTTGGCCAAGGTAGAGAGAAGAGGAGGTGTGAAGAATGAATGACGAGTTCATGCCTTTATATAGGCAAAAATTGGGCTACTTTGGTAATTTTCACTTTCCAAGTTTTGTAATTTTTCCTTTCTTTTCAACCATGTAAATTCAAGACAAAATGGTGGTTAATTCTTGTCCATGGCTGCCTTGGTCGACATAAGGGAGGTGATGTGGCATCAAACCATTGGTCCAAGAATGGTGACTTAAGCTTACTTTATGCCCGGTCAGATAGAATTTCCCGATCGGTGTCCGTTTCGCGTAGTCTCTAAATTCTGAATTTATAACTTTGAAGATCTTCTCTTCCTCATCAATAATATCTAATTTAACTTAGATTCCAGTCCTTACAGGGTTCCAACGAAATCCAGTTGAAGTTTTCTCAAAAAACGTGTCCGCGCGTCCGATTCTAAAATCGTTTTCGGAATCATCAACCTCTCGGACAAAAATTCACGATTCCAAATATGTCCATATAATCATAAACTCATCTCCAGATGTTGAGTTATAATTTATTTTCTTCAGATCCAAAATGTGACTATCCGCATTTTTCCCTATTTCGTCTTATTACGTAAATGCGCTACCGAATTCTCGGAATTAACTTCCGGAAGAGGTCACTTGAAGGTAAAAACTCACCGATCAATATTTTACCTTGACTTTGGAATTCCTATTCCTGGTTCTCTAGATAGGATCCGTTTCCTATTTATTCCATTACTATTCACTATATTATATAATAATACAACTTTACAAAAAATATCATGATATTAAAATTTTATCCTTATCCCTTTTTTCTTTCTCAATTTTCGGCTGCCCTTTTTTTTTGTATTTATTTTACATTTATTTAATTATTTATTTATTTATTTATTTATTCCATTTTTCCAAAAATTTCTCAAAATCACCTAATTGGTCCATTCTTGTATTTAGGCTTAAAAATACCTAAACTCACTTATTTTTTACAAAATTCTCCAATTAATTACTAAATATGTTCTTACTAATTTTAAGCCAAAAACCACTAATTTTAGGGTTTTACAAAATTACTTATGAATTTTCTTTACTTATGCTTAAGTAATTAGCCGTAAATTACTTAACTACTTTATTATCACTAGTTGATAATTTTATTAATTAAAATGCCTCATTACCTCATAATTCTAGCACCGACATTTCGTTTTCATGTTTTCTCGCATTATTCTAGAATTTGAGAGGGTATTATGGTCATTACAATGCTTTTTGAGCATTTTTATTCAATTTCCCCAAGCTCACAATTTATCAAATTATCACAATTAGAGATAACATACTCTCCTAACTCAAATAATTATTTCATTGCCTTTTAGGATTTTTCACAATTTTCCTAAGTCATTTTGCATACCAGGGGTATTTTGGTCATTTGGCACTTTGGCCCTTAAATTCTCTAATTTCCTACAGAACTCATCCTAGAAAAATAGACTATAATAACACAAGTCTTGCAACAATAATTCCACTTATCAGAAATAGCCAATTTATTTACTAAAATGTAATATTTCGGATAAATAAATATGCGGGTATTACATTTCTCTCCCCTTAAACAAAATTTCGCCCTCGAAATTTAATCTATACTAACTAGACTACGGGCCATAAACTCGGGTACTTCTCCTTCCGTGTCACTCTCGGTTTCCCAAGTTGCCTCGTTTGGTGACAAACCCTTACGTACCACCTTCACTATTGGTATAGTTTTAGTCCTAAGCCGTTTCTCCGGTGTTCGAGAATTTGCTTCGGCTCGACTACAAAGGTGTTATCATGCCGTACTTCAACATCATCGTACTCTATGACATGATCTCGATCTGGTAGGTATTTCTTCGGTTGTGACACGTGAAAAACATCGTGGAGATTACTCGGGTTCGGGGTAACGCTAGTTGATACGCAATCGGTCCTCGCTCGGCTAACACTTCAAATGGTCCAACATAACGCGGACTAAGCTTCTTTCTCTTCGGTTCTCGCCGACACCGGTTCTGGAGATAATTTCGAAACACATGGTCTCCGACTTCAAACTTCAACGGTCTTCTCCTCTTATCTCGCATAGCTCTTCCGTCTACTTGTGTGCGCAAGGAGTCTCTTCTTGATCGAGCGATCTGCTCGGAGGTCTCTTTTAGCATATCCGGTCCAAGCAACGCTTTTCGACGCATCTCGTCCGCATAAAGGCGATTGGCACTTTCGCCCATACAAAGCCTCGAACGGGGCCATTTGTATGCTTGAATGATAACTATTGTTATACGCGAATTACGCTAGTGAGAGGTGTTCGTCCCAATTTCCTTTGAAATCCGGGGCACATGCTCGTAGCATATCCTCCAGCGTACGTATCATTCTCTCGATTGACCGTCGGTTTGAGGGTGATAAGCCGAACTGAACTTCACTTGGTACCCATTCCTTCATGTAGTGCTTGCCAAAAGCGGGATTGGAATCGAGTATCCCGATCAGAGATAATACTCTTAGGGACTCCGTGCAGTCTCACGATCTCTTTGATGTAGATTGCAGCCAATCGTTCTGGAGAGTAGTGGATGCTAATGGGTATGAAATGTGCCGACTTGGTTAATCGGTCGACGATCACCCAAATGGTATCGTGATGCACGATCTTAGGTAGACCTACCACAAGATCCATGGTCACATTCTCCCATTTCCACTCCGGCGGTTCTAGTCCTTGCGAGAAGACCGGGGGTCGCCGGTGCTCAATCTTTACTTTCGGCAAGTTAGACACCCAGCTACGTGCGAGTTACGTCTCTTTTCATTCCGTGGCCACCAAACTTCGGCCTTCAAGTTTTGGTACATCTTGACCATTCCCGGATGTAGAGTATACTTACTCTTATGAGCCTCATCCAAAGCATCTTCCGCTTCGCTTCATCAACCGGCGGTATGTAAATGCGCCCTTGTGTCGACCAATCCACTCGATGAAAGGTCGTGGTCTTGGGTTTCACCTTGAAAGATCTTCTCCCACATGGAGATTGCCCAATCATCTTGTCTCGAGCTTCATCAACTTCATCTCTCGGTCATACTCCCCTTGACTCACAAGAAGATTTGCAAGGTAGGCGTCACTTGGTGCGTTGAAATTCATGCGAGATTTGGTTTGAAAGATTCGGGTCTCGAAATCTTCAAGTAATTTCTGCTCTTGTATCATCATGTATGACACTTGCACCTTCTTCCCGCTAGAGCATCTCGCAACGACGTTTGCTTTCCCCGGTGATACTTGATCTCCCGGGTTGTAATCTTTCGGTAATTCCATCCAACGACATTGCCTCATATTCGGTTCCTTTGATCAAAGAGATACTTCGTGCTCTTGTGGTCGCAGATAATTCTACGGTCGTACCGTACGGATAATGCCTCCATATCTTCAAAGCGAACACGATGGCGGCAAGCTCCAAATCGTGTGTAGGATAGTTCGACTCGTGCGGCTTCGGTGACGAGAGGCATAAGCCACCACTCGCCCAATTGCATTAGGACACAACCCAATCCTTGCCCACCGGCATCACCGTAGACAACATATGTCTCATCGGGATCTGGGATTATCAATACGGTGCTTTGTAGTCAACCTCTCCCTCGATCTCGAAGCTCTCCTCGCACCATCTCCCCATATGAAGGGTTGATTCTTCCTCGTAAGCTTTGTCAATGGTAGGGCAAGACGCGAGAAATCCCGTATAAATCTGCGGTAATATCCCGCCGACCTAGAAAACTACGTATCTCCGTCACATTTCGGCCTCTTCCAGTCCCGTAACCGCTTCCACCTTGCTCGGGTCAATAGCAACTCCGCCGCTAGATATCACATGGCCCGAAATCTCACTTCCGGGCAGCCAAAATTCGCATTTGCTCAACTTTGCGTAGAGCCGTTTCTCCCTTAGTATGTTCAATACTAGGCGCAGATGTTCTTCATGCTCTTTTCTTTTTCTTGGAATAGACGAGTATATCGTCAATGAACACCACCACAAACTGGTCTAGGTGTTGTCGGAAGATACGGTTCATGTAATCCATGAATACCGCAGTGCATTTGTTAATCCGAAGGGCATCACAAGGAATTCGTAGTGCCCATATCTCACAGTTCTGAAAGCCGTCTTGGAAATATCATCATCTTTGACTCGTAAATCGATGATATCCCGAACGCAAATCAATCTTGGAAAAGACGGTGGAACCGGATAAGCGATCCAAAAGATCATCAATCCGGGAAGTGGATATTTGTTTTTGACAGTCACTTTATTTAGTTCACGATAATCAATGCGAGTCGAAAACTTCCATCTTTCTTTTTCACAAACAAGACCTTTGGGGCTCCCGGGGTGATACACTGGGTCGAATGAACCCCTTCTTCGGTTCTTCCACTGTTTCTTCAACTCTTGCATTTCATTTGGAGCCATACGATACGGCGCCTTTGATATTGATCTCATGCCGAGGCATCAATTCAATATTGAACTCCACCTCTCGGATAGGAGGTAACTCGGTGAGATCCTCCGAAATACATCGGGAAAATCATTCACCACGGGGATATCCCGGAGTGAAAGTTCGGCTTCGCTTTAACCGAAAAGAATACCATGTAGGCATGGCATCCACGTTTCACGCATCGATCAACTTCGTAGCGAGAAAGCTCGGGCTCACATCAACCTTGTCTCCGAGAAATGATATCTTCTTCTTGCCACAATCGATCATTGCACCGTTGGCTGTTAGCCAATTTAGACCGAAAATGACGTCGATGCCGTGAAGAGGTAGACGGATGAGATCTATCTTTGACACTCGTCCATCCACATTAGCGGTACAGTTCATACACGCGTCGAAGCTAAAGATTTTACACCCGAGAGGTGTAGACACTACCGATCAAAAGGTAAACTACGGGCATGCATTCCTAAACGACTTGCACAATCATAAGATATAAACGAATGACCGGCACCCGAATCATACAATGCTTGCAATTTATTCCCATTAAGATAGATGGTACCTTGGACCATTTCGGAGACTGTCGGCCTCGGTGTTTGTCAACGCAAAGATCCCGCCCGGCGCTGCGAGGTCTTGCCTCTCGCCTTCTCGGGCAATCCGCTAATGTGTCCGGAGCTTCCGGCACCCGAAACAGACTTGTTTCCCATCACGGTTGGCTCCTGGATGGTACTTCTTGCATTTTGGACACGTCGGGATCCCTATTGTTTGGGGTAATTCAATTGTCCAGTTTGGTAGGGTCTCTTGTTTCCGCCTCGGTTATCGCTCCAAGGCGCCTTCCTCTTCGTGAGGAGCCTCCGCGGTTAGACCCACTGCGGGTTGCATTGTTTCCTTCTTGGCCTCGGAATTTGCGCGTTCTTTCAAATTGTGCTCGGTCAATCTGCGGGATTCCACGGCTTGGGCCATCTTCGAAATTGTTGCGATACTAGCCTCGCCCGATGTCATATTTCGGTCCCAGGTCACTAGTCGATTAGTCTTCCCGGCTCTCATTTTTGTGGCTTGTTCGGATATGATGAATAACGAGACAGGTTGGTGAAACGGCGAAGTAATCGTCGAACGATTCTTCATTTCCCTGCTGGATGTGAAGAAATTCTTCTTCCTTAATCACCTCGTGTCCGAGGGAGGAAAATACGTTTCGTTGAACTGTTCTGGAATGCTTCCCAAGTAACAGGGCCTTAAAGGGTTGTGGAAACACTCTTCCACCACCTGTGGGCATCGCCCTCTAGCTTGTAGATTGCCAGCTGAGCCTTCCGATTTCTCGGGCACTCAATGACTTCGAATATCTTCTCCGGACTCAGAAGCCAATCCTCAGCCAATTCACTCTTTCCCCGGAAACCGGGTGGTTTAAGCTTACAGAACTGGTTGACCCAGCTTTCCATGGTTTTTTTTTCTCTTCTTCCATGTCGTGGAGGTGATTGGGATCGATTAGATTCATTTTCGTCATCGTTATGTTCATCGTTGTCCTCCTCTTCATTATCATCTTCTTCTTCGTCATTGTCATTGTCACTTTCCTCATCACGTTCTTCCTCACGTTGTCGTGCTTCCAACTGTCTTTGGGCTTCTTCATCCTGTTGATGTTGCCTTGCCAAGAGTGCATCTATGAGAGCTCTCTGCTAATTTAGACTCTGTACTAAACTACACTTCGGACTTATTCGCTCCAAAACTTTTCTCTATATGTTGGCCGCCCCACTTGATGATCGAGAATTCGCTCAGGATTGACCGTAAAGATCTTGTCATGTCGTACTTTGATATATAGTATTTCCTGTGGCACCCATATACCGTGGTCAATACCAGATATCAAAATGTCTCCATTGCGCCCATACACCATGATAACACAAGATACCTTAAATGTTTCCATGGCGCCCATACACCATGACAACACAAGATACCTCCTACTTAATGACACGGTCGCGGTCCGGTTGTAGTAACCAAGAGATATGCATCGGAAACTAAAATTTTCGCGGCAAGTAAGATAACTATTTATCAAACCATAGGGAAAACGTTAGATTTAGGAAGACAATGATTAGTCTATCGCAGACTTTATCACACTAATACTACAAACGAACGGACACTCGTACTATTTCCCCTCGTTCAAGATTTCGTTGATTCGTCTACTTAGAAACGGGTACGGAATTTCGTATCGGGAGTTCCTCTACATGAGTCAAATACTGCATGTATCTATCCTTGTTGGTCTCGAAGTTTCATCCGGCATGGCCTAGCTCCACATATAAGCTCGCGCTAGAGACGTAATAGTCGTCCCAAGACAAAAACCGACGATTATCGAATACGAGTTATCGAGACGATATCGAGTTATAAGAATTATCGAGTGGTCGATATCAAATATGAATATAGACGATGGATTTACGATTCAGGGTTAGAATGATGCACCGACGTAGGGTGGTACACGGTTGAGAATGGTATACCACCCCACCGGTACACCGACTTAGGCTATCTCGCATACTCATTTTCAAAAATGTGCTCACAATTTAAAAGGCTTTTTGAACATAACTCCGTTATCCGAACGAATGGCGGATAAGTGTCTATCATGGGGACCTCACCAACTCTATGGCGACGATTGGCCACACCCACATAGACTAGCCTTAACCGTCCTACCATACTATCCGTAATAACATAGTCATATCAATGCCAGGACTACTGCTCTGATACCATAAATGTAACATCCCATTTGAAAACGGCGGAATATTTTTTTTTTTTCCAATCAGAGTCGAGCAATAGAGCGAAAGAGTAATCAGTTCATAGCCAAAACATCAACCATTGTGTAATATTGTATAGATTACAATAGTCCTAAGGTTTAGAAATGAAATAGCGGAATGACAAATAACGTAATAACGTAAGACGATAAGATAGAAATAGTCTTCACCGCACGTCTATTCCGGGCACTTGCCTCGATCCCCGAACCGTGGTCCTCCCGACCACGAAGCTACAAATGAGATTCAATTCACCATATTGAATCTCGGAGTAACGGTTAACCTCATACCCAAACAATACAATATACGAGACAACGAGATATTTCTAGAGCTAATACCACGATATCATAAGCATACAAACGATGCATGATCATTATGCCGACAAACATAAGCACAAAGCAATATGTAAAGCCCCATAAGGTAAACAATAACAACCTGCACTATTCACCAAAGGTGCCACGATAATTACTCGTGTCCTCGGCGCTAGGAAAACAAAACGGTGTTACCAAAACTATAACCCGTATAACCGTCATATAACGGTCTACGAACATATCATTGACATATAAGTATTTAAGATGTACAAGATTAGTGTTACATACGCGTCCGTACCTTCGTTGACGACGTTAGGTACTTCGCGGAAAAACGTACTTTTTACGGAAAAAACGTGAAATGTTCGACGGCGGCACGTCGGGCAAATAAGTAACGGCAAGCAAATCGAGTTTCGATGCCCTATCGAGAGTAATATCACTTTCATTAGTGATTTGACATCATAACGGCATTTTAGGTAAAATTACCATTTTGCCCTTCTACCCCTAATTTGGCGGAATTTCGCGTAACTTCGTTACTTTGACCGTATTCCATTTCAAAATTATCCCCACTATGTTTTTACCTCGTCGGCATCTTTCAATGCAATGAGGCATAAAAACAAACATAGGAACAAATTCTGAAACTTCCTAGATCAAAACAACAGTTCTACTATAACTACCGAAAGAACTACGGAAACTAAAAACTAAGGACAGAAGAACTTACTCGGAGCTAAGGAAAAACTTTTGCAGAGCTTCTCACTCTAAGTTTTGGCCAAGGTAGAGAGAAGAGGAGGTGTGAAGAATGAATGACGAGTTCATGCCTTTATATAGGCAAAAATTGGGCTACTTTGGTAATTTTCACTTTCCAAGTTTTGTAATTTTTCCTTTCTTTTCAACCATGTAAATTCAAGACAAAATGGTGGTTAATTCTTGTCCATGGCTGCCTTGGTCGACATAAGGGAGGTGATGTGGCATCAAACCATTGGTCCAAGAATGGTGACTTAAGCTTACTTTATGCCCTGGCCCGATAGAATTTCCCCGATCGGTGTCCGTTTCGCGTAGTCTCTAAATTCTGAATTTATAACTTTGAAGATCTTCTCTTCCTCATCAATAATATCTAATTTAACTTAGATTCCAGTCCTTACGGGGTTCCAACAATCAGCTTGAAGTTTTCTCAAAAACGTGTCCTAAGGCGCGTCCGATTCTACGAAAATCGTTTTCGAATCATCAACCTCACGGACAAAAATTCACGATTCCAAATATGTCCATATAATCATAAACTCATCTCCAGATGTTGAGTTATAATTTATTTTCTTCGATCCAAAATGTGACTATCCGCATTTTTTCCCTATTTCGTCTTATTACGTAAATGCGCTACCGACCTCGGAATTAACTTCCTAAGAGGTCACTTGAAGGTAAAAACTCACCGATCAATATTTTACCTTGACTTTGGAATTCCTATTCCTGGTTCTCTAGATAGGATCCGTTTCCTATTTATTCCATTACTATTCACTATATTATATAATAATACAACTTTACAAAAAATATCATGATATTAAAATTTTATCCTTATCCCTTTTTTCTTTCTCAATTTTCGGCTGCCCTTTTTTTTTTTGTATTTATTTTACATTTATTTAATTATTTATTTATTTATTTATTCCATTTTTCCAAAAATTTCTCAAAATCACCTAATTGGTCCATTCTTGTATTTAGGCTTAAAAATACCTAAACTCACTTATTTTTTACAAAATTCTCCAATTAATTACTAAATATGTTCTTACTAATTTTAAGCCAAAAACCACTAATTTTAGGGTTTTACAAAATTACTTATGAATTTTCTTTACTTATGCTTAAGTAATTAGCCGTAAATTACTTAACTACTTTATTATCACTAGTTGATAATTTTATTAATTAAAATGCCTCATTACCTCATAATTCTAGCACCGACATTTCTGTTTTCATGTTTTCTCGCATTATTCTAGAATTTGAGAGGGTATTATGGTCATTACAATGCTTTTTGAGCATTTTTATTCAATTTCCCCAAGCTCACAATTTATCAAATTATCACAATTAGAGATAACATACTCTCCTAACTCAAATAATTATTTCATTGCCTTTTAGGATTTTTCACAATTTTCCTAAGTCATTTTGCATACCAGGGGTATTTTGGTCATTTGGCACTTTGGCCCTTAAATTCTCTAATTTCCTACGAACTCATCCTAGAAAAATAGACTATAATAACACAAGTCTTGCAACAATAATTCCACTTATCGAAATAGTCAATTTATTTACTAAAATGTAATATTTCGGATAAATAAATATGCGAGTATTACATCTTGTAATGAACTAATGATTCATATATAATAAATAAGGCAAACTATATTTATGTAAAATGTTTATAAGCATATTTGTTATTTTTCCTTTCTTAATAAAAGAAGCTAATAACTATCACAATCATGCAGTTCATAATGTTAATTAAAAGGAATAAATGTGTAACTTATATGTCTTTCTTTCCAATTACACCCTTGTTTAAAAAGAGTGTATATAAGAGATAATAGGTGCGTGGAAATTTGTTGTAGAGAGATAATGAGTTATATATATATTTAATAAGGGTGAAAATGGAAGACCAATTTATAATGTTAGACAAATAGGATTTGTTCCTTGTATTAATTTGCAATAGGAAATACATTTGACAAAATACAAATGGCAATTTATTGGAAATCAAGTGCAACATATGACAATCACACACAATTATTCTGTTCTATATTATATGAACAAAATAGTAGAAACATTCTCAAATGAAGATGCTATTTGCAATGCCCCTTCCTGTGAGCCCTTCATCACTTGTAGGATAAAGCAAAGTGTATGGCATATTAACAACACTAACCTTGTTTCTCAATTTCTCATCTTTATTCTTTGCTATGAGCCTTTCTTCAATCACAAAAAGTTTCTTCCCACATCTCTTAAAAGCTTCCAATAGCTTCACATCACAAGTCCAGTCAGGACTGTCTCTTGCCACTAGATAAACCTCATTAGAAGTGTGCCTTGACAATATCTCAATCACTGAGAGATCAATTAAAGTTGGAATCTTTGGAGTTATTGTCTTCAAGAAAGCTTTTCTTCATTTATTTTCATCTCTTCATATTCTTTTGTTCCTTCTTCTTCAGGAAGGAATCTTCTTCTCAATGTTCGGTAGTTCAGAATATAACCTCCATAAGGATATTGGCCAAAGTTAACAGCAGCATGAAAAGCTGAAGCTGTCCATATGACAATAGTGCAAGATTCAATAAGTTCATTACGTGTTTGCATCTTAGGCCACCTTGGCTTGTCTTTTAAATCTCCATGGCCAACTTCCACAAGTTCTTTCCACCAAGCTTGTAGTTCAGAGTTTGCTTTAACAGTGTCATCAGTCTCATAGGAGCAAGAAACATAGTATTCAACCCAAGTCTTAATAGCATCCTATGTCTCAAGTTCATGTGTCATCTACTTCATTTGTTTTCAAATTTACATTAAAATTTCCAGTGCAATTTGTACCTTAACAAAAATAACGTGGATGACATACAGATTGCTAACTCAACGTATTTGGTCAACTAACGTATTTGTACCTTAACAAAAATAACGTGGATGAACACAGTACCGTTAGGCACTGTGGGTCGTCAGATTTAAGCCAAATTCCATCGTTTAGACAACTTTTTCAATATTTTTTGGTTTACACGAATCTATTGGAACTTAAAACAGCAAACAAATGGCTTAAACGTTGGAATTTGGGGAAAATAGGTGAGACCTCACTTCCTAGAAGGAAGTGACTCTTGCTTAGAATGCCCAATTCCTTGTGAATAAGACCTGGGTTGAGTAATCTGGGTAGAAAAATTTCTGTCCAGCCACCCAAACCACCCAAACTACTGAAACGATGCTATTTACACTACTGTTACTAATCAAACCGATGCAAATTCCCCGGCAGCGGCGCCATATTTTGACAGAGATTTGTCGTCATCTCCCAAAATAACCAGATTAGAAAAGATTTGCAGTATAATGTAACCTGGGTCGTTTCTCTCAAGGAATTTGCAGTGGGTTTAAATCAAAGAACAAATAAAAACAACAATAAGTAAAATTGGGGGTTTTTGATTTAAAACAGATTAAAATGAAAATAAACTGAAACTAATCAAATATGCGAAATGCATTAAAACGAGATTGAAATAGATTAAAACGATCAACCCAACGTTTAGATTCCGAAACTTCCTTCATTGAACGAAATATAAACGAACTCGCGTTTGGTTCTCGACGAACCAAAATCTCCGCGTTCGTCCGTAAATCCTCGACTAGACGATCGCCTAGAATCTGTCCGAACAAGTGGCGTCTCACCGTGCAATCGCACAAAGAACACTCTAACCTAGTTCGAACTCAGTCCTTGGGATGAACCAAACCGAATATTAAATCTAATATTCGAACTATTTCCAGAAATCGAATCCGATAAGATGAAAACAAAAACGAGTAAAGTACCGATTAAACATGAGTTCTCTGGATGAATCATGGAATCCTCAACGTTGGGTTAACCACAGAAGTTTAGCCGAACATGGCTGGGAAAAACGAAGAATAGATGAAGAATACGAAGAACATGAAGAACACTTGAGAGAATATGAAAACTCTTATTTTGATCCACCAAAATCTAAAAACGTGAATGATAAGTGTTTGTGGCTGCTGCCTCACTTAACCTAAAATGGAAAAATGAAATGGGGCTCCAATCAATAATCCAGGCCCAAAACAGAAAATAATAAAGAATGGGCTTTAATCACAAATTCGAGCCCAAATAAAACATCTGACTTTGGCTTCAAAATCGACCGCCTTCTTGTCTGAATTTGCCCTTCATGTCTTCATAACAATTGTAGCTCTCTGAATCATCTGAACTATGAAACAAAAATGAGGCAAATCCGATGTCTGGTTCAAGAGTTATGGTAAGATTAGTGAAGCAATGTAAAACTGGAATTTTATTAATAAAAATGGCTAAAATATAATCAAAGGCCAAAAGCCCAAATAAGTATAAAAGCCATTATTTATTAACTAAAAATTCCTAAATTATTAATCAAGAGATAAAAAGAAGTGTATAAAATATTCAATTATCACTCCCTCATTTTCGCTTCTTGCTCATTCACCTTCGCTTCTAACGCCTTTACCCTCTTATCTTCTGCAAAACATTACGAAGTCAGTTTATTTTTTGTACTACATTTAAATGGACGAGAGAATAATGGTTTGTGATTGGTAGCAAAAGTATTACGTCTACCTGCAGGAACACCTCCAACACTGCTGGATGAGCGCTTCGTAGAATACTTCAGTTCGCTGGTAGAGGCACCCATCCCGAAGACTCTCCCCCTCTTGTCAAATCCGCTTGCAGCCTTAATGAAGAGACTCTCGTTATCGGAATAAGAAGACACCGGGTCGTTCTCAATCTGCGAGTCTCTCTCCTGCGTCAGCTGTTGATAGGTCTCCTACAAGCACACAAAAAGATAATACAAATAAGACATGTAAATTGAAATAAATGTTACTGTTTGAAACAAATAATAAATCTAATAATATCTCACCGCGCATTGCTGGGACTTGGCGTTAAACCAGCACCTCCCACCTTCAATCTCCCAGGAATGGGTCCGCTCAAAGGTAGCCCAAGAAATCGAATCTGTAGGAACTTCCCCAGACTCTGTCTGCAAATACAAATTGGTAACCGTCAATTAATTACTTCAAAGTATAAAATATTGAAGCTAAAATAGAAAATAACGTATACTTACAATTTTTTGTCGATGCTCACTAAATGGAATGCAGCCGCCAGCATATGACGGTCCATCCATACAGGCCCTATTTGACTTATTTCGTTCACTTTGCTTTATATATTTCTCGTCGGTTTCCCATCTTTGAAATAACTGTTCTGCGACCTCATGTTGAATCCAATTTTTCTTTCCCCTTTGATGTCTCAATTTATAAATTTTATCAGACATCCACTTGCTAGCCCTGAAGTTATAAGCTTTTTTTTTTAAATTTTCCCAATCAACCGGCAACCAACTAAACTCTCCCTGAAAATCAATAACAAAAAATTAGTGCTCCAAAGTATAAAAGTAGTTAATCAATTTGCATTTTGATGAGAAGAAATTAATAACCATAAATCACATAACTTACCAAGAACTCCTTGAACCAAGTGTCCCGGTCAACCTGAGGAATCTCTATCCAACTGGCCCAAGGGTGATTGAAATTACGGAACATTTGATCCTTTAAGAATTTCTTCACCGTCTTATTAGGTTGAAACCTGAAAACAAAGAAAATGTTACAAATATTAGCATACAAACTAAAGGTAAAAAATCATAACATTATTAGTAACTTTACATGACTTACTCGGTGTCGCCGACAGGACGAATCCACAACTTCCCTATCGCAGGATCAACTGTTCCCCAAACAGGTGTGTCAAAGGAACTAGCTTCCCCGACCTGGCTTTGAGGCAACGCAGTGTGCTAAAGGAAGAAGTATTGAAAATGTTAGAACATAGATGCTTAAATAAAACAAAATATATGTAAATCAGTCAGAAATCGTAAACTCAACTCCGCTCCCGCCTTTGCTTGTGGATCAATAAGAGAGACAGGCACACCTCTACAGCCCAAAACAGAGTCGTAAGTAGACGGTGAAGATGAAAAAGTAAATGACGGCATCTCTGGGGAAGAGCCAAGCCCTCTGCCGATAGATGGGATAGATGATATCGCCATATCCCCTCTGATAGGATGGGGCCGGGAGCTACCACTACTACGTCCAGTACCTGAACGCTCTCCTCGAATGCTCCATTTCTGAACACTTATAAACATTATATCAATATATATAAAAATATAGGAAATTTACTGAATATGACACTGGAAAAGTAACAGAGTATCTAGTATAAACAAAAAAAAAACTAACTCAAATCAATCGGACGATTCCTGTTCTTCGACCTCTGCCTGCACACCTTCCTCCGGCGTCTCATAGTCGTCGAATTCAGATTCACTATTTGAGTATATCTCTTGTGACTCATCATCTGGTTCCTCATCGTCAATATGGATAGGAATCAACTCTAACTCCGCAGCGGAATCAAAGAGATTGCTTGGTAGATTGTCCTTGGCAATACTTATGGCAAGTACACGTTCCACATCAGCTTGGAAAGGTTCAGTCATATCATCATTTGTTTCTGATTTTTTCGACTTAGGTATAACGTTTCATGCTTTGGTTTTGATAACTCCCATCCACCCATGGCGGGATGTGGGGTATGATGTATAATAAACTTGTTCCGTTTGTTGAACAAGAATGAATAGGTCATAACTAACTGTATATCTCCTTGACCAGTGGATCTCAACGTTTCCACATTTGTCCACTTTTGTCCCACGCGGAGTGTTATCAAACCACTCACATTTAAATAGAGTCACCGACTTGTCCCACTTGTAATCCAGCTGAATTATGTCCATTAACTTCCCATAGTAGTCGCCCTCGACCCCGTCAACTTGGCCACCCCAACAACATACACTGTAATTGCAATATTCTGTATTCTTGTTTGCTTCAACAGTTGCAAACCGATACCCATTGATTACATATTTTTTTATCCGGGTGACAGCTGTTGCAGATCCGTAAGATAAACTCCACACAACATCCTGGGGAGCTGATGGGTTGTGCACGAAGAAAGACCATAACCAATTAGGAAACTCAGCGTTCAAGAATTGATCAACATCATAATCCGATATCAAAGGATTTATCGATCGTACGCCAAGTGAACAGGAAAATGTTCCATTGAGTTAAAGAAGCTAGGAGGAAACACCATCTCTAACTTACATAGCATTATTGGCACGCTCTCCTCCAGTTGCCGTAACTGATCAACATTAACCTCAGAAGCACAAATTGTTCTAAAGAACATGGAAAATTCTGTCAGAATACTCCATATATTCTTCGGTAGTGCTTTGAAGGCCCACGTCAACAATCTCTGAAATAAAACATGACAATCATGACTCTTCATCTTGGATAACTTCACCTCATTCATGTCGACACATCTCGATAAGTTTGATGCATAACCGTTCGGTAGTTTCACACCTTTAACCCACTGCAACAATTGTAAATTTTGCTCTTTGTTCAATGTGTACGACGCTCTAGGTTTGGAAGTCCGGTGTAACACCCCAAGCGTGCTAGGGTACTGATTGGCTGATCCACAAGACGACCCTTTGTTTTAAGCACCAAATGATATGAAGTAACCTTATTAGATTCATGCTATATGGCGGAGTTCGGTTGACTTTCTTCCCCGCATTTTATTTGACCGGTGCCTTCTCACATCTTCGTCTACCGGCGTCTATCTACGCTCCATCCCCTAGTGTCTCCTCCGGTTCATGACTCTTTCCCTGTCTATTCATGCACCGAGGTCCAATGCCCATCGGACCTCGAGGTAACGGTTAACCTACATGCTTATGCAAGCAATATATGTATGGCAGTGTATTCATGACATTTTCGTAAAGATCCCTACAAAAGCCCATAACAGATGTTAGGAAAAACATAATGATGTATACAAGGCAATAACAACACACAGCCCCCCGACTGTTTGTTATCCCGTTTCGCACATTCTACCCGTGCCACGGCCGTACGCCGTGTCCTCGCCGCTAGGAAAACTTTAATCGGTGTTATCAAAACCATAACCCGTGTATATCATTAAAATAGTGAGACAGAGTCTCCACGCATGAACACAGCAAGCATATACAAGCATAACACAATCATAAGAGTCAGTGTTACAGTACGTCGCGAACGTACCTTCGTTGAGGGTCCTTTCGGTACGTTTTACGAAAAAACGGCAATTTGACAGCGGCCCGATAGCGGTAAAAACAACGGTATGACAGCGGATATCCTATAAGGATTTTTATCGTTTTTATCAGTATTTAGCATTATAACGGGTATTTTAGGTACAAATTACCATTTTGCCCCTAGTTGGACCTATCGGCGGAATTTCGCCAGAACTTCGTTACTTTGACCTTATTCCATTTCAAAATTACCCCTACTAGGTTTTTACCTCGTCGCATCTTTCAATGCAATGAGGCTTAAAAACAAGTATAGGAATATATTCTGAAACTTCCTAGATCAAAACAATGATTCTACTATAACTACCGAAAGAACTACGGAAATTAAAAGCTAAGGACGTAAGAACTTACTCGGAGCTAGGGCAAAACTTTTGCAGAGCTTCTCACTCTAAGTTTCGGCCAAGGTAGAGAGAAGAGGAGGTGAAGAATGAATGAAGAGTTCATGCCTTTATATAGGCAAAAATTGGGCTACTTTGGTAATTTTCACTTCCCAAGTTTTGTAATTTTTCCTTTCTTTTCAACCATGTAAAATCAAGTTCAAATGTGGTAAATTCTTGTCCATGGGCTGCCTTGGTCGACATAAGGGAGGAGGTGGCAGCTTGCCATTGGTCCAAAATGATGACTCATGCTCCCTTTATGCCCTATCCCGATTTAATTTCCCCGACGGCGTCCGTTCGCGCGATTTTGACGAATCGTGAAATGCCGACGAGTTTCGAAGATGCTTTCTTTCTCATTAGGAATATCTAGTTTAATGACATTTATGACCTCATTAAGAGTATTCCGTTATCTCGCCGAAGATTTTAGGTCAAACGCCCTCGGTTAACGGAACGAAAAAGCGTCAATGTCTGGCAAAAATCCACCGGTTCGTAATATGATCCGACCTAAGCCACTAGCCACCTAATTCATGGCAACTACTTGTTTCAGTATTGACTCTACATCCTCTATCTCGCAATTACTCTATCTGATCATTTTTTCGTCTTATTAGTAATTAGGGTTTTCTTTGCGGAAACAACGCTGGTAAATTCTTTCTTTGTGTAAAAATTCACTTGTTCTTAATTTGATCATCCCGAAAGACTTCTACCTCAGGTTTACCTGTAGAATTTATTTCTAACTTTTCCCTCTAGCCCGCCTATAAGCCGACTCACCGCATTATATTATTATTTTATTCTAATTATCATTTTAATTATCTAAACAATTCTTTTTGATTAAAAATAACCATAATTTCGGCCCCTCTTTTAAAAATTCAGATTTATTTATTTTTCTATAATTTTTTCCATTTTTTACAAATATAATATTTTTTACCAAAAATTCCCGTTTTACCCCTGCCTTCGTTAAGGCTAAATCAGACCTAATTTCTTTGTTTAATGATCTTTTTAGGATTAGATTTCTTCACACATTTATCTTTACTAACTTTTTCATTAATCCTTCTTAACATAATTAGTAAATATATTTTTGCTAATTACCAAATTTAATCTCTTTTATTAAGGATTTTACCATAAATTTAACTTTATGGTTCTCGGAATGCTTTTTAAACATTTCTTCAAGTTATTTCCTTCCGAAATAATTTATCAAATTCTCATAATGAAAGATAACACTCCCATTATTTTCTCATAATTTTTCATGATCTTTCAGCATTTATCATAATGTCTTTAAATTGTTTTTATCACCATTAATTCATTTTCGCTCATTCTCGCTTCATCGATTTTTACGTAACTTTTTTAACAATTTACTCTATATTTTGAGACCACATATTCACCTATTTTAAGTAGGTAATATTGACTCAAAATAATTATTGAAGGAATTTTATTAATATAATAATCATCCGGGTATTAAATATCCGGGTATTACATCCGGCCCGTGGCATTCTCCACTAAATGCAAAGCAGGCCTGTTGCAAATCTGTTGTATGTCACATCTTGCGTTGACTGTATCCTTTGTCTTACCCTTGGTGTCCATTACGGTGTACAAAATATTACAAAACACATTCCTCTCAATAAGCATGACATAGAGATTGTGTCTTAACAATTGATCTTTCCAATATGGTAGTTCCCAAAAGATGCTGCGTTTGTTCCAATGATAATCAACACCATATCCCCGAGGTTCGCCGAAGCGCCCCTCTTCGACACTTTGAATGTGCTTGACCCTGTTCCATATTTCTTGGCCACTTAAACGACGAGGTTGATCTTCCCGTTCGACCACATTCCACGTGAAGTCTTTTCTATTCCTCCTAAACGGATGATCGAGGGGCAGGAATCGCCGGTGCCTGTCAAACCAACAAACCTTGTGACTATATTGCAAGCTATAACCCTCGTTCTGTTCAAGACATACCGGACATGCAAGCTTACCTGAAGTTTGCCAGCCACTCAACATCCCATATGCAGGGAAATCATTTATTGTCCATATTAAGGCAGCCCGCATGGTGAAATTCTACCTCAATGATACATCATACGTAAGAACCTCTTCACTCCACAACATCTTTAATTCGTCTATCAAAGGCTTGCGATGCTCCTAGTGCCATCTCATGTGAGCATCTGTTTTTTGTGATGAATACAATCTCTTAAGTCTGGGCACGAGAGGAAAGTACCACATCTTGCTCAATGCTTTAAAGGTCTTTTTTCTTCCATTCTTCACAACTTTGTACCTCGCATGTTCACAGAATTTACATGTAGTTCGTTTAGCATCATCCTTGTAATAGAGCATACATCCTCTGGGGCAGGAATGGATTTTTTCACATCCGAGCCCTAGCTCTTTTACCTTTTTCTTTGCTTGGTAAAAATATTTCGGCAAATTATTGTCATTGGGAACAATCTTACTCATGATCTGCATCATTTCATTGTAATTTTTCTCACTCATATGGTGATCAGTCTTCAAGCTTAGTGTTGCTAAGGTAGCCGATAGAGATGAATATTCACTATTTTCAATGTGTTCGCAAGCTTCCCATAAAGGACGTTGCGCATCTTGAAGCATTTTATAGAACCTCTCCACTTCCGGATTAGGATCCTCTCCCATGTATGATGGTTGAGTATGTGCACCGGTCTCCTCTCCCAAGTATGATGGTTCAGCATGAGTAACGAGATCAAAGTATTGGCCGATCGACGATCCAACGACATCCATAATCAACTGTTCATATTGATTAAGGTTGTATCGATGAGTATTGTCTCTGTAATAATCACTCGGTGTCTGTCGACTTCCCCATGAAATTCCCAACATTCATAATTCGTCATGAATCCTTTTTGACACAAATGGATTTTGAATGTGGTCGGATCTTGAAATTGCAAACACCTACATTTCACACATGGACAGCTGATCAAGGTACTTGAATTAGCTGTGTGCTCCAGAGCAAATTGGATGAAATCTTCCAAACCGTCAAAGAATACTCGACTAAGTTGTTTTTTATGAGTTAGACGATTGTACTTCCAACTCCTACCACGATCACCTTCCATACTTTCCCAACCCACCCCTACACAAAGACTTTTGGAAAAAACATAGTAATACTAACTAATTCAACTACTAACCTAAGTGGTAAATACAAACGGCCGCTTGTACCAACCAATTGCCAATTAATCAAGAAAGTGGCAAACAAACACATGCAGTGATTAAAGAACAGATCCCAGCAAGCAACTAGAGAATGAGGATAGTACACAAGAAGATGGGAACATGCATGTGGAGGGGGCATGAATACAAATATAAGTGAAATACAATAAAAATAAATTATCACTTATTGTCTAAAGCAACATGCAAGGAAAAATTATTATGTTTTGTCATATGTGATAGGATATTAAAAAGTCAAATATCAACGAAAGAGCATAACAAATGCAGCTTATCTAATATGATTTAGGCAAAGTTCAGAGCAAAAGAAATCAAAAGAATTACCAAGTATAGATTATGTACCTTATTTAAAAAACGTAAATATTCAAAATTCCAAGAAGTTTGAGCTTCACCTATAAGGTTTAAAGGATGTAATGAAAATATAACTAGATAAAGATAAAAGTCTCTGGCCGCACGTCTTCTCGTTCTTTATTTCAATCTACATCAACCCAACAAATCTCGAAAGTGACAATGAATATATCCATAGCCTAGACATTCAAGTAAAGAAGATTGTTTATGCCGACAAAAATAAGCATTAAGAAGAAAACTAAAAGCCCCAAATGTAAAACAACAATAACACTTGCAATTCACCGACGATACCACTCGTGTTCTCGCCGCTAGAAAAACATACGGCGTATCATGACTATAACCCGTGTAAAACTATATCGGTCTTGAACGTATCTATCACATATATATGCATTTAAGCAGACAAGATTAGTGTTACATGACATACTTGAGATTTAGGTACTTAAGCACGTGAAATTGGTCTTAAGCAAGACTTTCATTAGTGATTTGACATCATAACTGGCATTTTAGGTAAAATAATTTTGCTCTAGTTTATTCATGTTTATAAATTTCAAAATTATCCCCACTATGTTTTCAATATTTCATGCAATGAGGCATAAAAACAAGCATAGAAACAAATTCAGATCAAAACAACATTCTATAACTATCGAAAGAACTACTAAACTAAAAACTAAGAACTAACTTACTTGCTTTTCCGAGCTTCTCTAAGAACCTCTCTTTCTAATTTATGTGAAGAATGAGAGCAAGAGAGCTTGACTTTTATAAGGGAAAAATAGGATAAGGGGAATTTCCACAAAAGTCTTGAGACGGATTCCGCCGTTGGATCGCATTTTTGAGGACAAAACACTCTTGGCCATCCATGGTCAAGATCGAAATCTAAGAGCCCTAAAGTCAATGGATGAGTTGTTATCCATGATGGCTCTTGCTTTATTGCCTCCGCCGATAAAGCTACCGACGGTGTCCGTTTCGTGCGATTTCGCGAAACTCAAAAATGCGGGCATGTAACTTTGAAGGTCTTTTCATCCTCTTTCATATTATCTATTTGGATCCTCTTTTTGATCATATCCGTGGTATTCTCCGGTGCGTCGGAAGATATTCGGACAAACGCGTCCCTGATTTTAAATCGCCTCCGATAAACCAACTTCGACAATAATTATTTGAATCGTAAACGTCCGTTGGTTGCCTAACTTAATCCCGTGTTTGAAAACACGCAATTGTTTCTATAGGTTCTCACTTTGCCTATCCGGGCTCTACTCTATCTGATCGCCTTTCTCGCTTATTAGGAATTAGGGTTTTCATTTGCGGAATCGACGCCTGGTAAATTCTTTATTCGGGTAAAAATTCACTTGTTCTTAATTTGATCAGTAAAAAATACTTTTACCTCTGGTTTACCCGTAGAATTTATTTCTAACTTTTCCCTCGACGCTTATAAGTGCACTCACCGCATTATATTATTATTTTATTCTAATTACCATTTTAATTATTTAAACAATTCTTTTTAATTAAAAATAACCATAATTTCGACCCCTCTTTTTTAAAAATTCAGATTTATTTATTTTTCTATAATTTTTTCCATTTTTTAAAAATATAATATTTTTTTACCAAAAATTCCCGTTTTACCCCTACTTTTCGTTAGGGCTTAATCTCGACCTAATTTCTTCGTTTAGTGATCTTTTTAGGATCAGGTTTCTTCATATATTTATCTTTACTAATTTACAGTATATTGTTATCTTACAAACTTCTATATTGATATTGTCATTTTATATCCTGTGTAAAATATTAAAAATGTTTACCCCATCAAAGTTACTTTATGATTCTCGAAATGCTTTTTAAACTTTTCTTCAAGTTATTTCCTCTGAAATAATTTATTAAATTCTCATAATTTAGGGATATCACTTCCATATTTTTCTCATAATTTTTCATGATCTTTCAAAGATTTATCATAATACTTTTAGACTGCTTTTATCACCATTATATCATTTTTAGTCATTCGTTTCATCGATTTTCCCTGTAACTTTTTCAACAATTTACTCTATAATTATAACAATTTTCTATAACAATTTTATCTCATGAATTTACTTCATTAAAATATTCAATAATTTTCCCTTATCTCGAAATTCCAGTTTGCTAAAATCCGGTATTACATTTCTCTCCCTTAAACAAAATTTCGCCTCGAAATTTAATCTATACTCACTAGACTACGGCCATAAACTCGGGTACTTCTCCTTCATGTCACTCTCGGTTTCCCAAGTCGCCTCGTTTGATGACAAACCCTTCCAGACCACCTTCACTATCGGTATAGTTTTAGTCCTAAGTCGTTTCTCCTAGTGTTCGAGAATTTGCTCCGGCTCGACTACAAAGGTGTTATCATGCCGTACTTCAACATCATCGTACTTTATGACATGATCTCGATCTCGTAGGTATTTCTTCGGTTGGACACGTGAAAAACATCATGGAGATTACTCGTTCGGGGTAACGCTAGTTGATACGCAACTGGTCCTCGCTCGGCTAACACTTCAATTGGTCCAACGTAACGCGGACTAAGCTTCTTTCTCTTCGTTGTTCCGCGACACCGGTTCTCGGAGATAATTTCGAAACACATGGTCTCCGACTTCAAACTTCAACGGTCTTCCTCTTATCTCGCATAGCTCTTCGGTCTACCAGTGCAAAAAGGAGTCTCTTCTTGATCGTGAGCGATCTGCTCGGAGGTCTCTTTTAGCATATCCGGTCCAAGACAACCGCTTTTCGACGCATCTCCGTCCGGCATACAAAAATCAATGTGGGAATAATAGGAGCATGCATGTATCTTAGAGAAAGTTAAAACATTTCCACTAATATCATTGTCCTCAAATACACACCCAAAATGAACCAGGAAATCCAAGACAGAATGTACAAAGCAACCATCAGTAGTTGCCACTTGCTAATCCTTACATCACATTTAAATTCAAGCCTACCTTTCAACAGCCCCAATAACAATTCAAAGCATTGTGTATCAAGACAAATTCCAGAAGCAACCTTGTGTACTCAGACTTCCACAAAGTTCCGCTCACAAATGCACAAATTTGAGAGTGTAGGACTTTGCAACAAGACTCAACAATGCAGAAATTGAGTGTTTGAAATCACAGAAGTGCCAAAATATGTGTAAACCAAATTTGGGTGTTTAGGCCTCATTTTTTTTTTAAAAAATAAATGTCAGTTCATAACAGTAGCCATAGGGTTCAAAATTCATTTTCACTAAGTACAACTTGTACCCATAGTTCAGTGTCTCAATCAGAATTCAATCACAGCTATGGGAATTACACGACGCAACATAAGGATGGTAAGTAACAACAGCTTAACCACCAATATCACAGCAAGCAAAGCCCAATTCAGATTTAATTTTCAGCAGCAAACAACCAATATAAACTAGAAATGAGTTCCAATATGATTAGCTTAATCCAAAGGCCAAAATCAAGGCAAAAGTTGTTAATCTCAGTCAAGAATGTCAACAATCTTTCAAAAAATATGCTTTCAGTAATCCTAGAATGTAGCCAAAACTGTTGCTTTTTCTCAAAACTGGTAAAAAACTGGCAAGAAATCCTATTTCACACAAAGTTTAACAATTTAATGTTACTTTACTTCCAGCTAGAGCTGTCAATCAGGGCTGGCCCGACCCTCCTGGGCCGGCCCGTGAAGGGCCAGGGCCTAACAGGGCCGGCCCTCCAGGGCCCGGAGTAAGAAAAACACATGTTTTTCAAAGCTCGGCCCGAGAGCACCAGGGCCAGGGCCGGCCCGCAGGGCCCGGAAATTACTTTTCCAAATTTTAACTATTTTTTCTCCGTGTGTTTCAAAGAAATATAATTAGTAAATTACAACACGAATCATCTAATAAATAAGCACAGTCACTAATTCATAATCAAAAGAAAACTATGTTCACAAATAACTCACATAGTAAAACATAAAAAACATATCACTAAACGACATTAGTACGATGACTATTATTTTCGTCATTTTCGTCACTATCATTAATTTTAACGACATTTGATTGTTCTTCACTTTGAGTAGTAGCCTCTGGCTCATGAGTAGGAATATCATGAAATTCTTCTCCCGCATCATGAACACATCCATAATCTTTATTTGTAACAAATAATAAATCAAATCATAAAATTAAAGTATAGTTATTATGTATTTGTAGTTAAATGGATAAACAACTCTATAACAAATACAATATATATATAAATTAATAAATTTAAAAAGGAAAAAAAGAAAAAGCTACAGTGAAGAGGGCACGGGCAGGCTGGCCCGCCCTCCGGCAGCCGTGTAAGCCCGTGGCCCGTCAGGGCCGGCCCTCCAGGGCTAATTTCAAATATCTCGTCCATTTTTCAAGCCCGGCCCTTGAAGGGCCAGGGCTTAAACAAGCCGGTCCGATGTGCCTGGCCCGTTTTGACGGCTCTACTTCTAGCTAGCACAAACTCAGTGTGTACACTTCTTCAAAATAACAAAAATGTGTGAATCCTAGCAGCCAGCCAGCCACACCAAAAGCAACGTTTAATTTAGTTCAAAAGCAAGCACACATTTGACTAACAGCAAAATTACTCAAGTAATAGTTGTGCTTGACAACAAGACCAGTCCAAAGCAACACAATGTGGAAGCTACATTTAGCTTAGCAAGCAATGTTTAAATGCAGTTAGCCAACTCGTGTTCCACTACTATGGCAAGCAGTATAATATGTTAATCCTCTAATCAATACTCATCGGTTCAAACATTAGCTAGCATTCGGAATCAAAATCACAACCATTACAATCCTACTCATGTTTTCCCAATTTTAAAAAAAAAAAAAACCAAAATAACCCAAGGGAAAAAAGATGAAGTATACCTCTGTGATAAAGAACAAGATCAGAACAAACAAAGATGTGTGACAGAGCTGCAGAGACAAGGAGATGGGTGATTAAAATCCTTGCTCCTGAGAGTGAGTAAATTTCGACTATGGTAGGGGATTGTTGGAGGCGAAGGGAAAGAAAGAGAACGAAGGTGGCGGAGGAAGACGGAAATCAGAGAATAACATTGATGGTGAAGGAAAGGGTTCAGTTTTATGGTGAAAGAAGAATAGCAAAGAGGAGGAGTGGAGGTTGCCGAGGGTTGATCTGGCGGTGAATCGATGATGGAAGGACGACGGTGGTGGCCGACGATGGTGCGTCGTGAGGGTGAGGGTGAACGGATATGAGAGTTTGGGGCGAGTGTGGAAGAAGAGGCACAGTCTTGATGAAAGGTGTTAGAGGAGGAGGCGTGGTGGTGTGTCGACGATGAAGGAAGTGAACAGGGGAAGGAAGAGGCCGACTGTGGGGGAGAGATCACAAACCTAGGGCTGAAAATAGAAATTTTGCAAGGGAAACGATGTTTCCCTCGCAAATTGAATAAAATTTGCGAGGAAATCCGAATTCCCTCACAAATTGAAGAAAATTTGCGAGGGAATTTTACTTAAATTTGCGAGGGAAGTCGGATTCCCTCGCAAAATTCCTTTAGTTACTGAAACACAGAAATGAGTGAGAGAGTTGAATTTTTTTGTTTTAACGAGCTTGTATTTTCCCGTGCGTTGCACGGGTGATAGTACTTTACAGGTTACTTAAACATATTTTGCTTCCCACTTGTTGCAACTTTATTATCTTTATAGAACATGAAAACATCACTACCAATGAATAATTACATATTAGAAATAAAACTTCAATAATGGTAACTAACGTTATGCTTCAATCAATTCAAAATACATATTATAAATGAAATCTAAACAATATTTCACAGCAATGTCTTCTAATCGATTAACATTCCTAAATATCTCTTTGGACACAACATTTCTTGTCATCTATTATTTTGGATGATTTTTTTGGATCTCGTGCCAAGCAATTTCTTCATCCGCATTTTGATCGGGTCCAATGACACCCACAATGCATCGAATATCCTTCAATACAATAGAATGATACAAAATTATTCCATGGATTTCAAGATTTTTCATATACTGAAACAAAAGCAAGAATAAAAAATCACAATTTCCGAAAGCAAAAATCATAACGTCAATAAGTGAAATGTATCAGAAATGGTAGTATGAATAACGTGTAGTAACTTCAAAACTAAATATTTCAT
The DNA here is from genome assembly GCA_019022615.1 of Acacia melanoxylon. Lineage (NCBI taxonomy): Eukaryota > Viridiplantae > Streptophyta > Magnoliopsida > Fabales > Fabaceae > Acacia > Acacia melanoxylon. The sequence goes on along the minus strand of JAFJYJ010000003.1, from coordinate 14,616,944 downwards.
TAAGTAGTGTAAAAAATCAATGCATACTAAATGAAAATGAGTATTTAAGTGAAAGTTTCAATCATGAAAAACTGAGAAATTTGAATTTGCGCAGGAAGTGAATTTTAAATCTATTATTGAAATGCCTGCCAATTTTTATCTTGTGCTTCACCACCTTTGTTCAAGACTCCAAGTTGACAGCTCAAGATTCAAATGTGACCTTTAAATTTTTTTAAAAAATTTAAAACCTTACTTCATTTCATCCTAAAATATATAGAACAAAACTACGATCTTTCCACACTCTTTCGTCTATCCATTTATTTTTGAAGTATTTGGCATTTATATCCTAAGTGAGATGGAAAATGCATCATGTAATACCGGATAATTATTTATCCGGAATATTATATTTCAATAGATAATACCTATTGAAAATAGGTGAACATGTGGTTTCAAATAATAAGTAATAATTATCTTATTTTCTAAGGTAATTACTATGGAAATTAGGAGAGATAAAGAGCTAAAATGTATTTTTAGGGCATTAAATGACACTGAAAATATTGTGATAAATCCCAAGAGGCAATAAAATATTTATTAAAAATTAGAAAGTGTGTTGTCTCTAATTTTAGGAATTTATGGGAATATTTTCCTTGGAAAATAATGAGGCAAAATTAAGTATTATTTTGGGATCATAAGTGACCCCATGATTTTTTAATATTTTACATGGGATATAAAATACCAATGTAAGTAAAATAGTTGTGAGATAATGATTTATCCTAATTAAGAAAATTATCAAAAATTAGTAAGTGGCTAATCTGGTAATTAATGGGATAATTAAGGTATAAAGTAAATGAATTAAAAATAATTTAAATAATTATTTTTAATTGGAGAAATTCGAAATTATTAAATAAATAAAAAATAAAATAAAATAAAATATTTTATGCTTAGAAAAATAAATAAAAAATAAAATAAAAATAAATGTGAAGGTAATTAGAATAAAGTAATAATATAATGCGGTGAGTCAGCTTATAAATGGTAAGGGGAAAAGTTAGAAATAAATTCTACGGGTAAACCGAAGTAAAAGTCTTTTCGGTGATCAAATTAAGAACAAGTGAAATTTTACACGAAGAAAGAATTTACTGTGCGTTGTTTCCGAACCAAGAAAACCACGATTTCAAATAAGACGAAAAGTTGATCGGATAGAGTAGAGTCGAGATAGGCAAAGTGAGAACCTATAGAAACAATTGTGTCTTTTTAAACACGAGATTAAGTTAGGCAACAAGCTGGGACGTTTTACGATTCGGTGAATTGTTGTCCGTGTTGGTTCTATCGGAAGCGATTTCCGAATCGGACGCGTTTGTCCGAATATCTTCCGACGCACCGGAGAATACCTGGATATGATCAAAAGAGGATCAAAATATATAATATGAAAGAGGATGGAAAGATCTTCAAAGTTACACGCCTGGATTTTTGAGTTTACGCGAAATCGCGTGAAACGGACACCCGATCGGGTAGCTTTATCGGGCGAGGCCATAAAGCAAGAGCCATCATGGATGACAACTCATCCATTGACTTTAGGGCTCTTAGATTTCGATCTTGACCATGGATGGCCAAGAGTGTTTTGTCCTCAAAAATGCGATCCTACGGTCCATATTCGTCAAAGACGAAGTTCGAATTATTTACCGTTCGCCATCCGTCTCTTCTATAAATACCAAGCTCCTCTTCTTCATTTCTCACACCAAAAATCTGCCCCTTAGAGAGAAGTTAGAGAGAGAAGCTGCGGAGAAAGTCGAGCAAAGTCCGGGTAAGTTCTTCGGTCCTTAGTCTTTAGTTTAGTTCTTTCGGTAGATATAGTAGGAATGCTAGATTTATCTTTAAATTTTCAAGATAGTCTAGATATCATATTTAGGGGTAAATATGATATATATATCCTATGATGAGGGAAAAGATGAAAATTAAGGATAGAAAATTCGGGGGCAAAATGGTAATTTGTACCTAAAATGCCTGTTATGCTGCTAAAAGTTGTTAAATATTATCCTTATAGGATATCTGATATCGTCGAGACAAAAAATACATTTTTTCATTAAAAAGTTCCGTTGTACCACCAAAAACGTTCGCGTCTTTATCGTAACACTAACGCTGATGTTTATAGTATGCATATATGTGCTATGTGTATTGTATGTGGTAGGCGATAGCTCTGTTTGTTTGTATGTACGTTCGCGTCTTTAACACTAACTCGATGGTTATTGTATGATTATATATGTGTGTTGTGTTACGTTGTTGTAGCATACGTGGTTATGTTATATACACGGTTATGTCACATACGTGGTTATGTCACAAAGGTTATTATTGTTGTATCATACGTGGTTATGTTACATACGTGGTTATGTGTTTTTAATCATACATCCGTTTATGCATCTTTGTCGTGTATATGTAGTCGTATTTAAGCATGAGGTTAACCGTTACTGAGATCAAATTGTAGTTGGATCTCATTTATCATAGCGTCGGTTCGAGAATTTATGAAGACTTTCTTACGGGTGTTATTCATTTTGAAAACTCTCGGTCAAAATATCTTTATATGTATCGTCTCAATCGCTCCGATGCTCTACTACGATGAAAAAAATATATTTATTTGATTAAATGGGAAAAATGTTAAAAGGAAATAAAAATAAACAATTTTCCTTATAGAAATAATAAGAACTCGGTGCATCCAGTTTCGAGTTTTTCTTATGAAGGTTTTTATTAATTTATATCTTTAAAAAATTAATTTATTTGATTAAATGGGAAAAAGGAAATATAGAAATAATAAATATATTAATTATAAGACAAATGTTTGTCAATACATTTCAAAATACTATTGTTTAGAAGATAATTGTCTTGATTTTAATCAATATGTTACTGAGTCGAACAGAGGCAGAAATGAGTGAGAGTTGAATTATTTTGTTTTAATTGTCTTGGCTTTACTTTACAGAGATATTTAAAAATATATATATAATTACTTTGCGAGGGAAATATTGTTCCCTTGCAAAAATCTTTTGCGAGGGAAAATGTTTTTCCTTGCAAAATATGACCACTTTGCGAGGGAAAACTTTTTCCCTCGCAAAATTTGTGGAAATAGTTCCTCCCCATTTTGCGAGGGAAGAGGTTTCCCTCCCAAGATGCTCATATTTTTGCGAGGGAATTAGGTTTCCCTCGCAAAAATCACCACTTTGCGAGGGAAACCTTGTTCCCTCGCAAAATGGGGGAAATTGGCGGGGACTTTCCCTCCAATTTCCGTAAATTTTGCGAGGGAACTAAGTTTCCTTGCAAAGTGGTCATATTTTGCGAGGGAACAAATTTTCCCTTGCAAAATATGACCATTTTGCGAGGGAACAAATTGTCCCTCGCAAAATTGACCATTTTGCGACGGAAAACTCTTTCCCTCGCAAATTTACCCAAATTTGCGACGGAATTTTTTTCCTCGCAAATTCCATCGCAAATAGAGCATTTTCTAGTAGTGAAGAGAATAGCTCAAACAACGAACCCTAGAAGAAGAAACCAATAATGACACCACTTTTAGGAGCACCCAGAAAAAAAAAAAAACTCCAAAACCTACAAAATCCACGAACGGTAAACGAAGAAGGAGAGCTACAACGAAGGAGAAGGGAGCAAAACCACCAAGGGAGTGATAGAGGAGAGTGAAATGGTGGTGGAGGAGCTAGAATGGAGTCGTCAGAGGTGTAGAAGTGAGCTCTCTGTAACTTTGTAAGTTTCAAATGTCGAACGAAAATAGGTCTTTGAGGTGTTTTTAAAAGAGTATTCTTAACGGCTATTAATAAATAACCGTTAAGTATATTATATTTGATAGTTCTTTTTTAACAACCGTCAAATATATATCACTTACATTTGACGATTTTTCACAAACAACCATCAAATAAAGGATAGTATTTTTTTTCCAAAAAAACCAAAAAATGTATAATAGTTGGACTATAAATCTATTAAATATTTTTTCATATACTTAATAATTGTTTTGAAAAACTGTTATATATGTCATTCCTAAAACTCTGCCTTTGCAGATTTAACAATTTCATTAAAACTTTTAAGTAGAGTGTCAAATATGGAAAAAAATTGTAGTAGTGGTACCAAAACCGTGTGAACCAAAAATCCAGCTCCATCACGTGATTGGCATTGCCTGGAAATTAATTAAAGTGCCAAAATGATTCATTTGTTGCTTTCTTCAGTTTTTAATCAACAAAAATTGAAAAAGGATAACAAGGTTCTTCATTATTTCTTAACCCCCTTAGGACTTTAATTTTTTACCCCCAACAAGAGAGACTTGATCCTAAGAAGGTTAATAAGAACCTTATTTTTATCCCTTAATTTATTCATTTTTTTCCAGGAAATCTGAAGTGAACAAAAATTAATTTCTCTCCCCATGACAATCATGTGATGGATCTAGATTTTATTACTTTTTCTATGGGACCACTGAGTAGAGAGCCAATCAATGGACAAGAAACTTTTAAATTTTGTCAATATACAAAATCAGTAGTACTACATGCCAACACCTACGACACCTTAGCTTCCTCACATTTTTCATATTCAAGGAAGGCACAAATCTATATATTTCTACAGCCATTGGATTTTATCAATACGAGTGGTAAATACTACTTCCGGTCTCCAATAAAAGAATTAATTGACTAATGTAGATAGATTAAAAAATTAGTTAGTTAGTTATTTGTAATAAATATACATTAGTTTTTTCTTAAAATATAATCTTTTATTATGTATATGTAATGAAGCTTGAAAGTATCAAACAAATAAATAATTAATCAAAATTTCTCTCTCTCTCTATATATATAAAGATTTGCTTTTGAAAAATATCTTGATGATATAATGATTTTATCGAATTCCAAAATTATATGGGTGTGATTGAATACAAGTATAAAATAAGACAAAGCAGAGTGTATTTAGATTAGTGGTGGTAAAAATGTTTTTTTTTTCCAAGCTAACTTTTACAAATGTAAAAAAGGTAAAAGTTAGATTTTGTAATGTGATTTGTGTTTGAATTAACTTTTGAAAAAGTTATTTTAATAAATTAAAATTTGTTTGGATGATTAATGCAAAAGTAAGCTGGGATGTAAAATGATTGAAAATAATATGAGTTTAATAAAAATAAAAATACAAAGTCCCCAATTAAAAATTTAATTGGTGACAATGACCTCAATTACAATACTGTCATTCTTCATAAATACAAAATTATCAAGTTATTCATGCCAATTAAATTTCTAATGTGGAGTTTTTTAAATTTCCCTTAAATTTATTATTTATTTTCTTCTGGATACTTTCATAAATAAGAATATAATTGGAAAACAATTATTATTAACATGTAAGTAGACTTGTATGATTAAATAGGACAAATTTTTTTATTTAAAGGTGGACTTATAATAAGCATGATAATGTTATTTTAATAAAATAGAGGTAGGACCCAATATTTGTTATTGTATTAAATTTCTTCTATCTCCATGGTAAAAATTTATTCTTTCTGTACAGTGAAAAAGCTAAAAACATAAAATTTTGGCTTATAGCTTAAAGGATCTTTTTCATCAAAAGTTTTAATAAAAAAAGGGTGATCCAAACATCCCAAAAAACCAAAAAGTGGCTTTTGGCCTCCAAACATGATCCCAAACACACCCTAAGTATTAAATTTACAACATTAATGGATGAAACGTTTTAAAGCCTTAGGGATGTTTGGTACGAAGAAATTTGATGGAGACGGGAAGGGAGAAAAAAATTGGGTTAAATTAAATACCCTTTTTGAAGAAATTTTTGATGGAGAGGGGAAGGAAGAAATTTTTAAAGCCTTAGTATTAAATCAACCCTTATTAACTGCTTTTATTAATTAAAGGGAAGTCTACTGAGGGATACTTTCCAATATAGATAGTTAAATGAAGCATTTAAAGAAAACAAATAGACATTTTTTTGTAATACCCTAATTTTCATAATTCATGTAAACATTGTATTTTAGCAAATAATTAGCAAAATACAAAGGTGAATATGTGTCTCAAAGAATTATAATCTATTGATTATATTTTCATCCAAATTTCACTTTGGAATTAATTAACCAATGGTTAATTAAGAGACATTATTTAGGGGCTATTTAATATGAGATAATTAAGACCAATTGCATAATTCTCCAAATTAATTAGAGAACAAATTAATATCATCCAAAAGGGGTTGCTATTTTGAAAATATCAGGGGCCTAAAGAGATGAAATTAAGTTTGCTAATAATGCTTTAATAGCCTTGATTAAATAACAAATCAATTAACCAATGAAACATATAATCAATGGGGCATTTAAACACTTCAATTGAATGCTAATAGAGGATTAAAATAATCAGCCCCAAAAGTCCACAAAGGGGACGTATGAGAGCACATGGAAGAGGTAGAATTTATAATATTATAATCAAGATATTAAATTAATAAGATCACATGTGTTTTAATAAAAAAGATCTTCAATAGTGATTAGGATTTTTCTAACAACAATGGAAGGTTAGGATTAAGTCTAATAAAGTTAAATCCAATGGTCCTAATTAATAAATAAGCTAAATCCTCTTGTAAATTGATTAGCCAATGAAAAATCAAGAAAATAAGCTTAATCCTTGTGAAAATAAATGAACCAATTAAAGCATTAAGCCATGGATTAAGGGTGAGGATTGGATTTAAACAAACACAAATTAAATTCAATGGTTAGGGATTAAAATAAGAGGATAAGTGATGAGATAAAACTTGAGACAAATATCCAAGATTGTCATAAATGAAAGCACATGCAAATGGAAGAGGATAAGATGAGAAGGAAAGAGAGTTAATTAGAGCTTATAAAATCTCCCCAAGATTCATAAAAAACGTGCAGCCATGGGGGAGGAATATTAGCCAAGTATTTCATGATAATTAACACACAAATACATGTTGAAAAGTCAAGCAAAGCAACTAGCCAATTAGAGACTTCAACCATAATATATTTGCTAATGGAAAAACATATTAAACGGTTAAATGAGAGGATCATGTCGGCCAGCACAATGGAATGTATTATTAAATAATCAAAGATATTTTGCTAATTGAAAAAAACATATTTAATGGATAAAAGAAAAGGGGATGTCGACTAGAAATTGGAGGGGAAAGATTAATGGATAAAAAGCACATTAAATGGATGAAGAAAGGAAGAAGCATGTCGGCACAAGAGGAGAGGTGGAGATTTAATATTGTAAAGTGCATTTTTAATCCAAGGGTTAAGGTGAGTTTTGGTCACATTTAAATGCCAATTGTGTCCTTGAAATTTCTCTATAAATAGAGAGCACTTCTCTTCATAATCCTCACACCAAAATCAGCTCCAAGTAGCTGAAGTTAGAGAGAGGGAGTGAGAGTTTTCTTGGAGCTAGAGAGAAGGAGCAAGGTTCTTCAAGAGGTAAGTTCTTGAGTTTTAGCTTTTAATTCTTAGTATAAATGTTAGTTTAATCTAGAAAATTAGGGAATAAATTCTCATACTTTTTTTAGGCCTCCTTGCATTGAAACATGTCTAATGAGGTACAAACATGGTAGGAAATAATTTTTAGATAATAATGGAGTAAGATTGTGAAAATTGTAGAATTTTCGGTTTAAAATCCTGTGCAACCAGCGAAATTAATGCTATTATTTTATGTTGTTAATGAAGTCATTAAATCATGACATTTTACAGGAATATAGTAGACATGTAGGGCTTTCTAAATATATAAATTATGTAGCATTTTGAGTTCTACACAAGTAGTAACATATTTTTGAAGTTAAGCCTTATTTATGGAATTATAAACTGAGCAGCGTTGAGAAAATATTAAACTGGAAATGATCCGTGACTTTCTGGCTTCTAGGAATATTTTTACTTGAAAATAGACATGTCAAGGGTCATGATGAATTTTGCAACACCTCAAAATGAGTTTTTTAGAATTAATTATGATTTTTCAAAGTTGCTGCAAAATCTGCCCAGAAATTCCAGCAATTGTTTTTTTAAGAAAATGTGAGGGCAAAATTGTAATAACAAATCCACCAAGGGTAGAAATGTCAAAATGGGTGAAAATATCCTTTTTGATATTATTCTAGGAAATATGATATTAATTATAATATCATGGAAAAGGAAATAATCTGACGGTAACATTATAGGATATCCGGGAAGTCCGGAGTCGGATTCAAAAGGGCCGGTGTTTTGGCCATTACACGGTGAAAGGTATGTTCGCGAACTAGTAACTTTAACTCTGATGTGTCTTGTATGCTTATATGAGATAGGATGATTTATAGGGTCATGGATAGGATTATGTCTTGGGTCATGTACCGTGACTAAGACTCTATTTTAGGTCACTGTTTATATACATTCAACTGTGTGCGGGTTATAGTCTTGATAACGCCGTAGTGATGTTTTCCTAGCACTAAGGACACGAGGGGTCATCGTGGCACTGGTTAGTGCAAACGTGGATAACATTACATGTGTTGTGTGCTATGTATTGTTGTGTTGTTAACATTACATGTGTTGTGTGCTATGTACTGTTGTAACCTTACATCTGTTGTGTGCTATGTATGGTTGATGCAGAAATGTAATGAATATCTGTCATATATATATATATATATATATATATATATATTATATATATATTGTTCATACTTTTCATATAAGGTTAACTGTTACCTAAGGTTCAATGGGTATTGGACCTCATATTTGTCTAAGGTTGAAGAAAGGAACCAGTATCCGAGAAGGCAACGATGGACAGAGTCGAAAAGAGGCACTGATGGATGAAGCTGGGAAGAGGCACCGGTCAAAGAAAATGTCGGAAGAGCTACATCAGAGCATTCTTTCTGGCAAGAATCTAACGAGGTTATTTCAAACCATTTGGCGCCGAAGGCAGGTCTAGTCTATGTGGTTCAGTCAATAAGTCGTCGTGAAAGACAGGGAGACTTCCACTAGACACCTACCTAGCCAATAGGTTTGATTGGCTGAGTTGGGTTCTATGCCCCAAGTCTACCTAAGACTTGGTTGAAGATTATATAGTTACATGTGGGAATTGTAATTATACAAAGCTATGTAGTATTGTATCACTTGAATATTCCTTCGGGAAGTTTTTAATATACCAGTTTATTATGGGCATTTTATATCATTTACTCATTGTCCAAATGTAAGTGCATGCTTTCCGTTTCCGCATTACTCTGAGTGGTAGCACCTCAAACTCTGTTGATTTTTAAAAAAACTGAGTGTCAACCGACACAATTTGAAGTATGGAATTTGGGGTGTTACATTTTTTATAAACAGCGACAAAATGAAATTTTTATTACTTGTTGAGATTCTAGTGGTTTAAATTTAATCTCAATGAAACCAAAGCAACCTGGCTTAGTTGGCTCGTAGATGGGTACCCTTAAGCACCTAGTCAGGGGTTTTGTAATACCCTAAAATTCCTATTTATCATAAATACTTTATTTTGATAAATAATACATATTAATTACAAAGGTGAATATTTGTCTCAAGAAATTATAATCTATTGATTATATTTTCATCCAAATTCCACTTTTATATTAAAGATATAAATAGTTCAAAGTAGACATAAAAAATGTATTATTTAGTAATTAATTTATAACCAAACAAATTATTATAGGGCATTCGATAAATTTTTATAAAACCACGTGTCATTTACGGAATTTGGGGTGTTACAATTTTGGGCGGAGTACGAATGAAATTCCCGAAACAAAGCGATAGTTGTACTTAGAAGACAATACTTTTATGTGGTTAGGGGATGGAGGTCTTTGACTAAATCTTTGATGGTGGTGGTCCATTACATAAAGGGTGTAACTTATAGGAAAGGAAAGTACCCGTATTTAGGGAGGCACATATGTCGTACTAGTACCTATGAGAGTTGTTGGTATGCGGTGGTATGTGTATCGGTATTAGTACTAAGATCCGATAGACGTTATGAAGTTAAGCATGCTTAGGCGAGAGAAATCTCGGGATTTTAACCCACAGGGATGTAGCGTAAGGATGAGATCCTTTGAGCTAAAGCCTAAATACCGTGAGGTATGAAACATAGTAATCCTTTGGGATACGTGAGAATATATGATAGACTTAAAGCGAGAGATAGTGCTTAGGTCCAAGATATATTTGTGTGCGTTTCTTATGTTCCGAGTACACGAGAGTTGGAATCGAGAAAGTATGAGTGAGATTACCTTAGGTTCAACGCACGAGTAAGTCTCTTAACAAGTCAAACTCTCGAAAAGTTGAGTTGTTTGGGACAAAAATGTGTTTAACATTTTAAGCATTGTGCGTCAAATTTCTACGTTCACGGACATCTCGTCAGTGCATTTAGAAAAGTACATGTACACCCGATTGTGAATGATTTACGTGACTTGATCGAGAAACAGCTTCTGAAGATGACAAGTCGGGTACTTCATTACTACAAAGGAGATGAACGCCGAATAGTTTCAAGGTGGGACCAATAACCGTAGAGATATTAGTGGTAAATAAATTCCCTAAGAAGAGGGTGATTACTAGATAGGGAAAGTTAAGCTAAGGATTATGTGCGGGAGGTAAATGGATAGTGACATCCATGAATAGAATGACCCTGGATAAGATGGCAAACATAGAGACGTTCTTGTTATAATGATTCGGGAGACGATCAGCGTATTTACTACTTGTGGAAAGTTTTGATTGGAGAAGGCTACCTACGGGGAGTTCGATCGAGGAGGTTTTTTACCCTCTGAGGATGCGGCCGGAGAAGGCGACCGATCATAAAAAAGGCTAACGTGAAACACCGAGTAAAGTGCCGTGAATTAAAAGGTGCAGCCGCCATGAATATGAACCATAAAGTAGAACTATCGGTATATCGATTCTCCTAGGTAAGTACATTGTAAAGTCCCATCCCATTCAATCGGTTCCCTAAAGGAAGGTTTTAAGTAATCCGGTATATTGCCATGAATAGCATATATTGTGCTATGATATCCAAGCAGAACTGAACTCGCACTAGAGACATAGTTGTGAACAAATTTTACGAGATGTTTCTATTTTTTGACCAATATCAAAGGTGAAGTATCAATGGCTATAAATGAATAAGTTTTATGTAGAAATCACGCGCCAAAGCAGGTTACTAAAGAAAGAATGGCGGCATTCTATGAATGGTGGAATAGCAGGGACGGAGGGTCAAATGCGTTAGAAGGTTAGTTTAATAGTTTAAAATTGAATTTTTGACTTACAATGCTATATTTGAAATTTTCGGAATGGATTTTCGAACTTATGAATTTTCGAAATTGAGTTTTCGAGAGAAATATTTTCAAATTTGAGACCACGGTGATGGTTATTTTTGAAATGATGTTGTCTTATAAAAGAGGGGTTTTGTTAAAACCCAAAGTTTGAAACGAGTTTTCAAATGTGTTGTGGTAAAATGTACGGCTAAGGACGAAGGCTGGTAGATATACACGGTTCTGGCGGGATTTATAAAGCTCATTGAATTGAAAATTTGTTTGATGGGATATGAGAGGTTGACACTCGCACCAATGGTTATATTCCAATGCGAGTAGTTAGCCTTAAAGGGCGCATATTTCGACGTGTTGTCTTGGCACTAACACGATTACGGACGAGTCGTTGGGGAAGCATTGTCCAAATGATGATTGTTATGGTGATTTTAGACTAGTATGTCTGTTTGGCTGATTCGTTGTACCAGGTAAAGTGCTTAAGGCTAAGGATGATTTCCTAGGTAATAAAGCTAGAATCTCGATGTTGTGGTAATTGATTGGCGGAAGGCCAATGTGTGTTAAGGCGAGAGGCTAAAAGTCTCTCCAAAGTTTATTTTGGAGCCGGATTTGGAAATAAGAAATATTTTATGGGAATTTATTATGAAAATTTGGCAAAGCTATTTTCTGATTTTTTAGGCCTATTTTCCCAATAATTCAAGGAAAAATAGTTAGAGGATACTTTTGGTCTAGAAATTTTAAAACCAATATTTTATGACCTAGAGTTAATTATGGAAGAAAATTCTTATATGGAATTAAGGATCTTATTTTCCCGGTATTTCTAAAGAGTAGAGAGGAGTGAGAGCTAGAGGGAAAGCGAAGGGAGGAAGTTAATTTTTCTAGTTAACTGAAGTTTTAAGTTCTTATGAGTTTTAGTAGAAATGTTAGTTTGATCTTTAATTTTCACAAAATTTTGGAAGATTATGATCTCAGCTCTGGCGAAATTTTGTGAGTTAGCGATTTTGAAAAAAGTTTATATTAAAGATGATTTCTTAAATTCTGATAAAATTCATGTGTCATATAGGGCTTTTCAAATATACCTAGAATGTATTATTTCGAGTTCTGTACAATTTGAAGTATGGAATTTGGGGTGTATTTTTCCTCACATTTTTTTTATAAAATTATGAATTTTCAAAGTTACAAAAATGAAATTTTTATTAAATAAAATGTAATGGCAAAATGGTAATAACAAATCCACCAAGGGTGTAAATGAACCTTTTGAGATATTATTCTAAGCAATATGGTAATATGTTAGTTTAAATTTAATCTCATTTATGATGAAACCAATTCACCTAGTCGGGGTTTGATCCCTAGAAGTGTGTATGGAGAAAGTTATTTGGCCAGCGCCAATGGCCCTTCGGGATGACTACGGAGCGAAGGAGGATTAGTCTCTGCTGTCGCTGGAAGACCCCCTGATTTCTATCCAAAAAAATTCTCAATGATATAAATTTTTAATTTGTGATTATTTGATGATAAATTCACTTTTATGTGAAATGATAGTTATAAGATTATGATTATTTTTAAAAATTTACATATGTTAAAATAAAAATTTATTTAAAGTATAAAAATTAAATTAAAGTAAATATGAACCGTTCAAAATCAATCTAACAATGTATATGGGTTATGAAAACATTTGTGCCCATCAAATTAAGCGCCCTTGAAAATTTGAAGGTCCTTTTTGAGATTTTCCCAAATTAAGATGCGATTAATACTATTTTTCTTTAAATTCAACAATATGGTTCTTAATTATTTCTTAACCCTCTTAAGAGATTTTAATTTATTACCTTCAACAAAAGAGACTTAATCCTAATAGGGATTAGAACCTTATTTTATCCTTTCTGTCAATATTGTTTTGTTGTTGTTGTTGTTGTAAAATTGAAGTAGCCAAAAATTAATCATTTTGGCTCTCTAATTGTTGAAAATTAATCAACTCAAAATTCACATAACAACATACAATTATAAGTTTTTATGCAAGAAATGACAATAACAGCTATCATGCGAGCATACAAATGGCTCCGTTTCAGGCATTGTACGGGCGAAAGTGTCAGTCACCTATATGCTAGACGTAATTATTTGAGAGACAATTGCTTGGACCAGATATAATCGATCAGACCTGTGAACAAATCGATTTGATCAAGAGGAGACTCCTAGCAGCACAAAGTAGACAGAAAAGCTATGCTGATAAAGGGAGAAGGCCTCTGGAGTTCGAAGTTGGAGATCATGTGTTCCTAAAGATATCCCTAGTGACCGGTGTTGGTAAAACACTTAAGAGGTGAAAACTAAGTCCTCGTCACATAGGGCCGTTCGAAATATTGGCAAAGCGTGGACCAGTCGCTTACCAGATGGCCTTACCCCCGAACCTGAGCAAACTCCATGACGTTTTCCATGTTTCTCAGTTGAAGAAATACCAACCAGATCGCGATCATGTTATTGAGTATGAAGAAGTTGAAGTGCGATATGACAATACCTTTGTAGTCAAGTCGGAGCGAATTCTCGATTATCAAGAGAAGCGACTTAGACACAGAAGTATTCCGTTTGTGAACGTAGTCTGGAAGGGGTTATCTCCTAGGGAGGCAACTTGGGAAAGATGAGGATATGAAGAAGAAATATCCAGAGTTTATGGCTCATAGTGTAATTAGTGTAGGGTAAATTTCGAGGGCGGAATTTTATTTTACAGGAGGAGAAATGTAATACCTGAACATTCCTATTTAATATAAGTATTATATTTTGGAGGATCATTATCAAAAATGAAGGTAAATATGTGCCTCAAATTATTATAATTAGTTTATTATAATTTTAAGCAAATTTTCCTTGGAATTAAATATACAAAAGGTAAAATATAAGATTAAGATTAGGGATCATAAAATGTGATATAATTAACACATAAAATAATAGTTAATTTATAACCATAAGAGGCAAGACAATATTATGAAAACACTTAATTAAGATAAAGGAAATTAGCAAAAGCAATTGGGTAATTAAGTTGCACTAATTAAAGATCAATTGAATAATTACTTAAATCAACCAATTAGAGAATTAAGCTATTAATTATGCATGGTAAATGAATTAATCAATCAACCACCCCAAAAGTCAACAAAAGGGGGGCATGAGTATTGGAATGAATCAGATGGGATTATGCATTGAATAAACAATGTTTTGGCTATTCAAAAGCACATGAAATGCTTGTGAGAGGAGAGGCATGTGGGCAGCTAGGTGGAAGGGGGAGATGAAGGTTCAAAAGGTGTTTGTTTAATCTAAGGGTTGGGGTGAAAAATCTGCTCACACTTAATTACCCATGTGCCATTGAGCTTTCTCTATAAATAGAGACCCCTACTTCACAAATTTCCTCACACCAACACAATCACCTCTGATCCTTTGATTTGGAGAGTGAGATGTGGGATTGAGGAAGACAAGGAGGAAGGAGAAGCAAAGGTCTTCAAGGGTAAGTCTCTAGTTCTTAAGCTTTAGTCTTTATTTTTTTAAATCTTTAGTAAAATATTAGTTTAATCTAGAAAATGGTAAAATAAATTCCCATGATTGTTTTTAGGCCTCCTTGCATTGAAAAATGCTTAATGAGATAAAAACATGTTGAAAAATAATTTTTGGAATCAATGGAGCAAGATTGTGAAAATTTGGAAAATTTTCCGATTTCAGTTTTTTGGGAGTTAGTTAGAGTAAGGGCATTATTTTATGTACCAAATGAAGTCATAAAATCATGAAACTATACATGGTTATAGTAGACATGTATAGATTTCCATTGACACAAAATGTGTAGCAATTCGAGTTCTGCAGAAAGAGATACAAATTCTTGAAGTTGGGTCACATTTTTGGAAGAAAATCTGAACAGTGATTGAGAAAAATTAAACTGGTATTGATTCACATATTTCGAGTGAAAACCGTTATTTTTTCTCAAACGTAGACATGTCATCAAGGATTGTGAGGAATTTTACAACGCCTCATTATGTTTTTTTGTAGAATTAATTATGATTTTCCAAAGTTACCAAAAAATCTGGGTAGAAATGCTGAAATGGCATTTTTAAGGAAATGTAAGGGTATAATTGGAATAGCAAATCCACCAAGGGTAAAAAGGTCAATAGTGGCTAAGACAAATCTTAGGATATTGTTTATAAATGAAATAATGCAGTGATACTATTATAGGATATCTGGGAAAATCAAGAATCGTATCGAACAGACGATCGTACCACTAGCTACACGGACTAAGGTACGAAGGCGTACTGTAACTCTAACTCTTATGTTGTCTTGTATGCTTATATGTGATAGGATGATTCATAGGGTCATGGACAAGAATAGGTCTTGGATCATGCACAGTGGCTAAGACTCGGTCTTAGGTCACCTGTTTATATACATTCAACTTTATGCGGGTTATAGTCTTAATAACGTCGTAGGGATGTTTTCCTAGCGCTGAGGACACGAGGAGCTGTCGTGGCACTAGGTTAGTGCAAACGTGGATAACATTACATATGATGTGTGCTATGTATTGTTGTGTTGTTAACATTACATTTGCTGTGTGCTATGTATTGTTGTAACCTTATATCTGCTGTGTGCTATGTATGGTTAATGCTGAAATGTAATGAATATCTGTCATACATATATTGTTTATACTTGAGCATGAGGTTAATGGTTACCTCAGATTCAATGGGTATTGAATCTCAGCATTTACCCTAGCTTCAGGATCTGGAGGATCAAGAGCCGGTGACACGGGTAAGCAGCATGCGTGAGGACTCAGCCGGAGTTGTTATTTTGGACTGTATTATCTTAATTTTGAAATATTTGGATAATTGTACCTCTAAGGTGCCGACGAGATACACCGCAAAGAGTTTAAGTTTGTAGCCACTTATCAGTTACTCACTCACTTAACCCAACTTACTCGCTCTAAACGTTCCACTCTGATGATATTCTGATATAATGCTTATTAGTATTCATAATGGGTAGTATTGAATATGGGGTGTTACAGAAAGTATATAATTAAAGCATTAAGCCATGAAATTGTTTCTATATAAAAAACCAATTCAAATACCCCATTTCATGGAGCATGTCGACAGCCAAAATCAAGGGATAGGATGGAGTATGATAAAGTGCAATTAGATCAATGGTTTAAGAGGAAAGAAGCAAAATTAGATCACCTAGTTAATTACCATTGTTGCCATAGAGGTTTTCTATAAATAGCCATCAACCTCTTCACAATTCTTCACACCAAACTCATATCAAAATGGTTGAGTTTAAGAGAAGAGTGAAATTCTTGGAGTAAGGAGAAGGAGTAAGAACTTCAAGGGTAAGGTTCTCTAGTTCTTGAGTTGTAGCTTTTGGTTCTTAGTAAGATTGTAGTTTATTCTAGAAAATGGTAAAATAAATTCACATGCTTGTTTTTAGGCCTCCTTGCATTGAAAAACTCCTAATGAGGTAAAAACATATTGGGAAATAATTTTTGGAATTAATGGAACAAGATTGTGAAAATTGTAGAATTTTCGGTAACTTAAGTGCTGTGCAGACAACAAAATTGATTCTATTATTTTATGTAGCAAATGAAATCATTAAATCATGAAATTTTACAGGGATAAAGTAGACATGTAGGGCTTTATAAGAATATAAATGTGTACCGTTTTGAGTTCTACACACGGAGATACAATTTGTTGAAGTTAAGCCATTTTGCTGGGATTAAAACTGGACAACATTGAGAAAAGATTAAACCGGGAATGATTCTTGATGTTCTAGCCTCTGGGAATATTTTTTCTTGAAAATATAAATGTCAAGGGTCATGAGAAATTTTACGGAACGTCATTTAGATGTTTGTAGAATTAATTATGATTTTTCAAAGTTGCTGAAAAATCTGTCTAGAAAATTCAGCAATGCATTTTTGAGAAAATGTAAGGGAAAAAATGGAATAACAAATCCGCCAAGGGTAAAAGGGTCAAGGATGAAGAAAATAACCCTTAGGATATTATTCTAAGTGATATGGTAATATGTTCGGATATCTGAGGAGTTCGGAATCGGATTCAAAAGGTCGGACGTTTTGGCAATTACGCGTTGAAAGGCGTACATAGCGTACAGTCACTTTAACTCTGATGTGACTGATGAAGACCTTTTATCATTAGCCTTGGGGTCCACAATCAACAATTAACCAAGGATTGCGTATAGGCAAACCTAGGATCGTTCTCTCTTTTCGAGGAGCTTTTTATTGAATCCTAAGTAATCTAGATGTCATGCAAATGAAATAAAAACAAGGGGGATTGGGTTTTGATGGAATTAGAATAGAAATTGAAGACAAAATGAAAAGGAGAGATTAATCAAATGAAAAACGATCAACTCGAATTGGGATTCCAAGACCTTCCATCACTGGACAAAGAAATAGAATAACGAACTCCGTGATTGATTCTAAACAAACCGAAATCTCTGCATTTGTCCGAAGCTCCTCGACTAGACAATCGCCTAGCATATGATCGAACATGTGGCGAGCTCATTGCAATCGTACAACGTTCTCTCGTAACCTGGTCCGACCTAAGTCCTTGGGATTTCAATCTGGATATTAAATCTAACATCCAATCTGTTTCTAAACTCGAATCCGATTAAAGTAAAACGAAACAAGTCGGTTATCGATTGAAGCATAAGTCCTCCGGATGACACCATGGAATCCTCAACTCATGGGTCGATCACGAAACTTAGCCAAGCATGGCTGTGTAAAATGAAAATGTAGAAATAAAGATGTTCATCATGACCACGAAGAACATGAACAAGTTCATCATGAACATGAAGAACACAAAGAACAATTAAAGAAAATGAAAGCTTCTATTCCAATATAAAAGTAAATATAAAAAACATAATGAACGAATAAAGGAAAAAGATGAAGAACATAAAATCAAAATAAAATAATTAAAAGGAAAGATTAAAACTAAGCCATACCAAGTAGGAGGCAAGAAATTAAAGACAAGAATTAAAGACAATACATAAAACTAATAAAGCAAAACTAAGCCATCCCAAGTAGGAGGCAAGAAATAAAAGAAGGAACTTAGAATGGGAGAGATCTTGGTCTCTTCAAGGTGTGTGTTTCTCTTCAGCCTCTCCATCTATTTATAGGAAAATTGGGCATCTCATTCATCCATTTTACAACTCATTTCGTCACTTTACTTAGTGGCCAACATGGAAGAATCATTGAACCACTTTACACCTCCAAAACGCGTCCTTTTGCAAGCTGGATTACACCACGGAAACGGCGGATCTGGACCACGTGGTCTTCATATGAAATGTTGCTATGGATGTCAGCTTGCCAGTCGTTCAAACCGGACCTCATTTGGAGTTCTGTAGCGCCAGATATGGATCAAACACCGAACGTTGTTCCGGAGCCCAGTTCAGCGCCCCTGTTCCGTATTCCAGGCCCAATTTGGTCCTTTAAACATTTGATTTAGCTTTTGGGCTCTTCATATGGTTTGTAGATATTCATTTTAGCTTTCTGAAAATATAAATTGCAGAGCCATTGGATCTCTAAATCTCAAGTTATACCCAAAATACCGAACAGTGTTCACTACCCAATTGTAGTAAGAATATGACTCAAGTTCAATTTTGAATCCAAACTCAAGATGTGATCAAGATTAATGCAAATAAAGTCTAAAAACTCATTATGAAGATGATATCATATATTTAACTAATTGATCCATTAAAGCATGATAATGACAGAGTTTTTAGCTTCTTTTTGCATTTAAAATAATATGAATTCAAAGATTATCAAACTCCCCCACACTTATCCTTTTGCACTCCTGAGCAAAATTAAAAAAAGATTCTCTTTTCTAACAATTGCTGAAATTTCAAAACTTAACAAGGATCACAAAAGCTTCAAAGGATCAACCAATCAAGACAGAAATCTCTTCATCTCAAATTACTAATCATGGCAATATCATTCAATGATGCTAATCACACAAGATAGTCTCTCAAGGGATGCCATCAATCAATCTCTCAAGTGTATATGGTTAATAAGTGTATCGCTCAAATTCTACTCAATGAAACTGTTCTACCATAAGCTTGCTCAAATTCTACTTCTCCACTATCGATATCACATACTTGCAAAAATCAAGAGGACTTATTATTAAGGTTGCAATGGGGCTATGGTAATGGTATGGAAATAAGAGGCTAAATACTTAAGAAATTTAAAAGAGTACTAGTAAATAATATAAAGTCACTCAAATAGCAAATTTCCTTTTTCCTTTTTCTTTTTTTTCTCATTTTTTTTATTTTTTTTTTCTTCTTCTTCTTTTTTTTTTTTTTTTTTTTTTTTACAATAAATGCCAAACAATGAATGGCACATAATCAAATACTTCGAACCAATACTTCCCCCACACTTAAAATGTTGCACTCCTGGGCAACCCCACACTTCACCACAAAACCAATGCTCAATAAATTTTGAAGGTGCGAGAATAAGATAGTTCAACATTTAGGCTAGTAATGTGGCTTAGAAAAGGAATGAGTCAAAAAGGCACAAAGGGGCTAACAAAGGGCATATAATTCAAGGGAAAGGCTATTTAGTCAAAGTGGGAAAATGAAAGAAAGAAAACAAGCCTCCATCATATTTTTGCATGCAAGTGAAAATGTAGTTTCAAAAAGAAAGAGAGCAAGTTCTAGAGAACATAAATCATGAAAGCAGATGCACACAAGAAAGAGAGAATGGTAAAAGATGAATTCCATTCATGTGAGGCCCAAAATCTCACAAAGGGAAATGCCAAGTCATGCAATCGCATCACGAATCAACTACCAAGATATTATAATCCAAGAGTTCAAAATATCAATCTAAACAAAATGATCCATCAAAACCAAAATGTCCAAGTTCATAATATGGAGCAATCATAGAAGGAGAGAATGTATTTTGCAAAATGATTTTTTTTTTTTTTTTTTTTTTTTTTTTTTTTTTTTTTTTTTTTCTCATTTAAAAATAAAACAATAATCAAAAGGATTCAAAATATATTTTCCTCCATACATAGGGAGTTTTTATTCTACTTACTAAACTACATTATTTCTACTTTTGTTATCGAATGTGTCCCTCCCCTACACTTATCTTCCTCGTACAACAATTAAGCCCAAGTAAGCATATGAATTAGGAAGAAAATAAGTAAGGAAAGAGACAACCTTTGTTAGAGTATCTTGAGTTGCTTGAAGGAGAAATTCTCATCATCAATGAGAATCTTGCATTTGTCTTTGAAAACACTTTCCCCTCAATGATTTTCCTTGGTGGAGGTGGTTCGGATCAATTGGAAGACGTCCAAAAATGTGTGGTGGATGTTGGTTCCATCGATGACCTTTCCAAGAATGTGCACGCAACGAAGACAAGCAAATAGCAGATATCCCATCCAAAAATAGAGACATGGAGAGATTTCAAGTGAATTAAAGATATTTTAGGAATCAAACTCTCCAAGTAACTATCACATCCAAGGAAGTCAATATTACTCCCATCAAAAGAGGAGTCAAGGAACTAGTTATATCAGTGAACATTCTCTTGTGCTTGCAAAATGGAAGGTATGGAATCCAACTTATAAATGAAGTATACCACATCATCTTTGCAATCACAAGAGATGGAAGGAAAAGAGTGGAAGAATGAAGGAATTTTTAAAATTGTCACCACCCGAGAGCTCCAAAATTTCAAAGCAATTATTTTCTTTTTTAAATCGGGTGGCAAATCACAAGAAAGTACTTGTTGGAAAGATTCATCAACATGCAGGATTTTATCAATAAAAACTTTAATCTTTGTCACCAACAAGACTACAAGGCGGTAATCCAATGGGAGTTTTATGCATTTGACATTCTAGGCTATGATTGTTCTCACTCACATCAACAACAGAATCCACAATCAATGCAGAATCACTAGTTAATTCAATATCACCGTATAATGCATCATTAATTTCAGTGCAAATAGGACACAATTCATCATCGAAACATGCACAATTAATAGAGTCACTCATAGATGCAAGATCGGGATAATCAAAGCAAAGAACATCATCAACAACATTGGTATTCATGTTTGATTCAATCTTTTCAAAATTGACATGCTTACTATCATCAATAGTACAAGATTGTGCATTATGATCAATGGTAGAATCAACCACTTCACTAAATGCTTTCTTTGGAAGCTCATCAAGTAAATGACATTTTTCATGATAACAATCTACACATATTTGATATTCTTCACAAGAGCATGAAAATATGTCATTCAATTTATTACAATCATCCATAGTACTATGAAGAGAAGCATTTTCAGCATTTAAAGAATCACATGAAGAAATAGGAACACACTCATCAACAAGTACAAGTGAATCACTACTACTAAATCCAATTGGTTGGGCAATTGCATTTTCAAAAAATTGAGGGATTCAATAATGATTTCCTCATCCACCTCTTTATCACTCAAATCATGAATTGCTTCGTTAGCCAAAGTAGTAGGAGAGTCTACTTCTATAAGGATAGGATCATTACCAAATGGGAGAGAAGACTCTTCAATATGCTTTTGTACTTGCTTCACTTCTTGTGCATGTGTGACCATGAGAGAAGGATTTTCTTGAAATTTCATTTTCAACATTTGTGTTTGCTGCTCAATTTCTTTTCCTAATCTCTCATACCTTTCGCTTGGTGTTCCATTCTTCTAAAAATATAGTCCATTTGTTGATGAAAGTCGTCCTTATGTGACCACTCCTCATTTATAGCCCAAGTCGTTTGACTTTGGAAATCTCCAATGACTTCACAAAATGAAGGATCTTGGTTGGGCACACATGGTTGATAATGAGGTTCATAAGGTGGCTCAAATGGGTATAAGGATTCATGAGATGGAGGGCATGGTATGGAAGTGGGATGAAATGAAGGATGGTATGGTAAGTGAGAGTGTTGATGATATTGTTGGAATGGAGGATGTTGGTAAGGCTCATGATATTGGTGGTGGAATAAGCCATCACATTCTTGATTGCCTACAAAAGAGTGAGAATTGAAAGGTAGTTCATGATTATCATAAAACCAAGCCATGAAAGTTTAATGCAATTAATTTCCAAGAATTACAAGATAACAATCTAACTATAAAAATTAAGAAAAAGAATATAATAAAATAAAAATGCAAGTGTAAAAGAAAAGAAGGAGGTTTTTTTTTTTTTTTTTTTTAAAATGATTAAAGATGCAAGTATGCTATGAATTAACTTGGAGACATGGTGAAATCAAACAAATAAACTCAAGATCATATTGAATTTGATACAAACACACCACACACGAAGCTACCAAGTCAAGACAATGCAATAATGCAATGAATGCTATACAAGCTACTTAAATGCAAAAACCCCGAACTATATGCAATGAAAAAAATGAAAAATTAACAAGCATCACACGAGAAACCCCTTGTCAAAAGTCAATTTGACAATTAGATTACCTAGGAGCCAATTACTTAGCTCCCGGCAACGAACGCCATTTGATGAAGACCTTTTATCATTAGCCTTGGGGTCCACAATCAACAATTAACCAAGGATTGCGTATAGGCAAACCTAGGATCGTTCTCTCTTTTTCGAGGAGCTTTTTATTGAATCCTAAGTAATCTAGATGTCATGCAAATGAAATAAAAACAAGGGGGGATTGGGTTTTGATGGAATTAGAATAGAAATTGAAGACAAAATGAAAAGGAGAGATTAATCAAATGAAAAACGATCAACTCAGAATTGGGATTCCAAGACCTTCCATCACTGGACAAAGAAATAGAATAACGAGAACCGTGATTGATTCTAAACAAACCGAAATCTCTGCATTTGTCCGGAAGCTCCCTCGACTAGACAATCGCCTAGCATATGATCGAACATGTGGCGAGCTCGGGCTGCAATCGTACAACGTTCTCGTAACCTGGTCCGACCTAAGTCCTTGGGATTTCAATCTGGATATTAAATCTAACATCCAATCTGCTTTCTAAACTCGAATCCGATTAAAGTAAACAAAACAAGTCGATTATCGATTGAAGCATAAGTCCTCCGGATGACACCATGGAATCCTCAACTCATGGGTCGATCACGTAAACTTAGCCAAGCATGGCTGTGTAAAATGAAAATGTAGAAATAAAGATGTTCATCATGACCACGAAGAACATGAACAAGTTCATCATGAACATGAAGAACACAAAGAACAATTAAAGAAAATGAAAGCTTCTATTCCAATATAAAAGTAAATATAAAAAACATAATGAACGAATAAAGGAAAAAGATGAAGAACATAAAATCAAAATAAAATAATTAAAAGGAAAGATTAAAACTAAGCCATACCAAGTAGGAGGCAAGAAATTAAAGACAAGAATTAAAGACAATACATAAAACTAATAAAGCAAAACTAAGCCATCCCAAGTAGGAGGCAAGAAATAAAAGAAGGAACTTAGAATGGGAGAGATCTTGGTCTCTTCAAGGTGTGTGTTTCTCTTCAGCCTCTCCATCTATTTATAGGAAAATTGGGCATCTCATTCATCCATTTTACAACTCATTTCGTCACTTTACTTAGTGGCCAACATGGAAGAATCATTGAACCACTTTACACCTCCAAAACGCGTCCTTTTGCAAGCTGGATTACACCACGGAAACGGCGGATCTGGACCACGTGGTCTTCATATGAAATGTTGCTATGGATGTCAGCTTGCCAGTCGTTCAAACCGGACCTCATTTGGAGTTCTGTAGCGCCAGATATGGATCAAACACCGAACGTTGTTCCGGAGCCCAGTTCAGCGCCCCTGTTCCGTATTCCAGGCCCAATTTGGTCCTTTAAACATTTGATTTAGCTTTTGGGCTCTTCATATGGTTTGTAGATATTCATTTTAGCTTTCTGAAAATATAAATTGCAGAGCCATTGGATCTCTAAATCTCAAGTTATACCCAAAATACCGAACAGTGTTCACTACCCAATTGTAGTAAGAATATGACTCAAGTTCAATTTTGAATCCAAACTCAAGATGTGATCAAGATTAATGCAAATAAAGTCTAAAAACTCATTATGAAGATGATATCATATATTTAACTAATTGATCCATTAAAGCATGATAATGACAGAGTTTTTAGCTTCTTTTTGCATTTAAAATAATATGAATTCAAAGATTATCAGTGACTTGTATGCTTATATGTGATAGATGATTCATAGAGTGATGGACAAGACTAGGTCTTAAGTCATGCACCGTGACTAAGTTTATGGGCCTTAATCACATGTTTATATACATTCAGCTTTATGCGGGTTATAGTCTTGATAACGCCGTAGGGTTGTTTTCCTAGCGCTGAGGACACGAGGAGCTTTCATGGCACTGGTTAGTGAAAACGTGGATAACATTATATGTGTTGTGTGCTATGTATTGTTGTGTTGTTAACATTACATATTCTGTGTGCTATGTATTGTTGTAACCTTACATCTGCTGTGTGCTATGTATGGTTGATGCTGAAATGTAATGAATATCTGTCATATATACTGTTATTACTTGAGCATGAGGCTAATTGTTACCTAAGATTCAATGGGTATTGAATCACATATTTGACTAAGGTTCAGGAAAGGAATCAGGATGTAAGAAGACGACGTGGACAAAGCCGTGAAAATTCACCAATGGATGGGGCTGAGAAGAGTCGTCGTCGGTCACAGTGAATGCCAAAAGAGGTTCATCAGAGTATAGTTTCTAGCATGAATCCGATAGAGTTGTTTCAAACCATTTGGTGCTTAAACTAAGAAAGGGTCGGTCTATGTGGTTCAGTCATAAGTCGTCGTGAAAGACGGGGAGACTTCCACTAGACTTTACCCGGTCTAGCCAATGGGTTTGATTAACTATATTGGGTTCCAAGCCACAAGTCTAGTTAAGGCTTGGTTTAAGATTGTATAATTATTATGTCAAGCGTTTTAATTATACAAGTACCAAATTATTGTATCACATGAATATTCCTTTGGGAATTTTTTTAATATACCAGCTTATGCCTGTGCATTTTATATCATTTACTGATTGAACCATATTTTTATATCATTTTTGATGATTAAATTGGGATTCTTAATGTACTTTATCATAGTTATTGAGCTTAAAATGCCTTTCTTGTGATAAATTAAGATTAAGAGTAAATACATTAAATTAGGACTAAAAAAGGGCAAAATTGTCAAAGAAATTGTAATTACTCTTAATCATTGATTTTTATGAGAATATTTGAGGTTAGATTAATTATTTTTTTCATTGTAGATGCCTCAAAAGATTTGATTAAATTTGAAAATTAAAGTCTGAATTCAAATTATAAAAGTTTCAATTAGGTCCCTGAAGCAACATTTTATTCTTTACAGTTTAGTCCTTGGTCAAAACTTGCGTTTTGACTAGGAAGCTATCAGATTCAGACCGAAAAGAAAATGGGACAGAGACGCGAATTGGGGGGGGGCGGCTGGAATTGAAACGAAAGAAAAAAAAGAACCAGAGGTCGCGAATCACCTTCGACTTCACACTATTGTCTACCTTCCTTGATCTTCAACACCACCGTCACCTCCATTGCTACACCACCCATCTTCTTCTTCATTTAGTCATCGGAAAACTGAACCAGGTCGGCGAGAAACAAAAAAAAAAAAAAAAAAAGAATTGAAGAACGCCGTGAACCTGGACTCTTGAATCTTCAACTCCTTCATCATCTTCTCTTCACTATTTGTGGCGTTGCAGCAACTACATAGATCAGAATAGAATTTCCAACGAGTTTCTCCATTATTTCTAGCGAGTTCTTGAATTTCCGGTGAAGTCTCTATATTTTCCGGCGAGCTTGTTTTTCATGGCTGAATTAGTTTCACAAATTGTGTGGGACTCTCTAATGGCAATATGTAGCTAAACTCCTTGCTTCTTGGTGATGGAGACTTGTGGCTTAAGCTTTTGTGCTTCAATAGGGGAGTTCTTTAATTCAATCTTTTGCGTAGACTATATATTTGATTTCCTTGTTTAGGTTTATCATTTTGTAGTTATGAGACTTGGATCATTTGTAGGTTACTCATTGTCCAAACGTAAGTGCATGCTCTCCGTTCCGTATTTCTATGAACTGTAGCACCGTATTCCTAAATATTATGTGTCAACGGGCACAGTAAGTAGTATGGAATTTGGGGTGTTACAACGATCATCGGCAAAGAGGAAGCGGTACTCCCTAGGATCAAACAAACCCCTCTTGATCAAATAAAGGCAGCAGAATTGGTGGAAGATAATAGTAACAACAACAACAACAAGAAAAACTATGCAGAGGAGGAGAGATTGGAAAGTTGGTCCTGAGCACTTTGTCTAAGCCCCTTTTATAGGCACGGTCCAAAGAAAACACACCGACGTAAGATAGTCTGGACAATGTGTCCCTTGAGACCGAACAAACACCACCGGAAAGACGAGCCTGTACGTTGACAATTGAGAGTACGTTCCGGGAAGTGCCCGACCGTTGACAACTTTGAGTCTTGAAAAATATTTTCACAAAAAGTGCCGATACCAAGTATTTACTTGCGCATAGGGGGAATTTTTGGATTTTCACTTTGTTTGCCTTTTGGTGGCCCGTTGTTGTGTGCGAGAGCCCATCACTTTTCTATGCCTCTTTACAAGCCTAATACAATATAATTATATATATATATAGGCTTACACTTTCTTATTCCCAAGCAATGTGGGACTAGTTTCTTTGACACACCCACACATGTATTTATATATTTATAACCATTTATGCCTTACATGGGACAATTCAAAAGGATGGCATCATGAGATACCCAACAACAAACATAGTCTTTAACACATTGTAGACTTAGTGTCTGTTTGTAAAACTTTCAAACCATGGTTTTAGAAGCATTTTTCAGAATGCCAAGATAAAACTCATCTCACATACTTACCTTGTAAATCGTAAAAGCACGTTTAAAAACTAAAATGAACTTGCATTTTTGGTTTTTTGCCCTTCTCACATCCAGGCTAGCTACTATGTTATCTGTTTTTGTTATCATGTTAATTACTAAAGTTAGTTGTATTGTGGTTTCTCTATAGTGTGTTTTGCTTTCTTATGCAAGTTGTAGGTTCCCTATTGTTCATAAATTGCTTTTGTGCTCATCCTATGAAGCTATCGCATCTGGTTTCTGCTTCCTATTTGATGATGCTGGCTACTGGGGCATCTTCAAACATCAAACAAGATGTAGATGTCACGAATTACTGCAAATCTAGTGGTTTTGTGGTGGCATGCTTTTTCGGGTTGCAAATGTTTAGTCGTGTGTCTGCTATAACTCTCCTTGGCTTAATGTTCTTCGGTCAAGTTTGGTGTGATGATGCTGAGAAAGGTTAATCTAGTTGGTAAAAGACTTGACTTATAACTATAAGATTGTGAGTTTAAATCCCATCAATGTGAGGACCTTATTGGTGAATGACCTATAAGTACATTGGTAAGAGCTTTTTGAGTCTGGAGGCATGCACTGACCCTTAAGAACCTTTGAGACTTAACTAACCTAAATTTTTTAATATAAATTGGTGCGATGATGACGACGACTATGATCCATAAGATGAGCTTCGGCCTTCTTATTTTCAACCATCACCTTCGCGGGCCTTTACTTTGATCTATTATTCCTTTAGATGTGATGTTTATAAGCTTACTTTAGTTGTTATGTATCGTAGGCTTAATTGTTCAAATACCCCTTCTAGGCCATGAGTGTAAATGGGAGACCTTTTTATCTAATGTTTTACTATTGTTATAATGAATTTGGCTATTTAGACAAAAAGAATAACACTTTAAGGACATATTATGATATATGACTAACACGTAGGAATGTTTAAGCCCAATCTACATAAAAAGGCTTGATTCAACAATAGGATATTGGGAAAATTCTCTCCTTAACAGGTTTATTGGTGGGAAGGATCTGAGAAGCTCTATACGCAAAAAAATTTCAAAGTACTAAAATAGTTAATACTTTAGGTATTTATAAAAATTTATTTGGTCATTCTCGCGAATAAAATCTTTCATAGGGACTTTAATAAGAAGAGTCTGGAACTTTGGTGTAAGTAATTATTTTCAACAAATTAAAGGTAATTAATCAAGTAAGGGTTACACAAAGCTCTTCATATTGTTGAGTTCCTTCTCAAGTTATATATCAATCTAACCCTGCTTAAGATATAACCTCCATAAGCATATTCATATGATAATGGTGCAAAATTCTATAAAGCTCTCTTTACGAGTTTGCATCTTAGGCGCCCAATAATCCTTATCCTTTTAAGTCACCGTGAATAATAAAATAGAAGTGTAGTTAACTTATTCATCATTTTGATCTTTAACAAAGTATAAGCTAACACAATACATAAATTATACCAAATGAACAATAATCATGCCTATAGAGTGTGTTCAACTGCAGGAGAGAACATCTCCACTCCTTTTCTCTATATATCGACTTTAAGGGCTTAAAATTTTACTCAGAATTGTAAATGATTAAAATAAAAAATAAAAAATATTTTATTCATAATTGTTTATATTATCAAATTTTAACGGTTTAAATTTTTCAACAGTTCAATATTGATATAGGAGAAATAACAAGTAGAGAGGAGGCGGAGACATTTCTTGTGTCCACTATAAATTTGTTCTGATCCTAAATATAAGACATAGTTGATTTTTTTTTTTTGAGATTAAGGAAGCTAAATAAGTTACTTAATCATATCATATATTGTGTATCATTGGATTATATATCAGTTTATTAGTCAAACTAATTAGTTTGAAGAAAAAAATATAATAAATATAAATATTTTAAAGTAATTTAATTAGCTTCCTTAATTTCCTTAACAAAGTCAATTTTGTCTTATATTTACGACGAGAAGGATCGTATAATTCAGAAACTCCCAAATTCCTTGACTGTTAGAAAGTGATTTTTTCAATTTCCTTCTTTTTCCATGATGGAGCAATGCAACAAATAATCACCCCAAATTCTTAAACATCAAGAGCCAATTATATCTTATCCAATCCTCGAGGGAGACAAAAAAAAAGGAAAAAATAATAATGAATTGTTTGTCGTGTTCTAAAATTTAAACGTGACATGTGGTATGGATAAATAAATGACAAAAATCCACGTGACGCGTTTGGCTGTAGTCACTGCTGCAGCCAGTGTGTCGATTTGATTCCTTGGAGTTGGGACCAAGGTGTTGCCGAAGTCTAACTTTGATTTTCTCGCTTATTTTAATAATAGAATTAAATTATGTTTGCATAAACATTGAATCTTAAACAATTAAGTGCTTATATCTTATCCAATCCTCGAGCGAGACAAAAAAATAAAATAAAACATAAAGAATTGTTTGTCGTGTTCTAAAATTTAAACGTGACATATGATATGGATAAATAAATGACAAAAATCCAACTCTGACGTGTTTGGCTGTAGTCACTGCTGCAGCCATTGTGTCGGTTTGATTCCTTGGAGTAGAGTTGGGACCAAGGTGTTGCCGAAGTCTAACTTTGATTTTCTCGTTTATTTTAATAATGGAATTAAATTATGTTTGCATAAACGTTGCATCTTAAACAATTAAGAGCTTGTTTAGAATAGCTTATCATCAGCATGTTATTGCAAAACGAGACAAAATTTATTTAACGTAATTAAGCTTGCCCTTGTAATTAAAAAAGAGAGCAAACGTCTGTTAAAGTTATTATAGATATTCACGCGGCTCTCACGCCGTATAGTTAACAGACATTTGCTTCATTTTAATGGTAGAGGCGATATTGCAACTTTTCTGAAATTTTTGAAAGTTAAATTGTACAACTTGATAGCTTCGGATGCACAGTACTGTTGTGGAGATAGTTTAAGGATATAAATGCCCTTTATCCCTCGGGGTTGGCTACGGTTCTCTTCCCTTCCCATCCACTTCCCATCCTCTTCCTCATCTCAGCCGTTGGATTGAAATCTTAACTGTTCAGATCTAATATTATATAAAAGTAATATTTTTATATATTTTTTAATAATTTAATTTTTTTAATATAAAAATAATATTTTTTATAAAAGATTAAATCAACCGCGTCGATTTCAATCCAACGGCTTTAGATTAAGAGAGGATGGGAAGTGGATGGGAAGAAAAAAAGGATGGG
Source organism: Acacia melanoxylon (assembly GCA_019022615.1). Classification (NCBI taxonomy): domain Eukaryota; kingdom Viridiplantae; phylum Streptophyta; class Magnoliopsida; order Fabales; family Fabaceae; genus Acacia; species Acacia melanoxylon. Next base: position 14,586,642 of record JAFJYJ010000003.1, on the reverse strand, counting down.
AGCCACTCCCTTATCCCTCATAATATATACAGTGAAAACTAATTTCAATCATTATGGTGATTCCATTTTTAAAAACATGTATTTTTTTTAAACAAAAAACATACAACTTATAAAGAAAACTATTTTCAATAAGTTGTTAAAACAATGTTGTTTTTAAAAACTAAAAAATCAAAACACTTTTTAGGAGTTTTATTTTTTTGTTTTTTCAATTCTTATTTTTTTGAGACCGTCACTTGGAAGTATACATCATGCCATTTGTGTCAACCACCACCGTGTCACCGTCGGCAATAGCCATCGCCAAGTCACTAAAAAATAGATTACTTTTTAAAATAATCATCCAATTTTTTTTTTATTCAAAATTAGTTATTAAAAATAATGTTATAAAATTGTTTTGGAAACACAAAAAAATCCGAAAACAAAAACAAACATTCCCTATATTTTCCTAAGTCATAAATAAGGTCCTTATTTTTTTTTTTTTAGGGTTAAGGTGCAAATTTACTCTAAAAGTTTTTGCTGATGACTGATAAGCAATGTATACCAAAAGTTTTTTTAGATTCAATATTACCCCTTACTTTTAAAAAGTTAACAGGAAACATCAATTTTTTATCGGTTAACGTTAGCTCTTTAACATGAGGGATAACTACGTTTTGAAAGTTCTAAGGTAAAGTTGAACCTGAAAATTTTTTGGGGCAATATTGCTCCTTAACAAAAACTTTCAAGACAAATTTTCAACTTAACCCCTTTTTTTATTAGATCTTTTATGTTTACTGTTAACTTTGTTTCCCCCTAATGTTTAAAACCATTTAATAAGGGTTAACGATGTTAAAAAATCCGTTAGACAACGTTGAAGTGGCAGATAAGTAGATAGATTTTTACAATTGGATCTGACTAAGCTTCCAAGTGTAAGAATAAAAGCCACATGATGAAAATAATTTCTTCTCTTTCTCTCCCCTCTCTTTACTCTCTCCCTTTCTCCATCTCCCTCTTGACAATCTCTTCCTTCACGAGGCCAAGCATCGACTCTCCAACCTTAACAATGCCTTTTCAAACTAGAACCTTTGTAACCCTACCACAACTATTGGGCATGTTTGGGTTGGCGGTAGGACCGATGGCTTAAAAGCTATCTAATTTTAAAAAATGCTCGGTAGGAAAAAAAGTCAGTTATAGATAATGATTTGTGTTTGGATTGTCAGTTTGGCTTTTTGCAGAAGTGACTTTTTTCCTAACTGATGAGTGTTTGGATTATTATTTGAAAAGTCAGTTAAGATGGAAAATAACTAAAAATGGCATAAATTATATTGAATATTACTATACATATTAGTAGTCATGATCAACGTCCACTATATTTTTTAATCATATCATTTTTTTTTTATCAAAAGTGTTAGACGTGAGAGAAGACGCACTAAAAGACAAGGTCAAAGAGTTATTAGTAACTAGTCTTTTTCTTTTGCTCAAAAAAACTGTTCTGTGCTGCGTGGATCAATAATTCAATACTATGTGGGGCCTAGCTTGTGAAAAGTTTGTTGGTTGCACGCAGGGAATGCTCCAAATCTATGCTTTAGGCCTAATGGGCGTTTTTGGACATTTTGGGAAAAAGCCCATTAGACTTAATGCCAACTCAAACACCTTACGTTGAGCTTTTTTGATAATCCTCTCCAAAACGTTGGAAATGGACAAAAACGTGCACACCAAACAGGCACATTGTTGTAATGGTTAGAAACAGTTGCTAATGCCATTTTTGTAGGGCAAAACAAGGTATCGGGGTTTTATATATGGGAGTTTTCATATCATTATTGATGTTGTAGCGAGTTTGGTCAATGATAGTTGGTTGGTGAAATCACTACGAAATTACTCCTCCGGTCGTTAATAAAACACATATTTATCTCATTTGATTAGATTGAGAAAGTTGGTTAAATTAGTTAATATGACATGCATTTTCTAAATTACTCTAAGCATTCATCTTCCTTAATTTCATCATTTTCTCTTCTCCTTAATTATTGTTGAGGGAGTATTAATAGGGATAAATTAGGAAAATATTGACAGATATGTAAATTATGGCTTATCTTTAGGACCAAGATATACTCCCAAATGTTATCCTATAATTAGGAAAATAATGTTATTAAAATTTTGGCTAAAGTATACATTTGGTCCTTTATGTTTGCCTCTAGTATCATTTTAGTCTCTTAAGTTTGTAAAGTACATGTTTGGTCTCTTAATGTTAACACCGTTAGTCTCACTTAACGGAAAATACTGACTCAACAATTTTAAGTGATGATTGTGCAATTAAATGTTGATCAAGCATGCTAATATGTTAGTATTTTAATAAATTAATATTTTAAATCTTATTAATTGAAAAATATTTAATTTTCTTCAACAAAAAAAATATTTAATCTTCACAAATTTTGAAAAACAACAAAACAATTTGTGAAGATTAATTTTTTTTCAATTAATAGGATTTTAAATATTAATTTATTAAAATATTAATATATAAGCATCTTGATCAAGATTTAATTGTATCATCATCGCTTAAAATTGTTGAAATCAATATTTTCCGTTAAATTGATTAACTAAGTAACATTATTAACATTAAGGGACCAAACGTACACTTTACAAACTTAAGGATTAAAATGATACCAAAGGCGTAAATGATCAAACGATACTTTAAATTAAAATTTTATAACACCAGTTATCTATTTCTTTTGAATTGAACTCTTTAGAATTTTTCCTCTCATTTTCTCCCTTCTATTTTCCTCTTGCCAAACAGACTTAACCTCAATTCATTTTATCCCCTCAAGTTTATAACATTTTCTCCAAATCATCCCTTATTAACTGCATTTATTGAAGGGAAGTCTATGGGGGGGGGTACTTTCCAATACAAATAGTTAAATGAATCATTTAAAGAAAACCAATGCCTATTTTAATATAAACTTCCATTATTTTAATAAATTATATATATTAAATAGTATCGGACGGAGGGAGTATTTATCAATGAAATCTATGTAGGGCAATATTGGTACCTCGAATATGAGAAATGTGAGGTGAGGACGGTGTTCTCGGTGTCAGTTTGTACCGATTTGTATAAACATTGACAAAAGTTTGGTTCCGCATTTGGTCCTTAGTCCTTACTAATTTCTTATCACCGGATGATATCTCAACCATTTAAATTTAATCTTTATGGTCTAAATTTAAAATTTAAAATTTGTTATTTTTAGATGATAAATTCACTTTTATGAGAAGTAATAGTTATAAGATCATCTTTATTTTAAATTTTATATATATTAGAATAAAAATTTCTTTTAAGTATAAAAATTAAATTAAATTAAATTTGAACCATCCAAAATCAATCAAACAATATGAATGAGTTATGAGAACATGATGAGCACAAAATATTCTCCCACCAAAACTTTTTGGTCATGTAAGGCTCTAGTCATCAATGGTCCTTTAATTATTACTATTGTGAAATAAGTCATGTACATTAAAATATTTATATTAATTGTTTTTTTTAACTAAACTGCTTAAATTAATACCTAATCTAATAATGTATAACAAGTGCTATGATTAAGTAACTTTTTTAACCTTTTCAAAAAAAAAAATAATTGGCTCTTATATTAGTATATTAGGGACTGAAGGGAGTAATATGTACTAAAATCTTGAGCCAAAAATTCAGCTCCATCACATGATTGGCATGGTGAGGAAATTAAAGAGGGGAAATTCCCAAAAAAAAAAAAAAAGACCTCCAAAATATTTCAAAATGCCAAACCAATAATTTCCTGTTAAAATGAGTTATGAATTTCTTATTAAGTGTAGCCAATCTTTTATCAGTTATCAATTATAGGAACCAAACCTGACTTAGGATTTTGAAACTTTGGAAGTCCTTTTTGAGATATTCCCAAATTAATTAAGTGCCAAGATGCGATTAATTATATTTTTCTTCAGTTTTTTGTTTTAAAATTGAAAAAGGATAACAATACGGTTCTTAATTATTTCTTAACCCTCTTAACAGATTTTAATTTGTTACCTTCAACAAAAGAGACTTAATCCTAATAGGGATTAGAAACTTATTTTATCTTTTTTTGTCATTTTTTTAATTTAAAAAAACTGAAGTAAACAAAAATGAATCATTTTGGCTCTTTAACTGTTGAAAATTAATCAACTCAAAAGTCCAATAACAACATGCAATATCATCATTGAGATGTTTTGTTATTAGCTCACTACCTTATGATCTCATAGTAATTCTTAATTTTTCTTCCCCTTGCCAATCACGTGATGGAGCTGGATTTTATTACTTTTTTGTACAAAATCACCACTACAAGCCAACACCTACGACACCATATCTATATATATACAGAGGTTGGATTTTATTAGTAAATAATTTATATGTATATTTATAAATGCTTTCTAAATTGCAGAACATATCTTTGCAGCCACCGAAACCATAAATAAAATCGGTATGAAATATCTTTCCTTGCATCAATTTTAGCACCGGCGTAAGAAGTCGAAAGCATCCACATAAGGTGTTTGTCCCTTATGTGCTTATCCCTCTAATTAGAGGGACAAGTACATTTTATTTTATTTTATTTTATATATTTTATTTATTTAGATTAAAATTATATGTTGCTTTTATGATTATTATTATTTTTTTTGCACCCAATATCTCAAATTAATTAGTTTCCAGTTCTGCACATAGAAATATTTATCATGTAACACCAGTATCCTAGAAATTAATTAATGTGAGATACTGGTGCAATTTTTTTTTTCAGAAAGCAACATATAATTTTAATCTAAATAAATAAAATATAAAATAAAATGTGCTTGTCCTTCTAATTAGCATTTGACTAAAAAGCCCAGTGCTTCACCCCTTTATTATTAGGATGCCAACTCTTTTAAGAAATGCCTTCGATTCTATGTGCATTATTTATGTTCGAAGCAAAAAAGAAAAAGAAAAAGAAAACAAGATGAAAAAGACATGTGCATGTATCGAACATAAATAATGCACATAGAATCGAACAAAACAAATAATGCACGAACGGTGAACGATAAAGGAGAGCTACAACGGAGGAGAAGGGAGCAAAACCACTAAGGGAGTGACAGAGTAGAGTGAAATGGTGGTGGAGGAGCCGGAATGGAGTTGTCAGAGGTGTAGAAGTGAGCTCTCTATAACTTTGTAAGTTTCAAATGTCGAACGAAAATCGGTCTTTGAGATGTTTTTAAAATAGTATACTTAATGGTTATTAATAAAGAACCGTTAAGTATATTATATTTGACAGTTCTTTTTTAACAACCGTCAAATATACATCACTTATATTTGACAGTTTTTCACAAACAACCATCAAATAAAAGATAGTATTTTTTTCCAAAAAAAAACCAAACTAATGTATAATAGTTGGACTATAAAACCATTAAATATTTTTTCATATAATTAATAATTGTTTTAAAAAACTGTTATATATGTCATTCCTAAAACTCGCCCGATTTCATTAAAATGGTTAAGTATGGAGCATCAAATATGGACAAATTTGTAGTAGTGGTACCAAAACCGTGTGAGCCAAAAATCCAGCTCCATCACGTGATTGGCATTGCCTGGAAATTAGTTAAAGTGCCAAAATGATTCATTTGTTGCTTTCTCCAGTTTTTAATCATAAAAAATTGAAAAGGATAACAACAAGGTTCTTCATTATTTCTTAACCCTCTTAGGACTTTAATTTTTTACCCCCAACAAGAGAGACTTTAATTTATTCAATTTTTTTTCCAGAAAAACTGAAGTGAACAAAAATTAATTTCTCTCCCCATGACAATCACGTGATGGATCTAGATTTTATTACTTTTTCCATGGGACCACTGAGTAGAGAACCAATCAAATGGACAAGAAACTTTAAATTTTGTCATTATACAAAATCAGTAGCACTACATGCCAACACCTTAGCTTCCTCACATTTTTCATATTCAAGGAAGGTACAAATCTATATATTTCTACTTTGATATTTGGCAGAATATAAATATAAAAAGATCTGCTTTGAAAAATATCTTGATGATATTATGATATTATCGATTCCAAAATTATATAGAAGTGATTGAATACAAGTATATAATTGTGGTGAGCACAAAATGAGAGGGACTCATCTCATCCTTCGACGACTTCACACTACGACATTTCACTAAACTTTTACTAGTTAAAACCCTTTGTTTGTAGTCCTCTCTATGAAATCCCCCACCCCATCCTAATACGCTTTTGATAGACGACTGACAGACATCCATTCTTTATTTGCAATCTCTATCTAGAGCATATACAAAAAATAATCTTTACATACTCTTGACCCAAATTAATATTAAAAATAACAACTTTAGTAACAACAAACACTTAAAATTAGTGGCAAAACCCTATGCACATACAAAATTACTCAAAAAACAATCTTTACATGCTCTTTACACAAATCAACACTAACAAATAACAATCTTAATAACAACAAACACTTAAAATTAGTGACAAAACTCTATACACATACAAAATCACTCAAAGTATAATATTTACATACTCTTTATTCAAATCAATATCGAAAAAACGAGATAAAAACAATTAGTAGGAGAAACTCAATTGAACTCACCTTGAGCAAAAAGAGAAAAACTCAAACAATGAACCCACAAACCCTAGAAGAAGAAACCAACCCAGACGCCACTTGTAGGAGCATCCACGAAACCAAAAAAAAAAAAAAAAAAAAAAAAAAAAAAAACTCCAAAACCTACGAAACCCACGAACGGTGAACGGTGAAGGAGAGCTACGGCAGAGGGGAACAAAACCACCAAGGGAGCTACACAAGAGAGTGAAATGGTGGTAGAGGAGCCGGAATGGCATCATTGAAGGTATAGAAGTGAGCTCTCTGTAACTTCAAAAATTTCAAATGTCGAACAAAAATGGGTCTGGGAGGTATTTTAAAAAGAATATACTTAATGTTTATTATTAAGGAATCATTAAGTATATTATATGTGTGACAGTTCTTTTTGAACAACCGTCAAATATACATCACCTATTTTTGACGGTTTTCACAAACAATCATCAAATAAAAGATACTATTTTTTTCCTCCAAAAAACCCAAATTAATGTATAACAGTTGGACTATAAAGCCGTTAAATATTTTCTCATATACTTAATAGTTGTTTTGAAAAACCATTATATATGTTATTTCTGAAACTCCACCTCTACATATTTAATGGTTTCATTAAAATCGTTCAGTATGGGACGTCAAATATAGATAAATTTATAGTAGTGGTACCAAAACTGTTTGAGGCAAAAATCTAGCTCCATCACGCGATTGGCAGTGCCAGGAAATTAATTAAAGTGCCAAAGTGATTCAGTTGTTGCTTTCTTTTTAATGAACAAAAATTTGAAAAGGATAACAACAAAGTTCTTCATTATTTCTGAACCCTTTTTGGGACTTTAATTTGTTACCCCCAATAAAAGAGCTAGACTTGATCCATAGAGGGTTAATAAGAACCTTATTTTTATCCTTTAATTTATTCAAAAAAAAAAAATCAAAAAACTGAACTGAACCGAACAAAAATTAATCATTTTAGCACACTTTAATAATTTAATTTCTCTCCCCATGACAATCACGTGATGGATCTAGATTTTTACTACTTTTTCCATGGGACCACTGAGTAGAGTGCCAATCAAGCGACAAGAAACTTTAAAGTTTGTCAATATACAAAATCAGTAGTACTACATGCCAACACCTACGACACATTTTTTTTTTGGTCAAACACCTACGACACCTTAGCTTCCTCACATTTTTCATATTCAAGGAAGGAACAAATCTATATATTTCTACAGCCGTTGGATTTTATCAAAACGAGTGGTAAATACTACTTCCGGTGTCTAATAAAAGAATTAATTGACTAATGTAGATAGATTAAAAAATTAGTTAGTTAGTTATTTATAACAAATATACGTTGGTTTTTCTTAAAATATAATGTTTTATTATGTATATGTAATGAAGCTTGAAAGTATCAAACAAATAAATGGTTAATCAAAATGTGTCTTTATCTCTCAGACAAATAAATAAATATATATATATATATATATATATATATATATATATCTCTCAATCATATACAATGAGAAGAATTTAGAGGAGCATTTGATATTTGACAGAATATAAATAAAAAGATTTGCTTTCGAAAAATATCTTGATGATATAATGATTTCATCGAATTCCAAAATTATATGGGTGTGATTGAATACAAGTATAAAATAAGACAGAGCAGATAGAACGTGGTTTTCCCGTTTTTTAATCGAATAAGGGTGTATTTGGATTAATGGTGATAAAAATGATTTTTTTTTTCAAGTTGACTTTTAGAAACGTAAAATAGGGTAAAAGTTAGATTGTGTAATGCGATTTGTGTTTGAAATTACTTTTGAAAAAGTTATTTTGATAAACTGAACCTTGTTTGGATGATGCAAAAGTAAGTGAGATGTAAAATGATTGAAAATGATATAAGTTTAATAAAAATTAAAATAGTTAATGTATTTGAGGAAAAAAATTGAAAATATTAAATTACTTAAATTTTAGGGGAAATAGGGAAAAGGTCCCCAATTAAAAATTTTATTGGTGAGAATGACATCAATTAGAGTACGGTCATTCTTCGTAAATAAAAAATTATCAAGTTATTCATGCCAATTAAATTTATAATGGGGAGTTTTTAATTTACCTTAAATTTTGTTTTTTTTTGGTTCTGGATACTTTCATAAATAAGAATATAATTGAAAAAAAATATTATTAACATGTAAGTAGACTTGTATCATTAACTAGGACCAAAAAATTTATTTACAAGTAGACTTATAATAAGGATCAAAATATTATTTTAATAAAAAAGAGGTAGGACCCAATATCTTTTCTTGTATTTAATTTCTTCTATCTCCATGGTAAAAATTTATTTTTTCTCTACGGTGGAAAAGCTAAAAACATAAAACTTTGGCTTATAGCTTAAAGCATCGTTTTCATCAAAAGTTTTATTAAAAAAAGGATGATCCAAATGTCACAAAAAACAAAAAAGTGGCTTTTAGCTTCTAAACATGATCCAAACACACCCTAAGTATTAAATATACAACATTAATGGATGAACCGTTTTAAAGCCTTAGGGATGTTTGGTACGAAGAGATTTGATGGAGAGGCGAGGGGAGGGGAGGAAAAAACAAATTATGAGTTGAATTTAGAAAGATTGGAGAAGTTGGGTAATAAATATAATTTTGATAAAGAGAATATGTACGATAAGAAAGTAAGACAAATTAATTAAATTTTTTTAACCCACCTTATCTAATTTTTGTTTTAAATCCAACTCAAATTTTTTTCCATCCCCTTACCTTTCCTCTCCTTCTCTCATACCGAACAACCCAGTTTTAGAGGGAATTTCAAAATAAAAAAAATATGTGACATGTCTAAACTTTTTTGGGAAACTCACTGTATGGTCTAAAGGAAGGAAAGTAATTATTTAAAAAAAAAAAAAAATCTCACAATGAATAATTAGTAATGGACCTATATATTATCATTTTCCCCAACAAAAATTGTCATTTCATATTGTTCAGTGTTGTGAGAGTACTTAGATTCCTTGAAACCTCATAGCCCCAATTTCTTTTTCGCTACCCGGAATGAATGAATGAATGTTTGTGTGGGGTTAAAACATTGGGAAATATCATACCAAGGTCGCAATTAAAAAAAAAATCATTAAAGTGCCATACTTTGTTAATGACAGGTGAAATAGCCAACATTGACAAGTTATATGAGTTCTTTGCTATTATTTTTCTTAATTGAAACTTTGGTGTGACTTTTCCTAAAACATATCATCATATGATTAGTTTTACAGTTCAACTCAAGTTAGTATGAGTACAAAGGCTCTCATACAGATTGCTAGAAATTCAATTATATCTGTATCTATATGCAAAGAAAATCTAGCTAAGCTGTACCTTAATGTTGTTAAGTACATATACTCATAGATGGCACATGTAATTATGTATGTCCTTAATGAAAGTGCTAGTAGTTAGAGGTTTGATTTGATCCAAAAAGTTTATAAGTGCTCAATTTGTTTTCTTTCTTATATTTAACGCTTTCCCCTCAAACCAAGTTATCTAACTTATAAAATAATATATAATATAATGTTACACAATTATTGCAGGGAGATCAAATTATATTTATAATCATTAACTAATTGATTTTAAGGGAACAAATTAAATTTGTTATAATTAATTAAATAATTAAGTTATTATATTAAGGAGCGGTGAGCATAAGTACATATAAGGGAAAAACAAAAACAAATTAAGCCTAGAAAATTGGTACAAGAGAGGATATATATAATATCAATATATGTATGAAAGTTGGAGGATATAGCACGTAACTACAAGCCACATATGGTTCATCTCATCAAAGTTCTTTTTTTTTTTTTTTTTTTTTTTTTTTTTTTGGGGGGGGGGGGGGGGGGGTAAAAATACATGCATATATGTAGCTACACATATTATAAAATAAAATATACTCCTCTGATTCTAATTATAGGACCGAGTTTATAGTATAAATTGTGCTACAAATTTGATCATATAATTATAACCGGAGGTAGTATTAGTTTTGAAGAGACGCAAGAAGACTTAAGTTGAGACTAACTTGAGAAGATTTGGATTTCATATAATAGCGAGGGATATAGAATATTGGAAGGAAATCTTCTTCTTATCTTGTTTCTCATTTTCTCTTATTGGTCTCATTTGGGCCTTTGATTTGCGAAAGTGAGATAAAAGTGAAAATAATATTGTATTGATTTGACGAATGTGGTTTAGAGATTATAAAGAATGATGAAAAAAGGATGGTGAGAGAAACTCAACCCATAGAATATTGGTATATTGTGATAATTATTTATTCCCAACGTTACGATCGAGCCCATTTTATAATTATTTAGTTGTAAATATTTTATCCCAATATGATATATTTATTCATTCTAATGTCATGTGATTCTTCTTCCCTGCTTGAGTCAACGGTACATGAGGAGGAAGAATGATGAAGAGGGGAGATCCGTTGACTCAAGCAGGGAAGAAGAATCACATGACATTGGAATGAATAAATATATCATATTGGGATAAAATATTTACAACTAAATAATTATAAAATGGGCTCGTAACGTGGGGAATAAATAATTATCACAATATACCAATATTCTATATCCCTCACGTCCACGTTTCAGCGACCCACATTTCCACAATCCCCAAAAAGCCGCTCGCTATTATATGAAATCCAAATCTTCTCAAGTTAGTCTCAACTCTTTATTCCCGTGTCTCTTCAAAACTAATACTGCTTCCGGTTATAATTATATGATCAAATTTATAGTATAATTTACATTATAAATATAAATTTGGTCCTATAATTAGAACCGGACAACTATATTTTATTTTAGATACCCATTTTGGTCCCCTGATGTTCACATGTACGTCTTGGTCGGTCTCTATAAATACTCGTGACTTGCTATCCTCTTCTTCATCACACATCATCAACTCGCAGCAGTAACACAGCTTCTCTCTTAGTTTGAGTTTTTGCTTTTAATTAATCAGCTTCCACCAGAGAAACCATGACGTCGACGGTCATTAGCTACACCATGGTTGTCACCGGTCCCGGGGCCGACCACCTTATCATGGCCGGCAACTTTATCGGTTCTAAAGAACCTTCGCCTCCTTGGCTAGGTGTTTATACACTTATATATATATAGGCATTTCTTCCTCTTTGCCATTAAAACCAATCATATCTATATATATCACTTGTCCAATTAACTGTGAATATACATAATGTTGTTGCAGATGATCAAGTTGCAGTGAAAAAAGCGCATGCTGCAGATCTGAAAAGCATGAAGAAATATGAACGCCATGCTCCAAGAAAAGAAAATGGTAACAGCAGATTAATATCTTCTGCCTCCTCGGAAACCCAACAACAACAATCATACGACTTTACCTTGGATTGGGTCGTAGAGAAGGGAATTCCAGAAGCATTTGTGCTTTTGCTTCTTGATTTTGAGATCTTCCTTGTGAGTCTCACTGTTCATCCCATTCCTAATCTCACTTCTGAGCCTCTTCATTTCATCTGCAACTCTTGGGTTCATACATTCAACAACACACAACTCACTCGTGTTTTCTTCATCAACAAGGTACATGATTACATTTTCCTTATATTCCTCGTTCTTATTGTTGGAATTTTATTGTATTAGTGTGTCAAAAGAAGTCCTGTAATTTGCTCATGATTTGGGAAGCCTTACTGTTACTGATAGTTGAGCTCGAGCTCGTAAAATGACTATATGAAGAGAAGTTTTAGAACTGACTATTGGAGCTGACCATTATAACTTTAATGTGTTCGGTTAGTCAGGTTATCATGAGAACCAAATGATATAATGGTGTTAAACAACCATTTCGTCTGTTCAATAGTCACATGTTTTCTGCGTATATAAAAGGCAACGTACGGAGTGAGGTCAGTGGAAAGAGGGATCATAAGGTGCCGAGCCCTTGACTGGATGTTAGAACCGGGAAAATAGAAGTAGAGGTAGGGGAAAGGGAAAGAAAGAGAAGAAGAGGAAATCTAAAACCAGAATCTATATTTCTAGATGAATAGGGAGTTAGAAGAGAAAAGAAGAAGGAAGAGAGAAGAGAAGAAAGGGATAAGAGGAGAAAAGGCTAGTGCCAGAATCTGAAGCTCTTGTTAGGGAGGAAAGGGATAATCATCCCAATAATAATTTCATTCATCCATCATTTCATTTTGGTATAATACAAATATGATATTTATATCTGACACTTAAACTAAAAGTAACTGCCTTATCCTATCAAAATAAAACTGACAATAACCAACATTGGACATTTGTAACAATTAATACAAGACACATAATAAAACATAAAACACAAATAACTCGCTAAAATAGACTAGTAAAGGCTACTGGTTTCCTATCACCCGAACTCTTGGAGATTCCGATCTCTCTCTCCCCTTCCTCTCCTAATTAAGTTCTTTTATATTTCTTTTGTTCTAACACCCTTATTTCTGCAAAGTGTCACATCTTAATTTATTGATGAGGGGATAAAAAATATCTCTTAAGGACAATCTCCTCATAAACTTATCCAACTATATATTTTTATTGTGTTATATTACATAATGCATTCCCAACAATTCATATATATTGAATGGGAAATAATTATAATGTGTTTCAGGCGTACCTGCCTAGTCAAACACCAGGACTAGTGGGATTTGAACGAAAAGTCGAGCTGAAATGTTTAAGAGGAGAATTAAGTGAAGTTCAAGATGCTGATGGAGTCCGCAAGGAATGGGATAGAATCTATGAGTATGCAACTTACAATGACTTGGGTGATGTTGATGCAAATCCAGATCTTGCTCGTCCTATTCTTGGAGGATCCACCCAATATCCCTACCCCCGTAGGCTCAGAACTGGAAGAGCCCCATCAAAAATTGGTGAGATGATAGTTAGTTCCCAACATGTTTTTTTTCCCTTTGAAACGTGAGTAGCAAATATCGATTTAGTCATTTACAAATTCAAGATTCTCAATTGCAGATAAGACATCCCTTTGATCATAATTATAACGCAGAGAGAAGGATTTTTTTGTCCTATTAATAAGTTAGGTCATTAAATTTTTATATGAATGTATGATTTAACCCTTCATTTGTTATTATGCTGACTTTGTTCTCATGGGGTATAAATGTTTATTAAATAGGGATAAAGTTGATAAGTTCTTGAATTTCAAGGTAGAGTTAATGAAATTTAAGGTTTTTGTTGGTGTGTGTAAAACATTTTGAAAGTGACTTATAAATAAGAACAAATGAGTATTTATGTTTCAAATGTAATTCTCAGCTTGCAAATAGCTGTTAATTAAGATTTTCATTTGTTACTATTTCAACCGTTATTTGCATCTCCCTTTTCAGAAATCTTTTTAACGGCATGACTATCATCAAATGAAATCTTTCAAGACTTAATTGTTATTATTTCCCAAATATAAATTGTTATTTTGGACCAATATAGAGTTGGTCTTATGGTGTAAGGCCTCGCTAGATCTCTCTATGGGTCTCGAGTTCAATTCTTAGAGGAGACACGAACCCTAAATCGGATATCGGATGATATTATTAAAAAAAAATAAAAATTGTTTTGAAAATTCAAGTATGAGTAGACTCAAGTTAACATGGAAAAGAGCGAATAAGTCTTACATCATATAGATATAGGCTAGAGAAGTCCTGATTATATATCAACTATATCTATTAGATGTAATAATTATAACTGTTTACTCATAGTAATTAATTAAATCTGTGGAAGCAGATCCGAGCACTGAGAGTAGACTCCCTCCAGAAGATGCCTTTTCGATCTATGTTCCAAAAGATGATAGATTTGGTGATCAGAAGTTGTTTGAGTTTGTGCAACATTTTCCCAAATCATCAATGAACCTTATGAAATCATACTTATCAGAGGCATTGGAGGCCTCAGGAAAAGAATTTGAAAGCTTTGAGCATGTTCTTAAAGTACTTTATCAAGATGGTTTCACCTTTAATGTGCCTAAAGCCGTACTTGATGCTATTGCTCAAGTGTTACCTATTCCAACTCCCCCAGATAATGGCAATCTGCTATTAAAGTTTCCAGTTCCTAGCATCATTCAAGGTACGTACATAGAAGGTGGACTTTGTATTACTTAATTTAACCGATGTAGAAAGTCATTCGTGTATCATTTGTTTTACCCAAGAAAATTTTGGAATAACTATGACGCTATTATACACTATCCTCCAATAATCAATGAGAAAAGTCTTCCCTGAACCGACATAGAAAATTGGGAGATTTACTATGAGGTTATAAGGAAATGATTTAATGGTCAAAAAGTCTCAATGACAAATAAGCAGCTAGCATAAAACTATTATTATTTCCTATACTGAAACTTCTCATTGTATGCTCCTCGGTTGTTATCAAATTTTTGAGTGATTAAATCCCTTCCTCAGAACCTTATAGTAATTCCCATTGATGAAATTTTTTCCTGCAACGGTGGATAGATTTGTAGGTCTGATTCAAATTAATAAAGAACAAGTACGCTTTCTATTGAACCAAGGTTTAGTGATAATATTTAATATAATATATAGTACCAACACTCCAACTAAATATTTTGACATACATGGTGAAAGAAAATTAGTGATTGATAAGAATTTCTTATATAACATTTTCCCAATAGAACAAATCTTATAAATTAAATATTCATTATTTGGATGAACAGATAATATAGATGGATGGATGACGGATGAAGAATTTGCACGAGAGATGCTTGCTGGTGTGAATCCCGTTTTAATCTGCCTCCTTCAAGTAAGAACAAGTTTGATAAAATTCACAAATAAATATCTATTTTCTTGCCATTGATTATATAGCTCAGTCATTAGAAAGATACAAGCGCATTAATTAGTTAATTAATTTATTTTCTCTTAATTATCCTCTCACAATATCCTTATACTGATTCCAGGAGTTCCCCATAAAAAGCACGCTAGATATTAAAATCTACGGTGATCATACCTCTACCATAACAAGACAACACTTGGAGAAGAACCTGAATGGGCTCACGGTTTATGAGGTGAAATCAAAAGTGCAATTTTGTCCTCCTCTTAAAAAAAAACTATAATATATATTGATTGAAATATACTATGATGTTGCATGCAGGCACTGAATTCCAAGAGATTATTCATATTAAATCACTATGATGCATTTATGCCATATTTGAGGAAGATCAATGGGACTTCTAGAAAGGCTTATGCAAGTAGGACAATCCTTTTCCTTCAAAATGATGGGACTTTGAAGCCACTTGCTATTGAGCTGAGCTTACCTCACCCTGATGGAGATCAATTTGGTGCTGTTAGTAAAGTGTATCTTCCTGAAAATGAAGGTGTTGAGGGGTACCATTTGGCTTTTGGCTAAAGCTTATGTAGTGGTCAATGACACAGCTATCATCAACTAGTCGATCCACCGGTAATTAAACACTTTTTAACACTAGGAATTATAATATATTCAATTCTTGAATATGCAAATCATCTACCAACAACTTATTGGTTGAGAAAGTAGTATCATCTCCATAAAGAGGAGAATATAAATTCGATTTCTAGGAAATAAACTTGTTTAGAGGGTTTTAGCCTTAACACTCTTGGTCTGACAAAGATTATTTTCAAATCCAAAGTGACTTTGAAATCTGATATTTTTTTTTCTTTTTGGGATTTTCGCAGGCTAAATACTCATGCTGTGATGGAGCCATTTGTGATTGCAACACACAGGCAACTCAGTCAGCTTCACCCAATTCATAAACTTCTTCATCCTCATTTTCATGACACCTTGTTTATCAATGCACTCGCTCGCCAAAACTTAATCTCTGCAGAAGGAATCATAGAGGACTCATTCTTGCCTGGGAAATATTCCATGGAGATGTCCTCTGTGGTTTACAACAGTTGGAATTTCCTTGAACAAGCCTTACCTGCTGATCTCATCAAGAGGTAAACTATACTACTCTAGTTTTTTATGTACAACCTATTTAACTAAGGGAAAATCACACCAAGTGTTAGTCAAGGAAATTAATATCTGAAATTTCCTAGAACTTGTTAGTGGTGCCAATTTCACTTGTCATTGTCAAGTTATGAGACTTTTCAAATTATATTTTATTTGACTAGGACCTTGTGTGATTTTTTCTTTAGATTAGATTAAAAAAATTAGTAAATATGACTTGTTTTTGCCCCCTAAAATATCCTAAACATCCTCAATTCCCTCCCTCCCTCTCTTACTTGATTACTGTTGATAGAACATCAATAGGGGTACTTTTAAAAAAGATTGATAAATATCATAAATAGGTCTTACATTTAGAAATAATATCAAGTCCCTGATCAGGTCCTACATTAAGAGCCAAAGGAATATATATAGTATTAAAATGGCATAGAATTTATTAAGTTGATAACTCATTAACAATTACTTATTTTTATTTTTCCAGAGGAATGGCAGTAGAGGATCCAAGTGCTCCTCATGGCCTTCGCCTTGTGATAGAAGACTACCCTTATGCTGTTGATGGACTTCTAATATGGGATGCTTTGAAGACTTGGGTTCATGATTATGTCACTTATTACTATGAGTCAGATGAGATCCTTAAGCAGGACCCTGAGCTACAATCATGGTGGAAAGAACTAGTAGAAGTAGGTCATGGTGACATAAAAGATGAGCCATGGTGGCCAAAAATGCAGACTCGTCAAGAGCTAATTCACTCTTGCACTATCATCATATGGATAGCTTCAGCTCTACATGCAGCTGTGAACTTCGGCCAGTACCCTTATGGAGGATATATCCTAAACCGTCCTACTTTAAGCGAAGGTTGGTGCACGAGAAGGGAACCGAAGAATATGAAGAGATGGTGAAGAATCCGAGCTAGCTTTCTTAAAAACAATCACACCAAAGTTTGAGACACTTCGGATCTTTCAATTATAGAGATATTGTCGTGCCATACCACTGATGAGGTTTATCTTGGAACAAGGACTATTCCTTATCTTGGACATATGATAAGAAGGTGTTGGAGGATTTCAAGAAGTTTGGAGAAAGGTTGGCTGAGATTGAGAAGAGTTTGATAAGGAGGAATGAAGATGGAACACCGAAAAATAGGACTGGTCCAATCCGGATGGTGCCTTACACTCGCTTTATCCGAGCAAAGGAGCCGGGACTTACAGGCAAAGGAATTCCAAATAGTATCTCTATATGAAGTTGTTGGTTATTGGGGTTCCCTTAACAATATATGTATGGAACTGGGAATGTTAAGTGTTGAGGTTGTTGTTTGCCAAAAATAACAGGGGTCATGTGTGTGTATTTGGCTCCTGTAATGAACTAATGATTCATATAAAATAAATAAGGCAAACTATTTATTTACCATGTTTATAAGTGTTACACACCTACCGGCCTCGTCCTTTCCGATGGCGGGTAGTATGGCCCTTTACTTATATTTCATTTTAAATTATTTACCCAGGTTAATTTACATCACATATCAGAGTATAAGCAGCAGAGCATGCACCGGTTTGAACAATAATGAACTGATAAAAATACGGAAAGATAATTTTTTCCTCGGAGGGATTAATTTACAGTTATCCAGATAATGGTGCCTGACATGCCAAAATAAAATACTACAGTCATCCGGAAATCAAAATAAATATCCAAAAGAAAATTCACCAACATCCACTACCATACTAGCCCTGCTTCGGAGCCTTACCTTGTGTCTCTGCTCCAAACTAGATGAACTGCTAGATGGCTTAAAAGGGGTTGGGATTCAAAATTGAATTCCAGAGTAACCGTTAATCTCATAGAAAATGTATGAACAATGCATGTAGAAAAACCATAAATAAACAAATACCACATAACATTCTATCAGTATCAAGACACACAGCCAAATTAGGAACTAGTAGTCCTAATAGCACATAGCACGGATGACTATGATGTCCGAATAACACACAAAGACAAACCACCAAGAATAGCACACACCATGGCCCTTAATGCACACAACATGTTTTGGTTCCATAGCGCTTGGAAATAAATGATAACCAAATGTATGTAACATACATGGTAAAACATACTTACACAAGTCATACAGAATATATGAGTATTAAGGTTACTACCTGGTAGACGTCTACAGATTAAAAATAACCTTCCCGGTGCAAAATACCACAATTAGCCCTAAAATAATAATATATAAATATAATTAAATCCACCTCAATAAATATTCCCTTTGATAATTTAAAATAAGCCCAGTTCATGTGTCCATATTTACTAAATCCCTTTTATTATTAAAGAATTTAATATGGGCTTAATATCCTCTTATTTTCGTCCAAATTCTGAAATTTTCCAGAAATAAAAGCCAAACTTCAAAAATTCATAACTAATTCTAAAACAAAAAATCCTTTTGAGGTGGTTCAAAAGCACAATTGACCCTTTTATGTCTATTTTCGATAAGGAATACTCATTTGGCCAGACTAAGTCAAAAATTCAACCACGGGCCAAAATCATTTTTGGTCAGAAATAAATCCCAGAATTCAGGGGCGATTTTCAAAAATTAATTTCTCCTAATACAGAGCTCCAAAAATTACAAATTTTATACCAAAATAATCCTTGAGATGTCTACTTTCTTTCTGTAAGATTTCACAATTTTTTCAAGTCCATTTACTAGGTCAAAAATCGAGTTGAACCCAGCTGACTTCACAGAATTTTCACAAAACACTAAACCAACGTTTTTTAAGCTTTCATCTAGGGTTCCAAAAGTTTGATCCAAGTTCATTCTTATACAAAATCTCATTTTAACAACTTTAAACCCATAAAAAACATCAAGATCCATTCATATCCTCATGAAAAACTAGCTGAACGAAAATTATTATTTAATCACAAAATGTCAAACTTCCATTCTAACTTCATATTTTCTATATACTAGGTTTATTCCATTATTTTAGACCATAAACTTTAACTTTAAACCTTTTTCCTTATTTTCATTATCTACCCAACCAAATATACAAACATGCTCAAGGAGATAGATATTTCCTAGCTCAAACAACCAAGAAAAATGGTAGAAAGATTCAGAAATGGCTTACTTGATAATTTTCTAACACCTTTGACACACTTTCTTCTTGAATCTCCCATCTTCAATTTTTGAACTACACCTCAAAACACCAATGAAATGATAATATTTAATGTCTTAGCCACATTAAAAGAGGTAGAAGAGGGTGAATTAGGGTTCCAAGGTCAAAACACTTACCTTAGCTTCAACTTCCTTATCCTAGTTGAGCTTCCTTTTGCTCGTTTGTGTAGAAACCTCTTCCCTCTCCTAAGTCCTATCACACGAAAATGGCAGCCCAAAATGGAGGGGAGTTGTAACACCCCAAATTCCGTAACATAAATCGTGTCGGTGACACGTGGTTTTATAAAAATTATCGAGTTTTGAGGTGCTACTGTTCGGCGTTTTGCGAAAACGGAGAGCATGTACTAAAAATTTGAACAACGGTATAACACAACGAGTAAGCGATATGAAATACTCGGACATATGATGATGCGACGTATACTTTGATATATATATTACAAAATCTCCCGAAGGAATTATTCATGTGATACGATAATACAAAAATTTATAATTACAATTCTTACATGTAACTATACCCTCTTTAACCAAGCCTTAAGTAGACTTGGGGCATAGAACCTAACTCGGTTAAATCATCCCATTTGGCCAGTGGGTAGGTCTAGTGGGAGTCTCACCGTGCTTTAGGGTGACCGATTGACTGAACCACATGAAACGACCCTTCTAGTTTAAGCACCAAATGATGTGAAGTAACTTTATTAGATTCATGCCATAAGGTAGGTTCTGTTGACTTTCTTCCCGCATTTCCTTTGATCGGTGCCTTCTCACGGCTCCATTTCCTGGTGTTTATCTACGGCTCCATTCCCTGGTGCCTCCTCTGGTTCATGACCCTTTCCTGTCTATCCATTCAGGCTGAGGTCCAATGCCCATCGGACCTCAGGTAACGGTTAACCTCATGCTTATGTAAACAATATATGTATGGCGGTATTCATGACATTTTCACAATAATCACTACAAAAGCCCATAACGGATGTAGGAAATACATAATAATGTATGTAAGGCAATAACAATACACAGCCCCTCGCAGTATGTTTGTTATCCCAGTCTACACTATTCACCAGTGCCACGATGTACAGTCGTGTCCTCAGCGCTAGGAAAACTCTAAACGGTGTTATCAAGACTATAACCCGTGTATTCATGATTTCACCATTTTCAAACAAGCGAGAATCTCGGCATATGAACACAAAGCAATCACATATAGCATACAATAAGCATCGAGTTAGTGTTACGGTGACGCGAACGTACCTTCCTTCCATGTGAATATTAATTTACTATTCACGTATACGATACTATTCACATATACGAGTACGTCCGTCCTTCGAATCGACTGGAATCCTCGGATATCCTATAAAGGTAATATCGCCTCTATTAATTCACAAACATCATCTCTAGAGATATCTTGGCTATATATGTCCATTTTACCCTTGGATTAATTATTTTCAACTTAATCCTATTTAATTTCGTACAAAACGCTATTATTCAGCATATAGGCTGATTTTTCACATAACTTTGGAGAATTATAATTAATTCCACAGAACTCGAAACGAGGATCCGTAAAATTCCTCGGAATCCTTAGGATGTATAATTTCAATGAAAAATAGTGGTTACTGCCCAGATTATATAAACAATTCCCAGTTTTCGTAACTTCATGCTCTGCCCAGAATTTTCCAGAGCATATAGCCTAACTTTAAACATTTGTATCTCCTAGCACAGAACTCAAAACGACATGCTATAAGTATATTTGGAAAGCTCTATATGTCTACTCTCACCATGAATTTTATAAGAATTTTGGCATAGCATCTTCAATATAAGATACCAGCGTTTTTGAAATTGCTTCCGGGGTCGCTAACCGACAAAATTTCGCCGAGCTTCGCTACTTTGACCATAATCTTCCAAAAATTTTGCTATAACTTCTTCCTCATCAATTTTTCGAAATAAAGCCATTTTTAACCATAAAAACATGATAACAAGAATATATTGGAAGATTAAAGATCAAAACAACATTTTAAGCTATAAACTCAAAGCTAAAGCTTAAGAACTAGGGAACTTACCCTTGAAGAACTTCCTCCTTCTTGCTTCCCACTAGCTCTCACTTCTCTCTACTCTCTTTAGAAAATCACCTCTTGGGGTTGATTTTGGTGTGAGAATTATTGAAGGCTAATGCCCCTATTTATAGTAATCTCAAGATGGTTCTAATTGGTGGATTTCAAACTTAACTCAAATCAAACCTATATGTGGATTTCAAACACTAATTGAATCCAATTTTATCTCTCATTCTCATCTTCAAAAACTGACTTCCCTTCTTCATCTTTCTTCCATTCCCAAATCCTAATTTAGTTAGGTGTAAGTTGGTGTTTTTCTTAAGGATTCACTTGTACTTTTGGAATCACAACTTTATGACTTGATTTATGGTATTTTTAAACTTCATTTTCATAATAGTATGAATTTCAAAAGTTTACCAAAATCACTTTGGAAACCACTATGTTCAAGCTTGAATTTTGTTTATTCATAATATCTACTTATATTTGTTACTTAGTTCATGGATTTCAAGATATGATTTATTTTCATGGATTCTCATTCACTTATGTCTTGAATTCATCCTAATGGTTTTTATCTCATCTTTAATCAATTTACCACTAATTACTAATTATTACACAAGCTTATGTCATTTAGCCACAAAAGTCTTCATGCACTTATTATGGATTATGACATGTTAAAAGTAAATATCACGATATTTTGTTTAATTTCATCTTTTCATCCACAAAAAAAGCTGCCCCTCTTTTATCATTTAACTTCAATTTGTTTCTCATTTCATTTGCATTTTTATCTTTCTTTATGTCTTGATCACAATACCTTAAAAGTCTTTGCTTAATTTGTGTGGTTAAGACTTGTTCTAGTTTAATATCTAGATATATTGTTTAAGATTTATGATGCTCTTGGATTTAATAATTTGTGCTATTACCTAGCCTAATTTAGTGGTGAATTTAAGCCCCTTTTGCATAAAAATAGGGGAATTAATTTAATCTTGGTAAAAATCCCTAATATTGTGTATTAGATGTTTTTAGGCTTATTTGTCAAAGTATGATTGGTTCTTAAGTCAATTATGATTATTAGAAATTCCCTTAATATTAATCTTGGGTCTTTGTTAGCCTTTAATTATTAATTCAACTCAAATACTTCTTAATTATGCCTTTTTAATTATTTAATTAATTAATTACGAAAATTATAAAAATAATTCCAATTATTGCAATTTTAATTGCCCAATAATTGTTGCTAATTTTCTCTAATTGATTTTGTCATCATTTGATGATTTTAATAGCTAAAATGATATAATTAAGTTTCTACTTAATTATGATAGTCTTAGGGTATTTTATGATCCCTAAAAAAATTAGAGAATTAAATCTTCAACTATCTATTTTCTAAGAATAAATCAGTTAGAAATAAAATAAGAATATTAAGAAATATTGAGACCACATATTCACCTATTTTAAATGGGTAATATGACTCAAATATGATATTTATGGAATATTATTTATAAATAATTATCCGGGTATTACATTTCTCCCCCGTTAAATAAAATTTCATCCCCGAAATTTATTCTATCCCAACGAGACTTCTAGTCTATAATTTGAGAAACAGTTTTACTATCGTCTTTTCCCAAATTGTCTTATTCGGAGACAATCCCGCTATCAACAAAACTTATATCCGGGATACTCTTATCCACGAGTTACTTCTCTTGAAAATGAGAATTCGTTTAAGTTTGACTATAATGACATTGAAATTTTGTATTTCATTACTTCGTATTCTATCTCATGATCACGGTCTAGGTGATATCTCTTCAACCGAGAAATATAGAAAATACTTTGTGAAATTCATTAAAGTTTTGGGGTAAATTAACTGGTAAGTATCGATCCATACTTTCTCTAACATCTCGATTGTTTTAACAAGAAAATTCGAAAAATGATCTAACACAATAAAGAAAATTTGGAATGCCTCCATGTTCCCAGAACACATACGATAATCACTAACTCTAAGTCATGCGTAGAACAGTTCAACTTGAGAAGCTTCAACGGACGAGAGGTGTAAGTCATCACGTTGTCCCGTTTGCGCAGCAAGACATATCCCAATCCATACCTATTGGTACCACTACGAGACTAGATACAATCTACTTGGATCCGGATAACCAACTCTTGGTCTTGTGACTAACTTCCTTCTCGATCTATGTAAGCTCGTCTCACAGTCTTTGGCCCACAC
Source organism: Acacia melanoxylon (assembly GCA_019022615.1). NCBI lineage: Eukaryota > Viridiplantae > Streptophyta > Magnoliopsida > Fabales > Fabaceae > Acacia > Acacia melanoxylon. The sequence continues at coordinate 14,562,719 of JAFJYJ010000003.1, read as the reverse complement.
AATTATTTATTTATTTTTATTCGCGAACTTTGTCAATGGTAAAGCAAGTTACGAGAAAATTTTATATGAATATGCGGTACTATCCCGCTAGATCCAGAAACTACATATCTATATTACTATCTCCGGCTCTTTCGAGTCCAGAACTGCTTCCACTCTGTATTCAGGTATAGTATCAAATCACGGGATTTATCGATCCATTTTCTCCGTGCTCGGTTATACGAGCCTCATTTGCGACTCATTCAAATCGGCTTAACACATAGTTGGCTTTACTCGCCTTGATTTATTATTACAAAGACCTTTGAAGATTCTAGCCTTTTTAGAATTATCATACTTATAAGTATCTTACATATTGCCAAGTACATTCGATATCAAGGTTCAGGGACACCGCCCTGTACTTACTAGTTTATTCTTGCCTCGAGCCTCTGCCCGTCTATTTCATCTGAGTCTTTTCATACAAGTTTCTCAGACTATCGTTACTTACTTAAGCACTATTGCTGACAACCTCTATTTGACTTAACTAGTTCAGTGTTCTAGACCTTTCTGTAGTTCCTGTTCCTTTATCAAAATTTCCAACTACACTGCTTCTTTATTTAACACAATAATATTGACAAACATGTCATCACCTTTCAAAAACTTTTTATGTTTATCAAATCTTAAACTCTTCATACTTTAGCATTTTATTTGTTACAAAAGTAATTTTGCGAAAACGCATTCACTAACAATATGATTTCAAAAATTATTTACTACATGTTGGTATCTTCTGAGGAAATAACTTATTTCACAAAATTTTAACAATTTATCAATGTGGTCAAATCCTCTGTTGAAAATATTTCATTTTTACTAGGGAACCAGGCAACTAATCTTAGAAGGTCATACAACACTAGAGCACCTCTTAGTGATATACTAGATTATGTAAACCTTTTTCTCTAGGGAACCTATTAAATGTGAGACTCATTATAATGTACTTACCTTGAGAACCGATACATTGGTAGCTCTACTTTATGGTTCGTTGTCATGGCGGCTGCACCTTACGGCTCGTCATCACGGTGGCTGCTCTACGGCACTTTACTCGGTGCTTCACACAGTCTTTTTCGACCGTCGGCTTCTCCGTCAGCATCCTTTGTAGGTAAAACCTCCTCGATCGAAACTCCCGTAGGTAGCCTTCTCCAATCAAAACTTTCCACAAGTAGCGTCGATTGATCGTCTCGAATCATTATAACAAGAACTCATATCTCTATCGGTTCCTACCCTTTAGTGGTTTCGTAATCTCTTGTCTCTATGTTTGCCATCTTATCCGGGTCATTCTATTCGTGGATGTCACTATCCATTTACCTCCGAGACATAATCCTTAGCTTAACTTTCTCTATCGGGTAATCACCCTCTTCTTAGGGAATTTATTTACCACTAATATCTCTACGGTTATTGGTCCCACATTGAAACTATAACCCATGGCTACTAAGGTTCTATCTCCTTTGTACTAATGAAGTACTGACTTGTCATCTCACGCAAATCTTGAATGATGGTCACTTTCCTTTTGAAGTCAAGGTCCTTCGTAAAGTGTTCTCGATCAATACACGAAATGCTACATACTTGGTACATGTACTCTACTTATTAATGCACCTGGTGAGATGTCGTGAATAGAGAGAATTTGGACACACAATGTTTAAAATGTTAAACACCTCTTTGACATGATTTTGATATAACGTTCTAAACAACACAACTTTTTTAGGAGTTTTCACTTTGATAAGGGACTGAACTATGTTAATATTGTCATTCTTCAGTTTGTGTCCCTCATCTAAAATTAAAATAGAAGGATCCACATGTAATATCTTTTGGCAAGACGTTGATGCGTGGCCAATTCCAGTAAGTAATCCATTTCGAAATTACTCTCACCCGAATACACTTAACTACAGAGATCCATCAGTATCTCATTAACCAACTGTCATCACGAATCGGTGGCACACTCTCCAACTCAAATTTCCTGGAGACACGGCCATCAATCAATTACCATACGACGTACAAACGTCCAAACGGTGTAAGACTAGTAGTTACTAGGATGCATTAGGGAGCAACACTACGGATTACTGCTTAATTAAAAATCCATACGGTTATGAACTGACAATTTGAATTTGAATTTGGCGCTACTAAATTTCAAAATTTTCACAAAGACCTTTGCTCTCGATTATAAAGCGAGGATGATACGAGTATCATTCTCATGCATTCTCAACCTTTCAAAATACCGAGTTACTATCTTACATTTTCCTTCGTTCAAATCTTTCTTCTTACTACTTCAAACATGGCGAGTCCAAGCAACTACATTCCCGTTTCGATTCAAATAGCCCTTCGTTTCTCGAAGCTATATTCTATGATAATCAGCCTAACATATTAGCTGACTTATCTAGTAATGCACCACTTTCATATTCGTCATTACTTTCTTACAATCCCCTAGAGGTGTACGTTCCTCCTTCTACCTCAATGCTTCATGTTCCTACTTCTCTTCCAGTAGCTAATGTACTTCATCCATCCCCCGGGTTCAAGGTTCGACTCCAAACCAAGAAGTATCTGAAGTAGATCCATCAAGGCGACCAGTCAAAAGATGTCGTAACATGGCCGAACTTATGGAGTCTACTAAACCTTCTTCTCCAAGAAACCACTGCTCCCGAGTCTAGAAGAAACCACTACCCTTTTTCCACTCTAGCTAAAATCACTAACCCTTTTTCATGTGGTTGTTGCCATGTTCTACGTGAAATTATTCATACCAATGGTCTTCATCATCGAGGCTTGAAGTTCATGGAAGGATTGGCATGATATGTCATCTTTGTACATCACCAAAATGTACAAAAAGATTCTTCCAACCTTCAAATGTATGATCTCGAGTAAGAAGAATACGAGAGGAAATCAAAGATTTTCGACACAATATTGCATAAAACAAAATGCATCGGGGTATGTCTTAGTGCCGAGATCCATTATCATCATATTATGAGGCTCTATGTGTTGGTTTAGAATGGATGAGTCTCATAATGAATTCTTTGGTAGTTCAATCAACGTGGAAGATAAATCTTCTAAAGGAAAAGAACTGCGGTTGAAGATGATTTATATAAACCGGGTGAATTTTATAGGGCAAGACTTGAGCAACGCCACTGAAGCGAAGCATTGACTGCGAAAGATTTTTGTAATTTCTTCCATTTGACCCTTGAGGAAACGAGTCAACGAGATAAATTTGAGTATAGGTACGATAAAAAGAATATGTCACAAGGAAGGGTTAAGAGATTGGCCTCACGAAGGCTTTCAAAACTTATGAGGCGAGTTCTTTGCGAGAGAAAGGCATTACCTCATCAAGATCCTAGCTCAAGAGAAATTACGCAAGAAGAAATTTAAAACGTCATCAAGAGATGATTCGTCTTTGTAATGGGGTTGTTCCGATTGTTTCTCTTCTTACTTGAAATCATATAGTCTTTTATTCTTAGTCTTCTTGCTAATGTTTCTATTCTAAGATTCATAGGGATTTTCAAACTTTCCCGCCAAACTTATCTTTATATATTTAAACCGGTTATTCGACTTATTCTTAGAACCTATATTCGATTGAACTTTTAAATTTTTGAGTAGACAATTTTCAAATTTCTACTCGATTCCAACATGACACTCAAACATTTTCCAAGTATAAGTTACCATTCATACTTAGGAAGACTTTTAACCGAGAAGTCACTTGTGTTTTACAAACAAACCTAAACAATAGGTTACTGTCTAAGGGAAGACTTAGGTAGTATCGTCAACTAAGTTCAATTATTGCTTTCGTTTCAGGAATTTCATGTAGACTCTAATTTTCCATATCAGAAGTCTCAGAGTTTTTTTTTTTTTTTCAACAACTCATACCTTTCCTTAGGGTATTTGTTTTATTGTATCACAAAACCAGTATTATATCAGTACTCTTGTCCTTGTTGTTCATACAATGCTCTTGAGACTAGCTGTGAAACTAGCTCTGATACCAAAATTGTAACACCCCAAATTCCGTAACATAAATTGTGTCGGTGACACGTGGTTTTATAAAAATTATCAGAGTTTTGAGGTGCTTTACTGGTTCGGCGTTTTGCGAAACGGAGAGCATGTACTAAAAATTTGAACAACGGGTATAACAACGAGTAAGCGATATGAAATACTCGGACATATGATGATGCCTGACGTATGCTTGATATATATATTACAAAATCTCCCGAAGGAATTATTCATGTGATACGATAATACAAAAATTTATAATTACAATTCTTACATGTAACTATACCCTCTTTAACCAAGCCTTAAGTAGACTTGGGGCATAGAACCTAACTCGTTAAATCATCCCATTTGGCCGGAGCCGGGTAGGTCTAGTGGGAGTCTCACCGTGCTAGGGTGGTGATTGAACCACATAGACGACCCTTCTAGTTTAAGCACCAAATGATGTGAAGTAACTTTATTAGATTCATGCCATAAGGTAGGTTACGTTGACTTTCTTCCCGCATTTCCTTTGATCGGTGCCTTCTCACGGCTCCATTTCTGGTGTTTATCTACGGCTCCATTCCACGGTGCCTCCTCCGGTTCATGACCCTTTCCTGTCTATCCATTCGGGCGAGGTCCAATGCCCATCGGACCTCGGGTAACGGTTAACCTCATGCTTATGTAAACAATATATGTATGCGGTATTCATGACATTTTCACAATAATCACTACAAAAGCCCATAACGAGATGTAGGAAATACATAATAATGTATGTAAGGCAATAACAATACACACCCCTCGCGGTATGTTTGTTATCCCGTCTACACTATTCACCGGTGCCACGATGTACGGTCGTGTCCTCGGCGCTAGGAAAACTCTAAACGGTGTTATCAAGACTATAACCCGTGTATTCATGATTTCACCATTTTCAAACAAGCGAGAATCTCGGCATATGAACACGGCAATCACATATAGCATACAATAAGCATCAGAGTTAGTGTTACAGTACGCGAACGTACCTTCCTTCCATGTGAATATTAATTTACTATTCACGTATACGATACTATTCACATATACGGAGTACGTCCGTCCTTCGAATCTGACTCTGGAATCCTCAGATATCCTATAAAGGTAATATCGCCTCTATTAATTCACAAACATCATCTCTAGAGATATCTTGGCTATATATGTCCATTTTACCCTTGGATTAATTATTTTCAACTTAATCCTATTTAATTTCGTACAAAACGCTATTATTCAGCATATAGGCTGATTTTTCACATAACTTTGGAGAATTATAATTAATTCCACAGAACTCGAAACGAGGATCCGTAAAATTCCTCGGAATCCTTAGGATGTATAATTTCAATGAAAAATAGTGGTTACTGCCCAGATTATATAAACAATTCCCAGTTTTCGTAACTTCATGCTCTGCCCAGAATTTTCCAGAGCATATAGCCTAACTTTAAACATTTGTATCTCCTAGCACAGAACTCAAAACGACATGCTATAAGTATATTTGGAAAGCTCTATATGTCTACTCTCACCATGAATTTTATAAGAATTTTGGCATAGCATCTTCAATATAAGATACCAGCGTTTTTGAAATTGCTTCCGGGAGTCGCTAACCGACAAAATTTCGCCCGAAACTTCGCTACTTTGACCATAATCTTCCAAAAATTTTGCTATAACTTCTTCCTCATCAATTTTTCGAAATAAAGCCATTTTTAACCATAAAAACATGATAACAAGAATATATTGGAAGATTAAAGATCAAAACAACATTTTAAGCTATAAACTCAAAGCTAAAGCTTAAGAACTAGGGAACTTACCCTTGAAGAACTTCCTCCTTCTTGCTTCCCACTAGCTCTCACTTCTCTCTACTCTCTTTAGAAAATCACCTCTTGGGGTTGATTTTGGTGTGAGAATTATTGAAGGCTAATGCCCCTATTTATAGTAATCTCAAGATGGTTCTAATTGGTGGATTTCAAACTTAACTCAAATCAAACCTATATGTGGATTTCAAACACTAATTGAATCCAATTTTATCTCTCATTCTCATCTTCAAAAACTGACTTCCCTTCTTCATCTTTCTTCCATTCCCAAATCCTAATTTAGTTAGGTGTAAGTTGGTGTTTTTCTTAAGGATTCACTTGTACTTTTGGAATCACAACTTTATGACTTGATTTATGGTATTTTTAAACTTCATTTTCATAATAGTATGAATTTCAAAAGTTTACCAAAATCACTTTGGAAACCACTATGTTCAAGCTTGAATTTTGTTTATTCATAATATCTACTTATATTTGTTACTTAGTTCATGGATTTCAAGATATGATTTATTTTCTATGGATTCTCATTCACTTATGTCTTGAATTCATCCTAATGGTTTTTATCTCATCTTTAATCAATTTACCACTAATTACTAATTATTACACAAGCTTATGTCATTTAGCCACAAAAGTCTTCATGCACTTATTATGGATTATGACGTGTTAAGTAAATATCATGATATTTTGTTTAGCTTTCATCTTTTCATCCACAAAAAAAGCTGCCCCCTCTTTATCATTTAACTTCATTTGTTTCTCATTTCATTTTGCATTTTATCTTTCTTTATGTCTTGATCACAATCCTTAAAAGTCTTTCTTAATTTGTGTGGTTAAGACTTGTTCTAGTTTAATATCTAGATATATTGTTTAAGATTTATGATGCTCTTGGATTTAATAATTTGTGCTATTACCTAGCCTAATTTAGTGGTGAATTTAGCCCCTTTTGCATAAAAATAGGGGAATTAATTTAATCTTGGTAAAAATCCCTAATATTGTGTATTAGATGTTTTTAGGCTTATTTGTCAAAGTATGATTGGTTCTTAAGTCAATTATGATTATTAGAAATTCCCTTAATATTAATCTTGGGTCTTTGTTAGCCTTTAATTATTAATTCAACTCAAATACTTCTTAATTATGCCTTTTTAATTATTTAATTAATTAATTACGAAAATTATAAAAATAATTCCAATTATTGCAATTTTAATTGCCCAATAATTGTTGCTAATTTTCTCTAATTGATTTTGTCATCCTTTGATGATTTTAATAGCTAAAATGATATAATTAAGTTTCTACTTAATTATGATAGTCTTAGGGTATTTTATGATCCCTAAAAAAATTAGAGAATTAAATCTTCAACTATCTATTTTCTAAGAATAAATCAGTTAGAAATAAAATAAGAATATTAAGAAATATTGAGACCACATATTCACCTATTTTAAATGGGTAATATGACTCAAATATGATATTTATGGAATATTATTTATAAATAATTATCCTCAGGGTATTACGGAGTTGTCCTTTTAAAATGCTCATTCTTTGTGTTTTGGTGTATGACTCCTATGCCTTTATTTTCTTAAGTATTTCCATTCATTTCATGAAGACTTTTCCTCCTTCTTCTCTTGCATTTTTGGACGAAAATGAGGAGCATTTTGGGGAAAAAATTAGCTTTAGAAATTTGAATTAAATTGAATGTTTAACTACCCTTAATAAATGCTTTGTGTCCTTGCCCAAATAGCCATCATTTTCCCTAAATAGGTTTAGTACCATGATGTACTTGTGTTTGCTTAATTTATGGGATATCTTCTTCATTTTTTTTTTCTCTTTTTCCTTCCCAAAAACCGAAACATAGGTAGGAGATGGGAGAAAATATTGTTTCTTTTCCAATACTCCTTACATGCTTCATTAATGGTGTACTTTGGGTGAGTTGTTGGCATTTTTTTTCTTCTTCTCTTTCTTGCCCAAAAACCGAAATATGAGAAAGGAGAGGAGAGATTTTGGGTTTTCAAATTTAATCTAATATCTCTTGCATTTTTAGAGAGGATGATATAAGTTAGATAATGTCACCAAGCTTACATAAGCACAATGTCATTAATTCCACCTTCAAAATTAGCCTTTTATTGGCCCTTTTTTTTCATGAGGACATTTTTTTCCATCCATCTCCTATGCGAATTGGGCCTCCTTTTTGGGCTTCAAGAATTGTCTTTTCTACTTAGCCTAATAGCCCATAATGCATTTTTGGAATTTTATGTGCCTTTCTCTATTTCTTTCCTTACACATTTTGCCCGAGGGTAAAAAGGAAAAATATAATATTTTTTGACTTCCATTGTCATTTCTTCTTTAGGGTTGTCCCTAACTATAATCATTTAATTACACATAAACAAATTATTTCACATCCCCATCTTATTCTAATTATTTCATGCAAATGAATGTTTATCATTAACACATGACTTCATAAAAATTCATATATGCAAATGACTTCACATTGATGCACATGAAAAATGGGGATGTTACAATAAGCATACATGTTATTTTGCCATCCATAATAAAAGAAGCTAATAATTGCTCCCTAATCCTTTTTTATGGGTAACAACTCTCAAAATCAGGCGGTTCAAAATGTTAGTTAAAAGCAATCAATGTGTAATTTATGTAAATTTCTTCCCAATTATACTCTTGTTTAGAAAAATATAAGAGATAATTGGTGGAAATTTACTGCAGAAAGATAAATAGTGACATATACATAATGGAGATAAAATTGAGAGGCCAATTTAAAATCCAAGGTCACGGCGAGACGAGCCGTTTATCATTAACAATAGGTGTCAAGTGGAAGTGCAGTGATGTATGCAGCTGAAGCATCCTAACAAACTAGTAGACTTGAACCTTGTTCCTACATGACTTAATCAATTCGATCAGGCACAATGATCAGATGACAAAATTATTAAAGACCGGCATTCCTTATTTCTATTCAACGACATACGAATTGTTACGTGATTTTGGCTAAGTGGTTGTTAAACAAACAAAATATGTTCCTTATATTAAGGACCACTCCTATGAGAGAGAATGTTCCTTATAAAAATGATAGGAAGGAGAATTAATTTGCAATAGGAAATACACTTGACAGAATACAAATGGCAGTCTATTGGCAACCAAGTACAACATAAGACAATCACACATGATTATTTTTATATATATGAACCAACAGTTGGAACATTCTCAAATGGAGATGCTATTAGGAATGCCTCTACCTATCCCTTTCTACTTGTAGGATAAAGTAAAGTGTAGGGCATATTAACCTCACTAACCCTGTTCCTCAACTTCTCATCTTTATTCTTTGTTATGAGCCTTTCTTCAATCTCAGTAAGCTTCTTCCCAAACCTCTTAAAAGCTCCTAATAGCTTCACATCACAAGTCCAGTCAAGACAGTCTCTTATTCCAAGGTAGACCTCATCAGAAGTGTTCCTTGACAATATCTCAATCACTGATAGGTCAATTAGGGTCTGAATCTTTGGAGTTATTGTCTTCAAAAAAGCTTTCTCCGGGTTCATCTTCATTTCTTCGTATTCTTCTGTTCCTTTTTCACCAAGCTAATTTTTGCTCAATGTTGGACGATTCAGAATATAACCTCCATAAGGATATTGGCCAAAGTTAACAGCAGCATGAAGAGCTGAAGCTGTCCATACGACAATGGTGCAAGATTTAACAAGTTCATTACGTGTTTGCATCTTAGGCCACCATGGCCTGTCTTTCAAATCTCCATGACCAACTTCCACAAGTTCTTTCCACCAAGCTTGTAGTTCAGAGTTTGCTTTACCAGTGTCATCAGTCTCATAGTAGCAACAAACATACTCTTCAACCCATAGATTAATGGCAGTTCATATCTCAAGCTCATCCACAGTCAAAGGGTAGTCCTCTACCACAAGACGAAGTCCATGAGGACAAGTTGGATCTTCAACTAACATTCCTCTAAAATCAACAAAATCAAGTGTCATCAATGCTTGATGAGTAAAACTTAAAGGGTTAATACTATTATTAGCCCATACAATATAATCAAATTTTAGTTTTTGTCTTTGTAATTTCAAATCGTGGCTTTTAGTTCTTATAGTTTGTATGAGGAGTTGGTATAAGTTTAATGGCCCTAACTTATAAGGACTAAAACTAAAACTCGTTAAAAGTATAGAGATCAAGACAAAATCTCATAGTTTTGGTTTTTCTCCCTATACTTTTAATGAGTTTTGCTTTTGATCCCTATGCTTAACAATGGTAACATTTCAGTTAACGCGGTTAAACTCAGACCAAGTCCTTCTAAAACAAGAGAGACTAAAAACTACGATTTGAAATTTCATAGATCAAAATCAAAAATCTATCAACTAATTGAAGGACCAATATAAGCGCAAAGTTAAACGTGTTTTGGATACCTTTTGATAAGGTCAGCAGGTAGGGCTTGATCAGGAGAAAACTAGTTCTTGTAAACCATAGAAGACATCTTAATAGAGTATTTCTCAGGTAAGAAAGATAACTCTATAATGCCATTTGCATTGATCAAAGCTTGTCGAGCCAATGCATTGATATTGATGGTGTCACGAAAATGAGGATGAGATAAAGAACACTTAATTGCATGTTGGTTGCTACGATGAATGGCTCAATAAGTTCATGCGTATTTAGATTGTAAAACACACACTCTTATTAAATAATAAACTCATCATAACTTGAGTTTGTATTTATTAAAATCTTATTATATATACCAGTGGCTAACAAGCTGATGTAAGCCTAAGTCGTTTACAGTGACATAAGCCATGGCCAAGAGCCAAATGGTGGCCTCAACACCTTGGTTTGTAGGTAGAATCACCTTACTAATGGCACCGAGTTCGTCTCCATAAGGATGAGGTAAATTTAGTTCAATGGCCAATGGCCTCAAAGTTCCATCTTCTTTCAACAAAAAGATAGTTCTTGGGGCGTAAGCCTTATTTCCAGTGTCATTGTTTATGCGTCTCAGATATGGCATGAAGGAGTCATGGGGGTCTAATATGCACAATTTCTTGCTGGAGAGTGCTTGTCTCAGACATGTGAGGCCATGAGATAACTATTCATTTTTTATTGTGATTACTCATAAGATTAATTATAACTTACCTATCCACAGTGGGTCCATTCATGTCTTTCTCCAATTGTTCTTTGGTTATTTTGCTGGTTTGGTCACCGTAGAGATTAGCATCTAGCTTGATTTTTGGGGAAAACTCCTGCAATTAATTTATTTAAGAAAATTATGACAATTATTACAAACATTACCTGTTGGGAGATTAACTAAGTTCAAGGGTTAGGTTGAAATAAACTTTGTTTTTTAAGAAAATATTTATTACCATATTCTTTAATACAAAATTGAAATATACGTCACTTCTTATTTTCAAAAGACTTAATCATCTCATGTTGGTGGCCTATAAAAAATGAACCATTTACTCTATTTTTTATTTGAAAACATGAATCACGAACATATATATATAAACACACATAATATTTTTAAGATTTTTAAGATTTGGGTCTTCAGGTCAACTTACTTGAAGAGCCTGGATTAAGCAAGGATTCACACCAACAAGCATCTCCCTCGCAAATTCTTCATCACTCTTCCATCAGGAAACATTGTCTGCACCAAATGACATTTATAAACCATAAAATGTTTTTCAAGATCATTACTTCTCTATATATGTTAACCGCTGAGCTTTGTATTTGAGGCCCATTCATTAAACCAAATACCCCATTCGATCTTTAATATAAGACATATTTGGTGAGTTAATCTTGTCCTAAATATAAGATATAGTTTTCATTGTAATGTCCTAGTTTATGTTTTACCAGAAACCCTGTATATTATGAAATATTCAATAAAATGGTAAGATTGAATATCCATTTTGATATTATTTATTTATTGAATATTTGCTATTTGGATGAATTTGGTCAACGAAGACAACAAAACTCAAACGTGTAAATCGAGGCAACAAACACTGAAAATCAACATATACGATGTCTCCTCAAAAACCATGCAACACCCACATAACAAAACCCCAACACAAAACTCAATTACAACATAAACCTCAATCACAACAAAACCACAACACGAATTTCAATAACAACAAAATCTCAACTTCAACCTCAATAAAACCCCAACACAACCCCAATGACAACCAAACTCCAATACAAAACCTTGTGTCAAGTTGGGCTTTTAATTTGGTTATGGACTTTGGTCCAAAATAAAGAAGGAAGAAAACCAATTGGACTTTGGAGAAGGCCGAAGGTTTTCAGACCAAAAGCAAGAATAAAGGAAATGAAATTGGGCTTTTAATTGAGTTAAGGGTTTAAGACCAAAATTAAGAAGAAAGAGAAAAGGCAAATTGGGCTTTTTATTGGATTAAGGATCTTGGCCTAATAGCAAGGTGATGAAAGGTAATTGGACCCTTGGAAAGGCCCAATAATCACGACCTAAAAAGAAGCAAAAAGAAGCCCAACTCACACATACAAACCCCCAAAAAACCGCGTCCCTCCCTTCACATACACACACAAACACATACTTGAGATGTGTACACACCAAGGTTATTAAAATCGGACCGGTCAGTGAACCGGTCGGAGTACTGGGTTAAGGGTTAGTGGGTCAAACCGGGACCAAACAGGTAAGAAAGTAAAGATTTTAAGATTATTAATATAAAATTATATTAGAAATAATTTTCGATAATGGCTACTACCCGGCTAAAAAGATATCTGATGCTACATGTCCATTTATTAAAAGGAAACATGTCCATTGAATAAAAGGAAGTGGGAGTGATGTGACACTTCTTCAACAAAGCCTGCAATTCACTCATATTTGTCCTTTCAATATTAAATTTCAATCACAATTTTCGAGCTGCAGAAAATCCTCCAATTCCAACTTTAGATTTTCCATCTTCTTGTGAAATTACTCTTTCCTCCCTCAGATCTGCCTTATGTCTTTCTACTCCTAGGGACAAATATGACTACTCCATTTGAATATTAGGTTGATTAGCTGTGGCTCTTTTGTGTCGTGTTGCCTCCTTCCTTTCTCTGTCTTTCCCTAAGCTTTCCCTTTCTCTCTCTCTCTCACTCAAGCGTTCAGCCATGGCTTACCACCCTAAACGTTTTCGGTCTGAGCCTGAATCATTCAAGGTGTTTCTCTTGGCTGGCGACGGTTTCTGTGGTGGTGAGGGTGGAGCTCGCCGGCAATGAAGATTTATGGTGACGGTGAAGCAAAGGTCACCGGTGAGGAAGGAAGAAGAGGGCGAAGGTGGAGTGGAGAGTCAAAGGTTTGGAGATCACTATCCGCCGGTCTATTTCTCGCGTCTCCTCTCTCTGTTCTTAGACCCTCTCTTCCACAGTTTTTTTTTTAAAAAAAATACTGGGTTGCTGACCCCGGTTTCTGTGATCTTCCGAACCGGTTGCATGGCTGGTTCGCCGGTTTTCGGTCTGAATCGGCCGGTTCGGTCCGGTTTAATAACCATGGCACACACACACACTTCTCCATTGACACTTGGCACCCATCACACATGCACTATCCCACATGACACAAACATAAACCAATACTACCTCCCTCCCAAATCAGATCACTCCCTCCCTCTCATTGGTACGGTCACACAAACAAGACACATGTCACACACACATGCACGGATGGTGCCACTTGGCATCCATACACCCTCCTACATAACACAATTCCCCTCCCTTCTTTCATTGCATTTCTGCAAACCTTCCCCCTCCCCACAAAATCTGATTCTCTCAACCTCCTCCCCTCCAAACCTCACGCATTCTCTCTCTCACACACCAACAATCATCCTCCTCCTCTCAACTCCAACTGTGACCCCAATTCTCCCCTCCAAACACCAATCTTTATCCCTTCCACGGTCAGCCTATTCTCCACACTCATCTTGAAGTTTTAGCTAGAAAGATCAAGGAAAAATGAAGAAGGAATCACAAAGAAGATCAAGGTAACAATTGCATGTGTACTTGCAATAATCCCTTTCTTCTTCTTGCATGTTGTGTTTGATGAATGATCACTAACATGCATGTCACACCCCAAGAATTAAGAAGTGACCAACCCGGAATATGAGATAATTCACATTCCTTAAGCCTTAAAGCATATAGAATTTCTAATACTTATATATAAAATAAATATCATAAATATATTTTATATAAAAAAATTCTTAACTTTTGTAGAAATTTCATAAGAGTCATCCCTACAAGCAGGACCTCCTAAAAATTCTACAATAGGCCAATATTGTCAAGAGGAGCTCTACTCCTTATCAATAAATACAAAACATGCAAATTAGGAAAGGGTCCTATCTATAGCATACGTGGAGCACTTAAATTACAATAATAAATACATAGGTGTGAATTTACACAAACTGGGAATTTTCAACATGACGCTTCAACTTCAAACAACAGTGTGGACCTTCAATGATCAGCAAGAGGAGCAAAGTCAATCGCACTATCGAGACCAAAATAATTTTCCGGTGAATAACGTCTTATTTATAAATTTGTAATGAAATACTAATGAAAATAATTTAAACAAATTTAACTTTAAATCATAGCGGTATGGAAGTCAACTTCAATTTCTATAGTATACAATCATAAACATAAGTGAAACTATATAAAATATCGTTAATCAAATAAATCCAAGTACATAGTAAAACATTTGATTTAACATGATCAATTTAAACCATAATTCTCAAACATCATCTTTCCGTAAGACCTCAACCCAATGGAATAACAAGTGTTTCAAATTCTACATCATATGATCATAATTAAAAACAGAACTATATATAGGATCATGAATCAAATAATTCAAAATACGTAATAAACCATTTTGTTTAACAAAACTAGTTTAAAACAGTAAATCTCAAAGCTCGTCTAAACATAGGACTTCTACAAAACGGATGACAAGCGTGAACACGCAGTCCACAAGAGAAAATAATCAAGCGTGGCATAAAGGCCACGAAAACAAGCGTGGACACACAGTCCACAAGGGTAAATAACCAAGCGCAGCTCGAAGCCACGGAACAAGCGCAACATGAGGCTACGAAACAAGCGCACGTACAAGACCCACAAATAACAAGCGTGAGAATGAATCCCACGAATATCAAGCAAGCTCGAGGTTAACCATGGTGCACCAAGGACTAACAGTACTGCTATTAGTAACCAGCGTTCTGTATTCTGTCCCCTCAAAAACGTTTTCAAGCATGCTTGGGGTAAATTTTCCTTAAATATACCAAACTCTTCCTTCAACAAAACTCGAGAAGGATATTGCAAAATAAAATACCCCAGCATGAAAGTTCACAAGAAGGCCTCAAACACAATAACAATAGTTTGTAGCTGAATAATTCACAACATAAAATGTGAACCCAAAAAAAAAAATTATAAATAACAAGTACTAAAGATATCAATGGGACGTTATTCACTCACATGGTGAGTTCTCATATATATAACTTCTTAAACATTCCTTAAAATTCTTTTCTTGAAATGCCCTAATGCAGAAAATAAAAGTTTATAACCATCATGAATTCAAGACCATATCCAACTCAAGATAAAATTATAAGTGTAACACCCCATTTTTGAAAAACGGAATAATGTATTTTTATCAGAGTAGAGCATCGGAGCAAATAAGTGAGAAACTGATAAGTATTAGAAATGTTAACCATGGTGTATCTGGCTAGTTATAATATCCCATAATTCAAAAATTAGCAATATACATCCCAAAATACAACTAAATCTCCAGCCGGTCCTTATGTGTGCTGCTTACCCTTGTCTTCGGTCCACGGTCCTCCAGACCCTAAAGCTATGGTAAGAACTGAGGTCCAATGCCCATCGAACCTCAGGTAACGGTTAACCTCATGCTCAAGTAAACAATACATGTATGACAGATATTTATGACATTACAGCAATAACCAACACATAAGCACACAGCAGATGTAAGGTTAACATAACAACAGTACATAGCACACAACACATGTAAAGGTACCCATGTCTGCACTAACCAGTGCCACGACGATCCCTCGTGTCCTCAGCGCTAGGAAAACTCAACGGCATTGTCAAGACTATAACCCGTATAAAGCTGAATGTATAAGTAGTTATCTAAGACAGAGTCTTAGTCACGGTGCATGTCCGAGAATTAGTCCTGTCCATGACCCTATGAAATAATATATCATATATAAACATACAATAAGCATCAGAGTTAATGTTACAGTACGCGTCCATACCTTAGTCTGTGCAGATGGCGGTACATCTGTCGGTTCGGTACGACCCTGATTTTTCCCGGATATCCTATAATAGTATTACCGCATTATTCTCTTATAAATAATATCCCGAGAGATATTTTAGCCACAACTGACCTTTTTAACCCTGGTGGATTTGTTATTCCAATTATATCACTTTATTTTTTTTTAAAAAAAACGCTGATTTCAGCATTTCGAGCAGACTTTTCGCTATCTTTGAAAAATCATAACTAATTCCAAAAAAATTGAAACGGGGATCCGTAAAATTCTCCGGAATCCTTAGGATGTATATTTGTGAGGAAAAATAATTTTTTTTCCCAGAATTTTTGAATCATTCCCAGTTTTCGTGTTTCCAACCTCTGCCCAGAATTTTCCAGAAAAACGTAGCCTAATGAAACTTGGGAAGTATGTTGTCTCTAATTTTAGGAATTTTTGGATTATTTCCTTGAAAAAATAGAGAAGCATAAATAAAATATTATTAAAAGCACTTTATGGCCCATGATTTTTAATATTTTACATACGGATATAAAATACCAATGTTAGTAAAATAGTTGTGAGATAATAATTAATCCTAATTATGAAAATTATCAACAATTAGTAAGTGGCTAATTAAGTAATTAGTAGCTAATTGTTTAGATTATGATATAAGTAAATTAATTAGTAAATAATTAATTTAAGGGGAGAAATTCGAAATTATTAATTAAATAAATAATAAAATATTTTATGCTTAGAAAAATAAATAAAAATAAAAGAAAAATAAATAAATATCTAGATATTTTGAATAAAATAATAATATAATTGGTAAAGAGCCAACAGACATTTGAGAATGGATAGAAATAAAATCCTACACCAAAATATAGGGATATAGTCTAAGTCATCCGGACTTTTTATAAACAAGTGGAATTTTATCCCTAGTAAGTGGTCTCAAAAGTCATTTCAAAACCAACAAAAGTAATTAGAGTACCGATAATTAAGATAAGGCGATATAGTGCTAAAAGTGACTTATAGAAAACGCACCGTGTTTTTCAAACCAGGGATATGGTTACTTAGATCAGATCATATTACGAACCGATTTTCTCGCAAGAAGCCGGTTCTATCGGAAGTTATTTCCGTAAATCGATAAGCGTTGTCCGAAAATCTTCGGCATAACGGAATACCCTTAATGGGATCAAAAATATAGTGAAACCCAGTAGTTTTAAAGAGAAAGAATGGAACTACAAAACCTAGTTCCCGAATTTTTGAGATTCGCAAAATTACGCGATCTCGACACCGATCGGGGGAAGCGCTATTGCCGGTAAGTCAGCATGCATGACATCATGCATGACATCATCTTCTTCTAGAAGGATGATGTCAGCACAAGAGGTGTATGGACAAGATGAAGCCATGTGGCGAAGTGCGATCCGACGGTTGAAATCCGATCCAAGACATTTGATGAAATTCCCACCTTGTCCCTCCTCTCTTCTATAAATAGCAAGCCTTCCTCTTCATTTTTCTCCACCCCTAAACCTCATTCTAGAGAGAAGTTAGAGAGAAGGAAGAGCTCTCGGGAGTTCTAGCAAAGCCGGGTAAGTTTTTCTGGCCCCTAGTCTTAAGCTTCCTGTTTTATTCGGTAGAGATGCTAGAATTGTCTTTAATTTTTCAAGATAGTCTAGATATCATATTTAGGGGTAAATATGATATATATTTCAAAAATATGATGAGGGAAAAGATCTCACAAAAATTCGGAGAGATAGAGCAAAAAAATAAGTTATGGCGAAATTCCGCCGATTAGGATTCAAAAAAGGCAAAATGGTAATTTATACCTAAAATGCCCGTTATACTGCTAGAAGTTGATAAATGTTATCCTTATAGGATATCTGATATAATCGAACAATAGTACCGCCGTCGTACCGCTATTTCACCCGCTGTCAAAAAATATCGTTTTCCGTAAAACGTACCGTAGTCGACAACGAAGGTACGTTCGCGTACTGTAACACTAACTCTAATATTTACTGTATACTTATATGTGATAGACGACTATACGAGTGAATTGTATAGTTAACTTTACATGAGATGTGTACTGTTAACGTAGATAACTTTACATGCGAAATGTTCTGTTAGCATAAATAACTTTACGCGTGAAGTGTACATTGTTATATTAATCTTCCCTCTCGCTATATACTTATGTTTTGATTAATGCTATGATGTCTTCCATATGTTGTTTTCATAAATATGAGGTTAATCATACTCCGAGGTCCGATGTGCATTTGACCTCAAAGCATTTAAAATAGCTTCAGTGGTCGGGAGGACCGAGCGCCAAAGATAAGGGCAAAGACGCTTAGAGTCTCAAATGAGGATTTCTTTTGTTTCCACAAAGCATGAGTGTTGCCGGAGACACTTCGTTGTTATTTACTCTAACTTTGGGAATTTTTATCTCCTTGCTCAAGACTCAAAATGACACATACTGGGTATATTTGGAAAGCTTTAGATGTTTACTTTAACCATGAAAAATGTCAGATTTTAATAAGTTCATCTTCAACATAAATCATGGCCTCTATGAAACTGACTCTGGAAACTCCTAACCGAAAAACTTTCACCAGAACTTCGCTACTTTGATCTTTAACTTCCAAAAATTTTGATCCAACATATTTCCCATCAAATTTTTGAAATAAAGCTATTTTTAACCATAACACATGAAAATAAAATTGCTCTTGGAGATTTAAGATCAAAACAGAAATTAACTATGAATTTAAAAAAAAACTAAACTCAAGAACTAGGAACTTACCCTTGAAGAACCTTGCCCCTTCTTTTTAGCTCCAAGAAAACTCTCACTCTCACTCTCTTAATCAAAGGATCAGAGGTATTTGTGGTGATGGTGTGAAGAATTTGTGAAGAGGTTGGATGGCTATTTATAGGGAAAGTGCCAATGGTTCAAAGGTAATTAAATGGGTTCAGATTTTACCCTAGCCATTAGATTAAAAGAACACTTTTTGACACTTAATCTCCACCGCCCAAGGCTTGGTCGACATGCATAACCTAATCAGCTAATTTGTTGTGCATTTAGTTATTCAAATATCTTGTATTATTCAATGATTATTTCATGAAAGAAAAAGAAATCTCACCCACACAACATGCTGGCCGACATCCACTTCCTTTAGTCATTTAATATATTTCTATATAGCCAAATGTTACTCATTCAATTTCATTGTGTTTTTAATTATCTAATTGATTTAATCATTCAAAAAAAAACCCCCATGTGCAGCGCCTCTTATGTTGACTTTAGGGGATGTTAGTTTAATCCTAATTAGCCTCCTTAATGTAGTGGTTAATGTGTTATTAGGTACAATTGCTATGGTATGATTGGTTCTTTTAGCTAATTATGCTCATTAGTAATTCATTTTATGCTAATATTGAATCCTTATTGGTACTTGATTTTTAATCAAGTTAGAATTTCCCTAATTGATGCTTTTTAGTTGCCATTAAATTAATTATACAAATTTATACAATTATCTTAATTAGTGTAAATTTAATTGCCCACTAATTGTTGTTAATTTCCTTTATTTGGTTTAGGTATTTCCATAACATTTTATTGCTCTTTTTGATTATATTAGGACTATGCTTTAATATGATAATCTTATGGTATTTTATGATCCCTAAATGAAAATTAGAAAATTTGGTCTTTGGTTAACTTAATTCTTAGAGAAAATTCCCTAAATTAAAATAAATAAGTTACAAAATTTTGAGACCACATATTCACTTTTATTTAATAGGTATTATTTATCAAAATATAATATTTATGATAAATAATAATTTTTTTGGTATTACATAAGTATCCCTAGCCTCAAAGCATACTTTAATGAATCAAGGCATTAACCCCCTTTTCTTGCAACTTATTTAGCAGCATATTAACTTGTAAGTACAATTCCATAGTACCTAAAAGATGTATCTTTCCTTGTTTTGATTCTAGCGACTTTAAATATTTAAGTAGATAAATCAAGTTCCATAGATTTTATAACACCACTAACATCCTTATATAAAATAACATAGCAGATATCAAAATTCCGTTCTTTACATCAACCAACACTTTTTATGCATAATACTCATCAATTCATAAAACATTTTACTATCAACCACTTAACAACCACATGACCCTGACACGTTAAAGTAGTTTCACAAAAGTCCCAAAGTACAATTCCATATCAAAATTTAAGTTAAGAATTAAAATAGAACAACTTCTAAATCCATAAACTATCCACCATCATTTTCCAAGGGTCAAAGTAATCTTTTAACATTTTCTATAATAAATTTCTTATCAAGATTTGTTTTAAAGCAAAACATGACACAACTTCTATCTTCTCTATGAGTATCCTTCTTAGTCTAATGGTTTCATTAAATTAACTCTTAACTCCTTTCTTTTCTCTCAACCAATAGCAACCAGCATACATGCACATATACATTTTCTTCTAGAGGCACATTAATGAAAGGTTGATATGCTCTAGTTAACCCAATAGTAATGTAAAAGCATCAGAACATATAAGCTTCTTTTGTACAATAACCAAACTCCCCTCTCAAGATCCATACCCCTTACAAATCATCGTCTTTCTCAACAGAATAATCCTTTTTTTTTTACCACCAAACAGTTAAAAATAATAATAATAATAATTTCAACCCATCAATCTCCAAATATACTATCAGGCCGTAAAGAAAGAGAAATTTAAAAGCCTTAACTCATCCACACATATGAAGAAAAAATAAGGAAGAACATTTTGAGCTTACCCCACCCACACAGCATTACATAGCAACCAGAAATAGGTAAGAAGAAAGAGGGCTTTAACTATCCAACAACATAAGCTTCACATGTAACCAATCGATGCAGCGGACAAGAAAGGGAAGGAGTGACAAGACTAGCTGCTACCCACACCCACAAGATAGCATCAACTAGAAGGGCGACGAGAGAGACAACAGCTTGAAATCTCGAGCAAAGAAGGAAGGCGATTGCAACCCTCCCCGACGCTTGCGCACACCAGCAACAACTTGAAAGTTTGAGGGAAAAAACGGAAGGGAGGCAAGGGACGGCAAGGGTTCAATTTTTTTCAGACTCTAGAGACTTCTTCCCCTTTTCTATTCTGTAAGCCCAGAAGAATTGAGGGGGAAAAAGAAAATCTAACGTTCTCTGTTTTTTTTCCCCCCTTGTATGTACAAAAGGGAAATTCGGTAATTTTGGGAGTTAACACATGAAAGAAATATTTTGGTAGCACTTCTAGGATTCACACTAAATACACAAAGAACATAGGACCACAACACCACTAAGCCACTAGCTTCTCTTTGCTACCAAACTACAATAAATAGTTCAAATGTCAATACTTATTATTATTATTATTATTATTATTATTATTATTATTGTTATTGTTATTGTTATTATTGAGGGCTATTACAATGCATGTGATTTTTCTAAATTTGGATGAAGACTTGATGTCTTCATTGTGTTTATTTCGAAAAATGGAGGGAAATTATAGTGGAAAACAATTTTTGGAGTCAAAGGATTAAAATAGCAAAAGTTGTTTAAAAAAAAAAAAAAAAAAAAAAAAAAAAAACTGCTGAAATTATGTTCTGGAGGCAGTCATTTTGCATGCGGTTTTTGAATGGGTAAATGGACTCCAAAAATTGTCACATTTTCAAGATTTGAAGTTCACACAAAGAGCTTTAATTTGATAGGTATTTTGTAATTTTTTATGCAAGGAGATATGATTTTTACAAACTGACCTAAGATTCTGGAAAGTTAAATCTAGGCAAATAACATGTGTACAACTTTTAAATATGTAAATGTAATCCATAAAATATGAAATTTTCTAGATTGAAAGAGGACGTGTAGAGATTTATTTTGATAGGTATGGGTAATTTTTGGAGCTATGTACAAGGAGTTATTGATTTTTTATGTTAAGTAAAGTTTTTGGAAATTCATATTGGATAGTAAGGGAAATTTTGAAAAATGGGAATTATCTAACGTGTTCTGACTTTTGGAGTTATTTTTCTGTGAAAGTAGACTTAACAAGGAACACGTGAGTTTTTGGAAGCACACTGTTTTTTTTTTCATTTATTTATATATTTTCAAAGTTTAATGAAAATTCTGGGAATTTAAGGTTAAGTCTAAAAGTGGTAAATTAGGGTAACTGGAATTTATAGTCTAATAAGATAAGGGTTAAACAAGGATTAACATGATAATTAAAGACTCTTTTATCATGTTTATATATAAGTGTTAAGTAATGGTCATAATCCCAAATTGATAGGAATTCTCGAGTGCGCATGCACCATGAAGCACATGGACGTCGTTGATGTTACAGAGTTAGGTAGTAACTCTAATTCTCTATGACATGTGTATGCTTATATGTTAATTACCATGATTGTGGATTCATGTCTTATACGTGTGGCTTGTTATATTCAATATTATGTTTTTTTAGCCAATAGCATGTGTTTTCCTATGTGCTGAGGAACTCAGGACCAGTAAGGTCCTACGTTTATTTTTCCTATGTGTCAAGGAACTCGAGATTGAAAAGTCCTGCGTTTGCATATTTTCCTCAGGTTGAGGAATTTGAGACTTGTAGGGTCATGTGTTTAATTTTCCTAGCACAATGGAATTTGGGACTCGTAATATCATGTGTTTATATATCTTTCCTAATAAGGATTCGGGACTGGTAAGGTCCTGCGTTAATTTTCCTAGCACTGTGGAATTTGAGACTTGGTCCCACGTTGTCGGACTTGCAGGGTCCATTCACATCTAACAAAACATGCATTTTATATTGTTATTTGTTGTTGTGCGTTGATGCTGAATTTATAAATTGTTATGTCTGAATTGTGGTATTTAATTTTCATATATTGTATACATTACGTATATAGATTAACATGTTACTTTGAGATTCAATTGTGAATCTCAAATTTGCATAAAAGTTGAGGTAAAGGATCAGGTAAGAAGAGGAAGTCAGTGCTGTGAAGCGGAAGTGGAAGAAGGTGGTACTCAGGAAGAGTACTTTTATTTTGTATATATTTTTGATATATTTGGATAGTTGTATAAGGATTTAAATTTTAAAACATATTTGGGATAAATGTATTGTAAATATCCTGATGGAGATTAAGTTTTCAATTATTACCAAGTTTATGTTATTGCATAATATCAGTTACTCTTTCATCCAAACCGGATTCACGCTCTCTATTGCGTAGTAATTCTGATATAGGACGGTAGTAATAACGGTGTGTTACATTCATGTTTGTCAATCTTTTCCTAATTTACCTCTATTGATGCTCCCTCAACATCATGAAAGAGGAGAGGGAATGAGAGAATTAAGAAAAATGACTGGGGTATTTTAGAAAATTCTTATCGTATTAGCTAACTTAACTAACTTCAAACACAAGACCTTTATTTTTCCTTTTTTGATACCAAGTCACACCATTCCAGTCTATACAAAGTTAAATTCTTCTGAAAATATATATATATACACACACACACACACATATATGTATAATACCTATAAACTTATCCAAAGTTAATTACATAAATATGTCCTACACTTATGGCTTAATTAATACTCCTCCAATCCTAAACATAGGATAAAGTTTGTAGTTACTTTGCCCTACATATATTTTAAACCAGTAACTAATTAGGATGATACCTTTGATGACTGAAGGAGTTGGATATCTGAGAAACTGTTCACCATCAGTTCTGAAAAGTTCAGAGAGCAATGGGATAGGCAATCTGTCACTGCAATCCTTAAGCAAGTCTTGTGAGAGCTTCAATCCACCACTATAGAGATCACGCACATTATCAAAGTCTTTGAACTCATTTGATAATCTAAATGCAGATTCCAATAAAGGCCTCAGATTTTGGGCCACAGCTTTGAGCATATATGTCAAGGAAGTCTGATAACTGTGTGCCCAAACCTCTCATCTCTTGGCACGTACGCATCAAAGTTCCCATCTAAAGAACCAAGGCCGCTCTCAGTGCTTGGATCTGTACGTTCAATTATTCAACAATTTAAATTATGAAACAAAACTGCAATTACCTTTGTAGCGTTCTTTCTATTTGCACTCCGGGCAACATAAC
This sequence comes from Acacia melanoxylon, assembly GCA_019022615.1. NCBI lineage: Eukaryota > Viridiplantae > Streptophyta > Magnoliopsida > Fabales > Fabaceae > Acacia > Acacia melanoxylon. The sequence continues at coordinate 14,538,591 of JAFJYJ010000003.1, read as the reverse complement.
AACTATATGCAAGCAATACACATAGCACATACATGCATATCATAAATATCAGAGTTAGTGTTACAGTACGCGAACGTACCTTCGTTGACAATACTTTAGGTACGTTTTACGAAAAACTGTATTTTTGACATCGGTGCAAACAAAAGCAACAACGGGGTACGACAATGGGTACGATTATCTCGATATCCTATAAGGATAATATTTATCAATATGTAGCAGCATAACGGATCTTAGGTACAGAAATAAATACCATATTTATCCCCTAAACATGATGGAATTTTAAAGATAAATCTAGCACTTCTTCTATATCTACCGAAAGAACTACCAAAGCTTAAAATAAGGGACCGAAAAACTTACCCAGGGCTCCGCTAGACTTTCTCCGGGCTCCTCCTTCTCTCTAACCTCTCTCTTATTTCGAAATTTGGTGTGGGAAATGAGAAGGAGAGGTGCTTCCTATTTATAGAAGAAGGGAATGGCATTTCGGTGATTAATTCAAACTTTATCATATTGATTTTGAGCCGTCGGATCGCACTTGGGACAAATGGCTTGATCTTGGCCCTCCCTCTCTCTTGGCCGACCTCCTTGCACTCTTCCCAAGGTAAATTGATGTCATGCATGACATCACACACTTGCTTTATGTGCCAATACCGATAAAGTTCCTAGTTCGGTGTCCGAAACGCGCAATATCGAAGAATCTCAAAAATCCGATAGCAAGGCACTGAAGTTTTATTCTTTCTCTTCAAAACTACTTGGGTTAACTAAATTTTTGACCCTGTTACGGGTATTCCGTAGTCTGCTGAAGATTTTCGGATAAACGTTGTCGGTTACGGAAATAACTTCTGGAAGTGTCAGCTTCTGGACAGAAATTCGCTGGTTCGTAATATGTCTTGACCTAAGAAACCTAATCCCTGGTTTGTCACAACTATTTCGTTTTCTATAGGTTCTCATTTGTACTATCTGCCCTTCCCTTTATTTATCCTGTCTTTTAAATACGCTGTTGGTTTCAGAAATGACCTCGGAGACAGCTCACTCCGGGATAAAATTTTACTGGTTTACAAAAAGTCCAGATGACATAGACTAAATCCCTATATTTTGGTGTAGGATTTAATTTCTATCCATTCTCAAATGTCCTGTTGGCTCTTTACCATATATATTATTATTAAATTCCAAATATCTAGATATTATTTAAAATAGCCATAACCCTTTTCACACACAAAATATTATTCAACATTTTTCATTTATTTTTTATTATGAATTTCGGTTTCTCCCCCTTAATTTAATTATTTACTAATTAATTTACTTATATCTTAATCTAAACAATTAGCTACTAATTACTTAATTAGCCACTTACTAATTGTTGATAATTTTATTATTTAGGATAAGTTATTATCTCACAACTATATTACTTACATTGGTATTTTATATCCCATTTATATTTATCTTCTCTATTTTTCCTGAAATAATCCTCCAAAATTAGAGACAACATACTCCCTATGTTTTTGTCATAAACCTTTTGTTATAAGGGGGAAAAAAACCAATAGCAGATAGTTGCTTGTATATAACTTGAAGAAATTATGATGAAATTAGTGTTACCAGATTTGTTAGGTAGCCTGCTACTTCTTCCTCTACTAGGATGACGATAATGGCTAGAGCCTCTAAGACTCAAGCTAGGGTTTGTTTGGTATCAGGATCACCAAGATTGTTATAAGTGGCATAATCATAGATTCTATCCCATTCTTTCCACTTTGAGAATCCATCTCCTCTTAAAGTGTTGAGCTCTTATTCTCTGCATTTGTTTGACTTGGTAGATATGCCTGCAATATGATATTATTTCGCCTAAATTTTATTACGAGTCTCACACTGCGGAGGCTCACGAGAGTAATATGGTTTATAAGTTCAGGTATGACTTTCTCATTCAACATGCTAGTCTTTTGAGATAGACTCTCTTTTTTAAACTTGTGTCTATAACTTTTTTTAACGTACCCTATTTGGTGAAGAAGATGCAATGGCTTTTGTACTTGTTATTGGGATAAATCCAAGAGTTACAAACAAAGTGGATGGAGGCATGATTGGGGATGTCATCAAGTGTCAAGCTCACAAGAAAGAACTCATTTTGAATATTGTTGCTTATAACAAATGCTCCTGGCACCCAAAATTTTCATCGTAATCAAAATGAACACTGCATGCTGCTTGCCCTTCCAACAACGTTGGCGTTGTCATAATAAACCCTTCCAATGGTGCAGCCTTTCCAAGCTTCCCCAAACCATTCCCTGCTCACATTTCAAAGCACACTTGAAATAATTTTGTGATTTCATAACCTAATTGGTATAGGTTTCATCTTGTTATGTTGAATTTGACCCATTTATATATAGTCATGTACAAAATAGTGAAATTAATGGCGATCTTAATAATAGAATTCAAAATTTAAATAGAGAAATGCTACTAGAGTTATATGTGATCAGAAAATACTTAATAAAATAAAATGGAAGTTTTATTGCTCTGCTAAATGTAAACCTGTAATATTATATGGTAGTTAATAGTGAGCCTTAAAGAGACAACATGAATATAAAGTAGGGATAGCTTAGATGAGGATGTTGAGATTGATGTGTGATCATACAAGAAAAGATATGACTCATATCAAACATATACGAGGAAGAGTTGGAGTAGCATTTATTGAAAAGAAAATGGTAGAAAATCATATGAAATGGTTCAGATATGTACAAAGAAGGCTATCAAATTCACCTGTGAGGAGTGTAGATTATGCAGTATGGAGTCCTCTACAAAAGAGGCTGAGAAAGGCTGAAGAGAACATTCAGCAAAGTTATTGAGGGAGGCCGCCTCTTGATCATTAATTTTTCCATAGATTTAGTTGTTAATTAAACACAATGACGTGTGTGATTTATGTAGTCGACCCTATCTAGTGGGATAAGGAGTGTTGTTGTATAGTCATGTAGTTAGAGAGAGAGAGAGTGATACACAAGAATTTGATTGTTCATTAAAATAAAGTTATATTGTTCACACGGTTACAGTGAGAGATGTATTAGAATATTTGCTAATTTGGAACAATGAACTGAGGTATATAGTATCAAGCTAAGTGGATTTAAGCTATTTTGATAGAAAAATTAAAAATATTCCTAAGATAGACTTAGTTCTATAAAATCCAATAAGAAGGAGAAGAACATGAATGAGAAGTTAATAACGAACGAGGATCAGCTTTGGTAGAACTAATCATTTGAAGAGGGACAGCCCCACCAATTACTTGATGAAGACCATCAAAGACACAGGTAACAGCATCAATACCCAAGTTGATTCCTGCTTTGACGTTCAAATTATTGAACTCAAGAACCTTCTTGCTCATCAACATCATTGTTCCTTTGATCTTTTCCTTGTTCTGACAAAAAATGTCCGAAACAAAGTTCACTCCTGAACTCAACATCTTCCCCTTCTTAACAGTAACTAGAACCAGAATAATCGAGGATTGATTAAAGCAATTCTCAGACAATCAATTTTCTGAATCTGTGGGACGAAGCAGAGCTAGACATGGTGGGTATTTATAGAGTGGGAGATGGTGAATAGAGGTAGGTGATGATGAATAATGAAATATTAGTCATTAATATAAGATCTCAGTTTATTTAAGATCTTATATATTAAGTGAGCCGTGTGGGGTTTTCAGTAATTTCAAAGGGTTCTCTGATGTATTTCTCCATTTACAATACAAAACGTGCCTTGATATTGTGTTTGCATGAAACAGGGGATGAGATTGATTACGAGGGAATTATTTACATCAAAACAAGCCAACCAATGTCTATCAGAGTAGAAAGGTTATCTATCTTTTCAAGTAATAATTAATATTCCTTATATATATATATATATATATAAAATTTTAACTTCTACCTACTTTGCAGGAAGAGCTTCGCATTCTCAATATTTTAAGGGTTAAGATGCAAATTTGCCAACCAACCCAAGAAGCATCTGGCACAAAAAATAATTGAAGGTACCAAAATTACCAATCAACAATTAATAAGTGAAAAAAAAAAACACACAATTAGGTGCAAATTTGCCAACGAACTATTACCCCATCACTGTCTTGATGTCTTCGTCTTCCATTGACTGTCACAGTGTCGGCAACGTCGACGTCTCCAAAACTTCCATTATAAGTATGCAGCTTCAGGGCGAGAATCACGTACCGAAACCAAATCCAGCAGTCCACAGCTTTCGACCAACACGCGCCTTACACCCTGGTTCTATCCCTCCAATGCCACAATGCCTACTCGCATGGGTCTCATCTCTGTTGGTGTTTGCCTTATCCAACAAGAAGGCTTAACCGCTCTTTTCTCCAGCGTCTCCACCACCATCCTACGCCAGTGCCTCATATTTGTGATAGTTGTTTTTTTTTAATAGTAATTTGATAAAAAAATTCACTTTTTAATTGTTTATTGGTAATTTTGGTACCATCAATTGTTTTTTGTCGCCGATACTTTCTCCCTTAACTCATATTTTAATGTACCGTCCAATAAACTTTTAATACCACATGGGTCTTTATCATAAGTGATAGAAGGAATTTTTGTCTCAATATTTTATTATGTTATTTTTCAATTTGTTGGAAAGAGAGAAAGAGAAAAGAGAGATGTGATAATGGTTTTTATAACTATATAGTCTTCAAAATTCTAAAATTTTTTAATGGTTTAATTTCATTTGAGAGACTTGGTATTTACCTTTCTTTTTTCCATGATGGTCTTTTTAGTCAAGTTGTCAAGTGATAGATGATAACTTTCTATATATATATATATATATATATATATATATATAAATCATGTGATTCATTTAGCTTCTTTTTCAATTAATTTTATTTTTAACCCTACAATGGCCAAAATTTGACCCAAGCTTGAAAAATGCTAACACACTATCAAGTCCCTTTTTGTTTGATGCATAAAATGGAGTTTAAACAAACTTTAGCTAATGGAAAAGAGGGTATCTTTTATACTCTTAAATTAAAAAGTAATTATTATCAACAAATTGTTAGTTGAGGTGGTAAGGCAACTCACCCCCTGAGGAAGAGAATACAAGTTTGAATTCCAAAATATATCCTTGTTAGGAGAGGTGAAAACCATTTGCCTTTTAAACCTCAAGGGAAAAACCCTTAATAAAGAAAAAGTAATTACTATAGAATAATTAAAATAAGCATAAAATGGATATTTTGTGTACGTTGTTGTTGTTGTGGCAAAACAAGGTATTTATAAAAGACCCCTTTGGGGTTTCAAGTTGGAGTTTCGGAAGAGTCACTTGTGTTGGGAAGGAAAGCCACAAAGTCAAACCACTAGAAGAAAATATTTTAAAAAAAAAAAAAAATTGATCCTATTTCTGACATTAAAGAATACGAAGTTCCATAAAAAATATTTAATATAAGTATAAATGTATGACGATGAACATAAAATTGTGTTTTTTCAACATGGCATTTTATCATTGCAAAATATATATTTTTTAATTCAAATAAAATAAAATTTACTAATCTGGTCATTTTTAATATATTTTACCAACTAAATTGATTCTTAATAATTTATCCTTAATTTTAAAAATAATTTAACCAGGATTCATAGCTTGTTCACAAAATCAAATTAAGCAATCCAGCAAGTGATCTATCCAATGATCTTTTATCGGGATTCATAGCTAGCTAGTCATGTTTCACATTGCAATAATTTCAAGTATATCTAATAAAACTCTAAATATTGAAAAATTCAATAGCCAAAATGTTTACATGACAAATGACATACATAAAATTTAAATATTCATATAAACAAAAAATTCAATTAAGAACAAATCTCTTGGCGAGCCAAAATGTTTACATGACAAATGACATACATAAAATTTAAATATTCGCCCCGAAAATTCCATAAAACCAAATTAATATATCTATTGAATATAATAACATAAGGTAGGCTAATCGTGATCATTTTTTTGGGTCATGTAGATCAAGTGGAATGAATATAATAATATGTTAAATCCAAGTCAGATAAGAATATAATTAAGAACAAATCTCTTGGCTGCAATGAGAATGGCTGACTCAAGGAAGCTATATTTAGCTAGTTTTAAATATTTTTTCATAATTTTTTCCATTTTTAAAAATGAATACGTTAATTAAGCACGTTAAGAAATTTTATTCGTTTTAGTTCATAGATAATATTAAAAAATTAAAGATTTAATTAAAAAATACGCATACAATATATATAGTGGGCAAGTGGTGAAAAAAATTGATGTATTACGCGTATTGCGATTTGAAAATCTGAATTATCCCATTTTAATTTAGACTATATGAAACATAATATAATATTATCATTAAAAATGAACAATATAAAATTTAGTTTTTGGGGAAGTTATGGATAAGTTCTTTAATATTTACAGATATGCACCGCAAATTTATGGGGGAAAAACAAAACTCTCAAGTACGTACCTAGAATCCTGATTTTAATTAATTACTTCCTCTGCAAGATGACATAAATAATATAATGGCTAAAGTATACTTTAGTCTAATATAATTCATCAATTAATTTGATAGGTCAGAAGATTCTTGCAATAAGCAATACGAAATTAAAATAATTTGAGCATATAATTAATTATAGGGATAAATGTTTTAAATGCCATGGAAGTTTTCACTCAGGAGCACTGGTAAGACGAAAGTTTTTTTTTGGACCAAAAATGCCACGGAAGTTCACAAAACGTAGCAATTTTGCCCCAACGTTAATTTTGACCGTTAAGTTTAATCGAGTGCACACGTGGCATGCCACCTCATCAATCAAAAGTATCAATTTTGCCCTGGAAGTTTTCATTGAGGAGCAATTTTGTCATGGAAGTTTTCACTAAGGAGCAATTTTGCCCTGGAAGTTTACAAAACGTAGCAATTTTGCCCTTCTGTCCCCCAATATTAAATTTGACTATTAAATCAGTCAAAGACCACACATGTCATGCCTTGAAAAGGTCGAACTTGGAGTCAGAATTTCCTTGAGATGTTGAGCTCAAGGCGGCCAGAATTTGTGAAGCCAAACTGGTCAAAGGGACTGAAAGGTCTATCGTAAAATCCAGAGGAAGCATCACTTATGATCTAAGCAAATGAAATGCAAAATGAGAAATGAATTGTTCCAATAATTGGTTCAGTAAAACAAATCAATAATTGGTTCAAATAATATTTCTCGTTTTGCGTTCCATTTGCTTAGATCATAAGTGATGCTTCCTCCGGGTTTTCGATGGACCTTTCACCCTTTCGACGGTTGGCTTCACAAATTCTCAGCCACCTTGAGCTCAACATCTCAAGGATCTCCTTCTCTGACTCCAAGTTCGACCTTTTCAAGGCATGACATGTGTGATCTTTAACTGATTTAAAAGTCAAATTTAATATTGGGAGATAGAAGGGCAAAATTGCTGCGTTTTGTAAACTTCGGGGGCAAAATTGCTCCTTAGTGAAAACTTCCGGGGCAAAATTGCTCCTCAGTGAAAACTTCCGGAGCAAAATTGATACTTAACTCTTATTTGATTAATGAGGTGGCATGCCACGTGTGATGAGATGGCATGCCACGTGTGCACTCAGTTAAACTTAACGGTCAAAATTAACGAGAGGCAAAATTGCTACGTTTTGTAAACTTCCGGGGCAAAATTGCTATGTTTTGTGAACTTCCGTGGCATTTTTGGTCCCAAAAAAAACTTTCGTCTTACTAGTGCTCATGAGCGAAAACTTCCATGGCATTTAAGACCCTTATCCCATTAATTATACCTCTACTTTCACGATAACATTGTTGAGAGTTTTCACATCTTTCTAAAAAATTTTATAGTGAAGATTTTGGGTTAATACAATGTTTGTCTTTATAGTTTGTCCTTCTTTTAGTTTTAGTCCTTATAATTTTATACTATAGATTTTAGTTCTTTAAGTTTTTTTCATCGAAAATATCAGTGCTTATAATGTTTCTATTCATTGCTGCAGCACTGGTACCATTATGTCTCATGAGAACTAAAACCTATGGGTTGAAATTATAAGGACCAAAATCAAAATAAAGACAAATTATATAAACCAAACATTATATTAACCCTATTTTTCTTACCTCACTAATATAAATCCATTAATATTCAAACCCATATAAAAAAATGACGGGTGACATTTTACAAGGGTGAAAGCGATTATTATTGTAGTGAATATCGTATGCTTAATATAGATGAGAACAGATCTGTGAAGAGTTATTCTCTTTTGATTTGCACTATATTATTGATATCTTTAGCCATCTACGCATATTGTCGATATCTTAGAATGAAGAAATATAATACTAAAATTTTAATTTTTCCCATTTGTCATAAACACTACCTTGACCAATTAATATCCCATTTCCATTTGTGTGTATAGTATTATCAAGTTTTCCATAACAACAAAGCTGTTATAAAAATGTCAAAGGTAAATATGAAAAACACAGTAGAAGGAATTGAGAAATGTAGACATGGAGGGTGGAGGGTGGAGGGAGAATTCTCATTCATATAGCTTTTCCATAAACATCTAATTTTCGGTATAAAACCATTATTGTAGGTGTTCAACCCTTCCAAAAGTTACAATATCATAAGCAGGAGAATTAATCTAAGTTATGGTACAACATGAATAAATTGGAGTTGTAATAAATAGTATAAAGCCTTTAATTAATTTAGGGGTTATATGGCATAATGTCCATACAATATGAGATGGAAGATCAAAAGCCTCATTCTTGAATGTTATGAACATCCACACATAATTATAATATTTATAACAAAAGCTTATTATTATTATTATTTTGCCGTAGGAAGTACACTTGGTCGAATACAAAATACAGCATGATTATGAAACAGAAATATAAGAATCAGACATAATTATTCCCTTATGAACAAAAAGTTCAGAAGCATTTTCAAATGGAAATACTGTTTGGGATGCCCCTACCTGTGAGCCCTTCTTCACTTGTAGGATAAAGCAAAGTGTAGGGCATATTAACCTCACCAACCCTGTTCATCAATTTCTCATCTTTATTCTTCGCTATGAGCCTTTCTTCAATCTCAGTAAGCTTTTTCCCAAACTTCTTAAAAGCTGCTAATGCCTTCACATCACTTGTCCAATCAGGACTGTCTCTTGTTCCAAGATAAACCTCATCAGAAGCGTGCCTTGACAATATCTCAATCACTGATAAGTCAAGTAGCGTCTGAATCTTTGGTGTTATTGTCTTCAAGAAAGCTTTTTCTGGGTTTGTCTTCATTTCTTCATATTCAGGAGTTCCTTGTTCAGGAAGAAATCTTCTGCTCAATGTTGGACGGTTCAGAATGTAACCTCCATAAGGATATTGGCCAAAGTTAACAGCAGCATGAAGAGCTGAAGCTGTCCATATGACAATAGTGCATGATTCAATGAGCTCCTTACGTGTCTGCATCTTAGGCCACCATGGCTTGTCTTTTAAATCTCCATGACCAACTTCCACAAGTTCTTTCCACCAAGCTTGTAGTTCAGAATCTGCTATAACAGTGTCATCAGTATCATAGTAGCAAGAAACATAGTCTTCAACCCATGTCTTAATAGCATCCCAAATCTCAAGGCCATCCACGGCAAAAGGGTAATCCTCTACCAAGAGACGAAGTCCATGAGGATAAGTTGGATCTTCAATTGCCATCCCTCTGAACTCCAAGAAAATGAAGTGTTAATAAATACTGCCTTCAGTTCTAAATGTAGGACCTAGTTTGTATAATGGAAATTGCACTACAAACTAGGACTATAGAATGTAAGGTTTTGGGCGTTACTTTGACTCAGACTAAGAGTTCAGACTATATACCCACATGCCACATGAATCCGAATCATGAACTAGACTCTGATTATGTTACATAGCAAATGCATCAAAGGAAGAGAGATGAGAGAGGTTTTCTGAGAGGGAGAGACTACTTTGGGTTGTGGGAGTTATTGATTAAATGAAAAAAAAAAAACAACAGATTTTCTTAATCCCTCATATCCCATGAATTATTCACTGAAGGTCGTTATTAATTGTTTTCCTTTTATTTATTTAAAGGGTTAAATACCATTTTTGCCACGGAAGTTTTGGTTTTGGAGCACCCAGCACCCAGAAGTTTTGTTGGTATCATATTTGCCCCGGAAGTTTACAAAAAAGGAGCAAATATGCCCCGAAAGTTTTTTTTAGGAGCAAGTTTGCCACAGAAGTTTTTTTTAGGAGCAAATTTTTGTAAACTTCCGGGACAAAAATGATACAAAAAATGATCAATCCAATGGTCAAGATCAACCGATGGGCAAGAAGGCTACGTTTGTAAACTTGTAGGGCAAAAATGACTCACACAAAACTTCCAGGTGCTGGGTGCTCCAAAACCAAAACTTTCGTAGCAAAATTGATATTTATCCTTTATTTAAACAATAAAAAAACAACTTCAACCACTTACTCAATTAGTCTCATGCCCTAATCCACTAAAGGTTGACTAGGTAGGTATAAGTATACCCTAGTAAATAATAGAGGGCGGCCCAATGAACTTTGCTCTCATGAGGTGGAGAAGGTAAGATGCACGCATCCTTACTCTTGGGGGTGAAGAGAATATTCTCAAGATTTGAACCATGACCTCTAAGTCACATATAGCAGTATTACCGTTACGCCAATCACCCTCTAACCCACCAACACATGTAATGCCTAAATCAAAATAAAACATTTTTTGGATTATTACCTTTTAATAAGGTTAGCAGGTACTGCTTGATCGGGAAAAACCCAATTCTTGTAAACCTTAGAAGACATCTCCATAGCGTATTTTCCAGGCAAGAATGATAGCTCTATAATGCCACCTGCATTGATCAATGCTTGGCGAGCCAGTGCATTTATATTCATAGTGTCACGAAAACGAGGATGAAGAAGTTTGTGAATTGGATGAAGCACACTCAATTGCCTGTTCGTTGCTATAATGAATGGCTCAATAACTGCATGCGTATTTAGCCTGTAAAACACATTAATCTTAATTAATAAACTCATCAATATTTCAAAATTATCTGATAAATTCTAAAAGGTTAAATATATATACCAGTGGCTAACAAGTTGATGTAAGCCTGAGTCGTTTACAGTTACATAAGCTTTGGCCAAGAGCCAAGTGGTAGCCTCAACACCTTGATGGGCAGGTAGGATCACCTTACTAACAGCACCATGTAGGTCTCCATCAGGATGAGGTAAACTTAATTCGATGACCAATGGCTTCAAAGTTCCATCATCTTTCAACAAAAAGATTGTTCTTGTTGCGTAAGCCTTATTTCCAGTTTCACTATTTATGCATCTAAGATATGGCATGAATGAGTCATGGTGGTCTAATATGAACAATCTCTTGCTGGAGAGAGTGCCTGTCTCAAACATATATATAAAGCCATGATATATATATTCTAACGATTAATTATCACTATTTTTTTATTATTCATACGATTAATTATCACTTACCTCATCCACTGTGAGTCCATTCATGTTTTCCTCCAATTGTTCTTTAGTTACTTTGCTGGTTTGGTCACCGTAGAGATTAGCATCTAGCATGCTTTTTGGGGGGTACTCCTGCAATTAATTTATTTATGAAAATTGTGACAATTATTAGGCCATTTAGTTAAGTGCGTTAGGTTGAAATAAACTTTTTTTCGTAATATTTATTATTTAATTAAAAAAACTGATGTCATCATTTTTTCAAAAGACTTGATCATATAACGCAGGACTATACGAAGTGAATCATTTAATTTTGTGTATATTTTTGTTTGAAAACGTAATGAATCACATGTATGCATATAATATTTTTTTTCTTAAGTCAGTTGAAAATGAAGTTTAACTTTTTTTTAAGGAAGGCCAAAAAAAAAGTTTAACTTCTTAAGATTTAAAATTAGAGTGTTCTGAATAACTTACTTGGAGACACTGAATCAAGCAAGGATTCACACCAGCAAGCGTTTCTCTTGCAAATTCTTCATCAGTCATCCATCCAGAAATATTTTCTGCACCAAGTGACACAAACCATAAACCATCTTTTCAATTGCATAACTTTTCTATGTTGAGCTTTGTGTTTGATTCTCCTTGAGGCTCATTCATTAAACCAAATAAGTTATACTCTTCATTTTTTTTTTATTACTTTAACATGTCAGACTTCTCATTCTTATCCTTTAATATTCTAAGACCACATGCTTCCAACAAAAGAGCTTGTTTTTGTTTTTGGTATCAAGTCACATCATTCCAGGCCATTCTGAGGTAAGCTCTTCTGAATTTTTCTGTTAAATGTATATATAAAAAAAAATTATCTTTAAACTAATCCAAAGTTACTCAGTTATGAGGATAAATAATGCAGGTTAGCCCACAAGTTAAAAAAAGCTCGTCTCACTATATTGGATAAAGAGAAAATTAGAAGGAAAAAAAAGTAAAAGAGAAAACTCTTGAAAATGGTAAAAAAAATTATCATTTCTAAAAAATTTCATTCTTAATATTCACTCTCCCTATTTTCCTCTCACTTTCCTCTCCACCTAAACATAAGGTCAAAGTGGGCTGACATCACCCCGAGCTTGCCAAGAGGCAGGCTAGCTCGTAGCCCGAGTTGCGTTGGGCAAGTAAGAGCTTAAAAGACCTCCTTTAAAGTGGGTAATGTTTTACCAACTCGACCGGCAGGTTGGGCCTGTGGATATAACCCATATTTTCAACTCTACGTAAGGCTTACCTTTGATGACTGAGGGAGTTGGATATCTGAGAAGCTGTTCTCCATCAGTTCTGAAAAGTTCAGAGAGCAATGGAATAGGCAATCTGTCACTGAAATCATTAAGCAAGTCTTGTGAGAGCTTCAATCCACCATTATAGAGATCACGAACATTATCGAAGTCTTTGAACTCATTTGATAATCTAAATGCAGATTCCAACAAAGGCCTCAGATCTTGAGCCACAGCTTTGAGCAAATATGCCAAGAAGTCTGATAACTTTTTGTGCCCAAACCTCTCATCTCTTGGCACATAGATATAAAAATTCTCAATTAGGAACAGAAGCCTGCTCTCAGTGCTTGGATCTGTATGTTCAAGTATTGAAACCAAAAAAAGATATAAACAAACAAACTAATACTAATTAAGTGCTTATAATAACTTGAAGAAATTATAATCAAATTAGTGTTACCAGATTTGTTAGGTGGCCTGCTAGTTCTTCCTCTACGAGGATAAGGATAATCATTAGAGCCTCCAAGAGTAGGACGAGCTAGGGTATTTTTGGTATCAGGATCACCAAGATCGTTATAAGTAGCATAGTCATAGACTCTATCCCACTCTTTACACTCTGAGAATCCATCTCCTCTTAAAGTATTGAGCTCTTGTTCTCTGTATTTTCGCAATGGTGCTGGTGTTTGACTTGGCAGATATGCCTGTAATAGATTTAATATTAATTTCTTTATTATCCTAGAAAAACAAATAAAGAGACCAAACATTTTATTGCCTTGCGTGGTTCAATAAACTCTTTTTATCAATTTTGAAATTTGGAATATACTTCTTAACTACCCCTATTTAGAATCTCATTATCTAATTGCAACTTGTTAAAAAATTACTATGGTCCTTATTAATTATTTTGTTTTTCGAAACTACCCCTATTTAGAATCTCATTAACTAATTGCAACTTGTATGAGTTGTTGAATTGATTTCTCTTTTCAAACTTGTGTTGATAACATATTTATATACCTTGTTGGCGAAGAAGATTCGACGGGTTTGGTACTTGGTATGAGGATAAATCCAAGAGTTGCAAACAAAGTGGACAGAGGCATGATTAGGGATGTCATCAAGTGTCAAACTCACAAGAAAGAATTCATTTTGAAGATTGTTGCTATCACAAACGCTTCTGGTACCCCAAACTCATCATCGTACTCAAAATGAACCCTACAAGCAGCTTGCCCATTCAACAACGTTGGCAATGTCTGAATAAACCCTTCCAACGGTGCAGCCTTTCCAAGCTTCCCCAAACCATTCCCTGCTCACATTTCAAAACACACTTCATCACTTGGTAGTTTAATTTCATCTTGTTATATGTTGACTTTGATCCCTTTATATATAGTATTATAGTAGTCATAATAGTTTGAGAGACAAAGTGATGCATACACAACAATTTGGCTGTGCATATAAATATTAAGTTATATTGTGTACATGATAACAATGAAAGGAGGAGGAAAATCTTATAAACAGCCAATCCGAACCAAACAAGTGAATTATATTTTATAAGTTTAAAGTAACCTCTATTTCAATAATTTAGTCTTTTGAGATTAGGCTCTCCCTTTAAACTTATGTTCATAACAAAGATGTATTTGATGAGAGCTTGATGTTTACAAAGACAAACGTTGAGGGTTTTGACCAATAAGAAGCTGAGTGAAGAGCTATGGATAATTATGATATTATTGAGTCCTACATTGAGAAACCTTACAAGTGAAACATGCTTTATAAGTTTATAGGGCTCTCCTTCTAAATGATCTAGTTTTTTGGATTTATTAGACTTTCTTTTTAAACTCGTGTTCATGAAAAAAAAAAAAAAAAAAAAAAAAAAAAAAAAAAAAAAAACTTTAGTGAAAAGTTAAGAAGAACCAACCAGGATCAGCTTTGGTGGAACTAATCAATTGAAGAGAGACAGCTCCACCAATAACTTGATGAAGACCATCAAAGAAAGAGGTAATAGCATCAAAACCCAAGTTGATTCCTGCTTTGAGGTCCAAATTATTGAACTCCAAAACCTTCTTGCTCATCAACACCACTGTCCCTTTGATCTTTCCCTTGTTCTGACCAAATATGTCTGACACCAAGTTCACTCCTCAACTCAACATCTTTCCCTTCTTCTGATTCTTAAGTGCAACAATAATAATAATCGACGAATATTATGCAACTCTCACACAAGCTTTTCTGAAAAAATGTGTGGCACAAATCAGAGCTAGGCTTAGTTGATATTTATATTGTGGAAGGTGAATAAGCTTGTGATGATGAATAATGAGATAAGCTAGCGTGTGGGGTTTTAACTTTTATGTAAAAAGGGCCCCACCACGTATGCAAATTGCAGCCATGAGGAAAATAGGATTAACGATTCTAATTAAGTTATTATTGGTGGGCTTATTCTATATTAGTGTCGAATTTTGACTCATTTTTTAACTCCAATTTGTATTTATCGGCACTCGCATGATTATTCTATTCCAACATGTATATTTTCATTGAAAGTTATGATTTAGATTTGTGAATACGTAAGTAATTGGATAAAGCTATGAGGAAAATTAAAGATGCATATGATAAATATTAAAAGTTAGGCAAGGCTATTAGATGTCAACTTAAAATCAATATCCATTTTAACATTAACCAAATGTCATAAATGTTTTGGCTCACTTTAATTTGTATTGCTATATTCATAAAATTGTTATTGATATTTCATCTAAAACCTTATTATAAGGTATACTCTCAATTGCCCTTTTATAAGGAACATTCTTTTTCATAAGGTGGTTTTTTTTAAGGAGCTAATTTTATTTGTCTGAAATTTTAAACTGATCATTTTATTTTTTACCCCTTATTAAATATATGTTATTTATTATCTCTCTACGATCAATTTTCACCCATTATCTCTTATGTACACTCTATTTAAATAAGGGCAAAACTGATAGAAAGGTAGATAATTTACATATTTATTATTTTTAACTAAAATTTTGAACTGTGTGATTTAGTAGTTATTCCTTATAAATAAGCATCGGAGAGTATCTTATTCCAAAAAAAAAAAAAAATAATCTTTTTAGTAAGAGAATAAAATTTATTTTTAAAAAAAAAATAAAATGATTACACTTGTTATTAAAACCCGTCTCTTATAAAAAGAAGGGCTTAGAGACAGAATAAAAAACACAGAACAAGAACAATTAATATAAAATTAAAACAAATGAAGAACAAGAACACTATAAATAAAATTACAAAAAAAAATCCATTGTCTATTTGTTTTTATTTGTTCGATTTCTTCGTATCAAAAAAAAAATTGAAAAACTAAACAAGTTGGGGTATTGGAAATTTAAATCAAATGAAAAAGGGGCCGAGTATTCAAATAAGACTGTGGAACTGGAAAAACAATTGAAAAACTAAACAAGCTGGGATATTAAAATTTTCAAATGTGATTAAAATGGCTAAAACAAGGGAAACAAGTGCATATACGGCTAAAAGTGGTGACCACGATCACCTAATCCACCATGAGATTTGGAAAACAAAACTAACTATGAGAACGAAGAAGTAAACGAAGAAGTAAACTGACAGCTCAAACATACCTCATCGGATTTAGCTTCTCTCCTTCTTTATTTCCATCCGTTACCACATTTTACTTAAAAAATATATAATGTTTTGGAGTAAAACAAGGGACGATGAGAACTTCTTTTTTTTGGGGGGGATAAAAGTATTCAGCCCTCTAAATTTTATTTTCAGTAACATTAATTTTTAAATCAGTAATTTTTAATACACTTCACGTCCTAAAATATTTTTCAATATCATCTAGTTTTAGCAAATTGTACTAAAAAAATACTTTAAAACGTACCGTTGAATGTTAATGAAAAATATTTTAGGATCTTGAGTGTGCTAAGCATTAATTTAAAATACTGAATGCTATTGAAAAAATATTTAAAGGGAATACTACTCCCTCTAGTCATTAATATAAGACATAATTACCTATTTTGATTAAATTAAAGAAATTATTTAATATAACATGTTTTTTTCTAAAATATCGTAGTCATATATTTAATATAAAAATCAACTCTCAAAATATGTTACTATAATAAGGAGTAGAGGATTTTTTTTTATTAAAAAGAAAAGTGGTCACCCTAACTTATTTTTCTCAAAACGGTTTAGTTTCGAGGTAAAAGAGGTGAATGAACAGAAAAAGAAAAGGAAAGAAGCAGATGACATTAAACATAAAAACACACTAAAACAAAAACCATAAAACCAAACACAAAATAAACGCATAGCAACTTGAGGAGACTCTCAAATTTAGAAAGCCAGAAAATTACCCAAGTTTATATGCTTATTACGAAACCAACCGCTCAAATCACTGAATAGTGAATACAGGAATAATAGGCACAAAGGGACCCATGTGACAAAATCTGAAATTTAAAAAATAACACCTTGAGACCCAAACAGAATTGTTAACCTTAAAATGGCAAAAATAGCGCCTTGAATTTGTTTTTCCTTAGTTCATATATAACATTACATCCCTTTTCTAACCTACAATGGCAAAAAAATTGACCCAGCCTAAAAAGAAAATGCTAACACCCTCAAGTCCCTTTTTTTGGTAGGCAACAAGCAATTAGTTAAAATGGTAAGCATCTGTAAAACACAAATTCTAATTCTAAAATAGACGAAAAGGGCTTTAGAAAAAAGAAGATTATTTGTATGAGGATGAACAAAAATATTGCGTTTTAAATTGTAAAATTCGTTAAACGCTGCATATATATTATCATTGCAACATATTCAATTAAAACATAATTTATGTTTAATTATTCTAAAGTTATTCACTTTTTACATGTTACTAACTAAATTAATTTTAGTAATTTAAAAAATCATAATATAATCGGGATAAATAGTTCATATATTCAAAGTAATTGAGCAATCCCGCTAGGGACTTGGTTTCAATGCTAAGTATTGTGTTTAGTTCTCACAACTCATCATATATGGATTGTTATATCTAATTTGGATGGTTCTATATCTGAGTTTTTAAAAGTCTATATTTTTAACAAAAATTATTTTAATAAGTATAGAATCTAAAATAAAGATAATATGTTTACTAATATTCTTTCAAAAATTGAATTTTTATTTTAAAAAAATCATCATTTAAAAAAAATCAAATCTTGACCATCAAAAATCTAATCTAGATGGCTTAGATACGATGAGTTGGAAGAGCTAAGCAAGGTTTTTAGCACTGAAACCATGTTCCCTAGCTAGTAATCTAGGTTTGATTTTTAATCAAGATTCATAGCCTGTGATCTTGAACATTGCAATAATTTCAAGTATATCTAATCAAACCGTAAATATTAAAAGTTAAAAAAAAAAAAATCAAGAGCCAAATGTTAACAATTACAAGAAAATAATGACTAAAATTTAAATATTCACCCGAAAATGACATAAAACGAAAATTAATCTCTTAAATATATTAACCCTTAAGGCAGTTTAATTAAACATGACCTTTTTTGGGGTCATGTCACTACTAGAAATTTCAGATTTTGCTACGGAAAAAATCCGTAGCCAAAACCCAAAAATCCGTAGCAAAACGTTTTTGCTACGGATTTTGCTACGGATTTTGTCCGTAGCAAAATATGGCGTCGCAATTGCGGCGGATTTGCTACGGATTATAAAATCCGTAGCAAATTGCTACAGGATTATCAAATCCGTAGCAAATTGCTACAGATTTTATAATCCGTAGCAAATTGCTACGGTTTTATAATCCGTCGCAATGGCTACGGATTTCATAATCCGTAGCAATTGCTACGGATTTCATAATCCGTAGCAAATCCGTAGCAATTTGCTACGGAAACAATCCGTAGCACATTTGAAATTTTGCTACGGATTTTTTTTCCGTAGCAAATTCAATTTGCTACGGATTTATTTTCCGTAGCAAATTTTTATTTTTTTATTTATATTTTTAAAAAAATTAATAGAAAAATTGAATACAAATAGTAAAATAATGTACCGTGAATATATTAACGATAAAAAAGAGTTTACATAGTGAAAACACAATATATATATATATATATATATAATCCGTAGCAACAAACAAATACAAAAAAGTAGGCTAAGCAAAGATTGTGATCATCATCATCACCAAGATGGTCATCATCACCGGAGTCGGCCCGGACCAAAAACCTCCGTCTTTCGGAAGGGACATCATTTGAAGCTGCATCTCCTTCATCATCTCCGCCTTCATCATCTCCGCCCGCCGATTCATCTCTCCGTCTCATCATCTCCCGTTCTGCCGCCCCAACGCCCGCTACATTCTTGTTCCATAAGCATCTGCGCGCCTCATCATCTCCGTTTCTGAGTTAGCCGGCTCATCATCTCTCGTTCTGGGTCATCTGTGTTGCTTGCTCCTCCACCAACGACTTCATCCTCTTGACTCATCTACAAAATTGATTAGTACATTTATTATTTGTACTTCATTTGAATGGACAAGAGAATGAAAATTATCAATATCAAATGTATTATGTTTACCTAAAGGAACCCCCGCGGTGCCGGATGAGAGGCGCTTTGATTGCTTCATCGGGTGGCGGACTCACCGTATCCAAAGACCCTCCTTTTCTTGTCAAATCCGCCGGTAGCCTCAAAGAAGAGACTCTCGTTATCGGATATAGAGGATGAGGGGGTCGATCTGCCGCGAGGCTCTCTCCTCATGCGACAAACTCTCAAAGTTTTCCTACAAGCAAACAAATACATAACAAATAAGAAAATAACGTGCATAAAACAAGTAATAAAGGCAATAAATGTCTCACCGCTATTTGTTTCGCCCTTGGGTTAATCCATTGTCTCTCACTCCCTTCGATCATCGGGGAATGGGTCCGGCGAAAGGTAACCCACTCAACCGATCCAGTGGAGCTTCCCCGGACTCTTCCCGCAAACGCAAATGATGACCTTAATTAATTACTTCAAAGTACAAAATATTCAATACGTAAATAGAAAATAACGTGTACTTACAACTTTGCGTTGATGCTCGGAATGGATATGGAGCCCCCGGCGATATGACTAGGTCCCGCCATATTGGCCCTATTTTCCTTATTTTTCGCACTTATGGCCTTAAACTTTTCATTGTTTTCCCAAGTGCCAAATAATTCATCTTTAGTGTCCTGTGGAAGCCAATCTGTCTTGCCTCTCGACCTTCTCAATGAATAGAGCTTTCGACGCACTTTTTAAAGACGCCTCTTGTGGTTAAAAGCTTTTTTCGATTTTCATGATGCTCGAGGCAATGTCATATGCTTTTCCGAAAATCAATAACGAACAATTAGTGCTCCAAATTTTAAAAGTACTTAATTAACACGCATAAAACAAATAACTTACCAAGAACTCGTGAACCACATATCTCGTTGCTCCGTAGGAATCTCTGTCCACGCGGTCCAACAATTAGTGTAGTTACGGAATATTTGGGTCGACATGAAAGTCGCCACCGGATTATCAGGCACAAATCTGAAAACAGAGATTATCATGCAAATATTAGCATACAAACCAATCGAAAAAGAGAATTGTAACATTACGGGTAACTTCGCATGACTTACTCGTTGCCTTTAGTGCGATCCAAAGAAACCCCGTCTAAGGATCTCTTGAGCCCCGATAGGTGTATCGGAGGAACTACCGATTCCCGACGTGGCTCGAGGCGACGAAGTGTGCTAAGGAAGAAATGTGAAATATTGAAGATTTTTGTACATAGATGGTTTCAAGAAACTAAACCTATGTAAATCAATCGGAAAGGGTAAAGTAAACCCGTTGTCCCCTTTGCTTTGTGAATCGGGGGAGTTAGCGCCGGTGACGACGATGTATAAAGTGATGGTGAAGATGACAAATATCCAGACGGGACGACGAAAAATCAAATAGTGGCACGTCCGGGCCGAGCCCTCTGCCTCCATATGGAGCGGTTGGCGTCGTCCTACCCTCTTATAGTACGGGGTCGGGATCGACCACCGCCACGTCCACTACCCGAACGTCCTCCTTGATGCTCCATCTCTCCGAACACTTATAGACATAATGTCAAAAAATATTAAAAAAAAAAAAAGATATTTGGTTAATATGACAAAAGTACTTACAAAGTATGTAGTATAACATATCGTCATAAACAAAGAACTAACACAAATCAACCGGACGATTCATGTTCATCGACATCTACTTGCATGTCCTCATCTCGTACTCTCATAGTCGTCGAACTCGGATTCACTATCGAGAAGCTCATTTCGCCTCATCCTCATCGTCGATTTCTCATCGTCAATTTGTATAGGAATCAACTCTAACTCTACACGAAAATCAAAGAGATTGCTTGGTACTTCGTCATCGAAGATGTTTATGGGCGCACATGTTCCACATCGCTTGGAAAGGTTCACCATACTTGTCATTTGATTCCGGCTCTTTCGACTTTGGTATAATATTTCGTGCTTTGGTTTTAATAACTCCCGTCCACCCTTGGCGAGATGTAGGGTATGGTGTATAGTAAACTTGTTCCGCTTTGTTGAGCAAGGATGAATGGGTCATAACCAACCGTATATCTCCTTGTCCAAAATGGACCTCAATATTTCCAAGTTTGTCCACTTTTGTCCCACGCGGACTTATCAAACCACTCACACTTAAACAGGGTCACCACCTTGTCCCACCGGTAACTTAACTGAATTATCTCAACTAACTTCCGTAGTAGTCGTCTCCACCCCGTCAACTTGGTCACCTCGACAACATACACCGTAATTGCAACATAGTGTACACGTTCGCGTCAACAACATTGCAAATCGATACCCATTGATTATATATTTGTTGCATCGGGTAACTGCTTGTCATTGCAGCTCCATAAGATAAACTCCACGCAACTTCATTGGGATCGATGGATTTTCCAAGAAATATGATCGAAACCATTTTGGAAACTCGGAACTAGTGAATTGATCAACTTGGGACACCGGCATTGAAGGATTTCCGATCGGACCCAATTAGAAAAGTAACTGTAACAAAAAACTTAAGTTAATACTTTAATACTTACCGTAATAGTAAACAAACAAAAAAACTTACTCGAGGTACTTGGCGGCTCTTCACGGTTGTTTAGAATGTACCACTCAACAACTCGCTTATCTTTTCCGTCAAGAGTTGACTTCCAACGTTTTCCCACGACTCGCCCGGAAAATTAAATATTGACTTTTGATCCCTCGTATCACGCATCATCGTTGCGAGGTACCCCTCTCCATCTTGACATCATTTCGGGGGATAATAGTATGACGCAAATTTTGCGGCCTCTTCGACTAGATAAGCTTCGATAGATCCTTCAACGTACCTTGTATTTTTGATCTTGTGCTTAAGTGTGCGTAAAAACCTACAATGGAATATCGAGAGGATATTTATAATCTAAAGTACCATGTAGGTCAATATATATATTACCTCTCAAACGGATACATCCATCTATCTTTGCGGGCCTGCTACCTTTGCTTCGTAGGCCAAGTGAACGGGCAAATGTTCCATTGAGTCAAAGAAGCTAGGAGGAAACACCATCTCTAACTTGCATAGCGTTATGGGCATGCTCGCCTCCGGTGTCGTAACTTTTCAACATTAAGCTCGAAGCACAAATTTCTCTAAAGAACATTGAAAACTCCGTTAGAATAGACCATACATGCTTCGGTAGTGCTTTGAAGGCCCACGGCAACAATCTCGGAAAAAAACATGACAATCATGACTCTTCATCTTGCTCAACTTCACCTCGTGCATGTCGACACATCTTTTCCAGTTTGACGCATAACCGTCGTGAGTTTCGAGATCTTTTACCCACGCAACAATTCTAAATTCTGCTCTTTATTGAATGTGTACGGCGCTCCGGGTTTGGAAATTCGTCCGTGCCATTTTCCGCCAAATGCAAAGCGGGCCTTCTACAAATCGCTTCAACGTCCAATCTTGCGTTGACCGTGTCTTTCGTCTTGCCCTTGGTGTCCATCACCGTGTGTCGAGAATATTGCAAAACACATTCCTCTCAATATGCATGACATCGAGGTTGTGTCTTAACAATTGATCTTTCCAATATGGTAGTTCCCGGAAGATACTTTGCGTTTGTTCCAATGATGATCAATGCCGTACCCTCCCGGGTTCGCTTGAAGCAGCCCTCTTCGACACTCGGAATGTGCGACGACCCTGTCCCATATTTCTTCTCCACTTAAACGACGAGGTGGATCTGCTCGTTCGACGATTCGCGTGAAGTCTTTTCTATTTCTCCTAAACGGATGATCGGGGTAGGAATCGTCGGTGCCTATCAAACCAACCGACCTTGCGACCGTGTTCCAAGCTAAAACCCATGTTACGTTCAAGACATACCGGCATGCGAGCTTTCCGACGTTTGCCCACCACTCAACATCCCATAGGCGGGGAAATCATTTATCGTCCACATTAAGGCAGCCCGCATGGTGAAATTCGACTTAATGATATATCATACGTAAGAACACCTTCACTCCACAACATTTTCAACTCGTCTATCAAAGGCCCGAGGTACACATCTATCTTCTTTTTGGGTTCGACGGCCCGGGGATTAACGCATTAAGGAAGAAAAACTCTTCTCATGCACATAGAAGGTGGGAGGTTGTACGGAGTCACAATGACCGGCCAACAGAATAATTCTGCCCCGTATTGTTGAAAGGAGCGAACCCATCCGAACATAGACCAAAACGAACATTACGGGGATCCATAGCAAAGAAAGGATTCGCCTCGTCAAATTTACGCCAAGCTTCGCATCGAGATGGATGCGTCACAAAGTTTTCATCCCTACGATGCTCCGGTGCCATCTCATGTGAGCAGCTGTTTGTTCGGATGCATACAATCTCGTAAGTCTGGGCACCAGAGGAAAGTACCACATCTTGCTTATTGCATGACGGGTGTTTTTCCTTCCTTTCCCCACAACTTTATATCTGTCATCTCCACAGAATTTGCAATTGGTCACTCGGCGTCATCCTTGTAATACAACATACATCCTCAGGGGCGGCAATGGATTTTTTCACATCCAAGCCCAAGCTCTTTCACCTTTTTTTGGCTTGGTAAAAGTCCTTCGGCAAATTATTGTCTTTGGGAACAACCTTACTCATGATCTGCATCATTTCGTTGTAATTCCTCTCGCTCATATGGTGATCGGTCTTCAAGCTTAGTGTTGCTAGGGTAGCCGATAGCGATGAATATTCACTATTTTCAAAGTGTTCGCAACCTTCCCATAACGGACGCTTGTGCTTCTTGAAGCATTTTATAGAACCTAGCGGCTTCCGGGATGAGGATCCTCACCCATGTTTGATGGTTGAGGATGGGTACCGGTCTCCTCTCCCATGTATGACGGTTCAGGCATGAGTAACGGGATCAAAATATTGGTCGATCGACGGTCCCGCGGCATCCATAACCAACCGCTCATATTGATTAAGGTTTTCTCGATGACTACTGTCCCCGTAATAACCACTCGGTGTCTGTCGGACTTCGCCATGAAATTCCCAACATTCATAATCTCTAATGAATCCCCTTTGACACAAATGAATTCCCGACCGTCTCCGCATCTCGTAAATCTTAAACACTTACATTTGGCACACGGACACTGATCTCCCTTCTTGAATTATTTGAATTCGCCAAAGCAAATTGACGAACACTTCCAAACCCACCAAGAATGCTTGCGTTAGTTCTCTTCTATCGGTTAGACGATTGTACATCCAATTTCTATCATGGTTGCCTTCCATACTTCCTAGCTAGTTCGATTACTACCCTAATTAACTTCTCAACATACCACAAATATATATATATATATATATATAAGTCGCCTCTTATGCCTACCAATTGCCACTTAATCAAGAAAGTGAAAAACAAACACATGCATTGAACAAAGAACATATTCCGGCAAATGCAACCAGAGAATGAGGATAGCATACTGCAACATGGGGACATACGTGTGGAGGGGGCAAACAAAGAATAGAATACTAAATATTTTGGAGTTTCTAACATATATGGGCTTGGTAAAATAGATTATTTATGTATCATTACCAACAAATACAAAATCATAATTTTATCCTATCAAAATCGAAATCCAAATTTCTAAATTCCTAAAAAGTGATACATAAAATACTTCACATGAAATATTTATATACGTGTATTAACTGTGTTTACTTGAAAAAAAATCAATATCATAAATAATAATCATTACACCCAATAAAAAAAAAACTCATATAAACTCCTACAAACTATAAGCATAATTCAAATTGATAAACAACTAAGTGTAGATCATTATGTAATTAATATATTCAGCTAAAGGAAAAACTAAAACAAAAAAGAATACTTAATATCATGTAACTTATAATCTTATACTAACATATATGTTTCAATTATGTAATAAAGTAAATCTAACATAAATATTTCTAAATAATTATATATAAAAAAAACAAAAATACTTCAAGCTAACATGGCGGTGACCAAAACGGAGAAGAGGATGCCGGAGGAGCCCGAGGAGGCAATGGGAGATGAAATCAAGGGGGCGGAGCTTGACGTATCTGGACGGCCGAGCGGCGAGGAACGCGGAGCCCGGAGGGGGCCGGATCGCCCGCCGGAGGTGAGGGACGCCGAGGGCGCCGGAATAGGGGTGGGGCGACCTTGGGCGAAATGGGGGGCGAGCTTAGGGGGCCGGAGCTTAGGGGGAACGGGAGGGCGGATATGAGGGAAGCCCGAAGCCGGCGGGGCCGAGGCCGGGAAATGAGGAAGTGCCGGGTAGGGGGTGGCGAGCGGGAAGCAGAGCGAGCAGGGCGAGCTTGGGGGAAACCGGAGGGGGGCGGATATGAGGGAAGCCCGGAGCTAGGGGGCCCAGAGCGGGCTAATGGGAACGGAGGGGCGGGGCGGAAATGAGGAGGGGCCCAGGGGGGGGCGAGCTTAGGGGCGAGCTAGGGGCCCCCGCTTTGGGAGCCGGAGTCGGGGCGAACGAATGAGGAAGCCGGAGCTGGGGGCGAGCTAGGTGGGGGTTCTGCCGGAGCGAGGGTTGCCGGAGCTTGGGGGTTGCCGGGCCCGAGGTTGCCGGAGCCCGGGGCGAGCTAGGTGTGGGAGGAAGCGGACACGAATGGGAAGTCTCATTAATGAGACTTCCCATTTTGCGACGGACACGTCATCCGTCGCAAAAAGCGGACCAAAGTCCGCGCTTTGCGCGACGGATGGCGTCATCCGTCGCGAAAGGCGGACTTTGGTCCGCCAATGTGCGACGGATGACGTGTCGTCGCCGATTAGCGTGGACCAAAATGGTCCGACTTTGCGACGGATGACGTCATCCGTCGCAATTTTGCTCTTTTCGTTCCTTTGCTACGGAGTGTTAAATCCGTAGCAAAGTCCGTCATTTTGCTACGGAAAATTTTCCGTAGCAAATTAAAATAGCTATTTTCTATTTTTCTAGTAGTGTGTTTAACATGAAACTGAATAAATATAATATATTAAATCCAAGTAAGATAATTAAGAATACAAATTAAGAACAAATCTCTATTGTCTTGGCTGTAGTGTGAACGGCTGACTTTGGGACGATATTTGTAGCTAAGATGATCAAGAACGTTGAAATATTTTATTCATTTTAGTTCAAATATATTATTATAATTTTTTCATTGAGAAAATGCCAAAAAGATTTATATATAGTGGACAAGAGCTTAAAAACAAGGGGAAATTACACCTATGTCCTGAATAAAGGAAAATACAAAAAATGGTCTCTTTAAATCTCAAAATTGCAGTGAAGTTCCCGTGGAATTCTTTATAATATTTTTCATATGTGAAAATACATAAATGTCCCCATGTGTCTGTGTTCACAAGTCCATGAACCTGTTTTAACAAGTCCATGTGCATGTTTTAACAAATCCACAAGACTGTCAGGAGCGGAGCCATGATTTGAAATTAGGGGAAAATATAGAACCTAGTGGAGTTAGCATTTGAAATTAGAGGGAGAAAATTACAGAATTGGACCCAAACTTTTATGAAATTATGCTTTAGCCTTATAAATATTTCAACATTTTTAGTTTAGTCCCTCTATGAGACTTTTTGATAGTGACTAAAGTGAAACTATTTAGATTTTCTGAGACAAAAGCATAATTTTCAAAAAAATTGGGTCAAATTCTATAATTTTAGGTGGGCGGGGGCCACCCCTAGCCCCCCTGATTTCGCCCTTGAAGACTATCTTGACAAGTCCATATGCATATATTGACAAGGTTTTTGACAAGTCCATGAAACTGTTTTAACAAATCCATAAGACTGTTTTGATAAATCTATGTGCATGTGTTGATAAGTCCCTAAACACGTTTTGACAAATTTATATGTCTATATTAACAAGTCCATAAGCTTCTATGGGGGCATTTTTGTCTTTTCTCATTTGAAAAATATTACAAAAAAGTCTCACGAGACTTCATAGCAATTTTGAGATTTTAAGAGATCATTTTGTCTTTTTTTTCCTTATTTAGGATCTAGGTGTAATTTTCCCTAAAAAACAATTGACATATGGTGTATTGTGATATGATGGTGACCATTCGAATTTTAATTTATTCAAGACCATGATCGTGCTACTTTAACTTACATGTGTATCAAATGTAAAACTTCATTATATACATCCAAACAAAAATATAATATTAGCACTAAAAGCAAAAAATATATATAATTAATTATTTTAGGAAATTTATGGATAAATCCTAATCAAAGGATTTATTTACAAATAAATCCGGCGAATATGTGAAAAACATTTATGTGCCGTGGGACTTGAATGTAATCAATTTTCTCCAGGAAATTATACAAATATTCAAGGGCCAATACCCGATGGGGTTGATTGTTCAGAAAAAAATTATTAAAATATTAATATTTCAATGTTCACATACCTATCGTAGATTTATAATTGATGAGACGAGGAGTTAGTTAGAAATATTATGAATAACCAATTTGGAGATTGAATTTTTTTTAAAAAAAAAAAATAAATCACGTAGCTGTCTTAATGATGAACAATAAATTAGAGTGCTAATTAGAATAACATGTTTAAAACTTGTTACAATAAATTATCACTATTAGATATCATTTTTCGCAGAAGAATTCGTTTAATAATCATATTAGTGACTCAAATTAGCTGTAATTTTCTTTGTGACAAGTCTGGTGTTATCACTGAAGGGGCCGGACTCTTGAGGAAATAACAAAAAAGTACAGAATACATTGAAAGAGACTTGTATTAATTAGTATCAAAAGACTTGTATTAATTATCACACTCACCAGGTGAATGAAGTCAACAAAGCATCGGGAAAACGTATTTTAGTAAACAAATGACTGTCGGTAAACCAGTTTTCATTGCCGGGAAAACCAAACGTATGATGAACGCTTCACCTTCTACCTCATCTCGTAAAGGCAAAAGCAAACAGATTGATAGAACAATCGATTACATACAATGCAAAAACAACAACAGACTAATGGGTCAGCAGAAAATAAAAAATAGAGAAACGTGTCAAAACAAAAAACTTATAAAGAGATGGAGCACTTTCATATGGTTCTTCTTCAACATCAACGCATAAGGCTTGATTTAATTTGATTCAAGGCATGTTTTTTATGGCTTCATCTGTCTAAAACTGGACCACGCTTTCAACCCTGCAATTGTTCTAAGCAAGTGATATCAATATTGAGGTCTATATCGATACCCATGCACATGCGAGTTATAAATTAGAATTAGGTGGCGAAAATTATAGAATAAACCTATATGTTCATGAAATTATATTTCAGCTGCATAAACATTTCAATATTTTTATTTTAGTCCCTCCACAAAACTTTTAATACTAAAGTGAAAATATTGAAAAAAAATTAGGTTTAAATATGTCTTAAAAAGTGTAAGTATTCAACAAAATAAATAACACAAGATTAGATATGAACAAAACAATTACTAGAAAATAAGTCAAAAATACAAAATTAGTGAGAATATTTATGAAAATAAGAATTATCTTTTATAAAAATTTAATTTTTAAGATTCTTAATACAATTTACAACTTCAATTTCATGATTCACAACTTTATATATTCATCATATTTTGTTCAATGACATTATGCATAATTACATTCACTATAGACAACCGCCAAAGCCCCGCTTCTTCGTCGTTCCCTTCCTCTCCTTCGTTGTTCCCATTCTCTTCTTCGCTGTAACATCCCATTTTAGAAGCGAATTTTTTTTTTTTAATCAGAGTAGAGCATTGGAGCGAGTGAGTAACCGAACCATAACAAAACTTTAGCCATAGTGTAATAGTAATGATACAGTCATCCTAGTGTTCAAAAGTAATTACATAAACGATAAGTAAATCTTTGTCCTGAAGCCTACTCCTGCTGCTTGCCCCTATCACCAATCCTCGGTCCTCCCGACCCTGAAGCTACAGCTGAGATCCAATTCCCATTTGGATCTCAGGTAATGGTTAATCTTATGCTCAAATAAAACAATATATGGACAACAAATATTCATAACAATACAGCAGCATATCAACACATAAGCACAAAGCGAGATGCATGATCGAAATATAATGACGAACATAAGCACAAAGCAATATGTAAAGTCCCACAACATGTACGCACATACCCGGTGCCACGATCACAACACGTGTCCTCAGCGCTAGGAAAACTCATACGGTATTACCAATACTATAACCCGTGTAAAGCTGTATGTATAATTGACGACCCTAAACAGAGCCTCAGTCTATGAACGTATCTATCACATATATGTATATGAGCAGCACAGAGTTAGGGTTACAGTACGCGTCCGTACCTTTGTTGACGATATTCGGTACTTTTGACGGAAAACGGTACGTTTGACAGTGGTACGACAGCGGCACAACAGCGGTACGTGATCACAAATATCCTATAAGGATAATATCACATTTATCAATGTCCAACATCATAACAAGCATCTTAGGTGCAAATTACCATTTTGCCCCTGTCTTTACTACCCCACTAAATTTCACCAGAGCTTCGCTACTTTGACTTTAATTCTCCAAAATTTTGACATATCTCTTTTTCCAATATATTTTTGAAATAAATATCATATTTACCCCTAAAACAGGATATCTAAACTAACTTGGAAGATTAAAGATTAATTTAGCATTTCTATTATAACTACCGAAAGAAACATTAAAGCTTAAGACTAGGGACTGAAGAAATTACCCAGGGCTTTGCTACAACTTTCTCAAGAGCTCTTCCTTCCTTCTCTACTCCAAAATTTTGAACTTAGGTAAGAGGAATTGGTGAGAAAGTTTGCTAGGAGGTGCCATCTATTTATAGGAAAATTTGTGCTACTATTCATGCTTTATCATATCGAATTTCAACCGTCGGATCTTGACTTTATTGCATGGCTTCTCCTTGGCCCTTGGATGTGTAACATCCCATTTTCAAAAGCAGTATATATATTTTTTTTCATCAGAATAGAGCATCGGAGCGTAAGAGTAACTGATACATATATTCAAAATGCCCACGGTAGTATGTCTGGCTGGTTTTATCAGAGGTACATTAGTGGTTCAATGAAAATGTAAATACATCATAAGTGTCTCCCTGACGATTTCCACGCCGTGGCAACCGAAGATAGTCCTCAGTCGGTTCTCTGTGCGGCCTGCTTGCCTTTCCCCTCGGTCCTCCCGAACCTGACGCTATGTTAAGAGCTGAGGTTCAATGCCCATTGAACCTCAGGTAATAACGGTTAACCTCATATTTATATATACAACATATGGACTACGGACGTTCACAACATTAACAGCACATGAGCCCAACAACAGATATATTACACACACAACCAATGCAGATATATTGCTCCCAGCATTATCACACGCAACCAATGTAGATAATATCACTCCCAGCATACAGACATATCGCTCCCAGCATTACAGACGCATCGCTCCCAGCATTACATACAGTTATACTCTAACATCTATATGCACTCAGGCAACATAACAACTATACACACACAATACACATAGCACATACACGCATACCATAAACATCGGCGTTAGTGTTACGACGCAAACGTACCTTCCTTCGTAGTTAGCAATATGCCCGACCTTTGAATCCGGCCCCGGACTTCCGGATATCCTAACATATCACCATATCACTTAGAATAATATCCTAAGAGATCTTTCCACCTCTATTTACCTCTCTACCCTTGGTGGATTTTTTATTTACAATTTTGCCCTTACATTTAATTAAAAACGCAGTACTGGATTTTCTGGACATATTTTTTTTTATTAACTTTGAAAAATCATAATTAAATCTAAAAAAATCGAAACGAGGATCCGTAAAATTCCTCGAAATCCTTAGGATGTCTAATTTGGAGAAAAAATACTGGTTCTTGCCCAGATTTTATGAATAATTCCCAGTTTTGATTTTTCTCAGCGTTACCCAGAATTTCGCCCAGAAAAATGGCCTAACTTCAACCGGTTGTATCTCTTTGTACAGGAATCGAAACGCTATATATTATATATATTCGGAAAGCCCTACACAACTAATTTATTTCTGGAAATTTTCGTGATTTATGGGCTTCATTTTCAACATAAAATATAAGCATTTCTTTTGCTGTTTGCCCAGAAATTTTACCAAAAATTTCGTAGGAAGCTCATTCTTTGATCTTCAACTTCCAAGAATTTTGCTCTATCATATTCTCTATCATATTTTCAAAATAAAGGCATATTTAATCTCAAACATGAAATCAAAACTTCTTGGAAGATTTAAAGATCAAACATAAACTAATTATGAACTTAAAACAAGAACTCAAAGAACTTACCCTCAGTTTCAACTCCTTCTTCCTTCTTGCTCCTCAATTTTCCCTCTCACTCTCACTACTCTACAATCAGATTGCTTTGTGATTTTTGGTGTGAAGAATTGAGGAGGGAAGCCTCTATTTATAGGAAAATAATGAAGGACACAAAGTGGCAATTAAATTTGACTAACACTCACCTTAACCCTTGGATTAAAATGACTTTATGAAGCTAAATCTCACCCATTCATTGTGCATGCCGACATGTCTTTCACCATCAACATTTAATGTTCTTATTTAGGTATTTAAACTCACTTTATAATATTAATTCTCCACTTCTCCTTTTGTGCCGACATGCTTCTACTCATTAACCATTTCATGTGTTTTCTTTTATTTGCAAATTACATTATTTGTTCAATTGCATATTCCCATCTGATTCATTCAAATACTCATGCGCCACTTCTTTTGACTTTTCAACTCTAATATATAATGCTTTATTAATCTCTTTCATCAAGTGCTTAATTGCCATTTAATTACCCTTGTCATGGTTGGATTGGTTCATTAGCTAATCATGGAAATTAGTGCTTATTAAGACAAATATTATTTCATTCTTTTTGGCTTAATTACTTTCAAATATAATTAGCCCTCATTTGATACTTTTAATTTGTCTCTAATCATTTAGAAGAATTATGCAACTAATCCCAATTAGTGCAAGTTTATTTTGCTAAAGATAATTGCTAATAGATAACAATTAAACAAAGTATTTCCCATATCCCTTTCTTTGTCTTATGAGCATTTTAAAATAGCTATTATTTCATGTGATTTAATGTCACATTTTATAGCCCCAAATATGTAGTCTCATAATTAACCATTAATTACTTAATTAATCACTTACTAATTTTTGATAATTTTCTTAATTAGGATTAATCATTTTCTCACAACTATTTCACTGACATTGGTATTTTATGCTCCATGTAAAATATTAAAAATCATGAGGTAACTTATGCTCCCCAAAATAATATTAAATCTTGCCTCAATATTTTCCAAGGAAATTAATCCCAAAAATTACCTAAATTAGAGACAACATATTCTCCAATTTTTAATAAATATTTCATTGCCTCTTAGGATTTATCATAATATTTTCAGGTCATTTTATGCCCCATTAATGTATTTTAGGGATTTCTAGCTCTTTAACTCTTCTAATTTCCATAGAAATTACCTTAGAAAATAAGATAATTATAACTTATTATTTGAAACCACATATTCACCTATTTCCAATAGATTTTATTTACTAAAATATAATATTCCAGATAAATAATTATCCGGGTATTACAGGATGTGCTTGGCCGACCTCCCCCCTTGCTTTATGGGGAAATTACATCATCAAAAATGATGTCATCCTCTTGCTTTTTGATCATGTACCGATAAAGTTCCATGTTCGGTGTCCTAATCGTGTAATCTTAAACAATCTCGAAAATCCAACAACATAACCTTGAAGGTCTATTCTTCCTCCTTCAAAATATCTGGGTTAGCAAAATTTTTGATCCTATTACGGGTATTTCCTAACTGTAGAACATTTTCGGACAAACGCCGCTTCGGTTATGGAAATGACTTCCCGAGAACACCAACTTCCGGATAAAAATTCACTTGTTTATAATATGTTCGATCTTAAAAACTTAGTTCATGGTTTTCTAGATAGGATTTAATTTATATCGGTTCTCATTTATCCTACTTGTTTTCTTTACAAAATATCCCATTTTACATTATTATTATTATAATACACAAAATTATCCTATTGGCCCATTCTTAATTACATGGATTTAGGCATTTTAAAATTGTTAGAAATTTTTGTAGCCTTTGATCTTGCTTTATTAGATTACATCCTAACCATTGACCATTGTTTAATTTGTCTAATTTAATTAGAATGCTTAATTAGGGCCTTAATCCTATGATTAGTAACCTTTTAGGATTTAGGGTTTTCATGTACTTAATCTCACCAATTTTTCTTAATCTTTTCTAATTAATTAGCAAGTACACTTTATGCTAACCTTAGCCATAAACATCTAACTAAAGGGTTTTACATAATTTACCTTGGATATTCTCTTGTTCAAGCTTAAACAATTAGCCATTAATTACTTAATTAATCACTTACTAATTGTTGATAATTTTCTTAATTAGGATTAATCATTTTCTCACAACTATTTCACTTACATTGGTATTTTATGTCTCATGCATTATATTAAAAATTATGGGGTCATTTAGGGTTTCCAAAACAATATTAAATTTTCCCCTTTGTTATTTCCAAGGAAATAATTTATTAAATTGCTATAATTAAGGACAATATTCTCCCTAATTTTTAATAATTATTTAATTGCCCTTTAAGATTTATCATAATTTTCTCAGGCTATTTTATGACTCATAATGTATTTCTAGCCTCTTTGGCACCTTTTTTCCTTTAATTTCCATGACATTTTCCTTAGAAAAATAAGATAATTATACACATTATTTGAGACCTATATACTCACCTATAGCCATTTATTTATCTCAATATAAGATTCCAGATAAACAAATATCCGGGTATTACATTCGCTCTACCACCTTTGAACTCCAACATCGTCGAACCGTCAAAGTCCCTTAGAAACTGTCGTTCCCTTCCTCTTATTCTCTCAACCACCTTTGAAACCATAAGTCGCCGTTCGTCTTCTTCTTCTTCTTAGTTTCTCTCTCACGGTTTTCACTCCTCTGCTAAGACTCGATCATGTATAGATATCTCTTCTCTGTTTTTTTATTATACTCAATTTGGTATTTTGGTCACAATTGGAAATTCCAAATTCCTTCTCCAATTCTAACCTACGATTTGATAAATTAGCAGCACCAATTATCTTTTCCTAATTTTATTTATACTTTTTTAGAATTTTCCCTAAAAACATGGTAGATACCAAGGATTTTGAATCTTGAATTGATTACACTAAATTAAAGTGATATTTTAACTCTATAACATAATTTTGTAATCAAAATGTGGATAACAATTGTTTTTTGGGTAAAGGATTTCTCCAGTCACGAGAGATAGAGTTATCTCCAGTGACCCTAAAACTACATCATTTTGAATTAATAAAGGATGTGTTTGCAATTTTAGGTGAATTAATGAAGGGTGCAAAATTACGGAAAACCCTTAAATTTCACTAAAATTATAAACACACCCTTATTAATTCAAAACGATGTAGTTTTAGGGATCATTGGAGATAACTCTTTCTCCAAAGGATGGAGAAATACTTTTCCTTTGTTTTTTTACGTGTTAATTCAAAATTTTCTATTTTTACTAAATTTATAATATTTTTTTTGAATTTGATATTGTTTTCTAACTCTCTAACTTCATAAAAAAATTTACGTTAAATATGATAAATTATAAATATTGATATTCTTAATTTCAATGACTTATATTTGAAATATTTTAAATTAAATTTTTACACATTTTTTATTTAAATCTATATTTTTAAATGATATAAAAAAATTAAAAAAGTTAAGAAATTAATTAACTTGATTAAGCTGGCAAGGAATTTGTTTTAGAAAAGGAAAATTCTAAAAAAAAAAAAAAATCAAATATGTTATCCCTTAATAAAATGAGTGTTTGATGGCTAATCAATTATAGTCCATGTCTAAATTATTGACTATAACAAAACTAATTTAGGATATTGATATTCTTGGAAGTATTTTTTTTCCCTAAAAAACCATGACTTTTATAATATGTTGTAATGAGTAAATAGGCTATTAATTCCTGAAAGCAGTGGTTTAGGAATAACTGAAGTTGCGGGTGTTTATTTTACTATTGTGAGGGTCAATTTTTTCCCACAGAGACCAATACATGATTTGAAATTCTTAAAAAATTAATTTTCTTATGATATGATGTAGACGTTATTGAAAAACTTTGGTTAGTCATTTCTCGCAAAATGACAGTTTCTCTCATCTGCTTATGCCTACACTTTTAACCAGTCATTCCAATATATGGGCATAAGCTGAAGCAACTAATGGGTTTGTTTGACTTATTAATGATAGGAGCGATGACTTGTTTTCTGTCTGTCTTTTTCATAAGCTTGATAAGAAAAAAAAAAATCAGGTTATAAATATAATTTGTGTTTAGATAGAGTTGCAAACAAAATGGACGGATCCATGATTTGGGATATCATCAAGCGTCAATCTCACCAGTTAGAATTCGGTAGAAAGATTGTTTCTGATGAAGAAGGCTCCAGGAACTCCAAAGTCGTCAGTGTAGTCGAATGGAACAGTGAAGGCGCTCTGTCCTTCCACCAGTGCTGGCAATGCCAGTGACGTAATTTATTTAAAAGTATAAGCCAAACCCAGTTTTCCCAACCCGTTTCCTACATAATTTTATTAGAAATAAGTAAAATAAGTAATATTTTACTCAAATAAAAAAATATTTTTTTTTCTTTTATTAGAAAGGCCACAACAAGAATCATAAAAGTACATAATTATAATAATTTCTTGTTTGCATTCGCGAAAAATACTTTTATATTCTATGAGCCAAAACTAAAAAATTGGGTTATTTTTAACTCTTCATATATTAAAATATCACTTATTTTATATGAAATCTAATAATAAAAAATATTTGAGAAGCTGGTGGAAAATTAAGAGGCCACAAACTACCCAAAATCCATATGTTGCTAGGGTCCATACTTTAATCAATGGCACTCTCTGATCTTTAATATAGGATCCGTTTAGAAAATTGGTCTTTATCTAAAATATAAGATTTATTTTTAATATTTATCAAAAAAAATTAATTTATTTCTATGAACACTCCCTCAATAATAATTATGAAAGAGATATAACAAAGAAATTAATTAAGAAAAATTAGAAAGGTGTTTTAGAAAATAAGTCTTATATATCATGTTATATATCAATTAGCAGGGTGTACCAAGAATATACTTATATTAATGATGATATGATACTCAAATCTTTTAACTCAAACAGCTTCTTTAGATATGGTTTTCTCTTCAAATACTACTCGCAAACACAATATATATATTAAGCTACCAGGATCAGCGTTTTGTTATTGTATCAGACATTGTTGAACATTGTGAATTGTGTCAATCTAAAAATTACAAATTTAATGTAAAATATTATATATCCTAAATAATTAGACTAGAATTATTGAAAATCCTACTCATAACCTGATACTCATAACCTGATTCGATTATGCTGACTTCAATTTTTATTTAGAATTTGACTGTTATTGAAAATAACACCAACCATGATTCTTTCGTGTTCAACTAATTATTTGATTTTATTTTTGATTTTCAGTTAAGATTTATAAATGGATAGTGAGACAATAGAGCACCGTAACGTGAGGTGGATTGAGCATGCAACTCCTATTGACTCCTCCAATCAAACGATTCTAGCTATTAGTGGTTTTTGTAATTTCAAGGTGTCTTAAGCTATATATATAAACTACTTTGGTTCTTTTTATAAGTATGAGTTTAGGGGGGGGGGGGGAAGGTCTTTATTATAAGCTCACCCAGAGAGGAATTAACGAACGCTACAATTTTACCTCTATTAAAAGTAAAGAGAGAAGAAAAAAGGTGAAATATAATATTTGTTAATACACATTCATTAATAAAGGAAAAATTGGGAAAAATTATAGATTAAGGTGCAGATTTTCGCAGGAAGTTTTCATTGAAAGCGATGTTACGGCGAAATTTTTTAGGTTAGTGAAAGTGTTAAAATGAAGCAATATTACACTTTTACGTTAAAAAGTTAACCGTCAACATCAATTTGTTAAAGAAAAAGCACGTTTAGACCCCAACCAAGAGAAATAATATCAGAAAAGTCTTATGAGCTTGTTAATAACAAGTGAAACAACAACCATTA
Organism: Acacia melanoxylon; assembly: GCA_019022615.1. Taxonomy (NCBI): domain Eukaryota; kingdom Viridiplantae; phylum Streptophyta; class Magnoliopsida; order Fabales; family Fabaceae; genus Acacia; species Acacia melanoxylon. The sequence goes on along the minus strand of JAFJYJ010000003.1, from coordinate 14,501,261 downwards.
ATAAGTGAGTTGGTTATCATTAACAAGTTGTAAAGACTTTTCTGATATTATTTTTGGTTGGTTGTGACCTAAACGTGAATTTCCCATTTTGTAACCCTCAATGTTAAGTTTTTAACAGGATGTGGCAATATTGATGCATTTTAAAATTTGCTTGAAAAGCCTTTCAAGGCAACATTGCTTCTCAGTGAAAACTTCCAAAACAAATTTATACCTTAACCCACCAAAAATTATCAATTTAGGGCATATTAAACAGGTTAACTAACTTTCATTGCTACATGAGAATTAGATAAATTAAACTTATAAAAAGGACCACAATGCTATAAGTTAAGATGAAATCCACTTTGATAACTGCACAACAAGAATTTATCAACCTCAAATAAACTCATCTTTTGAGCTTAACCATGCAAGTATTAAAAAATTTGAAAGTGACCACAGACCTATCAGTCTCAAATAAGCTCAGCCTTTTGATAATCTGAACATTTTTTGGTAAATTGTTTTCCTATGGGAAGGAGGGACTAGACAGATCATTATTCACTGGTTCACAAATTTTTCAAAATTACTAAAAATCAATAGAATTCCATCTAACGAACTTGCATTTCTCTCCACAAGTTACTTCAAGTAAACGATTTCGCCCCGTGAACCTGCACACACAAACCCACAAGAAAATCAATTAACTCGTTTTTTTAAGAATGATTAAAGAAATCATTGAGAAGATAGGATAAATTTATCAGTAGTACATCGCTCATAAATCTCTTCCATCATCTGTAACATTGCATTAGCTTGGTCGTCAAACTCGGAGACTTCTTCTGCCTCCTTAACTGCTTCATCAGCCAAATGTGATTTGTGCTCTAACTCAGCAACTAATGCTGCAATCTCCTCAGCATCCACTACCGACTCATGAGATGCCGTAATGCCTGAGGGCAGTGATTGGCGTGGACTGGAATCGATTTGTTCTGGTGCAGGTGGTTGTATCTCCACAGGTGTCTCTATCCTGTAACAATTTTGTACCTGCATGAGAGGGCAGAGTTGAGAAACCCAAAACATACATAACCATGAAATTGAAATCTAAACCCAAGATCAGAGTAACCAAACAGGGGCGAGGCAGAGCAAACTGGACGAGAACTAAGCAGAATAAAGGAAAAGCATTTAGGCTACCAGACAGGGGATTGAGTATTGACCATCATACAAGCTCCTAAAAAAATTTAAAGTTTCAAAAAATAGAGTCCTGAAAAATGGCAAAACTAAGAAAGAGGACATGATGCACGGGAAGGATGATAGAAAGGGAGATATACTTTACTAGCCATTAAACACACCCCCCCAAAAACCCCGCAAAGAGAAAGAAAGAAAAGAACTCCTCAGAATAAATCAGAGATCTATAGGATATGTGTTCTTCAAAAATTTCCCCTGCACTCAAGTAACTAAGATTTTGGAGTATATACTTTTTCTTTTTTCTTTTTTTTGCTTATACACCCGGTATCCTATGTCAGCCCCCTTGTCACAGAGAACTCCACAAGCCTAGACTGATCCGGACTCGAGGCATGATAAGACCTTTTTTTTTTAGGCGGCGCCCCTACCATCTAACATTGTTAAATTCCCAAATCTTGATCTCGAGACCTTTATTTAAGTTAGAATAACCACTTACCAGTTGACAAGTGCTCGGTGGTTTTGGGCTTTATACTCTTAACATGGAACCATAGGAATTGAAGTCAGCTAAACTTTAATAGAAACAACCATATTCATTTACCAACGAAAGCAATGCTTTCAGATACCAAATAGCCATAACCCAAACTTCCCTGCTCCTCGAAACTGCAACTCTCCGATAGCTCTCTCATTCCCAACCCAAACAAAGCCTCTCAAAATCAAATCAATCACTTACACGGCCATAATAATCATTACTAAACACAAGTAGTAAAGGTTGCTAGACAAGAAAGATTCAAAATCACCAACAAAATGTCGTTTCTTTTAATGGGGTAACGATGCCAATATTTTTTTGAACTTCTGTGTAAGAGAGTTAAAACATAAAGGAAACTCAACATTTAAATCCACATGCCACATATCTAAAGAAAATAATTCCAATGAAAATTAAGTTGTGTCTAGCATATTTATTTCTGCAATAACTCAACATCAAAGAGGATATTTTACCTTTTCAAGTATTCCTAGATCAACAAGCTTTTCCAACCTTGCACCTACTGCTCGTCTGTAATTTTGAGGAACCTCATGCTTTTGCTGCAGCATTATGCATGGTCATCATCATTTGTGAATTTCAGCATAGAACAACTCAGCGCATAAAGAAACTCTAATCACAATCAATAATCCAGTAAATCTCCACACACCGCCACCCTCAAGAAAAGAGATGAGGGGGCTTGAAAAATGAGTGGTTTTAACATACTCAAATGTCTGTCTATATGCAAGTCATGATGATTTCAACAACAGACACCAAGATGACAGCGTATATTTTGACCATTGGCTCAAGTTCAACATTTAAGTTGATTAATAGATATAAATAGCAGTATGAGTAGCACATGCCTTGCAAGACATTGCTCATGACAAGAAATCAGATAACCCAATATTCATCCAGATTTTAACCCTAGATTTTTTTAGCAAACTTATGGATGAGATTAAGAAACAACTAAACGACCATATGATAATTGCATATTTATACTTAAGCTTCGATTTTTAGCATCTTAAAATAATCTCAGAACCATAATAAAATTACAGCTTTGATTGATGATTTGTCTAATGCAACACAAAACTAAATTAGAACTTCATCTAACCTCAATAAAGCTAACAATAGCATTTAGGTCAGACCCATTGGAATCTGTCAATGTTGATAGGGCTTCAAAAATCATTGCATCGTACCTAAAGAACATAGAGTACACAACACCTCAAATGAGCTATGATATAATATTTGATTAAACAGTGTAGGTAATAAATAAAAATTAAGGCATATTATATTGAAGACACTACAAAATTTGTGACACAAGAGATTATGTAAAGAATACTTGGAATAGCGGTGCATAAGTATTCCTGCAACTTGATATAATACTCCAGAGCAATAAAGTCTGAGACATTTCTATGTTTTCTATGTAAAATAAAGAAAGAAAGAAAACAATTTCTCAGGTAAAATAAAGAAAGAAAGAAAACAATTTCTCAGGTAAAATAAAGAAAGAAAGAAAGCCATTTCTCAGGTAACATTTTCCCTTCGATAATCATATCCTGTATAAATAGAATGGGTGGGACATAAATGATGGCCCAAAGGACTAACAAAAATTCAAATAAAGTGTCTCAGTCAAATGATTAGAATTTCATAATTGGGAGTTCAGTTCAGACAGCAGGCTGCGTACTGTGGAGCTTGTTTAACCTCCTGTACATTGTGAGAAGAATCATCTGTGACGGCATCAGAAGAAGCACATTGATGAAGTGGAGTAGCAACAGGAGCATTTTGTGTGCCCGCAGGCGTAGCAGGTTCCGTAGTCTTAATATTTACATTCTTTGCTTCTTCTTTAGATCCTCCTTCAGCAGCAGCACTACTACTAACACTGAATTTTCTCTTGTTATCCTGTTAAGGGTGCCAGAATGAGAAAAGAAAAAAATAAAAATATAACAAGATTTCTCAAGATACAAAATTGGTTTTTGTAAATCACACGTAGATGCACTTGGTTCATATTTCATTCGCTGACACAAAATTGAAAGCCAAATGCAAAGACGTCACAGTAGTACAAAAAAACAGAGAAAACAACAATCAATTAACAATCTCTATTAGTGTATATGATTAACAATCATATACACTAATTAACCAAGTGCATTTGGATCTGATACCATATTAGAGAAGCAAGAGAAAGTGAAGATACTGATCGTATTGAATTAGAATATCTGAAGAAAGTACATGTGTTTATATAGATGATTAGCTAACTACTTGTGTCTAACGAGATGTTAACCAACTAACTATAATAAATCTGTTACAGTAACTAACTAACTATAGTAGGTAATAACTCTGTTGCAATAACTAAAAATTGGTTACAATCATATACACTAATTAACCAAGTGCATTTGGATCTGATACCATATTAGAGAAAAGAGAAAATGAAGATACTGATTGTATTGAATTAGAATATCTGAAGAATGTACATGTGTTTATATAGATAATTAGCTAACTACTTGTGTATAACGAGATGTTAACCAACTAACTATAATAAATCTGTTACAGTAACCAACTAACTATAGTAGGTAATAACTCTGTTGCAATAACTAAAAATTGGTTACAATCATGTATACTAATAATCACACCCCAAACAACAGGTAAAGAACAACAACAATAATAATAAAATACCCTTAAAAACCCTTCATGGCAGAGATTAACGAGAAAAGGATGAAAAAAGAGGAACCTTAAGATCGATATTGGAACGGTGAGTGAGAAAGCGGGCAAAGTCGGGATCTTTGAGGATATTCTTCCACTTGCCGGGGCCATGCTTCTTAATGCCGGCGAGCAAGGCTTCTTCTTCATCGGCAGTCCATTGCGCTTATGATTTCCCATTTGTATTCACCAATCTACACTCTTCTCCCTTCGTCGCCGGCGTTTTCAAAGATTGCGTTTCGCCCAAGAAGCAGCAACAACTTCGTCGTCTGGCAAGAGTGTGAGAATTGTATGAGAAAAAAACGCTGAATATATCAAAATTGTCAAATATATAAATCAAAGGGTTAAGGTGAAACCCATGAACTCAAAAAAGAAAAAGAAAAAAGGGGGTGTAAAAATAACATCACGTTTGAAAATTCTATTTAAATACCAGGTTGAATTTAAAAACCTTCTGTAAGTCCTCCGAATTTGTAAAAAGATGAGAGGTGATAAGGACCTATGAGGAATATGCAAATTCGGGTGAAATTACTTTTTTGCCTTTTAAATAAATCAAAAAAAAAAAAAAAAGCTCTCACCGGAGTAGCCCAACTAATCGTGGTAATTCTTATATATGGAATGATAATTTTCATTTGTATAATGGTAATTCTTATTTGTGGAATGGTAAAAATGCATTTTTTTACAAATTCACTCACATGCATCAAAGAGTAAAAAAGGGATCTCTACAAAAATCGTGGTAATTCTCATATATAGAATGGTAATTTTCATTTGTAGAATGGTAATTCTCATTTGTGGAATGGTAAATACAATTAAAAAAATGTTAAGAAGAATATATATATTTATTAATGTATATATATAATGCAAGAGGACGGGGGTTTTCAATCTCACCCCCACCACACAAAAACACGCACGTGGGGTTTTTTAAAAACACTCACCCTCCACACTTTCAAAAAAATGTTTTGTTCCCATACTTTCAAAAAAATGTTTTGTTTTTAAAAAAAAGCACCACACACACAAGGGGTTTCAATTGTTTTTTAAACACACACACACACAAAAATGTTTTGTTTTTTAAACACACACTTTAAACAGACAGAGTGGGGGTTTCAATCTCACCCCCACACTTTCAAAAAATGTTTGATTTTTAAAAAAAAAAACACACACACAGAACAACTCCTCCACCGGTGGCTCTGTGATTCCATCACTCTCTCGTGCTTTTTTATTTTTTATTTTTTATTTAAAAGTAAAGATAAAAAAGTAATTTTACCGAATTTACATATCATCCCTCATGTAGCCTTTATCACCTCTCGTCTTTTTACAAATCGGAAAACGTGGTGGTTTTAAAATTCAACTAGTATTTAAATAGAATTTTCCTAATACCTAAATGCCCTGATTAAAAAAAAGAAAAAAAGAAACAGAACAACCCTCCCTCTCTCTGTGATTCCATCACTCCCTAGTGCCTTCTTCCCACATTCTTCCTTCTCATTCTCCGGCAACGACCTCTTCCGAGCTGCTTCAATGGCTGTCCCAAATGATTGGTTACTAGAAACAATGTTGTACCTGTTAGAACAACAAGTGTCTCAACAGTTTGAGGATCCAATCACAGTTCAATTCAAGTTTTTGAGGCATATAAATTAATTCAAGATTAAATATTCCATGTTGTTCATGTTTGCGGATGTTTTATAAGTGAATTAAGATCAGCAATTTGAGTATTTCACAGTAATTTATTTCCTTCAATACCTGCTTGCTACTGCTCGTCCAGGCTTCAATGGCTTCTTAGTGGATACTGATTTTTCTTTTTCACCATCTTTGAAGAGTTTTCTTGGCTGAATCAATGAAGATTCCTTCTTCACAAGCTTCTTACATCCCGCTGTGGTAGTCGCTGCTTGCTTTTGGGATTCAATTTTGCTGGCATTTTTTCATGGTTTTGGACTAACAGTCATACTTTTCCTTCTTTAGTTTATCGCTGATTTTGATTCCCCGATATCTTGAAGTTGCAAGAAGCACGATTTCCGGCGACTCACTATGGGTCGTTTCTAGCTTTCCTGGCAGTCGGAATCTTGCTGTGGCAAAGATCTCCGACGGCCCCAAACTCATGCCCCTCCGATTAAACTTCGATTTCACACTCGACGAAAGCGATGGCTCTTCAATCTTCTTCACACTCTGTGTCGCCGTACCTGGGGTCATTTCCACCTTCCCCGGCGGCCGATATTTCGCTTCGGGAAAAATCTCCGACGGACCCAAACTCAAACCCCTCCGATTAACCTTCGTCTCACACTCGACGATAAGGGAGTCTCTTCAATCTTTTTTTTTTTTTTTTTTTTTTTTTTTTTTTGGTTTTTTGGTGTTTTCTTCAATGGACCCATGAATTTCGCAGGCATTTTGGTATTCTGTGTGTTTTTTTTTCCCTCTGATCAGGGGCATTTTAGTAAATAGTGGGTCCCACCACAAAAATTGACGGTGTTAAATTATAGGGTTAAGGAGTAAATTGGCCAACCAACTATTAGGCCAGGAGCATCTGACACAAAAAAGTTTTAAGATGACCAATAATACTAACAAACAATTGAAAATTTTAAAAACCCACAATGCCGTCAGTTTCTCAGCTAACCTCCGTTTAGGTCGATGAATGAAGACTGCCAGGTGGCTGAAGGAGTCCAACTGGTGTTTATTTTACTTCAGATGGTCAAAGTGGACCAGCCAAAAACACCAAGAGAACGAGGAAACCAAAATCGAGAGTAAGAGAGCTGAGGAAAAAGAAAGAAAATCGAGAAGGGCGAACTCAGCGATATACTTCCGCGCAACAGAGGAAATACCTTATTATGAGTTATTGTAATTCCATACCCAACCTTCCGCACCATATTTCAAATAACATATATTAAAATTGTCCAAGAAGACAAGCTTCTCAACTTCATATTTCATGAAGGTATTTGATAAGAACACAATAAATGGGAAAATTTTCCAGAACAATGCAAGTTGAAGATGTGAGGGCGTCAAAATTTAAAAACCAAAGTGACTTCATGGACAGTAGACTGTAATAAATTTACTCTATTCATCAAAGCTAAAAAATGGCATTTGGGGTGAAGCAGAACACATAGCTTTGGCCACAAGCAGTGCCCCTGGGCCTCAGAGTAAGAAGGTAAAACATTACCAGAAGAGAGAGAGAAAGAGGGGATCCAATTAAGAAATAAACCTGCACATATTTGATTGATTCGTGGCTAGCAAGTTGTTCAATTTTCTTCTTATACGCGAGCACAACATGTCCAATCTGTTCGGGAGACAGATCACTTAGCTGAACATAGTGGATCGGGGTCTCAATCACGACGTCGTGGAAACCAAACCCACCCAAGACACAATTACCAATCGCGTGGGCAGAACCAAGACTCGAGGCAGGTGGCTCGTGGAGATAGCGGCTGAGAGCTGGGTAACCTGATCGTCCAGTCTGGGTTGTCGTGCGGGACCCAAAAGATCTCAAACGCACACTCGTGCTCTTGGCCGATGCAGAAGGGGCACTTTTGTTGGGGCGGGTTGGGATTCGTAGGGGATTTGGATTTGAAACCGGAGGGCCTTTTGGCTTTGGCCGGTGAGAAAATGACCCATCGATTTGACACAACGTCTTTCCTCAATTTTGGTGCTCTACCTCCTGATGATGCCATCTTTCTTCTTGCTTCGTCTCCGTTCTTTTGCCTCACCAGTCAGTCACTCATTAGTCACGGCTCACACCGCCCCCACCACCTGATTCATTTGGGTTTTCTTTGTGTCAACCTTGGTAGCCTTTTGTGTTTCCTCGTGCCACCTGGACTTCATAAACGGAAGGCAACTGACGGCATTGTAGTTTTTTTAAAATTTTAATTGTTTGTTGGTATTATTGGTCCTTTTAAAACTTTTTTGTGCCAGATGCTCCAGGCCTAATAGTTGGTTGGCTAATTTGCTCCTTAACCCTAAATTATATTTAAAGGTCATGTTATTTTTGCACTTATTTTGAGAGTTCATGGGTATTTTTGCACCTCAGAAAGGTGCTTGGTGCCTCTTAAGTAAAAGCCCATGTACATTTTTACACCTTAACCCTAAATCAAATATGTTGTTTTAGGTTGAAAATAAATCAATATCATTACGTACATACAAATATAATAAATAAATATCCTATAATGGATTATACTATATTTTAAATTTTTGAATAAAATACTCCAATGACTTTTCAATTTTACATTATACGACCTCTCCCTCTATTTTAAAAATCTATATAGGTCTCTCCCTTAAAATTAAAATGTATGTGACACAAACCTCTCTTATATTTTAATATTCTATTTCCATCCACCCAAATCATTAATTGACTATTTAGTTTGACTTTTAAACTTTTGCTTTATCAAAATGCCCTTTCTTTTAACATTAGAATTATTTAAACAAATATCTATATGTATATGGGCAAAAGAAAATTTTATACTACCAACAAATTTTTATCCTAATAGATTTTTTTCTTTTTTTAACTTTGTTAAAAATTTCTGAATTTCGAGATTATAAAATTTATAATTTTAATTTTTACCATATTTATTGAAATTTATTTATTTTTAGTTTCTTAAATGACTAAAAATATATATCAAATACATTTTTTTCTATCAAATATAATAAACTAGATTGTATTAAGTCATTTAAATTTAAATTTTGATATCTTTTTCGATAAATATTTAAAAAACTTACTCAAATTTTTAAAAGTTTGTTATATTTACAAGTTTTCAATTAAAATTTAGAATTTTTCAGACAACAAAAATTAAAATTTAGGATTTAGCATTAAGGGTTTATTAGTAAATAAATTTTATTTTTATATAAATTTCAATTAAAAATATCTTTTTAGAATATTCTTAATGAAGTTAAGAGTTTGGACTTAAGTGTATATTTTTAAAATAAAATAGAGGTATGTGTAATAAAGGCAAAACAAAAGAGTGGTTAGAATATTTTATTTCACTCTAAATTTAATGTAGATTATGTTTTTGACCTATAACGTAGATGCCGACTCATGAGATGCCGCAATGCCTGACGGCAGTGATTCCTCATTCAATTCTTCCAAGTCGTTTGACGTCGTATTATTTTCTCCTATACTCATCTTGGACCACACTATTATAAAAATATTTCAGATGCTTTATGTTATGGTATTAACCCAAGAATTGAGAAAGAGGGAAAGAGGGGGAAGACACAGAGGATTAGAGAGAAGAAGAAAGAACAGAACCAAGAGAGAAGAACAGAGGCACTGAGATGCGAACTCGTAAAGAGAGCTTTATAGAATTTTGCACCATTATCATATTAATATGCTTATGGAGGTTATATCTTAAGCAGGATTAGGTTATATCATCGCACCAAACTTTTTTTTATATATATATTAAAATGTTTAGGTAAGTTGAGTCTTGAGGGATCTTCAGGGCCAATGCATGCCATCGTCCAAAAAAACCTTTACAGAAGTACTTACAAGTCATTCACTAATAAGGTTCTTACATTGATGAGATTTAATTTAAACTCACAATCTTATGATTATAAGTCAATATTTTTACCAACTAGATTAACATTTGTCGGCATCACATGAAACTTGACCAAAGAACATTGAGCCAAGGAATTACCTGCAATTTATGAACAATAGGGAACCTATAACTTGCATATAATAAGAAAACAAAAAAACACAATAGAGACCACGATACAACTGATGACTTTAGCATGATAACAAAAACATGTGACATAGTAGCTAGCCTAGATGTGAGAAGGGCAAAAAAAAAAAAAGCATGTTTATTTTAGTTTTTTAGAAGTGTTTTTATGATTTACAAGATAAATATGTGATATGAGTTTTATCTTAATTTGCTGAAAAAAGCTTCTAAAATTATGGTTCAGGGGCGTTTTTCAAATAGGCACTTGTCTTTAAGGTGTTAAAAGACTACATTTGTTGTTGGGTATCTCATGATGCCATCCTTTTGAATTATTCCATGTAAGGCATAAACTAATGTTTAAGCCGCTTTGAACCAAAATTATAAGAATTATAGAATGGAACCGTTACAATGAATAGAGAATGAGATTTTTATGAGTAATCATCAATAAATATATAACAAAACTAATTTTTGGATGGTTATTGTACAGTAAATTCTTCCGTAACAATGGTCTCAATGAGATATTCAATTCTTTTTTCTTCTTTTTTAACAACTTGTTAATGGCCTCACATTACCCCGCAGTTCCCCTGATTCAACTTTTTGTTAATGAGCCTTATATTTATATGGGAAAATTCATCTCAGGGCCCAAACTAGGAAAAAATGTCAAAAAAGGCCTCAAAAAAGTCAAATGTCAAAAAAGGCCTAAGGCCTTTTCTGGTATTATTTTATAAAACGTTAGTTATTAACGGGGCTGATATAATTGTTAACGGGTACTGAAATAATTGTTAACGGTACTGATTTAGTTGTTAGGAAATTGTTGTTAATGCTACTGATTTAGTTGTTAATGACCTACCCGTTAACAACTATATCAGCCACGTTAACAACTAATATTTTATGCAATTATATTAGAAAATGTCCTGGGGCCTTTTTTGACATTTGACTTTTTCTTAGGCATTTTTTGACATTTTTTCCTAGTTTAGGCCCTGAGGTAGATTTTCCCTATTTATATTTAAGATCAAGAAAACAATGGGCCCGTAATTTATTCAATCATGATTTATTCAACTTAAACCAACCAAGGAAATTTAACATGTAATCACTAGTTGGATAAAGTTGTCGGGAAACAATACTTTTCTTATCAATTTATTACTTAATACGGCCTGTGCACTCATGGAGTCTTAGGATATAAATTTGGGAAAATTATAATAAATGACCTAAGAAAAATAATATTTATTAAGAAGGACCAGAAATTAAAACATTAAAATAGAAAGACTAAATTGCTCTTAGCTAGATTTCCTAAATTATCTATAACTGAATCAATCAGAATCTGGAGTGATCGATGGATAATAATAAATAGAAATCAATTCAGATTTTCAATATATTGATGACAAGTTACCAACAATCCAAACATTGCCTAGGTTTAGTCATCTCCATAAACCCTTTAGAAAGCTTGCTGCTGTATTTGCAGTATCTTTCTCAACACAGAACACTAACTTCACAAGTGATCATATGATTATATTTACATCTTTACACGGATGAATTACATGATTATATTTACATCTCTACACAGATGAAGCACGCGCATGCTGTTGGACGTTGTGGCATGTTATCCCAAGCAAGATTGGCCAGCAAATGCCGTTTAATGTTTTGTGTGTTAAGGAATCAGGAAGTCTTTTGATGATTCATACATAGTACACCCATAATCAAATAAAGATTGAACAATTATATATATTATATATAATACACATAATTAAATAAATAAAGGAGAAGAAAGAAGCAAAAAAGCTGTGAGTTTGTAACGACCCCCCACAGGTAAGGACCTGGTCGTCCCCCTCACGGCGCACCGCTTACACCCGTGGTTGGCCGGCCCCACCGGGGTGGAATTGTCCTCCTCCTCTTGGAGGATTTGTCCCTCGAGTAAATACCCAAGGACGCCTCCTCAAGGGCTCGAACCTTGGACCTGAGGAATAAGTCCAAAGCCTAAGAGCACCTTGGTATTTACTCGAGGGACAAATCCTCCAAGAGGAGGAGGACAATTCCCCTCCAAGAGGAGGAGGACAATTCCGCCCCGGTGGGGCCGGCCAACCACGGGTGTAAGTGGTGCGTTGTGAGGAGGACGACCAGGTCCTTACCTGTGGGGGGTCTTTACATAACGGCGCCAAATGTGATGAACATAAGCCCAAAGGGAGAGCCCAATCCCCAAAAGCTAGCCTATGAGGAGGGAGAACCCAATAGACTTATAAACCTTACTCTAAGAGCTTGGCTTCCCAATGTGGGACTCATAACATAGTCACCCCTCAAGAGGACGTCCTCGGCGGCTCCACTCCACAGCACTTCACTTGGCCTCCAGCCGGTCAGAACCCTCCGTGAGTAGCCCTCTCAGAAACATCAACTCTCAATGAAAGCACCAATGTGATGAACATAAGCCCAAAGGGAGAGCCCAATCCCCAAAAGCTAGCCTATGAGGAGGGAGAACCCAATGGACTTATAAACCTTACTCTAAGAGCTTGGCTCCCCAATGTGGGACTCATAATAGAGTTTGTAAGTTGTGGGACTCTTGTGGACTACCGTTACTGATTACGACTCCCATCCACAGAACAGTGCCTCCCCTTGAGTTGCTTGCTTAACACAGTGGTCTCTGTTCTTAGCTCCTTTGATTTCTCATTCCCCCTCTTTGTTTTTTTTTTTTAAAAAAAAAAAATATTTTCTTCCACAGTTCTATTTCTTACAACCTCTCGTCGATTGTCATTTCTCTAAATGGTTTCGCAATTGGATTGAAAGTTGGATAAGAAGAGTGAGCAGTACTACAAGGAAGAGGAGGAGGAGAAGAGATGGGACAAGTCTCAAAATAATTTTTGACTAAGGGTAATTTAGTCTTTCTATTTTAATATTTTAATTTCTGGTCCTTTAAAATAATTACCATTTTTATGGTCCTTCTTAATAAATATTATTTTTCTTAGATCTTTTATTATAATTTTTCCAATAAGTTTTGTGTCTATCAAAAATCAAGAAAATAATGGGCCTTATATTTATATTTAAGATCAAGAAAATATATGGCCGTATTTTTTCTTGGTAATGGGCTCATAGTAAGGCGTCATGAGAAAAATCTATAGTAGGAATTTAGAAGGGTCGTGTCAATTTTAACGCTTATTAATAAAAGGAAAATCTATTTCACCGGAAAAAAAGAAGAAGAAAAACTAATCTTTAGGTCTTAATTTTATCAAATTAGTTCATATAGTTATATTTTTCAAAAAACACTCATTCTAAGTTACTCTATCAGAGGCATTACTTACACCTTTGAAGTTTTGGAAAAGGATTTCAGGACATGGAATTTGAAAAACACAAAATACATTTGATGTACACAATCCTTATTATAAGCATCTAATATCAATTTTACATAAACTGATGAATATATAAAGTATTAAAATTATTCTAAAATAAAAATTATTAGTTAGAAATTTTATAGTTAATAAAGAATACTATAAGAAAAAATTAATATTTTAAACAAAAATATGTTATATCATGAAATCAATAGTTTTTCTTTTTTAAAAATTACTGCGGAAAGAGCTTTTGCGTCTTCCAACAAACGAAATCAATTGTTTTTCTTTAAAAACTTAAAGCATAATGAGTTTTTGTCTTTTCTAATAAGTATGATTCTCGAGATTCGAATTTGTGTTCACTTTTTTATATAGATGAGGCCACGCTTATCACCTTAATCTGATGAAGAGAATACTTTTTATCAATTGAATAAAACATAAATGAGGATTATTATTGGGATAATGAATCTACGTTATAGGTTATCAAAAAAAAAAAAAGTCTACGTTATAGGTCAAAAAAATAATCTACATTAAATTTAGAATAAAATATTTCAACAACTCTTTTATTTTGCTTTTATTATCCATACCTCCCTTCTATTTTGAAAACATATACATTAAGTTTAAACCCGTTAACTCCGTTGAGAATATTCTAAAAAAGATATTTTTAATTGAAATTATATAAAAATAAAATTCATTTACTAATAAAACCTTAATGCTAAATCCTAAATTTTAATTTTAATTTTTTTGCCCAAAAAATTCTAAATTTTAATTCAAAACTTGTAAATATAACAAACTTTTAAAAATTTGAGTAAGTTTTTTAAATATTTATAGAAAAAGATATCAAAATTTAAATTTAAATGACTTAATACAATCTCTCAAACATATATAGTTTATTATATTTTATAAAAAAATTGTGTTTGATATATATTTTTAGTCATTTAAGAAACTAAAAATAAATAAATTTCAATAAATATGGTAAGAAATTAAAATTATAAATTTTATAATCGCAAAATTCAGAAATTTTTAACGAAGGGAGAAGAGTGTAGATTGGTGATTACAAATGGGAAATCAAAAGCGCGACGGACTGCCGATGAAGAAGAAGCTTTGCTCGCCGGCATTAAGAAGCATGGCCCCGGCAAGTGGAAGAATATCCTCAAAGATCCCGAATTTTCCCGCTTTCTCACTCACCGTTCCAATATCGATCTTAAGTTTCCTCTTTTTTCATCCTTTTCTCGTTAGTCTCTGCCATGAAGGGTTTTTAAGGGTATTTTATTATTATTGTTGTTGTTCTTTAGCTGTTGTTTGGGGTGAGATTATTACTGTACATGATTGTAACCGATTTTTAGTTATTGCAACAGAGTTATTACCTACTATATTTAGTTGGTTACTGTAACAGATTTATTATAGTTATTGGTTAACATCTCGTTATACACAAGTAGTTAGCTAATTATCTATATAAACACATGTACATTCTTCAGATATTCTAATTCAATACAATCAGTATCTTCATTTTCTCTTCTTGCTTCTCTAAAATGGTATCAGATCCAAATACACTTGTTTTCTCTGTTTTTTTGTACTATTGTGACGTCTTTGCATTTGGCTTTCAATTTTGTGTCGGCGAATGAAATATGAACCAAGTGCATCTACGCATGATTTTCAAAAACCAATTTTGTATCTTGAGAAATCTTGTTATATTTTTATTTTTTTTTTTCTCATTCTGGCACACTTAACAGGATAAGAGAAAATTCAGTGTGAGTAATGCTGCTGAAGGAGGATCTAAAGAAGAAGCAGAGAATGTAAAGATTAAGACCACGGAACCTGCTACGCCTGCGGACACGCAAAATGCTCCTGTTGCTACTCCACTTCGTCAATGTGCTTCTTCTGATGCCGTCACAGATGATTCTTCTCACAATGTACAGGAGGTCAAAGAAGCTCCACAGTAAGCAGCCTGTTGTCTGAACTGAACTCCCAATTATGAAATTCTAATCATTTGACTGAGACACTTTATTTGATTGTGTGTTAGTCCTATGGGGCCATCATTTATGTCCCACCCATTCTATTTATACAGGATATGATTTTCAAAGGGAAAATGTTACCTGAGAAATGGCTTTCTTTATTTCTTTATTTTACCTGAGAAATGGCTTTCTTTCTTTCTTTATTTTACATAGAAAACATAGAAATGTCTCAGACTTTATTGCTCTGGAGTATTATATCATGTTGCAGGAATAATTATGCACCGCAATTCCAAGTATTCTTTACATAATCTCTTGTTTTTGTGCCACAAATTTTGTAGTGTCTTCAATATAATATGCCTTAATTTTTATTTATTACCTACACTGTTTAATCAAATATTATATCATAGCTCATTTGAGGTGCTGTGTACTCTATGTTCTTTAGGTACGATGCAATGATTTTTGTAGCCATATCAACATTGGAAGATACATTGACAGATTCCAATGGGTCTGACCTAAATGCTATTGTTAGCTTTATTGAGGTTAGATGAAGTTCTAATTTAGTTCTGTGTTGTATTAGACAAATCGTCAATCAAAGCTGTAATTTTATTATGGTTCTGAGATTATTTTAAGATGCTAAAAATCAAAGCTTAAGTATAAATATGCAATTATCATATGGTCGTTTAGTTGGTTTTTAGTCTCATCCATAAGTTTGCTAAAAAAATCTAGGGTTAAAATCTGGATGAATATTGGGTTATCTGATTTCTTCGTCATGAGCAATGCCTTGCAAGGCATGTGCCACTCATACTGCTATTTTTATCCGTTCATCAACTTAAATGTTGAACTTAAGCCAATGGTCAAAATATATGCTGCCATCTTAGTCTCTGTTGTTGAAATCATCATGACACGCATATAATCAGACATTTGAGTATGTTAAAACGACTCATTTTTCAAGCCCCCTCATTCTTTTCTTGAGGGTGGCAGTGTGTGGAGATTCACTGGATTGTTGATTGTGATTAGAGTTTCTTTATGTGCTGAGTTGTTCTATGCTGAAATTCACAAATGATGATGACCATGCATAATGCTGCAGCAAAAGCACGAGGTTCCTCAAAATTACAGACAAGCTGTAGGTGCAAGGTTGAGAGAGCTTGTTGATCAAGGAAAACTTGAAAAGGTAAAATATCCTCTTTGATGTTGACTTATTGTAGAAATAAATATGATAGACACAACTTAATTTTCGTTGGAATTATTTCCTTTAGACATGTGGCATGTGGATTTAAATGTTGAGTTTCCTTTATGTTTTAAATCTCTTACATAGAAGTTCAGAAAAATATTGGCATCGTTACCCCATTAAAAAAACGACATTTTGTTGGTGATTTTGAATCTCTCTTGTCTAGTAACCTTTACTACTTGTGTTTAGTAACCATTATTATGGCCGTGTAAATGATTGAAGTCTATCCCCTTTCTATCATCCCTCCCCTGCATCATGTCCTCTTTCTTAGTTTAGTTTGGCTATTTTTCAGGACTCGATTTTTGAAACTTCAAATTTTTTAAGGAGCTTGTATGATGGTCAATACTCAATCCCCTGTCTAGTAGCCTATTTGCTTTTCCTTTATTCTGCTTAGTTGTCGTCCAGTTTGCTCTGCCTTGCCCCTGTTTGGTTACTCTGATCTTGGGTTTAGATTTCAATTTCATGGTTATGTATGTTTTGGGTTTCTCAACTCTGCCCTCTCATGCAGGTACAAAATTGTTACAGGATAAAGGAACCTATGGATGCTGAGGTGATTGCAGCATTAGTTGCTGATTTAGAGCACAAATCACATTTGGCTGCTGAAGCAGTTAAGGAGGCAGAAGAAGTCTCCGAGTGGGCCGACGAAGCTAATGCAATGTTACAGATAATGTAAGACATTTATGAGCGATGTACTACTGATAAATTGATCCTATCTTCTCAATGATTTCTTTAATCATTCTTAAAAAAACGAGTTAATTGCTTTTCTTGTGGGTTTGTTTGTGCAGGTTCACGGACTGAAACCGTTTACTTGAATTAACTTGTAGTTAGAAATGCAAGTTCGTTAGATGAAATTCTATTGATTTTTAGTAATTTTGAAAATTTTGTGAACCAGTGAAATAATGATCTGTCTAGTCCCTCCTTCCCATGGGAAAAGAATTTACCAAAAAATGTTCAGATTATCAAAAAGCTGAGCTTATTTGAGACTGATAGGTCTGTGGTAATATTCAAATTTTTTAATACTTGCATGGTTAAGCTCAAAAGATGAGTTTATTTGAGGCTGATAAGTTCTTGCTGTGCAGTTATCAAAGTGGATTTCATCTTAACTTATAGCATTGTGGTCCTTTTTATAAGTTTAATATATCTAATTCTCGCGTGGCAAAGAAAGTTAGTTAATCGGTTTAATATGCCCTAAATTGATAATTTTTGGATTAAGGTACAAATTTGTTTCGAAAGTTTTTACTGAGGAGCAATATTGCCTTGAACATTTTTTCAATCAACTTTTAAAATGCATTAATATTGCCTGATACTGTTAAAAAAATTAACATTGATACTGTTAAAAAAATTAACATTGAGGGTTAAAAAATGGGAAATTCACGTTTAGGTCACAACCAAGACAAATAATATCATAAAAGACTTTACAACTTGTTAATGAATAATGATAACCAATCTAGTTATTAATAGTTGTTGTTTCACTTGTTATTAACAAACTCATAAGACTTTTCTGATATTATTTCCTGCCCTTGGTTGGGGTCTAAACATGATTTTTCCTTAACAAATTAATGTTAATGGTTAACTTTTTAACGAAAAAGGGTAGTATTGCTTCATTTTAACACTTTTCAGGGTAATATTGAACCTAAAAAAACTTTCAGGGTAACATTGCTTATCAATGAAAACTTTTAGGGGAAATCTGCACTTTAACCTATAATTTTTCCTAATTTTACCTTTATTTATGAATGTGTATTAACGAATATTATATACATTGTATTTCACTTTTTTCTTCTCTCTTTACTTTTAATAGAGTAAAATTGTAGCGTTCATTAATTATTCTCTGGATGAACTTATAATAAAGACCTTTGTTTTTCCTAAACTCATACTTTCTCACTATCTATTTATAAATCTTAACTGAAAATCAAAAATAAAAGTAAATAACTAGTTGAACACGCAAGAATTATGGTTGGCGTTATTTTCAATAACAGTCAAATTCTAAATAAAAATCAAAGTCAGCATAATCGAATCAGGTTATGAGTAGGGTTTTCAATAATTCTAGTCTAACTGTTTTTTATTAATAATATTTTACATTAATTTTTTAATTTTTAGATTGACACAATTCACAATGTTCAACAATGTCTGATATAATAACATTGTAACTGGGGGCATTATGAAAAATGATAAACACAAACTAAAATCACCATATGAAAAAATCTATAGCATGAGCATTTTTAGCCAATCAATTTAAGCATATCATAATTTTAAATTTGCAATAGTCATATTGAAAAAAAAAACAGAAAAAAAGTCATTTCTGCTACCAATAATATAAACATACCCTATGTTAGCTTCACAATAGACATATAATATGTATGATATTAATTAATTTGTCAAATTCTGTGCCACATATGAATCAAACCTAGTAGAGAATGTTAAAAACTGATACAAAAGCATGTGAGAATAACACAAGAAAAAAATCGCAAAATTCATTGCTTTACAGCAACTGCATGCTAGTTAAACTAAAATTCTGGTAATAAAACCATTATGATTTCTTCGTTTGAACTTAAATGAGATAATGAAGAGCATGCCCAAAAACTACAAATACCAAACGGTATTTCTTTAAACCAGTTCTAACTTAATTGACGCCAAATTCCTTCACCAGGAATTTGTAAAATTGTTTGTTTCCAAAAGTAAAAATTAAGTTCCAACCGTGGATCACCACATAAAATGCAACCAGACAAATTAGTCCAGCAGAACCGTCATGATTTCTTCAGACTACAAAAGCACGAGTCCAAGCTCTGCTGGATTCAGAGCCTGCCTTATTCTGTAGTTGTAAAGATAGTAGTGAAGCTTCCCATCACCTGGTCCAAATTTCAATTCCTTCAAGAAAGATTCATTGTGCATGACATACAATGCATTGAAAACTCATAGTCCTTTTGTTTCGCGACAATGAGAGCATCATTCATGAGCTGAAGCAGAGGGGTCTTTGTTGAAACATTATAATAGGAATACCCCGCTTTCAAAATAGAATAGTTTTGGTTCCCAAGGATTGTTGAAGGAAGTGTGTAAAAGCTGCAGAAGTCAGTGATCTCATGAGTTTCAGGACTCTCAACCAGATAGCTATCAACAACATTCTCCTTCGGAAGAAGCCAGTGCTCCACATCGTTTTCATCAAAATCAGGTGCAACCACAAACTGGCTTAGGTAATTCCTGAGTAGCCGCGTAACTGAAGGAACATCACATATTTCCATCTTTCTGAATCCTGGAGTGACCGTTGACTCTGGTAACTTATAAAGCTTGATTGTTCGACTCATTGTCATTTGTACACCAAGC
The DNA here is from genome assembly GCA_019022615.1 of Acacia melanoxylon. Classification (NCBI taxonomy): domain Eukaryota; kingdom Viridiplantae; phylum Streptophyta; class Magnoliopsida; order Fabales; family Fabaceae; genus Acacia; species Acacia melanoxylon. Next base: position 14,481,474 of record JAFJYJ010000003.1, on the reverse strand, counting down.
CGAGAGAATCCAAAATCAATTAACTTCTTGGGATTTAAAGATCTGTGCCAGTATTGGTAGTTTGCTACAGGTGTAGGAAGTACCACCCCAGCAGTATAAGCCGCCTGCCAGATATTCTCCAAGTGCACCCTTCTAGTCACCTCTTTGATCATGACAGGAGCAAGCCTCTTCGACCTAAGCTTCTTGTGCACGCACAGAAAATTGATCTCTGCCATATTAACAACCTCATCACAAACTCGGATTCTAGCAGGAACACCTGAGATAAAGGCAACCATATTTTGGAACTTTTAACACGGACAGCCAACTCCTGAAATAACCAGGAGGTTGCAGAGCCCAGCGCAGAAACTCCATTGAGTAATTAAATTGGAACATGTTCTCATCATCTTCAACATAGTTATTAGCAAGAAGGTTAAAAACCTCATTACACATCTCCTCAGAGTTGATGTCACAAGTAATCCATTCATAGGGGAAACTGGTGTTTCCTATATCCTTGAACTTTCCAACAGGTTGAGTTTCCCAAAATTTATGCCTTTTGTCAAGGGATAGAGACTCCTGAACCTTTTGGGCCAGCGTATGGGGCACAAGGTCACTTTCTGAAGGTGCATTTCCATCTGGAACGGGGTTTTGAGTTTCTTCAGGAGAACCAAAAGATGTATTGCTATCAACCATTTGAAAAGTTTCCTAAAAAGTGGTTTGAAAGACAATATAACATTCTATTCAATAAGCAAATTTATTTATTTATTTTTTGGTGCAATAAGCAAATTTAATGAAAGAAAAGAAACTCTTGTTGGGAATGTAATCTGAATATCAAATATATCATTTTGTCAAAGTCAACAATAAATACAAGAGTTCCTAAGTTTAGTATTATCTGTAAATTTATGTGGATTGAATTCATTTATCTAGAAATATGTGAATTCATTTATCTAGAAATATGTTTTAAGTATGGTTTTAGCAAACCCTATTAGATAGGAATTAGTTTTTGAGTTATGGAAAATAGTACAAACATTTAAATGTTTCGTGTATTTAGATTTAGCTTGATCATTGAGTTAGGTTTGCCTATAAATAAGAGTCTAGTCCCTATTGTAAATGAGACTTGTGATGATAGAATAATAGATTTCTTAGTGCCTATATTCTTCTCTCTTAGTTCTTTTCTCTCATCTTCTCTCTAATCCTCGATCTGTGTCTTCCCTCTTTCCCTCTTTCTCAATTCTTGGGTTAATACCATAACATAAAGCATCTGAAATATTTTTATAATAGTGTGGTCCAAGATGCGCATAGGAGAAAATCATACAACGTCAAACGACTTGGAAGAATTGAATGAGGAATCAGTTTTCATTAAGTTAAAGATGAGCTGCAAGCATGAAGACCAAGATGCAAGAAAGAGAATTTAAACAATCCAACTAATTAATGAAAAGCTGGTTACAGTTCACATTAAAAGAAGACTAACTTCTGTAGTCTGAGATGTTCTTTCCGGTTGTAGTCCAAGTCATCACCAGTGATTGAAGAAAATATTGATTTGGGTCAAGACTAAGAGTATGCAAAAATTGTTTTTTGTATATGCTCTGTATGGAGATTGCAAATAAAGAATGGATGTCTGCCAATTGTCTATTAAAGGAGTATTGAGATGGGGTGGGGATTTTCATAGAGAGGACTACCAACAAAAGGTTTTAACTAGTAAAAGTTAAGTGAAATGTCGTGGTGCTTCGATCCTAGAAGATGAGATTAGACCCTCTCATTTGTGCTCATCACTATTATATATTTGTATTCAATCACTCAGATCCTATCTAATTTTGGAATCGATAATAACATAATAACATCAATATATTTTTCAAAGCAGATCTTTTTATATTTATATATTTGAGAAGCTGGTGGAAAATTAAGAGGCCACAAACCACCCAAAATCCATATGTTGCCAGGGTCCATACTTTAATCAATCGTACCCTCCGATTTTTAATATAGGATCCATTAAGAAAATTGGTCTTTATCCAAAATATAAGATTTATTTTTAATATTTATCAATTTTTTAAATTTATTTCTATGGACACTCCCTCAATGATAATTATGAAAGAGATATAATAAATATATTAAGAAAAATTAGTACGGTGTTTTAGAAAATAAGTCTTGTATATCATGTTATATATCAATTAGCAGGGTGTACCAAGAATAGGCTTATATTAATGATGATATGATACTCAAATCTTCTAACTCAAACAGCTTCTTTAGATATGGTGGTCTCTTCAAATACTACTCGCAAACACAATATATATAATTAAGCTACCAGGATCAGCGTTTTGGGCACTAATGAGCTGAAGGGAAACTGCGCCGCCCAAGAACTGGCGGAGGCCGTCCACGCCGATGCTGACGTTGAGGTTGAGATTGTTGAAGTCAAGAACGTTCTTGGTCATGAGCACCACCATGCCTTTGATCTTGCATTGCTGTAACATTGCATCAGCATCTTCGACCCAGTAAATGATTTCACCCCGTGAACCTGCACCAATAACCCCACAAGAAAAGCAATTAACTCATTTTTTTAAGAATGATTAAAGAAATCATTAAGATAGGATCAATTTATCAGTAGTACATCGCTCTTTAATCTCTTCGAATATCTGTTACATTGCGTCAGCATCTTCGGCCCAGTAAATCATTTTTTTTCCTTTTGTTATTCTCACATGTTTTCGCATCAGTTTTTTATATTCTCTACTAGGTTTGATTCATATTTGACAAATTAATTAATGTCATACATATTATATGTATACTGTGAAGCTAACATAGGGTATGTTTATATTAGCGATAGTAGAAATGAAGTTTTTTTTTTTTTTTTTTTTTTTTTTTTTTTTTTTTTTTTTTTTTTTTTTTTTTTTTCAATATGATTTTTGCAAATTTAAAATTATTATATGCTTAAATTGATTGGCTAAAAATGCTCATGCTATAGATTTTTTCAGATGGAGATTTTAGTTTGTGTTTATCATGTTGAACATTGCGAATTTTGTCAATCTAAAAATTACAAATTTAATGTAAAATATTATTAATCATAAACAGATAGACTATAATGATTGAAAACCCTACTCATAACCTGATTCGATTGTGCTAACTTTGAATTTTATTTAGAATTTGACTGTTATTGAAAATAATGGCTACCATGATTCTTGCGTGTTCAACTAGTTATTTAATTATAATTTTGATTTTCAGTTAAGATTTATAAATATATAGTGAGACAATAGAGCAGCGTAACATGGGATGGATTGAGCATCGCTCTTGTTGACTTGTCCAATCAAATGATTCTAGCTTTTAGTGGTTTTTGTAATTTCAAAGTGTCTTAAGCTATATATATATATATATATATAACTACTTTGGTTCTTTTAGGGGTTTTTGTAATTTCAAGGTGTCTTAAGCTATATATGTAAATATAAAAACTACTTTGGTTCTTTTTATTTGTATGAGTTTAGAAAAAAAAATTGTCTTTATTATAAGTTCACCAGAGAGTAATTAATGAACGCTACAATTTTACCTCTATTAAAAGTAAAGAGAGAGGTGAAATACAATGTATATAATATTTGTTAATACACATTTATAAATGAAGGTAAAAATGAGAAAAATTATGGGTTAAGGTGCAAATTTTCCACTAATGTTTTTGTTGAGAAACAATGTTACCTGGAATTTTTTTATGTTCAATATATCCCTGAAAGTGTTAAAATGAAGCAAAGTTAAAAAGTTAACTGTCAATATCAATTTATTAAGAGAAAATCATGTTTAGGCTCCAACCAAGAGAAATAATATCAAAAAAGTCTCATCATGACTACAAATAAACTCATCTTTTGAGCTTAACCATGCAAGCATAAAAAAATTTGAATGTCGCCAGACCTTTCAGCCAAATTTGAATGAGCATAGCAAATCAATAGAATTCCATCTAACGAACTTGCATTTCACTCTACGAGTTAATTCAAGTAAACGATTTCACCTCGTGAACCTGCACAAACAAACCCAAAAGAAAATCAATTAACTCGTTTTTTAAGAATGATTAAAGAAATCATTGAGAAGATAGGATCAATTTATCAGTAGTACATCGCTCATAAATCCCTTCCATAATCTGTAACATTGCATTAGCTTGGTCGTCAAACTCGGAGACTTCTTCTGCCTCCTTAACTGCTTCATCAGCCAAATGTGATTTGTGCTCTAACTCAGCAACTAATGCTGCAATCTCCTCAGCATCCACTACCGACTCATGAGATGCCGTAATGCCTGAGGGCAGTGATTGGCCTGGACTGGAATCGATTTGTTCTGGTGCAGGTGGTTGTATCTCCACAGGTGTCTCTATCCTGTAACAATTTTGTACCTGCATGAGAGGGCAGAGTTGAGAAACCCAAAACATACATAACCATGAAATTGAAATCTAAACCCAAGATCAGAGTAACCAAACAGGGGCGAGGCAGAGCAAACTGGACGAGAACTAAGCAGAATAAAGGAAAAGCATTTAGGCTACCAGACAGGGGATTGAGTATTGACCATCATACAAGCTCCTAAAAAATTTGAAGTTTCAAAAAATAGAGTCCTGAAAAATGGCAAAACTAAGAAAGAGGACATGATGCACGGGAAGGATGATAGAAAGGGAGATATACTTTACTAGCCATTAAACACCCCCCCCCCCAAAAAAAAAAAACCCCGCAAAGAGAGAGAAAGAAAAGAACTCCTCAGAATAAATCAGAGATCTATAGGATATGCATGTGTTCTTCAAAAATTTCCCCTGCACTCAAGTAACTAAGCTTTTGGAGTATATACTTTTTCTTTTTTCTTTTTTCTGCTTATACACCCGGTCTCCTATGTCAGCCCCCTTGTCACAGGGAACTCCACAAGCCTAGACTGATCCGGACTCAAGGCATGATAAGACCATTTTTTTTAGGTGGCGCCCCTACCATCTAACATTGTTAAATTCCCAAATCTTGATCTTGAGACCTTTATTTAAGTTAGAATAACCACTTACCAGTTGACAAGTGCTCGGTGGTTTTGGGCTTTATACTCTTAACATGGAACCATAGGAATTGAAGTCAGCTAAACTTTAATAGAAACAACCATATTCATTTACCAACGAAAGCAATGCTTTCAGATACCAAATAGCCATAACCCAAACTTCCCTGCTCCTCGAAACTGCAACTCTCCGATACCTCTCTCTCATTCCCAACCCAAACAAAGCCTCTCAAAATCAAATCAATCATTTACACGGCCATAATAATCATTACTAAACACAAGTAGTAAAGGTTGCTAGACAAGAAAGATTCAAAATCACCAACAAAATGTCGTTTCTTTTAATGGGGTAACGATGCCAATATTTTTTTGAACTTCTGTGTAAGAGAGTTAAAACATAAAGGAAACTCAACATTTAAATCCACATGCCACATATCTAAAGAAAATAATTCCAATGAAAATTAAGTTGTGTCTATCATATTTATTTCTGCAATAACTCAACATCAAAGAGGATATTTTACCTTTTCAAGTATTCCTTGATCAACAAGCTTTTCCAACCTTGCACCTACTGCTCGTCTGTAATTTTGAGGAACCTCATGCTTTTGCTGCAGCATTATGCATGGTCATCATCATTTGTGAATTTCAGCATAGAACAACTCAGCACATAAAGAAACTCTAATCACAATCAATAATCCAGTGAATCTCCACACACCACCACCCTCAAGAAAAGAGATGAGGGGGCTTAAAAAATGAGTGGTTTTAACATACTCAAATGTCTGACTATATGCAAGTCATGATGATTTCAACAAGAGACACCAAGATGACAACGTATATTTTGACCATTGGCTCAAGTTCAACATTTAAGTTGATGAATAGATATACATAGCAGTCTGAGTGGCACATGTCTTGCAAGACATTGCTCATGACGAAGAAATCTGATAACCCAATATTCATCCACATTTTAACCCTAGATTTTTTTTAGTAAACTTATGGATGAGATTAAGAAACAACTAAACGACCATATGATAATTGCATATTTATACATAAGCTTCGATTTTTAGAAACAACTAATCAGATAACACCAGATGACTGAGGATTTGTCTAATGCAACACAAAACTGAATTAGAACTTCATCTAACCTCAATAAAGCTAACAATAGCATTTAGGTTAGACCCATTGGAATCTCTCAATGTTGATAGGGCTTCAAAAATAATTGCATCATACCTAAAGAACATGGAGCACTCCGAATCTCAAATGAGCTATGATATAATATTGATTAAACAGTGTAGGTAATAAATAAAAATTAAGGCATATTATATTGAAGACACTACAAAATTTGTGACACAACAACAAGAGATTATGTAAAGAATAATTAAAATTGTTGTGCATAAGTATTCCTGCAACATGATATGATACTCCATTGCAAGAAAGTCTGAGACATTTCTAAATACTACATGCCGAAATGCTGTCTCTACAAATAGACAGGTTTACCTGCATGATGTTGAAATCTATGTTTTCTATGTAAAATAAAGAAAGAAAGAAAGCCATTTCTCAGGTAACATTTTCCCTTTCATAATCATATCCTGTATAAATAGAATGGGTGGGACATAAATGATGGCCCATAGGACTAACACATAATCAAATAAAGTGTCTCAGTCAAATGATTAGAATTTCATAATTGGGAGTTCAGTTCAGACAGCAGGCTGCTTACTGTGGAGCTTGTTTGACCTTCTGGACATTGTGAGAAGAATCATCTGTGACGGCATCAGAAGAAGCACATTGACGAAGTGGAGTAGCAACAGAAGCATTTTGCGTGCCCGCAGGTGTAGCAGGTTCTGTAGTCTTAATCGTTACATTCTTAGCTCTTTCTTTAGATCCTCCTTGATCAGCAGTACTAACACTTAAATTTCTCCATTTATCCTGTTAAGTGTGCCAGAATGAGAAAAGAAAAAAAAATAAAAATAATAAGATTTCTCAAGATACAAAAGTCTGGAGACTAAGTCCAAATTTGTCAAAATCAGAAAGTAAAGACAGCATCGGATTTTGTAAATCATGCGTAGATGCACTTGGTTCATATTTCATTCGCCGACGCAAAATTCAAAGCCAAATGCAAAGACGTCACAATAGTACAAAAAAACAGAGAAAACAACAATCAATTAACAATCTCTATATACACTAATTAACCAAGTGTATTTGGCTCTGATGCCATATTAGAGAAGCAAGAAGAGAAAATGAAGATACCATATTAGAATATCTGAAGAATGTAGATGTGTTTATATAGATAATTAGCTAACTGCTTGTGTATAACTACGAGAAAAGGATGAAAAAAGAGGAACCTTAAGATCGATATTGGAACGGTTAGTGAGAAGGCGGGCAAATTCGGGATCTTTGAGGATATTCTTCCACTTGCCGAGGCCATGCTTCTTAATGCCGGCGAGCAAAGCTTCTTCTTCATCGGCGGTCCACTTGTGCTTTTGATTTCCCATTTGTATTCACCAATCTACACTCTTCTCCCTTCGTCGCCGGCGTTTTCAAAGATTGCGTTTCGCCCAAGAAGCCGCAACAACTTCGTGATCTGGCAAGAGTGTGAGAATTGTATGAGAAAACGCTGAATATATCAAAATTGTCAATAAATACATCAATATGTTTTTTTACCATATTTTTTGTTTAAAATATTAATTTTTTTCCATAATATTCTTTATTAACTATACAATTTTCTAACTAATAATTTATATTTTAGAATAATTTAATACTACTTTATATATTCATCAGTTTATGTAAAATTGATATTAAATGCTTATATTAAGGATCTTCCGCGATTTTCTCCCCTCCGATCTCAACTGATTTTGAACAGCTCCCGCTCTTTCTCGGTCATTCACGCCTATTTCCCTTTTAAGAGGAAATAATATAATAGTTAAAATAATAAACGGATTCTTTTCCTTCTTTCTTTTTAACTTTATTGTTTTATTTTAAAATAACTCAATTTTTTTTTAAAAAAAAAAGTTAAGATCACCCAAATTGGTATCTCTTAAAATCTCAAGTAAATTCTTTTTTTTTTTTTTTTTTTTTTTTTGCCCAGTTCTGCTCACTGCGCTTTTCCGACTAGTCCGTAAAAAAAGGAGAGTCTCCCAACGGAGTTTTTTTGCATTCACAGGGTTTAAACCCGAGACCTTGTTTAAGGAACACAAGCCGCTTACCACTTGAGCCAACTCCGTTGGTTCAAGTAAATTTCTTTGATTTAGCATTGATGACTCCCAAAATATATCTTAGATCCATTAAATTGGGAAGTCATCCATCTTAAATATAAATATAAAGCCCATTCACAAAAAGCTGAAACTTAGGAACATAAGAAAAAAGAATGTGGAGCTCTCATTTAGACCATTATACCGGAAGAATTTACTGTACAATAACTATCCAAAAATTAGTAGTGTTATATATTTATAGATGATTACTCATAAAAATCTCATTAAATTCTCTATTCCTTTATGACATAGCAGCATAGAAAGTTAGAAAATTTCTTGTAAGCAGGAGGTAACGGTTCTATTTTATAATTCTCATAATTTTGGTTCAAAGAGGCTTAAACATAAGTTTATGCCTTACGTGAAATAATGGCATCATGAGATACCCAACAACAAACATAGTCTTTTAACACCTTAAAGACTTAGTGCCTCTTTGGAAAACTTCCAAATCATAGTTTTAGAAGCCTTTTTTAGTAAGCAATGACAAAATTCCTTTTAAAAACATGCATTTTTTTTTTTTTTTGCCTTTCTCACATCCAGGCTAGCTACTATGTTATATGTTTTTGTTATCATGTTATTTACTAAAGTTCGTTGTATAGTGGTTTCTCTATTGTGTTTTTTGTTTTCTTATGCAATTGCAGGTTCCCTATTATACATAAATTGCTTTTGTGCTCATATATCCTATGAAGCTTTCGCATCTGGTTTCTGCTTCCCTAAGTTGATGATGCTGGGTACTGGGATATCTTCAAACATCAAACAAGATGTAGAAGTCACGAATTACTGGAAATCAATCTAGTCGTTTTGTGGTGGCGTGCTTTTTCAGGTTGCAAAATGTTAGTCTGTGTATCAGCTTCAACTCTCCTTGGCTCGATGTTCTTCCGTCAAGTTTGGTGTGATGATGCCCACAAAGATTAATCTAGTTGGTAAGAGGGTAACCTTTATTGGTAGCCTTCTCAATGAAAACCCCCACCCCGTCCCAGTACTCCTTTGATAGACGATTGTCAGACATCCATTCTTTATTTGCAATCTCCATGTAAAGCATATACAAAAAACAATTTTTGCATATCTTGACCCAAATCAATATTTTCTTCAATCACTGGTGATGACTTGGACTACAACCGGAAAGAACATCTCACACTACAGAAGCTAGTCTTCCTTTAATGTGAACTGTAACCAGCTTTTCATTAGTTGGATTGTTCAAATTCTCTTTCTTGCATCTTGGTCTTCATGCTTGTAGCTCATCTTTAACTTAATGAAAACTGATTCCTCATTCAATTCTTCCAAGTCGTTTGACGTTGTATGATTTTCTCCTATACGCATCTTGGACCACACTATTATAAAAATATTTCAGATGCTTTATGTTATGTTATTAACCCAAGAATTGAGAAAGAGGGAAGACACAGAGGATTAGAGAGAAGAAGAGAGAAAAGAACCAATCGAGAAGAATAGAGGCACTAAGAAATCTATTATTCTATCATCACAAGTCTCATTTACAATAGGGACTAGACTCTTATTTATAGGCAAACCTGACTTGATGATTAAGCTAAATCTAAACAAACTAACTGACTTCTATCATCACGAAGCACTTGAATGTTTGTACTATTTTCCATAACCCAAAAACTTAGGAACTCTTGTATTTATTATTGGCTTTGACAAAATCATATATTTGATATTCAGATTACAATTCCAAACAAGAGTTTCTTTTCTTTCATTAAATTTTCTTATTGAATAGAATTTTATATTGTCTTTCAGACCACTTTTCTGGAAACTTTTCAAATGGTTGATAGCAATACATCTTCTGGTTCTCCTGAAGAAACTCAAAACCCCGTTCGAGATGGAAATGCACCTTCAGAAAGTGACCTTGTGCCTGATACTGGCCCAAAAGGTTCAGGAGTCTATATCTCTTGACAAAAGGTATAAATTTTGGGAAACTCAACCTGTTGGGCATCAGTTCAAGGATATAGGAAACACCAGTTTGCCTGAAGGCCCAATTTTGAAGCTCCAACTCCCTTATCCGACGTTAGGACGGCTTCCTCACCTCACATTTCTCATATTCGAGCTACCAATATAGCCCTACATAGATTTCATTGATAAATACTCCCTCCTTCCGATACTATGTAGTATGTACTATATCTGATTTATAAAAATAATGGAAGTTGGGTAAATTAGTTATTTATAAAAAATAAGTATTAGTTTTCTTTAAATGCTTCATTTAACTATTTGTATCGGAAAGTATCCCTCAATAGACTTCCCTTAATAAATGCAGTTAATAAGGGATGATTTAGAGCAAATATTATAAATTTGAGGGGCAACAAAATGAATTGAGGTTGACTGGTTGAGTCTGTTTGGACTTTGGCTAGAGGAAAATAGAAGGGAATATAATGAGAGGAAAAATTTTAAAGAGTTCAATTTAAAAGAAATAGATAAGTGGTGTTATAAAATTTTAATAAAGTAAATATGAAATATAAAAGAGAAAAAATAAGTAAATGATATAATTAAATTAAATAAATTTATCTTCTATTAAAGATCAGAGGAGGAGTAGTTTCATAGTGATTTCACCAACCATTACTATCATTGATGAAACTCGCTGCAACATTAATAATGATATAAAAACTGCAATATATGAAACCCCGATACCTTGCTGCACAACAAAAAACTGTTCCTAACAACTACAACAGTTGTAGGGGTAGGGTTACAAAGGTTCTAGTTTGGAAAGGCATTGTTAAGGTTGCAGAGTTGAAGCTTGGCCTCGTGAAGGAAGAGATTGTTGAGAGGGAGATGAAGAAAGAGAGAGAGTAAAGAGAGGGAAGAGAAAGAGAAGAAATTATTTTCATTACGTGGCTTTAATTTTTACACTTGGAAGCTTAGACAAATCCAATTGTAAGAATCAGTCTACTTATCTGCCCCTTCAATGTTGTCTAACGAACTTTTTAACGTCGTTAACCCTTATTAAATGGTTTTAAACATTAGGGGCTAACAGAGTTAAGATTAAACATAAAAGATCTAATAAAAAAAAGGTTAATGTATAAATTTGTCTCGAAATTTTTTGTTGAGAAGCAATATCGCCCCTAAAGTTTTTTCAAGTTCAATGTTACCGAAAAGTTTCAAAACATTGAAATGTTGCCCCATACTGTTAAAAAACTAATATTAACCGTTAAAAATTGACGTTCACCGTCAAACAGTAATGGATAACATTCAATTTAAAAAAACTTCCAGGGTACATTGCTCTTCAGCAAAAACTTCTAGAGTAAATTTGCACCGAAAAGGGAAAAAAATAAGGACCTCATTTAAAACTTAGGAAAATATAGGGCCTGTTTGTTTTAGTTTTCTGATCTTTTTTTGTTTCCAAAACAATTTTATAAAAGTATTTTTAAAAACAAGTTTTGAAGAAAAATAAAAAAAATGTTTGGATCGTTATTTTAAGAAAAAAATATTTTTGAGTGACATGGCGATGACCATCGCCGACGGTGACACAGTGGTGGTTGACGCCAATGATGTGGTGTATAGTGAACAAGTAACAGTTTTAACAAATAAGAAATGAAAAAAGGGAAAAAAAAAAACACCAAAAAAGTCTTTTGCTTTTTTCGTTCTTAAAAATAACATTATGGCTTTTTTATTTTTTAAAACAACTTATTGAAAATAGTTTTCTGTATGATTTTTATTGTTTTTTGTTTTAAAAACAAAACAAATGTTTTTTAAAAATGGAATCAAACAGCCCCATGACTGAGAAATCAGCTTTCCCTGTATATATTATGAGGGATAAAGGGCATTTTTATCCTTAAACTATCTCCACAAGAGTACTGGGCATCCTAAGCTATCAAGTAGTACAATTTTACTTTCAAAAATTTCAGGGAAATGGCAATATCGCCTCTACCGTTAAAATGAAACAAATGTCTATTAACTGTATGGCGTGAGAGCTGCGTGAATATCTATACTAACTTTAACAGACGTTTGCTCTCTTTTTTTAATTACAACGGCAAGCTTTTGTACGTTAAATAACATGCTGATGATAAGTTATTCAAACCAGCACACTGGCTGCGCCACTGACTACAGCCAAACTCGTCAGGTGGATTCATGTTATTTATTTATCCATATCACATGTCACCTCTATAAAAAATATCTGTGTCTCAATGTATAAAAAGAGTATTATTTTGATTTAAAGAGAAAAGGGCAAAAAGGTAATATTGGTATGGGACTTATTGGAAGTCATAAAGAGACAACTGTTGATAGCTACAGTCCTCCAAAAGTGAAAAGACATATACGTTTAGAAAAGATGAATATATAGAGAATGCAAGAGGCCTTTAGAGTTTACCGTGAAAATTGTATCCCACCCCTATCACAAAAAGATACAAGAAGAAAGAAGGTCAAGACTCTGAGAAAGTTTTTCATTGCTAAAGATCTTCTGCAATTATGTGTAACACCTCATATTCAATACTACCTATTGTGAATATTAATAAGCAGTATATATGAATATCATCAGAGTGGAGCGATTCAGCGTAATAGTTGGGTTGAACGGATGAGTAATTGATAAGTGGTTACAAACTTAAACTTCTTTGCGGTGTATCCGGTTGGCACATTAGTTGGTAAATCATCAGAATATTCAAAAATTATACATAATACTGTCCCAAAATAAAAACTTTGTCTGAGTCCTCATGTGTGCTGCTTACCCTTTTCACCGGCTCATGATCCTCCAGATCCTGAAGCTAGGGTAAATTCTGAGATTTAATACCCATTGAATATCAGGTAACAGTTAACATCATGCTCAAGTATAAACAATATATACATGACAGATTTTCATTACATTTCAGCATTAACCATAAATAGCACACAGCAGATGTAAAGTTACAACAATACATAGCATACATCAAATGTAATGTTAACAACACAACAATACATAGCATACAGCACATGTAATGTTATTCACGTTTGTACTAACCAGTGCCACGAAAGCTCCTCGTGTCCTCAACGCTAGGAAAATATCCCTACGGCGTTATCAAGACTATAACCCGCATAAAGCTGAATGTATATAAACATGTGACCTAAGACCGAGTCTTAGCCACGGTGCATGACCCAAGACCTAGTCTTGTCCATGACCCTATGAATCATCCTATCACATATAAGCATATAAGGCCGTATAAGAGTTAGAGTTACAGTACGCATCCGTACCTTAGTCCGTGTAGCTAGTGGTATGTTCGTCTGTTCGATACAATTCTTGATTTTCCCGGATGTCCTATAATAGTATCATCGCATTATTTCCTTTATAAACAATATATTAAGAGATATCTTAGCCACTATTGACCTTTTTACCCTTGGTGGATTTGGTATTCCAATTATACCATTACATCTCCTTAAAAACGCAATTTCAGCATTTCTGCTCAGATTTTTTGGTAACTTTGAAAAATCATAATTAATTCTTAAAAATCGAAATGAGGTTCCGTAAAATTCCTCACAATCCTTGACATGTCTATTTTTGAGAAAAAATAACGGTTTTCACTCGAAATATGTGAATCAATACCAGTTTAACATTTTTCAATCACTATTCAGATTTTCCTCCAAAAACATGACACAACTTCAAGAATTTTTATCTCTTTCTACAGAACTCAAAACGTTACAAATTTTCTATCAATAGAAATATATACATGTCTACTATAACCATGTAAAATTTCATGGTTTAATGACTTCATTTGATATATAAGATAATGCCTCTTTCCGACTGATTCCAACAGCCCAGCAAATCCGAAAATTTCTTATCTTTCACTAACTTGTTCCATTAATTCCAAAAATTATTTCCCAACATGTTTTTACCTCATTAGGAATTTTTCATTGCAAGGAGGCCTAAAAACAAGAATAAGAATTTTCTTCCTAATTTTCTAGATTAAAACTACAACTTGACTAGAAACTACAAATCTAAAGACTAAAGCTCAAGAACTAGAGAGCTTATCCTTGAAGAATGTAACATCCCATTTTCAAAAGCAGTATAAATTTTTTTCCCATCATATATCATCAGAGTAAAGCATCGGAGCGATTGAGTAACTGATATATTTAATCAAATTGCCGTAAGTCTAGCCGATTTACGTGAAGCGGTACATTGACCGAGAGTTTTCAAAATGAATAACAACGAAAGAGAGTCTTGATCGGGACTCGTACGGTCCTGCGCGCCCTTCTCCTCGGTCCTCGGTTCTTCCGAACTGACGCTATGATAAGAGCGAGATCCAATTGCAATTTGGATCTCGGAAATCTGATTAACCTCATGCTTAAATATGACTACATATACACGACAACAAATGTTAATCAATACAACGATCAACAACGATGTATGATTAAAAACACATAACCACGTATACAAGATAATAACCACGTATGTAACATAACCTCGTATGATACAACATTAATAACCTCGTATGTGACATAACCTCGTATGTAACATACCGTGTATATAACATAACCACGTATGCTACAACAACAAACAGAACACAACAAACATATATAATCATACAATAACCATCGAGTTAGTGTTACGATGACGCGAACGTACCTTTTGGCGGTACAAACGGAACTTTTACGGAAAAACGTGAAATTCGACGGCGGGAAAAACGGTATGACGGCGGCACAACAAATGCGGCTCGATTAGCTCGGATATCCTATAAGGACAACGTTTATCAACATTTGGCATCATAACGGGCCATTTGGGCGAAAATTACTATTTTGCCCCTAGTACCCCTATTTGGCGGAATTTCGCGAACTTCGTTACTTTGACCTTATTCCATTTCAAAATTATCTCCACTATGTTTTTACCTCGTCGGCATCTTTCAATGCAATGAGGCTTAAAAACAAGTATAGGAATAAATTAAAACTTCCTAGATCAAAACAACGGTTCTACTATAACTACCGAAAGAACTACGGAAACTAAAAACTAAGGACATTAGAACTTACTCGGAGCAAGGCGGGAATTTTTCCAGAGCTTCTCTCTCTAGAACCTCTCTCTAGATTTCAGATTTTGGGATGGAAATGAAGAGCAAGAGAGCTTGCTATTTATAGAGAAAAATAGGGACAAGGTGGGAATTTCCACAAAAGTCTTCGGATCGGATTCGGCCGTTGGATCGCATTTTTGAGGACAAAGAAATCTTGGCCATCCATGGTCAAAACCGACCTCTTGGTCCCCCAAAAGTCAAAGGATGAGTTGTCATCTTGCTTTATGGCCTCGGCCGATAAAGTTACCGACGGTGTCCGTTTCGTGCGATTTTGCAGAAACTCAAAAATGCGAGCGTGTAACTTTGAAGGTCTTTTCATCCTCTTTCATATTATCAATTTGGATCCTCTTTTTGATCATATCCAGGTATTCTCCGGTGTGTCGGAAGATATTCGGACAAACGTGTCCTTCTGAAACCGCTTCCGATAGAACCAACTGGACAACAATTCGCTGAGTCGTAAAACGTCCAGTTGTTGCCTAACTTAATCCCGTGTTTGAAAACACGCAATTGTTTCTATAGGTTCTCACTTTACCTATCTTACTCTAATCTATCTGATCAGCTTTCCGTCTTATTAGGAATTAGGGTTTTCGGTTGTGGAAACAACGCCTGGTAAATTCTTTCTTCGTGTAAAATTTCACTTGTTCTTAATTTGATCGATCCCGAAAAGACTTTTACCTCTGGTTTACCTGTGTAATTTATTTCTCACTTTTCCCCTTAGCCTTGTCTATATCTTTGACTCACCGCATTATATTATTATTTTATTCTAATTATCATTTTAATTATTTAAACAATTCTTTTTAATTAAAAATAACCATAATTTCGGCCCCTCTTTTAAAAATTCAGATTTATTTATTTTTCTATAATTTTTTTCCATTTTTTACAAATATAATATTTTTTACCAAAAATTCATGTTTTACCCTACCTTCGTTAAGGCTTAATCGGCCTAAATTCTTCGTTTAGTGATCTTTTTAGGATTAGATTTCTTCATACATTTATCTTTACTAATTTACAGTATATTGTTTTATCACCATTATATCATTTTTAGTCTTGCTTCTTCTTTTACTCTATAATTATAAAAATTTTCTATAACCTCCTGATTTTGCTTTATCAAAATATTCGTTAATTTCCTTTTTCCTCTCCCTCACTCTTACTTCTTAGAAATCAACTACTTAGAGTTTGATTTGGTGTGAAAAATGAAGAGGGTTGAGCCCCTATTTATAGTAAAATTTCCAAGCACACATGAAATTACTACACCCAATCACTTTGATCCCTTCATTGTTGTTAGAAAAATCCTTGTTGTTAAAAAATCACTATTGAAGATCTTTTTTGTTAAAACACATGCTCTTATAAATATTATTAAATAATAACTCTCTCCCCCCCATGTGCCTATGCGTCCTCTTTATTGACTTTGGGAGCTGATTACATAATCCCAATTAGCATTCCTAATGTAGTGTTTTATATGCCATTAAATAAAATTGCCATAGTATGATTGGTTCCTTAGTTAATTATGGTCATTAGTGTTTCACACAAGCTTATTCTTGTTTTCTCATTGGCCCCTAGATTTCAAAATAAAACCTCCCTTAATTGATGCTTTTTAATTTGTCTCTTGATTAATTTGAATAATTACACGAATTTTTTAATTAGTGCAAGCTTAATTGCCCATTAGTTTTTGCTAATTGCCTTTAAATTGCTTAAGTGTTTTCATAACATTTCTTGCTTATTTTAGTCATAAATAATCATCATTTTATGTGCTAACTATATCACATTTTATCATCCATAATCTTGGTCTTATATCTTGTCTTTTGTTAATTCAACTCCAAGTGAAATTTACCTCAAATTATAATTAACAATTCACAATAATTTGAGACACATATTCACCTTCATTTTTATACAAATTATTCATCAAAATATATTATTTATGATAAATATGAATTTTAGGGTTTTACATTATGGATAAAGGTTAGTATGTTTAATTCTATTGAATGTTGAAAATGAAAATCTCTGAGATAGAGAATACAGATTTATGCCTTACATGTGGTATTAGAGCCTATGTTTAGGAATTTATGTATTTCATGTATGATTATGAATGGTTTCTTGAATTTGAAAAGTTAGGGTTTATGTTCATCTACTTTCTTATCATTCAAGTTTTATTTCGAACTTGTATATGTAAATCTGGAGGTTTTTTTTTTTTTTTTTGTATGGCTCTGATTTTCTACTTCCATATGGTTTTTCATAAAGTATGTTATTTGGGAAAAACGAAAAGTATAGAGAGGGATTATAACGGATGATTTCAATTATTGTTTGTTCTTGATATGATGAATTGTTGTTCATAGTTATAGAGGCATGTGTCAGTTGAAGTTTTTCCGCTACATATATTTGTTTGTTTCAGCGATTGGTATCTATGTGTATTCAAAACTTCTCAGGATAATATAGAAACAGAAAGAAAAATCATAACAACGGAATCATTTTGGCCATCTTTAGTTTTTGAAATTGGTTCATGAGAAAACAGTGTTTTAGGCCACAAAATAGGTGTCATTGCATAATCTGAAAAAATGAAGAGATAGATACCAAGAACATGTAAATCCAACGTCAGCAACGCCGGTTACGAGGGAAAGAATGATTGGGTTCGACGAACCCGACCACGAACAATCCGGGTTGGTGTGACCCGGCTAGAGGTTAGAGTTGTTTTGACCGCCGCCTAAATGACGTCGTTTTGAAGGAAACGAAGCCTCCTCACCGTTTAAATGAAACGGTACGTGCGTTTCATTAAAAAAAAAGGATAAAGAAAGAAACTATGTAAGAAAACGGTTCCAAGGGGTTTCAAACCCCAAACCCATGGGTTCAATGCACCCTGAGGGCTGGCCTTCTGCCAGTTGAGCCTCACGTTTAGGCACAGGATAAATTACATTGTTTTATTTAAAGGGCATTTGTGTTGGGCTCAACAGTTTTGGGCCGAAGATATTATGAATTGGCATTTGTATTAGGCTCAACAGTTTTGGGCCGATGGTATTACAATTTTTTTTTTAAAAAAAGGTGATGGGCTCATGGAATTTGTGGGGCTGTAACTTTTGAAGCTGTATGTTTTTTTGGCTGAATTTGTTAGGCTGTAGATTTAAAAAGAATAATTAAATAAATAAATAAATTACCTAGATGTTGTGAATAGCACGCAATTGTAAGAATGTTAAACATTTAAGTATGGCAGATTTGTTAGTCACAAAAGTGGCCAAATTCTTACGAATTATTTGCATTCCACATATTATGGTAATGTTTCAATTTACCCATAACATTGATGCTATGAAATTATATTTATGTTGTGGGTGAATTGAAGTTTGTAATTATAAGGCGGTTATGGGTCAATCCAAAGGTTGGTTATTTGTTTTTATAATAATTGAACATGAACGTTGTTGTTGTCCATATACTTATAGTTTTATTTAGATATCCAAAGATGATAAATATTTCTAGTTGGGATATGCATCACTGTCAAATTATATGAAATCTTTATAGCATCATTATGGTTCAATGTTGTATATAAGTGGGTCCCCAAAGGTGAACATTGATATGCATTGAATAAATTATGTCTAAATTTGTGAAGCATGTTAGTATGACTAAAGCATTAATGTTTTAAATTTTTATTTTATTTTATTCCTTGAAGCACTTGTCGCCACACATTCGCTATTCTTAACTATTGCAGTTTTTAATGGACTGAACTTCATTGAATGGAATGAGCAAATCAAATTTTACCTTAGGGTAATGGATTTGGATTTAGCTCTTCGAGAAGATAAACTGAGTGTTATTACTAATGAAAACACTGAGGGTGAAAGAGACCATTTTAAGAACTGGGAAAGATCCAATAGGTTGAGTTTGATGTACATGCAAATGAGCATTGCAAGCAACATTAAGTCAACTCTTCCACAAACTGAAAGTGCTAAAGAAATTATTAAACTTGTGGAAGAGTGCTCTCAAACTGCTGATAAGTCTCTTGTTGGGACACTTATGAGTACACTGACTGTAATATTCCGATTTTCACTTTACCAAAAACCCTTTATTTAGTGAATATTCAGAAAGTGAATATTTGTTTTAGGATTTATGATCTATTGATTATTTATTATATCCGAATTTCACTTGGAACCTAATTAACAACGGTTGAACATGTGACCACATTAAATTGGCTAATAATGTGACATAAAAATCACATAAAATAATGCCTATTTCCAAACTAAAGGAGTCAAGAAAGGGAATGGATGACACTTAGCCAAATTGGTACCATATTGACAACAAATTCTTGACACATTGTAATACCTGGATAATTATTTATCTGAAATATTATATTTTAGTAAATAATACCTATTGGAAATAAGTGAATATGTGGTCTCAAATAATAAGTTATAATTATCTTATTTTCTAAGGTAATTTCTATGGAAATTAGAAGAGATAAAGAGCTAAAAATCCCTAATGCATTTATGGGGCATAAAATGACCGAAAATATTATGATAAATCCCAAGAGGTAATAAAATATTTATTAAAAATTAGAAAGTATGTTGTCTCTAATTTTAGGAATTTTTGGGATTATTTTCCTTGGAAAATAATGAGGCAAAATTAAATATAATTTTAGGGAGCATAAGTTGCCCCATGATTTTTAATATTTTACATGGAGCATAAAATACCAAAGTCAGTAAAATAGTTGTGAGATAATAATTAATCTCAATTAATAAAATTAGCAACAATTAGTAAATTAATTAAGATTAATGGCTAATTGTTTAAGCTTGAACAAGAGAATATTCAAGGTAAGTTATGTAAAACCCTCTAATTAGATGTTTATGGCTAAGATTAGCATAAAATATACTTACTAATTAATTGAAAAAGATTAAGACAAATGTATGAGATTAAGTACATGAAAACCCTAAATCCTAAAAGATTGCTAATCATAGGATTAAGGCCCTAATTAAGCTTTTTAATTAAATTAAGATAATATTTAAGTAATTAAAAAATAAATATAAAATAAAATTAAAGGGGGAATTATTAGTGTGAAATGGGTTATGGTTTTTTCAAAAAAATATCATGATATTTATAAATTAAATAATAATATAAATGATATATTTTGTAGAAAGACCTGTTGGATAAATGAGAAGATAGAAATTAAATCATATCTCAAAATAGGTGAACTAAGTAGCTAACATCGGGACTCATTATAAACGAGTATAATTTTATCCTGGAGTGGGCTGCCTCCGAAGTCATTTCCGAAACCGGCGTAGTAATTAAGAGACAGGGTGAAAAAGGAAAAGGGCAGATAGTAGAAATGAGAACCAATGGAAAACAAGACCGTTGTGACAAACCATGAACTAGGTTTCTTAGGTCAGGACATATTATAAACCGGTGATTTTTTTCCGTGAAAGGCGGGTGTTAAAGTCATTTCCGTAACCGATGACGTTTGTCCGAAAATGTTCAGCGAGCAATGGAATACCCTAAATGGGATGAAAAATTTAGTTAACCCAAGTAGTTTTAAAGAGGAATAATAGAACTTCAGGGCGTTGCTGCCGGATTTTTAAGATTCTCCTAGAATATGCGATTAGAACATCGAACAGGGAACTTTATCGGTGCCGGCTCATAAAGCAAGCTTGTGACATCATGGATGACATCACTTTGTTGACTTTGGGGGCCAAGGAGGTTGGCTATGGCATATCAATGGCCAAGAAGAAACCTTGCAAAGTGAACATGATCCAACGGTTGAGATCCGACATGAAAAAGTGTGAATAGTGTCTCGAATTTCCTATAAATAGGCCTCACCTCTCTTCACAATTTCCACACCAAAATTTCAAACCTAGAGAGATTTTAGAGAGAAGGAGGAGTCCGGAGAAAGTGTAGCGAAACCCTGGGTAATTTCTTCGGTCCTTAGTCTTAAGCTTTAGTAGTTCTTTTGGTAGTTATAGTAAAAATGCTAGATTTATCTCTAATCTTTCAAAATAGTTTAGATATCATGTTTAGGGGTAAATATGGTATTTATTTCAAAAATATATTGGGAGAAGAGATATGTCAAAATTTTGGAAAGATAGGATCAAAGTAGCGAAGCTCTGGCGAAATTCCGCCGATTAGGGGGGAGTTCAGGGGCAAAATGGTAATTTGTACCTAAAATGCCTATTATGATACTAAATGTTGATAAATATTACCCTTATAGGATATCTGTGATAATCGTATCGCTGTCGTACCGCTGTCAGGCCGCTGTCAAAAATACCGTTTTCCGTAAAACGTACCGAAGTACCGTCAACGAAGGTACGTTCGCGTACTGTAACACTAACTCTGATGGTTATTGTATGTATATATGTATTTCCTCCATTGTGTCTTAACCTTACATATGACTGTATTGTTATTGCGGTCCATATCCGATTATGTCCAGTGTCCGTTGTGCCTTAACCTTACATATGACTGTATTGTTATTGCCGTCCATATCCGATTATGTCTAATGTTCGTTGTGTCTTAATCATACATCCGACTGTATTATTGTCCATTGTGCCTTAACCTTACATCCGACTGTATTGTTATTGCCGTGCATATCTGATCATGTACATTTCTCCTTGTGCCTTAACCTTACATCCGACTGTATTGTTATTGCCATATATATCTGATTATGTATACCCTACCTTTGAACGTAGTAAGTGTCGCCAAAATTCCATGAATATCTGTAGTACATATATGATGTATGTAAACATGAGATTAACCGTTACCTGGGGTCCGGTGCATTGGACCTCAACTCTTAACATAGCGTCAAGTTCAGGAGGACCAAGGACCGAGGAGAAAGGCAAGCATGCCGCACAGAGACCCGGCTGAAGACTTCTTCTGTTTATATAGTTACACTGACGTTAGACGTCCGAAATCAATGTACTATTACTGTAATCAGCCAGACTTATGGCAATTTGAATATAAGTATCAGTTACTCAATCGCTCCGATGCTCTACTCTGATGAAGAAAAAAAAATATACTGCTTTTGAAATTGGGATGCTACACACATGAACTTGCACTAATAAAGATTAAAGGCTAACACTTTTAACTACCTAATAGGGTCATATTTTCAGCCTAAAGACAAGAGGTAAGAGACAATGAAAATTAGTAGTTGTCAAAGAGAATAAAGCATAAAGGATTTAATACATCTTGTGCAAAGTTAACACATGTCAAGCAAGATATTAGTATCTAACTCACATTAATAACCAAATTGTGCATGTGTCTTCAAGCTAGGAAGGGCAATCAAGACCTCATGGAGGGGCCAATAATATTGGCCAAGCAAGGGCCTATAAGGACAAGATGAAGCTTGAAAGATAATACACATATGCACATTGACAATTGTCATCTAGGGACACCTAAGCCCTAGTTTGTGACATCAAATAACTTCATAAACTTGCTTAAGAAGACCTCAATTTTGGCTAGACTATGGAGTGAGGAGGAAGTTAAGATCAAGATAAGATCACATAGATTTTTAAGCCAAAAGCTTCTAGAAACTTCTAGAATTTTCTTGAATCAATGGAAGGATTAAGACCATAGGGAGACAACACATGGCAAAGCAAATTCAAGAGCCCTAAACAAGCTAAAGATGTCGGCCAAGTGGGAGGAGAGAAGATGAGAGAAACTTGGAGGCAAAGCAAAGAAAAGGGATATTTTGTGAGGGCAATTTGGTCTTTTCACATGTGGGGGCCTCTTGTGGCTTGCTTCTAATTATAAAACACCAAGACCTCCTTCATGCTTGTCACCCAAAATCAAACACATACTTTGGCTTGGAGAGTGAGAAAGGGCCGAAACCAATAGGAGAGAAAGGAAGGAAGAAAATTTCAAGAGCACAAGGTAAGTGGTTCTTGTTATTTGATAGTTTATTTCCTTATACTCTTCCATGAACCTTTAACCTTTGTAAAAACACTTTCTCATGGTGATTTTGATTAAGAATCCACAAGTTAGGAGTAAGAAGAAGAGAGAAAAGTTGCCACAATACTCAAAGGTTTGGCAAGTTGCTAAGATCTGAGCTTATCTTTGTGATATTTTATGTGGTAGCCTAAAGTGGTGTTGATCATGTGATCGAACCATATTTTTTATGTGATTTTTCATAATTAAATTGGGATTTTTAATACATTTTCTTGGACATTATTACATAATTAAGCACTAATTTGAGTTAGGGACATTTGTATTGAATTAAATGTAATTAGGGGTAAAATGGTCATAATTTGTTAATTATTCATGCAAATGATTTCTTGGATGTTTGATGCTACATTGTGCTTAATTTTGCATTGTAGGTGTTTTGGAAGAAAATTGAAAAATTTGGAAAAATGTCATTTGGGTCAAAACTAATGTTTTGAGGAATGGGAAAAAAATACAAGAAAGGCCCCCAACAATTTCTGAAAATTGGAAATCAATGAAGAAAAGGGCCAGAGACAAATTACAAAAAAGTACCCAGTTGTTTTGAAAATCACATTTTGACCTCAAACATGTTTCACAAATTTACATTGTAGTCCCTCCTAGAGAACTTTTAAAATATCATTTAGGTCCCTAGTCAAAACTTGCGTTTTGACCAGGAACCCTACTTCTTCAGATGCGTGAAGAGTTGGATCTGATATCTAGATTCAAAAAAAGAGCGCCGCAAAGGGGGAGAGAGCTTGGACCTGGACTTTGACGCGCTTCACCCTCGATCCTTCATCTCCTTCTTCCTCCACTTTCCACCAAGTCGCCGGCACTTTCCATTCTTTTCCACTGTCGCCGGCGACCTTTGATCTTTTTCCATCACCTGAAACTGATTAGCACCGGGTTTGAGCATAGAAGTCAAAAAAACCAGCGCCTCGAATTGAAAACATGGAGAACCTTCGACCTCTTCTTTTCTTCCACCACCGGCGACGTCCTTCACCCTCACCATTGTCGGTGAACACGCCACCACCACCCAGACCCAAGACCTGAGAGGATTAAAGAGAGCGTCACAACAAACTAGAGAGGGGGGAGCAGACCATCGACCTTCATCTTTCATCATCAACCTTACATGTGATCCTTCCTCCATTCCACTCTCTCACCACCATCGTTGGTCTTCTTGCTTCCCACTCCCTTCGTTGAGCACCAACACGGTCAAGTAGTGTCACAAGTGTGCAGAGAGCTTTGCCTTCTTTCATTGAATCTGTTGGCGTGGATACAAATAAAAGAGGACCTAGAAAGTTTGACCATAAGCAAATTATTCACTTGTGGTTTGATTAAATTCATGAGAGGCCGATCCTTTATTTCTTGGTGGAAATTGACTTGAGTTCAGAGCTTCAAAGGGGAGTTTATTTTTTTCAATCTATTTTCTCTAATTATATTTGGATTTCTTAGTTTTAGGAATGTTGGTTTGTATTGTTGAAATTTAGTTTACATGTTTATAGGGGCAGACTCAGAAAATTACATAAGGGGGCAAAAGTGTGGGGGGATTTGGGGGTAGCGCCCCCGATTTTTTTTTTAAAAAGGAAAGTTTTAAATTCATTAAAAACAAAAGAATATAAATAAGAAAAAAATATATCAAAAAAATATTTATGAAATCAAGTGAATACTGATGATATAATAAAAAAGGAAATTATTTTATAAATCTGTCATTTAGAAAAGCAAGGCTAAGTACTGTTAGAAATAAATGTAGCTACATAAATTACAATGAAGGGTGGGTACTCAATAAGTTCAAGTACATATATTTTAATAAAAAAAAGTATATTACAATAAAAATAATTATAATGTCATCCTTCTAAGCCTTATTTTTTGGAATTCCATCATAATTTCCTTATTATCAATGCTATCAAATACATCTTTTTTTTTTAAATATAAGGCACTAAACAATCATTCAACCATTCATCCCTCATCCCATTACAAAGTGCAGCCTTGATGTATTAAGGGTGGGCATTTAATTTAAGGGTGTGCAATCATTCAAACATGTTTTTTTTAAAAAAAAAAAAAAAACAAATTCAAGGGGGGCACTTGCCCCCTAACCTATAACGTGGGTCCGCCCATGCCCACTTGGATAACTTTGTCAGTTGAACCTATGTGATTGGATTTAATTTTGGTAGCTTGTTGGATTTATATATATCTACTTCCTTATTGATTCAATGATATTGTGCTTTCTACATGGTATTGTTAGATAGTATGATTGAATTGGATTAATTGAGTGCGTGATATTGCATTCTTCATATCAAGAGGAAGCAAGTTGCATTAATTTAATCCTAATCACACACTAAGTGGTTTTAAACAATATCTCAAGAGTTAGTAGGAGCTACTATTAATAGGGAATATCGGACTCAAGTGGTATCTTGGGGTTTTTCATTAAGACTTAGTGAAAATTTATTCCTACATTTCATTGAACTATGATAGTCACTACTTCATTTCCAAGAGCATTCATTCATTATACATTTCATACTCTATTCCGTTTTATAAAGAAAATACCAAAAAAAAAAAAAAGATAGCATTTAATTAAATTACATTCATATTTTAGATTATTAATTTGAAAATCCAAAACCAATTTTCCCCCTTGTTTTCGTTGCATCTTCATGGCATTTATATTATCTAGTACTCAATAAAAGGCTCCTCGAGAAGAGAGAACGATCCTAGGTTTGCCTATACGCAATCCTTAGTTAATTTTTGATTGTGGACTCCAAGGCTAAAGACAAAAAGGCCCTCATCATGATGTTGTTTTGGAATATGGAGGCATGTGACCCTAATTAAGGGGGAATGTTAACCAAGATCCTAACAACAAGATTCAACATTATCAAAGTCCAAAGGGCTAAGTTCTAAAGCAAAGCTATGGCCAAAATCATGATTTTATGTGAAGTTGGCCAAAATAGTGATTTTCCTTTTTTTTAGCCAACATTTTGGCCTAAGCAAGAAAAGTGTAAAGCAAAATGATTTTCATGATTTTAAGGTCACCAGAGGATTTAAAACGAAAAATGGAAAGGAAACATGGTGGAAAATGATGTTCGGAAACAAAAGACTAAAGTTGTACAAGTTGAGAAATCTTGTAGACTTGCATTCTTCTGGAGGTAGCCGGCTTGTAAACAGTTTTTGACCGATTAAATGATATTAAAAAATTGTGAGATTTTTCAGAAATAAAGTAGACATACATAGTTTTATTTTTATAGGTAATTTGTAATTTTTGGAGCTCTATATAAAAAGAAATTATTTTTTGAAGTTGGACCATGTTTCTGGAAGTTCGATTTGAACGGTGGTGAAAAATAAATAAACTGGGAATGATTAAAATTTTTCAAGATTCTAGAAATATTTTTCAAGAAAATAGAGATGTCAAGGGTCAAGTAGGTTTTAGAAGCACATAATTTGGATTTATGTGTATTTAATTATGATTTTTCAAAGTTATTGAAAAATTATGGCTAAAAAGTAAGAAATCTGAAATTAAGGAAAATAAAGTTAAAAGTTGGATAATTTGTCCACTAAGGGTAAAAAGTGTTGAAAATAACCATTTTGACTATTATTCTAAGTAATATGGTATTTATTACAATATCATATAAAATATTAAAAAATTAATAATGAAATTATAATATTATAGGATTTCAGAGAAGTCTGGGGTTGTTTTCAAATGACAAGCATATTACTAACTACACGAAGAAAGGTACAAAAATGTACAGTAACTTTAATCCCCTATATCTTATGTGTCTATATATGTTTGTTTGATTCATGATTATTGACTCGTGACTAAGACTAGGTTTTAGGTCATGCGTTTGTTACATTCAGCTCGCTGTGGATTATTGTTTTTATATAATAATATTGTATGCTTATTTTCCTAGCGCTAAGGGCTCGTGTCTGCGGACATTGGTAGCTAGCACTAGTATGTGCTTTCACCGTTAATGTTACATGTGTTGTATGTTATGTATTTTGGTTGCGGTCCGCTTGTTGAATGTAATACCCTAATTTTTATAATTCATGTAAACATTGTATTTTGGAAAATAATTACTAAATACAAAGGTGAATATGTGTCTCAAAGAATTATAATCTATTGATTATATTTTCATCCAAATTTCACTTTAGAATTAATTAACCAATGGTTGGATTTGAGACTACATATTTAGGTCAATAAAATGTGACATAATTAATATATTAAATAATGGTTATTTTAAGAGTAAAGGAGCCATGGAAGAATTATAAACCACTTAATCGAATTAAGTGTCAATTAGCAAATAATGAGCAAATTAGCTTGCAATTAATTAAGACGAATTGCATAATTCTTCTAATTAATTAGAGACAAATTAAAAGCATCAAAAGAGGGCTAATTATATTTGAAAATAATTAAGCCAAAGAGAATGAAATAATATTTGTTTAAATAATCCTTAATTGCCATGATTAGCTAACAAGCCAATGATACAATGAAACATGTAATTAAGGGGAAATTAAGCATTTGATTAAAGGGTTAATTAAAGCTTATCAAATCTTCCCCAAAGGCAATAAAAAACGTCTAGCATGTGGGAGGATGATTTAGGTAAGATTCTATGATAATTAACACCTAAATATATTCTTGTTGGCAATCAATTACCTCCTTGCATCAAGTTTCAAATGACACTTATAGAAACAAATCCAATGGCCTAAAGTTAGCCATGAATTTCGAATGAGGGGAAAGGATGGGCTAACTTGTTGGTTAAGTTGAGATAAAGAGCATAAGATTTTGATAAGATTTGAAATTAATATCCAAGATATTATATTAATCAAGCACATGGGATAATTAAAGAATGGAAGAGGATAATATTTTGTGGAATCTTATTAATTGCATGGAAGAGGATAATGAGAGAGAAGAGGGAAGAGGGGGACGGTTGTGAGGAGAAAAAGAGAGAGGAAAAAGAAATCTTGCTGAAGAGGAAAAAGGGTAATTTGGAAATTTCACATATGGGGCCCACAAGACTTGAACAACCAATGAGAAAAATCAAAGAAAAATAGGTTAAATCCTATGTAATTAAAATTAACCAATGAGAACCTTTTGAGCCATAGAATATGTCTTCATGAAAAACCAAATCACATGAGCCATTGATAAAGGAACATGATGAAAGTAGAGCTTAATCACCAAGAGGGGGGGTGAATTGGGGATTTATAAAAATTCTTCCAGAAAAGCTCTGTTTTTCGAAACTAAAACAGAGTAGACTATGGAGTAGAGAAGAATGGCAAGACACAAGGAATTATACTGGTTCGGTCCAATCTCTTGACCTACGTCCAGTCCCCAGACTCTGGGGTTTTTCACTATCACAATTGATTACACACTCTGCACTCAAGAGTAATTCTCTCACTAGAACTTACTCCCCCTTACAAGTTGTAATCAATGAACCCAATCTCCAAGTCCCCAGACTTGAGATACCTTTACAATAAATGATCTTCAATCAATAAACTCTCTCTAAGTGTAGATAATGATAAACACTGAAGATTGAATGTATCAACAGATACTTAGTACATAAAGACTTAAGAGTAGATGGAAACTTTAATGATTTTCGCTTTCTGAGGTCTTAGTTGTTGAGAGGAATTGAATGCTCTTCTATTTATACTCAGAAGGCATTAAATGACCGTTGTAATCTTTCATATAACCGTTGGTGATATTAACCAAGGTTACTCGGTTCGCTTTTGGTCTTCTTCTCTCTAATCTTCACTTAATCCAGTGGGCGAAGTTCGGGGTTGACTTCTAGTAAATAAATCCGTTGGAGTAGTAGGCTGCTGGATGTGGTAGGTAGGCATTAATCCTTTGTAAGCGTGTGCGAAGGATTTCCCAAAAGTATGCAACTTTCTCGGTTTAGCATTTAATGTTCTCGACGACTTTTTGCTTTTGGTATTAGACCTTCGTTAAACATTCTTTAATCCATCTGAAACTCACTAACAAAGTGGTTAAATATAGCTGGGAATATATAAGAATGATAATAGAAAGCATTAAGATCAAACACGAAGAAATCACAAATTCGTATGATTTGAATTTTGAATACTTGCGCCCAATACTTGAGTGAGTTCTTCAATACTTGAGTATTGCATCTTGTGCACTAATGTGAATACTTGAGTATTCAGATGAATACTTGAGTATTCGTCTTCCGAAGAAGGCACTACATGTTTTGAGCGTTTGGACAATTTCTTTGAGTAGGACCAATACTCGAGTATTGAACCAATACTTGAGTATTGAACTTTTATGTGGATATAAGTTTAAGTCCAAAATCTCAATACTTGAGTATTCAAATCAATACTTGAGTTTTCAAAATATTTGAAAAAGAGCCAAGCTCTCTGTATGCCCAATACTCGAGTATTCAACTCAATACTTGAGTATTGAACTGTTTGAAAACTTTGTGAAAACTTTTCCAAGTCAATACTTCAGTATTCTTCTCAATACTTGAGTATCGAAATCACTTGGAAATAGCAAACCTTTCTGTATGGCCAATACTCGAGTATTCAAACCAATACTTGAGTATTGAACTATTTGAAAACTTTGTGAGATCTTTTCCAAGTCAATACTTGAGTATTCGCCTCAATACTTGAGTATTCAAATTACTTGGAAATAGCGAAACTTTCTGTCTGGTCAATACTCAAGTATTGAGTTCAATACTTGAGTATTGAACTGTATTCAACATTTGTGAAGTTTCTGTCATCTCAATACTTGAGTATTCATTTCAATACTTGAGTATTGATAAACATGTGAAAAAGTTTGAAGACTTTCGTTTGATCAATACTCGAGTATTCAAACCAATACTCGAGTATTCACATGTTGAATACTTTAAGCATTTTTTCGTATGACCAATACTTGAGTATCCAAATGGATACTTGAGTATTGGCAATTTTACCTTTCAAATAAAGAGTTTTACGTAAGATCAATACTTGAGTATTGGAACCAATACTTGAGTATTGACTTATTGTGAAAAAAACTTGAAATGCTTTCTCGTAAGTTCATTACTTGAGTATTGGAATCAATACTTGAGTAATGATCATTTTTGCACGAAGGAGCCATTCACTTGTCAACTCAATACTTGAGTAATGAAACCATTACTCGAGTATTCAATACTTGAGTAATGAAACCAATACTTGAGTATTCACTTGACATAATATTTTTCAACTTTCCAAAACACATTTTAATTTGCGTTTACAATTGTCAGTTATCATCAAAACACATAGGGAACTAACACATGATCCAATGGTTGAGGCTCTTGAGCTTTTCCTATAAATAGAGAGCAACCCCCTTCACAATTCTTCACACCAAAAACCATTCTAAACAAGAGTGGAGTGCAGCAAGAAGGAGGAAGGAGAAGCAAGGTTCTTCAAGGGTAAATTCTCTAGATCTTAAGCTTTAAGTCTTTAGTTTTGTAGTTCTTAGTAAAAATGTTAGTTTAATCTTGAATCTTTAGAAGTAAGTTTGTTTTCATGTTTTTGAGATTAAAAATGGGGTTAAAACGAAAAATTGATGGAGGTTATGGTGAAACATGATTTTTTGAAGCTATAGATCAAAGTAGCAAAACTTTGGTAAATTTTCGATGTAAAATTCTGTGCAAACCAGCAAAAAAATGCTATTATTTTATGTTGAAAATGAAGTCATTAAATCATGAAATTTTACAATAATAAAGTAGACATGTAGGGATTTCTAAATATATAAATTATGTAGCATTTTGAATTCTACACAAGGAGTAACATATTTTTGAAGTTAAGCTACTTTTTCTGGACGAAAATCTGGGCAGCGTTGAGAAACAATTAAACTAGGAATGATGCTTGATGTTATAGGTTCTGGGAATTTTTTTCCTTGAAAATATACATGTCAAGGGTCATGAGGAATTTTACAGAACCTCAAAACAATTTTGTAGAATTAATTATGATTTTTCAAAGTTACCGAAAAATCTGCCCAGAAAATCAGCATTTGTGTTTTTAAGAAAATGTGAGGGCAAAATTGTAATAATAAATCCACCAAGGGTAGAAATGTCAAAATAGGTGAAAATATCATTTTTTGATATTATTCTAGGAAATATAATATTAATTATAATATCGTAGAAAAAGGAAATAATCCGACGATAACGTATATGATATCCAAGAAGTCCGGAGTCGGGTTCAAAGGTCGGGCATGTTGGCCATTACATGGTGAAAGATATGTTCGCGTACTAGAAACTTTAACTCTAATCTGTCTTGTATGATTATATACGATAGAATGATTCATAGAGTGATGGACAAAACTTGGTCTTGGGTCATGCACCGTAGCTAAGACTCTGTCTTAGGTTACTGTTTATACATTCAGCTTTATACGGGTTATAGTCTTGATAATGCCATGAGATTGTTTTCCTAGCGCTGAGGACACGAGGGGCCATCGTGGCACTGGTTAGTGCAAACGTAAATAACATTACATGTGATGTATGCTATGTATTGTTGTGTTGTTAACATTACATCTGCTGTGTGCTTATGTATTGTTGTAACCTTACATGTGCTGTGTGCTATGTATGGTTGATGCTGAGATGTAATGAATATCTGTCATATATACTGTTCATACTTTTCATATGAGGTTAACTGTTACCTGAGGTCCAATGGGTATTGGACCTCAGATTTGTCTAAGGTTCAGGAAAGGAACCAGGATCCAAGAAGGCACCGGTGGACGGAGCCGTGAAGAGGCACCGATGGATGGAGCCGAGAAGAGGCGTCGGTCAGAGCAAATGCCAGAAGAGGTTCAACAGTGTATAGTTTATGGCAAGAATCCAATAGAGTTGTTTCAAACCATTTGGTGCTTAAACCAAGAAAGGGTTGTCTATGTGGTTCAGTCATAAGTCGTTGTGAAAGACAGGGAGAATTCCACTAGAATTTACCCGGCCTGGCTAGATGGGTTTGATTAACTGTATTGGGTTCTAAGCCACAAGTCTAGTTAAGGCTTGGTTTAAGAATGCATAGTTACCATGTAAGAATTGTAATTATACAAGTTTTGAATAATTGTATCATAAATATTCCTTCGGGAAATTTTTAATATACTAAATTATGCCTGGGCATTTTATATCAGTTACTCATTGTCCAAATATAAATGCATGCTCGCCGTTCCACATTACTCTGAGTGGTAGCACCTCAAACTCTGTCGATTTTCCTAAAACTAAGTGTCAACTGACACAATTTGAAGTATGGAATTTAGGGTGTTACATTGAATGCTGTATTATTTTCCAGATTGTGAATATCTATCACATATTGTTTATACTTGCATATGAGGTTAACTATTACTCTAAGATTCAATTTTGTTGAATCTCAGATTGCCTAAAGCTTCAAAATCTGGACCTGGAGAAAAAGGTAAGCAGCTCGGGTAGAGCTGTGAGGAGACACCGAAGGAATTAAATATTTTGTTGGATTGTAGTAATAACTATTTAATTGTTTGAATGTTTGGATAACTTTATTGCCAATATCCTACAAAGGGATTAACCTCAACTATTTAGTTTTCAATTATAATCATGTATTATCAGTTACTCTTACGCTCAAACCAATGCAAATGCTCTACCGCATCGTAGAACCTAGTTACTACATGATGATAGATATAATAAGTAGGGGTGACCAAAATCAAATCGAAACCGAAGACCGAACCGAACCTAATTCAATTTTCGGTTCGGTTTTTCGGTTTCGGTGCGGTTTAAAAAAAAATCGGTTAAAACCGAATAACCGAAGTATTAGTCTTGTTTCTTTTTAAAAAAATATATATATGAGGCCTTGTTTCATTTTTTTTCACAAAAAGCTTAAAGACTTGCGAGCCCATTATGCATAGGTCCAAGTCCAACCCCAAATCTAACCTAATTAGTAATTTCTCCATCCTTCCTCCAATTAAATCATCGTCTTCTTCCTCCTT
This sequence comes from Acacia melanoxylon, assembly GCA_019022615.1. Taxonomy (NCBI): domain Eukaryota; kingdom Viridiplantae; phylum Streptophyta; class Magnoliopsida; order Fabales; family Fabaceae; genus Acacia; species Acacia melanoxylon. The sequence continues at coordinate 14,448,520 of JAFJYJ010000003.1, read as the reverse complement.
GCCTACAGAACCATCGTCTTCTTCGGTTCTTCCCTGTCGCTGCTCACTATGAACTCATCCACCCAGCCCCATCACTCCGATCCTCTTCCCTGCGCACAGCATCGGCGCCGCCCCTTCCATCTTCAGCCACTCTCCTCTCGACAACATCACTAGCAGAAGGAGCAGAGAATCCATCGTCTTCTTCCTTCCCTCCATTTGCTTATGCTCACTGTGAACTCATCGGCCCAGCCCCACCACTCCAATCCTCTTCCCCACGCACAGCACCGGCGCCGCCCCTTCCATCTTCAACTTCTTCGGTATGTGTACTACATACCTTCACATTTCCCAAAAAAAAAAAAATGCTTCTGCTATCCTAAATTTAATTTTCAAACTTCTGTTTTGATTACAATATTTTGACTACAATTACAAGGCTGCAATTTTGTTGCTGAAATACTGGTTTGTATTAATTATTTTTGCTGACTTGCTGTTAGGATTTTTCCTTGGATTGTAGTTGTTTTTTGGGGCATTGGACTGGCTTGCAGTTGAAAAATGCCAAATAACCAAACTACACCATAAACCGAACCAAAATTAGTTGGTTGTTCGGTTTTGGTTATTTCAGTAATTCGGTTTCGGTTCGGTCACTGAAATACCTTCAATTCGGTTGTTCGGTTTTTTTTGTTTTTACCGAAAAACCGAACCGATCACCGAATGCTCACCCCTAATAATAAGTAGTACATAATTAGAGGGGTTACACTGACCATTATGGAATTTGATGGTTCATGTACTATGCATGAGCATGTTGTTGAAATGACAAACATTGCAGCAAGACTGAAGTCAAAAGGGTATAACTTTTATTGCCCTAACCATACTACAAGGATTATTGAAGCTAGTAATGCTAGGTTCATTGAGGATGATAGAGTTAGTGGGAGTAAAACAACATGTAAAATGGAGATTCAAGAATTGAGAGTACAAGTTCCTTTTACTTGTACCTCTAATGAAGTTGTTGTCCTCATGCCGTTGAACCGATTAATAATAATGAAGAACAACAAATGAATGATCCCACTACTCATGATGAAATTATTGTTAATGAATCGAATGAACCCATTGTAGAAGAACCACAACAAATAGCATATAGAAGATCTCAAAGGGAAAGGAGATATGCTATTTCTAATGATTATGTGGTATATCTACAAGAGTATGAATTCGAATTGGGTATTCAGGATGATCAGTTACTTTTTCACAAGCCATGAATAGTGAAAATGATGACAAGCGGTTAGATGCCATGAAAGATGAGTTGAAATCTATGAAATAGAATGATGTTTGGGACCTTGTTGAGTTACCAGAAGGGTGTAAGAAAGTTGGTTGTAAGTATGTCTTTAAGAAAAAATGTGACTCTCATGGTAACTTGGAATGTTACAAGGCTAGACTAGTTGCAAAGGGATTTACTCAAAAAGATGGCATTGACTATAAAGAAATATTTTCACCAGTTTCTAAGAAGGATTCTCTAAGAATCATTATGGTATTTGTGGCTTATTATAATTTAGTTACACCAGATAAATGTGAAAACTGCCTTTCTAAATGGGAATTTAGAGGATGATGTATACATGAACCAACTAATGGGGTTCATAGAAAAAGGAAAGAAACACATGGTGTGCAAATTAAAGAAATCAATATACGAGTTTAAACAAGCTTCAAGACAATGGTACCTTAAGTTCAATGATACTATTCTTTCCTTTGGATTTAAAGAAAACACTGTTGATCGGTATATATATCTGAAGGTCAGTAAAAGCAAGTTTATATTACCGATTCTGTATGTTGATGATATCTTGCTTGCAACTAATGATCTTGGTCTTTTAAATGAGACTAAGAAGTTTCTCTCTAGTAAGTTTGAAATGAAAGATATGGATGAGGTAGCTTATGTGATTAGGATAGAAATATTATGTGATCGATTAAATGGATTGTTGGGCTTGTCTCAAAAAGCATATATTAATAAAGTTTGAGAGAGATATTTAGAATGGAAAATTGCTCATCATCTCCAGCTCCAATTCAAAAAGGAGATAAGTTTAGTCTCATGCAATGTATTAAAAATGAATTGGAACAAAAAGAAATGGAAGCAATTTTGTTCATTGGAAAGCTGCAAAGAAAGTCTTGAGATATCTACAAGATACTAAGGATCACATGCTTACCTATAGGAGGTCTGATAACCTTGAGGTGATCGGATGTAATTGTTGCATCCACTATGGAAGATGGATTTGTGGCATGCTTTGAACATAGTTCAGGCTAAAGGGCTACGAACCAGAATTTTGTTTTAGGGCTTGGATTGGTCAACAATATTGCCAAGCAGCTAAAAATTTATTGTTATAGTTCCGCAACAATCCTCTTTTCTAAAAACGACAAGTATTCAAAGGCTGCTAAGCATATGGAATTGAAATACGTTGCTGATAATTCTGTAGCACCGATCTTATGATAGTTGATCCCTTGACGAAGGGATTATAGTCCAAGGTGTTTACTGGTCATTTGTATAGTAGGGGAATTATGTCAACTAATGAATGATTGATCATTATTGTAATTATTGACTATTAACACTTTGAATTCAATGATGTATGGGTTTCTGAAAGTCATCATGTTTGTCAAATTTTTGTTTGCATGCATGCATGAATGATTATTTTGAAAAACAAGATTTATCCCTAATGCAGACATTATAGTATTGTTGCAGGACATAATATTTACTTCGATTAAGGTATCATGTTAGGAAGAAGAACTAATATAGTAGTACATGAAAGGGAATATGTCGATTTAATAGCATATAACCACCATTACTCATATTGGTTTGTAATACATGATCATGATGTATGATTGGTAGCGACTTCGGCAAGTGCACCGATCGTTACAAGTAATAAAGTATGTGAGAAAGAGATCGTCCCACGAGGAATAGTATTACAGCCACTAATTAGTTATTTCAGCTTTAGTTGGGTGAAATAGAGTAATAGGGTGAATTGTAACTAAAAAGGTTTTAAATAATTAAATAAAAAATAAGAATCAAGAATTTCAAGAACGTTTTAGAAAAGATGATTAATAGAGAAAACGCAGCTAGGGCTGAGAATCCCCCTATGTTCCTCTAAGTATTTAAATTGAATTCCTAATTGATTATTATTTCTACAATTGACGATCAATTCTCTAAAGTTAGACTAAGTCTCAATGTCTTGATGCTACCTTAGTCCATTATCTTTGAAAACAACCTAATGTCTTAGTTTTGTTTGGAAAGATCATATTTATAAATCAATTATTAGATCGCATAAATTCGTAAGCCTATGTCTAGGTCATGCAACTCTATGATGAATTAACGGTTCTAGTTAGATGCACCAACATCTCTATTGTCATACATTAACCTATGAACAATCTAAAAGGTGATCAATCTTAAATAAAGCATTAAGCAAAGATAATTCATTCAATTAAGAAAATAATAAATAATAAAGAATCCAAACAAATCCTTTAAATTCGCATAGGGTTCATCCTCGCCCTTACTACTAAAGAAAACTAGCCAAGCATGGCTAGATTAACAAAAATAATAAAAGAAATAGCAAACACTCTTGCGTGCGTCTGGATCTATTCTGCTTCTTGCGTGATCGGCCTTCTCAATTTTGTTCGTAATGTCCAGCGTCTTCTTCTTCTTTAAATTCCTTCGTGCGTGTCCGTCTTTTTGTGCGTCCTTCTAATATATATAGGATTCTTGATTTCTTCTTGCGGGCCCCACGTCTTTATTCTCATGGTTTAAAGATAGGATATATCCTATCTTCCTTTTCTTCGCACAAAGACATGTACATCCTTTTTTTATATCTTTTGTAAATTTAATATCATATAATATAATACTTTATTATATTATATCATTTTCAATTTAATTTGTTACCTTTATTGTTTTTCCTATATTTTCTCCCCTCGTAGATCACAAAATATCTCCTACAAAATAAAATAGGATATCAATAGATTTTCTGTTATAATATTCTTTTATCCTATATTTAATTAAAAGATAGATACGTACATACGTATAATAAATAAGTACAAAATATTAATAAATTCAACTCAATATATCTCAGAATTTATACTTATTTAATCATAAAATATCTACTTATCAATGATGAGGCCAATGTATGTAACCTCTAGCCTTATGTATGCGCATTCTGATGATTTTTTACTAAATCATGAATGAACACTTTGTGACATGAGCCAAGTGGGAGAATGTAAAATATTTGTGTCTCATGTATAAAAGGAGTGTTATTTTGATTTAATGAGAAAAGGGCAAAAAGGTAATATTGGTATGGGAGTTATTGGAAGTCATAAAGAGACAACTATTGATAGGTACAGTTCTCCGAAAGTGAAAAGACATATACGTTCAGAAAAGATGAATATATAGAGAATGTAAGAGGCCTTCAGAGTTTACCGTGAAAGTTGTATATCATCTCTATCACAAGAAGAAAGAAGATCAAGACTCTGAGAAAGTTTTCCATCGCTAAAGATCTTCCGCAATTAAAGATAAATGTTTGTAACACCCCAAATTCCATACTACTTATTGTGCCCGGTGACACGTAGTATGTAGGAATACAATGCTACATGTCAAAGTAAAGCGTAACAGAGAGCATGCATTAGCGTTTGAACAATGAATAACTGATATAAAATGCCCAGGCATAAGCTGGTATATTAAAAATCCCAAAGGAATATTCATGTGATACAATCATCCGGGACTTGTATAATTAAAACTCCAACATAATAACTATACAATCTTAAATCAAGCCTTAACTAGACTTGTGGCTTGGGAATCTAATACAGTTAATCAAACTCATTGGCCAGGCTGGGTAAAGTCTAGTGGTAAGTCTCCCAGTCTTTCACGGAGACTTATGACTAAACCACATAGACCAACCCTTTCTTAGTTTAAACACCAAATGGTTTGAAACAACTCTATTGAATTCATGTCAGAAACTAGTCCTATCAGACTTCTTTAGACTCTCATCTCGACCGGTGCCCCTTCACGGCTCCGTCCATTGGTGCCTCTTCTCAGCTCCGTCCACGTCGCCTTCTCAAATCCAGGTCCCTTTCCTGAACTTTTAGTCAAGGCTGAGATTCAATACCTATTGAATCTCAAGTAACAGTTAACCTCATGCTCAAGTAATAACAGTATATATGACATATATTCCTTACATTTCAGCATCAACCATACATAGCACACATCAGATGTAAGGTGATAACAATACATAACACACAAAAAATGTAATGTTAACAGCACAACAATATATGGCATACATCAAATGTAATGTTCGCAACGTTTGCACTCACCAGTGCCACGCCTACACGTGTCCTCAGCGTTAGGAAAACAACCCTACGGTATTATCATGACTATAACCCGCATAAAGTTAAATGTATATCAATAGGTGACCTAAGCCCCATAACTTAGTCACGGTGCATAAGACCTAATCTTGTCCACGATTTCATGAATCATTCAATCATATACATGCATACATGACACATCAAAGTTAAAGTTACAGTACGTGTTCGTACCTTTCACCGCATAATTGCCAAAACGTCCGACTTTTTGAATCCGACTCTGGACTTCCCGGATATCTTATAATGTTACCGTCATATAATTTCCTTTTCCATGATATTGTAATTAATATCATATTTCCTATAATAATATTAAAAAGGATATTTTCACTTATTTTGACATTTCTACCCTTGGTGGATTTGTTATTCCACTTTTACCCTTACATTTTATTAAAAACGCAATTTTCAACATTTTGCCCAGATTTTTCACTAAATTTAAAAAATCATAATTAATTCTACAAAAATGATTTTTGAATGATGAAAAATTCTTCATGACCCTTGACATGTCTATTTTTAAGGAAAAATATTCTCAGAAGCCAGAACATCACAGATTATTCTTGTAAAATATCATGATTTTAGGACTTCATTTGATACATTGATACATAAAATAATGACCACAAGGTGACTGATTCCAGAAAAACTGAAATCTGAGATTTTTCCTAATTTCCACCATTTGGGTCTTTTGATTCCAAAAATTATTTCCCAACATGTTTTTACCTCATTCAGCATTTTTCAATGCAAGGAGGCCTAAAAACAAGTATGGGAATTTACTTCCTAATTTTATAGATGGGTTAAGGAGCGCTCAGCACCACGAAGTTTGTCCCAAGGAGCGTAACATCCCATTTTCAAAAGCGGTTTTTTTTTTTCATCGAGCAAAATCGTAGACGATTGAGTAAGCGATACATATTGATTCAAAATGCCGTAAGTCCGTTTTTTACAACATCGGTGACAAGAACCGAGTGTTTCAAAAGTACAAAACATCCGAAAGAAAGGCTTCCGCGAACATCAAAAGTAAAGGACAACATCGGAAAGTCTTCATCCGGGTCCTTGAACCTGCTGCTTTCCTCTCTCCTCGGTCCTCGGTCCTTCCGAACTTGATGCTAAGTTAATAGCTGAGATCCAATTTACCACATTGGATCTCAGGTAACGGTTAACCTCATATTTACGTACACAATATATGGACTACGGACAATCACAACATTAACAGCACGTGAGCCCAATAACAGATATACTACACATACAACCAATGCGGATATATCGCTCCCGGCGTACAGACACATATCGCTCCCAGTACTGGAAATCAATACGGATATATCGCTCCCAACACAAAACATATCGCTCCCCGCCGCACGTAATCAATGCAGATATATCGCTCCCAGCGTACAAACATATCGCTCCCAGCGTACAAACATATCGCTCCCAGCGCATGCAAATGTTCAGTTATCCTCTAACATCACCATGCACTCAAATAACATACCACCAACACATATACAACACATATCACATATACGAATACAATAAATATCAGAGTTAGTGTTACAGTACGCGAACGTACAACATAACAACTATACACACACAATACACATATCACATATACGTATACAATAAACATCAGAGTTAATGTTACGGTACGCGAACGTACCTTCGTTGACGGAAAACGGTACTTTTGACGATGACGGGTGAAACAAATACGACGGCGGTACAACGGCGGTCCGATTATCTTAGATATCCTATAAGAATAACATTTAACAACTTTTAGCAGCATAACAGGCATTTTGGGTACAAATTACCATTTTGCCCCTGAACCCCTAATCGGCGGAATTTCGCCAGAGCTTCGCTGTTTTCGCTCTATCTCTCTAGAATTTTGACAGATCTTTTCCCTCATCATATTTTCGAAATATATATCATATTTACCCCTAAATATGATATCTAGACTATATTGAAAAATTAAAGATAAATCTAGCATTCCTACTATATCTACCGAAAGAACTACTGAAACTAAAGACTAAGGACCGAAGAACTTACCCAGACTTTGCTCAGACTTTCTCCAGAGCTTCTCTCTCTAAATTCTCTCTAAGGGGAATATTTTTGGTGTGAAAAATGAAGACCCCCTCATGCCTTTATATAGAAAAAGTTTGGGTCCAATGTGGTAATTTTCCCTTCCAAGACTTGTAATTTTTCCCTTGCCCTTAACCATGTAAAATCAAAGCATAATGGTGTTTAATTCCTAGCCATGCAGCATGTTGGTCGACATTCAAGGCTGATTTGGCAGCAAACAATTGGTCCAAAAATGGTGAGTCAACTTGCTTTATGGCCTGGTTAAATGATTTTCCCCGTTCGCCTCCGTTTTCGCGTCTCTTCGGAGAAATCTCAAAATTCTGGATTCATAACTTTGAAGATCTTCTCTACCTCATCAATAATATCTAATTTAACTTAGATTTCGGTCCCTTACAGGGTTCCAACAGTCTAGTTGAAGTTTTCTCGAAAAACGTGTCCGAACACGTCCGGTGTCGAAAATCGCTTTCGGAATCATCAATCTCTGGATAATAATTCACGATTCCAAATATGTCTAGATAATTATAAACTCATCTCTAGATGTTGAGTTATAATTATTTTCTTCAAATTCCAAAATATGACCATCCGTTTTTTCCCTATTTCGTCTTATTAGGAAAATGCGCTACTTCTCGAATTTACTTCCTAAGAGGTCACTTAAAGGTAAAAACTCACTGATCAATATTTTACCTTGACTTTGGAATTCCTATTCTTGGTTCTCTAGATAGGATCCGTTTCCTATATATTAAATTACTATTCATCCTATTCAATTATATAATATTATAACATGTGCTTTAATATCATGATATTAAATTTTTCACTCTTATCTTCCATTTGTTTGTCCATTTTCGGCTGAGCACTTTTTTTTTATTTGTAAATATTTTCCATGATTTATTTAATTACATAATTAATTACTTAATGAAATTTTTATCAAAAATTTCCACAAAATTCTCTTATTGGTCCATTCTTGCATTTAGGCTTAAAAATACCTAAACTCAACTATTTTTCACAAAAATCTCCAATTAATTAGTAAATATATTTTTACTAATTTTCAACTATTTTCCACTAATTTTTGAGCCTCACATAATTATCTCTAAATTTCCTTTGCTCGGACTTAAGTAATTAGCCATACTTAATTACCTTATTATCACTAGTTGATAATTTTCTTAATTAGAATGCCCCATTACCTCCAAACTCTTGCATTAACACTTGTGTTTCCATGTCTCTTGTATTATTCTATAATTTACAAGGGTATTATTGTCATTACAATACTTTTTGGGCATTCTTCTTCAATTTCTCCAAGTTCGTAATTTATTAAATTACCATAATTAGAGATAATATACTCTCATAATTCAAATAATTATTTCATTGCCTTTTAGGATTTTTCACCATTTTCCTAAGTTATTTACCCTTCCTAAAAAATTTTGGCACAAAATTCCCTAATTCAAATTTCGGGGTAAAACAAAACAAAAAAATTTGAAAAAATTCAAATAATTGGAAAAAAAAATCAAAAAAAAAAAATTAAAAAAAAATTGAAAATAATTAGCAAAAAAAAAAAATCTAAAAAAAAAGTAGAAAAAATTCAAATAATTGGAAAAAAAATTGAAAAATTAGGAAAAAATTAAAGGGAAAATTCCAAATAAATACTATTTGAATTTGTACAAATTTCCCCAGTCCTGTCGAATTTGTAAATACTATTTGAAGGATATGCAAATTCGGGTCAAATTACCTTTTTACCCTTTGGTGGTGGCGGGCGGTGGCGCCGGTGGGGGTGGAGGTATTTTATTTTATTTTTTTTTTTATTTATTTAACACTAAAGGGTAAAAGGGTAATTTGACCCGAATTTTCATATCCCTCAAATAGTATTTACAAATTTGATAGACTTCTGGGGGCTATAGAAATTCAAATAGTATTTTTTGGAATTTTCCCTTTAATTTTTTCCTAATTTTTTGAATTTTTTTCTAATTATTTTTATTTTTTCTAATTATTTTTATTATTTTTGAATTTTTTTTTTTTTTTCCTAATTTTTTGTTTATAATTATTTGAATTTTTTTTTTTTTTTATTTTTTCTAATTTTTTGAATTTTTTATTTTTTCCAATTTTTTTGAATTTTTTATTTAATTTTTTGAATTTTTTAATTATTTCAATTATTTGAATTTTTTTTTTTTTTTATTCCACGTCGTCGGCGTGTTAGTGCTTACGTCGATTTCATCCAAGTTGATTGGTCTAACGGTTTACAAATCTGGCGCGCTCCCAAAACGTAACTTCATGTATACTTTTACTCCAAAAAAAACTTCGTGAGACTTGGACGCCTCCTTGGACAAACTTTGTGGTCTTTGAAATAAGCTCCTTAACCCTTTATAGATTAAACTACAAGTTTACTAAAAACTAAAAAGCTAGAGCTCAAGAACTTACCTCTTGAAGTTCTTACTCCTTCTTCTCCTTGCTTCTATTTTTGCCTTGCTCTCTATCTCAATCAATTTGAATTGAGTTTTGGTGTGAAGAAAATGAAGAGGGGAGCCATCTATTTATAGGGAAATCTCAAGCCCAGTGTGGACCCCACCATGTGCCTCTACTTTTCTCTCAACCCTTGGATCTAAACTTAATCAAGAAGTTTTAATCCCCCCCCCAATTGTAATACCCGAAAATAATTATTTATCATAAATATTGTATTTTGATAAATAGTACACATTAAAATAGGAGATCGAGTATGTTGTCTCTAATTGTAGTAGTTTATTGGTTTGTTTTTGGTAAATTTTCCTTGGAATTTAAAAAGGCAAAAATCCAATTTTCTAATTAGGGATCATAAATTGCCCTATAATTATTAAATGGGTTAAGGTGCAAAAATAGACATGTGTTTATCTCCGAGGAGCGCCCAGTAGCAAATGCTTTTTTTAGTTGCAAAAGTGACTATGTGGTTACAAATTAGGTGCAAAAATAGCGTTTGTCCATGTAAAGCCAAAAGTTGTGAGAAAATAATTAAACCAATTAGAGAAAATTACCAACAATTAGTGGATAATTCAATCTACATTAATTGAATTAATTTCATAAGCTTTCATAAAATAAAGTATCATAATTAAGTGAAATCTTAATTAATTCATAATAGACAATAAAATGACATGAAAATATTAATTCCAAATAAAGGGAATTAATAGCAATTCATGGACAATTAAACTAACATTAAATTAAATAAATTGATTAAATTCCATAATTATGGTTAGTGGCAATTAAAGAACATTAAATTAGGATCTTCTAACTTGATTAAAAATTAAGGACTAATGGAGATTTAATATTAGCATAACATGAATAAATTAGCATCCTGATTAATCTTAGAACCAATCATAAAATCACAAATCTAATTAGTAAAACCTTAAACACCACATTAAGAGGACTAATCAAGGATTAAATCATTAATCCCTTTGATTAATTAAGGGGGCGGTTTTGGCATGAATAAAGGAGAGAGAAAATTGTTTAAAATATCATGATATTTATAATATGAGCACATGCAATTTTTGAATAAATATCTTCAATAGTAAAAATGACATTTTTCTACCTAAAATGAGTGGCCAAGATTTAATCTCATAAAGTTAAATCTAATGGTCCTAATTAAGTACATAATTAACTTAATCCAAGTGAAATTAGATAAACCAATGAGAGATTAAGGAGTACATCTTGTGATTAACATATTTTAAAGACTAAGAGCACATGAGATTTTAAATAAAAATCTCCTATAAGTGGTTGGATATTTCTACCTAATTCAAGATTAAATTTCATAAAGTAAATTTAATGGTTCTAATTAATCTTGAAATTAAGCCTAATGATAATTGATCAACCAATAGGAGCATAAAGTTGTGGATCAGATGAGATAAATGGAACATAATTCAAAACTAATTAAAAGGGGAGGGGGACGATTTTTGTGGAGAAAAAAAGGAAGAAGAAGAAAAACAAAACTTATGTAAGAAGAAATGACAAAAGATCAACAATAGTGAGTTGATAGTTATTTAAGCAAACTTATCCATTAAGCTAGGGATTTTACTACAATGAATGGCTAGGGTTTGTACATGTAAAGTAAAGAGCAATTCCATGGTCCAAATTCAAAATGAAGAGTTCAAAGTTTCTAGATCATTTTTGATTAAAACACATGTTGCATTAGGTGTCCAAAATGGTACAAATGGTGTAAGGGATATTTTAAAAATGGAAGAGGATAGAATTGAAGGGGGAGGGACGGTTTTCATGATTCAAGGGCTAGGATGAGAGTTTGTAAAATGACCTAGATCCAATGGCCAAGAAGCAAGATGAATTAGGTTTGAAAAATCCACAACAATGCCCTCCTAAAATTCTATAAATAGGCTCATAAGCTCCACTCATTCTTCACACCAAACAACCAAGAGAAATCTGAAAATTAAGAGTAGTGAGAGCTAGTGAAGAGCAAGAAGGAAGTAGTAGCAAAGTTCTTCAAGGGTAAGTTCTCTAGTTCTTAAATTTTAGCTTTTAAATTCATAGAAATTTATGCTTTGATCTTAAATTCCTAGAAGCAATTTTATTTTCATGTTTTTATGGTTAAAAATAGATTTATTTAGAAAAAAATGATGAGGGAAGTCATAGAGCAAAATATCTGGAAGAGAAACATCAAAATAGCGAAGCTCTGGCGAAAATTCATCGGTTAGGCGATTTCTGAAGTCAGTTTTGTAAAAGCCTTAATCCTATGGGAAGATGAAGTCGTTTTAATCTGAAATTTTTTATGGTTAAATTAGACATATAGACCTTTCCAAATATTCTTAGAACATGTTATTTTGAATTTTTTACAAGGATATAAAAATTCCCAAAGTATGGCTACGTTTTCTGGGAAAATTCTGGACAGATCTTTGGAAATTGAAAACTGGGAATTTTATAATGAATCTGGGTGAATACAAGTATTTTTACTCAAAATTAGACATCTTAATGATTCCAATAAATTTTACAGATCCTTGTTTTGAGTTCTGTGGAATTAGTTATGATTTTTTAAAGTTGGGCGAAAAATCAGCCACTTGTTGTACAAAAGCGTTTTTACGAAATTATAGAAAATAAAATGGGAAATAATTAACCCAGGGGTAAAATGGTCATTTGAGACTAAGATATCTATTAAGATACTGTTTAGGAATTAATAAATGTGATATTACCCTTATAGGATATCCGTGATCACAATTTGACCGTCCCACGTACCGTGAACAACAACAAAGGTACGTTCACGACGTACTGTAACACTAATTCTAATGCTTATAGTATGTTTATATATGATAGTGATGTTCATAAAATAAGATGCTATCTTGGTTCATTATTTTCACATTCAGCTTTATACGGGTTATAGTCTTAATAATACCGTTGAGTTTTCCTAGCGTTGAGGACACGAGTGGATCGTGGCACTGGTGAATAGTGCAGACCGAAATAACAGACGTGTGAACCGGCTACGCCGTTATCTCAAATCATACATCTGTTATGGGCTTTTGTATTGATAATTGTTGTAATGTCATGAATATCTGTTATAAATATATTGTTTACATAAGCATGAGGTTAACCGTTACCTGAGGTCCGATGGGCATTGGACCTCAGTCTTAAACTAATAGTCAGGAAAGGATCACGAACTAGAGAAGGCACCAGTAGATGGAGCCATAAAAAGGCGCTGATGGACGGAGCCGTGAGGAAGCACCGGTTAAAGTAAAAGCAGAAAAAAGATTAACAGAACCTACTTTATGGCATGAATCTAATAAAGTTAATTCATACCATTTAGTGCTTAAACTAGAAAGGGTCGTCTATGTGGTTCAGTCAATCAGTCGCTGTTAACATCGGGGAGACTTCCACTAGACCTTACCCAGCCTGGACAAATGGGTTGATTTAACTGAGTTAGATTCTATGCCCCAAGTCTACCTAAGGCTTGGTTGAAGAGGGTATAGTTACATGGAAGAGCTGTAACTATAAAGTTTTGTATTATTGTATCACATGAATATTCCTTTGGGAAATTTGTAATATATCAATATACGTCAGGCATCAGCATATGTCTGAGTATTTTATATGAGTTACTCGTTGTTCAAATTGTTTTTAGTACGTCCTCTCCGTTTCCGCAACACGCTGAGTTGTAGCACCTCAAAACTCTAATAATTTTTATAAAACCACGTGTCACCGGCACGATTTATGCTACGGAATTTGGGGTGTGTAACATCCCATTTTCAAAAAAAGCAGTGTATTTTTTTTTCATCAGAGTAGAGCATCGGAGCGTAAGAGTAACTGATAATTATATTTAAAATGCCGTAAGTCTGGCTGATTACAGAAACGGTACAGTGACCGAGAGTTTTCCAAAAGTAAATAGCAGTAAAGGAAAGTGTCTCTTCGGCAATACTCATGCCGTAGCAACAAGGGATAGTCTTCGGTTGAGTCTCGTGCGGCGGCCGCTTGCCTTTCACCTCGGTCCTCGGTTCTCCCGAACCCGACGCTATGTTAAGAGCGAGGTCCAAATGCACATGGGACCTCGTAACGGTTAACCTCATATTTATATACACAAAGATATGGAAGATCAAACACAAGATTAATCAACACATAAGTATATAGCGGATGGAAGATTAATATAACAACAAGACACATCTCATGTAAAGTTATCTATGCTAACAATACACATCTCATGTAAAGTTATCTATACAAATCACTCGTATAGTCGTCTATCACATATAGGTATACAAAGAAATATCGAGTTAGTGTTACGGACGCGAACATACCTTTGTTGATGGTAAACGGTACTTTTACGAAAAACGGTACTTTTTGACAAATGGGGTGAAACAAATGCGACGACGGCGGTACAACAAATGTCCGATTATCTTAGATATCCTATAAGGATAACATTTATCAACTTCTAGCAGTATAACATGCATTTTAGGTACAAATTACCATTTTGCCCTTGAACCCCTAATCGGCGGAATTTCGCCAGAGCTTCGCTGTTTTCGCTCTATCTCTCTAGAATTTTGAGAGATCTTTTCCCTCATCCTATTTTCGAAATATATATCATATTTACCCCTAAATATGATATCTAGACTATCTTGAAAAATTAAAGATAAATCTAGCATTCCTACTATATCTACCGAAAGAACTACCAAAACTTAAGACTAGGGACCGAAGAACTTACCCAGACTTTCTCCAGAGCTTCTCTCTCTAAAACCTCTCTCTAGGCTGCATTTTTGGGATGGAGAAATGAAGAGGGGAAGGCTTCTATTTATAGAAGAAATGAGGGACAAGGTGGGAATTTCATCAAATGTCTTCGAGACGGATTTCAACCGTCGGATCGCACTTCGCCAAGTGGCTTCATCTTGTCCATACACCTCTTGTGCTGACATCATCCTTCTAGAAGAAGATGATGTCATGCATCTTGACTTACCGATAGTGTTTCCCGATCGGTGTCCGAATCGCGTAATTTTGCCGAATCTCAAAAATCCGGGAACTAGGTTTTGTAGTTCCATTCTTTCTCTTTAAAACTACTGGGTTTCATTATATTTTTGATCCCATTAAGGGTATTCCGTTATCTGCCGAAGATTTTCAGACAGACACCAACGGTTACGGAAATCACTTCCAATAGAACCAGCTTCTTGGCAGAAAATCACTGGTTCGTAATATGATCTGATCTAAGTGACCTTATTCCTGGTTTCCAAAACTCTGCTTGTTTTCTCTAAGTCACTTTTAGCACTATCTGCCATTTCCTAATTACCCTAAGACTCTAATTACGCTTGTTGGTTTCGTAAACGACTTTCGAGACCGCTCAATCCGAGATGGATTTTCACCGGTTTATAAAAAGTCTTTGTTGTTTATGACTTCAATCCTATATCGGGAGGTAGGATTTAAGTTCTAGTTGTTCCCACTTCTCCCGTTGGCTCTATACCGATTATATTATTATTTTATTCAAAATGCCTTCACATTTATTTTTATTTATTTTTCTTTTATTTTTTATTTAGTTTTCTAAGCATAAAATATTTTATTAATATTTTTTTATTTATTTAATAATTTCAGATTTCTATTTTTAATTCATTTACTTTATACCTTAATTATCCCATTAATTACCAGATTAGCCACTTACTAATTTTTGATAATTTTCTTAATTAGGATAAATCATTATCTCACAACTATTTTACTTACATTGGTATTTTATATCCCATGTAAAATATTAAAAATCATGGGGTCACTTATGATCCCAAAATAATACTTAATTTTGCCTCATTATTTTTCAAGGGAAATTATCCCAAAAATTCCTAAAATTAGAGACAACATACTTTCTAATTTTTTATAAATATTTTACTACCTCTTGGGATTTATCATAATATTTTTAGGCCATTTAATGCTCTAAAAATACATTTTAGCTCTTTATCTCTCCTAATTTCCATAGTAATTACCTTAGAAAATAAGATAATTATTACTTATTATTTGAAACCACATGTTCACCTATTTTCAATAGGTATTATCTATCGAAATATAATATTCCGGATAAATAATTATCCTAAGTATTACATGGTGTTACACCAATCCATGCTTGGCTGAATTTGAGGGACTCTTTTGAGGCTCTTGGATGTGTTTTTCTTGTGTCTTCATCCAATGGTTCATGTGCTCTCTTTTCTCCCATTGGTCCAATTAATTACCTAAGGATTTAGCTTATTTTCTTGATTTTTCATTGGCTAGTTTCCATTGTTGACTTTTCAACATTAATTAACAAAGTTTAATTAACTCTTAATTGCATTTGTCATTGGTTAATTGATTTGTTAGTTAACCATGATCATTAGTGCTTTATTAATCAAGCTTTATGTACTTTAATCTTTATTGAGTGCAAGCTTAATTGCCACTTAGCATTTGCTAATTTATTCTAATTTAATTAAGTGTCTTCATAACCTTTTCTTATCTCTTTATGTTATAAGATTAGCTATCTATGTGCTATTTATAAATAGTCCTTAAATGTAGTCTCATCATAATTAACCATTGGTTAATAAATTCCAAATGATAAGAATATAATCAATAGATTATAATCCTTTGAAACACATATTCACCCTTGTATTTTCCTAATTATTTGCCAAAATACAATGTTTATAAGAATGATGAAAATTAGAGTATTACAAGGTTAATACGTTTAATTCTATTGAATGTGAGAACATGATATCTTAAATGACTTAAGAATTCTGTTCTTGTATGAAAATTCATGAGATAGAGAACACAGATTTATATCTTAAAGTTTAAACTTTAGTACACAACGAACAATTCATTACTTTTTTTTTTTTGTCTCAATCGAAGATTGGATGAGATATTATTGGCACTTGATGTTTAAGAATTTGGGGTGATTATTTGTTGCATGGCTCCATCATGGAAAAAGAAGGAAATTGAAAAAAATTCACTTTCTAAGGAATTTGGGAGATTATGAATTATAAACAAATTTATGGTTGCCACAAGAAATCTCTCTGCTTCCTCTCTACTTATTTCTCCTTTGTCAATATTGAACTGTTGAAAAAATTTAAACTGTTAAAATTTGATATAAACAATTATGAATAAAATATTTTTTATTTTAATCATTTACAATTCTGATTATTGTTCATTTGGTATAATTTATGTATTGTAGTAGCTTATACTACATAGCTTATATATATATAATAATTTGTTAAAGATCAAAATGATGAATAAGTTAAGAGTAAATACCCTTTCTGGTCCCTAACAAAAAATACGGACCCCATTTTGGTCTCTTACAAAAAAATCGACCTTTATTCGTCCTTTTTATGGACTAAAAATGACCCTTTTTTTTTATAAGAGGACCAAAATGGGGATCGTGTTTTTTGTCAGGGACCAAAAAGAGTATTTACTCATAAGTTAACCACACAATTTTATTATATTATTCATGGTGACTTAAAAAGATAAGGATTGTTGGGCGTCTAAGATGCAAACTCGTAAAAAGAGTTTTATAGAATTTTGCACCATTATCATATGAATATGCTTATGGAGGTTATATCTTAAACAGGATTAGGTTGATAGATAATTGGGGAAGGAACTCAACCATATATGAAGAGCTTTTTGTGTGCCCCTTAATTAATTACCTTTAAAGTTCTAGACTCTTTCCCTCATTAAATTCTTATAGATACATAGAGTATTAACTATTTTAGCACTTTGAAAATTTTGTGCGCATAGATCGAGCATCTCAGATCCTTCATTTCCCACCAATAAACTTGTTAATGAAGAAGTACTTGAACAATTAAGCCGAAGATGCATAACAACTAAAGTAGACTTATAAACATCACATCTAAAGGAAGAATAAATCAAAGTAAAGGCCCGCGAAGGTGAGAGCTGAGAATAAGTAGGCCAAAGCTCATCAAGGATCATAGTCCTCATCATCGCACCAAACTTTTTTTATATTGAAAAGTTTAGGTGAGTTGAGTCTCGAGGGATCTTCAAAGCCATTGCTTGCCATCATATTCAAAAAACCTTACAAAGATACTTACAGGTTATTCACCAATAAGATTTTTACATTGATGAGATTTAATTTAAACTCACAATCTTGTGATTATAAGTCAACATTTTTACCAACTAGATTAACATTTGTCGGCATCGCATGAAACTTGACCATAGAACATTGAGCCAAGGAACCTGCAATTTATGAACAATAGTGAACCTGTAACTTGCATAAGAAAAAAAAAAACGCAATAGAGAAACCCCGATACAACTGATTTTAGCATGATAACAAAAACATATAACTTAGTAGCTAACCTGGATGTAAGAAGGGCCAAAAACAAAACAAAAATGCATGTTTATTTTAAGTTTTTTTTATAAGATAAATATGTGAGATGAATTTTATCTTTGTTTGCTGAAAAAAAAAAACTTCTAAAATTATGGTTTGGGGGTTCTTCAAACAGACACTTGAACTTGTTAATGGCCCCACGTTACCCGGCAGTTCTCCTGTTTCAACTTTTTGTTAATGGGCCTTATATTTATATTTAAGATCAAGGAAAAAATGGGCCAACAATTTATTCAATCATGATTTATTCAACTTAAACCAACCATGGAACTTACAATCCGGTAAGTCTGCCCACAACCCAATGCAATTGGGTCATTTTGAGCTCGTCTAAAAAGGCCCATAACGGGTTGGGTTAAAACCTGCCCATTTAAGACTTCAATGATGCGGGCACCTTTATGCATGCACACCTTTAGACAAATTTCATACCGCCTATTTAGTCATATATATATATATATATATATATATATATATTAACTATATAGACACTTGGATAATAATACGTCACATTTCCATGAAATACCCATTCCCCATTTCCTCATTTGACCATTTTCCCACTTGGAGTTTGAACATCAAAATTATATTATGATGACACTTGTCTAAATTTAGGTTCTTTTGTGTGAATTATAATTATTGAAAATTTAGAATGATGAATTTGGGTGGATACTTAATGCTTATATATGTTTTCTCCAAAAAAAGTAAACTTGCCAAATGTAAATAGGTTATCCAGAACCTGGTTAGCCTTCCCATTTATATGCTAGCCTGTTTAACATAGGTTTAAATGAGTTGAGGTACGGGTATGTGCTAACACATACTCATTTAAAGTTACGGGCTATGGGTTTAGGAATAGGCTGCCCAATCCGCTCATTACTCTGCCCTACCAACCAAGGAAATTTAACCCGTAATCACCAGTTGGATAAAGTCTTTGGGGGAATGATACTTTTCTCACCACTTTATTACTTAGTATGACTAGGGGTGAGCATTCGGTTTTTCGGTTCGGTGTTCGGTTAAAACCGAATAACCGAAATGTAGAACCGGCTGAACCCAAGAGGGGGTGAATTGGGTGAAGATTAAAAACTTGAAACTTTGAAAATCTTTTCACGTTTTCTAAATCAACAGTTAGATATTCAAATAAGCATATACTGGAAATATGAGAGATAAGGGAAGAGAATATGCAAAATGTGATTTATACTGGTTCGGCCCAATCCTTGACCTACGTCCAGTCGTCCTTAAGCTCCACTTGAGATTTTCAATCCACTATCTCCTTGTTTAACCGGGCATAAGAGAAAAGCCTTTACAACCTCACAAGTTTAGTCGGGCACTTGTGCGGCCTTTTACAATCTCTTACCGAGATACTCCCTTACACACTATAAGGATACAATTACACACTCGTAAATGAAGGATGATCCTCTCACTCTTGGACTCACTCCCCCTTACAAGTTGTAACTGTACACCCACACTCAAAGGTTCCACAACCTTGAGATTTGATCACTAAACAGATAAAAATAAGTGTTTAGACTCTCTCACAGAGTAGATGAATAATGATCACTGAAGTACATAATCGATCATCTCACTCTCTACTGTAAACTATATAAACATTGAGAAACAGAGAGTATATGAAATAAGTGTTGGATTCAGAATATCAGCATTTCGCCAGTGCAAGCTCGTATCATCATCTTCTCCATTTTGAATGGTTCTCCTTTTATAGTCAGTGAAGAACATTGAGCAATTCTTCCAGGTTTGAATATGATCGTTGTGAGTGTATATGACCGTTGGAACTATTCGACCGTTAGAGAAATATTACCGTTGAGGCGTCTGACGTAATCATCTACTTTTTGATAATCTAATGTTAATCCTTCGTTTGATCATCTGAAACTTGCTAACAAACATGATTAATAGCATTGAGAAGTATAGCAAGTAGAAATCAATTGATAATAATCATTTCTGAAATTGGACGTTGTTGTTACTGAGTTGTTGTCATACTGACTCGAGCCATAGAAGAACTTGGCTCGAGTTAAACCATCGTCAAATGTAGGCAGAGTATTCCAGCTGTGTAATTGACTCGAGGAAGAAATTATCTTGGCTCGAGTCGATTGACTCGAGGCATGATTCTTGTTGACCCGAGTTACACTGAGCAAATGAAGTAGTTCAAAGGTGATCCTGACTCGAGGCAGACAATTCTTAGGCTCGAGTCTATAGACTCGAGGCAACTGACTCTAAGGCTCTAGTTGAAAATAGAATATAATCAATTGCAATGAATGACTGAGACTCGAGGTGCACTTACTAACTCGAGGTAAAAGCTGCTCCCCATTCTTCTAACTTTCTATTTGTATTTGACTCGAGGCTGATATGCTGGCTCGAGGCAAAAACCTTTCTCCAAGTATCTAACTCTCTGCTTAGACTCGAGGTGCACAGAGTCCTGGCTCGAGTCACCCAACTCGAGGCACATACTTCTTTGCTCGAGGTTGCACGACAGATTTGTTCTTCATTAATTGCTCTAGCTTCACTTGGCTCGAGTTGAAACAAATTCTGGCTCGAGTTAAATCATTGTGATAGAGTATTTCAGAAATCAACTTGACTCGAGGCACATGATACATTGGCTCGAGGCAGTAGACTCGAGGCATCATTCTTACAGGCTCGAGTTAATCGTCAATTGATCATTTAGGTTCAGAAGCGTTTGACTCGAGGCACAATTAATCTTGGCTCGAGTCTGTGTTCAAAACAGGATTTCTGTCATTCAAACTCGAGGTGCACTTTCTGACTCGAGGTAAAAAGCCTTATCAAAACGTCTAACTTTCTGTCTTCAATTTGACTCGAGGCGGATAAGCTGACTCGAGGCAAAAACTTCAATTCTGTGTTCTTTGACTTGAACTAGATTTGAGGAGGCACTCATCAAAATTGGTTACTTCCAAATTCTATGAAACCCTTGTTGTGTCTAGAATCATATGGAATTGGTTTCATTTCATTTGGTTGTGTATTGACAGAAAACCGAAGCTATGCTGAATTGAATCTAGAATTTTGAGTGTCAACTTTCGAAGGCCATAACTCTCTGGTATGAACTCCATTTTTGGCTGGTTCAACTCTTGATGAAACTAATTTTGAGTCTTCTTTCCAATGGCACCAATTTCAGCTCAATTGGATTTTTAGTTTGTGAGATACACTCAAAACACGGAAGCTTGGTCTCACGTGTGGTGTTGATTTACGATCCAACTTCCAAAATTCATAGATAATTCATATGACCTCCTTTTGGCTTGAATTTTATATAAAAATTACGCATTGGAAGTATAGTTTCATATGCCACTGATTTCACCTCAATCTGATTCCTGGTTTGGGAGATATCATCGAATTACTGAGTCTAGTCGCCCAAAGTTCGAACGTGAAATGCAGTGTCTTTGAAAGTCATCGACTCGAGGCGCCTTACTTCTTGACTCGAGGCCGCACTCGAGGCGCAAGTTTCTTGACTCGAGGAAAATCGTCCCAGAGGCAAAATCACGTAGCAAACATTTTAACTCGAGGTAAACTTCCCTTTCGAGTTAAGTCATCCCAAACTTGATTTTGCTTATTTTAAGTTCGATTTGAAATGCTCCAACTTCCATATCATTGTGGGAACTTCTAATCAATCTAAGAACTTTGTATAATCATATTATCATTCCATTGAGCAAGTTATTCTTTCTTTCTTCTCTTCTTGATCATTCTTCATAATTCAACTTGAACTCATTATTTTCTCGCAAAGTTGTACCTTCTTCAATATCTCCTCTTCTTCGATTATTCCCAAAATATTTTCATAACTTCGCTTCCTCGACATTTTCTCGCAGTTTCTTTTTCCATAACCTCTTATCTCCTTCGATTAATCTTTATAATTCAACTTGGATTAATCTACATTAAATATAACAATTAGTCAATGTAGGAGATAAATATGTTATGCAATCCTTTTGCTCTTAATAATGGCATCTATATAAAACATCATCAAAACTAATCATAACTAACACGAAATACATGCATTTTCAACACCGAATCGAAACCGAAGTGTCATAAAAACCGAACCGAAATAAACGAAATATTTCGGTTTTTGAGCTTAAATTGGGCCTTATTGTGGGCTTTCTTTGCTTGGGTGAATTCTTTTTTTTTTTTTCAATAATTGTTTTGGTGGTTTCTGTTATGGCCAACCTACTTTTTTTTTTCTCAAATCAATCTACAACCTGGTATATATTATACATTACTTGGAGCAGCTATCATACAACGAAATACAAAACATGGAAAAACAAAGTCTACAATACAAATCTTGCATATCAGTCAGTGACAAAATTCCTAGCCTAATACATGATATGATAAGAAAAAGATTTTTTTTTTAATAATCAGTTACAGAGAATCTGATTTGTCCCACAAACCCACCAGCAGCCACCACCTTCTTCAGATCCATCGAAGACAAAAACACGAACACTTCAATCTACCATCAATCTCATATTTAGCGAGGTAGGAATGATCTACACCACTGTATTTGTATCTATGCAGAGCTGCTACACCATGAGCGCCAATATAACCCATTGTCTCAGACAAATCACTTTTTCCCCTTCAAAGACCAACTAAGCCTTTGCACGACCTGCAGAACTATGAAACCGAATAACTATGCAAATATGCTTGATATCAGAACCAAGAAATTAAAGTGTACATTATAAACAAATTGAACTAATAAACTAAGTTAAGGAATGACTAACCCGCCACTACACAGATTGATTTATATGAAAACAAAAGGCAAGTACTCTGATTCGCGCTGAAAGTGCACATTTCTCAAACTAAAGAAAATTGGACCAGACCAAATCAAACTAATAGATCTAGAGGTAGAAAGAACCATATATTTATAAAAACATAAGAAATGAGAAACGTATAGATCAGGAAAGCAAATAAGAATCTGCAAATCTAACCGAATGAAAGAAAGAGGAGGAAAAACAGACACGAAAAGTTTCAAACCTCTTTGAACAGTAGAGGGCAATGCAGGCTCAGCGAAGATCCAGCTATCAGAGGAGATTCAGCGATCACAGAACAAAGATCACCACACCCACAAACAGATCTGGCTGAGAAACGGCAAGGAGAAGTCGAAAACCCACCACCCACAAACAGATCTAGATCTCTCACCACCGAGAAGGCGAAGTGAAGGGTTGCGAACTGCGAAGTCGAAGTGAGTGGGAGTGAGAGGTTTCTGGTCTGGCAGTGGGAGTGAGCGGCTGATAATCTTATACAAGTCGGTGGGTTAGGGACTTAGGGTTTTCAATGGTGAGGAAATAGGAATTGAAAAAAAAAAGGGGGGAAATTGGGTTGGGTCTGGTCTTGAGTTAAGTGGGCCGAGGGTTGGGCTGAATAAAAATTGAAAGGTAGAAAATTTTAATTAATTTCGGTTATTCTGTTTTAACCGAAATAATTTTGAAACAACCGAACTGAACACTGAACACCGAAATAAGCCTATTTTTAGAACCGAAAAAAACCGAACACCGAATTAGTCGATTCGGTTTTCGGTGTTTCAATTTTTTTGCTCACCCTTTAGTATGACTCGTGCACTCATGAAGTCTCAGGATATAAATTTTGTGCCTATCAAAGATCATGAAAATAATTGGCCTTATATTTATATTTAAGATCAAGAAAATAATGGGCCTTATTTTTTCTTGGTAATGGGCTCATAATAAGGCGTCATGAGAAAAACTTATACTAGGAATTTAGAAGGGTTATGTCAATCTTATAAAAAGAAAGAGAAGGGCTATGTCAATTTAAACGCTTATTAATAAAAGGAAAAACTATTTCACCGGAAAAAAAAAGGGAAAACTAATCTTTAGGTCGTAATTTTATCAAATTAGTTCATATAGTTATATTTTTCAAAAAACACTCGTTGTAAATTACTCTATCAGAGGCGTTACTTGCCCCTTTGAAGTTTTGGAAAAGGGTTTGAGGACGTGGAATTTGAAAAACACAATATACCTTTGATGTACCCAATCCTTAATATAAGCATCTAATATCAATTTTACATAAACTGATGAATATATAAAGTATTAAAATTATTCTAAAATAAAAATTATTAGTTGGAAAATTTTATAGTTAATAAAGAATATTATGTGATTTTTTTTTTAAAACAAAAATATGTTATATCATGAATCAATATTTTTTCTTTTTGAGACTTACTGTGGAAAGAGTTTTTGCATTTCCCAACAAATGAAATCAATTGCTTTTCTTTAAAAACTTAAAACATTATGGGTTTTTGTCTTTTTTTTTTAATAAGTACGATTTTCGATATTCAAATTTGTATTCACTTCTTTATATAGATGAGGCCATGCTTACCACCTTAATCTAATGAAGAGGATATTTTTTATCAATTGAATGAAACATAAACTACGATTATCATTGCGATAATGAATCTAGTTACAGGCCAAAAAAATAACCTACATTAAATTTTGAGTAAAATAATGTAACCATCTTTTTGTTTTGCCTTTATTACATAGACGGTCAACTAATAATTTGGGTGAATGAAAATAGAATATTAAAATATAAGGGAGATTTGTGTAACAAACATTTTAATTTTAAGGAGAGGTCTATATAAGTTTTCAAAATAGGTGGGAGATCTACATAATTAAAGTAAAATAGAAGGGTGGTTAGAGTATTTTATTCAAAAATTTAAAAAAGTATAATCCAATATAGGATATTTATTTATTATATTTGTATGTATGTATTGATATTGATTTTTTTTTCTACCTAAAAAAACATTGATTTATATATAGACAATTTGATATATTCAGCGTTTTTTTTCTTATACAATTCTCACACTCCTGCCAGGCGACGAAGTTGTTGCTGCTTCTTCGGCGAAACGCAATCTTTGAAAAAAAAAAAAAAAAAACGCCAGCGACGAAGGGAGAAGAGTGTAGATTGGTGAATACAAATGGGAAATCAAAAGCGCAATGGACTGCCGATGAAGAAGAAGCTTTGCTCGCCGGCATTAAGAAGCATGGCCCCGGCAAGTGGAAGAATATCCTCAAAGATCCCGAATTTGCCCGCTTTCTCACTCACCGTTCCAATATCGATCTTAAGGTTCCTATTTTTTCATCCTTTTCTCGTTAATCTCTTCCATGTAGGGTTTTTAAGGGTATTTTATTAATATTGTTGTTCTTCTCTAGCTGTTGTTTGGGGTGAGATTATTAGTGTACATGATTGTAACCAATTTTTAATTATTGCAACAGAGTTATTACCTACTACAGTTAGTTGGTTACTGTAACAGAATATTATAGTTAGTCGGTTAACATCTCGTTATACACAAGTAGTTAGCTAATTATCTATATAATCACATGTACATTCTTCAGATATTCTAATTCAATACAATCAGTATCTTCATTTTCTCTTCTTGCTTGTCTAATATGGTATCAGATCCAAATGCACTTGGTTAATTAGTGTATATGATTGTTAATCATATACACTAATAGACATTGTTAATTGATCGTTGTTTTCTCTGTTTTTTTGTACTATTGTGACGTCTTTGCATTTGGCTTTCAATTTTGTGTCGGCGAATGAAATATGAACCAAGTGCATCTACGCGTGATTTACAAAAACCAATTTTGTATCTTGAGAAATCTTGTTATATTTTTATTTTATTTTATTTTTCTTTTCTCATTCTGGCACACATAACAGGATAAAAAGAGGAAATTCAGTGTTAGTACTGCTGCTGATGGAGGATCTAATGAAGAGGCAAAGAATGTAAAGATTGAGACTAAGGAACCTGCTACGCCTGCGAGCACGCAAAACGCTCCTGTTGCTTCTCCACTTCGTCAATGTGCTTCTTCTGATTCCGTCACAGATGATTCTTCTCACAATGTACAGGAGGTCAAAGAAGCTCCAGAGTAAGCAGCCTGCTGTCTGAACTGAACTCCCAGTTATGAAATTCTAATCATTTGACTGAGACACTTTATTTGAATGTTTGTTAGTCCTTTGAGGCCATCATTTATGTCCCACCCATTCTATTTATACAGGATATGATTATCAAAGGGAAAATGTTACCTGAGAAATGACTTTCTTTCTTTCCTTATTTTACCTGAGAAATGGTTTTCTTTCTTTCTTTATTTTACATAGAAAACATAGAAATGTCTCAGACTTTATTGCTCTGGAGTATTATATCAAGTTGCAGGAATACTTATGCACCGCAATTCCAAGTATTCTTTACATAATCTCTTGTTGTATCACAAATTTTGTAGTGTCTTCAATATAATATGCCTCAATTTTTATTTATTACCTACACTGTTTATTCAAATATTATATCATAGTTCATTTGAGGTGCTGTGTACTCTATGTTCTTTAGGTACGATGCAATGATTTTTGAAGCTCTATCAACATTGACAGATTCCAATGGGTCTGACCTAAATGCTATTGTTAGCTTTATTGAGGTTAGATGAAGTTCTAATTTAGTTTTGTCTTGCATTAGACAAATCGTCAATCAAAGTTGTAATTTTATTATGGTTCTGAGATTATTTTAAGATGCTAAAAATCTAAGCTTAAGTATAAATATGCAATTATCATATGGTCGTTTAGTTGTTTCTTAATCTCATCCATAAATTTCGACCAAAAAAAATCTCATCCAAAAATTTGCTAAAAAAAATGTAGGTTTAAAATCTGGATGAATATTGGGTTATCTGATTTCTTTGTCCTGAGTAATGGCTTGCAAGGCATGTGCCACTCATACTGCTATTTTTATCTATTCATCAACTTAAATGTTGAACTTGAGCCAATGGTCAAAATATACGCTGCCATCTTGGTCTCTGTTGTTGAAATCATCATGACTTGCATATAGTCAGACATTTGAGTATGTTAAAACCACTCATTTTTCAAGCCCCCTCATTCTTTTCTTGAGGGTGGCAGTGTGTGGAGATTCACTAGAACATGGATTCTTGATTGTGATTAGAGTTTCTTTATGTGCTGAGTTGTTCTATGCTGAAATTCACAAATGATGATGACCATGCATAATGCTGCAGCAAAAGCACGAGGTTCCTCAAAATTACAGACAAGCTGTAGGTGCAAGGTTGAGAGAGCTTGTTGATCAAGGAAAACTTGAAAAGGTAAAATATCCTCTTTGATGTTGAGTTATTGTAGAAATAAATATGATAGACACAACTTAATTTTCATTGGAATTATTTCCTTTAGATATGTGGCATGTGGATTTAAATGTTGAGTTTCCTTTATGTTTTGACTCTCTTACATAGAAGTTCAGAAAAATATTGGCATCGTTACCCCATTAAAAGAAACGACATTTTGTTGGTGATTTTGAATCTCTCGTCTAGTAGTAACCTTTACTACTTGTGTTTAGTAACCATTATTATGGCCGTGTAAATGATTGAAGTCTATCCCCTTTCTATCATCCCTCCCCTGCATCATGTCCTCTTTCTTAGTTTAGTTTGGCTATTTTTCAGGACTCTATTTTTGAAACTTCAAATTTTTTTAGGCGCTTGTATGATGGTCAATACTCAATCCCCTGTCTGGTAGCCTATTTGCTTTTCCTTTATTCTGCTTAGTTGTCGTCCAGTTTGCTCTGCCTTGCCCCTGTTTGGTTACTCTGATCTTTGGTTTAGATTTCAATTTCATGGTTATGTATGTTTTGGGTTTCTCAACTCTGCCCTCTCATGCAGGTACAAAATTGTTACGGGATAAAGACACCTGTGGAGACAAAACCACCTGCACCAGAACAAATCGATTCCAGTCCACGCCAATCACTGCCCTCAGGCATTACGTCATCTCATGAGTCGGTAATGCATGCTGAGAAGATTGTAGTTACGGTTCCTCAAAATTACAAACGAGCAGCAGGTGCATTTTTGAGAAACCTTATTTATCAAGGAAAACTTGTAAAGGTAAAATATCCTCTTTGATGTTGACTTATTGCAGAAATAAATATGATAGACACAACTTAATTTTCATTGGAATTATTTCCTTTAGACATGTGGCATGTGGATTTAAATGTTGAGTTTCCTTTATGTTTTAACTCTCTTACACAGAAGTTCAAAAAAAATTTGGCATCGTTACCCCATTAAAAGAAACGTCATTTTGTTGGTGCTTTCTTGTCTAGTAAGCTTTACTACTTGTGTTTAGTAATGATTATTATGGCCGAGTAAATGATTGATTTGATTTTGAGAGGCTTTGTTTGGGTGAGAGAGAGGTATCGGAAAGTTGCAGTTTCGAGGAGCAGGGAAGTTTGGGTTATGGCTATTTGGTATCTGAAAGCATTGCTTTCGCTGGTAAATGAATATGGCTGTTTCTATTAAAGTTTAGCTGACTTCAATTCCTATGGTTCCATGTTAAGAGTATAAACCCCAAAACCACCGAGCACTTGTCAACTGGTAAGTGGTTGTTCTAGCTTAAATAAAGGTCTAGAATTCAAGATTTGGGAATTTAACAGTGTTAGTTGGTAGGGGCGCCGCCTAAAAAAATGGCTGTATTATGCCTCGAGTCCAGATTAGTTTGGGCTTGTGGAGTTTCCTGTCACAAGGGGCTGGCATAGGATACCGGGTGTATACGCAAAAATAAATAAATAAATATATACTCCAAAATCTGAGTTACTTGAGTGCAGGGGAAATTTTTGAAGAACACATATCCTATAGATCTCTAATTTATTCTGAGGAGTTCTTTTCTTTCTTTCTCTTTGCGGGGTTTTGGGGGGGTGTGTTTAATGGCTAGTGAAGTCTATCCCCCTTTCTATCATTCCTTCCCTGCATCATGTCCTCTTTCTTAGTTTTGCCATTTTTCAGGACTCTTATTTTTGAAACTTCAAAATTTTTTTAGGAGCTTGTATGATGGTCAATACTCAATCCCCTGTCTGGTGGCCTATTTGCTTTTCCTATATTCTGCTTAGTTGTCGTCGAGTTTGCTCTGCCCTGCCCCTGTTTGGTTACTCTGATCTTTGGTTTAGATTTGAATTTCATGGTTATGTATGTTTTGGGTTTCTCAACTCTGCCCTCTCATGCAGGTACAAAATTTGTACAGGATAAAGAAATCTGTGGTTGCTGAGGTGATTGCAGCATTAGTTGCTGAAGTAGAGCACAAATCACATTTGAAGGCTGAAGCAGTTAAGAAGGCAGAAAAAATGGCCGAGTTGGCCAAAGAAGCTGATGCCAAGTTAAAGATAGCTGCAGAGATTTATGAGCGACGTACTACTGATAAATTGATCCTATCTTCTCAATGATTTCTTTAATCATTCTTAAAAAAACGAGTTAATTGCTTTTCTTGTGGGTTTGTGTGTGCAGGTTCACGGTGAAATCGTTTACTTGGATTAACTTGTAGAGAGAGATGCAAGTTCGTTAGATGGAATTCTATTGATTTTTAGTAATTCTGTAAATTTTGCGATCCAGTGAAATGATGATCTGCCTAGTCCCTCCTTCCCGTGGGAAAAGAATTTCTCAAAAAATGTTCAAATTACCAAAAGGCTGAGCTTATTTGAGGCTGATAGATCTGTGGTAACATTCAAATTTTTTAGTACTTGCATAGCTATGCTCAAAAGATGAGTTTATTTGAGACTTATAAATTCGTGCGGTACTCATGAGACTTTTATGATATTATTCTTTTTGGTTTGGTCTAAACATGATTTTCTCTTATAAAATTGATGTTGACGGTTAAGTTTTTAACAGAAAAAATGAAATATATCTTCATTTTAACACTTTTAGAGCAATATTGAATTTAAAAAAACTTCTAGGATAACATTGTTTCTCAATGAAAACATCCAAGGAAAATTTGCACCTTAACCCATAATTTTTCCTAATTTTACCTTCATTTATGAATGTGTATTAACAAGTATTATATACATTGTATTTCACCTCTTTCTACTCTCTTTACATTTAATGGAGGTAAAATTGTAGCGTTCATTAATTACTCTCCGGGTGAACTTATAATAAAGACCAATTTTTTTACAAAAACTCATTTATAAAAAGAATCAGAGTAGTTAATATATATATATATATAGCTTTAGACACCTTGAAATTACAAAAACCACGAAAGGCTAGAATCACTTGATCGGACGAGTTAACAAAAGCTTTATGCTCAATCCATCCCACG
Organism: Acacia melanoxylon; assembly: GCA_019022615.1. Lineage (NCBI taxonomy): Eukaryota > Viridiplantae > Streptophyta > Magnoliopsida > Fabales > Fabaceae > Acacia > Acacia melanoxylon. The sequence continues at coordinate 14,418,282 of JAFJYJ010000003.1, read as the reverse complement.
TTATGCTGCTCCATTGTCTCACTATCTATCTATAAATCTTAACTGAAAATCAAAATTATAATCAAATTACTAGTTGAACAAGTAAGAATCATGGTAGCCGTTGTTTTCAATAACAGTGAAATTCTAAATAAAAATCAAAGTTAGCACAATCTAATCAAGTTATTAGTAGGGTTTTTAATCATTCTAGTCTATCTGTTTATGATTAATAATATTTTACATTAAATTTGTAATTTTTAGATTGACAAAATTTGCAATGTTCAACAATATCTGATATAATAACATTGTAACGGGTTGTTTTGCAATATGAAAAATGAAACACCAACTAAAATCTTAATCTGAAAAAATCTATAGAACGAGTATTTTCAGCCAATCAATTTAAGCATATCATAATTTTAAATTTGCAAAAGTCATATTAAAAAAAAAAGTTATTTATGCTACTGCTAATATAAACATACCCTATGTTAGCTTCACAGTAGAATCAAATATGAATCAAACCTGGTGGAGAATGTAAAAGACTGATACAAAAGCATGTGAGAATAACAAAAGAAAAAAATCACAAAATTCAATGATGTTAGTTAAACTAAAATTCTGGTAATATAACCGTCGTGATTTCTTCAGACTACAAAAGCACAAGTCCAAGCTGCTCTTTGTATAGTAAAGTGGTATGTAAAGATAATAAAAGTTACAGGTTAGTTAGGCGTTGTTAGTTAGGGAATATATCTGTTAGAAGTCAGTCAGTTAGTTTAGATTTAGCTTGATCGTTACGTTAGGTTGGCCTATAAATAAGAGTATAGTCCCCTCCCTATTGTAAATGAGACTTGTGAAGATAGAATAATAGATTTCTCAGTGCCTCTGTTCTTCTCTCTTGGTTCTGTTCTTTCTTCTTCTTCTCTCTAATCCTCTGTGTCTTCCCTCTTTCCCTCTTCCTCAATTCTTGTGTTAATACCATAACATAAAGCATCTGAAATATTTTTATAATAGTGTGGTCCAAGATGAGTATAGGAAAAAATGGTACGACGTCAAACGACTTGGAAGAATTGAATGAGGAATCACTGCCGTCAGGTATTGCGGCATCTCATGAGTCGGCATCTACGTTATAGGTCAAAAACATAATCTATATTAAATTTAGGGTAAAATACTCTAACCACCCTTTTATTTTATCTTTATTATACATACCTCCCTTCTATTTTGAAAATATATACTTAAGTCTAAACTCTTAACTTCATTAAGAATATTCTAAAAAGATATTTTTAATTGAAATTTATATAAAAATAAAATTTATTTACTAATAAACCCTTAAGGCTAAATCCTAATTTTTGTTGCCCGAAAAATTCTAAATTTTAATTGAAAACTTTTAAATATAACAAACTTTTAAAAATTTGAGTAAGTTTTTTTAAATATTTATAGAAAAAGATATCAAAATTTAAATTTAAATGACTTAATACAATCTCTCAAATATATATAGTTTATTATATTTGATAGAAAAAAAAAATCTGTTTGATATATATTTTTAATCATTTAAGAAACTAAAAAAAAAATTCAATAAATATGGAAAAAAATTAAAATTATAAATTTTATAATCTCAAAATTCGGAAATTTTTAACTAAGTTAAAAAAATTCTATTAGGATAAAAATTTGTTGGTGGTTACATATATATTTGTTTAAATAATTCTAATGTTAAAAGAAAGGGCATTTTGATAAAGCAAAAGTTTAAAAATTAAACTTAACGGTCAACTAACGGTCTGGGTGGATAGAAATAAAATATCAAAATATAAGAGAGGTTTGTGTAACATACATTTTAATTTTAAGGGAGGTCTATATAAATTTTCAAAATAGAGATGAGGTCTCGTATAATTAAAGTAATTGTGAAAGTACAAAAATACACATGTGTTTTACTCTCGAGAGTGCCCAGCACTATGTTTTTTTTAGATGTAAAAATACACATGTGGTTACAATTTAAAAGCACAAGTCACACCACCGTTAAAATCTAACTTAACAGTGTTAATTTTGAGGTAGGACCTATACTATTTTCATGAAAATAACCAGAACTGGAAGAGCCCCATCAAAAAATGGTGAGATGATAGTTAATTCATTCCCAACATTTTTTTTTTTGAAACGTAAGTTGCAAATGTCGATTTGTTCAATTGCAAATTCAAGATTCTCAATTGCAGATAAGATATTCCTTTGATCATATTTATAAGGCGGAGAGGAGGAATGTTCTGGTTCAATTTATAAGTTATGTTATTAAATTTTTATGTGAATGTACGATTTCACCATTCATTTATTATTGTGCCGACTTTATGCTCATAGCTATATATAATGTTCATTAAATAAGGATAAAGTTGAAAAATTGTTGAATTTTAAGGTAAAGTTAATTAAATTTAAGGTTTTTGTTGGTGTGTATAAAACATTCTGAAAGTGAATTATAAATAGAAAGAAATGAGTATTTAAGTTTCAAATGTAATTCTCATCTTGCAAATTGCAATTAAGATTTTCATTTGTTATTCTTGTCTCAACCGATATTTGCATCTCACTTTTCAGAAATCTTTTTAACGACATGACTACCATCAAATCAAATATTTTAAGACTGAATTGTTATTATTTCCCAAATATTTTTTTCCCGAACCAATATAAAGTTAGTCTTGTAATGTAAGACCCGCTAGATCTTTCTATGGATTTCAAGCATTATTGTCAAATTCACGAGTTGAAGCTTCATTTTATCGTTTTTACGTTTCTAGTTTACCAAATCGAGTCAAGTCATTGTAAACTCGGTTAAACTCACTATTTTATATGCCGAGTTTTGGTTTTTACATTTCTAGCTTACAAAACGTGTTAACTCTCTTTTAAACTCATTAATTTCTTCGATTTGATCGTGCTTAGCGTCTTTATATACAAATTTTATAGAAATTTTGTTATATATGATAAATTATGAATGTTGAGAGATTTAAATATATTTAAATCAAAATGTTATATTTTTATATTTGAATTATATACTATTAATACCGATTTAATGGTGAAAGTAAACTCTTACAAGTTTATGATTTGAGTTTACGATATGAGTTTATGTCACTATGATCACAAAACTTTGCTTAAACTTTCGAGTTTGATAACCTTGGTCTCAAGTTCAAGTCTCAATGAGACAATTGTAATGGGAGGGGCGATACAAACCTCAAATCGGATTTCGATAATAATATATATATAATGTTTTGAAAATTCAAGTATGACTAGACTCAAGTTAACATGGGAAAGAGCGAATAAGTCTTGCTTTCATATAGATATGGGCTAGAGAAGTCCTCATTATATATCGACTATATTTATTAGATGTAATAATTATAACTATTTACTCATATTAATTAATTAAATATGTGGAAGCAGATCCGAGCACCGAGAGTAGACTCCTCCATAAGATTCCTTTTCGATCTATTGTTAGATCTGAAAACTATGGGGTGACCCGTACGTATTCCTTAAGCCTTAAACTTATAAATATTGATTCAAAATACATGGATCCTTCCTGTAAATTACATGGAGCATCTAATTTTAAATAACAATACAAAATTCTAGAGTTCAGATTACATCAAGTAGCAATACTTTAAAATGAGTTAGCAAACTTTAAATCCTTAAGGTGACTCTTCATTGCTAAACATGAGGTTCAAGGTCAGCATTATCATCTGAACCAAAGTAAATTTTTCGGTGAATAACGTCTCATTCTTATAATTTAATAAAATACAAAAGTAAATAATTTAAACATTTTCATATTTAGATAATAACAATATGCCAATAAATTTCAAACCATATGATCATGAATAAAATAGAACTCTATATAAAATATCGTTAATCAAATAAATCCAAATACGTACTAAAACCTTTGATATAATAAAATCAATTTAAACCATAATTACTGAAACCTCATCTTTCCGTAGGACTTCTTACGGAACAAATGACACGTGTGGCCACACGATCCACAAGGGTAACAAACCAAGCATGGCTCGAAGCCATGAAACAAGCATGGACATATAGTCCATGAGAGTAACTAACCAAGTATAGCTTAAAGCCATGAAACAAGCATGGACACACAGTCCATGAAACAAGCGTAGCACGAAGCTATGAAGCAAGCATAGGTACAAAATCTATAAATAACAAGCATGAGAAAAAATCTAATGAATATCAAGCGAACTCGAGGTTAACCATGGTGAATAAATTCACAGTTGTGTTGAATTAATAAATGGATAGAGTTTGGTGACTCCAATTATAGGGAAACAAAAAGGAACGAGCTTTTGTTTTGAATAAAAAATAGAAGAAATCAGACTTTCATGCAATATCTTAATTGAATTATATGTAATGATCAATAATTTCAGTTTCATTCTATATCTAGACATGTCAAAATTCAGAACTAACAGTACTGTTGTTAATAACCAACGTTCTATATTCAGTCCTCCCAAAAACATTTTTAAGCATGTGAACAAGAAGTTGGACGATGTTAGGAGAAGAAGGATGCCGTAGTATTAAGCTCGTATGATTGTATAAAATATGTGTGCCAAAATAGGATAGCAATGGACTAATAAGTGTCTCGTGAATGACATGAATAGCAAGTCCTAGAGCTTGAGAGGTGTTATCATAATGACCTTCTAAACAGTTGTCTGGTTCTTGAGTATGTTTAAGGATTAATTTTAAACTTGCCAATGCACCTGCTATATTTGAAATTTTCAGAATCGAATTTTTGAATTTGTGAATTTGTGAAATTCTGTTTTCGAATGAAGTGTTTTCAACGAATTTGAGACCACGGTAATGATTACTTTTAAAATGATGTTGTCTCATAGAAGGAATTTGGTAGAACCTAGAATTTGAAATCAAATTTTGAACTATGTGGAGGGGAAAGCAATACACAACTATTGTAGATGTACTTAGTTTGCTAGTTCTTGCCAGATGTTTTAGCATATTTTGAATCGCTGGCCAGTGATAAAAGCTCTCTTTGAAGGGATTAGTCTTTGAGAGACTAAAAATTGCACCAAGAGTGAATGTATCCAATCCGAAACATTTCGCCTTAGGGCTCGGGCTTGAAAAATATGCTAGAAATTTGAAATTGGCCATGCAGGGCCTCGGGCTTAATCGGGCCAGCCCTGCAGGGCCTCGAGCCGGTGCAGGCCTGTTTAACTGTAGCTTTTTAAAAAAAAAATAATTACTTAGACTTCCACTTAATGAATGTATTTATTTGTAATTTTTATAGTTTAAACTATAACCCTTTTTTATGTTTATTATTATTCTATATTAAAACACATAATTAGTTATTATAAATTTTAAAGAAGCAATGTTTTTATATTAAATAAACACATACTTTTGCATTACAATATTATATAAGTAATAAATTATAAATATATTTTGTGTAAAATAAGTATAATTATTTTTACCTGTCCGTAAAATCATGCATGAACCAAAGAAATCTACAGACACATACAAAATTACGAAAGGGAAAGGTATTTTGTCGTGGACGTACATAAAACAATTCATTTATTTAATATTTTTTTTTAAAAGGAAAAAACATATTCTTTGTGTTTATTTGTTTTTTATTACGAATTAATGAATGTGTTTATTTGTTGGATGATTTATATTATTTAAATATTAATGTTGATAATATTTATTTGATAGATTAGAACTTTAATGATTGCAATTTACTAATTATATTTCTTTGAAAAAAATAAAAGAAAAAATAGTTAAATTTGGAATAGTAATTTTCAGGCCCTGTAGGGCCGGCCCTAACCCTGGTATTATCGGGCCGGGCTTTGAAAAACATATGTTTTCCTTACCCCCCAGGCCCTATCGGGTCGGGCCGGCCCTGATTCCCAGCTGTAATGCAAATAGGTAAAAAAATAAGAGACTGGATTAAAGGGAATTATAAACTACAAAAGATAAGTGATTTAATCCACGGTAACAATGAGAAAAATAAAACTTTTAGCTCTAATCATCTCCACAGAGAGCAGGGCGACCACAACGTCTTCCTTGTTGATAACTTGGGAATAATTGACCTCAGCCCAAAATGCAAGGGTATCTCGGAAGCAGACATGGAACGAATTGCCACTACAAAGATTTGAAGTAATTTAATACGTAAGTTAAAGTAAAAAAATACGTACTAATTATATAAAAAACGGAAAGATATTTTTCATCCAAACCACTCATCCATAATCTGAAAATTCAGCTGGGCGATAGTTTCCCCTTCATCACTGACATCACATACTTTATGAAAAGAAGTCACCAGTCCAACAACATCTGGAAAAAGATAGAACGACATTTCAATACGCTAAAATGTTTAAAACTAAATAGGACATGAATAGGGTTGAAACTCAAGCCAATACTTATTAAAGTTGTTTCAACCAATGTTGTGGCCGCTAAGGGAAGTAGTGGTTGGAATATGGTGTCGGGAGTCGGTATGATATCGCTGATATATTTGAACTGGGTATAAGGTTCAAGGACAATCTTGAGATATGGGTTTATAATATTGATGCCATGTTCCACAGAAAAATGAGACAACACAAAACACATTCCTAGAACAAAAACTCCTGAGAGTTTCCGTATGACGTCTCTTCGACGCATGACAGCTAGACAAATATAACCCTACAAGATATTTTATTAAGTTAAAATTATTTCAAGAACTACAAAGTTTATGACAGTATCAAACCGACATGCACACTGATATTTTACCTTTGTATCACAAAGGATGACGTTGAATGTTATAGGACGACGTCTATGTGTGTACGGTATGTCCCAAAAAGTATTTACTACCTTAGACGTAATACACCAGGAGTTTGAAGACCCATTTAAGGCGAGGAAAGAGAGGACTTTTTGCATCGGCAGGCTAGACGGTGATGCCATTTTGACGACGAGGTGCAGAATCAGAATTTTCAACTCTGAACGTGAAACTACTAAGGCGATGAGAGTTAAATAGCACCAAGGTGGAGTAATAACCATCGGAAATGATGAAACACAAAGGATGATAGAGATTGAAGGAAATACGTTTTACTTTCATTTTACCGATGAGTTGTTTCCCTTAAATGAAGGTGACCGTTCCGTTCCGCCAATTATTATACACTTCTTCAAGATGATGGTGCCTCGGAAGGAAGAAAAATCCTGGGAAGAACGCAAACTTCATCGGAAATATGGAAAAACTAATTAGGACTGAGGAAATGCGTTTGAAATAGCCAATGAAATTCAAAGTACGGTTAAAGAAGTGATTCCAGAATAAATAGGTTTAAAATAGTTGGCCATCGTAAATGGATTTGAAGCAGATGGTGGTCGACGTGTGCATTCTTATAGGTATACCAGGTTAGCTCCAATCAAAGATGAGGAAAACGATAGGTGAACATGACATTTGGCCCAATAGTTAACGGGCTAGGAGGTTTAGAAGGATATATTGATGATGATTGTAACCACATGTGTATTTTTGTACCCAAAAAAACATTTGATGTTGGGCACATCCAAAAATAAAACACATGTATATTTTTGTATTTTTTGGGTCCTTCAAGTAAAACAGAAAGAAATGTGGTTAGAGTATTTTATTCAAAAATTTAAAATATAGTCTAATCCATTATAGGATATTTATTTATTATATTTGTATGTATGTATTGATATTGATTTATTTTCGACCTAAAAAAACATATTTGATTTGTATATCGACAATTTTGATATATTCAGCGTTTTTTTCTCATACAATTCTCACACTCTTGCCAGACGACGAAGTTGCTGATGCTTCTTGGGCGAAACGCAATCTTTGAAAACGCCGGCGACGAAGGGAGAAGAGTGTAGATTGGTGAATACAAATGGGAAATCAAAAGCGCAATGGACTGCCGATGAAGAAGAATCCTTGCTCGCCGGCATTAAGAAGCATGGCCCCGGCAAGTGGAAGAATATCCTCAAAGATCCCGAATTTGCTCGCTTTCTCACTCACCGTTCCAATATCGATCTAAAGGTTCCTCTTTTTTCATCCTTTTCTCGTTAATCTCTGCCATGAAGGGTTTTTAAGGGTATTTTATTATTATTGTCGTTGTTCTGTAGCTGTTGTTTGGGGTGAGATTATTAGTGTACATGATTGTAACCAATTTTTAGTTATTGCAACAGAGTTATTACCTACTACAGTTAGTTGGATACTGTAACAGATTTATTTTAGTTAGTTGGTTAATATCTCGTTATACACAAGTAGTTAGCTTATTATCTATATAAACACATGTACATTCTTCAGATATTCTGATTCAATACAATCAGTATCTTCATTTTCTCTTCTTGCTACTCTAATATGGTATCAGATCCCAATGCACTTGGTTAATTAGTGTATATGATTGTTAATCATATACACTAATCGAGATTGTTAATTGATTGTTGTTTTCTCTGTTTTTTTGTACTATTGTGACGTCTTTGCATTTGGCTTTCAATTTTGTGTTGGCGAATGAAATATGAACAGCATCTACGCGTGATTTACAAAAACCAAATTTTGTATCTTGAGAAATCTTGTTATATTTTTATTTTTTCTTTTCTCATTCTGGCACACTTAACAGGATAAGAGAAAATTCAGTGTTAGTAGTAGTAATGCTGCTGAAGGAGGATCTAAAGAAGAAGCAAAGAATGTAAAGATTAAGACCACGGAACCTGCTACGCCTGCGGCCACGAAAAATGCTCCAGTTGCTACTCCACTTCGTCAATGTGCTTATTCTGATGCCGTCACAGATGATTCTTCTCACAATGTACAGGAGGTCAAAGAAGCTCCACAGTAAGTAACCTGCTGTCTGAACTGAACAGAGTAGTTAGCTACTATATTTAGTTGGTTACTGTAACAGATTTATTATAGTTAGTTGGTTAACATCTCGTTATACACAAGTAGTTAGCTAATTATCTATATAAACACATGTACATTCTTCAGATATTCTAATTCAATACAATCAGTATCTTCATTTTCTCTTCTTGCTTCTCTAAAATGGTATCAGATCCAAATACACTTGTTTTCTCTGTTTTTTTGTACTATTGTGACGTCTTTGCATTTGGCTTTCAATTTTGTGTCGGCGAATGAAATATGAACCAAGTGCATCTACGCATGATTTTCAAAAACCAATTTTGTATCTTGAGAAATCTTGTTATATTTTTATTTTTTTTCTTTTCTCATTCTGGCACACTTAACAGGATAAGAGAAAATTCAGTGTGAGTACTGCTGCTGAAGGAGGATCTAAAGAAGAAGCAGAGAATGTAAAGATTAAGACCACGGAACCTGCTACGCCTGCGGACACGCAAAATGCTCCTGTTGCTACTCCACTTCGTCAATGTGCTTCTTCTGATGCCGTCACAGATTATTCTTCTCACAATGTACAGGAGGTCAAAGAAGCTCCACAGTAAGCAGCCTGTTGTCTGAACTGAACTCCCAATTATGAAATTCTAATCATTTGACTGAGACACTTTATTTGAATATGTGTTAGTCCTATGGGCCATCATTTATGTCCCACCCATTCTATTTATACAGGATATGATTATCAAAGGGAAAATGTTACCTGAGTAATGGCTTTCTTTCTTTCTTTATTTTACCTCAGAAATGGCTTTCTTTCTTTCTTTATTTTACATAGAAAACATAGAAATGTCTCAGACTTTATTGCTCTGGAGTATTATATCATGTTGCAGGATTAATTATGCACCGCAATTCCAAGTATTCTTTACATAATCTCTTGTTGTTGTGTCACAAATTTTGTAGTGTCTTCAATATAATATGCCTTAATTTTTATTTATTACCTACACTATTTAATCAATATTATATCATAGCTCATTTGAGGTGCTGTGTACTCTATGTTCTTTAGGTACGATGCAATGATTTTTGGAGCCCTATCAACATTGACAGATTCCAATGGGTCTGACCTAAATGCTATTGTTAGCTTTATTGAGGTTAGATGAAGTTCTAATTTAGTTTTGTGTTGCATTAGACAAATCGTCAATCAAAGCTGTAATTTTATAATGGTTCTGAGATTATTTTAAGATGCTAAAATCGAAGCTTAAGTATAAAAATGCAATTATCATATGGTCATTTAGTTGTTTCTTAGTCTCATCCATAAGTTTGCAAAAAAAATCTAGGGTTAAAATCTGGATGAATATTGGGTTATCTGATTTCTTCATCATGAGCAATGTCTTGCAAGGCATGTGCGACTCTTACTGCTATTTATATCTATTCATCAACTGAAATGTTGAACTTGAGCCAATTGTCAAAATATACGCTGTCATCTTTGTGTCTGTTGTTGAAATCATCATGACTCGCATATAGTCAGACATTTGTGTATGTTAAAACCACTCATTTTTCAAGCCCCCTCATTTCTTTTCTTGAGGGTGGTGGCGTGTGGAGATTCACTAGAACATGGATTCTTGATTGTGATTAGAGTTTCTTTATGTGCTGAGTATTTCTATGCTGAAATTCACAAATGATGATGACCATGCATAATGCTGCAGCAAAAGCACGAGGTTCCTCAAAATTACAGACAAGCTGTAGGTGCAAGGTTGAGAGAGCTTGTTGATCAAGGAAAACTTGAAAAGGTAAAATATCCTCTTTGATGTTGAGTTATTGTAGAAATAAATATGATAGACACAACTTAATTTTCATTGGAATTATTTCCTTTAGACATATGGCATGTGGATTTAAATGTTGAGTTTCCTTTATGTTTTAACTCCCTTACATAGAAGTTCAGAAAAATATTGGCATCGTTACCCCATTAAAAGAAACGACATTTTGTTGTTGATTTTAAATAGTAACCATTATTATGGCCGTGTAAATGATTGAAGTCCATCCCCTTTCTATCATCCCTCCCCTGCATCATCTCTTCTTTCTTAGTTTAGTTTGGCTATTTTTCAGGACTCGATTTTTGAAACTTCAACTTTTTTTAGGAGCTTGTATGATGGTCAATACTCAATCCCCTGTCTGGTAGCCTATTTGCTTTTCCTTTATTCTGCTTGGTTGTCGTCCAGTTTGCTCTGCCTTGCCCCTGTTTGATTACTCTGATCTTGGGTTTAGATTTCAATTTCATGGTTATGTATGTTTTGGGTTTCTCAACTCTACCCTCTCATGCAGGTTCAAAATTGTTACAGGATAAAGACACCTGTGGAGACAAAACCACCTGCACCAGAACAAATCGATTCCAGTCCTCGGCAATCACAGCCCTCAGTCATTACGTCATCTCATGAGTCGGTAATGCATGCTGAGAAGATTGCAGCAGTAGTTGCTGAAGTAGATGACAAATCACATTTGGCTGCTGAAGCAGTTGAGGAGGCAGAAAAAATCGCCAAGTTGGCTGAAGAAGCTGATGCAATGTTAAAGATAGCCGAAGAGATTTTGGAGCGATGTACTACTGATAAATTGATCCTATCTTCTCAAAGATTTCTTTAATCATTCTTAAAAAAACGAGTTAATTGCTTTTCTTGTGGGCTTGTGTGTGCAGGTTCACGAGGCGAAACCGTTTACTTGGATTAACTTGTAGAGAGAAATGCAAATTCGTTGGATGGAATTCTATTGATTTTTAGTAATTTTGTAAATTTTGCGATCCAGTGAAATGATGATCTGCCTAGTCCCTCCTTCCCGTTGGGAAAAGAAATTCTCAAAAAATGTTCAAATTGATGAGTTTATTTGAGGCTGATAGGTCTGTGGTAACATCCAAATTTTTTAGTACTTGCATAGTTAAGCTCAAAAGATGAGTTTATTTGAGACTTATAAGTTCGTGCTGTGCTCATGAGACTTTTTTGATATTATTCTTCTTGGTTGGGGTCTAAACATGATTTTCTCTTAAAAAATTGATGTTGACGGTTAACTTTTTAATAGAAAAAATGAAATATATCTTTGTTTTGACACTTTTAGGGCAATATTGAATCTAAAAAAACTTATAGGATAACATTGTTTCTCAATGAAAATATCCAAGGAAAATTTGCACCTTAACCCATAATTTTTTCCAATTTTACTTTCATTTATGACCGTATATTAACAAGTATTATATACATTGTATTTCACCTCTTTCTACTCTCTTTACATTTAAAGGTGGTAAAATTGTAGCGTTCATTAATTACTCTCTAGGTGAACTTATAATAAAGACCAATTTTTTTTTCTTCTAAACTTGTACTTATAAAAAGAATCAGAGTAGTTTTAAAATGGGATTAACATATCTGCTTTTAAGGCAGATAATTTACTCTGCATTATGTTAAAACCACGTAGTTTAATCTTCTTTTTTATAAATAAATTCTCCGGCACAGTAGGTGATCAAGTAAATCTAAAAGTAGCATACTAAGAAAATTGTTCCGGTGTAGAACCAGATGTCCAGCCCAGATGGCTGGTGATTTGATCTTGGATTGAGTTGCTTGTGCCGGAATATCTAAGAGTAGAGATATCCCGGTGAGCGATGAATCACTGGACACAAGGCCTTTCGCCCAAGGGGGAGGGGGTATGTGTTCAGTGGGGTTCACATTAGGTGCTTATAATTAGGTGCTTATTAGGTGCTAATACCTCTAATTAGAGGTATTAGCATATTTTTTTTAATTTTTTTTTTTAATTTTTTTATATATTGTATTTATTTAGATTTAAGTTATATGCTTTAACTTTCGAGATGTTTTTTGCATCCAAAGTATCTCAAATTAATTAATTTCTAGTTCTCATATTCGTCCGTAAATACCGGTATTATGAAAATTAATTAATTTGAGATACTTTGGGTGCAAAAAACATCTCGAAAAAGCAAAGATATAACTTAAATCTAAATAAATACAATATATAAAAAAATATAAAAAAATTTAAAAAAATATGCTAATACCTCTAATTAGAGGTATTAGCACCTAATAAGCACATAATTATAAGTATCTAATGTGAACTCGTGTTCATGGGGGTTGTGTTGTGTAGTACAGAAAGTAAAGAGCTAGAGTTAGAACGTGTGCACCTTGGTGTTTTTCCCCTTGTATTTATAGGGTGTTTCACGGTATCTTAACTGCACAATCTATCATATCCCTAGATTATGGATATGATAGATTGCCCCATAATTATAGAGGAACCCGGGATACTCGGCATCCCTCTACTGGGACGTCCCCTGGCTGGGCTGAGGTTCGGGCGTGCCTCTGCTGGGCCGTCCCCTAATTGGGCCGTGGGTTAGGTCCGTAACAAAAATCATCACAACTAAACAGATCTAGGCAAGCTCGAATAGACAAAAGCAACAATCTAATACAGAATCAAATAAATATTTTACTGCTTAAGAGTGGAAAAGTATAAAAATATAAAGAAACCAGACAGTAAATTAAACGGAAATCACGGATGAGACAACGAACAAAAATCCAACACGAATGTACAAAAAGAAAGTTGAATCAGAAGATTACCGGTGAGGAGATCCTGGTAAACCAACATGATTGAAGACTTTCTCTTAGATCGCTCCAAGCACAGTTCAAGGGGAAGAGAGGGTAAAGGGGCAAAGAGAGAGCGGAGATGAGTTGAGAATATATGGCGCCCGAGTGCCGGAGAATTTATTTATAAAAAAAAAATCAAACTAAATCGTTTTAACTTAATGCAGAGTAAATTATTTGCCTTAAAAGCAGATATATTAATCCCTTTTAAAATATATATATATATAGCTTTAGACACCTTGAAATTACAAAAACCACTAAAGGCTAAAATCATTTGATTGGACGAGTTAACAAAAGCTTTATGCTCAATCCATCATCATTTGATTGGACGAGTTAACAAAAGCTTTATGCTCAATCCATCCCACGTTTCGCTGCTCCATTGTCTCACTATCTATCTATAAATCTTAACTGAAAATCAAAATTATAATCAAATTACTAGTTGAACACGCAAGAATCATGGTAGCCGTTGTTTTCAATAACAGTCAAATTCTAAATAAAAATCAAAGTTAGCACAATCTAATCAAGTTCTTAGTAGAGTTTTCAATCATTCTACTCTATCTGTTTATGATTAATAATATTTTACATTAAATTTGTAATTTTTAGATTGACAAAATTTGCAATGTTCAACAATATATGATATAATAACATTGTAACGGGTTGTTTTGCAATATGAAAAATGAAACACAAACTAAAATCTTAATCTGAAAAAAATCTATAGCATGAGTATTTTCAGCCAATCAATTTAAGCATATCATAATTTTAAATTTACAAAAGTCATATTTTAAAAAAAAAAAGTTATTTCAGCTACTGCTAATATAAACATACCCTATGTTAGCTTCACAGTAGACATATAATATATATGATATTAATTAATTTGCAAATTCTGTGCCACATATGAATCAAACCTGGTAGAGAATGTAAAAGACTGATACAAAAGCATGTGAGAATAACAAAAGAAAAAAAATCACAAAATTCAATGATGTTAGTTAAACGAAAATTCTGGTAATATAACCTTCGTGATTTCTTCAGACTACAAAAGCACAAGTCCAAGCTGCTCTTTGTATAGTAAAGTGGTATGTAAAGATAATAAAAGTTACAGGTTAGTTAGGCGTTGTTAGTTAGGGAATATATCTGTTAGAAGTCAGTCAGTTAGTTTAGATTTAGCTTGATCGTTACGTTAGGTTGGCCTATAAATAAGAGTATAGTCCCCTCCCTATTGTAAATGAGACTTGTGAAGATAGAATAATAGATTTCTCAGTGCCTCTGTTCTTCTCTCTTGGTTCTGTTCTTTCTTCTTCTTCTCTCTAATCCTCTGTGTCTTCCCTCTTTCCCTCTTCCTCAATTCTTGTGTTAATACCATAACATAAAGCATCTGAAATATTTTTATAATAGTGTGGTCCAAGATGAGTATAGGAAAAAATGGTACGACGTCAAACGACTTGGAAGAATTGAATGAGGAATCACTGCCGTCAGGTATTGCGGCATCTCATGAGTCGGCATCTACGTTATAGGTCAAAAACATAATCTATATTAAATTTAGGGTAAAATACTCTAACCACCCTTTTATTTTATCTTTATTATACATACCTCCCTTCTATTTTGAAAATATATACTTAAGTCTAAACTCTTAACTTCATTAAGAATATTCTAAAAAGATATTTTTAATTGAAATTTATATAAAAATAAAATTTATTTACTAATAAACCCTTAAGGCTAAATCCTAATTTTTTTTGCCCGAAAAATTCTAAATTTTAATTGAAAACTTTTAAATATAACAAACTTTTAAAAATTTGAGTAATTTTTTTTAAATATTTATAGAAAAAGATATCAAAATTTAAATTTAAATGACTTAATACAATCTCTCAAATATATATAGTTTATTATATTTGATAGAAAAAAAAATCTGTTTGATATATATTTTTAATCATTTAAGAAACTAAAAAAAAAAATTCAATAAATATGGAAAAAAATTAAAATTATAAATTTTATAATCTCAAAATTCGGAAATTTTTAACTAAGTTAAAAAAAATTCTATTAGGATAAAAATTTGTTGGTGGTTACATATATATTTGTTTAAATAATTCTAATGTTAAAAGAAAGGGCATTTTGATAAAGCAAAAGTTTAAAAATTAAACTTAACGGTCAACTAACTGATGCAGGTGGATAGAAATAAAATATCAAAATATAAGAGAGGTTTGTGTAACATACATTTTAATTTTAAGGGAGGTCTATATAAATTTTCAAAATAGAGAGGATGTCTCGTATAATTAAAGTAAGGATAAAAGTGCAAAAATATACATGTATAATACTCTCGATAGTGCCCAGCACTAAAATAAAAAATTTTGATGCAAAAATACACATGTGGTTATAATTTAGAAGCAAAAGTCACACCACCATTAAAATCTAACTTAACAATATTAATTTTGGTGTGGGCCTACACTATTTTCATGAAAAATATCCCTACCCCCCCGTAGGCTCAGAACTGGAAGAGCCCCATCAAAAAATGGTGAGATGATAGTTAATTCATTCCCAACATTTTTTTTTGAAACGTAAGTTGCGAATATCGATTTATTCAATTGCAAATTCAAGGTTGTTCAAAAAAATTGCAAATTCAAGATTCTCAATTGCAGATAAGATATTCCTTTGATCATATTTATAAGGCGGAGAGGAGGAATGTTCTGGTCCAATGTTATTAAATTTTTATGTGAATGTATGATTTCACCATTCATTTATTATTGTGCTGACTTTATGCTCATAGCTATATATAATGTTCATTAAATAAGGATAAAGTTGAAAAATTGTTGAATTTTAATGTAAAGTTAATTAAATTTAAGGTTTTTGTTGGTGTGTATAAAACATTCTGAAAGTGAATTATAAATAGAAAGAAATGAGTATTTAAGTTTCAAATGTAATTCTCATATTGCAAATTGCAATTAAGATTTTCATTTGTTACTGTCTCAACCGATATTTGCATCTCACTTTTCAGAAATCTTTTTAACGACATGACTACCATCAAATCAAATATTTTAAGACTGAATTGTTATTATTTCCCAAATATTTTTTTTTCCCGAACCAATATAAAGTTAGTCTTGTAATGTAAGACCCGCTAGATCTTTCTATGGATTTCAAGCATTATTGTCAAATTCACGAGTTGACGCTTCATTTTATCGTTTTTACGTTTCTAGTTTACCAAATCGAGTCAAGTCATTGTAAACTCGGTTAAACTCACTATTTTATATGCCGAGTTTTGGTTTTTACATTTCTAGCTTACAAAACTATGTTAACTCTCTTTTAAACTCATTAATTTCTTCGATTTGATCGTGCTTAGCGTCTTTATATACAAATTTTATAGAAATTTTGTTATATATGATAAATTATGAATGTTGAGAGATTTAAATATATTTAAATCAAAATGTTATATTTTTATATTTGAATTATATACTATTAATACCGATTTAATGGTGAAAGTAAACTCTTACAAGTTTATGATTTGAGTTTACGATATGAGTTTATGTCACTATGATCACAAAACTTTGCTTAAACTTTCGAGTTTGATAACCTTGGTCTCAAGTTCAAGTCCCAATGAGACAATTGTAATGGGAGGGGCAGTCACAAACCTCAAATCGGATTTCAGATAATAATATATATATAATGTTTTGAAAATTCAAGTATGACTAGACTCAAGTTAACATGGGAAAGAGCGAATAAGTCTTGCTTTCATATAGATATGGGCTAGAGAAGTCCTCATTATATATCGACTATATTTATTAGATGTAATAATTATAACTATTTACTCATATTAATTAATTAAATATGTGGAAGCAGATCCGAGCACTGAGAGTAGACTCCCTCCATAAGATTCCTTTTCGATCTATTGTTAGATCTGAAAACTATGGGGTGACCCGTACGTATTCCTTAAGCCTTAAACTTATAAATATTGATTCAAAATACATGGATCCTTCCTGTAAATTACATGGAGCATCTAATTTTAAATAATAATACAAAATTCTAGAGTTCAGATTACATCAAGTAGCAATACTTTAAAATGAGTCAGCAAACTTTAAATCCTTAAGGTGACTCTTCACTGCTAAACATGAGGTTCAAGGTCAGCAATATCATCTGAATCAAAGAAAATTTTTCAGTGAATAACGTCTCATTCTTATAATTTAATAAAATACAAAAGTAAATAATTTAAACATTTTCATATTTAGATAATAACAATATGCCAATAAATTTCAAACCATATGATCATGAATAAAATAGAACTCTATATAAAATATCGTTAATCAAATAAATCCAAATACGTACTAAAACCTTTGATATAATAAAATCAATTTAAACCATAATTCTGAAACCTCATCTTTCTGTAGGACTTCTTACGGAACAAATGACACGTGTGGCCACACAGTCCACAAGGGTAACAAACCAAGCATGGCTCGAAGCCATGAAACAAGCATGGACATATAGTCCATGAGAGTAACTAACCAAGTATAGCTTAAAGCCATGAAACAAGCATGGACACACAAACATGAAACAAGCGTAGCACGAAGCTATGAAGCAAGCATAGGTACAAAATCTATAAATAACAAGCATGAGAAAAAATCTAATGAATATCAAGCGAACTCGAGGTTAACCATGGTGAATAAATTCACAGTTGTGTTGAATTAATAAATGGATAGAGTTTGGTGACTCCAATTATAGGGAAACAAAAAGGAACGAGCTTTTGTTTTGAATAAAAAATAGAAGAAATCAGACTTTCATGCAATATCTTAATTGAATTATATGTAATGATCAATAATTTCGTTTCATTCTATATCTAGACATGTCAAAATTCGAACTAACAAGATCTTTGTTAATAACCAACGTTCTATATTCAGTCCTCCCAAAAACATTTTTAAGCATGTGAACAAGAAGTTGGACGATGTTAGGAGAAGAAGGATGCCGTAGTATTAAGCTCATATGATTGTATAAAATATGTGTGCCAAAATAGGATAGCAATGGACTAATAAGTGTCTCGTGAATGACATGAATAGCAAGTCCTAGAGCTTGAGAGGTGTTATCATAATGACCTTCTAAACAATTGTCTGGTTCTTGAGTATGTTTAAGGATTAATTTTAAACTTGCCAATGCACCTGCTATATTTGAAATTTTCGAATCGAATTTTTGAATTTGTGAATTTGTGAAATTCTGTTTTTTCGAATGAAGTGTTTTCAACGAATTTGAGACCACGGTAATGATTACTTTTAAAATGATGTTGTCTCATAGAAGGAATTTGGTAGAACCTAGAATTTGAAATCAAATTTTGAACTATGTGGAGGGGAAAGCAATACACAACTATTGTAGATGTACTTAGTTTGCTAGTTCTTGCCGATGTTTTAGCATATTTTGAATCGGCGACGATGATAAAAGCTCTCTTTGAAGGGATTAGTCTTTGAGAGACTAAAAATTGCACCAAGAGTGAATGTATCCAATCCGAAACATTTCGCCTTGTAGGGCATGTATTTTTTCCTTGTAGGGTTGGATTGCCTATGGCTGGGCTGGTGTAGTTGCAGCTAGGCTCGAATGGAGTCCTATGGTTCCTGGCAATGCACTGAGGTTCTCAGTAGATAGGGTTGCTACTGTATATGCTAGTGCGGACACTGGGTCCCTTATGGGGGGGACGAAAACTCTCCCACATCGGCTAACGACACTGTTGATGCCTAGTGACTCGGCTCTAGTCCAATAGACTGAGAAGTCCTTGAGGCTAGAGGGATGTGGTGGTCGGATGTAAGGATTGAGATATGTCGTTGTTTTGAAAAGTTGAAGTAGTGGCTTGCGCTCTTAAATGTTAAATTGTAAAATGATTTATCCCGCTAAAAAATACATGTTGGTAGTAAATGTTTTCTGAGACTGATCCGGCAGTTGATTGTTTTCACAAAATTTGAACTGGTAGCGATTAAGTTTGAAAATGTGAAAGCACTACTACTTTCGTATAATGTGAATTGTGAAATGTACTACAACCACTGAAATTTTCAATGTGTGAAAATTTGAAATGAGACAACATAGGAGAATGAAAAACAATGATGTAATTGACGTCACTAATATGTTGAAACAAAAAGTGGTGTAGTTGGTGATTATAATGATCTCGAAACAGAAACTGACAGAGTGGTCTAGAAATCTGAGACGGATAGGTTAGATAGTACTGGCCAACTACGATGCTAAGTAAGAGGAACTAGTTTGAGAGCTGGAATTAAATAAGCTCAAATGACATAAATGAATAGAGGCTCAAGGAGGTAAGACCAGGTGTGCAGGTCAGCATGGGGAGGTGTCCTTGGGCTTAAGACCTGTATGCCTAGCACTACGTGTGATCTAGTATAATAACTTTGGAACTAGTGTGCTCGAAGTATATTTTGAGGCTAACAGAATATTGAAATTGTACAAGGGTGTAAGTGAGATTCCTATGAGACGGGGTTGATTCCTTGCGTAGTAAAGCCCAAACATCCAGTGCAGTGGTAATAGAATAAGCCGAAAGGCAGAGCTGAATCAAGCAGGAGAATCCTGACAGATTATTGAACGTAACCTGAAAGAGCTGTGTGTTATTCAGAGCAATACAGCTCGTGGCGGTTTTAGCTGTGGGAGTTCCTCACATAAGAGGAAAGCATCGTGGTTCAACTCCCAAGGTGGGAGTAAAAGGTCATCTCAATAGGGGCAGCGGGGCTATCCAAGATTGCCGAATTCTCGAAGTTGCCTTAAATGCGGAAAGAATCATCTGGGAATCAATTGCAATAAGAAACAAGTTTGCTCCACTTGCCATAAACTAAGGCATTATAGCAGAGAGCATCCAGAAATGCTACGGAAAGAAGGCCACAAAACCTAGGCAGGGTTTTTGTTTTGACAAATAAAGAGGCCAGAAAATCTTCTGAAATGGTGTAAGAAGATCTCGACGGACTACTTCTGGTCAAGGAAGTTGAGTTCACAATCGAACTAGTGCCGGTACAGGGCCAATATCAAAGACACTGTATCAAATGGCTCCTAATGAGATGAAAGAACTGAAGGAGAAAATTGAAGAACTACTGGAGAAATGGTTTATTAGACGTAGTTGTCACTTGTGAGGAGCTCCAGTATTGTTTGTGAGGAAGAAAGACAGGAGTCTACAACTCTGCTTCGATTACCGGGAGTTTAACAAGGTAATGATTGAAAACAAACATCCACTCCCTAGGATAGACGACTGCTTGACCAATTGTCTGGTTCCTGCGTGTTCTCAAAAATTGTTCTACGCTCGGGATACCATCAGTTGTGAGTCAGAGCTGAGGATATTGCAAAGACAGCTTTTAAGACCAGATATGGGCATTATAAATTCATGGTAATGCCCCTTTGGTTTCACAAATGCACCTGCAGTGTTCATGGGTTATAAGAAACAAATTTTCCGTTAATATCTAGATCAATTGTGGTAGCATTTATTGAGGACATCCTGATTTATTCAAAGATTAGGGATGAGAATGAACAACATCTGGGACTAGTATTGAATGTCCTGAGAAAGAAGCAACTCTACGCCAAACTGGGCAAATGTGAATTCTAGCTTGCAGAAGTGAGATTTCTGGGCCATGTGGTATCACGAGATGAAGTAGTTGTTGATCCCAGCATGTGGAAGTAGTATTAGATTTAAAGAGACCAGAGACAGGTAGTGGATGGAGTTACGGAAAGATTATGACTTGGTGATTAAATATCACCCGGGTAAAGTAAACGTTGTCGCAGATACTCTGAGCAGAAAAGTGGTGCAGGTGGCATTTATGATGATTCAAAAAAAGAAGCTGCTAGAAGATTTTATAGACTTGAATTTGTCAAATCAGATCCTCCCGAATATAAATATGCCACACGAAGCTTATCTTGCAAGTCTTCTTATCAGTGAAGGAGAAAACAACCTGAGAGCTGAAATTGAGGAAGCTCATAAATAAGATGAACAAGCCAATACAATACGTAGGATAATCTCTCGGGGCGAGACTCAAGACTACGACCTTTCACCTAATGGATTTGTCAGATACTAGAAGCATATCTACATACCTCCAAACACGGAGCTGAGATGTAAAATCCTTGATGAGGGTCATAAGAGTAAATATATCCTACATCCTGGTATGATCAAAATGTATTAGAACTTGAAATCCAAATTCTGGTGGTCGGGTATGAAGAAAGATATAACTCAGTAAGTGACTAGATATTTGACTTGCCAGAAAGTGAAGATTGAACATCAGCGACCTGCTGGTCTTCTTCAAGAGCTAGAGTCTAGAGATCCTAAAATGGAAATGGGAAAATGTTACCATGGATTTGGTAATGGTTCTACCCAAGATCAGGAACCATTATACAATTTGGGTGATTGTTGACTAACTAAGTCATCACATTTTATCCCCATCAGTGTTAGTTATTCTCCAGAGCGATTGGCAGAGACCTATATGAAAGAGATCGTGAGACTCCATGGTACACCGAAGGGCATTGTCTCCGACAGGGATCTGCGGTTCACATCCCGATTTCGGCAAGCATTACATGAAGCTTTGGGGACGTGTCCGCCTCGCAAATGCAAGAGTCACACAAGTAATAAAGTGATAAGTAAAGTATCGTTCCCACGAGGATTTGTATAACAAATTGGTCAAGCAAGAGGCTTAGTGAATTCAATCAAGTTGAGCTAGAACAAAGTTTTGATGTGGAATGAGAATTTTTAAAGACTATTTCTAAAACTTAAAATTTATAAAGGTAAATGGTTCTTTGACTTTAAGGATAATGGAGCCTAGGATTCTTCTTCCCCTTTTGCATTTTATAAGACTTGGTTAATTTCATCTCTAGTAGTATTTCAATACATATATGTGTTAGTCTAAGGTTCAAAAACACTTGACAAGCTCTCTCAAGTCAAAATCAAGTTTCTCTTCTCATTAAGATGCACAATCTCTTGCTATAATTAATGAGAATCAATCTTTAAGCAACAATCCTAATATGACAATGCAATATTAGTAAATATATTTCTATTTTACCAACAAACCATCCATTTATCAAGTAAACTTCAAGACAAGCATGATTTCAATCAAGTTCTACACCTAGATTAGCTCTCTCAAGTCAAACCTAAGTGAATAAATCATCTAAATGGAGGCCAATCACTTAGAAGCATTGAAGGTTGAAATCAACACACACACACACACACACACACACACACACATATATTTATCTACCAAAAGAGAGGAATATTCAAGTATTAATCCATATAAAGGGTCAAAAGAATCCTAGAATGAAAATTTAGCTACTCATGTCCAAATATAAAGAGATTCTAAACAAAGCTATTGAATATATGAAGAAGCTAAGAAGAAAAGAGGAAGAACCAAGGTGAAAAACCCCAAAATCTCTCTTAGGATGAACACCCAAGCCTCCAAATTTGCCAAGATCTCTCTCCCATGCTCTTCCTTTGTGTGCGCATTGTTCCCCCGTGTCAAGAATGTGTTTTTCAGCCCTTCCCTTTAGGTTAAATAGAGTGTTTCTGCTTGCCCATTAGTTTGAGGATGGTATGGCAATGATACCTTGTGCTTGACACCATATTTCTTCATCAAGGATTGAAATTGGTGATTGCAAAAGCGAGAGCCATCATCACTTATAATTGCTCTAGGTGTTCCAAATTGAGTGAAAATATTCTTCTTGAGGAATTTCAACACCGTCTAGGCATCATTGGTGATGCATGCAGTGGCCTCGACCCACTTGGAGACATAGTCAACTCCAATTAAGATATATTCATTATTAAATGACTTAGGGAAAGGGCCCATGAAGTCAAAACATCAAAAAGTTCAACTTCAAGCATCCTAGTCAAAGGCATCTCATTCCTCCTAGATATGTTCCCTACTCTTTGGCATCTATCACATTGAAGAACAAAGGCATATGCATCCTTGAATAGAGTGGGCCAATAGAATCCACTTTCGAAGACTTTTACAGTAGTCTTCTCTCCTCCAAAATGGCCACCATATTCAAAAGAGTGACAACAATGCAGAATGCACTCTTGTTCATTCTCTGGTACACATCTTCGAATAAGTTGATCCGGACACCTCTTGAATAAATATGGTTCATCCCAAGTATTTCTTCACTCCATGTAGAAACTTATGCTTTTGGTGAGGATTGAATTCCGGAGGTAACACTCCACAAACTAAGTAATTGACAAAATCAGCATACCATGGTGTGGATAAGTCATCAACAAGGAACAACTGCTCATCTGGGAATGATGCATGAATCACATATGAATCATCAAGTTGAGCCTCAGTACTCAACTGTGAGAGATAGTCAGCCACTTGATTCTCGGTGCCTTTTCTATCAATGACGTTCAAATCAAACTCTTGAAGTAAAAGCACCCATAGAATTAGTCTTGCCTTAGAGTCCTTCTTTGTGAGTAGGTACTTCAGAGCTGAATGATCGGTGTAGATAATGACCTTATTACCCATAATGTAAGGCTGGAACTTCTTACAAGCAAAGACTGTGGCAAGTAATTCCTTCTCTGTGGTGGTATAATTAAGTTGGGCACAATCAAGAGTCTTACTAGCATAGTAAATTGGATGAAATAGTTTTTCCTCCTTTTGTCCAAGAACGGCACCAACTGCATAATTACTAGCATCTGCCATGATAATGAAAGGTAGACCCCAATCCGAAGCTATCAAGATAGGAGAATAAATGAGACATTGTTTCAACTCTTCAAAAGCTTGTAAGCACTCTACATTAAACTTGAATTCTACATCTTTTTCCAATAACTTGGAAAGTGGCTTGGCAATCTTAGAAAAATCTTTGATAAATTTCCTATAGAACCCAGCATGACCAAGGAAGCTTCCAATACCCTTTAAACTCATAGGAGGAGGCAATTGCTCAATGATAGCAATTTTGGCTTTGTCCACTTCTAGACCCTTCTTGGACACTCAATGGCCAAGTACAATGCCTTCTTGCACCATGAATTGACATTTCTCCCAATTGAGAATCAAATTTGTTTCTTCACAATGTTTAAGCACTGCATCCAAATTATCCAAGCATGAATCAAAAGATGGAACAAACACAGAGAAATCATCCATAAATACTTCAATGGTCTTCTCAATCATATCAGCAAAGATGGACATCTTACACCTTTGAAATGTGGCACGAGCATTGCAAAGTCCAAATGGCATTCTTCTGAAAGAGAATGTACCATAAGGACAAGTAAAAGTAGTCTTCTCTTGGTCTTCTGGGGCTATGGCAATCTGATTGTACCCTTATTAACCATCTAGAAAACAAAAGAACTCTTGGCTAGCTCGCTTGTCAAGCATATGATCAATGAATGGCAAACGAAACTGATCCTTCCTTGTAGCGGTGTTAAGCTTCCAATAGTCCATGCACACCCGCACATTATCAAAGTCTTTGAACTCATTTGATAATCTAAATGCAGATTCCAATAAAGGCGTCAGATTTTGGGCCACAGCTTTGAGCACATATGTCAAGAAGTTTGATAACTATGTGCCCAAACCTCTCATCTCTTGGCACATACACATCGAAGTTCCCATATAAAGAACCAAGGCCGCTCTCAGTGCTTGGATCAGTGATGGGGGCAAAATATATTACCTGTGACTACACAAGTGCACGAGCCATATCAAGTAATAAAGTGATGAGAAAAGTATCATTCTCATGAGGACTTAGTACCCAAACTTCAGTTAAGCATTAATTTTACACTTTCGTTTAAGTTGAGCAATCCAAATTGAATTTAATTAAATGAAACAAAGTTCACTCCTTGAACTCAACATTTTCCCCTTCTTCTGATTCTTAACAGTAACTAGAACTAGAATAATCGAGGATTGATTAAAGCAATTCTCAGAGAATCAATTTTCTGAATCTGTGGAACGAAGCAAAGCTTGACATGGAGGACATTTATAGAGTGGAAGATCGAGAACAGAGGTGGGTGATGATGAATAATGAAATATTTTACCCAAGATCAAGCCGTGTGGGGTTCTTAGTAATTTTAAAGGGTTCTCTGACTTATTTATCCATTTACAGTACAAAACGTGCCTTGATATTGTCTTTGCATGAAACAGGAGATGAGATTGATTACGAGGGAATCAAAACAAGCCAACCAATGTCTATCAAAGTAGAAAGGTTATCTATCTTTTCAAGTAATAATTAATATTGCTTATATATAATATTCCTTGTCACAACACGAAGAGCTTTGCATTGTCAATATTTTAATGTACTGTCCACTAAACCTTTAATACCACATGGGTCTTTATCACAATTGATAGAAGGAGTTTTTGTCGTCAATATAAGTCCAATTAGATTATTAATGATTATTTTTCAATTTGTTGGCAAAAGAGAAAGATAAAAGAGAGATGTGATAATGGTTTTTATAAATATATATATAGAGAGAGAAAAAAACTGTAGTAAGAGTAAACTTTTAAAAAATTTAATAATTTAAGACAAATTTAATGGTTTAATTTCATTACTTGGTATGTGAGAGACTTGGTATTTACCTTTTTTCCATGGTATTTACTTATTTAGCTGGTTAGGTTGTCTTATGCAAGTTAGAGATGATAATTTAATTTATTTTTATTTTTTATATCTGTTAACTCTTAGAAATTGACAACATTCCAGTACATTTTCTTTCTCTTTTTACCTATTTTTGGTTCAAAATATGCATAGGAAATGAAGTGTATAGAAGAAAATGTGCATATCAGAGTATCAAACAAAAATCAAAGAAATTCTTGTTATATCCTATAGAATTTGTGATTCAATTGAGAATTGATAATTTCTCCTCTTTTGTAGGAAGGTGAAGATAGGTTTTGAAGCTCTATAAGAACCAAGAAATAAAGGAGGTGAAGCAGTGCAAAGTTAGAAGGAACCTGTACAACTAGTTGCAGCAAGTTGACCAACTAGCCGTAGCAAGTAGCTCTCTGTGTAACTGGCTGCGGCAAGTCGACAAACTAGCCGTAGTTAGTCGTGAAAAGTACAGAAAGTACAGCTGCGCGTTTTTTATTTCAAAAGTAGAAAATTAAAACCCTATTTAACCTAAAGGGGAGGGCCGAAAAACATATTCTTGACATAAGGAAACAATGGGCACACAAAGAAGGAGCTTGGGAGAAAGATCTTAACAACTTTAGAGGCTTTGGTGTTCACCCTAAGAGATTTTGGGGGTTTTCACCTTGGTTCTCCCTCTTTTCTCCTCTTTTCTTCTTAGTTTCTTCATGTATTTAATAGCTTTGTTTAGAATCTCTTTGTATTTAGACATGAGTAGCTAAATCTTTCATTCTAGGATTCTTTTAACTCTTAGTAAGGATTAATACTTGAATATTCCTCTCTTTTGGTAGAAAATATATATGTGTGTTGATTTCAACATTGGCTTAATGCTTCTAAGTGATTGGCCTCCATTTAGATTATTTATTCACTTAGGTTTTACTTGAGAGAGCTAATCTAGGTGTAGAACTTGATTGAAATCATGTTTGTCTTGAAGTTTACTTGATAAATGGATAGTTTGTTGGTAAAATAGAGATATATTTACTAATCTTGCATTGTCACATTAAGGTTGTTGTTTAAATATTGATTCTCATTCATTGTAGCAAGAGATTGTGCATTTTAATGAGAAGAGAAACTTGATTTTGACTTGAGAGAGCGTGTCAAGTGTTTTAGAACCTTAGACTAACTGTATTGAAATACTACTAAAGATGAAATTAACCAAGTTTTATGAAATGCAAAAAGGGGAAAAAGAATCCTAGGCTCCATTTAATACTTGAAGTCAAAGAATCATTTGTCTTTATCAATTTTAAGTTTTAGAAATAGTCTTTAAAAATTCTTATTCCACATCAAAACTTTGTTCTAGCTCAACTTGATTAAATTCACTAAGTTTTTTGCTTGACCAATTTGTTAAACAAATCCTCGTGGAAACGATATTTTACTTATCACTTTATTACTTGCAAAACTCGTGCACTTGCGAGGCGAACAATATCATCGTGTGATTCATTTAGCTTCTTTTTCAATTAGTTTTATTTTGAGTAAATACCCTTTTGGGTCCCCGATAAAAAAACACAGACCCAAAATGAGACTTTTTTATGGACTAAAAAGGGCTTTTTGGAAATTTGCGGGGGACTAAAATGTTCACCAATCGACCCTTATTCGTCCTTTTCAAGGACTAAAAAGGGCATTTCTTTGTGTGAGGGACCAAAATGGGGTCCGTGTTTTTTTCCAGGGACCCAAAAGGGTATTTACTCTTTTATTTTTAACCTTACAATGGACAAAAATTAGACCCAAGCTTGAAAAATGCTAACACAGTCAAGTCCCTTATTTTTGGTTTGATGCATAAAGTAGAGTTTAAACAAACTTTAGCCAATGGAAAAAAAAAATGTACCTTTTTCTACTCTTTAATTAAAAAGTAATTACTACTAACAAGATGGTGGTTAGGTGGTAAGGCTCCTCCCCTGTAAAATAGAGAACACAATTCCAATCCTGGAAAGCACACTTGTTGAAAGAGGTGAAAATCATTTACCTCCTAAGCCTCGATAGGGAAACCCTTAATAAAATAAAAAAGAAGTAATAATTATAGAATAATTAAAATAAGCGTATAATGGATTTTGTGTGTGTGTGTTGTTGTTGTTGCGGCAAAAGGAGGTATTTATAAAAGATCCATTTGGCGTCTCGAGTTCGAGTCTCAAAGGAATTATTTGTGTTTGGAGGGGAAGCCATGAACCCCGAACCACCAGATGATAATATTTAAAAAAAATATCTTATTTCTGACATTAAAGAATACACAATTCCATAAAAAGAAAAAACTATTTAATAGAAGGGAAAATTACATTTAAATACCATTTGAATTTGTAAAACCCTCAAATGTCTGTTAAATTTATTAAAGGACTTAAAGGTATCAAGAGCCATATTGGGATTTACAAATTCGAGTGAATTTACCCTTAGTTTTAAATAATGTTTTTTTAAGAAAATGACCCTTGTCAGAGAGCCACCGCAGCCGAACACTGGATGGCCTGCAACCATCATGTTGGTTATGATTAGTTTTGATGATGTCTTATATAGATGCCATTCTTAAGAGCAAAAAGGTTGCATACTACATTTATCTTATACTTTGACTAATTCTTATATTTAATGTAGATGCTAAGTTAAATGATGAAGAATGATCAAGTTGGGAGATGGAAAAAGGAAGAACTTGAATGGAATGAAGACATCATTATCCAAGTTCTAAGATTGGTCCTAGAAGTCTCCACAATTAAATGGAAGTTGGAATGGATCAATTCAAAGTTAAAACAAGCAAATATGAGGTTCTGGATGAGCAAACTCGAGCCTCCAAGTATTAAACTCAAGTTTACTATCTTGCTGAAGTAATTTGCCTATTTGATATGAGCAAACTCGAGCTTAGCACTTCAAACTCGAGTCTATAAGTGTCTTCAGCAGCTTTGGTGTTTCTGGACTAGGCAAACTCGAGCTCATCAGTACAAACTCGAGTTTACAAGTGATCAACTCGTTTCACGTTCAGCACAGGCAACGTCTGGTAATTTGATGATATCTTCCAAACCAGAGATCCAATTGAGGTGAAACCAGTGGCATATGAAACTAGACTCCCAATGCGTCATTTTGATATAAAATTCAAGCCTAAACGAGTTCAGATCACGGAGCTATAAATTGTGGAAGTTGACAGAGAAATCCATGCCACACAGAAAACCAAGCCTCCATGATTTGCGTGTAACTCACAATCTAAAAATCAAATTGAGCTGAAATCAGTGGCATATGAAAGTATACTCAAAGATATTTCCATCAAGAGTTGAACCAACCAAAACGGAGTTCAGACCAGGGAGATATGGCCTTTGAAAGTTGACACAGTTGCAAGCTCAGCTTACAAGTAGCAAACTCGAGCTTACAAGTAGCAAACTCGAGTTTACGGGTTACGAGAGGAAATGCTGATTTTGAAGAAAGTCCAAACTCGAGCTTGAAGTTACAAGCTCGAGCTCGAGAGTTCCGAGAGATGAAATGAACTTTTGGAAAAAGCCAAACTCGAGCCTATAAGTGACCAAACTCGAGTTTAGATCGGACGAGAGCAAGTAGGTCCCGATAAACACCAAACTCGAGTCTATAAGTTATAAGCTCGAGCTTGAGATTTCCAGAGGAAAAAATCCAAGTTCAAAAGAGAACCAAACTCGAGCTTACCTATGTAAACTCGAGCTTGGAACTCCAGAACGATCTACACATCTCGATTCGGAAAAATCACCATGACCGAAACATCATATCTCATCAAGAACATCCAGATGATTACTTAAATGATTTATACTACTTCTTAACATCATTTAAATCATTTGTGTATAAGTTTCAGGTGATTAAAGTTTGAGATAACATCAACTTGACAGAAATCAAAATCTGTCAAGAGTATGAAGATGAACTTTGCTTTAAATTCGAAACTTGACAAAGAAGACAAATTTAATTCAATGAGGAACTTGAAGAAGTAAAGTTGAATACACAACTATAATGTTCTCCAATGGATTCAAACGTTCAAATGGTGAAATGCTCCAACGGATAGAAGTTTCAAACTGATTCAACATTTGAAATTCAACTTTTCATGACAGGTTATTATTCAAAGCCCACTTGTATTAGTTTTAATATATCTTTTGAACAGAAGCAAGTGGATGATGTACTGAAAGAAACTCACCATTCTTCAAAGCAGACAACAAGGCTCCTACCAACTAATGCTGAATATGATCATTTTACAAGCATGACCACATGGGAGACATTCTTAAAGAAACAATATTCAAATATTCAAATCGCAAATCTTCCCAACAGCTATATGATCACAACAACTAGATTTTCGAATGGATTCAAATCAATATGATTTTCTTAAGTTATCTTCAGACCAAGAACACATGGAAGACAATATTCAAAGTTACTGTTCATGACAGGTTACTGTTCATAACATTCAGATTTCTCAACGGACAGAATTCAAATTATGCAACGGTTACTGTTCATAACGGTAATATTCTTCAACAGACAAATGCTTCAAACGAATTCATCTCAGTTGTCTATAAATAGAAGACAGATTCAAGAAAGAAAGGCAGAGACACAAGATTACATCTTCAACATGTTAATACTCTGTTCTTCATATCTTTTACTCTCTGTTTTCAATGTTTAAATAGCTTATTATAGAGAGTGAAGTGATTTGTATTGTACTTCAGTGCTTATCCATCTACTTCTGAGAGAGAGAAGAGTTATTGTACACATCCTATCATTCTATCTGTGAGATACTCAAGATTGGGTGATCTTGAGTGGGAAACACATTGTGTTGATTACAACTTGTAAGGGGAGTGAATCCTAGGGAGAGGATTACTTCGAGTACGAGTGTGTGATCAAGCAAGTGTATTGATTACGGTTGTAAGGGTGAGTGAATCCTAGTGAGAGGATTACTTCAAGTACAGATCGTGTAATCAAGTTGAAAGAAGATAGTGGATTGAAAATCTCAAGCGGAGCTTGGGACCGGACGTAGGTCAAGGATTGGGCCGAACCGGATAAATCGGTTTGCATATTCTCTTCCCTTATCTCTTATATTTCCAAAGATATATATATATATATATCTGAATGTCCATACATGTTTGAATGATTGATCGTTGCTTTATCAATTATTATTGTCATTCAAACTGCTTTCAATAAGTTGCGAAAAGAATTTCAAAGTTCCTAAAGTTTTATCAAACACCCAATTCACTCCCCTCTCTTAGGTGATAGCCGTGTCTTTCACCATCGTCGGCAAGTGGGTGCCACCAAACGGTGGCTTGAAATCCGGCGATGGTTTTTTTTTTTTGGGTGGGTTTTTTTTAAAAAAAAAAAAGAAAAAAAAAACATTCATTGAAAGTGGGGGAGGTGGGGTTTGAACCCCCCCACCCCCTATCTTCATTGGGCCAAGTGGCTCAACCACTGGGCCACTTGATTTCTTTGATATATATATATTCTTCTTAACATTTTTTTCCATCAATAAACACTTTTGTAAATTCCATTACTGAACTTGTATATGAAATTGAAGAATTAGTAATTGTCATTGAAAGATTTGTTATAATTGCACTTTTTTTTTTCATTAGACACACATGTGGTAAACCTGAAAAACGAACTAGTAAATACCATTGCGAAACTTGTAAATGCCATTGAAGAATTGGTAATTGCCATTGAAAAATTTGTTATAATTGTACCTTTTTTTTTGTTTCATCGTACACACATGTGGTAAATTGTAACAAAAAAAAGTGCAATTATAACAAATATTTCAATGGCAATTACCAATTCTTCAATGGCATTTACAAGTTTCGCAATGGTACTTACAACTTCGTTCTTCAAGTTTACCACATGTGTGTTTGATGAAACAAACAAAAAGTGCAATTATAACAAATCTTTCAATGACAATTATCAATTCTTCAATGGCATTTATAAGTTCAGTAATGAGATTTACAAGAGTGTTTGTTGATGGAAAAAATGTTAAGAAGAATATATATGTGTTCATGCGCATATATATATATATATATATATATATATATATATATATATATCAAAGGAACCAAGAGCCACTTGGCCCCATGAAGGTGGGGGGGGGGGGTTCGAACCCCACCTCCCCTACTTTCATTGAATCTTTTTTTTTAAAAAAAAAAAACCCCCACCCCCCCAAAAAAGAACCATCGCCGGATTTCAAGCCGCCGGCGGTTGCAGGCCGTTCGGTAGTCGGTCCTCCGATAGCCAACCGTGGTGGCCCTCCGGCGAGGGTCATTTTTAAAAAATTTATTTAAAACTAAGGGTAAAAGGGTAAATTCACCGGAATTTGTAAATCTCCATATGATCCTTGATACTTTTAAGTCCTTTAACAAACTTAACAGACATTTAAGGGTTTTGCAAATTCAAATGGTGTTTAAATGTAATTTTCCCTTAAGTATAAATGTATGACGATGAACATAAATATTGTGTTTCTTCAACACTGCGTTTTATTATTGCAAAACATTTATGTTTTAATTCAAATAAAATGAAATTTACTTAATACGTTATTCTAGATCTGGTCACTTTTAATATGTTTTACGAACTAAATTAATTTTTAGTAATTTATCCTTAATCTTAAAAATAATTTAATCAGGATCCATAGCCTGTTCACAAAATCAAATTAAGCAATCCATCAAGTGATCTATCCAATGATCTTTTATCGAGATTCATAGCTAGCTAGTCATGTTCAACATTGCAATAATTTCAAGTATATTTAATCAAACTCTAAATATTGAAAGCATATAAACAAATTCATGAGCCAAAATGTTTACATGACACATGAAGTACAGAAAATTTAAATATTAGCCCGAAAATTCCATAAAACAAAATTAATATATCTATTGAATATAATAAAATAAGGCAGGCTAACCATGATCTTTTTTTTTTGGGTCATGTAGATCAAGTGGAATGAATATAATAATATGTGAAATCCAAGTGAGATAAGAATATAATTAAGAACAAATCTCTTAGCTGCAATGAGAATCGCTATACTTAGGAAGCTATATTTAGCTGGGAATAGGTTCATTAAGAACGTTGAGAAATTTTATTCATTTTAGTTCAAAGATAATATTAAAATTTTTAATTAAAAAATACGCGTACAATATATATATATATATATATATATATATATATATATAGTGGGCAAGTGGTGAAAAAAATGATGTATTACCCGCATATCGATATGAAAATCTGAGTTATCCCATTTAATTAAAGACGATATGAGCGGGCTGCTTTACACTTGAATAAAATAAAATTGCTATAATAATCATATAAAACAAAATATAATATTATCATTAAAAAATGAGCAATATAAAATTTAGTTTTTGGGGGAAATTATGGATAAGTTCTTTAATATTTACAGATAAGCACTGCAAATTTAAGTACGTAGATCCAGATTTTAATTAATTGCTTTCTCTCCAAAATGACATAAATAATAGGGAAAATATCACTCAAGTCCCAAGGAAGAGAAAAAATATTTAAAAAAAAGTCTCAACCCCAAATCCTCTATAAAAAAAAGTCTCTATTAATTACGGAGAAAAAATATCAAAAAAGTCTTGTTGTCAAAATAGTTTTTCATATTGTTAAAATAGCATTTCCTGTTGTTAAAATTTCTCTATGAAAAAATTATTGTCAAAATAGTTTTTCATGTTGTCAAAATAGTTTTTCCTGTTGTTAAAATTTTTTCAAGTTTTTCCTCAACCTGGAAAGTTTTGACAACAGAAAAGCTATTTTAACAATATGAAAAATTATTCGACAACAATTTTTTTCATAAGAAAATTTTAACAACAAGAAAAACTATTTAAACAATATGAAAAGCTATTTTGACAACGACACTTTTTTTATATTTGAATTCGTAATTAATATCAATTTTTTTATAGAGAATTTGGGGTTGGGACTTTTTTTATATTTTTTTCTCTTCCTTAGGACTTGAATGATATTTTCCCTAAATAATATAATGGCAAAAGTATACTTTATCGGTTTAGCCTAATATAATTCATCAATTAATTTGGTAGGTCAGAAGATTCTTGCAATAAGCAATACGAAATTAAAATAACTTGAGCATATAATTAATCATACCTCTACTTTCAAAATAATATACCTACGAGTTTTCACTTCTTTGTAAAAAAATTTATAGTGAAGATTATGGCTAAATATAATGTTTGGTTTTTATAATTTGCCCATATTTTAGTTTTGCTCCTTTTAATTTCAAACTATAGATTTTGGTCCTTTAAGTTTTTTTTTTGGTCTAAAATATTAGTCTCTATAGTTTTTCTTTTCATCTAAAACATTAGTTCCTAAAGTGTAATAAGAACCTGCACTGCCGCAACACCGGTACCATTCTGTCTCTTGAAGTTGAACCATTCTGTTCTTAGTTTCTTTGCTAGTTTTGATGTACTATAGAGCTAGACTTTCATAACCTGGCTTTTTTTCCTATTTGCCACTTTTTAAATAATTAATTACCACTTTGCCACTCTTTTCAAAATATTTCTCAATCTGCCACACTTTAGTCGACTAAATCTTGGTTTAGTCGACTAAATCGCGGGATTTTGATTTTTTTGAAACCCCCGCGATTTAGTCGACTAACCTAAGTGATTTAGTCGACTAAATGGCGGTCAGGGGTTTTTTGTTGTTGTAAAACCCCGACATTTAGTCGACTAACCCACTTGGGTTAGTCGACTAAATTGAGGCAGAGGGGTTTTTTAAACTCTCATTTGCGTTATAATGGAACTCTTATCATATAGCAACCCTTCCCCCCAATACTCTCTATTTTCTCAGTTTTAGTGTGACACATCAAAGTTTAATCTCATTCCACCTTATTCAAGGTATTGTTGTTGTGTAATCGTTGTAATTTCATTTTATCGACATCATTCAGCCACTTGGGTTAGTCGACTAAATCGCGGGAGAGGGGTTTTTTAAAAACCCTAACCGCGGCTATAGGAACTCTAATCATTATTATTTTACTATTTATTATTATCTTATTACAATTAGTTAGATATTGCCCCCACATAAATTATGCTCCACTATATATATTATTTTATAAATAATATTATAAGTGAAATAATATAGGGGTTAGTTAGATTAGATTCTATTATATAGGAGTTTATAAATACTAACAACATAAAATACATTTTATTATGATACCTATATATATTCAGTTGGATGTTTCGCATGTATATGTCTCTGCACATGGAATTAAAAAAAAAAAAAAAGGAAACCAAGATAATCGTGCTCCCTGATGCTTCTTTAATTGTGAAAAGTGAAATTATATGATAGTAATAATAATAAAACTAAATCTTTGTTTTTGTTTTTTTAGAAGAATAATGAACCATGGGGTGTACGATAGTAATAATGGATATAAATATCTATTATTAAATATATGTTTTTCTTAAATATGATAATAATAATAAACCGAACTCGGTTTATATAGGTATCATAATAAAATGTATTTTATGTTGTTAGTATTTATAAACTCCTATATAATAGGATCTAATCTAACTAACCCCTATATTATTTCACTTATAGTATTATTTACAAAATAATATATATAGTGGATCATAATTTATATTTATGTGGGGGCAATATCTAACTAATTGTGATAAGATAATAATAAATAGTAAAATAATAATGATAACAAGAATAATGATTAGGGTTCCTATAGCCGCGTTGGGGTTTTTAAAAACCTCAACGCCGTGATTTAGTCGACTAACCCAAGTGGCTGAACGATGTCGATAAAATGAAATTACAACGATTACACAACAACAATACCTTGAATAAGGTGGAATGAGATTAAACTTTGATGGGTCACACTAAAACTGAGAAAATAGAGAGTATTGGGGGAAGAGTTGCTATATGATAAGAGCTCCATTATGACGCAAATGAGGGTTTAAAAAACCCCTCTGCCGCAATTTAGTCGACTAACCCAAGTGGGTTAGTCGACTAAATGTCGGGGTTTTACAAAAAAATAAAATAAAATAAAAAAATACCGACCGCCATTTAGTCGACTAAATCACTTAGGTTAGTCGAATAAATCGCGGGGTTTCAAAAAAATCAAAATCCATGATTTAGTCGACTAAACCAAGGTTTAGTCGACTAAAGTGTGGCAGATTGAGAAATATTTTGAAAAGAGTGGCAAAATGGTAATTAATTATTTTAAAAGTGGCAAATAGGGAAAAAAGCCCTCATAACCTAGTCTCTATCTTTCGTTTCAAGCTTTGGATTGCCTGTAGGTTCAAAAAAAAAAGTTGTAAAACTTAAGGGTTTAAACCATAAGGACCAAAATCAAAATAAAGACAAACTATATAAACCAAACATTATATTAACCCTTTTTTTTTACCTCACTAACCTAGATCCATTAATATTCAAAGTTTCAAACCCATATAAATAAATAAATAAATAACGACGGGTGGCGTTTTACAAGGGTGAAAGCGATTATTATTGTAGTGAATATCGTATGCTCAATATGGATGAGAACAGATCTGTGAAGAGTATTCTCTGTTGATTTGCACTGTATTGTCGATATCTTAGAATGAAGAAATAAAACTAAAATTTTAATTTTTCCCAATTGTCATAAACACTACCTTGACCAATTAATATCCCATTTCCATGTGTCATATAGTATTATCATGCTTTCCATAACAACAAAGCTGTTATAAAAATATTGAAGGTAAATATGAACAACACAATAGAAGGAATTGAGAAATGTAGAGTTGGAGGGTGGAGGGAGAATTCTCATTCATATAGCTTTCCCATACACATCCAAATCTTTGTATAAACCTTTATTTGTAGGTGTTCAACTCTTCCAAAAGTTACAATATCATAAGTAGGACAATTAATCTACTTTATGATACAAGAAGAATAAATTGAAGGTTATTGTAAAAATAGTAGAAAACATTTAATTAATTTAGGGGTTATATGGCATAATGTCTATACAATATGAGATGGAAGATCAAAAGCCTCATTCTCAGATGTTATAAACATCCACACATAATTATAATATTTATTATTATTATTATTATTATTATTATTATTATTATTATTATTATTATTATGCAGTAGGAAGTACACCTGGCGGAATACAAAATACAGCATTATTATGAAACAGAAATATAAGAATCAAACATAATTATTCCCTTATGAACAAACACTTCAGAAGCATTTTCAAATGGAGATACTGTTTGGGATGCCCCTACCCGTGAGCCCTTCTTCACTTGTAGGATAAAGCAAAGTGTAGAGCATATTAACTACACGAACCCTATTCCTCAATTTCTCATCTTTATTCTTCGCTGTGAGCCTTTCTTCAATCTCAGTAAGCTTTTTCCCAAACTTCTTAAAAGCTTCCAATTGGCTTCACATCACTTGTCCAATCAGGACTGTCTCTTGTTCCAAGATACACCTCATCAGAAGCATGCCTTGACAATATCTCAATCACTGATAAGTCAATTAGCGTCTAAATCTTTGGTGTTATTGTCTTCAAGAAAGATTTTTCTGGGTTTGCCTTCATTTCTTCATATTCAGGAGTTCCTTGTTCAGGAAGAAATCTTCTGCTCAATGTTGGACGGTTCAGAATGTAGCCTCCATAAGGATATTGGCCAAAGTTAACAGTAGCATGAAGAGCTGAAGCTGTCCATATGACAATAGTGCATGATTCAATGAGCTCCTTACGTGTCTGCATGTTAGGCCACCATGGCTTGTCTTTTAAATCTCCATGACCAATTTCCACAAGTTCTTTCCACCAAGCTTGTAGTTCAGAGTCTGCTTTGACAGTGTCATCAGTCTCATAGTAGCAAGAAACATAGTCTTCAACCCATATCTTAATAGCATCCCAAATCTCAAGGCCATCCACGGCAAAAGGGTAGTCCTCTACCACAAGACGAAGTCCATGAGGACAAGTTGGATCATCAACTGCCATCCCTCTGAAGTTCAAGAAAATCAAGTGTTAATAATATATTACCTCCAATTCTAAATGTAAATGTAAGACCTAGTTTGTATTATAGAAATTGCACTACAAACTAGGACTAGAGAAGTACAATGTATGGTTTTGGGCGTTACTTTGACTCAGACTAAGAGTTCAGACTATATTACCCACATGAATCCGAATCATGAACTAGACTCTCATTATGTTACACAGCAAATTATGAATCAAAGGAACAGAGATGAGAGAGGTTTTTAGAGAGGAAGACACTACTTTGGGTTGTAGGAGTTACTGATTAAATGAAAAAGAAAAGTAGATTGTCTCAATCCCTCATATCCCATGAATTATCCCCCGAAGGTCTTTATTAATTATTTTCCTTTTGTTTATTTAAACAAAAAAGAAAACATCTTCAACCACTTACTCAATTAGTCTGAAGCCCTAATCCACAAAAAGTTTACTAGCTAGGTAGGTATAACCCAATATATAATAGAGGGCGGCCAAGTGAACCTTGCTCCCATGAGGTGAGGAAGGTAAGATGCATGCATACTTACTCTTATGAGTGAAGTAGATATTCCCAGGATCTGAACATGTGACCTCTCGGTCACATGGCTGTATTACGTTACACCAAGGGTCACCCTCTTACCCTACACATGTAATGCCTAAATGAAAGTTAAACTTTTTTTGGATTATTACCTTTTAATAAGGTTAGCAGGTATTGCTTGATCGGGAAAAACCCAATTCTTGTAAGCCTTAGAAGACATCTCCAAGGCGTATTTTCCAGGCAAGAATGATAGCTCTATAATGCCACCTGCATTGATCAATTCTTGGCGAGCCAGTGCATTTATATTCATAGTGTCACGAAAATGAGGATGAAGAAGTTTGTGAATTGGATGAAGCACACTCAATTGCCTATTCGTTGCTATAATGAATGGCTCAAAACGGCATGCGTATTTAGCCTGTAAAACACATTAATCTTATTAGTTAATAAACTCATCAAGATCCCAAAATTATCTGATATATGTTCAGAGGTTAAATATATATACCAGTAGCTAACAAGTTGATGTAAGCCTGAGTCGTTTACAGCTACATAAGCTTTGGCCAAGAGCCAAATGGTAGCCTCAACACCTTGATCTGCAGGAAGGATCACCTTACTAACAGCACCATGTAGGTCTCCATCAGGATGAGGTAAACTTAATTCAATGGCCAACGGCTTCAAAGCTCCATCATCTTTCAACAAAAAGATTGTTCTTGTTGCGTAAGCCTTATTTCCAGTTTCGCTATTTATGCGTTTGAGATATGGCATGAATGAGTCATGGTGGTCTAATATGAACAATCTCTTGCTGGAGAGTGCCTGTCTCAAACATATATATAAAGCCATGATATATATATTGAGTTTATCACTTCTAACATCTTATATATTTTGATTATTCATACGATTAATTATCACTTACCTCATCCACTGTGAGTCCATTCATGTTTTTCTCCAATTGTTCTTTGGTTAATTTGCTGGTTTGGTCACCGTAGAGATTAGCATCTAGCGTGCTTTTTGGGGGGAACTCCTGCAATTAATTTATTTATGAAAATTGTGACAATTATTATTTCAGACAATTACCTATGGGTGGGCCATTTAGTTAAGTGAGTCAGGTTGAAATAAAAAATTTTAAAAATATTTATTATTAAATTCTTTAATAAAAAAATTGATGTCGTCATTTTTCGAAAAGACTTAATCATATAGTGCTGGACTATACAAAGTGAATCTGTCAATTTTGTGTATATTTTTGTTTGAAAACGTGATGAATCAAATGTATGCTTATAATATATTTTTTCTTATGTCAGTTGAAAATGATGTTTAACTTTTTTAAGGAAGGCCAAAAACAAGTTTAACTTACTTGGAGACCCTGGAATCCTGGATCAAGCAAGGATTCACACCAGCAAGAGTCTCTCTTGCAAATTCTTCATCGATCATCCATCCAGAAATATTTTCTGCACCAAGTGACATATAACCATAAACCATCTTTCAAATGCATGACTTTTTTATGTTGAGCTTTGCATTTAAGTCTACTTGAGGCTCATTCATTAAACCAAATAAGTTATTTTGTTAGGATCTTCCACAAGCATTTATACTCTTCATCTTTTTTTATTACTTTCACATGTCCGACTTCTCATGATTATCCTTTAATATTCTAAGACCATGCTTGCTTCCAACAAAAGAGTTCGTTTTTGTTTTTGGTACCAAATCACATCATTCAAGGCCATACAGAGGTAAACTCTTGAATTTTTCTGATAAATGTATAGAAAAAATATATCTTTAAATTCATCCAAAGTTACTCAGTTATGAGGATAAATAATACGGATTAACCCACAAGTTAAAAAAATGTTCATCTCACCCTATGTTTGGATAAAGAGAAAATTAGGGTGAAGAAAAATAGAAGAGAAAACTCGTGAAAATAGTAAAAACAAATAGAAAAAATTACCATTTTTAGAAATTTTCATTCTTAGTGTTCCCTCATCCTATTTTCTTCTCACTTTTCTTTCCACCCAAATAGGGTAAAGGTGGGCAGGCAAGCTCGTAGCCCCGTATGACTTACGTTGGGCAAGTACGGGCTTAAAAAGCCTCATCATTTTACCAAATTGACCGGCAGGTTGGGCCCATGAACACAACCCACGTTATCAACTCTACGTAAGGCTTACCTTTGATGACTGAGGGAGTTGGATATCTGATAAGTTGTTCTC
The DNA here is from genome assembly GCA_019022615.1 of Acacia melanoxylon. NCBI lineage: Eukaryota > Viridiplantae > Streptophyta > Magnoliopsida > Fabales > Fabaceae > Acacia > Acacia melanoxylon. The sequence goes on along the minus strand of JAFJYJ010000003.1, from coordinate 14,377,766 downwards.
CATCAGTTCTGAAAAGTTCAGAGAGCAATGGAATAGGCAATTTGTTACTGAAATCCTTAAGCAAGTCTTGTGGGAGCTTCAATCCACCATTATAGAGATCACGCACATTATCGAAGTCTTTGAACTCATTTGATAATCTAAATGCAGATTCCAACAAAGGCCTCAGATCTTGAGCAACAGCTTTGAGCAAATATGCCAAGAAGTCTGATAACTTTGTGTGCCCAAACCTCTCATCTCTTGGCACATAGATATCAAAATTCTCAATTAGGGGCAGAAGCCTGCTCTCGGTGCTTGGATATTAACAACTATATAGTCCCGTTAACAACTAACGTTTTATAAAATAATATCAGAAAAAACCTTGGGGCTTTTTTTAACATGTGACTTTTTTTGAACATTTTTTGACATTTTTTTTCCTAATTTGGGCCCTGAGGTAGATTTTCCCTAAAAAAATAACACCTTGAGACCCGAAAAGAATGTTTAACCTTAACATTAAAAAAATAGCGCCTTGTATTTGTTTTTCCTTAGTCCATATACAACATAATATCCCTTTTCTAACCTACGATAGCAAAAATTTTGACCCAGCCTAAAAAGAAAATGTTAACACCCTCAAGTCTCTTTTTCTGGTAAGCAACAAGTTGTTAATTAAGATGGTAAGCAACATTAACTCCGTGAGGAGAGAATACAAATTCAAATTCTTTTATTAAAAAAAAAAAAAAACTAAAGTTATTCACTTTTATATGTTAGATTATTTGTATAAGGATGAAAAAAAATTGCATTTTAAATTGTAAAATTCGTTAAACACTGCATTTATATCATCATTGCAACATATTCAATTAAAACACAATTTAATTTTAATTATTCTAAAGTTATTCACTTTTATATGTTATTAACTAAATTAATTTTAGTAATTTAAAAAAATTATAATATAATCGGGATACATAGTTCATATATTCAAAGTAATTGAGCAATCCCGCTTGGGACTTGGTTTCAGTGCAAAGTACTATGCTTAGCTCTCACAACTCATCAGATATGGATTGTTAGATTTGATTTGGGTGGTCCATGTCTGAGTTTTTAAAAGTCTATTTTTTTAATAAAAATTATTTTAATAAGTATAGAATCTAAAATAAAGATAATCTTTTAACTATTATTCTTTTAAAAAATTGATTTTTTATTTAAAAACTCATCATTTTTTTTTTAAAAAAAAAATCAAATCTAGATAGCTCAAATAAGATGAGATGGAAAAGCTAAGTACAGTTCTTAGCACTGAAACCAAGCTCCCTAGCTAGTAATCTAGATTTGAACATTGCAATAATTTCAAGTATATCTAATCAAACCCTAAATGTTAAAAGTAAAAACAAATTCAAGAGCCAAATGCTGACACTTACAAGACAATAATGACAAAAAATTCAAATATTCACCCGAAAATGACATAAAACCAAAATTAATCTATGAAATATATTAACCCTTAAGGCAGGTTAATTAAACATGAGCTTTTTTTGGGGTCATGTTTAACATCTTGACCAAACTGAATAAATATAATATATTAAATCCAAGTAAGATAATTAAGAATACAAATTAAGAACAAGTCTCTATTCTCTTGGCTGTAGTGAGAACGGCTGACTCTGAGACAGTATTTGTAGCTAAGATGATCAAGAACGTTGAAATATTTTATTCATTTTAGTTCAAATATATTATTATAATTTTTTAATTGAGAAAATGCCAAAACGATTTATATATAGTGGACAAGAGGTTAAAAACAAGGGAAAATTGCACCTAGGTCCCGAATAAGGAAAAATATGACAAATGGTCCCTTTAAATCTTAAAATTATAGTGAAGTCCGTGGAACTCTTTTGTAATATTTTTCATATGTGAAAAGATACAAATGCCCCCATGTGTCTGTATTGACAAGTTTATGAGCTTGTTTTGACAAGTCCACAAGACTTTCTTGACAAGTCCATGTGCATGGGTTAATATATGTACATGTGTTGACAAGTCCATGAGCTTGAGCCAGTTTTTGACAAGTTCATTGTATGTTTTAACAAGTCCATATACATGTGTTAACAATTGTGCATGTATTGATAAGTCTACAAACATATTTTGACAAGTCCATCTAACTATATTAACAAGTCCATGAGCTACCATGGGGGCATTTTGGTCTTTTCACATTTGAAAAATATTGTAGAAAAGTCTCATGGACTTCACCATAATTTTGAGATTTTAATGGATCATTTTGTTATGTTTTTTTCTTTATTCGGGATCTAGGTACAATTTTTCCTTAAAGACAATTGACGAATTGTGTATTTGTGATATGAAGATGGCCATTCGAATTTTAATTTATTCAAGACCATGATCGTGCTACTTTAACTTACATGTGTATAAAATGTAAAACGTCTTTATACACATCCAAACAAATATACTCCCTCCAGTCCTAATTATAAAACAATATTTGGGAGTTTGTTTTGGTCCTAATTATAGGACAAAATTTTAATTTTTGTCAGTTTCTTCCTAAAATACCCATATTTTATTCTCTCAAGTGTGTGTTTGGTTTTTAGTGAGTATATATATGTTTAGTCAGTGAAACTTTTAAATTTTTTGATTTTAACTTATTTATCGATAAGCTGATGTTAACTTACCAATACACACACATTTGTGTGTGTGTACATATATGTAATATCCGTGTATATATGTGTGTGTATACATATATGTATATCTCTGTGTGTTTGTGTGTCTATCAATATATGTGTGTAGATATGTGTGTGTGTGTATTTATATATCTTTGTGTTCGTGCGTGCGTGCATATATATGTGTAAATATATACACACCATATATATATGTGTGTGTGTGTATTTATATATCTTTGTGTTCGTGCGTGCGTGCATATATATGTGTAAATATATACACACCATATATATATATATATATGTGTGTGTGTGTGTGTGTGTGTGTGCACACATATATGTATATATAACAAAACCATTATCTCAATTAGAAAGTGTGTGAAAAGAAAAATTATAGGTCGGAAAGGTATGTGGCAGGAGCTGTTGATTCGCTTTTACTTATATCATTTTAAATTTATATAAAGGCATTTTAAGAAAATGAGTAAAATTAACTAATTTAACTCATCTCCTTAATCTCTCCAAAATCGGTTAAGTATGTCCTACAATTAGGACCAAAGGAAGTATAATATTAGCACTAATATATATATATATATATATATATATTTAGGAAGTTTATTGATAAATCTTAATCAAAGGATTTATTTACAAATAAATCTGGCGAATATGTGAAAAACTATTATGTGCCTTGGGACTTGAATGTAATCAATTTTCTCCATGAAATTATACCAATATTCAAGGGCCAATACCCGATGGGGTTGTTTGTTCAGAAATTTTTTAAAAAATATTAATACTTCAATATTCACATACCAATCGTAGATTTATAATTGAAGGATGAGACGAGCAGTTAGTCAGAAATATTATGAATGACCAATTTGAAGAGTATGTAAACAGAAAATTTCTAAGAGATTTTGAGATTGAAATTAAAAAAAAAAATCACGTAGTTGTCTTATTGATCAACAATAAATGAGAGTGCTAATTAAAATAACATGTTTAAAACTTGTTTCAATAAATTTTCACTATTAAATGTCATTTTTCACAGAAGAATTCGTTTAATAATCATATTAGTGAGTCACATTAGCTGTAATTTTCTTTGTGACGAGTCTGGTGTTATCACTGAAAGGGACTCTTGACGAAATAACAAAAATAGAAAAGAATACATTGAAAGAGACTTATATTAATTAGTACCAAAAGATTTTATAAATATTACTCTCCCCGTATTTTTTATAAACAATTTTCTCTTTCTTGGAATTAGTTCTTTTTATAAACAACTTTTCCTTTATGTCTGAAAAATGTAAGCTTCTTTTTCTTATTTTACCCTTATTAAAGTCATATATTTATAATTAATTATCACACACACCAAGAGTTATATATTCAGGAGAGGGGGTGAATGAAGTCAACAAAGCATCGCGTAAACGTATTTTAGTAAACAAACGACTGTAGGTAAACGTATTTTCATTCCCTGGAAAACCAAACGATATGATGGATGCTTTACCTTTTTCACATTCTACATCACCTCGTAAAGACAAAAGCAAACAGATTGATAGCATAATCGATTACGTACAAAAACAACAACAGACAAATGGGTCAGGAGAAAACAAAAATAGAGAAACGTGTGAAAACAAAAAACTTATGAAGAGATGGAGCACTTTCATATGGTTCTTCTTCAACATCAACGCATAATGGTTGATTTAAGTTGATTAAAGGCATGTTTTTTATGGCATCATCTGTCTTAAAAATGGACCACGTTTTTTACACTGCAATTGTTCTCTAAGTAAGCAAGGGATATCAATATTGAGGTCTATATCGATAGCCATGGCATTTCACTGTTGCCATTTTTTTATTTATTTTTAGGTAGAATATAGAGGGAAGAGAGCTAGATTGTTTAATTGTTTTGGGACTTATGAGACGATGAAGGTAAGGTTTTGGGAAGAGAACAGTCACCCGCCATATTTTCGCTTGAAATTTGGGGGGAATATTTCCTAAATGCAAATGCGGGACGACATTGAGTAATTTTATTTCCTAGATGCAAATACCGGACCAAGTTTGACGAGGATGAAAGTAATTTTATTTGGCTTTCAGTCCCCAAAAATTTTTTTTTTTGCCAAACGCACATCCTGGAAAATTATTTGAACCTACTCTTGGCCACTTTGATGGGAATTTATTTTCCAGCAATCAGAGCCCTTTTCGGGGCCAGCGCCAGAAAATGCTGGAAAAATGTCTAAAGAATAGTAGAGACAAAAGTGACTTTTCTGCAATGAAACTTTTGTAAACTTAAGATTGGGTGAAAATCAGATTGTGTAATGTGATTTATGTTTGAATTGACGATAGCATAAATGACTCTTCTGAAATTAAAATTTGTTTGAATGATTATTTTAAAAAACAAGTTTAGATGAAAAATTATTGAAAATGACGTGAATCTTATTAATTATATATATTTACATTATATGTATATATCGTCTAAATAATTATAAGAGAAAAATTAAAATTATAAAAAGCGAAAAAAAACTGAACTTGAATAAAAATGCATATAAATTAGAAACCATACAAATATAAATTTTTTTATCAAATGATATTACATAACTAATGGACCATGAACTAAACAAGAGTTTCATGAATATAGATCAACATAAACCCTTAAGCAATAAACACAAATTTCCATCTCCAACGGAGACCAAATCAATAACTAGAGCATAATTTGAAAATTTATAAAGTAATTCTCACCAACTAAATTTCTTATGGACCTTAATCAGAGTATGGTTATAAAAACTTACCACTCTAATCCTTATAATAAGTTTATTTTAACTAATTCTCTTACATCTTTCTATATTTCCAATGAGAGTTAAATAAGGATAAAAATGTAAAACAATGAGTATTAACTTTTAAGTGAATTTATATTTTAGACAAAATATTTCATTTATAAGCATTTAAAATAAGGACCACAATAGTATTTCAATTAAAAAAAAAAAAAAATAGGACCTAACATCTTTCTTTTATAAGTTGTTTTTCTCTCTCCATAGTTGAAGAACCAAAAGTAAGACTTTTTTGTTTATGGCTTAATCTGCTTTTTTTGAAGACCCAATTGGAAAAAAACTATCACAAACACTTAAAAAAAAGTCTAAATCACTTAATTAGACTTTTGCCCCCTCAATCGTGCTTTGAGGGCTCTATAAACCATCTCAAACACACCACTTCCCATTAAGTGTTGATTTGGAAAACCCTAAACTATAATTTCAGAAACTTAATGAAAACAAAACTAATTTTACATACTTACTTCATAAAATAAATCATAAAGTTAAAACAAATCGATAGTAAAATAATCCCTCTCCCCATATCAATATGTAATAACAAATCTCAATAACAGTCAACTGAGAAGCCTTTTTCTATACTCTCATCACTTTCCTCACCTCTGTCGGCCATCACACCCACCGTCCGCCACCATCTTGGCGGGAATTTGCAGAACTGAAACAGAGGAGAGAGAGCTTCAACGCGATAGATAGAGAGAGACCTTCATCTCTGATTTCACACCACCATCATCAACATCCTTGCTCTCTATGTTCATGAATTCATCACAGCCGTGGATTCTCTGGTTTTGATGTTTGTCAGTGGCTAATTCCCTTGATCTTGGTGGGGGAGATGTGGTCTTAAGCTCATTGGACTACATTAGGGGAGTTTTATCTATCTTACTATTAGTCTAGAGTTATATACTGAGATTGTCTAGTTTTAGGAATTTTGTATATAATTTTGGAACTAAGATTAATGTTAATTGTCTCTATTGGTTTGATAATTGTAGTAGAGATTGGATTTTGTAGTATGATAAATATACATGTTTGAATTTCTTTGTGGTTGCAATGAGATTATGTTAATAGCGTGGTATTGTCTAGTTAATGTGGTTGATTTGTACCCTTGAGGGGCTAGTTAGCACTCAAATTTAAGAACGCTCATGTTGCATTTTTCCAATCTCAATTGCACATTAAGGGTTTTAAACAATATTTCAAGAGGTAGTAGTTAGCTATGGTTGTAGGAGCTACTATTAATTGTGAATATTGGACTCAAGTGGTATCTTGAAGTTTTTCATCAAGACTTAATGAAGCTTTGATTCCCATACTTTTTGAGCAATGATAGCCACTTTCTTCATTACCAAGAACATCCATCATTCATACATTTAATATTCCATTCACCATTTTATAAGAAAAATACCAAAAACAATAGGTTAGCTTTTAATTAAATTGCATTCTTATTCTAGTTTATTAATTTGAAAAGCAAAAACCAATTTTCCCCTTGTTTTCATTGCAATTACATGGCATTTAGATTACTTAGGATTCAATAAAAGGCTCCTCGAGAGAGAGAACGATCCTAAGGTTGTTTATACGCAATCGTTGGCTATTTTTTATTGTGGACCCCCAGGCTTAATGCAAAAAGGCCTCATCACTAACTTCCGTTTACTACCATTTAAAAGTACCAAAATGCCCCCAACTCAAAAAAAAAAAAAACCCCTCCAATCTCAAAATTGCTACTGGGATTGTATCCTTTCACTTCTTCCCCTGTGATACGAGCCAGAAACCATGTGAAACTTAACTCAAAACACCTCACGAAGAAGACAACATAACAGGAAAGAAACAAAAGACACTCTGCTGCACAAAGAATTGCCAATTATTAAAACAAAAAATAACTACAAGTCAAAGCCATACTAGAATTCTTAATAAGCTCATTCTTTGGAAATCCATCATGAGTGTGAGATTGAGGATCACGACTGGGAGATCAAGATCGATTAGAATAAACATCTTAAAATCCATCATTGCAGTGAGTAGAATCCCTCTTAAAATTACAAAACTTGGGAGATCAAGATGCAATAGCTAACATATTTGAAAACTCAAAATGCATGAGGATAAACAATTTCAAGTAAGAAAAAGGGGTGCATCCTAACAGGTATCCGAAGAAATTTGTAGAAAAACCCAACGAGAAGTAGCGGATTTACTAAGAAAATGAGGAGCCAGGTGGGTATTCCTATAATGTTACTAATAAAAAAAAAACCCAAAAAACGTCCTAAATAAGACCCAATTAACGTCCCTTTTCAAATGGACGTCTGAACGAGAAGCAAAAAAATTACACTTTTGGCGTCCGGAATAAATTTCAAGATGCCTTATGTAAGGCGTCCTGAACTAAATTCATGACACCTTACATAAGGAGTCCTGAAATGTATTCAGGACGCCGCATTGCATTTTTTTTATTAAAAAAAAAAAAAAAAACCCGGTTTGGGGTGGCCGCGGAAGAAGAGCATATCAACAAATCAACATTCAAATTCCAGAAATACTTCCAGAAGAACCAACAAGGACAAGAAAAAACACGAAAAGATGCAATTCTTTTTTACTTCTACAAACAAATTACAAACATCGAAACAAAGACAAAAAGGAAGATTCAATAACTAAAATTTAAAAAAAAAAAAAAAACAAGAAGAAAAAAGCCTAACAAGTAACTAGCAAAAAATTGGTGTTCAACTCTCAGATTTGAAAAAATCAACAAGAGCCGATCTGGAAACTCACTTACTGACATCGTTTTAGATGAAATCAACGGCAGCGTCTCGTTCCCAAGTGCAGATTCCGGCGACTCGTTGCTCGGTCTCCCGCCCTCGCCGTCGTCTCCTCGCCCAGCCAGATCGAAGAGTGTTGAAGGAGGAGGGAGAGATCTCGTTGTCTCCTCGCTATCGTCTCCTCGCCCGCCTAGATCGAAGAGTGTTGAAGAAGGAGGGAGAGGGAGAGGACAATGAGTGATTCGTGAGAATGAGAGGGAGAAGACGATAATCGCAGATCTGAAAATGACACTGGTCATGGATATAACAGATCCGAAAATTAATTCTTTTAATTATCAGATCCAAAAATGGCGCCTTAATTATCGCAGATCCAAAAATGACATTGGATGACAATTTTTTGGCGTTCTGAATACCTATTTTGGACGCCTTAATTCCTGAAATTTCTCTTGGGCGCCAAAAAAATTCCTACATTGCACCAAATAATTACTTTTGGCGTCCTAAAATTCCATTCAAGACGCCTTAATTCCAGAAATTTCTCTTGGGCGCCAAAAAAATTCCTAAATTGCGCCAAATAATTAATTTTGGTGTCCTAAAATCCCATTCAGGACGCCTTAATTCCTAAAATTTCTCTTGGGCGCCAAAAAATTCCTAAATTGCGCCAAATAATTAATTTTGGCGTCCTAAAATCCTATTTATGACGCCCTAATTTCTGAAATTTCTCCTGAGCTCCAAAAAATTCTTAAATCGCACCAAAATAATTAATTTTAAGCGTCCTAAAATAGATTTAGGATGTCAAAAAAAAAAATTAGGCGTCCTAAATTAATATTTAGGACGTCTAAAGTCTCAAAGTTAACTAAATAATTACAACAATGCCATTGCCTTCACTTTTTTACTTCCTTTTTTTTTTTTAAAAGACATCTTTTAGGGTAGTAGTATCCATATTTTGTAGTAGTGTGTTCTTGAGCTTGCCTTGCCTCAAAAGGTCGCCGATTGTCCACCGCAAGCTTCGTCGTTGACCAGGTTCCCAAACCCAAAACCATGCCGGATTCAACGTACTCCACAGCTTTGTAGGCAGCAATTTTCTTCAAATGGCCCCGCGTTAGAATCATGGGAGAAGGAGATAGAGAAGACGATGGTGATGAAGGCACCAAAAGAAGTAGAATTTCAAGAATTACTAGTGGGCTTAGAAGAGAAGGGATGAATAAATAAAAACCCAAATACCAGAAAGTGGGTAAAGTTTTAAAAAAGTATAGGAGGAAGGAAAAGGGGTGAAGGGAAGGAGACGACATATATGACAATGAGCGAGAAGGAAAGGGGTGAAGGGAAGGAGACGACATATATGACAATGAGCAGAACAAGGGTAGCGATGGAAATTAAAAAGACTTAGGTATTTTTTATATTTTTAATAGGGTGGGGCCCACCAAAAAGATAATGGCAGTTACATTGTTTTAATGTTGATGATACTTTTGTTCTAATTTTGAAAGTTCATGTGTAGTTTTACACCTAAAAAAAGCATTTGGTGTTGGGCGCTTCTTAGGATAAAGCACATTTATTTTTGCACCTTTACCAATATATATATATATATATATATATATATATATATATATATATATATATATATATATATAATATTTTAACTTCTACCTACTTTGTCACAACACTAAGAGCTTCGCATTCTCAATATTTTAATGTACCATCCACTAAACTTTTAATACCACATGACCATGGGTCTTTATCACAAGTGATAGAAGGAATTTTTGTCCTCAATATAAGTCCACTTGGATTATTCATGATTCTTTTTCAATTTGTTGGAAGAGTGAAAGAGAAAAGAAAGATGTGGTAATGGTTTTTATAAATTTAGAGAGAAAATTTTAAGAAGAGTAAGCTTAAAAAAATTATTAATTTAAGATAAATTTGGTTTAATTTCATTACTTGGTATTCGAGAGACTTGGTATTTACTCTCTTTTTTTCATGGTATTTACCTATTTAGTTGGTTAAGTTGTCTTATGCAAGTTAGAGGTAATAACTTCAAAAAAGTTTATTTTTTATATCATCATGTGATTCTTTTATCATCTTTTTCAATTAATTTTATTTTTAACCAACAATGGCCAAAATTTGACCCAAGCTTGAAAAATGCGAACACACTCAAGTCCCTTTTTTTTTGATGCATAAAATAGAGTTTAAACAAACTTTAGCCAATGGAAAAAAGGGTACATTTTCTACTCTTGAATTAAAAAGTACTTGCTACCAACAAATTATTGGTTGAAGTGGTCGGTAAGGCTCCTCACCCTCGTAAAGAAGATAACACAAGTTCAAATTCCGAGAAGCGCACTTGTTGCGAGAGGTGAGAACCCTTTACCTTCTAAACCTCAAGAGAAAAACCCTTGATCTAATCAAAAAATAAAAAAGTAATTACTATAGAATACTTAAAATAAGATATAATGGATATTTTGTGTGCATGTGTTGTTGTTGCGGCAAAACAAAGAATTTATAAAAGATCTCTTTGGGGTCTCAAATTCGAGACTTAGAGAAGTCACTTGTATTGAGAGAGGAAGCCACGAACTCCAAACCACTGGATGATAATATCAACCCCAAAAAAAAAAATTGATCCTATTTCTGACATTAAAGAATAAACAGTTCCATAAAAAATATTTATATAAGAATAAAATTAAAGTATGACGATGAACATAAATATTGTGTTTTTTCAACACTGCATTTTATCATTGCAAAATATTTATGTTTTAATTCAAATGAAATTTAATTTACTTAATAAATTATTCTAAATCTGGTCATTTTTAATATATCTTACCAACTAAATTCATTCTTAGTAATTAAAGGTGGGAACTAGTGGTAAAGTGGTCTTAAGTGCGCGTTTCACCTGGTATTTCTCCACGGTTAACATGATGTCGTTCCTCATATGGAATTGTAGGGGGCGGCCAGTGCCGACAAAGTATAATATTTATTTATTGGTACTAGCTTAGATGAGGACTAGTGGCGAAAAGTGTTTGAGGTTGCGAAGGAAGATTGGGTTTGATAGCTCTTTTGTGGAGGAAGCGAGGGGTTTCTCTGGAGGGATTTGAGTCCTTTGGAAATCTCAGAATGTTCATATGAAAGTGGATGCTATGGATCATGGTTTTCAATTTACGGCTGTGTACGGAAGCCTTAGGGAGGAGGAACGTAAAACTCTTTGGGAGTGTCTAGATAACATTGCAAGTGCTACTGTAGATCAATGGGTGGTTGCTGGTGACTTTAATGAGATTGCGGATGTGAAGGAGAAAAAAGGGGGCAACGCTGCTGCCATTGGTCCGTGTCGAGTTTTTCGGAATCGCTTATTAGAGTGGCAAATGGATCATATTAAGGTGTAGGGTAGCTATTATACTTGAATGGGTCCGAAGTGGGGTCATCTGGATCATGTCTTCAAAAAACTTGACCGCGTTATTGCTAATGCTTCCTGGCGAGTGTCTTTTGCTATGGCAGATGTGGTTAATCTTCCAAGGTATAGCTCAGATCACAATCCTATATTGTTGAGGTTGTTAGGTCCTCCTGAGGGAAAACAAGATAGGCCTTTCTGCTTCTTAGCTGATTGGTTAAACCACTCTGAATTTCCTGATTTTATTACCTCTCAGTGGAAGCCCTGTCTTGACCTTCCTATTATGTTTGCTCGATTGGTCACCCCTTTGGGTCGTTGGAATAGGGAGGTTTATGGTAATATTTTCCAGATGAAGAAGTCCATGAGCTCAGAATTGGCATTGTTGCAGCACCAACGTGAGAGTCATGACTCTGCTACCTTGGGATTGAAGGAGTTAGAATGTAAAAATCGTTTGAATGATATTTTAAAGCGGGAGGAGCTATTTTGGTACCAAAAGTCTCGCCATCAATGGTTAACTGAAGGGGACTATAACACTAAATTCTATCATCTGAAAACTGTAACTAGGAGGAGTTTTAATAAAATAGCCCGATTGAAAAATGCACACAATGTTTGGGTGGAAAATGACGACCAACTCAAGGATATGGCCCTGTCATATTTCCAGAATCTGTTTTTGGATGGGGAGCCCAACCGTAGGTGGCTTACATCCAGCTGGCCGAGTATTCCCCCTCATCTGCTAGATGGATTGCATTGAATCCCTTCCTGCGAGGAGGTTCAGAGTTGTCTGTTTAGCATGGGAAGTTATAAAGCCCCTGGACTTGATGGATTTCCTGCGGTGTTCTTTCAGAGGCAGTGGAGTGTGCTTCGTCACCAGATTATGAGATTGATTGTAGTTGTTTGGCAGAATTCGTCTCATATTCGATTCTTAAATGCTACTTTGATTGCTTTGATTCCTAAAGTGCGGGTACCAACGTCTATGTCTCAGTTTTAGCCAATATCATTATGCTCCATTTTGTATAAACTGATCACCAAGCTGATTGTGAGACGTTTGCAACCGGTAATGGAGATTGTTATTTCACCATTCCAATCCAGTTTTGTTCCAAAGAGGCAAATACACGACAACATTGTCATTGCTCAAGAGTTTATTCATTCAATGCATAAAATGCGAGGTCGACAATTTATGGCAATTAAGGTTGATCTAGAGAAGGTGTATGATCGTGTGAACTGGAACTTTTTACGTCACATACTTGAGGTGGTTGGCTTTCCATGCAATACAGTTGAATTGATTATGCAGGCGGTTTCCACTTTGTCCTTTAATATTTTGTGGAATTGGGGTAAAACTTCAGCGTTTATGCCATCTAGGGGCATCTTTGTCTCATATTATTTCCAAACCCCTATTAAGGTGGGATGACCCCATATCACCATACTTGTTTACATTAGCAATGGAAAAATTGTCTCATATTATTTCCAATTAATGGGATAATTAAGGTATAAAATAAATGAATTAAAAATAATTTAAATAATTATTTTTAATTGGAGAAATTCGAAATTATTAAATAAATAAAAAATAAAAATATTAAAATATTAATAAAATATTTTATGCTTTGAAAAATAAATAAAAAATAAAAGAAACAAAAATAAATATCTAGATATTTTGAATAAAATAATAATATATATGGTAAAGTTAATGGAGGACTTTGGACCCCTATTAAGGTGGGACAGGAGGCCCCCCTATTTCCCACCTAATGTTTACCTAAAATCTTCAGATGATCTTATGTTATTTGCCTAATGAGGCAAGGCCGAATCGGTTGGAGACATTTTGTTGACTATTGGTTATGAAGTGTCTTTCTTTGTTTGAGCATATTTCGGGGCTAAAGGTCGGTATTGATAAATAGTAGGAATGCTAGATTTATCTTTAATTTTTCAAGATAGTCATCTATTTCTCTAAACACATATTAGAAGATTTGGAAGTTGATAAATGTTATCCTTATAGGATATCTAAGTTTTTTTGGCGGCTAAAAGTGGATTCAAGAGAGTTAAAAATTTCGGACGATACTTGGGGGCTTGGATGATACATGGGCGTGCAACTAAACTCTCGGTCGTTGTACCGCTTTTGTAAGTTGTTACCAACATATTGTGGATAAGTTACGGAGGAAGTTAGGTGAGTGGCAAAGGCGGGGGCTTGGATGATACATGCAATATCTTAGGTGGGTGGCGTCTCAAGCAGGTAGAATAACTCTTGTCAAATCAGTATTATCTACTATCCCTTTATTTCACATGCAATATGCTAGGTTACTCGTAAATATCTGCAATGAGATTGACATAATCCAAAGGAATTTCATTTGGGGTGATTCCCATCTTCGTAAAGCTCATCATGCTTTAAGTTGGAATGTGTTGACTAGTCCTAAACCCATGGGAGGACTTGGTTTAAAATCGGCTGCAATTATAAATGATGCTCTTCTCATGAAGTGTGGTTGGAGGTTCCAAAATGAGCCAGATGCCCTATGGGTTCGGTTTTTACGGGGTAAATATAAGGTACAAAATGGTAATTTACCAATCCTAAAAGATGGTTGCTCAACGTTCTGGAGCTCTTTATGCAACATCTTTATCAATATGAAGGATGAGGTGGTATGGGAAATTGGAGATGGGGCTTCTATTTCTTTTTGGAAAGACAAATGGGTATCCTCTTCTATTTGTCTTCAAGATTTCGTAGTGAGTCTCATTCCTGATGATATGCGACATTGCATGGTTAATAGATTTGTTGATCAACATGGCCAATGGGACCTACCATTATTAAACAGCATGTTCCCCCAGAATGTGGTTGGATTAATTAGAGGTATGCTCCCTCCCTATACTGATGATAGCCCATACCGGCCGTTCTGGTTGGTTGGAGATTTAACTGGTGTTAGCGTTAAAAGTTGCTATCTTTATTTAGCCGAATCAGGATTTCAAAAATCTGATATTAATTGTGACATTTGGATAAAGCTATGGAAGTGGGAGGGACCACATAGAATACAGATCTTTGGATGGAAATTTTTTCATCAAAGGCTCAGTTTGAGGTCATGGATCTGTGCTTGGTCTGAAAATGGTGGTTTTTGCCTACTGTGTCATCAAGAAGAAGAAACCAGCCTACATGCGTTTAGAGATTGTCATGTTGTTCGTAGTTTCTGGTGTGAGGTGTTGTCCGTTAATCATTTTCACGCTTTCCTTAGCTATGACTGGACTGAGTGGGTAACATGGAACTGGAGGAGTGACGAACTGGTACTAGGCGGATTATTTTGGCATGAGGTTTTTTATCATCTCTTGCTGGTTTCTTTGAAAGTGGCGTAATTAATTTATTCATAACACACAAGATGCAAATGTTAAATATAGCATGAGGCCCATCCTTCAGTTACTGAGAGAATTAAAAAATCCAAGTGCCGAAAGGGGAGTTAAATGCGTAGCACAGAACCATTCTAGTGTTCGCTGGTCCTTTCCAGAAGTTCCATTTGTGAAACTCAATTCGGATGGGGCATCAAAAGGTCCAGAACAAGTGGCGGCATGTGGAGGTTTATTGCGAGACTACTTTGGTAAGTGGCTTTGAGGCTTTGCTATACGGCTTGGAAGGTGCTCAGCGCTGTTAGCAGAGCTGTGGGGAGTCTTGAGATGATTAGAGATGGCATGGGAGGCAGGTTGGAGGCATGTAGTTGTTGAAAGTGACTGTCGATCAGTCATTGCATTACTTTCCAAACAAGGTAGTGCGGCTCGTGAGTCCCATTTGGTGACTCGGATACAAGCAATCATCCGTAGACCATGGGTTATACGGTACTGTCATGTACTAAGGGAAAGAAATCAGTGTGCGTATTGGTTGGCTAATTATGTACTGGTTCATGTGGAGGCCCCGGATGAAGCTCATTTCTCTGATCCTCCTGCGGGTCTCTATCACCTTTTTGTTGCTGATCTGATGGGAATACAGCACCAAAGGAGAGGCCTGCGTGTTTAATTTCTTTTAGTTTCCTTTTTTTATGCTTCTTTATTATTCAGTGTATCAAAAAGTATTTTATCCTTAATTTTAAAAATAATTTATTCAGGATTCATATCTTGTTCACAAATCAAATTAAGCAATCCAGCAAGTGATCTATCCAATGATCTTTTATCGGGATTCATAGCTACCTCGTCATGTTCAACATTGCAATAATTTCAAGTATATCTAATCAAACTGTAAATATTGAAAGCATATAAACAAATTAAATTCACGAGCCAAAATGTTTACATGAAAAATGACGTACAGAAAATTTAAATATTCGCCCGAAAATTCCATAAAACCAAATTAATATATCTATTGAATATAATAACATAAGGCAGGCTAATCATGATCTTTTTTTTTGGGTCATGTAGATCAAGTGGAATGAATATAATAATATGTTAAATCCAAGTCTGATAAGAATATAAGAACAAATCTCTTGGCTGCAATGAAAATGGCTGACTCTAGGAAGCTATATTTAGCTAGGAATAGATTAATTAAGAACGTTGAGAAATTTATTCATTTCAGTTCAAAGATAATATTAAAAATTTTAATTAAAAAATACGTATACATAAGTAGTGGGCAAGTTAATATTAAAATTTTTAATTAAAAAATACCCATACATGTATAGATAATATTAATATGAAAATCTGAATTATCCTATTTTAATTAAGGCCATATGAGCGGGCTACTTTACACGTGAATATAATTAAATTTCTATAATAATCATATAAAAAAATATAATATTATCATTAAAAATGAACAATATAATTTAGTTTTTGGGGAAATTATGGATAAATTCTTTAATATTTACAGATAAGAACAGAAACTTTTTTGGAAAAAAAAAAAAAAAAACTCAAGTACGTACATAGAACCCTGATTTTAATGAATTACTTCCTTTGCCTAATATAATTCATCAACTAATTTGGTAGGTCGGAAGATTTTTGCAATAAGAAATACGAAATTAAAATAATTTGAGCATATAATTTAGGGAAAATCCCCCTCAAGGCCCAAGTTACAAAAATATTGTCAAAAAATGCCCAAAAAAAAGCTAGATGTCAGAGAAGGCCCTAGGGCCTTTTATAGTATTATTTTAGAAAACATTAGGTTGTATTGATATAATTGTTAACGTATACTTATTTAGTTGTTTGGATATTGTTATTAACGTATATTGATTTTTTTTTTTATACAAGGCGATAGGGGAGGGGGATCGAACCCAGGACCTAGGGGGAGAAATCAATCTCAATACCACTACACTACTAGTAGTGCTGGTAACGTATACATGATTTAGTTGTTCATGTTATACTGATATAGTTGTTAACGTTGTTGGGGCCTTTTTTAACAATTTTTTGGTTATTTGGGCTTTGAGGGGGATTTTCCCTATAATTTATCATACCTCTACTTTCACAATAACAGAATTAAGAGTTTTCACATCTTTCTAAAAAAATTTCTAGTAAAGGTGTTGGGTTAATATAATGTTTGACCTTTATAGTTTATTTTTATTTTAGTTTTGGTCCTTATAATTTCAGACTACAGATTTTGGTCCTTTAAATTTTTTTCGTCAAAAATATTAGTCCATGGAGTGTTTCTTTTCATCTAAAACATTAGTTCTTGTTGTGTAATAAGAACCTGCTCTACTAAGGACCAAAAAAAAAAAAAAAAAAAAAAAAAGACAAACTATATAAACCAAACATTATATTAACCTTATTTTTTTGCCTCACTAATCTAGATCCGTTAATATTCAAACCCTTATGAAAAAAATGACGGGTGGCATTTTACAAGGGTGAAAGCGATTATTATTGTAGTGAATATCGTATACTTAATATAGATGAGAACAGATCTCTGAAGAGTTATTCTCTATTGATTTGCACTATATTGTCGATATCTTTAGCCATCTGCATATTATCGATATCTTAGAATGAAGAAATAAAATTCTAAAATTTTAATTTTTCCCAATTGTCATAAACACGACCTTGACCAATTAATATCCCATTTCCGTGTGTGTGTGTGTGTATAGTATTATCATGCTTTCCATAACAACAAAGCTATTATAAAAATATTGAAGGTAAATATGAACACAATAAAAGGAATTGAGAAATGTAGAGATGGACGGTGGAGGGAGAATTCTCATTCATATAGTTTTCCCATATACATCCAAATATTTGTATAAACATTTATTTGAAGGTGTTCAACCCTTCCAAAAGTTACAATATAATAAGTAGGAGAATTAATCTATGTTATGGTACATGATGAATAAATTGAAGGTTATTGTTATAAATGGTAGAAAACCTTTAATTAATTTAGGGGTTATATGGCATAATGTCCCTATACAATATGAGATGGAAGATCAAAAGCCTCATTCTCAGATGTTATGAACATCCACACATAATTATAATATTTATAACAAAAGCTTATTATTATTATTATTATGCATCCAGTAGGAAGTACATTTGGCGGAATACAAAATACAGCATTATTATGAAACAGAAATATAAGAATCAAACATAATTATTGCCTTATGAACAAACAGTTCAGAACCATTTTCAAATGGAGATACTGTTTGGGATGCCCCTACCTGTGAGCCCTTCTTCACTTGTAGGATAAAGCAAAGTGTAGGGCGTATTAACCACGCCAACCCTGTTCCTCAATTTCTCATCTTTATTCTTCGCTATGAGCCTTTCTTCAATCTCAGTAAGCTTTTTCCCAAACTTCTTAAAAGCTTCCAATGGCTTCACATCACTTGTCCAATCAGGACTGTCTCTTGTTCCAAGATAAACCTCATCAGAAGCGTGCCTTGACAGTATCTCAATCACGATAAGTCAATTAGCGTCGAATCTTTGGTGTTATTGTCTTCAAGAAAGCTTTTTCTGGGTTTGTCTTCATTTCTTCATATTCGGAGTTCCTTGTTCAGAAGAAATCTTCTCGCTCAATGTTGGACGGTTCGAAATGTAACCTCCATAAGGATATTGGCCAAAGTTAACAGCAGCATGAAGAGCTGAAGCTGTCCATATGACAATAGTGCATGATTCAATGAGCTCCTTACGTGTCTGCATCTTAGGCCACCATGGCTTGTCTTTTAAATCTCCATGACCAACTTCCACAAGTTCTTTCCACCAAGCTTGTAGTTCAGAGTCTGCTTTAACAGTGTCATCAGTCTCATAGTAGCAAGAAACATAGTCTTCAACCCATGTCTTAATAGCATCCCAAATCTCAAGGCCATCCACGGCAAAAGGGTAGTCCTCTATCAAGAGACGAAGGCCATGAGGATAAGTTGGATCTTCAACTGCCATCCCTCTGAAATTCAAGAAAATCAAGTGTTAATAATATACTACCTCCAATTCTAAATATAGAATAATAATTTGTATTGTGGAAATTGCACTGCAAACTAAGACTAGAGAAGTACAATGGAAGGTTTTGGGCGTTACGACTCAGACTAAGAGTTCAGACTATATTGCCCACATGAACTCGAATCATGGACTAGACTCTAATTACATTACACAGCAAATGCACCAAAGTAAGAGAGATGCACCAAAGTAAGAGAGATGAGAGAGGTTTTCTTAGAGGGAGAGACTACTTTGAGTTGTGGGAGTTACTGAAAAAAAAAAACATATATTTTCTCAATCCCTCATATCCCATGAATTATCCCCTGAAGTTCTTAATTAATTATTTTCCTTTTATTTATTTAAACTATAATGAAACTACTTCAACCACTTACTCAATTAGTCTCAAGCCCTAATCACTAAAAGTGGACTAGGTATAGGTATAACCCAAGATATAATAGAGGCCGGCCGAGTGAACCTTGCTCCCACTAGGTGGAGAAGGTAAGATGCATGCATCCTTACTCTTGCAAGTGAAGAAGATATTTTTAGGATTTGAACCCGTGACCTGTAGGTCACATGACAGTATTACCCTTACATCAAGGGTCACTCTCTAACCCAACACACGTAATGCCTAAATGAAATTTGATTATTTTTTTTTTTTTTTTGGATTATTACCTTTTAATAAGGTTAGCAGGTACTGCTTGATCAGGAAAAACCCAATCCTTGTAAGCCTTAGAAGACATCTCCATAGCGTATTTTCCAGGCAAGAATGATAGCTCTATAATGCCACCGCATTAATCAATGCTTGGCGAGCCAGTGCATTTATATTCATAGTGTCGCGAAAATGAGGATGAAGAAGTTTGTGAATTGGATGAAGCACACTCAATTGCCTGTTCGTTGCTATAATGAATGGCTCAATAACTGCATGTGTATTTAGCCTGTAAAACACATTAATCTTATTAATCAATAAACTCATCAAGATCCCAAAATTATCTAATAAATTCTCAGAGGTTAAATATATATACCAGTGGCTAACAAGTTGATGTAAGCCTGAGTCATTTACAGTTACATAAGCTTTGGCCAAGAGCCAAATGGTAGCCTCAACACCTTGATCTGCAGGTAGGATCACCTTACTAACAGCACCATGTAGGTCTCCATCAGGATGAGGTAAACTTAATTCAATGGCCAATGGCTTCAAAGTTCCATCATCTTTCAACAAAAAGATTGTTCTTGTTGCGTAAGCCTTATTTCCAGTTTCACGATTTATGCGTTTGAGATATGGCATGAATGAGTCATGGTTGTCTAATATGAACATTCTCTTGCTGGAGAGTGCCTGTCTCAAACATATATATAAAGCCATGATATATATATTGACTTTATCATCTTCTAACGTTTTATATCTTTTTATTATTCACACGATTAATTATCACTTACCTCATCCACTGTGAGTCCATTCATGTTTTTCTCCAATTGTTCTTTGGTTACTTTGCTGGTTTGGTCACCGTAGAGATTAGCATCTAGCATGCTTTTTGGGGGGAACTCCTGCAATTAATTTATTTATGAAAATTGTGACAATTCTTATTGCAGACAATTACCTATGTGTGGGCCATTTAATTAGTTAAGTGCGTTAGGTTGCAAAAAACTTTTTTCAAAATATTTATTATTATCTTCAATAAAAATAATTGATGTCATCATTTTTCAAAAGACTTAATCATATAATGCTGGACTATATATACAAAGTGAAACATTTAATTTTGTGTATATTTTTGTTTGAAAACGTGATGAATCACATGTATGCATATAATATATTTTTTCTTATGTCAGTTGAAAATGAAGTTTAACTTTTTTTAAGGAAGGCCAAAAAAAAAGTTTAACTTTTTAAGATATAAAATTAGGATGTTCTAAATAACTTACTTGGAGACACTGTATCAAGCAAGGATTCACACCAGCAAGCGTCTCTCTTGCAAATTCTTCATCAGTCATCCATCCAGAAATATTTTCTGCACCAAGTGACATAAACCATAAACCATCTTTCAAATGCATAACTTTTCTAAGTTGAGCTTTGTATTTGATTGTACTTGAGGCTCATTCATTAAACCAAATAAGTTATTTTGTTAGGACCATCTTTTTTTATTACTTTCACATGTCAGGCTTCTCAGCATTATCCTTTAATATTCTAAGACCACGCATGCTTCCAACAAAAGAGCTTGTTTTTGTTTTTGGTATCAAGTCACATCATTCCAGGCCATACTGAGGTAAACTCTTTTGAATTTTTCTGATAAATGTATATATATAAAAAATTATCTTTAAACTAATCCAAAGTTACTCAGTTATGAGGATAAATATTGCAGTTAACCCACAAGTTTTTTAAAAAAAAAAAAACCGTGTCACCCTATGTTTAGATAAAGAAAAAATTATAGGGAAAGAAAAGTAGAGGAGAAAACTCTAAAAAATGATGAATTTTTTTTTACCATTTTTAAAAGTTTTCATTCCCCTATTTTCCTCTCACTTTTATCTTCATCTAAACATTGGGTCAAGGTGGGCTGACATTCTATCACCCGAGCTTGCCAAGAGGCAGGCTAGCTCGTAGCCCGTATGAGTTACGTTAGA
Organism: Acacia melanoxylon; assembly: GCA_019022615.1. Taxonomy (NCBI): domain Eukaryota; kingdom Viridiplantae; phylum Streptophyta; class Magnoliopsida; order Fabales; family Fabaceae; genus Acacia; species Acacia melanoxylon. The sequence continues at coordinate 14,356,321 of JAFJYJ010000003.1, read as the reverse complement.
CAAGTACGGGTTGAAAAGACCCGCTTTTAAGTGGGTCATCATTTTACGAACTCGACCGGCAGCTTGGGCCCACAGACACAACCAATATTATCAGCTCTACGTAAGGCTTACTTTCGATGACTGAGGGATTTGGATATCTGAGAAGCTGTTCTCCATCAGTTCTGAAAAGTTCAGAGAGCAATGGAATAGGCAATCTGTCACTGAAATCCTTAAGCAAGTCTTGTGGGAGCTTCAATCCACCATTATAGAGATCACGCACATTATCGAAGTCTTTGAACTCATTTGATAATCTAAATGCAGATTCCAACAAAGGCCTCAGATCTTGAGCCACAGCTTTGAGCAAATATGCCAAGAAGTCTGATAACTTTGTGTGCCCAAACCTCTCATCTCTTGGCACATAGATATCAAAATTCTCAATTAGGAACAGAAGCCTGCTCTCAGTGCTTGGATCTGTACGTTCAAGTATTGAAACCAAAAAAAAATATGAATAAACAAAACCAATACTAATGTGCTTATAATAACTTGAAGAAATTATAATCAAATTCGTGTTACCAGATTTGTTAGGTGGCCTGCTAGTTCTTCCTCTACGAGGATAAGGATAATCATTAGAGCCTCCAAGAGTTGGACGAGCTAGGGTTTGTAAAGTATCAGGATCACCAAGATCGTTATAAGTAGCATAGTCATAGACTCTATCCCACTCTTTGCACTCTGAGAATCCATCTCCTCTTAAAGTGTTGAGCTCTTGTTCTCTGTATTTTCGCAATGGCGCTGGTGTTTGACTCGGCAGATATGCCTGTAATATATATGATATTAATTTCTCTCTTATACTAGAAAAACAAAATAAAGAGACCAAACATTTTATTGCGTTACGTGGTTCAATAAACTATTTTTATCAATTTTGAAATGTGGAATATACTTCTTCCTGTTCCTAGCTATTATAAGGTGCCTCTAATAACCAAATTGTTGTAAAATCAAGAAGATATAGTTAAATCGTTAATTTTGCCTCAAAATGAAATGAGTTTCTGATTTTAACTGATCACTCATATATATTTAAATAGAAGATATTCAAATTTGTCTTATAGTCTCTTTCATAGTTTAAGTAGGGGCGACCATATCAACTCTCACAGAAGCTAGCTAGCTTATAATAATGATAGGAAAAAAGAAGTATTTTATCCGGTCTTTATTGCAAGGCATCTTTCCAAAAGACACTATGGTCCTTATGGGGTATTAATTAAATTTTTTTTTTTCAAAACTATCCCTATTTAGAATCTCATTAACTAATTGCAACTTGTATGAGTTGTTGAATGCATTTGTTGATAACATACTTACATACCTTGTTGGCGAAGAAGATGCGACGGGTTTGGTACTTGGTATGAGGATAAATCCAAGAGTTGCAAACAAAGTGGACAGAGGCATGATTAGGGATGTCATCAAGTGTCAAGCTCACAAGAAAGAATTCATTTTGAAGATTGTTGCTTATCACAAACGCTGCTGGCACCCCAAACTCATCATTGTACTCAAAATGAACCCTACAAGCAGCTTGCCCATTTAACAACGTTGGCAATGTCTGAATAAACCCTTCCAACGGTGCAGCCTTTCCAAGCTTCCCCAAACCATTCCCTGCTCACATTTCAAAACACACTTCATCACTTGGTAGCTTAATTTCATCTTGTTATGTTGAATTTGATCCCTTTATATATAGTACTAGTCATAATAGTTTGAGAGACAAAGTCATACACACACAAGAATTTGACTATGTATATAAATATCAAGTTATATTGGTTACATGATAACAATGAAAAGAGGAGAAAAGTGTTATAAATACCCCGTGGAAACCAAACTAGTGAATTGTAATTTATAAGTTTAAAATTGATCTCTATCTCAACAATTTAGTCTTTTAATATTAAGCTTTTCCTTTTAACTAGTATTCATCACAAATACCACTCTGACCTCATTTATAATCCAACTTTCACTCTCTTAAAAAAAAAATTATAAATAGAACCACAGTGATATTTTTTTAACGAGAGCTTAATGTTCACAAAGACAAACGCTGAGGTTTCAACCCAATAAGAAGCTCGGTGAAGAGCTATGGATTATGATATTATGAGTCCCATGTTGAGAAACCTTAGAAGTGAAACATGCATTTTAAGTTTGTGGGGCTCTCCCTCTAAATGGTCTAGGTTTTTGGAATTATTAGACTCTCCTTTTCAACTTGTATTCATGAAAAAAAAAAAAAAACTTAAGTGAAAAGTTAAGAAGAACGAACCAGGATCAGCTTTGGTGGAACTAATCAATTGAAGAGAGACAGCTCCACCAATAACTTGATGAAGACCATCAAAGACAGATGTAATAGCATCAAAACCCAAGTTGATTCCTGCTTTGAGGTCCAAATTATTGAACTCCAAAACCTTCTTGCTCATCAACACCACTGTCCCTTTGATCTTTCCCTTGTTCTGACCAAATATGTCTGACACCAAGTTCACTCCTGAACTCAACATCTTTCCCTTCTTCTGATTCTTAACCGTAACAATAATAATAATCGACGAATATTAAGCAACTCTCACACAAGCTTTACTGAAAATATTTGTGGCACGAATCAGAGCTAGGCTTAGTTGGTATTTATAGAGTGGACGGTGAATAGGCTTGTGATGATGAATAATGAGATAAGCTAGCGTGTGGGGTTCAAACTTGTATGTAAAAAGGGCCCCACCACGTTTGCAAATTGCAACCCATGAGGAAAATAGGATTAACGATTCTAATTAAGTTATTATTGGTGGGCTTATTCTATATTAGTGTCGAATTTTGACTCATTTTTTTAACTCCAATTGCATATACGGCTAAAAGTGGTGACCACGATCACCTAATCCACCATGAGATTTGGAAAACAAAACCAACTAAAAAACAAACAAACAAACAAAGTTGAAGTAAACGAGAACAAAGAAGTAAATGACTGACAGCTCAAACATACCTCATCGGATTTAGCTTATCTCCTTTATTTCCATCCGTTACCACATTTTACTTAAGGGAGTAAGACAAAGGAGGATGAGAACTTCTTTTTTTTGGAGGGGGGGTATTCAGCCCTCTAAATTTTATAATGTTTTAGATTAAATTTTAATACACTTCACGTCCTAAAATATTTGTTAGTGGCATCTAGTTCTAGCAAATTGTACTAAAAAAATATTTTAAAAGGACTATTGAATGCTAATGAAAAATATTTTAGGATGCTGGGTGTGCTAAGTATTAATTTACTGAATGTTATTGAAAAACATTTAAAAGGAATATTACTCCATTTGGTCTTTAATATAAGACATATTTACCTAATTTGATTAAATTAAGAAAGTTCGTTAATATGACATGTTTTTTCTAAAATATCGTAGTCATATATTTAATATAAAGATCAACTCTTAAAATATGTTAATATACTAAGGACCAGAGGGTGTTTTTTTATTAAAAAGAAAAAAAGAAAAAAGAAAAATGCTCACCCTCACTTATTTTTCTAAAAACGGTGTAGTTTCAAGGAAAAAGAGGTGAATGAATAGAAAAAAGAAAAGAAAAGAAGCAGAATATCCCTCACCATCACCTATGTTACAACCAAAACGAAATGTCCAACACCATGACATTAAACATAAAAACACACTAAAACAAAAACCATAAAACCAAACACGAAACAAGAAAATTAACCCAAGTTTAGATGCTTATTACGAAACCAACCGCTCAAATCAAGGAATAGTGAATACAGGAATAATTGGCGCAAAGGGACCCATGTGACAAAATCCGAAACTTAAAAAATAACACCTTGAGACCCGAAAAGAATTTTTAACCTTAAAATTGCAAAAATAGCGCCTTCAATTTGTTTTTCCTTAGTCTGTATATAACATTATATCCCTTTTCTAACCTACAATGGCAAAAGTTTTGACCCAGCCTAAAAAGAAAATGCTAACACCCTCAAGTCCCTTTTTTGGTAAGCAACAAGCAGTTAATTAAGATAGTAAGCAACATTAAATTTGAAAGGGTAAAACACAAGTTCAAATTCTAAAAAAGACGAAAAGATTTTTAGAAAAAATTAGATTATTTGTATGAGGATGAAAAAAAAAATGCGTTTTAAATTTTAAAATTCGTTAAACACTGCGCATATATATTATCATTGCAACATATTCAATTAAAACAAAATTTACTTTTAATTATTCTAAAGTTATTCACTTTTTATATGTTACTAACTAAATTAATTTTAGTAATTTTAAAAAAAATTGTAATATAATCAGCATACATAGTTCATATATTCAAAGTAATCGAGCAATCCCACGAGGGACTTGGTTTCAATACTAGGCATTGTGCTTAGCTCTCACAACTCATCACATATGGATTGTTAGATGCAATTTGGACACTCCATATTTTTGAATTTTTAAAAGTCTATATTTTTAATAAAAATTTATTTTAATAAGTATAAAATTTAAAATAAAGATAATATCTTAACTATTATTCTTTTAAAAAATTGAATTTTTATTTAAAAAATCATTCTTATTTAAAAAAAAAATCAAATTTGGACCATCCAAAATCAAATCTAAATGACTCAAATATGATGAGTTAGAAGAGCTAAGCACAGTGCTTGGCACTAAAACCATGTTCCCTAGCTAGGAATCTAGGTTTGATCTTTTAATCAGGATGCATAGCTTGTGATCTAGAACATTGCAATAATTTCAAGTATATCTAATCAAACCCTAAATATTAAAAGTAAAAACAAATTCAAGAGCCAAATGTTGAAAATTACAAGACAATAATGACTAAATATTTAAATATTCACCCGAAAATGACATAAAACGAAAATTAATCCATTAAATATATTAACCCTTAAGACAGGTTAATTAAACATGATCTTTTTTTGGGGTCATGTTTAACTTGATGAAACTGAATAAATATAATATATTAAATTCAAGTAAGATAATTAAGAATACAAATTAAGAACAAATCTCTATTCTCTTGGCTGTAGTGAGAACGGCTGACTTGGGGACGGTATTTGTAGCCAAGATGATCAAGAACGTTGAAATATTTTATTCATTTTAGTTCAAATATATTATTATAATTTTTTAATTGAGAAAATGCCAAAACGATTTATATATAGTGGACAAGAGATTAAAAATAAGGGAAAATTGTACCTAGGTCTCGAGTAAAGAAAAATACGATAAAATGGCCCCTTTAAATCTTAAAATTGCGGTGAAGTCCCGTGAAACTCTTTTGTAATACTTTCCATATGTGAGAAGACACAAATGCCCCCATGTGTCTATGTTGACAAGTCCATGACCTTGTTTTGACAAATTCATAAACATGTTTTGACAAGTCTACAAGACTATCTGACAAGTCCATGTGCATGTATTGACAAATTTATGTGCATGTGTTAATAAGTCCATAAGCACGTGTTTGACAAGTTCCTGTGTCTGTATTAACAAATCCTTAAGCTTCCATGGGGTATTTTTGCCTTTTCACATTTGGAAAATATTAGAAAAAAGTCTCATAGAACATCACTGCAATTTTAAGATTTTAAGAGATCATTTTGTCATTTTTTCCTCATTCAGGATCTATGTGTAATTATCATTTGAAAACAATTGGCATATTGTCTATTGTGATATGATGATGACCATTCGAATTTTAATTTATTCATCAAGACCATGATCGTGCTACTTTAACATACATGTGTATAAAATGTAAAACGTCATTATACACATCCAAACAAAAATATAATATTAGCACTAATAAACAATATATATATATATATATATATATATATATAAAATATTAATTTTTGAGGAAATTTATGGTTAAATCCTAATCAAAGGATTCATTTACAAATAAATCTGGCGAATATGTGAAAAACTTGTATGTGCCTTGGGACTTGAATGTAATCAATTTTCTCCATGAAATTATACAAATACTCAAGGTCCAATACCCGATGGGGTTGATTGTTCTGGAAAAAGTCATTACAATATTAATATTTCAATATTACATACCAATCGTCTATTTATAATTGAAGGATGAGACAAGGAGTTAGTTAGAAATATTTTGAATAACCAATTTGGAGATTTTGATGAGATTGAAATTATTAAAAAAAAAAAAAACACGTAGCTGTCTTAATGATCAACAATAAATTAGAGTGCTAATTAGAATAACATGTTTAAAACTTGTAACAATAAATTATCACTATTAAATGTCATTTTTCACAGAAGAATTCGTAGCTGTAATTTTCTTTGTGACGAGTCTGTAGTTATTTCTGAAAGAGACTCTTAAGGAAATATCAAAAAAGTAAAGAATTCATTGAAAGAGACTTGTATTAATTAGTACCAAAAGATTTTATAAATATTACTCTCTCCGTCTTTTTTTAAGCAATTTTCTCTCTGTTTGGGACTAATCCTTTTTATAAGTAACTTCCCTTTATGTTTGAAAAATATAAGTTTCTTTTTCTTATTTTACTCTTATTAATTACATATATTTATAATTAATTATCACACACACCAAGGGTTATATATATATTCAGGAGGTGAATGAAGTCCACAGTGTTCAAAAAAAAAAAATCAACAAAAGCATCGGGAAACGTATTTTAGTAAACAAATGACTGTCGGTAAACCAGTTTTCATTGCTTGGAAAACCAAACGATATGATGGACGCTTCACCTTCTTCACATTCTACCTCATCTCGTAAAGACAAAAGCAAACAGATTGGTGAAAGAGAGTTGGCATAGATGGTAAGGGATTTGTTCAAGTCTCAAAGGGATGTGTGTTCAATCCCCATCGTTGTCCGTCGGCGGACTCCTTTGGTAAAATCTCGTAAGTCCCCATTAAGTCTTTCAAAAAGAAATTCTCGCCGTCCGTCTTGCCGCAAAGCAGTGGATCACGCTAAACCCTCCTAAACTTTTTTATACCAAAAAAAAAAAAAAAAAAAAAAAAAAAAAAAAAAAAAGCAAACAGATTGATAGAATAATTGATTACATACAAAAACAACACCAGACTAATAATGGGTCAGGAGAAAATAAAAAATAGAGTAACGTGTCAAAACAAAAAACTTATGAAGAGATGGAGCACTTTCATATGGTTCTTTTTCAACATCAACGCATAAGGCTTGATTTTAATTTAGTCGACTGAAGGCATGCTTTTTATGGCATCACCTGTGCAAAAATGGACCACGTTTTCTACTGTAATTGTTCTCCATAGATAGTTCTTGAATGCCTTCGGACAGTCGGACTCTATGCAAGTGATATCAATATTGAGGTCTATATCGATACCCATGCATGGCATTTCACCGTTGCCTTATATTTTATCCTTTTTATAAAACATTTGCTTGTTTCCAAAAATATTAAATATTTTTTTCATGTTTGCTTATAATTAATAAGTGAGAGTAATAATTAATATGATATTATAATTTAGTATAATTAGTAGAAGTAATATTGGAAATTACTTAAATTTTAAGATAAAATTTAATGATTTTAACTGTTTTTATTTGTTTATGATAATTATTAGTTAATGTCTTATAATAAGAACATAGTCAGTAGAATATAGAGGGAAAAGAGATAAACTATTTAATTTTTTTTTAGACTCATGAGAGGATGAAGGTAAGGAAGAACTTTAATGAGGATGAATGTTTTTTTATTTCCTAGATGCAAATACTGGACGAAGTTTGACTTGGATGAAAGTAATTTTATTTGACTCTCAGTCCCAAAATTAAAATTTATTTGCAAACGCACATCGTGGAAAATTGTGGAGTTTTTACATTATTAAAAAAAAGGGTCGCGTTAAAAAGGAGGAAATTTCTCCACTAACTTATCATCTAATAATTTATTATTACTCATTCTCTCTCATAATTTTTATTTATTCTCTATCATATACTGTTTTCATAAATAAGGGCATGTATAGAAAAGGCATTATATTTTTTATACATTTATTATTTTTAACTACCAGTTTGTTTTGTGCAATAAAAAAAAAAATTGCTTATAAAAATTATCAGATGGAGTATACTTTTATTAGCTCTTCGGCCAAGATCGAATTGAAAAATATAATACAATTGCAGAATGATGAAAGGCATCGCTGAAAGTCTAATAAGTTCAACCTCAACAAAGTATAATTTTTAATTTATGACTGGTGAAATTAATAAAACTACATAGATATCCACGATCAAGATATCTAACCAAACACAATTTTAATAATTCCATGACATATTTGTCTTTCCAATTATTCGAATCTTGTGGTTTGCCAGAAATAAAAAAAAGTCATACATGTATAAGAATATATCCACAAAAAATAATGAGAATAGCTCAAGCTAAAAAGGACCGGGCCAAGGTTAAATTATAAAAAATAATATAATTGCATGATGATGAAAGGCATTGCTAAAAGTCTAAGTTCCACCTCAACAAAATATAACTTTTATGACACGTGAAATTAATAAAACCACATAGATATACACGATTAAGACATCTAACCAAACATAATCTTAGTAATTTCATGACATATTTGTCTTTCCAATTACTCAAATCTTTTGTGGTTTGTCAGAAATCAAATATGTCATACAAATATAAGAAGATATCCTCAAAAAGTAATCGGAATGGCTCAAGCTCGAGCAAGTGCAATTATCTCTCAGATCTTATCTCAACAATGTCCCGATATATATATAGCTGGAGAATGAGAAACACCGTTATCAATGGCGTTCCTTTCTTCAATAGGATGTTATTTTCAGAATTAACTCAGGGAGAGGCCAGAGAAGCATGTCAATGACGGTATTTTTTGGTAATAATCATTTCCGTGAATGGTTACTTATCCCTCAAACTAAACTCAGAGTCCTTCAATTGCAGTTGTTGGCACTCAGGGATGCTATTGACTTTCTTACTCAGACAACAACTCATTGACTACCCTAGTACATTTCCTATACACTATATAAACAGGTTAAGAAATCCCATATAAAAGTCATTACTAAAACAAGTAATGTTTTTTTGGAATCTATCTTACCTTCTACAAGATGTCTGTATACTACTACCTCTAGTCCTAATTATAAGACCTAGTTGAATTTTTTTTGGAGAAATTAAGGAAGCTAAATAAAATACTTAATCATCTCATATGTTGTGTATCCTTAGATTATATATTAGTTTATTAGTCAAACTAATTAGTTTGAAAAAAAAAATAAAAAAAAATACTCTAAAGTAATTTAATTAGCTTCCTAAATCTCTCCAAAAAAAGTTAACTAGGTCTTATAATTAGGACCGGGAGTATTAATATACTTTGTAATTTCTGTTTTTTCAGTTTAAATGTAATTACATTTCATTTTTTTTGGGGGGGTGGGGGAACATAATCTCTAAATCATTTTCAAATATCAAACCGTACACTTTTTTCAGTTGTGATTGATTGCTTATCGGTGGAGGTTGAATTTGCAAATCTTGGCTTTACTGGCTTGAAAAATTATTAGATACATTTAGATTTTGAACGCCATCTCATTGATTATCTTAACCTCATAAAAATAACAAATCACATTTGACGAGTCTCACAATTCTCTTTATTTTCCAAATTCTCCCTCCCTCCCTCCTTCCCTCATTTCTCACTAATCTCTATATCTCTATGCTATCACGTGAATAATCTGACTTCCTTCTGGAACACGCATGGGCATATAAGGCCGAAAGTTATTATTTTAAATTTTAACTATTTTTTCTCTTTTTTTCTTCCAAAGAAATATAATTAGTAAATTACAACAATTAATGTTCTAATTTATGAAATAAATGTTGTTAACATTAATATCCAAACAACACAATCATCCAACAAATAAACACATTCCCTAATTCGTAATTAAAAACAAACTATTGTCCACAAATAACTCACATAAAACATAAGAAACATACCTAGGTTTTAAATTTAAACTATTATACAATATTTCTTTGGTGAAAATTAACCCTATGACTTGTGATGAGAATGTTGCCAATATAAGGAGCAAACTGACTTTCATTTTCATTGAATATTCGAATGTAGGGACATTTCTTCCAATTCCTAATTAAATTATTTTAAAAAAAAAAAATAGGGTCGGCCGAGTCCCTACAAGGCCAATTTCATTTAACTTCTATAATTTTCAAGTCGGCCCTTGAAGAGTCCGGGCTTAAACGGGCCAGTCCGATGGGCTCGACTCGATTTCCCAGCTCTAGTCTGACTACGAGTTGACTCTGAAGCCCCTCTTCTTCGTCGCTTCCCTTCCTCTCTTTTGCTCAACCACATTCAAACTCCAACAAAGTTGAACTATCAAAGCCCCTAAGAAACCATTGTTCCCTTCCTCTTCTTCGCTCAACCACCTTCGAGACCACAAGTCATCGTTCATCTTCTTCTTCTTCATAGATTTCTCTCTCACGATTTTCACTCCTCTGTCAAGACCTGATTGCGTATAGATAGAGCTGGGAATCAGGGCCAACCCTCCAGGGCTGAGGTAAGAAAAACATTTGTTTTTCAAAACCCGGTCAGAGAGCACCAGGGTCAGGACCCGAAAGTTACTATTCCAAATTTTAACTATTTTTCCTCCGTTTTTTTTCAAAGAAATATAATTAGTAAATTACAACAATTAAAGTTCTAATTTATCAAATATATGTTGTCAACATTAATATCAAAACAATATGAATCATCCAACAAATAAGCACAGTCACTAATTCATAATCAAAAGTAAACTATGTTCACAAATAACTCACATAAAACATAAGAAGTATACCACTAAGTGACATTAGTACGATGACTATTATTGTCGTCATCCTCGCCACTATCATCAATTTCAACGACATTTGATTGTGTTTTGCTTTGAGTGGGCTCTAGTTCATGAGTAAGAATATCATGAATTTCTTCTCCTGCATCATGAACACATCCATAATCTTTATTTGCCACAAATAATAAATCAAATAATAAAATTAAAATATAATTATTGCGTATTTGTGTATTTGTACTTAAATGAATAAATAACTCTATAACAAATACAAAATACATATAAATTAGTAAATTTTCATCATATGTGAATCCATGCATCCAAAATAATAATAATAACAATAATAAATTAAAAGGGCCAGGCCGCCCTTTTAAGCTCAAGCCCAACCCTCTGCTTTATTTCATTAAATTCCTCTAATTTTTAAGTCGGCCCTTGAAGGGCCAGTGAAAAGACCTTTCCTCACAAATCATTAATTAACTATAATGATTTCACAAAACCGGAATAATAAGTGATTAAGGTAAACCCCTTTCCTTACATAAAACTGGCACATCGGAGTCCAGGGCACAAATTTCGCCCACAAACTCACCACAGAAAATTCTTAACTCTGAGCGCAATTATCGAACAGAAGAATACACAGCCCACAAGTTAAAACAACACCAAATTCATAACAAAGGGTCTACACCAATACATTTCCATACAAGTTTTGATTGTGGATCCACCAATATATATTGGTATATAAAATAAAAACTTTTGGTTCAACAGTAAATAGACTAACATCCCAAAACAGCTAAAATAGTATTTCCAGAACACGTGGGCCCTAAAATGGCAATATATAAACTCATACAACACCAATACCAAAAGAGGCTTACAAAGTCTACAACTATTATGCCTCCAGTTGCTTCCCTTGACTTTTTGTAAAACTAGAGGTTTCGCTTGAAAAATATTGATAATGACGGGGTGAGACATAAAGTCCCAGTAACCAAAATTAATTTATCACATATGCAGGAAATGATTGCAAGTCAGAGAAGCAGGCCGGTTTGCTAACATAATTATAATATCAACAATAATTCAATAATACAGAATAGTTAACAATAATTAGAACCATCCTCACTCATCCATCCTGCTCCTCCTTATATCGTCTGGACGTGGTACAGCCTATCAGTGCTAGTATATCTGGCCAAGGTTAGCTAGTCATCTCAAGAATATTGTCCCCTCCCATGTCACCACCAATATACCGTAACAGGGAGGTGTCTTCACAAAACACTCAGCTCAAATTCCGGGCCAGGAATGAGAGAGCCGATGGGTACAATTTCACCCTAAATCTCTTCCACACAACCCAACATATTCCATAACAGATAAACAATACGGTACTGCAATTTCCCAAAAACATCGTATAATATATTATTTCACATACAACATCTCATAACAAACATCATAACAGCAATACCTAACCAAATTTATTGTTCCATATACAACAACCCACAACAAACATCGTAACAATCACCACAATAATAATCTCAATAACAATATTCACTCATATATATATATACACACAGAATAGAAAATACTCTGCTTCACTGAAATAACTTTATATTCAGAAATACGCTTAATTCTTCAAAACACATGTCAGTAGTATATACAAAAGTAAGGTTTAGAAAACACCTTACAGTCCAAAACGAGCATATAAAATAAATTAACCCCGGTTACCTCAACTCCAACCTAAACGTTATCTTGACGAGTAAAAACACGAGCAATCATCGGTGATAAATAAGCTCTACATTATCACAATTATGATTTCATATAACTCAAATTACACAAACTCAAATAAATATATATTATCATAATAAAAACTAAAAATGACAGTTTAATTCTTCAAATTCCAAAACTAACCGATTAAAATCTCTGTAATTCCTCTATTAACCCAAAACAATATTTATAAAACTTTTAATCGGTAAAAATATTCGGTAGGATATAAATCCTGAATTTCTTGAGTAGAAAAATTAATTTAAATTCCTACAACAATCAATCAAAAATTATGTACCGATTAAAATTAGTTATTAATCATTCTATACATATATACAGTCTTCTATTATAAAAACTTAAAAAAAATTCTAAATCAGAACCTTAAAATTTTCACTAACCAACATAATATTATATTCATTGGAAAGAGAAAAATATATAGAACAACTTTCATAAAGAAAGTTTAATGAAAAGAAGTTAATTTAACTATTAAAATAAACTTATAAAATAAATAACATACGAAACTTAAAACTGCTTCTTTTCTCGTCCTCGTTCTCGTCCGTCTCTTCCTTTCAATTTTTCGGTCCACACTGTCACACACAGCGCACACACATATATATATATATAGATGAAGAATAGTGGGTGAGTCACCCCTTATTAATTGCAAATGGCGGTGATGTATTTGTTTTTTTGTTTAACTCTTCCTTCCACACCGCCAGTGGTGGAACCAGAAATAAATTTTAAATTTCTAAGCCAAAAAATAAACATATCAACTTCTCTTTTAATTTTTATTATAAGATACCAACTAACAAGATATTTTGGTTCTTTTTATAAAACACTTGTTTGTTTCCAAATATCTTTAAATATTTTTTTTCATGTATACCCATAATTAAAAAGGTAGTGAGTGAGAGTAATAATTAATAAAAATTAATTATTACTATTTTTTTAGGAAAAAAAGAAGTAATAATTAATATGATATTAAAGTTTTAATAGGGATAATATTGAAAATTACTTAAATTTTAGGACAAATTTAATTACTTTAACTGTTTTTATTGATTTGTGAAATTGTTAGTTGTTATTCCTTAAATAAAGACCAGAGAGAGTATTTACTAAATACTATCAAATAACCTGAAAAATACAAACAAAATAATAACAGATAATTATAAATTAAAACAATATATAAGATAATACTAATCTTTTTGGTATCTCAAACAAGAATTTTACTTTCCTTTCACAAAATTTAAATGAGTAATGAAACAAACATTATCCTTACGAGAGAAGATAAAAAATTAGTTGGGGCCAAATTTATGGTCAAATAAAATATCATATAATAAATACATATATATTCTAACAAATTTTATAAGATCAGTCGGGGCCAGCTGAGGCCTGGGGCCAAGGCCCATAAAGCGTTCCGCCACTGCACACCGCCATGCATACATATATATACCTTTTTTTTTCTCCTTCTCATTTCTTCCACCAGCCACGTACTATCTCTTCTTCTCTCTTTTTTTTTTTGAAAATGGAGAAAATGACAAAATAAGCCCCAACTTTATTATTATTATTATATAATTTTTTTCATATTTTTTTCTTTTTCACTCACAATTACAATTTAATTACCATAATCCTATATAATATTTCTTAATTACAATTAAATCCTAAAAAAATAAAATTAGGATGTTACTGACCCCGCTTAAAAGGGCCGGCCGATTCCCGCTCTACATATAGATATCTCTTCTCTGTTTTCTATTGTATTAAGGGCAATTTGATCTTTTAGTCACAATTGGAAATCCAAAGTTCTTCCTCCAATTCTAATATAGGATTTGATAAATTGACAGCACTAATTTATCTTTTCCTAATTTTGTTAATATTTTTTTGAGATTTTCCCTAGCTGAGGATCTTGAACCTTGAATTGATTGCAATAAATTAAAGTGATATTTTAACTCTGTAACAGAATTTTGTAATCAAAATTTGGATAACAATTGTTTTTTTACGTGTTAATTCAAAATTTACTGATTTTATTAATTTATAATATTTTTTGAATTTGATGTTGTTTTGTAACTCTCTAACTTCATAAAAAAAAATTATGTTAAATATGATAAATTATAAATATTGATATTCTTAATTTCAATGACTTATATTTTAAATTAAATTGTTACACATTTTTTTGTATTTTTATTATTTAATCATATATTTTTAAATGATATAAAAAAAATAAAAAATATTTAAAACATTAATAGGTGAAAAATGATATTCATCTATTTAATGATAAAAATTTATTGCCGGCCATACACCTTTACCTTCTAGGTGATCAAATCTCTTTAATATTTTTTATAACAAAAAATGGCATTGATGTGGCAATGGAAAAATCACAAGCTAGCGTGTGGAACTGTGGATTAAGATTTCTACATGCACTCTCTTCTAAGTTTCTCAGAAACATTGGAAAGAGTGGCGGAGGGAGATTGACTGGTGGTAAGATGGAATAGCAGGAAAGAGAATCAAGATAAATTTGAGGGAGGAAATGGGAGGGGAGGGGAGAAAAATCCTAAAAAATGAAAAAAAATCCCACAAAATTGGAGGGAGAGGAAAACTTGTTGTTAATTAACAACTAAATCAGCCCCATTAACAATAACTTTCTAACTTTTTAAAACTTTTTTTTCCCTCCTCTCCTTTTTTTCTCTCCCTTTTTTCCTTTTTACTCCCCCTCCTCCTTTCCCTAAAAAGATAAGGAATTTGTTTAAGAAAAGGAAAGATTATATGATGTAGACGATTTGAAATTTTTTAATTTAATTTTCTTACTATATGATGTAGACGACGTTATTGAAAATTTTTGGTTAGTCATGTCTGTAGTTCCCACGTATGTGGGTTTACAAAAGTATATATTTTTCTATATATTTCATTAAGTTGATTGTTGATGGATTTCTCATATTCGTATGTGTGTTGTTAGTGTTGATTAATAGTAATACATCCTCGATATGTTTATCAACGTCGTATTTTTTTTTTTGTTTTTTTGTTTTGTGTGTAGTGCATCCTTGGGGGAGTAAGTGCTTGCTATAAGCTTTAAAACGCAAGCAACCCTTAAAAGGATGTGGAAATATGGCTCTTCCTCATATAGGACCCAGCTGTGGGAAATATGACGTTTATTATTATTAAGGCACGCCTCCAGACTCAAAGAGCGCTTACAGAAGTACTAACATATCACCCATCAATGAAACCCTTACATCATCCAGGGGTATAGAACTTTCTCCCTTTTAAACATCTTAGTTAACTGTATCACTCTTTATTATTGAATGCATGGTAGTTGAACAATTCAATTTTATATGTTCAACACATTCTTTATGGGGTATATCAGACTTCATTTCTCACAAAATGACAAATTTTCACATCTACACTTTTAACCATTACAATATATGAGTATAAGCTGAAGCAACTAATATTAGAAGTTTCATGATCCGTGGTTTGCCTCAAATAAGGAAAAGCCGAACTGCTCTTATTTATTTTATTAAAACATTACACGACTCGAATACATCCCTGGCTGCTCTTATGATTGGACAAAACACAATAGTAGTTGAAAACACAGATGACAGCACACACAGGATTATAACTTCCCACACAGTTTCTTCAGATAGAGATACTATTTGGAATTCCTCTGCAGGTGAGTCCTTCCTCACTTGTAGGATACAGAAGAGTGTAATGCATGTTGACTGGCCCAATCCTGTTTCTTAGAGTCTCTGTGTTGTTCCTTTCTATCAGTTTTTTCTCAATCTCTTCCAACTTCTTCCCGAACTTCTTGAAGGCTTCCAATGGCTTCACATCAGAAGTCCAGTTAGGATTGTCCCTTGTCCCAAGATAGACCTCATCAGAAGCGTGCCTTGATAAGATTTCTATAACTGAAAGGTCAACAAGGGTCTGCAACTTTGGTGTTATTGTCTTCAACAAAGCTTTCTCTGGGTTCTTCTTTAGTTCTTCATATTCTGGAGTTCCTTCAACGGGAAGCAACCTCCTGCTAAGAGTTGGACGGTTTACAATATAACCTCCATAAGGATATTGCCCGAAATTGACAGCAGCATGGAGGGCTGAAGAAGTCCATATGATGATACTGCATGCTTCAATAAGCTCAGCACGAGTTTTCATTTTAAACCACCAAGGCTGATCTTTTAAATCTCCGTGACCAATTTCTACGGTTTCTTTCCACCAAGCTTGTAGTTCAGCGTCTTGTTGAAGATCTTCATTGCTGTCATAGTAGCAGTGAACATAGTCATGAACCCATGTATTAATAGCAGCCCATATCTCAAGTCCATCCACAGCAAAAGGGTAGTCCTCTATCACCAGGCGAAGCCCATAAGGAGATTCTGAATCCGCCACAGCCATTCCTCTGAATTAAGTAAATCAAAGGTTAATATGTTATAATACAAATAATAGGGTTCATACCTTCATATTTTTGCTTTCATCTTTAGTTCATTACACAGACCCGCTAAATCCCCTCCCCTTATTAAAAAAGTTTTTCAATATCCAAAAATAGTTGTTTAGAAAGTGTGAAACCTATTTTTGTGGTTTATATATGTACTTGAATATTACCTTTTGATAAGATCTTTGGGTAGGGCTTGATCAGGGAAAACCCAGTTCTTGTAAACCTTGGAAGACATCTCTATCGAGTATTGTCCAGGCAAGAATGACAACTCTATAATTCCATCTGCATTGATCAAGGCTTGTCGAGCAAGGGCATTTATATTCATCGTGTCACGGAAATGAGGATAGAGAAGTTTATGAATAGGATGAAGAACACTGAGCTGCCTGTTAGCTGCTATGATAAATGGCTCAATGACTGCATGAGTTTGTAGCCTGCAAAACATAAAAAACATATTAATAACAGAGCCCATTTTGAGAACATATAATTAATTAAAGTATCTATATTGATCTCATGGATGGAGCATATACCAGTGACTAACAAGTTGATGATAGCCAGAATCATTTACAGTCACATAAGCTTTGGCTAATAGCCAAATGGTACCCTCAACCCCTTGATCTGCAGGCAAGACGACCCTACTTATAAAGCCGTATTCATCACCATCAGGATGGGGTAAACTTAATTCAATAGCCAATGGCTTCAAAGTCCCATCCTCCTTCAAGAAAAGAATCGTCCTAGTGGCATAAGCTTTTTTTGGAGTTTCATTTATCTTTCTCAGATATGGCATGAATGCATCATGGTGATCTAATATGAACAATCTCCTGCCTTGGAGTGCCTGTTCATCAAACAGAATATGATTGAATGGGTGTGCTTTGAGTTGAGGAAATAGATAATAAAAGATATGCCATCTGGTCTACGGTTCCAATACTACTTCATTGGACACAATTATTGTGAATCTCAAAATTATATCATTACCTCATTCACTGTCACTCCACCCATATTTTGCTCCAGCTGCTCTTTGGTTATCTTGCTCGTTTGATCACCGTATACCCTAATATCCAGGGTGCTCTTTGGGGGAAACTCCTGTAATTAATTCAAGAAAAATCTGTCAACATCAACCATATAAAGTTTGAACACATAAGTAATTTGAGAACACATTTTCCACTTACTTGGAGAGCCCGGATTACACCTGGATTCACACCAGCCAATGTTTCTCTTGCAAATTCTTCATCAGTCATCCATCCAGACTTGTTTTCTGCTCCAAATTAGTAAAGCGTCAATAACAAATGCTCAAGTTTTCCACATTCGTTACAAGTTAAATCATATGCCCTGGCTGCAACCTTTAAATTATTAATCAACTTTAAAGTTCCGAAAAGAAAAGCAATGTACCTTTAATAACTTTAGGCTTAGGAAATCTGAGAGCTTGTTCACCATCAGTTCGAAAGAGTTCCTTGAGCATAGGTATAGGCATTCTTTGGCTGATATTCTTAAGTACATCCTGAGGCAGTTGAAATCCACCTTCATAGAGTTCGCGGACTTCATCAAAGCTGTTGAACTCATTGGACAAGAAATTGAATGCCGACTCTAACAATGGCCTCAAATCTTGAGAAATAGATTTCAAAAAATAGGTCAGAAAGTCCGAAAACTTAAGGTGACCAAATCGTTCATCCCTTGGAACATAGATATCGAAGTTCTGAACTGCAGGAAGAAGCCTACTCTCAGTGTTAGGATCTGCACACAAAAAACAAAATAATCCACATAACATCAATAAAGAATCTGCGTAGTTTAATTAATTAAGAAGATAAGTTTGAATCCCTAAACCCAACCTGATTTAGAGGGTGGCCTGCTAGTTCTTCCTCTACGAGGGTAAGGATATTCGGAAGATCCTCCAATAGTAGGACGGACAAGGCTCTTATTGAAATCTGGCCAGCCCAAATCATTGTAGGTGGCATAATCATAGACTCTATCGTGCTCCTGGAGCTCTGCAAATCCATCCCTCTTAAAGTAATAAGCTCTTGTTCTCTGTATTTGGCCAAAGCTGGAGGTGTTTTGCTCGGAACATACGTCTGCAAATGCAATATATATATTCCATACATTAATTAATAGCAGTTTCGATGTCGAATTGAAAGAACAAATACATAGAAAACTTCGAAGGGAATTTAACCTAAAATTTACCGACCTTGTTGGCGAAGAAGATGCGATCACTCCTATATCTGTTGGCAGGGTAGATCCAGGAGTTGCAAACAAAATGGACGGATCCATGATTCGGGATATCGTCAAGCGTCAAGCTCACGAGATAGAATTCGGCGAGAAGATTGTTTCTGATGATGAAGGCTCCAGGAACTCCAAAGTCGTGAGTGTAGTCGAATTGAACACTGAAGGCGCTCTGCCCTTCCAAAAGTGTTGGCAATGTGGGCACAAACCCTTCCAGTGACGCAGCCTTTCCCAGTTTTCCCAACCCATTTCCTACATAATTTTACAATTTACCAAATATCATATGAAATCAGTAAAATCATATTTTACTCAAGGAATTATTTCTTACAAAAAAAAAAATACTAGTATATTCTTTTTTCTTTTCCTTAGAAAGGCCACAACAAGAATTATAAGGGTAAATAATTATAATATTTGTTTGTTTGCATTCGTGAAAAATACTTTTGTATTTGATGTGTCAAAATTGAAAACTGAGTTATTTTTTTCTATTAGTATATTAAAATATCTCTTATTTTATACAAAATCTATAATAATAATAAAATAAAATAAAAAACATTTGAGAGGTTGGGGAAAATTAAAGGACCACAAACACCCAAAATCTATATGTTGGCAGGGTCCATACTTCAATCAGTCGCGTGGACACCTTTAATTATTGTTATACTGGTCTATAATCACAATCCATTTAAAAATATATATAAAAAATATTTTTTAATATTTATCAATTTTTTTTATTTATTTTTATAAACATTCCCTTAAATAAAAGAGGAAGATAGAGAGTGAGAATTTTTATTTTTATTTTTTAAAAAAGATTATTATGCAGGGTTTACCAGGAATAGACTTATATTAATGATGATACTACCTCCGGTCCTAATTACCACCTAATTATTTATAGACATAAATGCTTTTGGACCAAAACACACATACTGAGGAGAGGTAGTTGATTTAATAATTATATAAAATTTTAACTTTACCCTTTTGTGAATAATTATATCTTTATTGGTATAATTAATATGGGCGAAAATTGTTTCTCATCTCTTTCCTCAAAGAGGACTTATAAATAAATTTTTTAATCATTTAAATAAGACCCATGTTATAAGATATAGTTCAAATTATATATTAAATTTCTTAATTTTTATATATTAGTTCATTAATCAAATTAATTACTTTGAAAAAAAATAATCTAAAGTAATTTAATTAACTTCCTTAATTTCTCCAAAAATATCAACTATATCTTATAATTAGGACCGAAGGAGTATAATCTTTTAATTCAAACAGCTTCTTTAGATATGGTGGTCTCTTCAAATACTACTCGCAAACATAATACGTTGCATTTGAAGAATGAAAATCATAGAACATTGAAGTATGAAAACCGAGATCCGTTGGCAAGCAAGCTCCAATTTTGAATGGGAAAACATTTTTCAGGTCTTGAAAAATGTTAAAAAAATTCTGATATTAAAAAAAGTTCTAAAGAGTTATCAAAATCAATAGATAGAGTTATTAATTATCTACTAAAAGAATTGTCAATAGTACTTTATTGACATCAGAATCTATAGGATTTTTCTTGATATTTTTTGTCCCTTAATGAATTTTCCCTTCTTAAAAAGATTAGTTGAAAGTGAAAGCTGATTCCGAGAGATGTTTAGTAAAACTGAGAGCATTCTCCTTTAATTTTTAACGTCAAAGTAGTTCTGAGTATAGTTCATTATTGTTCTGGAATTACAAATTTAATTGTCACTAATGATGAAATAAATATATATAATTAAGTAAAAGAGGTAATTAAGGTACCAGGATCAGCGTTTTGGGCACTGATGAGCTGAAGGGAAACAGCGCCGCCCAAGAACTGGCGGAGGCCGTCCAAGACGGAGCCGGCAAGGCCGAGGCCGAGGTTGATGCCGGCGTTGAGGTTGAGATTGTTGAAGTCAAGAACCTTCTTGGTCATGAGCACCACCGTGCCTTTGATCTTGCCCTGCTTATGGCCGCCCAGAATATCTGGCACCAAGTTGGTCAGCCCTGAGTTAAACATCTTGATTTTATAATTTCCTGATCTCTCTCTTTCACTTACTCCTCACACTAAGAACAAGCCAATGCATAAGCTTCTCAACTCTGAGTTGTGGTGGTTTTGCAGATGAGGCAATGGTGGCTATTTATAGCGACCAAGACGATGACGATGACACTGCATTGATAGGTGTGGTTTTCTTACCACTCCTCCTCCACGTGTAAAACGTGTAAGGCTTCAGTTTCATACTGGAGTACCACTCTGATCTTATTTATAAGTCTATTTTGATCAAAAAATTTGGTCCTATTTATAAGTCTAGTTTCAAGTAATAAATGAGATTGTAACAATTTTACCCATATTAATTGCACTTATGAAGATGGGGAGAGAAGAAACAGTTGAAAAATACTCAATCATAAATTAGGACAAAGTTGAAAATTTACCCCATAATTATTGTATCAACTAATTTTCCTTGGTATGTGAGATTTGGTCAAAGCAAACTTATAAATTTACAGGATCCAATTTCCTTACCCATTTCGAGGAGAAACTTTTATCGTCTAAATGGTTCAGATTTACTTTTTTTTTAAAAATAATTATTATTATAATAGATAGAAAATTTAAAATAAACATAATCTCTTAATTAACATATTTTTTAAAAATAATTTTTTCACTTAAAAATTAATTATTAAAAAAAAAATAAATCTGGATGACCCCAGATAAAAAAGGCTTAGTAAGGAATTTGGTCCGACTTTACAAAGAGCTACACGGTGTAGGTACATTGTATTAATTTATATTATCAAGTTAAATTACACTTTTGAACTTTTAATTGTCTACTCCAACCATCCACAATTATAAGTCACTTTTGAAAAAATATTTATATTTATAATATAAGTTATTTTGAGATTAATTAATATTTATTTTTAAATTTTTTCCATATAATTAATACTTAAATGTGATTTTTTTTGTATGTTATCTTTCGTTTGAAACCTAATTTAATTTAGGTAAAGTTGAAAAAAAAATCGATTCAAAATATACTTGATAAGTTAATTACCATTTCTTACTTCTGATAGATTAATTGAATTGTTCTATATTATGGATCGGAGAGAGTACAAATAAACCCCAATTTAATATCCAACTTATCTAGGGCCCATTTGAATTAAAGAAAAAGTTGGAAAGGAACATAATGGAAAATATTTTGCCACAAAGGTGTTTGATTTACACTGAAAAAAAAATAGGTTGATAGAAAAAAAAAATTTATTTGGTTTGAAGAATACATGGAGTAAAAATATTATTTAAATATTCATGGATCCCACTTACCTTTTTATATGACATTCAAAATCATATCAAAGGGCTTTCATGTCTTTAGGCCTTTTTGCTCCTCACTTAAAAATTGGTTCCTATCCTTTTTTTTGGAAACCTATTTTCAATCATATGGCTGAAAATTGGTGGATATACGAAAATATTTTCAAACAGAAATGATGAATCAAACGGTTGCCACCAGTAAGAAAATCTAATTTTCTCTTTTCCTCCTCTTATTTTTTATGAACCAAACTGGCCCTAAACTTTTTTGTTGCCAAGAGGTGTGATTAATCCAAATCAGAGAGCAGTATAACAAAGTTTAACTCATAATGGAGACCATCAATTAGATACTTTTGGTTTTATTTTTAAAAAAAAAACAGTCAACTATATGCCCCCTTATATTATACTACCTCGAAATTAACTAATTATTCATCAAAGTTTGATTTATAAAATTACCATAATTAAATAATTAAATGAGGATATATAATTTGAACACGTTAGACAAAAATTCGTTTATTGACATCAAGTTTTAAAGGGGTTGATTCAAGACTTACTCAAACTATTACTCAACTAGAAAATACTCATAAGAGCTTTGGTTTTATCTAACTGAGATGGAGATAACCTCATATCTTTAATATAATATCTCTTTTGTAATGCAGATTACAATACAATGAAATTTTATATTGAGCATTAGAGGTAGCATTTTTATATGCATATAATCATCTCAAACTTAAGTTATATGCATATAAGCCCCTTAAACTTTAATACATACATATACACACATGTGTATGCGGGCGTGAGCTTATAATTAAGTAATGAACAAAAATATATATTAATTGACTAGTTATCTGCATTAATACAAGAGTTTAAAGAAATACATTGTAAAGTTCCAAAATTTAATAAGGTTCTCTATATACATAACATAAAAATCATGTGAATTGGGTTTTATTCCACCAATTATCAACAATACTCCATTGGTCCTTAATATATATATATATAAATAAAATAGCTACTTTAAAAAATATAATGAATTGGTTGATTTAAATAAATGTAACATGACCTTCCTAAACACAATGTATTAGTTTAATTAATTATAACTTGGGTAAATTAGTTTTAAAAAATGGTAAATATATGATATAAAACAGATTGAGTCGATCAAATCAAACTCCTAACTGGTGAATTAAAAAAAAATAAAAAACTAGCTCTGACATATGTAAGGAAGAGCCTGTATGATAATGTTCTTATATATTATTATTATTGTCCTATCTCCATTATTTTGGTTGTCATATAGCAGCCTGCCGTTAGAGCACTTGTTGTGCATATAAAAATAGATCAAGTTTCATGCCAAAAGAAAAAGATAATATTTTCTATACTGTTTTGAGAAAAAAAAAATGTGTTCTATATATATGTGTGTGTATATATATAACTAACTAATTTATTTATAAGATGGTCAAGCACATCGCTGTTGAATGATGCGTCCTTGATGGACGTTTTTGTCCTCACCATCATCAATAATGCTGCGAATACGCGGAGCATGATTAATAATGTTTGGTAGAAAAAATTATGATTATAAATGTGTGTGTGGTGGTCACATCTAAAGACTTCTACTAATATATATCCTTTCATTTATGTATGAAATAAGCACCACGAAAGGCAAAATTCAGTTATCTTTTATTTTTTTTTCAATTCAATTACTTACCTCCATGAAATGTCTGTAATTTTCTATCTATATCTCCAAATTTATTAAATAAAACGATTTACAATCGTAAAGAAAATCAAATTCTTTCCACTTCAGTTATATATCGATTATCAATCTGAAATAAAAATAATATTGATGCAAAATTCAAGAATATTATGTTTAAATGAGATCTTTTTTTTTTTTTTGTAGTTGGTGTAAAATTTTAAATAAGTTGGGTTTGGAAAACATATCAACCAAGTCAAATTAAATCTTAAAGTTTAAAAAACACTTATAAAAATACTCGTTAATTATTTAACAGCAAAATCATCATATGATAATACTGATATTAAAATTTACATTTTTTTTTATAAAATATGAATTAAATTCTTACTCATTGAATTAGCAATGGGAGAATGTAACTCACAAACATCAATAATTATCTCTTTTTTTTAAAAAAATAATTTATTGCATAATATATATGCTGCGTGATAAAGATATCTGAGTGTTTGGTTCCCTTGTCGGGTTCGAAACGCGATTCACGTGGATAAGATTCTTTCAGAAAGTGAGAAAACTAAATCTTAAATGTAAAAAAAAATAAATTATACATACATGAGTACGATATTATTTATAAGTTTATTTTAATTAAATCACATATATTAATAAGAAGTAGTTAGCTTAATGATTATGAGATAAATTTTTAATTTTACCTTTATTTATAAATATGTATAATTAATATGAACAAAATTATTATAATCTCATTTATTCTTTTTTTATGTATTCTTTTAGTATTAAGCCTCACATTCAATCATGTACTTCGTAACTGAAAATATGTACAAATATTTTTGGTAAATTTTTTGTCGTTGAAAACAATTCTTTTTCCTGAACGTTGAAAATAAGTTTTAATCCTTAAAGAAATTATCCTAACTTGGTTTCGAATCAACTGGGATGTATCCAGGGAGATCGAGATCTGACATGACCTTAATTAATTTTTTTTTTTCAATTTCTCAAAATTACACTTTGGTCATCGAACTATATACAAAGTCTTAATTTGGTCCATTGATTTGAGGGTTAAGGTGTGCCTTCATTACGCTGAAGTATTTTTCCTAATGTATCCAATATTTTAAAATAATTTTTGGTGTGTACAATGTCACGAAGTTTTTTTTTTTTTTAATTTGCGTCCAACGTCTTGAAGTTTTTTCTAGGTACATCTAACACCCTAAAGTATTTTGTTGCACGATTTTACTCTTAAAATCTTTATTTTTTTCAAAAGAAATTTTGCCCAAGAAGTATTATTTTAAAAGGAGCAATTTAAACTCCCATTAATAGCCAAAAAATCTTTTAAGTGAAGATCTATCCCGCACCTAAAGTATTTTTCAAAGCAACTTTAGGATTATGGATACACCTGAAAAAATATTTTAGATGTTGAACGCACCTAAAAAATACTTTTTTTTTTGCTCAGAAAGGATATATATTAACATTGCCAAGTCAGAGAGTACAACAACTCAGTAAAAACAACAATAGTAATAGGAACAATACTAGAGACAACAGAAACATAAAAGAAAACCAGAAAGCACTAGTACAATAAGCAGCCCAGAAAAGCTTAGCCAACCCCTGTATCAGCAAAGGGAAGAGGAGAACCATCCACATTCAAACTCATCTCTTGTGCATCGAAGGTTAGAATAGACACCAAGGAAGGTGATGGCTGAAAACCCCACCCGACCGGGGACACTTCCTTATAAGCATTAACCGCTAACAAATCAGCAGCCCTATTACCCCTTCGAGAAACAAAGGACAATTTAAACCCAACCTTGTTTGCAAAGAAACAAATAATATCATGTAGGATGCTTCTACATTTCCATTCGCCAAGGACAGCAGATTTTGCATTTACAAAAGAAACTAACAAAAGACATTCAGACTCAAATACCACCTTGTCATGCCCCAGGTCCATTGCCAACATGAGCGCCTTCCGAAGAGCTAGTGCCTCCATCATAAACGCCGAGATGGACTTGAGCTTGTTCACGAAACCCCACTTGAAAGAGCCATACTGATCCCGGCACACAATCCCTACCGCCGCTGATTCCTTGCCCACCACAAAGGATCCATCAACATTATACTTCAGCCACCCATGCTCCGGAGGTCTCCACGATCATGAATAACAGCCGGCCTCCTTGCTATGCCTCTCGAAGAGGACGTTTGTTCCCAATGAAACCAGAAATCAGAATTGTACATGCTAGCAAAATCAACTACAGCTGATAGGTTAGGTTCCACCTGATTAAAGACTTTTTCATTTCTTTGCTTCCATATTAACCACAAGAGCCAGCATATATGAGATATATCTTTTTCAAAGAGAGATGACAGATTAATAATCAGCAACCACCATGCATTAAAATTAGAGATATTTGAACAATCTAATCTAGCTCCTAAGCTGCATCCAAACCACACACAACATGTCCAGTCATAGTGGAAAAATAAATGTTCAATATTTTCATTAGCTGCCTCGCAAATTGGGCACAGTTTAGTACTGGAATGTCTCCTGCCATACAGAGCCTCATTGGTGGCCACCGCCTGGTTGAGAAGACGCCAAAGGAATTGCTGGACCCGAGGGATAGTTTTAATGCTCCAAATTGATTTCCAACAGGAGAAAGGAATCACAACCGAGGATCTAGCCTTCTGTTTAGTAACCATGGCCCTTTCCTTCCCTGATTTATACCCACCTTTGACACTATATTCCCCGTTAACAGCATTCGTCCAAATCAGTTTGTCTTCCAGCTCATTCTCCGATATGCTAATTATCTTAATTGCCTCTATCACCTTCGATGAGACCAGGTTGACGATAGGAGCCAGATTCCAAACCCCTCCACTATAATGTCACACACTCTGCCTTTCGAAATCATATATTCAGTGCTGTTCGGAGGTTTCACCATAGGCATAAATCCTGGAATCCAGGGTTCACCCCATATCCGGATGTCTTGGCCTGTTCCAACGTCCCATCTTAGATCCTTTTTAAGAAATCCCTTCCATCAATCAACTAGACCAACACCACGATGCCTTGTGTCCCTTGCCAATATCCATAAATTATGACTTGGGAAAATACACACTTTTAACCACTCTGGCCCATAGATCATTGGGTTTGGTCATAAGCCGCCAAGCAGTCTTTGCTAACAAGGCCTCATTCATAATAGCCAAATCTCGGAATCCCATCCCTCCTTCCGTCTTACCCAAGGTAAGGTAGTCCCAAGCCTTCCAATGCATACGTCCGCTAGAAGCATTCCCTCCCCACCAGAAGTTGGCAACAAGACCATGAATTTCCTTACAAGTTTTGAGTGTGAATTTGAAGCAATTCATTGGATAAATAGGTATGGCCTGAACAACGGCTTTGATCATCACTTCTCTACCTGTAGGAGAAAGGCATTTATGGCTCCATGATTGAAGTTTAATCAGTACCCGTTCCCAAATATAGGCTAGAGCTTGGTACTTGGTCTTCCCCCAGAGACTAGGGATGCCGAGATACTTTCCATGGTCTTCAACAATGGGAATCTGGAGCATGTTGCCCACAGCCAAGCGCACCTCAACAGGAGTGTTTGCTGAAAAAAAACAAGCTGGATTTCCCAAGGTTTAGCACTTGCCCAGACGCACTGCAATACTGCTTCAGAATCCTTGCCAACTGACCACAATGAAAACGATTAGCACTCATGTAAACAAGAGCGTCATCCGCAAAAAAAACTATGGGTTAGCATCGAACAACTGAGGCTTAACTTTATGCCCTCTATAAGCCCAGCCTCTTGGCATTTAGAGATCGTCAGCGATAGAACCTTTGCAACAAGAATAAAGAGGTATGGTGATAACGGGTCGCCTTGCCGAAGCCCCCTACTAGGGCGAAAAGAATTAATCTGCTCTTCTGATAGACAAATATTCAGCTTAATCGACCTTACACATTTCATAACCAGTCAAACCCAAGCACTATCAAAGCCAAAACAGATAAGCACCTTCTCCAAGAAATCCCACTCCACCCTGTCATAGGCCTTACTCATGTCCATTTTGAAGGCAAATTCATATTTATCCCCACTTTTCTTCCGCTTCAAATAATGGTAAACCTCGTGGGCAATGATAGTGTTATCATGAATGCACCGCCCCGGGACAAAAGCCCCTTGATTAGGGGAAATGCAGCAATCAAGAAAGGGCTTTAATCTATTGGCCAAAACCTTTGAAATTATTTTATATGAAAAATTATAGAGTCCGATAGGGCGGAAATAAGACACATGTTTAGGCCTACAAACTTTCGGGATTAGAGTTAAATTAGTCTCATTGATAGGATCTAGACAAGAACTACCACTGAAGAATTCCAGGATCATATTACAGATAGAATCACTAACCTCCGGCAAAGCATTTTGGTAGAACATGCCAGAAAACCCGTCAGGACCAGGGGCCTTTGAACTGCCAAGACTAAACGCAGCCAACTTGATCTCCTCCCTAGTGACTGGCATTAACAGGGACTGGTTCATCTCAATAGAAATCTTTTTGTCAATGAATTCCAGCACTGGATCCCAATTTTCAGGTTCAGATGAAGCAAAAATGTGATGAAAGTAGTTCACAATGTTCCCCTCCACATCGTTCCTCTCGGTTAGCCACTGCCCTGAATCGTTTCTAATACTGGTAATGCTATTTCTTTGCCTTCTCTGGACTGTTGATAGGTGGAAGAAGCGAGAATTCTTATCTCCCGCCGTTAACCAGTTAACCCTTGACCGTTGCCACCAAAACTTCTCTTCTAACTCAAGCAGCCTCTCGATCTCTAGTTTCACAGCACAGATGGCTCTGTTGTCACGCCCAGAACGATTACCTCGAGAGAAAACATCAACTTGATTCTTCAATTTATCCAACAAAGACGCACTATTAGGAAATTCGGCTTTGCTCCACACCTCTAACCCATCCTTACATTTCATCAGGTGGCCCACGAAAGAATTAGTTGCAGAAACGCCCCCCACCTCAGGCCCTTCCCAGCTCTCACTCACCACCTTATGGAAGTTATGATGATGAATACACTTTTCTTCAAACCGAAAAATCCTTCTCCTACGGTGTGCTTTGGCTGACAGACGATATGCAGTAGATGGTGATCAGACCCAGCTGGAGTCACGTGAAAGACCTGTATATTAGGCATTAGAATTCGAAGATGATCATTTCAAAATGCCCTGTCAATACGCTCCCAGACAGTATCTGGTTCATCCCTGTTATTACACGATGTGAAGCGATTCCCGATAGAGCCCAGATCCTCTAGGTCACACCCTGCTACAAAACACTGAAAGTTCAAAATTCTTCTCCACTCCCTTGGGCATCCCCCCATCTTCTCTGACTGGGCCAAAATTTCAATGAGATCACCTAAGCAAAGCCATGACTCCGAAATATTTCTACTAACCCTGGTGATTTCCTGCCAGCATAAGATTCGTTGATCTTCATATGGAGGACAGTAAACAAAAGATATATACTTTGGAGAAGTTATCTCGTCCACCTCTATCAAGGTATGAATTAAATGAGGGGAAGAGAAGAGAACGTTGACCTTGATCTGATCTGACCACCACAAAGCTAATCCCCCGCCAATACCCACAGGCTCAACCATCCATTCCTCCAAGAAGCCACACCTTCGACGAATTTTCCTCACGTACCTAGCCTTCTGTTTGGTCTCCGATAAAAAAAAAGGGGGTTTTTTGCAGTTACATTCCGCCTTTAAATTCCTAGCTGTCAAGGCAACCCCCAGGCCTTGGCAGTTCCAGGCCAATATATTCATGGCTCACCGGTGGTTGTTCCCACCCAACCACCGGCGTTGTGCTCTTCGGCAGACGCATGTATCTATGATATTTTAATTCCTCCAGTGACCCAGCTTGACGGGAAATCAATTTCAGGAACCGTCGACAACTCTGAACTTGGAATCTGACCTACACAATTCCTGTTGCGGATGGATGCTTTAACGGATCTGCAATTATTTCTTCGGCCTCTCGATGCCACCCTGTTCACTGAGCAAGTTTCTCTAATTGTAACTGGTTCCTCAAAATTGAGCTTACGTTGTCGTTTAACGACTGCTGGCTCCAACTCCATCTCATGTTGTCTCTTAATATGGAAACTACTAAGCGAAATGGCCATCTTAGATATAGGAGAAAGCCCAAATATCTGGTTACATAATCCTCCCGTATGTTCAAACTCGTTGGGAAAGTCCACATGATAAGGGCTCTGCCTAATAGGGTCTACAAACTCTCCCCACCCAAGTAAGCTTCCCTACCAGTCAAGGCTTGAATTGCATTAGGGCCCAACACTTCCTTTCCTTTGATAGGCCCAACCAATGGAGCCTGCCCATAAGGTATACCATCCGACTCAAGGGGATCACGTGCCCCCGCATCTGCAAGAGTTCCAATCACCTCACCCTTCCCAAGGTCAACTGACGCCTTGAGCCTTGGGCCCATCACCAACTCCTCGCTACTCATCACAGCCGATTGACGACACACCAACCCTCTGACGGACTATCCAATCCCCTGCCCAGACTCCAACCTCGGACCCAGCATGTCTTCCTTCCTTCCTCCCGGCTCCGGCGAACCGGTCCGGCAAGCCACACTAGGATGGTCCTTCTTTTCCACATCCTGAGCTTCTATCCAACCCTCTTTGCAAATTTCCAGGGAATCTTCGACCGTATGAACTGCTGGAGTGCTAAGCCAACTACCATACTCCTGGGAATCAAACTCCTTAGGCACTTGAGCCTCAGGGTGTTTGCAACCCCTACTATCATGTTCGATGCGCCCACAAGAGTAGCAGAAGGTCTGCAATCTCTCGTACTTGACCGATACCCAAGCTGGGTCCTTATACTCTCGCGGTACCCAGAAACCAGAGGTGAGGGGCTCATCAGCTTGAATCAAAGCTCTCACCCTAATAAAGCCACGTCCCATCTTTCCATCCGAGAATGGCCTCTCGAACATAACAGATTCCCCTACAGTATCTCCGAGTATTCTGGCATTGTTCTCAATGAAGGTTTCCAACGGCAACCCGTGAAACTGAACCCAAAAAGGCACGACGTTGAAATTTACATCCTTGATAACCATGCAATCCTCCCAAACCTGGAGGCTAAGTAGGTGCCCTAGAATCTACCACGGCCGACCCTTTAAGATACGAATAAAATCCTTGGTCTCCTTAAATCTGAAAAGGAATGTGAGGTTATTTCGATCTAGCTCGTGAACTTCCAAACCCTCTTCCAGCTGCCATCCCTTCTTAACCATCGAAATGACAGTGGGAATGTGAAGAGTTCTACTCGTGAGAATTTTTCCCGCCAGCACACGACCATGGCTAACCTCCTTGCGATCAATAGATAGGACCATGTGTTTCTTCCTGCCAAACTGAGAACCATTACCTGCCTCCATACTTCCCCAACACACAAGCCACTCAGAGTCCCCTACACGACACACACAGAAACAGTAGAAGAATAGAAGAGAAAAACAAAGAGGAAAGGAACCAGGTGAACGCCGGTCAGAAGGCCGACGCCTTGAAAAGAGACCCAACGAATCTCACAAACCCCCCACAGAGAAGAGAGAAACCCCCACAAGGAGAGAAAAAAAAAACTAATTTTACAAAACTCGTATATTTTTACGCACCTAAAAAATACTTCAGGGTGTCAAATGCACCACAAAATATTTCAAGGTGCTATGCACACTTGTAAAATACTTTAGGGTTCTTGACGTATTATAAATTACTTTAAGATATTGGATGTACATGATAAAATACCTTAGGGTACTAGACAAACCCTATCCTTTTAATAAGGTATATTTTCAATATACGGTTTGTTTCAAATGATATTTTTTTATGCAAGCTGTTATTATTTTTTAAAAAAATTAAACTTAATATATCAGAATTTGTGAATGGTTTGTTAATATTTAAAATTTTAATTTAAATGTCACATTTTTTAATGATTAGGATTAAATATAAAATTAAGGGATTAGAAGGAAATCTTATGTAGCGTCAAAGGACTAAATATGTATTTTTGTCATTTCTTAGCCCTAATCTTGATTGATTTAGATTCACAATACAATATCGAAAAAATCAAACCTATAAACCCCATTAAATAATACATTTGGCAGATCTCAACGTAACCAAGTATTTACATAATTGAGTAAAATATACTAAATTATCAGCTGGCAGTACGACTGTCCAGAAGGTGCCTTTGGCGGGCCCCATATATAAAATAAAACAAAATAATCTACTCACAAATCGACATATTTGATGGATTTTTCAAAAAAATATATAATTGCAGATCACAAGATTTTAACAAAGAGATAAAGAAAATACTATTTAAATTTTAAAATCTCAAATTAGTTTGGTTGTTAATAAAAGTATAGGTATTAATTATAAAAAGTATAGCAAATCACTGATTTAAAATTATAAAGTGGTATTTTTTTATTTTTAATTTCATTGACCTTCAGGACAGACATGATTTGATTATTTTTTTTTTAAAAAAAAATCATTTTTCTATTACATGTCACCCAGAGTCTATATTTCACTCTTTAACTATGTTCATCTGGATTATTATGGGTAATGTCACCGTCAAATAAATAAGTTCACGATTGATAATTTGATACTACTAAGATTATAATCATTAATTATAATTTGATGATCACGTGGGGATTTTCAAGATGATCATTGATAAAATGTATCTATACTTTATCTGTCTAAAGTTACTCACCAATAAGTGAATGTCGTGTTTCACGTGTGATGATGACCTAAAATGTGTCTTTGACTCAACCTTTCATACTACCACGTGAATTTATAAATATGTGTAGTAATGTTTTTTCGAATCTGTACTTGTTTAGAGGGTTAAATACTACATAATAATGGTTAGGGGCGTTAACATTCAAAATCCGTTTTTTTTTGAGATCATTTTTATCTTGGAAGTTTACAAAAAGGAGCAAATATGTCTCGAAAGTTTTTTTATGAGCAAATTAGTCCCGGAAATTTTTTCTATGAGCAAATTTTTGTAAACTTCCGGGATAAAAATGATATAAAAAATGATCAATCCAACAGTCAAGATCAATCGATGGGCAAGATTGCTACGTTTGTAAACTTCCAGGGCAAAAATGATACCAAAAAAACTTTTGAGTGCTTGGGTGCTCTAAAACCAAAATTTTCAAGGCAAAATTGGTATTTATCCCTTGTTTAGAAGATGTAATATAGTATAATAACTTGTATAAGATGTAATTAATAGCACATTTTATCTTTAAATGGAGTGGGATCAGGATTGGTTGGGTAGTTGTATGAAATTAAATGCAATTTATATCTTCCCAGTACGTAACAGGCAACAGCCACTAAATGGAGGGGAACAGGATTTGGATTGGCTGGGTAGTTAACTTGTATGTTTAAAAGATTCAGATAATAACCATATAAAAAAAAAAAAAAAAAAAAAAAAAAAAAAATCTACCCACTTGATTTTTGTTCTAAATCAGAAGTATGAATAGAGTTGATCTAATAGTGTAAGGTCACTTTAAATAACTCTGAGTCTCAAATTTAAGTTTTAGATGAGTGAGTTATATTTGAAGGGGCAACATCAAACCCTAAATCGAATAAGAAATAATAATATTTAAAAAAGGGACCAAGTCTTGGGGCTCACATCAACTTTAGTTTGTTTTATAATTCAAATATTCGTAAAAATGAGTTTCATGATTGTTTTTAAAACTAATTTTTAATGCAGTTCACATGATCTTGTCAAAAGTGAGACTCAGATCGTGGCTACATTATTAAGATAAAAGCGGTGTGTATTATCAAAAAAAAAAAAAAAAAAAAAAAAAAAAAAAGTAAAAAGCAGTGTGCCAACTTATTCATGTCCCCACCCAAAGAGAAAAGTCATTCCCTAGTGGGATGGAGCATGTGCTCATGAGAAGTTCCCCTAATAAAATAAGTTTGTCTATAAAATACATATTTATTATGTTTGTATATATTACAATTATGACGTGGCTACCAACATGTTAGTTCTAAAGAAGGGCTTTGGTAGTTTAAGTAGAAATCTTAAGTTGAAATCCGTGTAAATTTAGAAAATACATTTAATTGAGCTATCCTAATTAGAAAAATATTTCCCAACAATATTCAAATTTAAAATATTAAAAAAAACAATTAAAGACTATTTAGAAAAAACGAGAGAGGAAATTGCTCTCTCCCCTCCATTCCTCCCCTCGACCAAATTATTATTAATGAGAAGAATATTTTTTTTTTTGAAAGTTATTTTTAAAATATTTAGAAAAAAATATTTAAAGACTATTTAAAAAAATTTTCAAGAGAAAAAATATTTGTCCCCCCCTAAAAAATAATTAATTTGAGATAATTCCTTCCTCCTTTTAATCTAACTAAATAAAAAATAAAAAAAATTAAAAAAAAAATAAAATAAAATGGCCCCTCTAATTAGATGGTGGTTGTTTCCCCTCAAAGGTTGTTTGGAATTTGACTGCAGTTTTAATATTCACATTTGGTCATATTAGATCACGTGGCCCCATAGCATGAAATTAATGTTTGAAAAAATATTTTTATAATTGACATACGCGTTTTGGTCCCGCTGCTTGGATATATGCTTTTTTTTTTTT
Organism: Acacia melanoxylon; assembly: GCA_019022615.1. Lineage (NCBI taxonomy): Eukaryota > Viridiplantae > Streptophyta > Magnoliopsida > Fabales > Fabaceae > Acacia > Acacia melanoxylon. The sequence continues at coordinate 14,321,699 of JAFJYJ010000003.1, read as the reverse complement.
TTAAAAAAAAAAACAGAAAATAAAGAAGATATATAATCTGATCTTATCAATAAAAAAATAATTAATTATAAGCTATATATATTTTATATATATGTGTGTATGGAATAAACGTCCCTTGTTTGCGTTATCAGTTTGGGCCATGCCCTGCTTCATTATTTATTATATCATCACTTTCTATCTGTATTTAAATGTATATAAAATTTGTAGCCCCACTATATTTATTTATAACAATTAACTGAAGGAAATCCCTTCTATCTTTATCCACGGCTAGTTCACCCAAAAATCCTTTAAATCTATATCTTTAGATCTTGTGCATCATGTATCTTTTGCGTCAATGCTAGAAGATGACAAGTTGGTTGAGGGAAATTTTTTTAGAAAAGGGACAATATTTTTTTTTAAAAAAAAATGTAATGAGTGAGACAACAAGTATAAATATCGAAAAAACACATTTATTGAAAAAAAATCGAAAACACTTTGTCCTAAACATCAAAAGGAAAAACTCTTAATTAAATGGAAAAAACGAGTGAGACAACACTAAATTATGTGAGAGTTTCACAATCAATAGTGGATTCAAGGTTCAATAACGGGGTAGCTGAAAGTGAGGGCGGTGGAGTAATGTTTAAAGTCTTGAAGAAATCATTGAAGCAAGGAAAAAAAAAGGGTGCTTTTCATAAACATCTTTGCATATTACTTCCTCCTATCCTTAAAATAAAACAAGATGGCTTTTTTCTTTTAAGAGATTAAAGAAGATAAATAAATTACTTAAAAGTATATATATTTATCGTTTTTTCATAATTAATTTGTCTGCTTATAAACTAATAAAAATCTAATAATATATAATATATGTTATAATTAAGTAATTTAATTAATTTCTTTAACATTTCTAAAAAAATCAACTAAGTCTTACTATTTCTGGTCCTTAATCTCTTTAAAAGATTAATTAGATCTTATATCAAGGATTAGAGGTAAAACTAAAGACCGGAGGGAGTATAGAATAAAGAATATATTCATGATTAAACAACGATAACATCAGTGTAATAAATTAATATTAAATATATACACAAACACTAAAAAAAAATAGGAAATTTAGAACGAATTTATAATTGCAACATATATTTTTCATAAAAAAATAATTAATCTGGAGACTAATCAATTATATGCAAGACATATATATTAATATGTTTGTGTGTGTATTAAAATGCAGATCACGTGGTTTTTTATCTTTTTGCTTATGACGACAGAGAGATGATCGGGGTAAAAAAGAAGGAAGAAGACAGAGAGATGATTATATTTCGAATCAAATATATTATTATATTATAAGACATATAAATCTTTAGGATTAATTTATGAACATAATCATTCCTGGAGCAGCTTTTATATTATTTTTTCTGTACCCTTTGGGTTCACAAGGGAATATATTGGATTTATGGCCTGTCTCTCTCTACCTAAGTATTATAACTGCCTAATCTAGATTGAGATATTCTTTGATTATAGGTGGATTAAGATCATCCTTCCTTATCGGTAGATCCTGATGTGCAGGACATTCCTAGTTGGGCCGTCTCATGAATGAGCCTAGTATAGATCCGTAACAGTTTTAAATCTAACTTTTCTTAAAAATAAGAAGTGGATAACACATAAACTTTCGAGGTAAATTTATACCTTAACAAAAAATGACGCAGATGATATGTAGATTGCCAGTTTAATATATTTGATCAACTAACAATCAAAATTAACTTAAATAACGACTAAGACAAAATTACTCACTTTTTTAAAATTTTAGGTAAAACTTTCCTTTAGTGAAAAGTCATGGGATAAAATTGTCCTTTTAACACTATATTATAATATTATAATTGAATTATTGTCTGGTGCATCACGCGGAAGCGGTTCCTCTCACAGGCCCTCCCTCTCCCATCCTCTGTCCGGCTGCATCTCAGCCGTCCAATCTAGATTTGGACGGCTGAGATGCAGTCCGATTTTTTTTTAAACAAAAAAATAAAATAAAACTGGACCGTTGGATCGAGATTTGGACTGGCCTGATGGGACGTAAGAAAGATAAGGAGAGGGGGAAAATGAGAGGAACCGGACCCTGCATCACGCGGCGGTTTTCACAATTTCCATAAAAATAATAATTAGATTTCGAATCAAATCACAAGGGGATATACTGGAGTTTTCTCCACATTATTTATACTTAGTATTTACCCAGAATCATGATTATACTTTTGGTGCCTAGTGCCTATCAAACATCATGATCAATATACAGTCAAATAAGCAAGTTATTATCGTGATTGATATTATTATAGTCAATTTTTCCATAAGGAGAGCAATTCTATTACGGCGTTAGCTCAGTTAATTTTATTTTAGCCGTTGGTTGATCAAATATGTTAATCTGACAGTTCACATATCATTTACGTTATTTTTGTTAAGGTGCAAATTTGCCCCGAAAACTTTAAATCTAACTTTGAAAAAAATAAAGTAGATAACACATGAACTTTTAGGATAAATTTACAACTTAACAAAAAATGACATAGATAACCTGTGAATTGCTAGCTCAATATATTTAATCTACTAATAGTTAAAATTAATTGAAATAACTGACAAAGACAAAATTGCTAACTTTTTTAAAAGTTTCAGAAAAAAATTTCTTTTAGTGAGATAGAATTGTCTCTTAACCCTATTATAATATTATAATTGAATTATTGTCTGGTGCATCACGTGGGGGTTTTCACAATATCCATAAAAATAATAATTAATAGCAAAGGAAAACTGTGTGGAAACCATGGTCCAATTGTCAAAATCTACTCATTAGCGAATGTTGAATTTTACTTTTAATTTGGCGAGCGAAAAATTAAGTTTTGGTAGAAAAACGTGAGTTTTAAATGATTTTGTACAAAACCCTTTCAATTTTAATCATATTTTTAAAAATTGATTGTAAGGTTTTTTTAAAACCAGGTGTCCATTAACAAATGGTTAATTAAGGTGGTAAGCGATCTCAACTCTATAAGATTGAGAATACAAGTTTATATATTGGTAAACGATCTCAACTCTTAGAGATATACATCCTTAAGTGTGTCAAAACAATTTTAACACCACTAATTTCAAGTTATAGAATTACACAAATTTCATTTTTAGAATATTATTCATTTAATTTATTATTGTTAAATTTATAGCAAATCATATCCTTCAAAGAGTCAAATAAACAGCATAACTCGTTCTTTAAACTCTATACATTTTATGAAAATTGTCTGGTTATATAAAAATTCTGAAATACTCCTTTTAATTATTTTTATAGGAGTTTAAAATTTGAATTATCTTGATCTTTTTTATAAGAGTCTGATAGGAGTTATTTGGACATTTAATGAGTTTTGTCCATTTGTAGCCTTCATTAATTATATGTAATGCATTAATTAAAAGGTTAATGATACTCATGTTTACTTTATTCTTCTCTATTATTTGCCCTCATAAATAATGGCATATTTAAAAAATAAAATTTATTTTAGATATATTTATTATTTTAAATTATTTTCTTAAAACACGTAATTTTATAAATATAGGACCGGTGGGAGTATTAATTAATAAAGCTTTGAAGACAAGTGTTAAGGATACAAGTATGATTTTGTAGATAATTAGAGTGTATAGATTGGCATGTTAGAATCCTGACACACTTATAGAGAAAATAATCAGCTAATCATAGTGTGACACATGATTTTTCGTTAATTAAGTAATTTTTGTATAGATCATACATGTGGGGTTGCCCCTTCAAGAATGTAATTAATTGTATAGTTTGGACTTTTGTGCCGCATGAATTAAAAAGGGAAAAAAAATCATCTTTGAACCCAAAACCAAAATCTCGTCTTTTAATAATACACATAAAACAAATCAATAAAAATTTAATACTAGCTTGTCTTCAATCATGCGAATATTACGTTTAGATACGATCATTAATAAAGTGACGTGAATTTTTTTTTTTTTTTTTTCGGTTGAAAAAGCATAAGGCTCTTTGCACTTTTTTTTTTTTTTGCCATTTTAAATGGTTTCATCTTTATTGTTATCCTCATGTGTTAATTAAAAATACCTACGATGTCATCTATATGGTCCACTTGTCCCATGGTCACAATCAGAAGAGCTTGCTATGTTCACATACATATATATTAAATCATCCTCTACTTATAATAACGACAAGAAAGCAAAAAGGCAAAAAACAAAAACAAAATTACTTAAACTTTAAAATCTCAAATCGGTTTTGTTGACTATAAGAGTATAAGTATTTACGGCTTGTTTGAATTAGCAATAATTGAAATGACTTATTTTTTGTTTGACTTTTGCAAACATAATATATGATAAAAGTCATATCAGAAATGTGATTTACGTTTGATTGACGCGTGATTTAAAATAGTTTTTTTTTTTTCAAATTAAAACTTGTTTGGATTATCATTTGAAAAGTCAGTTGAAATGAAAAATGATTGAAAAAAACATAAATCTTATTGAATATATGTGTGTATTAGTTGTATAGTGATAATTGAAGAGAAGAATTCAAATTTAAATTTAATAAAAAAATTAAATTATTATTACAAAAATTAAAAACACTGAAGTCTTTATTAAATAATTTAATTGATAAAATTGTATATAAATTAAAATACATACAAATGTATATGAACAAGTTAATATTAAATAATAGTATATTACTAATTGCATCAATCCCTAATAAGTTTGTTTTTGATTCTATCACGAACATGATTCATTTGTATTAAAGATAATGTAAGAATATTTAATGAGTATGCTACATCAAGTATATCATTATTATCTTCATATGATAAAAATATTAGATCAAGTGGATTATTATTATTTTCATTGGTCGTATTTCCTCATTTTTTTTCAATACCTTTAAGTGAATCAATATTATCTTTATCGTCACCCTTGTATCTTCATCACCCATATTTAATAAAAGTACTAGGAATAACTGCCACATCTCTCATCAGGCTTTTAAATCACAACATAGCTTTATTTTGACATCCCATCTACCTAATGCTTGTGTAACATTCCAATTTTTATTTATAATAATTAAGTGCTATTAAGATATAATTTATCAAGTAATGTAAGATTTAAAGAAAATCTATTTTAGAAGTATAAAATTAAGATGCATTTTTTTTTTACATATATATTATAAAAAATAAAAATGAATTTAAAAATATATATAAATAATAATATAAAACATATATTCTTAAAAATAATTACCAAATGTTTTTATAACTTCTACTGCCTTATTCGTTTTGGTTTAAAAATTATATAAATAATAATATAAAAGATAAATTAGGGAATTTGTATTATAATGGGGGTAAATTAGTAAATAACATTTATTTTAATATAGAATTTAAAAATATACTTGAAGAATCTTTTAGAATATTCTTTAACGTGAATGATTTGAGGAGAGAGATGCGAGGGCTTGAGAACTAATAGTGTAGATTGAAGTTAAATTATTTAGCGTTAGTAGGAATTATTGGTAAAAATAAGTTTGGAGTAGATGTAACATTGATTATTCTTTTATTTTAAAAACACTTCTCACATTTGTAGGAAAATATATTATTATCATATCACACACACACATAAAATGGTGGGACCCATATATATATAATTAAGATTATATATATATATATGGGTCCCACCATTTCATGTGTGTGTAGGAATCAAAGTTTAAACCCCTTCTTTTATATACTTATCAATTATATTTTGGTATTTGTTACTGTTTGTGAATAGTTTTGAGATCATAAATAATTTAAATATACAGAGATAAAATATAGTATTCTCTCAAGTCTTAAATATAAGATATAACTAACCTTTTTTTTTTAAAAAAAAAAGTTAATGAAACTAAAGATACTACTTAATCATAGTTTATCTTGTGGATCATTAAATTATATATCGGTTAATAAGTTAAATTAATTAGTTTGAAGAAAAATGATAAATATAAATACTTTAAATCAATTTTATTATTTAGTTTATTTAATCTCTTTTAAAAAAATTAACTGGATTTTATATTTAAGATATGAGGTAATAATATTTTTTCTCAATCAAATACCAGGGGAGAATAAATTTAAGAAAAGAAATTAAAGTAAAGAAAGGGATATTTAATTAATTTCACGAGGCATTTGCATTGCTTCGTTCCTTCGTGATTCCGTTGAGGTCCGTGGAGTGTGAAATTCACATCATTACACTCTTGGCTTCTTTCATGACTTTGGAGATGGCTAGCTAGCTAACTGGGAATAAATAAAAAGAAAATTTGCTGAAATTTTTGTTGGTGTAAATTGTATTGTCTAAAAGTACCCATTACATCTAAGGATTAAAATTAAGCGGCTGTAACTCTTTTTTTTTTTTTTTTTTTTTTTTTTTTTTTTTTTTTAAAAAAAAATAGCTTATGCAACACATCTTTAACTATTTAAATATCTATCACTTTGCTTATCTCCCCATAAATAAGAACATATTTAAAAAAATAATGTTTATTTTAAACCTACTTATTGCTTTTAACCAATTTTAATTATTTTCTTACATTCCGTATATGATTATTAAAATCATATAAAAAGGACGGGAGGGAGTGTTAGACCTGGCTATCACCCAAGAGGGGGGGGGTGAATTGGGTGTCGATAAAACCATGGTTATCGAATCGGGACCGACGGCCGGTTCCGACCGGAACCGTCGAATCGACTGGAACCGGGAATCAAACAAGTCGAAACCGGTTAACCCCCCCGAATCGGAGCCGAACCTAAGTGAAACCGGTGTGACCCGACCGAACCGGTCTTAACCCGCCGGTTTGATCGTCTAAACCGAGTTGAGTTTTTTTTTTTTTATTTATTTATTTATTATTATTATTTTTTTAAGAATAGGCTACAATCCAAAAACCACTTTTCTAATGTTTTGTCCCATGCAAAGAATCTTAATTCCTTCCCCTTATTCTATTTTTCCTCTATTTTTGTAACAAGACAAATTAATTACATATACAAATTAAACCATACAGCTTCCTTTAAACTTATGCATATTTTACATCTTTATAAAGTCAAACTTATTATCAACGTATGTCCTTCATATTCGATTTTACCTAGGGAGTTGATTGATCTTAATGATGATTATCATGTTGATGATTATTAGTTTAGTGATTGAAGGTGAGAATATTTTGTTATGATGTAGGTGGGAATATTTTGTTATCGTATACTTGGTTTTTGACATTTTATTATGCAGAATGTTTGTGATTCCATTACAAATTCAGGTGTCATTGAGTGGTATATGATGCTTTGATATCAATTTGTAAAGAAAATTGTAAACAATATTTGACAAGTATATAATTATTGGGCTACTTGATTTAAAGTCTTGAAATAATATATAGTATTTGGAATTATGGATTATGTGATAAGAAATTAAATTATTTCTCATTTTTTAATTCCTCACGGTTTGTCCTGTCGATCCCGGTTGACTCCGGTCGACCCACCGACCCTTAACCCAAGACCCCGACCGGTTCACTGACCGGTCCGGGTTTAATTACCTTGGATAAAACTTTAGGGACTTTGATAAATCTTTTCGTAACTTATCGAAAGCAATTCGAATGACAATAATAATTTATAAAGCGATAATCGTCATTCAAATATATATGCTTTGAAATATAAGAGTTTAGGGAAGAGAATATGCAAACCGTGATTTATCCCTGGTTCGGTCCAATCCACGATAACCTACATCTAGTGCCCAGGCTCCTCCCGAGATTTCAATTCACTATTCGCTTTCAACTTGATTACACGTTCGTACTCAAGTAATCCTCTCACTAGGATTCACTCCCCTTACAAATCAGTAATCAATACACTCTCTTGATTACACACTCTATACTCAAGTAATCTTTTCACCAAGATTCACTCCCCTTACAAGCCGTAATCAACACACGTGTGTTTCCCGCTCAAGATCACCCAATCTTGAGTAACTCTCGATAGAATGTTTACGTAAAAATTCTTCTCTCTCGAAGTGAATGAATAAACATTGAAGTACAATTCAAATCATTTCACTCTCTACGATAAACTATGTAAGCATTAAGAACAAAGAGTAAGTGAATATCGTAGTATTGGCATATTGAAGATGTAGGCTCGTGTCTCCGTATTCCGCACTTCTTCCTTCGCTCTTTCTCTATTTATAGACAATTGTTGGAAGTATTCGTCCGTTGCGTTTGACCGTTGTGAATAGTAACAATTTTGAATTTCGGTCCGTTGAGAATGGTCAGCTGGAGCGTCTCGTGCTTCCTCTCTTTTGTCCGCCATTTAACTTCATTAAATGCTCGTTCGCCGTGGTGTTCATCTCGTATAAAGAGAGATGGTCGTTGGCGAATTTAAATGTTTTGTCGTTTTGCTTGTTTCGTCAAGTGCTTCGCATAAGTTTCGCTTCCTACTCAGCTTCATTGAATCTTCGTATATATCCGTTGAAATCATTGAAACATCCGTGCCTTCATTAAATACGTTCACCTCATTCCATCAAGTACTTCACTCTGTTGGAAGTAGCCGTTGAGGCTTCTGTTTGTTTTCTGCAACTGCATTAAAAGCTTCTGACACAAATCTTGCTTTTCGGTTGAGTAATATCTTATTTCTTTAAGAAATATAATCTTCGTAGGCTTTTCCCAAAATTACTTGCGGAGCCGTAAAATATTACTTGAGTAAGGTCCGAAAGTAATATCGAATAGTTTTAAATAAAATCCCATTTGGAAAGATATTACTTGAGTAACAACATTTGTTACTTGAGTAATATCGAAAATAGCCAAGAAGTAGAAGTCTCGGTGGTGTAAAACGAAATTACTTGCGAAGCATATATTTGTTACTTGAGTAAGTTTCGAAAGTAATATTGAAACGGTTCTTTGAAAGTAAGTAAAATGGCATTACTTGCGAAGCGAAAGTGTATTACTTGAGTAACATCGGAAAGTAATTTTCGGATGGTTTCTTGAAAGAGAATGATTAATTCCAAATTACCCATCCTCAGAAAGCTCTTTAATTCTTCTTTCCAATGCAAAAAGAATCAGCTCCAAACTAATTGTATTTCGTCCGTTATCATCAAATGAATGGAGGTTCTTCTTAATCAGCGTTTTTGCAACATCCTGAACAGACTATCAACTTCAAAACATCATATCTCCTTCAATTGATCTTTTTTTCATGATCTTGGTGTTTTTGAAAAGGTATTTGAGTCTAGTTTCAAATGGCACTGGTTTCAGCTCATTTGGATTTTTCGTTTGTGAGATACACTCAAATTACCAAAGCTTGGTTTGTCAGTGACGTTGATTTCACTGTCATCTTCAACAATTCATAGCTCATTCATATGAACTTATTTGGACTTGAATTTTATGTCAAAATGACGCATTGGGAGTCTAGTTTCATATGCCACTGGTTTCACCTCAATCCGATCTCTGGTTTGGAAGATATCATCAAAATACTGAAAATCGCCCATGAAAAACGCAGAACGTGGTAAACAGAGTAGGCTGAACAAAGCATACTCGCATGGCTTATATTTTCTTACTCGAGTAATGTCGAGAGTAATGCGTGGAGACTGACTGGAGGCAAAATGTTCATCGAAATTACGATTTTGCCATTAAAACTGAACTTCAACATAATTACGATTTTGCCATTCTGAGTGAATTTGGAGAAATGACTTGAGGCAATTAGTGGAGCACCTCGTCGCAACTCATTCCAAGAGCAAAATCACTGTAGCAAACACATACTGATTCGTATGGCACTGTTCATACTATATGGCACTATTCATGTATACGGTGTACTATTCACGATACGATACTATTCATGCTTGATGCTTCAAATAGCTTAATTTAACTCCTGATTAAGCTATTCCAACTTCCACTTGATCAAAGAGACTTCCAAGATCACAAGAATTTGAATGTTGATATTCTCATTATATTCAGCAAGTTCTTCCTTCTTCAGTCTCCTTTATTGATTGTTCTTCATTAGTAAACTTCATGATTCAACTTGGACTAATCTATATTAAACAAGGTAGTTAGTCAATGTATATGATACAAACTTTTTGCTCTGGATAATGACATCTATATAAGACATCATCAAAACTAATCATATCCAACAGGGAGTACATATGATGTATCATATTAATAGCGATTTTTTTAGTTTAAGGATCAAAGTGAAAATAAATCGCTTACAAGAGACCAGAATGTCATCTTCCAATGCCTGTTTGGAGTCTCTGTTTACAAGCGTTTAGACCAGCAATGTTGATTGGGTTTCATAATTGATATGGGAACAAAATAGAGTATGGAGTGCGAACAGGATTAGGTCTGGTAGTTGCATGAAATTAAATGCACTCTATATCTCCCCGGTATGAACACTGTATAGACTTTGAAAAATGAGCCAATTGAATTGTTGTTTGTATATTATATGTGGAATATTATTAGGTAATCCAAGTACTCTTGTAATCTTTATTATAAGACACCAACTAACAATTCTTACAAATCAATAAAAACAGTTAAAGTCAATAATGTTATCTTACAATTTAAGTAACTTCCAATATTACCCCTACTAATTGCACTGAACTTTAATACTACACGTAGTATTAATTATAAGTATACATGGAAAAAATAATAATTAATGTGCTTTGGAAACAAGCAGACTTCTTATAAAAGAGACCAAATACAATTGTTAATTGGTGCCTTATTATAAGAACCAGAAGGGAATATGACGAAGAAAGTCTCACATTGAAAACAGAGTTTAATAAGCAAATACTCCATTTCATTTTTAATATAAGATCTGATTGACTTTTTTAGAAATGTTAAATAAGCTAAATAAGTTAGTTAATCATATGTTATCTATCATTTGATTATATATCAGTTTATGAGTCAGACAAATTAATTAGATATAAAATGTTAAATATAAATACTCTAAAATAATTTATTTAGCTTCATTAATTCTTTTAATTAAGAAAATTAACTTAGTCTTATATTAATGACCGGAGGTAATATATAATGAAGTAGAATGACCCGTAAATTTGAGTTTTGAGATTTTAAGTTAGTGAAATATGTACTTTCTCCAATTATTAATATAAGACATATCTAGAGAGTTTATCTTATCATAAATATAAGACCTATGTTTAATATTTGCCAATATTTTCATAATTTACTCTTGCTGATGCTCTTTCAACCATAATCAATGAGCTAGGAGAGAGAATAAGAGAATTAAAGATGTTGATTAAGATGTTTTAAAAAATAAAAATAATATTAACTAATTTTTTTAATTTGATAAATTATGTAAATATGTTTTATATTAAGAACTAAAAAGAGTAGTTAATATTGAAGCAAACATCACGGCATGTCACCGATAAATCTTAAAAAAAAAAAGAAATTTTTACAAAAATTATACCCGAGTGGCATATGAATCCCTCACGCCACTTAATAATTGAGTGGCGTGAGGATCCAGAGGAATAATTAAAGCTCTACTTCATTTAATTTCGAAATCAAAAAGAAGAAAGTATGAATTAAATAACTCACTAAAAATGCCTTTAAAAGATTACGTTATACACCAAATATTTGTCACGACACAAAACTGTCGGTTTATAACCAAATCAGACCGCGTATCTTTTAAAGTGTCTTACGCCACTCAATAATTGAGTGGCGTGAGGATCCCTTACGTCACCGACACAAACTATTTTTACGCCACTAGTGGCGTCGTGTCAGGCGACGCCACTAACTACATTACTTTGGTAAAATGTTTCCCATATGCTTTAATCAGGTATAATTTTTGTAAAAATTTCTTATTTTGGTGCTTTTCCCCACTTTATGATCTTCAACTCTAAAAAATCAATTTCGACAAAAAAAAAAATCTAAAAAATCAATAAAAAGAGGTGTAGTATAAATTGAGAGTATTGTTGTGCATCTTTTGGATAGCGACTAATGCCTGAATTTAAAACAGTCAGATAGTCATATAAGAGTAGTTTTGTGTCATATACATGAAGAACATTTTTATGAAGTTCAACAATATCTATCAAATTACAGGACCTCATCTAAGTATTTTTTTTATCACAATCAATTTTTTTTTAAAAAAAGTTACGGGACCTCATTCAAACATGACAGATATATAACGTTGTCATTATATTGGAGCAACTGTTGATGACTACTCGATCTAATCCTCTATTATTTATAACATCATATCTACACAAAACTATACTATTCATAAATTTAAATATTATGCATGTGATTCACCCTCAGAATCTACAGTACTCTTTAGTTTTTTGGAGTGTGTGTGGATGAGGAAGGGGGCAAAATCCATATTGAAATGAGTACTGTCTCAATATTTCAGTGAAGTGAACAACGTAACACAGAGGGATTGAAGGTAAGACGTGTTTGAGGGAGAAGTAAGAAGTATGGCAGCCATGCATGCTTGTATATATGTTTTGAGATACATGGAAGTTGGAGAAGATGACACAGTGTCGCATTTTGCATGGAGAGAGAGAGAGAGAGAGAGAGAGACTCTGAAATCAGAATAATCAGAGATATGGAAGAGAGACATGTGAGTATAATTGGAAATGACAGACAAAAATGGCCTTATTCCATCATCCTTCATGTGAACACGGGACCGCAGTCATCCATTTCTGCCGCTAAATCAGAGTCCCACTTTCACACTTCTGTATATGCTATATGCACTCTTTATCTTTTATATATATAAGGAACAGATCCTATTTGTCTAAAATTTTAAATTAGTCTTTCTGGTTTTACCTTCATTAAATATGACATTCATTATTTTTCAATAATAAATTTTCACCCTTTATCTTTTATATACACTCTTTCTTTGAAAAAAAGGTATAATTAAAAAAAGACATAAATTATACATTTATTGCTTTTAAATACCATTTTAAACCACGTAATTTTGAGTTACGTTGTTCCTTATAAAAAAGACGGAAGGAGTCCCAAATATACATTGCCTTTTAGAAGAATGTCAATAGTAGTAAGCCTTTTCAAATATTAATAAATCAACAACATCTCTTTATTTACTTCTGGTGAGGTGATTTAATGCAGTGTATGAATTTTCAATATCCTTCTATAATTTATATAGTTTTAATTATGTTTGCCTTTCTCCCAGCAGATTCATGAGAATGATAGATTTTCAAACTTCGCGTATGTAAAAGGCGCTTTGAGAAAATGTAGAATATGTATGTATGGGGTATATTCAGTTCACACATGTGGACTTAGACTTGGTGCTTTCAATAATTATGGGATTTCCCCAACCGTGCCTGCACCCATCCTCTTCCTTCTACAAGGCTCTCTTAATATTTAGGGTGGGAGGCACTACATTTTACTGAAAAAAAAAGGGTTAAATATCAATTTTGTCATGGAAGTATTGATAAGGGGGCACTCAACACCTGTAAGTTTTTTTGGTATCATTTTTGCCCCGGAAGTTTACAAACATAATGATCTTACCCATCGGTTGATCTTGACCATTGCATCGTTACTCTCTTTGTAAATTTCCAGGGCAAATTTGCTCATAAAAAAATACTTCCAGGACAAATTTGCTCCCTTTTGTAAACTTCCGGGGCAAAAATGTTCCAAAAAAACTTCCGGCGCCTTGAGTGCCCCCTTACCAATACTTCCGTGACAAAAACGATATTTAATCCTAAAAAAATTAGTGAAAATTGATCCTGTTTGGAAATTTTGTAGGGACGAAGGACTTGAATTGGATTGAGTTCCATATCAGTAATTTTTTATTATGAAATCCTGTAGAGTATGAGAGGACTTTCTGCCTACAACAATGAGCCTATTTGGGTTGGCGGTAAGAGCGGTGGCTTAAAAACTATCTGACTTTAAAAAAAGCTCGGTGGGAAAAAGTCAGGTTATAGATAATGATTTGTGTTTGGATTGATAGTGGTAGAAGTGGCGGGGCCCACGTCAAAAAGCCGAGAAAGATTATGAAAAAAAGTTGGGTTAGTTTTTTCCTTAACGGGCTTTTTTTTTGCTTTTTTGATGTTAAAGTCAAATGAACTTAACGTGCAACCAAAACACACAATGTTGAGCTTTTTCTCCAACGCCCATTAACTTTACCGCTAACGCTCTCCTAACGTTGATTCCAAACAGGCACAATATATCAAGTTCTACTTAATGTTGATAGACTATGTTAAGTTGGAACATGTGACATGTGAGAGAAGACACTTGAACATTAACATAATATAAGGATCTTCTAATCAGTAAAATTTTCAAATAAGGATTTTTTTTCCTGATTTTTCCCATTAAATTTGTATACATTTTTTTGGCCAAGACTTGAACAATCTCTCAAAAAAGTTCCTTTTCATCCAAACATTTTCACCAAAACATGCCACATGTCAATCAAAGCAGATTCTCTTTCTGGTACGGTAACCAACCTCAGTCTTTATTAATTCAGGAGTATGGTTTTGACGCTTTGATAAAATAGCTCTACCAAATAGTCTAGGTTGTAAAATAATGTAAGTCTAAAAATACATTTTAAAATATATTATTTCAGAAATCTCAAATTTTGTTAGGTTTCACAAACAGTTTTGCAACCGTTTTCAACAAATTTTTTCTTGATTTTATTTAATGATTTTCCTAGATCAAATTGGACGATTTAAGTTATCTGATTTTTGCCCCTACACTTTTAATAATTTTTTAGAAAGTAAAAAACTGTACCGATCAAAATAAACTATCGAAAAGGACAAAGTTGAGATTTAAGGAGACCGCCCAATCTTTTGTTTTTAAGGACTGCCCAATCAAAGTTTGGGCCTCAGCATATCAAAGATGAACTTTGAATAAAATTTGGGCCTTTTGGGATAAAGTGTGAATGGCTCAAATGACTCAAAGACTGTGGATTGCCAAAATAAAAATATATGGAGGGACTTGTTGCAAGTATGAACACAAGCTTGTATAAAAAAAAAAGTATGAACACTAGGTCTTCCAAGACATTCAATTGCCATCAACTAACCAATGGCAGAAGACACTGGAGAATATAAGTTCCAATTTTAGGAGACATAGTTATTGGGAGGGCTTTAACTTTAATGCTCCCGACTCGACAGAAATTAGGCCAAAGTCCAAAATGATTGGGAAATACTCGGGTTTCATACAAAAAAAAAAAAAAAATCCATCAACTAATGGGGATTGAGTCCAGCGGAAAGGAAATTGTCTTAGTCCCATTTGATCTCTTTCCTTCCTTTTTCTTTTTTAAAAACCAGCATGCAACTGAGACTAGCTGATTGGATAAAAGTAAAATAGAAAGTAAATAAAGGCTTGTGGTTCAAACATTCTCGATATACCCAAAAAATAATAATAATCTGCCACCATACAATTTTCTGTTTTGAATAATCTATACAAATGAAAATAAAATATAAAATATAAAATCCGAGGATCGCACTATTTATATGTTATTATGAACATGACAACTGCATTTAAACTTGTACTAAATTTCTATTATTTTCACTTTTATTTGCATATTTTCTTAGGCTTTATGTATAGATATTTTTTTAAATATTTTAGAAAAATTTAAATGCTAAAAAACACATACAATCTTCTAAAAGCATTTTACTCGAAAACACATGTAAATTTAAGCGGGTCCTGATTATTCATCGCGTGATAATTTCACAAGTTCAATTAATGCAAGCGACCACCTTCAAGCTAAAAACATGCGTTGAACAAACAAATACTCTCAAATATGCAACATACTGATACTATTTATAAATCCAGTTTGATCAAAAAATTTGGTCCTATTTATAAGTCTAGTTTCAAGTAATAAATGAGATTGTGACAATTTTACCCATATTAATTGCACCTGTGAAGATGGAGAGAGAAGAAACAGTTGAAAAATACCCAATCATAAATGAGGGCAAAGTTGAAATTTTACCCCATAATCATTGTGTCAACTTGTAACACCCCAATTTTTTAAAGCGTTTTCAAGATATTTTAATCAGAGTAGAGCATCGGCAAAATTTAAAAGAGCGAGTATCTGATAAACATTCACTGTTGGTGTATCTGGTTGCTTACACAACGGTACAATTATCCAAATATTTAATAATATGGTGATACAAGTCCAAAAAGAAATTCTCCTACGGGACTCTAAGCGTTACCGCTTCCCTTATCTTCTAAGGTCCTCCTACCCTACCCGCTATTGCAAGAGCCGAGGTCCAATGCCCATCGGACCTCGTGTAATCTGTTAACCTCATGCTTATGTAAACAATATATGTATGACATCACAACATTAATCAACACATAAGTACATAGCAGATGTAAGATTAATATATCAACAATACACATTACATGTAAAGTTATCTATGTTAACAAGACATCATCACATGTAAAGTTATCTATACAATTCACATGTATAGTTATCTATGTTAACAAGATACATTACATGTAAAGTTATCTATACAATTCACATGTATAGTCGTCTATCACATATAAGTATACAATAAGTATCAGAGTTAGTGTTACAGTACGCGAACGTACCTTCGTTGATGATTTTCGGTACGTTTCGACGAAAGGCGTTCATAGATATCCTATAAGGGTAATATCGTCTCTATTAATTCACAAATATTATTTCAAGAGATATTTTGGCTATATATGACCATTTTACCCCTGGATTAATTATTTTCAACTTAATCCCATTTTAATTGCTTAAAAACGCTATTGTTCAATAAATGGGCTGATTTTTCACCTAACTTTGAAAAATTATAATCAATTCCACAAAACTCGAAACGAGGATCCGTAAAATTCCTCGGAATCCTTAAGATGTCTACTTTTAGGAAAAAATATTGGTTGTTTCCTAGATTTTATGAACAATTCCCAGTTTTCATATTTTCATCCTCTGTTCAGAATTTTCCAGAATTTCGTAGCCCATTTTGTAGAATTTTTATCTCCTAGCACAAAACTCAAAACGACATGCTATAGGTATATTTAGAAAGCTCTATATGTCTAATTTGAACATGAAGTTTCTCAGAATTTTAGCATAGCATCTTCAACATAAGATATTAGCGTTTCTAAAATTGCTTTCGGAAGTCACTAGCTGACAAATTTTCGCCAGAGTTTCGCTACTTTGACTATAATCTTCCAAAATTTTTGCTATAACTTCTTCTTCATCATTTTTTCGAAATAAAACCAATTATAACCATAAAAACATGAAAATAACACTATAATTGGAAGATTATGAATCAAAACAACATTTAAGCTATAAATCACAAAGCTAGAGCTCAAGAACTTACCTAACTTTACTCATTCTTTCCCAAAGCTTCTCATTCTCACTTTCTCTCTATGTTTCGGCTGCTATAAGCTTGTTCTTGCTTGTGAATTGGTGAGAAATTATGAAGACTAAAGCCTCCTATTTATAGCAAATTGGCCATTAACTTTCTAACAACTTTCCTTCAATTTGAGCCCTTGGATTAAACTTAGTTGAGAAGTTTAAATCTCACTCTTACACCTACTAAAACAGACTTCTCACTCCTCTCTCCCCTAGTTAGTTTGTTTCAACTTTTAGTTACCCCAAATGCTTATTTAGTTAGGTGCAAGTTGGTGATTTTATTCAAGATTCATTTTCACTTTTCAAATCTCCATTTTATGGCTTAATTAAAGGTCTTTTTAAAACAATTTAATCACTTAAACACAAATTACAAAAGTTTGAGAAAATCACTTTGGAGATGACCAAGTTCAAGCTTAAAATGTGCTTGTTCATAATATCTACTTATATTTGATCTATGATCAAAGCTTCTCAAGATACAATTTATTTTGTATAGATTCTCATTTACTTGTGTCTTGAATTAATCCCAATGATTTTTAACTCACAACTCAATTACCTACACACTTTTCTCTCTCTCCAATTAGCCCCAAAAGTCTTCTATAGTTATTAAGAATTTTATCCTAAGTACATTTATCCTCTTCCTGTAATACCCGGATAAATATTTATTTTAAATATTACATTTAAATAAATAATATGCCTTAATATTATATTTGAGTCAATATTACCTATTTAAAATAGGTGAATATGTGGTCTCAATTTTTCTTAATATTCTTATTTTATTTCTAAGTGATTTATTCCTAGAAATTAGATAGTTGAAGATTAAATTTTCTAAATCTTATTAGGGATCATAAAATACCCTAAGATTATCATAATTAAGTATAAACTTAATTATATCATTTTAGCAATAAAATCATCAAAGGATGACAAAATCAATTAGAGAAAATTAGCAACAATTATTGGGCAATCAAATTTGCAATAATTGGAATATTTTTCTAATTTTTGAAATTAATTATTAATTAATTTAAAAAGGCCATAATTAAGGAAATATTAACTAAATTAGTATCCAAAAGATATTTAAAGGCTAAGATTAGCATATAAGGAGTTTTTAATCATCAAGATTAAATTAAAAACTTGTCAAATAAGACTAATAACATGATTGAATAATATTCCCAAATATTTTTACAAAAGTGGCGAAAATTCTTATAATTAAAAGAGAAAGAAGATGAAACAAATAATCAAATCCAAGAACACATCTGATATAAGACTAAATCTACTAATGGTGGTTAAGATTACCCAACACATATTCAAGAGGCAAAAATAAGAGACATACACGGTTCATGCTAGCTTGTGGAATAAGAAGCAATTATCTAATATTTAATCAAATAATACATATAAAAACTATCATGAATTAAATGCAAAGTACCAATTAGAGACTTTTGGGGCAATTGAGATTAAGACATAAAGCTAAATGAAATTCAAATTGAAATGAAATTAGAAGGGGGTCGGTTTTGGCCAAGAGAGAAAGAGGAGCAAGAGTGATATCTTGATGTTTACTCTAAAATATGTCATTATCAAGTGTAAGTACAAGAAGACTTTTGGGGTAAATTGTGACATAACCTTGTGTAATAAAGGTAAATAAGGTTAATTAATTAATGGTAAGATAAAAACTATTAGGATAAATTCAAGACATAAGTGAATGAGAACCAATAGAAAATAAATCATATTTTGAAATCCATGAACTAAGTAACAAATATAAGTAGATATTATGAATAAGCAAAATTCAAGCTTGAACATAGTGGTTTCCAAAGTGATTTTGGTAAACTTTTGAGATTCATACTATTGTGAAAATAAAGTTTAAAAATACCATAAATCAAGTCATAAAATGGTAATTACAAAAGTGTGAATGAATCCTCAAGAAAAACACTAACTTACACTTAACTAAATTAGGATTTGGGATTGGAAGAAAGATAAAGAGAGTTGAGAGGAGAGGAGGTCAGTTATGAGGGTGTGAGAGAGAGTGGAAAACTTGATTCAATTAGTTTTTGGAATCCACCAATTAGAAGAACTTAGAAAATGCTATAAATAGGGAGGTTGGGCATACATCATTCCTCACGAATTCACAATCCAAGCAAGAAGCTTGTGGTACTGAAAGTGAGAAAGAGAAGCTTTGAGGAAGCAAGAGCAAAGTTTTGGGTAAGTTCTTGAACTCTAGCTTTGTAATTTATAGTTTAAATGTTGTTTTGATTCATAATCTTCCAATTATAGTGTTATTTACATGTTTTTATGGTTACCATTGTATTTATTTCAAAAAAATGATGAAGAAGAAGTTATAGCAAAATTTTTGGAAGATTATGATCAAAGTAGCGAAGCTCTGGCGAAAATTTGTCGGAACGACTTCTGAAAGCTTTTTCAAAAACGCTGGTATCCTATGTTGAAGATGCCATGCCAAAATTCTGAGAACATTCATGTTGAAAGTAGACATATAGAGCTTTTCAAATATACCTATAGCATGTCATTTTGAGTTTTGTGCTAGGAGATAAAAATGTTCGAAAATAGGCTAAAAATACTGGAAGTTTCTGGGCAGAACATGTTGTTGCGAAAACTGGGAATTTTTTATGAAATCTGGGCAAGAACCAATAATTTTTCCCAAAAGTATACATCCTAAGGATTCCGAGGAATTTTACGGATCCTCGTTTCGATTTTTGTAGAATTAGTTATGATTTTTCAAAGTTAGGCGAAAAATCAGCCATTTGTTGTAAAGTAGCGTTTTTACAAAAATAAGAGGGAATTAAATTGTGAATAATTGACCCAGGGGTAGAATGGTCATAAATAGCCAAAATATCTCTGGAGATAATATTTATGAATTAATAGAGGCGATATTACCTTTATAGGATATCCGTGATCACAGTTTGACTATCTAAACATACAGTAGTCGACAACGAAGGTACGTTCGCGTACTGTAACACTAACTCTGATGCTTATTGTATGCTTATATGTGATAGACAACTATACATGTGAATTGTATAGATAACTTTACATGAGATGTGTACTGTTAACATAGATAGCTTTACATGTGATGTGTATTGTTAACATAGATAACTATACATGTGAATTGTATAGATAACTTTACATGTGATGTGTACTATTGATATATTAATCTTACATCTGCTACGTACTTATGTGTTGATTAATGCTGTGATGTCATACATATATTGTTTACATAAGTATGAGGTTAACCGTTACCTGAGGTCCGATGTGTATTTGGACCTTAGCTTTTAAAATAGCTTCAGGGTCAGGAGGACTAAGCGCCAAGGATAAAGGCAAGCAGCACCCTTAGAGCCCCGGCCGGAGAATTTCTTTTTGGACTTGTATTACCGTATTATTAAATGTTCGGTTCATTGTACCACTGTATAAGAAACTAGATACACCAACAATGAATGTTTATCAGATACTCGCTCTTTTAAATTATTCCGATGCTCTTCTCTGATGAAAATTTTTTATTCCGCTTTCGAAAATTGGGGTGTTACACTTCCAATATGCGTCAAAGTCTTCTATTGTGATTTAAGAGCTTTAATGGGTTGTACACAATTTTCTTCCATGATAATGACTTGCATGTGCCTTAATTAACTTGGGTATTTATTTATCAATTAAATTTCATTCTCAATTCAGTTCTTTTTTAGCAAACCGTGTACTCCCCCCTTAAACCTTCATATTTTGTGTTTTTTTCATTCCTATTAAATTATCTAGAAGGAATTCCCCCATTGGTTAAATCTAATTTCACATGGATTACACTTTATGATCCTTAATTAAAGCCTTAGGATTTAGCTTTATTAGTTTTAATCCAAACCTTTGATTTGAGTAGGAAAAATCTAAACACTATTTATGATTTTTGTTAATGATTTAGGATTTAAGAATTAATGCAATTACTTTGCCTCTTTAAGTAGTAATTTCGCCACCTTTAAATAATTTAGGGGAGAATTAATTAATCTTTGGTTAATATTTGCTAATATAGTGTTTTAGGGGTTATTAGGCCTAATTGTCAAAATTTGATAGGTTTCTAAATTAATCTTGATGATTAAAAGCTCCTTGTCTACTAATCTTAGCTTTTAAATATCCTTTGGATACTAATTAAGTTGATATATACTTAATTATGCCCTTTTTAAATTAATTATTAATTAATTTCGAAAATTAAAATAAATATTCTAATTATTGCAATTTTAATTGCACAACAATTGTTGATAATTTTCTATAATTGATTTAGGTATTTAGATGATATTTAATCACCTTTATGACATAAATAAGACCTACACTTACTTATGTTAATCTTAGGATATTTTATGATCCCTAATAAGATTTAGAAAATTAAATCTCTAGTCACCTAAATTTTAGGGAGACATTACCTAGAAAATAGGATAAACATAACAGAAAAATTGAGACAACATATTCACCTATTTTAAATAGGCATTATTTATCCAAATATAATATTCAAGATATATTATTTATCCAAATATAATATTTAAGATATATTATTTATCCAAACATAATATTTAAGATAAATAATTATTTGGGTATTACATAAGTAACTTTCCTAGGTATGTGAGATTTGGTCAAACTAGACTTATAAATAGGACCAGAGTGGTAGTAAAGTATGGAAGTGGCTGAGGTCCTCTGCGCTTCCCAACCCTGGCATCCATTTCTTTGGAGCTGCGTCGTTTTGACGCAAAATGGCAGCTGGTTCCTCTTCTTCTTCTTTTTTTTTTTTTTTTTTTTAATATTCAAGGTATTATAAATATACTTTACGATATTGACTGATCCCAAGAAATTAAAATACCGACGAATACTTCATGATCTCGAAAAATTGGTTTAGGATGTTGAGAAAATATTTCAGGGTACTGACTGGTACTAAAAAAATACTTCAGGATACTGACTGGGGATACTGGCTGGTACTAGAAAAATATTTCATGATCTTGAAAAATTATTTTATGATATATATTTATCCTAAAATAATTTTTCAAGATCATGAAATATTTTTATAGTACCAGCCAATATCCCCAGTTACTATCATGAAGATCTTTTAAGACAAATAATACCCTGAAATATTTTTTCAACATCGTAAAATAATTTTTCAAGATCATGAAGTATTTTTTTGTATCGGTCAATATCCTAAAGTATTTTTTTTAATACCCTAAATATTTTCTTTTTTAAAAAAGAGAGGAACCAGCTACCATTTTACATCAAAACGATGTAGCTCTAAGAAAGTGGATGGCAGAGGTCGGGAAGCGTGGAGGACCTCAACCGCTTGCAGCAAAGTATGCATTATCACAGACAATTAAAGACTGGAAATAGGAATAAATATATACAGTAACACTAAAGAAATAGGAAATTTAGAAAAAATTTATAATTGCAACATATATTTTTCATAAAAAAAAATTTAACATAAAGAAAGTTAATTTTAACTTCAACTAAAAATATTAAAATGACAGTTTACATATCATCCATGCTATTTTTGTTATAGTGAAAATGTGTCCCGAAAGTTTTAAGTCTAACTATGAAAAAATAATGATGTAGATGACACATGGACTTTTAGGGTAAATTTGCACATTAACAAAAATGACGTAGATGCCATGTAGATTGTCAACTCAACAGATTTGGTTAACTAATTGTAAAAATTAACTGAGATATTGGCCAAGATAAAATTGCTCCCTTTTTAAAAGTTCTAGGCAAAATTGTGCCTTAGTGAAAAGTTTTAGGACAAAATTACCCCTTAACCCTATATTATAAAATTATAATTGAATTATTGTCTGGTGGTTCACGTGGGGGCTTTTCACAATATCCATATAAATAATAATTAATAGCAAAGGAAAACTGTCTGAAAATCATGGGTCCATTGTCAAAATTTACCCAGCAGCGAATGTTGAATCTTACGTTTGATTTGGCGAGCTAGAAATTAAGTTTTGGTAGAAAATCGTGAGTTTTAAAATAATTTTGTACTAAACCCTTTCAATTTTAATCATATTTTTAAAAAAATAGATTGTAAGGTTATCATAAAACTAGATGGCCATTAACAAGTGATTAATTCACGTGGTAAACTGTCTCACCTTCCGTAAAGTTGAAAACACAAATTTAAATATTGAGAAGCATAGTTATTAGGAAACCATTTGTATTCTAAATCTCAATATTTATTAGTAAAGGTGAAAACCATTTACATTCTAAATCTCAAAAGGAATTATATCTTTGATCAAATAATAATAAAAAAAACTGGATGGCCATGGGTTTATTATGGAAAGAAACATAGAAAAATTGATTAACATGTCCTTCTAATTTATCTCCATATTTGATCCATTGTCTGTATTTTTTTATTTTGCTTGAATTAATTAAACTGTCATGGTTTGATTCATTAGAGATATACTCCCTCCGGTTCTAATTATAAGATATAGTTGACTTTTTTAGAGAAATTAAGGAAGCTAATTAAATTACTTTAGAGTAATTTTTTTTTTTTCTTCAGTAATTAGTTTGACTAATAAACTAATATATAACTTAAAGATACACAACATATAAAATGATTAAGTAACTTATTTAGCTTCCTTAATCTCTCCAAACAAAGTTAGCTATATCTTATAATTAGGACTGAAGTAGTACATCCTTAAGTGTGTCAAAACAATTTTAACACCACTTATTTCAATTTACAGAATTACATGAATTTCAATTTTATAGAATATCATTCATTTCATTTATTATTGTTTTAACACATGCATTTCTATAATATCCTTAACTAATTTTAATCTAAATTTTAAAAAAATATCAATTTTTTTTATATATATAAAATCTAAATTTATAGCACTTCATATCCTTCAAAGAATCAAACAAACATCATAACTCTTTGTTTAAACTCTAACTCTACATTTTATAAAAAATGTCTGGATGGTTCAATATAAAAATTCTGAAATACTCCCACTGGTAATTTTTATAAAATTAAATTTAAATTTTTTTAATCCTTTTTATAAGAGCATGAGTCTAGACATTGAATGATTTTTTTTTTTCATTTTTATCCCTCATGGATTATAGATAATGCATTAATTAAAAGGTTAGTGATACTTATAAATATTTATTTTATTTCTCTTTCTTACTTACCCTTTATAAATAAGGGTATACTTGTAAAACATAGTTTATTTCAAATATACTTATTATTTTTAACTAGCTTTTACCATTTTCTCAAGTTTTGTGGTTGAAAAGACAATAATGCTCTTGCTTTATTTTTGAATGCTCTTATTTGTCTTGTCAATTCCCTTATTTATCTTGTAAATGATTAAAATGTTTTTGTTAACTCAGTTTTTTTTTTAATCTTTTTATTTGTCTTATGATTTTTTATTTATTTATCTTGTTTAAAAAATCATGATGAACAATAAAAATAAAATATTTGAATAATCCATACTCCTCCAATCCTATATAAATTTTGTGATGAGGATGAGATGAGTGAAAATGAGGAAGACAGTATTGAAAACATGTAGAACACAAGCCATTCATAAAATAATTAAGTGCATATATGCATACATACACAAAGAAAATTAACAGTAATAAACTCCTGAAAAGTTGTTGTGCACACCAATAGCTAAGACGCATCAATTGATTGAGATGATATCAAGCATTGTTAATTAGCCGTGTCCGTTCCTGTTCCCTGGCCACTTGACTTGCGATGCTTAGTGAACTTGTCCTTCAATTTCTTCACCATAGGTAACTTGTCCTTCAATTTCTTCACCACCCAATTAACAAATATAATTGCCATGTATATACCAACCAGTGCATTCAACCCCATAAAAAACTTAGTGACTATCGACGCCCATTCATTATCATAAATCCCATATGGGGTGATAAGGAAGAGGCCAACAAAATAAGCACTTAGAAGGCAGGTGAGAGTGATAACCATGCCTATAGATAGCATCCACAACACAAACCTATGTTTGAGAGGAACTCCACTTACAAGCAAGAGGGCAACACACAGAGATGCAACAAAAGATATGGTATTGTAGGTTATGAAATGGATAAAGAGATGTGGATAAACATAACCAAACATGGATTCGCCGGGACATGGTCCGGGATGTGTTTCTTCAAGCTCTGTACTATTGAACGACTTCATGCATGTGAGGAGTCCTTGAGGGAGAGTTGAAGAGTTAGAATCTGAACCACCACTTGGCGTAGCTATACCTTGTTGGATGACGCTTCCTGGAGGGTTAAGTGCAGCTTGAAAGGTTATGGTTGCGACCACGGTAGCCACCAGACTTAGATTCCCTCTCATGTCTTCTAACCAATCGCCATTATACTTAAGCCATTTGTCTATACTTTTCAAAACTTTTCTCCTCCACCGCCACCACCATCTCTCATCTTCTATACTACCAACATTAACCGTTTTTTTCCTTCCACATTTGATCCCAGACTCCATCAATATGACTTGTATTTCAAGGCTCTTGGAGTCCTTTGGAATCCACTGAACGGTATCGGGGGCAGTATAGCCCATTTCGTTCTTCAAGTTCGATGCTTCTGATCTTATCTTTGGAATTAAAATGAGGTAACTCACAGTCTGAACAACAATGAACAAGAAAATAAATTTTGTTATGTTTAATTTGTGACTTGTGTATAAAAGAACCAGAAAAAGATCGAATCACAAACGTGAAAGAGTAAGTAATTAAAAAGCACCTCAACTTGCTTCAACATGATAGCTAAATGGAGAATGGTGTTCTTGCCATCTAAGTCTCCCATAATTAGGAGCTCGTGGGTGCCATAAGTATCCAATTTCACCAAATCTTTCAAGATCTCTAATTGGTTGTACGTCACACACAAGTGGAAAATCGTTTTCCCCATGTCATCAAGGATCTTCAAAGACTCCGGCTTTGCTCTAATAAGCTCCAACACAACGTCTTTTCTGCCCCTTATAACTGCATAGTGCAAGGGAATTCTGCCTTCTTGGTCACGAACCAAGCACGCCTCCTCACGAGCTTCCAACAGTTGCTTCACAATGTGGATGTGGCCTTCTGCAGAAGCTAAGTGGAGAGGTGTGCTTTGTGAAGAGTTTCTCTCAAGGACAAGCTCTGGCTTTTGAGAAAGGAGGGTTTTTGTGAATTCAAGGTGGCCATGGGAAGCTGATATGTGCAAGGGAGTTTCTATGAAGATAGTCTGTGAGCTAATTTTGTACAACAATCCTGGGTCTTCCTGAAGCAATGAATTCAAGGTTGAAACACAGCCTTTATATGAAGCTTCATAGAGAACTCTCATTTTATCTTCTTCATGATGATGGGCAGTCTCTATGTTCATCAGCTCCGTCTCTTGCCCACAAGAATGACTCATTTGCTTCAATAATTATGCACCAAGTGAAAGAATATATATGTGGTTGGTTTAGATAATTCGTGATGCAGGATTAGGATAACTTGTGTTCCAATTTATAATTGCTGTCTCGTGCCCCTTAACGGAATATTATTAAGTTATTTCACTGTATGTGAAGTCAACTTCTGCGTTGTTTGTAAGCTGTATACAATTTCATTATTATTTTTGTTTTGACCAAAAACAAATTCTTTATTGGAAGACGTTTTTTTGTGTGCGCGAATTTGATCGAGCCAGCATTTTTTTATATTTCGTCTACATTTTTCCCTGGGCGTTTAAATATAAATAAGACGTATAATTATTAATAGCGTATAAAAAAATTTCTTGGATACATATTTCACTATACACACAGTATTTTGATAAGAGAACGATAGGGTGGAGATTCCTGCCCATTGATCTGTAAGGTTTGTAACTAACGTGCAATGCAAGTTTCAGAGCATATTCCCCCCATTATTGAAGAAATATTCAGTGGCATCAATTTGAATGAGTGGCTTCGGCAACAAAGGAACCCGGGGCCTACTGTTTTGAATGGCTCATTTGCTTCAATAATTATGCTTCAAGTGAAGAAGAATATTTGTGTGGTTGGTTTAGATAATGCGTGATGCAAGTTCGTGGATTCCATTTTATAATGGTAGCCTTGGGCCACTTAACGGAATATTCTTCCCAGTGGAATGTTTCTTAACGGTGTGTGTGATCTATCAGCTACTGGATGGGATCAAGTGGCTATTTATTCTCTGTTTGCGCTAAAATTTGACGGTCATATCAGCGCTTGTTGTTCACATAAGCTGGTTCAAAAAATTTCATGTGGTTGTTTGTGTTATTATTGCCTATTGGCTTGAGGGGGAGGTTTTTTGGGTGCTCGAGGGAAGAAGGACACGTGACTTGTATGGAGTGAAAATTGGAATTAAATAATTGGACTTTTTTCATGCATCTTGTTGCAGCAGCACCCAGCGGCTGGACGCTCCTTCTTTAGATATGCTCCACGTGCTGTACCAACTCCTATTACTCATCCTTATTCTTATAAGTTACTTTTCCGGCATGTTTTACATGCATTGAAAAACAATAAACTTCATTCATTCATAGAAGACGATGATTAAACACCATTTGAAATTCTTAAATTTTTTGAAATGACATGAGCAAGATAAATCAAATTGATTTTAAAATGTTGAAGAATTTATGATCTTACTCTCAGTTTTTAAATAAATACAATGAAAAGAAAAATGAATTTTGCCGGCGTACCACCGCAGCCAGAGCTCCAGCACTGGCCGGCCTGCATCCGCCAAACTTGAATGAAGTTGTGAGGGTGGGATTTGAATAGCTGATTTCAGAAGAAGATGATTCTCTCCTCATCCATTTTCTCATTTTCCTTTATTAGCTCATTTGGGCCATTGATTGGGAAGGTGAGAGAAATGTTAAAGTGGTATTGTGATTGATTGAATGAATATGATTTAAAGATAATGAGGGATTATGAGAGAAATCCAACCCGATTTCAGAATGGCTTTATTATTTGCATAAAACAGGCAAACTTTGAAAACAGAGAATCAAAAGCGGATCCTGCAAGATGCCAGCTTCATTTTCATTCATCATCTTTTGTTCTCAATTGCAGGAATTATGAAAACCGGGAACAAGTTTCAGAAGGTCCCGGAGGGATCGATGGTTACATAGCATCACACCATAAAGATAAAATCATAATTAACCTCACCAAAAATCATTCTCTCTCCTCCTTCTGCCTCTTCTATACAAGACTCGATCCTCAAACCGTAAAGCCTTCAAAGAGCTATGGTGTTTCAGATATCATCGTCAAGCTATGGTGTAGGATACTGGGCTTGTTTGGGATACCGGTTGGTAATCGGACTTATGAAAAAGTCTGATTGGATATAAGTCTGATTGAGTAAAAGTTCAATTGTGAAACGTGATTTATGTTTGGATGTGTGGTTGTATAAGTAGCTCATAGAAAAGTCCGATGGGGTACAAATTTGTTTGGAATGACTTATGGATAAGTGACTTTTGAGATAATTATAAGGAAAAAAAATTAAATTTAAAATTACCAAAAATATAAAAAATGCTAAATTACAAAATTTGGCAATACTAAAATACATAATTTGATCAAATAAATATTACTTCATCCGGTCCTAATTATAAGACATAATTGACTTTTTTAGAGAGATTAAGGAAGCTAATTAAATTAGCTTAGAGTATTTTTATTTTTTCTTTAAACTAAATAGTTTGACTAATAAACTAATGTATAATCTAAGAAAACACAACATATAAAATGATTAAGCAACTTATTTGACTTCCTTAGTCTCTCGAAAAAAAAGTCAACTAGATATTATAATTAGGACCGGAGGTAGTACATAAGTATGATGAAACAACAGATTCTCAAATAAGAGCTTATGATAAGCTAGGAGTTGAAGCTTTTAAAATAAGCTCAGGTTCAACCATAAGCTCAAGCGCGCGCTTTTTTTCACCCAAACATAAATTTTGAGAAAAAAATTCATAAGCGCTTTTGATAAGCTCCAAAAGCTTCTCATAAAAGCTCTCCCAAACAAATCCAGTATCTCATAAATTTTCTTGTGTGGTCTTCAAAGAGCTGATCTTGTACTACCTTGATGCTTTTCACGTGCTGATGTCTTAGGGTGTGTTTGGTTTGAGGGGCGGGGATAGATCCCTAGGAAGGATATTGACCAAATTGCCATTAATGAAGAGAATATTCTTTTTTGTTGAGAGTGTATTTTTAAAATATTAAAAAAATTTCATGGGTTATTTAGTAAAGATGAGAGAAAAAATTTCTCTCTTCCCCCTAAAATCAAACAAGCTCTTACTGATGGGACAAGAAAAGGTAATCAAACTAATGGGACAATACATCTGGTGCTCATGCTAAAGTGTAAAGTGTAGGAAATTAAAAAAAAAAAAAAAAAAAAATTCCCGGCCAGACTAAATCAGACCAAGAGGTTTGAGATCTTGGTCTATAGTCCAGTCCGACCCAAGAAGGTCAGTCTCGTTTGGTCTAGTCCAATATGGCTTTGGCCAATTTTTCTTTATTAGACCGGGTTACCTGAATCATCGACTTTTTTTTTGTTTTTGTTTTTGTTTTGTTTTTTTGTTTATTATGGAGTAATAGGAGTAATTATATCAAGGGCTGGCCCTGTAGGGCGCGCCCCGATTCCCAACTCTAATAAGTAACTCCCTTTTCAACCCTTCAATGGAATCCTATAAGGTGCTTCTTCTTATATGCTTGTCCCTTTAATTAGGGGATGTGGCATTTTTTAAAATATATTTTATATTTTTAGATTAAATTATATGCTATTTTTTGAGATATTTTTAAGACCGAATATCTCAAATTAATTAGTTTACCGTCCCCAATCAGAAATACTTGTCCTATAATATTAGTATCATGAAAATTAATTAATTTGAGATACGAGTGCAAAAAATTTTAAAAACAACATATAATGTAATCTAAATAAATAAAATATAAAAAAATGTCTTATCCCTCTAATTAAAGGGACAAACATATAACAAACACATAAAGACAAGGAGCTACTATGAACCCCTTTTCAACCTTCCCTCCCACGCTCTTTCCAATTCACTCCGCACTGTGCCCCCACGGCTTCATTTGATTACTTGTTTTACTTTCACCTTTCAAACCTTGTGCCAGGCTCTCCTCCCAATAATAATGAATAATCAAATGATGTTAGTATGAGCAAAATGCAGAAACATGGATAATTCTTCAAATAGGAGAAGAAAATATCAAAGCTTAGCATTTTTAATATCAAAGCTGCATTTAAACATGTGTACTGCTTAGAAAGTAAATCTCAGCCAAAAAGAAGAGAAGGAAATATCAAAGCGATTGATGATCTATTTGAAAAACTAACTAAAGGATATGTATATAAAAGCTACTATGTTTTGATCCAAAATAATTCTTGAAACCAAAAGCAAACCCTTGATAGCGGATTACAAGTGAAATTTCGTTAAATTACAGGAAAATATCCTAATACATACCCAAATGATCCTAATCCTATAATAGAAATTTAGAAGGAGAAAAACAATTCCCATTTCAGATAGAACTTGAATATGCCCTTATCACAACAGCTCAAAAGTTTAATTGAACACCCCTCATAGCATCCAAACAAAGAGTATAGTAATGAAGAATTTGACCTAAACAAATTACTGCTGTATGTCTATAAGTTGATGAGTGAGTAAGCAATGATAAATATATCAGAGATTGATAATACATAACAACTAAAGTCCCAAATCCTTAATGATGATGAAAGAGGTTGGGTTCAGGGTCACCTTTGTCCCAGTGACACCTCATGTGACCACCCAGCACTTGGCCTCTCGGAAACACCCTCATGCATATCCCACACTTGTGCCCTTCTAGAACCATCATAGCATTAGCCGCTGACGTCATCTCCTCGTCTTCTACGTTCGCGAAAAACCCCTTCATGTTTTGTGGTTTGCCCTGTGCCCTCCCAGAGCCTGCCGTGAACTGAACACCTTCATACAACTCGAGCACTTGAACAGCATCGTCGACAGTCCTCTGCCTGCCGCCGGGCCCTCCGAGTTCACCAGCAGCAAAAGACCTGCCGCTATCTCGTGGTCTTCAACCGTCATCAATAATTCCACCGGCGTTTGGTTATCCGGTGGTGGTGGTTGTCGTTGGACATTTGGGGGGCGGGTTGATTCCCCACCACTGGCGTTGGGGATGACAACGCATGTGGCTGAACAGAGCCTTCGTTTCATTTTCTCATCATTCACTGTAATCCTTTCAATCAGTCTTAAAATATAAAAATGAGACACGTCATCAAGGTATCACTTTAATGTTTCTCTCGTCTTCCCGATCAACAATTTAAATGAGTTCTTTTTTCCAATCAATGATTTAAATAAACTCATGGGAAATGACAAGAAAATGCGATGATAAAAGAACCTGCTTCCGTTTCACGACCAGTATCTCCTCCCTTATCAAAGAAAAGGGGGATGAAAGACAAATTGTTTAGGAGCAGGGGTGATTGTGATAATGGGGGTTATGGCCCTAAAAAAAAAAAAAAAAAAAAAAAATGTCTCAAGTATTTAATATAAATTGGATTTTTATATATATATTTATCTAAAATTTATACATTTATCTCAAAAATTTATATATTTAGCCCCTTAAATATTTGTTTTTAAATTAGTTAATAAATATATATTTAACCCCTAAATATTTATCCAAAGTCTGTCACTGGTTAGGAGGAAGAAGAGGCTTCACTAATTATTAGGGTTGTCCATGGACCGGACTAGACCGGTTGAGAGCCAACCCGAGGTCCGGTCCAGAGAGACCTGGACAATCCAGCTCGAGGTCCGTCCGGTCCGCACCCGGACCGCTTCTCGCGGGACTGGACAGATGGTCCAGAGATCGCTCGACCAGTCCGGTAGTCCAGACCGCTTTTGGACAAGTTTTTTTTTTTTTTTTTATTTCTTCCCTAGCTTGAGGAGGAACAACAGAGGTTAGTTCACACAATGAGGGTTCTAGAGAGAAGATTAATGAAACATAAATGCAGAAAACATAAATATAATCCACAACAATTAATGAAACACTTAAAATAACAAGTCCATCACATTGTCATTCATTTCTTGAGCATCCATGGTCATTGAAGCTACTTAAATATAATCCACAACAAAAACATAAATGCGGAAAACATAAATAACAATCTAGTTTTCTTGAGCATCCATTGTCATTCATTTCTTTCCTCCACCTTGAATGATGCTCAATCCATCTAAAAAACAAATTGTGTGTGTTAATAAATTATGAATAATGAAATATGTAAACTAGAATAATGAGCATAAAATTGAAAATATTACCCGAAACATTAACAACATTATCGGTCTCTTGAAAGTTGTCATATTCAAGAACATAGTAGCTAAATCGAGATAGATTGTGTAGCCGTAGCCAATTTTGGGCACAAATGAGGGCTTCAGTCATTTTAGGAGATAGATTACTCCTATAATCATCAACAACACGTCCTCCAAAAGACTAAAAGCCGCTCTTCGATGCAATCGTAGATACTGGCATAGCCAATAAATCACGTGCTATCAGCGCAAGCACTCTGTATTTGGTTGAATTAACCTTCCACCATGTCAATATGTCAAAATCATCATCATCAATAGGAGTGTCTTCAACTGCATTAGCTGAAAGGTATCTATCCAATTCAGATTGAGGATCTATGGATGAGATCTTTTCTTTTGTGATGCCAACCATCTACGACCGTGGTCTTTTTTACCGGTATTTGCAAAGGGAAGTGATGTCAATCCCATAAGAGTTCGAAATGTTGCTACTAGCGAAGAGTTCAAAGAGCTTGCACTATTTGACACGCCTGTTTGAACACCAATTTTTGTAGAATACTCTTCAAACATGCGATACAAAGTGGTCCTTGCCTTGTTTTTCATAAACATACAAAGTTGATAATCAGGAAAAAGTTGGTCAAATACATCATTGATGTAGGCAAGCTTGTATCGAGGATCTAAAATCACAACAATAATCAATAAAGGATTCATATTTTCTGCTGCTCCCCAATATTTATCAAACTTCATCTTCATGCTTGATGACATCTCCCTAAGAAGAGGGTCCTTGGACACAATAGTCTCATTTATCAACTCTTAAATCAAAGCAATTTGATGGAAACATATGTTTGCAGTAATTGTGAGCGAGCTAGAAAATTTTAAGGTCACATCATAAAACACTTTTAAGAACCTAAGAAAGACATTTGCCTTATTCCAAGCTTGTTTGTTAGGCGGGCCATTAGGAGCATTCATGTTGTCATCAACATCTTGGGTAGACAAAGCATCCATACGTGTGTTATCACGCTTTGACATTTTTTTAAAGTATGCCACATAATCTCTATCTTCGTCCCCCATTCTTTCAAATGCAATTTGGAATTTTAAAGCGACATCGAACATTAAATATGTAGAATTCCATCTAGTGCTAACATCTAAGACACACATATTGTTGGTATCTAACATTTCTAATGCACATACATCTTTAAATTTTTTGAGCCGAAATGGGGGAGGAACGGACATACCTTACCGCATTTCGAATTGAATCGAAGGCATTTTTCAATTCCTTCAAGCCATCGGACACAATCAAATTGAGAATATGTGCGAACAACGTAGTTGAAGAAAATCGCCACCACAAACAAGACCCTTCCAAGTGATGAATCGTTTTTTCAAATAAGACAAGGTCATGTCATTGGATGTTGCATTATCAACCGTGATGGTGAACACATTTTGTATGCCCCATTCTGATATGCACTTCTCGATAGTCTTTCCAATTGTATCTCCCTTGTGATTCTCAATCAAAGTAAAGTTAAGAATCCTTTTATGCAGTTTCCAATCTTTGTCAATAAAATGAGATGTGAGACATAAGTAGTTGAAGTTTTGAACTGACGTCCAACAATCAGTAAGGCAAATACGACTAGTACACTCGCTTCAATTGATTCTTCAATATGTTCATCTCACCAATATATAATTGCCAACAATCCCTAGCAATAGTTTGTCTAGACGGGATATGAAACCGTGGCTCTAACTCTTTCACAAATGCTTTGAAACCCGGCTTTTCAACCAGCCTAAATGGCATCTCATCACATATGATGAACTCGCTAGAGCCCTTCGACAACGTTTTTGATTGAACATGTGAGGTTGTAAGCTTCCGCCCACTTTCCCCACTTTGTGAAACATAATTCAGCATAGATTGCTTCGATATTGCAGTGGCCCTGTGTGGATTGCTTTGACATTTGTTGAAGTGTCTCTTCAAAGAAGTTGTACCATATTTAACTGGATCACAAGCATAATCTTTAGTGCAGTACTTGCATTTTGCTCTAAGCTCTCCATCTGTATCCTCCAATGGTAACTTAATGTAGTGAT
Organism: Acacia melanoxylon; assembly: GCA_019022615.1. Lineage (NCBI taxonomy): Eukaryota > Viridiplantae > Streptophyta > Magnoliopsida > Fabales > Fabaceae > Acacia > Acacia melanoxylon. The sequence goes on along the minus strand of JAFJYJ010000003.1, from coordinate 14,287,194 downwards.
CCCACACTTCTGATTTTTTGTTCTCAGGTATTTTTCTCTTCTTACTACCTTTTGTGGTTTCATCTCCAGTAGAAGCTGTAGGAGTAGGAGGAGGACATTCAACAGTGGTTGGAGGTTGGACAGGACCAATGGAATTGGAAGGGGTAGAAGATGGTCCACCAAGAGTCTCATTCTCACCAATATTGGAAGACTGAGATAGGTCAACACTTGAACTTTGCTCTTCTTCCATTACTGAAACAAAATGAACAGAAAGTATTCATCAATACTCAATAGATTATGGAGTGAACAGATTGAACTTATTTCCACAACATTCACAATACTACTCAGGTTCATCCACAAACCAATTCGAATGAAGAAAGGAAAGGATGGCCATATTCCATCCAATTCCAACAAAAAATCGGTACAACAAATTAATAATGAAAAAATTGAAGAAAAATAGAAATCTTATATGCAAACAAATTACTTTCCAATTCAGGTTTACATAAATGAACCAACCTTCTTCCAATACCAATAACAAAGAATGATGCCAGGGGATATTAAATTCTGTTAGTCATAAGTAAATCATGGTTTTACCAATTGAAAATCTCACACAATTCTTCACTTGCATTAACATTCAAAAGTAAATCATGGTTTTATTAAAGCCCAACTTAAGGTACTTAAACAAAAAAATAGTTGTTGCCCTGACAAAAAACCAACGCACATTCATCATCAGTAATTCAGTATGTTATGCTCCAATGCAAATGGTTTCAATTTAAAATATTTGAAATCAAGGAAGCAAATCACAAGGCACCGTAGAATCTGAGAAGGCGAGGATGCAATAAAATCGAAAAAAGGAACCGTATATGCAACAAAATGAAATTCAAGGACAATTATAACCACAACATTCACACTAATCTGGTAATCCCCACAAATAACCAGTAAATCGAAGCAAGGGACGAGAGATGGGGAGATTTAAATCACTAAATCCAAAAAACGAAGCAAGTCACAAGGCAAACTGAGTTAGGGTTTTTGAGATTTAAATCGAAGGAAGAAAACTTACGGAGAGTCGGAGACGGAAGACGAGGACGGGATGCGCCGATGCGAGACGACGGAGAGCCTCGACGGAGACGGTGAGGCCGAGCCGAGTCGCCGAGAATCGAGAAGGCGCCGAAGACACCGTCGGACTCGGAAGTGTCGAGTGATATGAGAAGAGGGCAAGAGGCCGAGACTCGAGAGGATGATAGGTTAAAAAACTTAACCTATTAAGTTTTTTTTTAATATATATAATATATATATATATATAACTCGGGCCGCACCGAGCTAACAAATTGGTCTCGCACCTTGACCCGAGGTCCGGGTCCACCGAGACAAGTGGTCCGGTCCGGTCTCGAATATATTGTCCTGCACAGCTTTTTCTTCAAAGGACCGGGTGGGTCGGGTTACTTAGACTGTCGGGTTTTTTGGACATCCCTACTAATTATTATGAATTCTTCTTACTGTGGCTGTGAGATGATGATAATAGTAGCTTCTAGCTAGCTAGTTCTATATCATATACATGACTCAACGATGACGTACACCACAATCATATAAAAATTGACACGACTTGAGGCATTGACTCATATGGGGGGCACTCCAAAAAGTACTGCAATCAACTTTTGATTTCAAAATATTATTATTTGATTATTCAAGTAAAGAGAAAATCCATATGAGGGCCCATTTAACTAACAAAAACCCAAAAAGGCTCAAACCAAAGTCTCGATAAGAAAAAGGCCCTTTTGACATGCAACTGAAAGTAAAATGACGCAAATGCCCACCACCGACTCAAAAAAGAAGGGGCAATTTCAAATTCATTCATTCTATCTCTCTCTCTCTCTCTCCTCTCGTCTCTTTGCTCTCTTCTTTGTGCTCGACGCTCACTCGCCGTTTGCGCTCATGTGGTAAAAGTGAAATTGTCAACCACTGTCGACCTTCTAAAGCTTGTGTGTGTCGCCGTCATCGTTGTCGGTTTGCCTGTGGCAGTCGTCTGTAAAGAAAGGTAGGATACATTTTGGGGATTAGGTTTTTTCCGTCCCTATTTTTTGATGAAAAGTATAATACTGGTTTTTTTTTAATCAACTTCGTTTAATTTTTGTGTGCATTCATACGTCTCCCATGGTCTTTCAGTCTGTCAAAGCCAAGCATCGATCCTATGAGTTCAAGTTGCTAGGTGTTCTGAGTTTCGGTTGAAGAGCGAAAAGTTCGTTTTCTTCTTTTAGCGGTAAATTAGCATCTTTTCAAGCTTTTAGAGGTTTGTGTAGATATCTAGCAGAGTAAAGCTATGTGAATCTCTGTGATTTTTTGTTTTGTTTATTGCAATAAATTTTCTTCTGCCTCTTTATTGTACAAATCCTCCTTTTAATTTATTTTTCTTTAATTGGTTTTAGATTGATTTCCCACCTACTGAAACAAGGCTCTGTTATTGTTTAATTCGTTTTAGATTGAGGAATATAGAACGTGATTATCCAGAGCTCCTTTTATTTCTGAATCTATCATTTTGCCTTGATCTTTTATTGACATGAAGAAATCATAGTTTAAAAGTAGTTTATACATTGTAAGATAATTGCAGAGGAATGTATTCTAAAGATGTGTAGCTTATAAATATTCTTTTTTGTTGGGTGATTGAAATAATTGTTTGGAAGATGAGTATGTTTTTATATAAAACAATTGTTCAGAGAACTGATATGAGTTAACTTCTGCTCTGCCTCTTTACTGTCTTTTTTCTTCTTTTTTGCAAATTTTCCCATTCCCAATTGTTTTGCTTCTTAAAATAGTGGTTTTAGAAGCTATAGTATCTTTACGTGTTGTAGTGTTAATTCTAAAATGGACCATAAAACCTTTCTTCAAAGTGCCTTATATACTGAACAGTAAGGATAGTAGCATTTTGTTTGAAGTCTATTGAGTGCCTTATAATCAATTCTGGTTCCAACACTCTTCTTCCATGTACAACTTCATTCTGTTTTTTTCTTAGTAGGTTAAGCATGATGATAAACGCTGACTAGGTTCTTGCTGAAGTCTTGATTGTAATCTCTAGTCAAATTAGATATCCAAATTGTTTTTTTTAAAAAAAACCTTGGATATAACAATAGTTTTGAAAGAAAGTGTAGCAAACCAGAATGTCTTAACAAGATTAGTTTCAATAGATGCATGTCGGAATTAGCTGAAACATGATGCTCAAACTGGTTGTGACTATTGAAACTGTACTTGGTTGAATTTTGTAGCATGCATTGCAATGGGACCCTATTTTGAACTGCATATTACTCTTGTTCCATTGAAATCAAGATTTCTTATAACTTTTCATAGTGAAATAACTTTGCATTATATATATTTGTTTCATTTTGAAATTTTGATTAACATTTTCAGGTTAAACATGAACTTTTCATAGTGAAATAACTTGGTTGAATTTATCTGTTGCACTTTGTAAAAACAGAAATCATGAGGATTGGATTCTTGGATTTTAAACCAAAGAAATAGAAATAGAGCTATAATATGAAATTTTGAGTATGTATTTTAGTAAATCTTAAGCTTACATTTGATTTAAGAATTAGCATTTTTCAGGTTTTTGTTGAACTTGTGAACCTTAGTTTAGTGCTAATTCTGCTGGAGCATAGAAAAGAAAATATATAGGATGACATGGTTGCTTCCTATCTTCTAATGATAGAGTTCTCTAGATGTTCATAGAGTTAATCAATTTGCATAACTTGGGAAACTCTATGCTTGGAAAGTAAAATTCTATGTTTCAGCATGTTTGGCTTGCAAAACATTTGCCTGAACAGTTTAATTTTGGTGGACAAGTCACTAGTTGTTGATGTGTGGGCTACTATTTTATATTTGCCTCATAATCATGAATTTCCTTAATAATTGGCCGTACCCAGAGGATACTTATTTTTCCTATAATAATCTCAACAGTGAAAAAAAGAAGAAAAAAGAAGAAGGAGTAATTTGCTTTGACTTGTACATCCCTGAAAATAGAACTTGTTGCATTTGAATATGTTTGAGAATTATAAAATTTTGAAGGACTAAACTCATGAATTTTGACTCAGTGATAAAATTCCATTTTTGTGTGTGTGTGTGTATTGCCATGAATTTTGGCTAATGATACCTTAAGAATGAGGATCAATTCACACTGTTTATGTCATTTCAAACCCAATTACTTGATCACTTGTTGATTTTCTGGTTATCTCTTGCAGCAAGTTTAATTTACCCACTGTGTTGTGCTAAGACAAGACTAGTTTTTAATTATGCATGGTAGAATCAGTTGAAATCTGATCACAAACTGGTTTTTGCTATTGAAACTTCACATTGTGGAGATTGTTGCATGCACTGCATTGGACCCATACTTTATGCTGTATAGGCCTTTTGGTACACTAAAATTTTAATTTCTCACTTTCAATAGTGAAATATGTTTGCTTTGTGTATATTTGATGCATTATTTAAGACTTTTGCTAAATATCTTGAGCTTAGATATGAATTACTTGATTTAGAAATTCTGAATTTCTGCTCCATTAAGTAATTTCTTCTCCCATACTAATTTTTGCTGCATGAATGTTATGTTGGTGAGAAGCAAAATGACTATCATGTTTTTGTTTGGTTTAATCAAAAGTTGTTCTTCTTGCTGTAAGTACGTTGGTTCTACTTTAAGGATAAAGAAACTACCATTTGACTTTGCTTTGTTAAAAAAAACAACTTATTGTCTAAAATATGCAAGGTCTACTTTGACCAAAGAAAGTAGTTATTTAATTTTGATTTATACTTAATGTAGTTATTTTCCTTTTTACATTGTTGTTGCGTTTATACTCCATTTGGTTGCTTGAAATTAAAGTCTATGAAGACAAGATTGGTTTATAGTGTGCACGGTATAATTAGCTGAAATCTAATGCAGAAACTGGTTTTAGCTATTGAAGCTACACTCAGTAGAATTTTGGTGTGTATATTGCTTTGGAATTACACTTTGAGCTGCATAGTGCTTTTGGTCTATAAAAATTATGACTTCTTACCACTGTACATAGTTAATTACATTCGCATTGTGTATTTAAAAGTTTTGCAAAACGCTTAAATCTTAATTATTTGACTTAAAAGTTTTGAATTCCTGCTGCATTAAGTGATTGCTCTATTTTGTATGATCTTGAACTTTTGACTTGCTGCACTGAAATTGATTGAGATCAAAATCTGTTTTTTTTTTTTTGGGGGTCTTGAACTAGATAAAAGAACTAGAAGAATTGAATTCCTTGATTTGAACCATAGTAATAAAACGCTAATCTTAATAATGCTCTTTATTTCAGAATTATTATTATTGTAGATTTTGTTGGAATTTCTATCTACCATTCTGATTTTGGATACAAAACTTCAATTTCAAACTTGCTGCTTTCACTCTTGTTAATGAACCTGAATGTTGAATTAAATTTTGTGAAAACAACTTGCATGTGTTGCGCTTTAACACATACTATTTCCAATCCTAATTATAAGACCGGGTTGACTTTTTTTTGGAGAGATTAAGGAAGCTAAATAACTTAATCATATCATATGTTATGTATTCTTAGATTATATATTAGTTTATTAGTCAAACTAATTAGTTTGGAAAAAAACAAAAATAAAAATACTCTAAAGTAATTTAATTAGTTTCCTTAATTTCTCCAAAAAAGTCAACTAGGTCTTATAATTAGAATTAGAGGGAGTATTAATTTTCATATTACAGTGCTGATATTAACGCTTTCTTGGTTGCAAATGTGGGATGCCATGGAGCAAGAGGATGGATACATAATGCCTTCCTACTCCATAGATGAACTCTGGGACTAAAGATTGACATGTTGTGGTGGTTGGTCAGTCATTGAAACAACGCGCATCGAGACAAAGTGTTGTTGATGATCGAAGACTCCCACAAGCGGAAAATGAGCCGTTAGGAAGCAATCCTTTTATGTACATAGGCTGACTTGTTTTTAAGTGTATCTAAATTTCAGTGGTTGTATGACAGATTTTATTATAGCAATTGTGCAGAACACTTGAGTTCATATTTAGGACAAAGTTTTGTAAATTTTCTGAGGTAGGTGACATGACATTTTAATATGAATGAGAACAACAATTGTTTCCTACATCTTTGGTCATTGTTAGTTGTGTATGCAGAAGCAGGAAAATGAGATATAATAGGTACCCGTTTATCTACATTATCAGCCCCCTATAACAACTACATCAGCCCCATTAACAACTATATCAGCCCTTTTAACAACTACATCAACCCCCATTAATAACAATATCAGTGACCACTAACAACTACATTAGCCCCCTTTAACAACCAAATCAGATCCCTTTAACATCAATATCAGCAAAAAAATAACAACGATGTCAGCCCCCTTTAACAACTACATCAGCCCCCATTAATAACTACACCAGCCCCCATTAACAACTACATTGTAACACCCCATTTTTCAAAAGCGGAATAAAATATTTATCATCAGAGTAGCGCATCGGAGCAATTTAAAAGAGTGAGTAACTGATAAGTCTGTGGTACAATATTTTTTGTGGCGTATCTGGTTGGTTATAGTAGCGATACATTAATCCGAGTATTCAAAAATTCTAGCTATGTAAGTACATCTACAAAAAGAGGCTCCAGCCGAGTCCTCACACGTGCTGCTTACCCTTGTCTTCGGTCCTTTATCCTCCAGACCCTGAAGCTATGGTAAGAGCTGAGGTCCAATGCTTAACCTTATGCTCATGTAAACAATATATGTATGACAGATATTCGTGACATTACAGCAATAATTAACACATAAGCATATAGCAGATGTAAGATTCGTCACAATAACAGTACATAGCCCACATAACATGTAAAGTTATCTCAGTCTGCACCACCTAGTGCCACGATGGCCCTCGTGTCCTCAGCGCTAGGAAAACTCAACGGTATTATCAAGACTATAACCCGTACAAAGCTGAATGTATAAGTAATGATCTAAGACAAAGTATTAGTTTATGAAATCATCTATCACATATAAGCATACAATAAGCATTAGAGTTAATGTTACAGTATGCGTCCGTACCTTAGTCCGTTCGGATAGCGGTACGTACGTACGTTCGTACGTGTTCTCGGATAGCCTATAATAGTATCACCGTATTATTATCTTATAAATAATATCTTAAGAGATATTTTAGCCACTATTGACCTTTTTACCCCTAGTGGATTTGTTATTCCAATTATAACCCTTCATTTCTAGAAAAACACTGATTTCAGCATTTCGGGCAGATTTTTTGCTAACTTTGAAAAATCATAATTAATTCTACAGAATTCGAAACGAGGATCCGTAAAATTCCTCGGAATCCTTAGGATGTCTATTTTTAAGTAAAAATAATTTTTTTCATCCAGATTCAGTGAATCATTCCCAGGTTTAACGTTTTTATCCTCTGCCCAGAATTTTTCCAGAAAACGTAGCCTATTTTTGAGAATTTTTATCTCCTTGCACAAAATTCAAAATGACACACTATAGGTATATTTGGAAAGCTCTATATGTCTACTCTAACCATGAAAAATTTCAGATTTAAATAACTTCATCTTCAACATAAGATCATAGCCTCTATGAAACTGACTCCAGGAACTCCTAACCGAAAAAGTTTCGCCAGAACTTCGCTACTTTGATCTTCAGCTTCAAAAAATTTTGCTCCACCACATTTTTCATCAATTTTTCGAAATAAAGACATTTTTAACCATAAAAACATGAAAATAAAATAGCTCTTAGAGATTTAAGATCAAAGCATAAATTAACTATGAATTTTAAAAAACTAAACTCAAGAGCTAGGAACTTACCTTTGAAGAACCTTGCTCCTTCTTTCTAGCTCCAAGAAACTCTCACTCTCTTAATCAGAGGTATTTGTGGTGATGGTGTGAAGAATTGTGAAGAGGTTGGGGGTCTATTTATAGGAAAAATTTAGGGACACAATTGGCATTTAAATGTGACCAAGATTCACCCTAACCTTTGGATAAAAAGAACACTTTTTGAAACTTAATCTCCACCCCCTAAGGCTTGGTCGACATCCCTAACCAATAAGCCATTTATTATATTTTTTGTTTTAATTTACAATTAATTAATAGCTCAATTTTCTAATTGGAGAGTGAAATAATTGATTTTTCACTCATACTTTATGCTTTATGCTTTATTCTTTATGCTTTATGCTTTATTGAGACTTCAATCCCTTCCAATATGTGTGTACCGACATCCCACTCCTCTCATAGTCATTTATTGTGGTTTTAAATCAACTAATTGATTTAATCATTCCAAAAAGAAAACCCCATGTCTTAAGCTTTCTAATTGGCTTGTTGATAGTTTGACTTTTCAAAGCTTTACCTTTATGCTTTATTATATGATATAACCTCTTTCCTTCTTTTTCTTGTTGCAAAAATCGTCCCCCTCTTCTTGACTTTGGGGTTCTATAATTAATCCTTAATTAGCTCCCCTAATGTAGTGTTTAACATGTTATTAAATATATTTGTTATTGTATGATTGGTTATCTAATTGATTATGGTCATTAGAAACTCATTCAAGACTTCATCTTATCTTTTAATTGATCTTTGATTTTAATTTAATTCATACATTCCTAATATAGTGTTTTTAGATGCTATTAGGCATAATTGTCAAAGTGTGATTGATAATGATCATCAATAATTTACTTTATGCTAATATTGAACCCTCATTGGTTCTTGATTTCTAATTAAGTTAAAATATCCCTAGCTAATTGATGACTTTTACTATGTCTTTTAATTAATTATGAAAGTTTATTCAATTATTTTAATTAATGTAAATTTGATTGTCCATTAATTGTTGTTGATTTTCTTTAATTGGTTTAGGTATTTCCATAATATTTTATGGCTCTTTATGGTTAAATATCAACTATGTTGTAACATGAAAATTATAAGGTATTTTATGATCCCTAAATGAAATTTAGAAAATTAAACTTTGACTTAATAAAATTCAAGGAAAATTGCTCAAGAATTATAATAAACAAATCCCACAATTTTGAGACAACATACTCTCCTATTTCTAATAGGTATTATTTATCAAAATATTATATTTAAAAATTTTCGGGTATTACATACATCAATCCCCATTAACAACTACATTAGTCCCCACTAACAACTACATCAATCCCCATTAATAACAATATTAGTAACAAAAAACAACTACATAAGGAAACACAAACAACTATATCAGCAAACACTAACAAACACATCACCCCCTTTAATAACTAAATCAGCCCCTTTAACAACTACATCATCCCCCATTAACAACTACATTAGCCCCTTTAACAACCAAATCAGCAAAAAAATAACAACGACATCAACCCCCTTTAACAACTACATCAGGCTCTATTAACAACAATATCAGTAACCACTAACAACTACATCAGTACCCATTAACAACCATATCAGGCCCTATTAACAACTACATCAACCCCCATAAACAAGTACATCAGCCTCCATTAACAAAAACGCTAGCCCTTTTTAACAACAATATCAACAAAAAATAACAACTAAATCAGACCCTTTTAACATCAATATCAGCAAAAAATAACAACTACATCAGCAAAAAATAACAACGACAACAGCCCCCATTAACAACTACACCAACCCCCATTAACAAGTACATAAGCCCCATTAACAACTATATCAGCCCCCTTTAACAACAACATCAGCAAACACTAACAACTATATTAACCCCCTTTAACAACTACAACTGACAACTGCATCAGTTAACTATTAACAACAACATCAGTACACCATTCCCTCTATTTCCATGCCCAAAAAACAGAGTAACCTACCCTACAACGTTTTCACATTCAGCTCGTATTAACAAGTTAAACAACCATATTAACAACTAAAACTGAAGGTATTAACAACTATCAAATTTCAGCGTTTTTTCAGCCTTCATTCCTTGATCACTTTCAATCATTCCCACTCAAATACAGACCTTTCCCTCTGTTTCCATGCCCAAAAATAAAGCAAGATTTTACTAACCCAACCCTATAGTGATTAAAAAAGAAGTAGCATGGTGATTATAATATCTTGATCAAAATCTTAATATTACTTGTCTATCTCCTACCCGATAATAACATAAATGAGGCGAAGCTTCAACCTTTCAGCCACCCAACCTTCCGACTGAAAAAAACGATGACGAACAACAAATATACCACCAGCTAAGTTGAGACTCTAATGCAATGGATGATTAGAATACACGCTAATTTAAATGAGCCGAGGGAAGATGGAAGAGAAAGATAAATGATCAAGGTAAGGATACAGTCAGGCAGAGAAAACACCCATGTTTAGTTTCAACATTTTTCCATTTTCAGTTCGTTTCAGCGCCAAAACCACAAATGACTTTTTCTTTTTTAAATTCCAGGGGCCTCAATGTAATTTTGTATTGTAACTTAACACTCATAAAGGCCCTAAGGCCTTTTCTGATATGTGAAAATTCTTTAGGCCTTTTTTGAAATTATGTTGCTATCTTGGGCCCTCATATGGATTTTCCCATAAGTAAAATCTCATTTTTTTTAAAAAGAACTATTCTTATATAAAAAATCTTTAATACATACCATCAATTGATAAATTTTAAAAAAATTATAAATATGAGAGAAGGTGGATTATGCAACATTTAACTAATTATATTAAGAACCGAGACTAGTATCATATTATCAAATGTTCTTAAAAGAAAATTTACAGATAAAAAAAATTATAAATGGGTCGCTTTTAAGGGTCATTATGATTATGACATACATTTTTTTTAATTAAAAAATGTTGAATTTTGTAAGAATAATTTAAGAAAATCAAGGTTTTTTCTTTTAATTAATTTAATTATAAAATCCTATTTGTAATTTCTCCTTTTACCTATTTCATTTACCACTGACATTTTAACATGAAAAAAATGCGATGGAATACAATTATTGCCAGACACAATCACATGCATGAAAATGTGTGAAATGACTACCTTTCCACACGAAATACGGTGGTCCCAACAAAGATTTAGCGGGAGAAAGTTTGAAGATTTGGTTGTTTTTTGGTCAAACGAAACTTGCATTACTACTTAAAACAAGTCCCACGAGTATAGGAACTAGAGTCACAAAGTGAAATACAACAACATAACTACTAACAGAAATAACAAGGACCGTAAATAAAAAGAAAGAAAAAAAAAATTAGCCACCATTCATGGTGAGCATAGAGGGAGAAGTATCCTCAGCAAATACACAACTATTGTAACACCCCAAATTCCATACTACTTACTATGCCCGTTGACCCGTAGTATCTAGGAATACGATGCTACAGCTCAGAGCTAGTAATGCGGAACGGAGAGCATGCACTTACGTTTAGACAATGAGTAAGTGACATAATATACCCAGGCATAAGCTGGTTAACTTAAAAATTTCTTAAAGGAATATTTATGTGATACAATAATACAGAACTTGTATAATTAAAACTCTTGACATAGTAATTATACAATCTTACATCATGTCTCATATATTCTTGTGGCTCGGAAACCAACTCAGTCAATCAAACCTATTGGCCAGGACGGATGTTAGTCTAGTGGAAGTCTCCCCGTATTTCACGGGGACTTATGACTAAATCACATAGACCAATCATTCCTTAGTTTAAGCACCAATAGTATGAACTAACTTTATTGATTTCATGCCAAAAACTGTTATGACGAACCTCTTCCGGCATTCGCTTTGACCGGTGCCTCTTCTCGACTCCATCCATCGGTGCCTTTTCCTAACTTCATCTACGTCGTCTTCTTAGATCCTGGTTCCTTTCGTAAATCTTACTCAAATATGAGATTCAATACCCATTGAATATCAGGTAACAATTAACCTCATGCTCAAGTAATAACAGTATATATGACAAATATTCATTACATTTCAGCATCAACCATACATAGCACACATATAACAATATATAGCACACAACAAATATAAAGTTAACAGCACAACAATTCATAGCACACAGCAAATGTAATGTTCGCAACGTTTGCACTCACCAGTGCCACAACAGCCCCTCGTGTCCTCAGCACTAGGAAAACAACCCTACGGCGTTATCAAGACTATAACCCGCATAAAGCTGAGTGTATATAAACATATATGTGACTAAGGCCCATAAACTTAGTCACGGTGCATGACCCAAGACCTAGTCTTGTCCATCATTTCATGAATCATTCAATCATATACATGCATACAAGACACATCAGAGTTAAAGTTACAGTATGTGTATGTACTTTTCACTGTGTAGTTATCAAAATGCCCAACCTTTGAATCCGACTCCGGACTTCCCGGATATCCTATACATTATCGTCAGATTATTTTATGATATTGTGATAAATATCATATTTCTTAGAATAAAATCCTAAAGGTTAAATTTACCTTTATACCCTTGGTAGATTTATTATTCCAATTTTGCCCTTTAATTTATTCAAAAACACAATTTTTAGTATTATGCTCAGATTTTTTACTAACTTTGAAAAAATAATAATTAATTCTAAAAAAATATTTTTGAGGTGCTGCAAAATTCCTCATGACCCTTGACATGTCTAATTTCAAGGAAAAATATTCCAAGAACCTAGAATAGCAAGAATCATTCCCAGTTCAATATTTTCTCAACGCTGCCCAGTTTAAAACTTCATAAATAAGGCTTAAATTCAACAAATTGTATCTCCTTGTGTAGAACTCAAAATGCTTCACATTTTATATATTTGGAAAGCCCTACATGTCTATTTTATTCCTGTAAAATGTTATGATTTAATGACTTCATTTGCTACATAAAATAATAGCATCTTTTATGCTTACTGCATAAGATTTAAAACTGAAAATTCTACAATTTTCACAATCTTGATCCATTGATTTCCAAAAATTATTTCCTACCATGTTTTTACCTCATTAGGCATTTTTCAATGCAAATAGGCCTAAAAAAGTATAGGAATTTATTCTCTAATTTTCTAGATTAAACTACAATTATACTAAGAACTAAAAGCTAAAACTCAAGAACTAGAGAACTTACCCTTGAAGTTCTTGATCCTACTCTTCCTCCTCTTCAAAAATCTCACATCCCTCTCTCTATCTTTAGCTACTTGGAGCTGATTTTGGTGTGAAAAAAATGAAGAGGAGAGCCCTCTATTTATAGGAAAAACTCAATGGTAGAAATGGTAATTACCCAAGAGAACCAAAATCTCATCTTTCCTCTCATCCTTTGGATTAAATGCACTTTATCAAATCAAATCCCCACCTTCCATAGAGCTGGCCGACATGCTCCTTCTAATAGCCACTTCATGTGTATTTTAATTAACAAAACACCTCTTGTTTCAAGCCTTCTAATTGGTTAGTCCAAATATTTGACTTTTCAACTCTTATGAATTAAAATTCGCATCATTTCTCATTCTTCCATTCAGCTGGAAAGTGCTTGACATTTGGGGCTGATTGAAGTTTAATTTATTCCCTGAATCAAGTGTTTATATGTCCACTAATTACATATCCCATTGCATAATTGATTTGTTAGCTTAACCATGGTAATTAGTGCTTATTTAGGCAAGTATTATTTCATTCTCTTTGGCTTAATTATTTTCAAATATAATTAGCCCTCATTTGATGCTTTTAATTTGTCTCTAATTAATTAGAAGAATTATGCAACTAATCTCAATTAGTGGAAGCTTATTTTTATTAAGGATAATTGTTAACAGATAACAATAAAACTAAGTGTTTCCCTATTCCCTTTTCTTGTTTTATGAGCATTTAAAATAGTTATTATTTCATGTGATTTTATGTCACATTTTATAGCTCCTAATATGTGGTTTCATTAATCAACCATTGGTTAATTAATTCTCAAGTGAAATTTGGACAAAAATATAATCAATAGATTATATTTCTTTGAGACACATATTCACCTTTGTATTTTGCTAATTATTTACCAAAATACAATATTTACATGAATTATGAAAATTAGGGTATTATACAACTATGGACAAAATCCGTCGCTAAACGGAGAAAATCCGCCGGACACGGTGATAATCAACTTTGATTTATTATAATCCTAGCCTAGCAAAAAATGGCCGTATTATTTGCTTATTATTAGATATAAAATCTGATAGTTGGTTATTTAGTGTCCGACAGTACTTGAACAAGATTGTCTGATCTCAAATAAGAGGATACGTGTGCCTAGTAAAAAAAAATCTGATAGTGGGTGAAGTAGTTAAAGGTATCAATAACTTGTATAACAAATTATACCACTATCAGATTTTCTATCTAGTATTTTGTTTTCTTTTTTTGGCAGAGAAACGATATTTTATTAAAAATTTAAATTTAAATGACACTAACAAAGTATCCCAGAGAAGTAACAAAGCATTCAAATTAATCCTATTGCGTTCCGTTACTTGAAGAACAAAACACAATATAATAATTATACATCTCCGTGAACAATTCGATTCAAGTACGTGGTAATATCTGACGCTTGAATGGCTTCATCCAGTTCTTCCATAGCCAAAACAGAAATCGCAAAGTGATGAACAGCGCAATCAACCCAAGAAATCTGATCAAACCATATTTTTTATATGAATTTACATGATTAAATTGGGATTTTTAATGGACTTTATCATAGTTTTTGAGCTTAAAATGCTTTTCTTATGATAAATTGAGATTAGGAGTAAATATGTTAAATTAGGGCTAAAAAGGGCGAAATTGTCAAAAAAATGTACTTACTCTTAATCATTGATTTTTCTGGGAATATTTGATGTTAGATTAATTATTTTTTATTGTAGATGCCTGAAGAAATTGGACCAAACTTGAAAATGAAAGTCTGAAATCAAATTGTAAAAAAGTTTCAATTAGGTACCTCCCCTTAAACAGAATTTTATTCTTTGCAGTTTAGTCCCTGGGGAAGCTATCAGACCTAAATTAAATACACAGGAGCTGAGGTATTGAAAGGGGGACCGACACATTGAATTAGAAAAGGAACAGACAGCGCCGCGACTTGAGCTTAGGGAGAGAGCTGAGAGTTGGATATTAAATGAGAAAAGGAGACAGGAAAAATACAGAAAATTACCCAGGGTTTTTGGAATTTCAGCTATACCCCATTAGCATTTTGAAATCTCTCATTTTAGTCCCTTTTGGAAACTTTCATTTCTTACATTTAAGTCCCTTGGTCAAAACGCAGAGTTTTGACCAAGGGAGAGCTAGGTCTGATTTTTGGAGACCCGAGAATGAGCTGAGGGAGGGAGACCAAAATAAATGAAGAGAGCGCCGCACATACCAGCATTCGGACTGGACGACGAAGAACCTGGACGCAGAGCTTTGACCTTGGCCCTCTTTCAGCCTCATCGACCTCACCTTCGCTGGCCATTGACTCCATCGTCCACCACCACCTTGGCCGGCGAACACCATTTCTCCACCACCGACGATGATCTGCATCGCTCACCTTCACCGTGAACAGGGACTAGGTAGACACACACGACATTCACGCCTTCACGACTGGAGACCAGAGGGATCATCTTCTTCCTTCCATCTCATCCTTGACTCCTCCACGTCGCCGGCGACTCCCTGCTCTTCACTCACCGTCGCCGGTGATCAAGCTTTCTCAACCACCACCGTCAGCATCTTCTTATCTCCACCACACGACCCCCTCTTTTTTTCGCAGCACCCTCAACCTCTCTCTCTCACTCCACCATAGCTCAGACTCCCTTCATCATCTTGGATTCACCCTCCTCCACTCCAAATCTCACCACACCATCGTACCACCTCCTTGCATTATCGCTGCCATCATTAATCCCTCCTTTCCACTGCTGCTTCATTTCGAGAAAATCATAGCCTCCATTCCATGGTGAATTCAAATGTGCAGATTGTTTGGGGTTATCTGATTGCAATGTGTAGCTGAGATTTTTGCCTCTTGGTGGTGGAAAGTGTCTTGAGCTCCAAAGCTTAAACAGGGAGTCTTTTGTTCAATTTATTTTCTTTTATTACATTTTAATTTCCTAGTTTTAGGAATGTTATTTTGTAATGTTGAGACTTAGTTTATCCATTTGGAAAACTTTGTGAATTGGACCATGTGATTGAGTTGAATTTTGTGGTTTGTGAATTTATAAATTTGTATTTCCCTATTGATTCGGTGAAATTATGTTTTACACGTGGTATTGTTAGATAACATGATTTAATTGGATTAATTGAGTGGCGGGTATCGATTCATATCAAGAGGAACCAAATTGCATTAATTTAATCCTAATCACACACTAAGTGGTTTTAAACAATATCTCAAGAGATAGTAGTTTCTTTGCTACGGTAGTAGGAGCTACTATTAATTGAGAATATTGACTCAAGTGGTATCTTGGGGTTTTTCATCTGACTTAGTGAAAATTTACTCCTATATTTAATTGAACTAGGATAGTCACTATTCCATTTCCAAGAGCATTCATATTCATTTTCTTACTCCATTCCATTTTATTAAAAAAAAAATATCAAAAACAATAGTTTAACATTTAATTTAATTGCATTCTTATTTCCCTTTATTAATTTGAAAATCCAAAACCTAATTTTCTCCTTGTTTTAATTGCATTTGCATGACATTTAGATTACTTAGGATTCAATAAAAGGCTCCTCGAGAGAGAGAACGATCCTAGGGTTGACTATACGCAATCCTTAGTTTATTTTTGATTGTGGACCCCAAGGCTAAAGATAGAAAAATCCACTCAATAAAAATCCAATCCAAGTCCAAAGTGAAACCTTAGATATATCATAGGCAGAGTCAAAAAGCCCTCCATCTGGAGTCACCAGATAGAGTCCATTAAGGTAGGTAAGTGTTAAAAACGTAAGAGTAATACACATGCCAATAGATAAAATCCAAATAACAGCTCTATGCTTGAGAGGAACTCCAATAACAAGCAAGAGAGCAACACCGATAGATGAAACAAAAGCAACAGTGTTGTGCTTGAGATAATAATGAAAATAATAAGGGTAACTAATAGCTGATACTGCATCTCCAGGACAAGCTGTACTATTGTCATTAAATGTTAGGCATTCTAAGGGTTTATCCTCTGAAACTATACCTTGGATAATGAAACCTCCTGGAGGGTTAATTAAAGCTTGAAATGAGATGGTTGAGATAACTGTAGCTACTAGACTTAAATTCCCTCTCTTCCAGCCAATCACACTTCTTTGGAGGAGTAAATATCGCCGATGGTGATGGTGAGTGATTTTCTGTTGGGGTCTTTTCATTGCTTCTAGGGAAAGATTTCAATAAACTGACTTGCAACTGAAAGCGTTTGGAGTTTTCCATGTTGTCTGTTAGACTCATCTCACTCGGATCCAATTTTGCAGCTTCGCTTACTTTTGGGATTAAAAGGAGGTACCTCACGGTCTAAATTAACCAAGAAAAAAAGAAAGAAAGAAAAGAAAAACAGGTCAGTGTATTGCTTAGCTAGGTAGGACTGATACGGGCAAGAATTGAGTTCACTGAGATATAAATAAAAAATCTAGTTGATATAATAACTAGTACTCACTCCTCTCCCTTTTAAAAGAGCATGATAACTCAATTACACAGTTTAAAAAAAATGGTGAAAATTAGTTTAAAGCAATAAGTATGTTTGAAATAAATTTTTTTTTTTTTAAGTGTGCCCTTATTTATTAGAGGCAGGTACCAGAGAGAAACAGAGGAAATATATGTGTCACCAACATTTTAATTAATGCAATATATATTATTAATGAGGATTAAAATAAAAAATAAAAAACTTATAAAATGTTCAGACAACACTTGTTAGGCTATTATGATAAGGACCTAAGGCAATTCAAATTTTGAGATTTTATATAAAGGACCTAAAGGAGTAAGTAATGAACACTGAAAGGTAAAATTTACGTATTATAATCGATCAAAGCGATTAGAAAAATTTAAAAAAATATTAGGGGATAAAACAAACAGATCCATGCCAAGCAACCCCTGCCGTGGCCAGCCGGCGCTAGCGAGAAGTCACTGACCCGTGAAATAAGCATTAATAATATGTACCTCTGGTCGCTTTAACATGATAGCTAAGTGAAGAACAGTGTTGCCGGCGTTATCAAAGCTTGTGAAGTTGATAAGATCGCTGGTAACCGCGAGCTCCAATTCCACCAAAGTTTGGAGGGTCTCCAAATGGTTATAATTTACACACAAGTGAAAAACAGTCTCTCCATTGACACGATAACTCAGAGATTCTGGCTTCGCTTCTACGTACCAACTCTCTCACAACTTCGATTCGTCCTCGCATGGCTGCATAGTGTAGAGGAATTCTTCCTTCTTCATCACGAACCAAGCATGCTTCGTGAAAGACTTGAAGCAACTCCTTAACAATGTGGGCGTGGTCCTCTGCAGAAGCCAAATGGAGGGCTTTGCTTCGACAAGAGTCCATCTCAGTGGCGAGTTTGGGGTTGTGCATGAGAATGGACTTTGAGAATTCAACATGACCTAGCAACGCTGATATGTGTAATGGAGTTTCAGTGAAGTCACTTCTTGATATCTTGAAAAGAATTAACGGGTTTTTCTGCACTAATGAGTTCAAAATGGGTACGTCCCCTCTGAGCGATGCCTCGTATAGGATCTCATTTTGTTACTATCACTTGAAGTTATCATTTCGAGGAGTTTCGTTGCTCTTAAGTAAATTGCATAATATATGATTCGTTTATAGCTACTTATATAGATAGCTTACAAAAGCGTTAGTCAATGGGACAAATGGAAGTCAATAAAGGTCAGGTATTTTGCCAGAAAATCGGCCGGCTGATTTCCTCGATGCATTCCATCTGTATATATAATAATATATATAGGTGGAGTATTAATTAATTAGTGACATGTGATGTTTGTCCTTTGTGGTAATGTAACATCCCATTTTCAAAAGCAATATATTTTTTTTTTCATCAGAGTAGAGCATTGAAGCGATTGAGTGACTGATACATATATTAAAAATGCCATAAGTCTGGCTCATTACAAAAGCGGTACAGTGACCGAGAGTTTTCAAAGTAAATGACAACAAAGGAAAATCTTCAGCGGAGTCTCTATGCGTGCTGCTTTCCTCTCTCCTCGGTCCTCCTGACCCTGAAGCTATTTTAGAGGCTGAGGTCCAAATACACATCAGACCTCAGGTAACGGTTAACCTCATATTTATATAAACAGCATATGGAAGACAATCACAAAGATTAATCAGCACATAAGAACGTAGCATATGCAAGATTAATATAACAATAGTACACATCTCATGTAAAGTTATCTATGCTAACAGTACACATCGCATGTAAAGTTATCTATGTTAACAGTACACATCGCATGTAAAGTTATCTAAACAATTCACTCGTATAGTCGTCTATCACATATAAGTATACAGTAAATATCAGAGTTAGTGTTACAGTACGCGAACGTACCTTCGTCGGTGGTATAACGGTACTTTTCGGAAAACGGTACTTTTTGACAGCGGGTGAAACAGCGGTACGACAGCGGTACGTTTATCTCAGATATCCTATAAGGATAATATTTATCAATATCTAGCAACATAACAGGCATTTTAGGTACAAATTACCATTTTGCCCCTGAACCCCTAATCGGCGGAATTTCACCGAGCTTATTTGTTTTCGCTCTATCTCTCCGGAATTTTGACAGATCTTTTCCCTCATCATATTTTCGAAATATATATCATATTTACCCCAAAATATGATATCTAGACTATCTTGAAAAATTAAAGATAAATCTAGCATTCATACTATATCTACCGAAAGAACTACCGAAACTAAAGACCAGAGACCGAAGAACTTACCCCGACTTTGCTCAGACTTTCTCCATAGCTTCTCTCTCTAAAACCTCTCTCTAGGCTGCGTTTTTGGGATGGAGAGATGAAGAGGAGAAGGCTTCTATTTATAGAAGAAAGGAGGGACAAGGTGGGAATTACATAAAAGTTCTTCAGATCGGATTTCGACCGTCGGATCGCACTTTGACACATGGCTTCATCTTGTCCATACACCTCTTGTGCTGACATCATCCTTCTAGAAGAAGATGATGTCATGCATGATGTCATGCATGCTGACTTACCGATAGCATTTCCCCGATCGATGTCCGAATCGCGTAATTTTGCCGAATCTCAAAAATCCGGGAACTAGGTTTTGTAGTTCCATTCTTTCTCTTTAAAACTACTAGGTTTCACTATATTTTTGATCCCATTAAGGGTATTCATTATCTATAGAAGATTTTCTGGACAGACACCAACTGATTACGGAAATCACTTAGATAGAACCAGCCTTTCTTGCGAGAAAATCACCGGTTCGCAATATGATCTGATCTAAGTAACCATATCCCTGTTTTGAAAAACACGGTGCGTTTTCTATAAGTCACTTTTAGCACTATCTCGCCTTATCTTAATTATTCGGTACTCTCTAATTACGCCGTTGGTTTTGAAACGACTTCGAGACCGCTCAATCCGAGATAGAATTTCACCGGTTCATAAAAGGTCTAGTGGTAAAAGACTAAATTTCTATATCTTGAGGTAGAATGTCATTTCTATATGTTCTCATATCTCCCGTTGGCTCTTTACCGATTATATTATTATTTTATTCAAAATATCTAGATATTTATTTATTTTTCTTTTATTTTTCTAAGCATAAAATATGTTATTAATATGTTATTATTTATTTAATTATTAATTTTGAATTTCTCCTTTAAATTAATTAATTACTAATTAATTTACTTATATCTTAATCTAAACAATTAGCCACTAATTACTTAATTAGCCATTTACTAATTGTTGATAATTTTCATAATTAGGATAAATTATTATCTCACAACTTTTGCACGACATTGGTATTTTATGTCCCATGTAAAATATTAAAAATCATGGGGCCATAAAGGGCTTTTAATATTATTATATTTATGCTTTTCTATTTTTCAAGGAAATAATCCCAAAAATTCCTAAAATTAGAGACAACATACTTCCCAAGTTTTTGTCAGTATTTGTTGCCATATAATATTTATCATAATATTTTCAGGGTATTACAGGAAACTTATCCAATGGGAAAATTACATGCAGTCCCAAGGACCAGAAATAATTACAAAAAAGTCCCTTGAAATCACCAAATTACACAAAAGTCCTAAGAGACTGTTTTGATATTATTTGTATTAACAACAGAAAAAAAATAGATTTACAATAGGAAATGCTATATTTACAACAAAATTTAAAATCTCGGTCATTTACAATAGAAAAATCCATATTTACAATAATATTTAAACACCTGAATTTTGAACGTAAAAAGGTCATTTATAACAGGAAAAAAAAACTATATTTACAACAGGAAATGCTATATTTACAACAAAATTTAAAATATGACCATTTACAATGAAAAAGCCATATTTACAACAACATTTAAACACCTAGATTTTGAAAGAAGAAAGGTCATTTACAACCGAAAAAAGCTATATTTATAACAGGAAATGCTATATTTACAACACAATTTTAAATCTGACCATTTACAACAGAAAAAGTCATATTTACAACAACATTTAAAAAGCTGGATTTTTTCCCCTACAAATAATTACAAAAAAGTTCTTTGGGACTTTTGTGTAATTTAGTGATTTTAAGGGACTTTTTTGTAATTATTTTTGTTCCTTGGGACTTACACGTAATTTTCCCTTATCCAATTCATCCAAGTAAACCCTACTATATATAAATGGCTAGCGCCTGCAACCCCAGTTATGATTATGCAAAACTTAAATAAACAATACCTTGGGTACTTGAGTGAATTTCAAATAATTATATATATATATATATATATATATATATATATAAAGTCTGATTGTTATACTTCAAGATAAAATGCATATTGCTATGGCAACAATTAATAGTCATCCTTGTTTATTTGTTTCTGATGATTAGGATGCTATGAGTGAAAAAGATGAGGGAAGACATTAGTGAAAACATGTAAAACACAAGTTTTTCTTTAAATATATATGTGATAGCCCTAAAAATAAAAATTGGATATTATTTTTGTAATGGACCTAAAATTAGAATGAAATAAAATATTTGACTCTTCATTACTTTTTCTAATTAATTGTTGTAAACGTTTGACAAAAGTGGATCTGTGGTCTGGTGGAACCTTGCTTGTTGTTTGTGATTGGGTCATCAGTTCGAATCCATTGTGTTGCAAATGAGTAATTTATTTTGTTTCACCAAAATACCTTTCTTACAAAAAATTATATATACACACACACACAAACACCAAAATACCCTTCTTACTTATCAGATTTTTCCCTTTCTTCCTGGTGGATATTTTTAAAAAAACGGGGGCAGACACCTCGAGAGAATTGGGGGTGAATCAATGTCTATGCTTGTGCAGACATTCACCTTCATTCTTCTTCGCCATCGTGGGCATGGGGGTGGGAATTTGGTTTGCTGTGGGTTTAATCAGCTGCTGATTCTTCTAATTTTTTTTTTCTTTCTTCCATCGCGAACTCAACGCCCTTCATCTCGCAAGTTGAGGGAGTATTGGCATTGAATCTTCACCATTCATTCTCGTTATTGGCATGGTTTGAATCTTCTTCTCAGATTAACATTGCTATCTTCTTTGTTGTTTCTAGTGTGTGTGATGATGCAGTTTCTCTCGAACTAATTCTACTCCTCTATTTGATATTATATTGCGGTGGATATATATATAATAGAAAACACTCAATATTTCTCCTAAACTTGTATATGTAGATTGAAGATGCCATGTTTTCTCCTTGCGGCGCCGGGCGTTTAACATTCACGGGATTTGTTCTCACGCTTATTTCTTGGCCTCGAATTGCGCTGGTTACTTATCCTCATGGGATGTGCGTCCATGCTTGTTCTAGTGGTTTTATGTTGTGCTTGATTATTTACCCTCATGGACTGTGTGTCCACGCTTCTTTCGTGGCCTTTGTGCTGTGCTTGTTATTTGTAGCTTTGTGCTACGCTTGTTTCGTAACCTCCGTGTTGCGCTTGTTATTCGTAGCTACCTTGCAAAATGATAAACACCATTAGCTCATATCTAACAAGTATGGAAGCCAAAATATGCACAATTAAGCAATAGTGTGCAATCAAAATCCCCATGCACATTTTCATATCTTTGTGTATTCAAAATATGCACAAATGAACCCAAAAATGTATAAACTTCAAGCAAAATTTGTTGAAATGACATGAAATACTAGAGGCTATCACAAGACAACATGGAAAGATAAAAGAGAAGAACTAAGACAGAGACTTTTTTTTTTTTTTGGCTTCAACCAACACCTTTTTTGGCCTCAGCCAATGACAAGACAAAGATTGAGTTGTTGACCTGAGCCAAAAACAAGATAGAGAGTTGTTGGCCATAGTCAAGATAAGCTTTGGTAACAAATTAATTAATTAAGAGATTAAGGAATAATTAATTGAACTAAAATGCCTATTTTGAGACTTGAGAGAGCACTTATATATGATTTAGTATCCCTGCCTAACATAATCTCTCGTTAAGAATCAAATATTGTGGGGATTTGATTGAAGCATTTTTGAAATACAAGGGGCATAAATAATCCTAGCTTCCATTATGATCCTTAAAGTCCATGAATAACTTGTATTTGTTTATTTTTTTTGTCTAAAATTTGTTTGCCTTCATTATTGATATTTGTTTCACTCAAAGTAGGCGAAATTGTGAGAATCAATACTTGACTAGATTTTAAAACTAACTCCTCGTGGGAAATATACTTTACTTGCGAACAGTCATATTTTTTCTACAAGACTCTAATCATCTTTCTTAATTCCCTCAATCTCTCTTTTACTTTATTATTGTTAAACAAGTATCAATAAGGGTAAATTAGGTAAAGATTGACTAGTATTGAAAAAAAAAACTTATAATTAGAATCAAGATTAACTCCTCAACTAGATCCTACCTATATAGAGCGGACGAGTATAATATCCTGAATTTTGGGCCTAGAGACTTGGGAATAAGCCTATAAAAGGCAAGTGACTAAGCCTAGTTTGAGCAGAGTCCCAAGAATGTCAAGAGATAGGAAGCCTCTCGGGTGTAATACCCGGATAATTATTTATCTGGAATATTATATTTTAGTACATATTACCTATTGGAAATAGGTGAATATGTGGTCTTAAATAATAAGTTATAATTACCTTATTTTCTAAGGTAATTTCTATTGAAATTAGGGTGAATAAAAAGCTAAAATCCCTAAAATGCATTTATAAGGCATAAAATGGCCTGAAAATATTATGATAAATATCATATGGCAACAAATACTGACAAAAACTTAGGAAGTATGTTGTCTCTAATTTTAGGAATTTTTGGGATTATTTCCTTGAAAAATAGAGAAGCATAAATATAATATTATTAAAAGCACTTTTTGGCCCCATGATTTTTAATATTTTACATGGGATATAAAATACCAATGTAAGTAAAATAGTTATGAGATAATAATTAATCCTAATTATGAAAATTATCAACAATTAGTAAGTGGCTAATTAAGTAATTAGTGGCTAATTGTTTAGATTAAGATATAAGTAAATTAATTAGTAAATAATTAATTTAAAAGGAGAAATTCGAAATTAATAATTAAATAAATAATAAAATATTAATAAAATATTTTATGCTTAGAAAAATGAATAAAAAATAAAAGAAAAATAAATAAATATCTAGATATTTTGAATAAAATAATAATATAATCGGTAAAAGAGCCAACGGGAGATATGAGAACATATAGAAATGAAATTCTACCTCAAGATATAGAAATTTAGTCTTTTACCACTGGACCTTTTATGAACCAAAAAAATTCTATCTCGGTTTGAGCGGTCTCGAAGTCGTTTAAAAACCAACAAACGTAATTAGGAGTACCGGATAATTAAGATAAGGCGAGATAGTGCTAAAAGTGACTTATAGAAAATGCACCGTGTTTTTCAAACTAGGGAATGGTTACTTAGATCAGATCATATTGCGAACCGGTGATTTTCTCGCAAGTAATGGTTCATCGGAAGTGATTTCCGTAATCAGTTGGTGTCTCGTCCGAAAATCTTCGGCGGATAACGGAATACCCTTAATGGGATCAAAAATATAATGAAACCTAGTAGTTTTAAAGAGAAAGAATGGAACTACAAAATCTAGTTCCCGGATTTTTGAGATTCGTCAAGATTACGCGATTCGGACACCGATAAGGGAACTTTATTGGTAAGTCGGCAAAGATGACATCATCCTCTTCTAGAAGGATGACATAAGCGGGACATGTGGAAGGTCAAGATGGTGCCACATGGCGAAGTGCGATCCGACGGTTGAAATCCGATCTGAAAACAATTGAAGAAATTCCCACATTGTCCCTCCTTTCTTCTATAAATAGCAAGCCCTCCCATTCTCATTTCTTCACCCCAAAAACGCAGCCTAGAGAGAGGTTAGAGAGAAGGAAGAGCCCGGAGAAAGACGGCGGAGCCCCGGGTAAGTTTTTCGGTCCTTAGTCTTAAGTTTCAGTAGTTCTTTCGGTAGAGATAGTAGGAATGCTAGAATTGTCTTTAAATTTCCCAGATAGTCTAGATATCAAATTTAGGGGTAAATATGATATATATTTCGAAAATATGATGAGGGAAAAGATCTGTCAAAATTACGGAGAGATAGAGCGAAAACAATGGCTTCTGGCGAAATTCCGCCGATTAGGGGTTCATGGGCAAAATGGTAATTTGTACCTAAAATGCCCGTTATGCTTTGCTAGATATTGATAAATATTATCCTTATAGGATATCTCGAGATAAACGTACCCATCGTCGTCACCGCTTTTCACCTGGCTTTGTCAAAAAGTACCGTTTTCCGTAAAAATACCATTTTTCGTTAACGAAGGTACGTTCGCGTACTGTAACACTAACTCTGATATTTATTGTATGCGTATATGTGCTATGTGTATTGTATGTTGTTGTGAGATAGTTGATAGCTCTGTGATATGTTCATTGTACTGTTATTATGCTTGCTGGGTGTTGGGATACGTTGGCTAAGTGCGAATACCATTGCTAAGTGCGAATACCATTGCTAAGTGCGAATATAGTTGCTAAGTGCGAATACCATTGCTAAGTGTGAATACCATTGCCAAGTGCGAATACCATTGCCAAGTGCGAATACCATTGCTAAGTGCGAATACCATTGTGAAGTGTGAAACGTATGCTAGGTGCGACATATCTGCCAGGGGGCTTATATGATGTTGGGATATGCTTGTTTGTATGCTGATATACTGTATATGTAAATATGAGGTTAACCGTTACCTGAGGTCCGGTGCGCGTTGGACCTCAGCTCTGCATATAGCGTCAGGTTCAGGAGGACCGAGGATCGAGGATCGAGGAGAGAGGCAAGCAGCATGCATAGGGACTCGGCTGAAGACTTTCCTTCTGTTGTTATATACTTTGAAAACTCTCGGTCACTGTGCACCTTTATCAGAACAACGGACTTACGGCATTTTGAATATAAGTATCAGTTACTCTTACGCTCCGATGCTCTACTTTGATGAAAAAAAAATTATTATACTGCTTTTGAAAACGGGATGTTTCATCGGGGGACTAAGTAACTCGGCTATACGAGTCAATGGACCTAGTATGTATAAGCCGTGGAATTAAAGTGCCAAAGAGGTTGTAAGCCTGAGGGTTATAGGCATTATATCTAGAGTGACCGAACAAATGAAATGGAATGGATGGTGTGTTCTATGAATGGCTTGAGTAGCAAGAGTAAGAACCTGGAATGTGTTATAATTCATGACCCTTTATATCAGTTGTCGGGTTCCTAGTATATTTGAAAATTGAATTTTAAACTTACCAATGCACCTACTATATTCGGAAAAAAAAAACTAAATTTTCGAATGAAATGTTTTCAACAAAATTTGAGACTAGTTTGCAGTGGTCATTTCAGAACCATGTTGTTTCATAGATAGGGTCCAGACGGAACCATATTTAAAATTGAATTGTGAATCATATGGTGGTGGAACTAGTACAGAATGGAAGAGGCCAGAAACTGTTGTAGAAATACTCAGTAGCTGGATCTTGTCAGATGTGTTTAGAATGTTTCTTGAATCGCTAGCCATCGATGTAGCTTGTTTGAACTAAAAATTGTTTTGATAGGATATGAGAGGTTGACACTCACACCAACAATGAATACTCCCAATCTAAGTAGTTTTGCCTTTTAGGGGCGTGTGTTTTGCCTTGTCTGGCTAGCACCCAAGCAGGCATTTAGAGTAAGGCTCCGTGGATGATGGTCATCCTTTGTCCCGGTATAGGATTCTGGTGGGTTGGCCATTATGTATGTGCTAGTATGGACACTGAGTCTTTTATGATGAGGGACATAAATTCTCTCTCAATGGCCGACAAGTGTATTGCCACTTCAGTGGTTTGTGTATGAAAAGATTGGGATATGTCCTGATGAAGCAAGGCATAATGGTGACGTGTGCCTCTCAGTTGTTGAATTTTGTGAAATTGATTATCTTATTTGTGAATTAAACCAACAGAAAATATGTTTTCTTGAAATTAAGCTGGTAGTAAATGTGTTTTCTTGAAATTGAGCTGGCAGCGATTACATTTATTGAAAATGTGAAAATACTGTTTTGTGCAATTATGAAAATGTACAGCAACCACAAAGATGTTCAAATATGTGAAAATTTTAAATGTTGAATATGAGACAACATAGAGGAATGAAAGGCAATGGTGTGATTGCCATTGCCAATGTGTTAAAATGAAAAGTGATGCAGTTGGTAATTATGTTGATACGGAGCTGAAACTGATAGAATGATTTAAATATTCGAATTGGTTAAGTCAGATAGAACTTGCTAGCTACAGTTCTAAGTAAGAGGAAAATAGTCCGAGAGCTTATTTTTTTTTTAAAAAAGTTTAGACATGAGATAGACGAGTAGAGGCTCGAGGCGGTAAGACCCGGTGTGCATGTTTGCATGGGGCGTTGTCCCTGGACCCTAAGACCTATATGCCTAGCACTGGATCGTTGACTTGTGTGGTAACTTTGGACCAGAGTGTCCAGAGTAAGTCTTGAGGCTGGTAGAGTATTCAGACTATACTAGGTTATAGTCGAGATGCCCATGGCACGAGAATGACTTTCTGGGTGGTAAGGCCCAAATGTCCAGTGCTTGATAATAGATTGAGCTGGGAAGCCAGATTAAAATGAGCCGAAAAGCAGAATGCATAAGGCGGTGAGGCCAGTGTAATCAAGCGCTTTAAGGAGAGCCAAGAGATTCTTGTGTTGGATATTATACCTGGGTACAGAATAAAGATGAATGTTGTATGATGATTATATGACATGTTTAGTAAATATTCATAAGAAAAAGGAATAAACTAAATGGTTAGAATAATTCCCCGAGGGCATGTGTTCAAATTTTGAGGACGAAATTTATTGAATGAGGGAGAAATGTAATATCCTATATTTTGGGCTTAGAGACTCGGCAATAAGCTTGTAAAAGGTAGGCGACTAAGCCCAGTTCGAGCAGAGTCCCAAGAATGTCAAGGGATAAGAAGCCTATCGGGGGACTAAGTAACTCAGCTATATGGGTCAATAGACCTAGTATGTATAAGCTGTTGAATTAAAGTGCCAATAAAAAAAAGGGGTCATAAAAGGCTTATATGGTGTAAAATTGGTTGAAAAAGATGGCATCCAACTATGTCCTAAGGTATAGGACAATAGTTGAGTGAAAATATGCCGATATAAGTAAGTATACAACATTTTCAAGGCAGTCAGGCATGCCCTACGTTTTTTAGAAGACATCGGTATATGGCATCGTTTGTCAGGTCTTGGTATGCGTGTCACAATCCTGAGTAGGCGCCGATAAAGTAACTTTAATAAAGTCATGATGATTTATGATGACATGCTTTTGTGTTGGTCAAATAAAAATATGACACGTGTCGACTTATCATGGCAAAGCATAAAGTTGCTTTTGTGTTGGTCTAATAAGAGCAAGACACATGTCCCCTCTGTAAGAACCGGCTGAACCCAAGAGGGGGGGTGAATTGGGGATTTTAAAAATCTTTTCAGAAATGCTCTATTTTTGAACACTAAAAACAGAGATGAACTAGGATGATAAAAACTTAGCAACTTTGAAAATCTTTTTGTAACTTAGTAAAATTAGTTTGTATGACAGTAAAGAGTTATAAAGCTATAGACAGTCATTCAAACATATATGCTGGAAATAAAGGAGATTAAAGAAGAGAATATGCAAACTGAGATTTATACTGGTTCGGCCCAATCCTTGACCTATGTCCAGTCCCCAAGCTCCACTTGAGATTTTCAATCCACTATCCTCTTGTTTAATCCGGGCACAAGAGAAGCCTTTACATACCCACAAGTTCACCCAGGCACTTGTGAAGCCAAATCTCTCACCGAGATACTCCCTCTTACACAATGTAAGGTTACAATCTGCTTTCCCACTCAAGATCACCCAATCTTGAGTAACTCTCGATATAATGTTTATAATGAATCTTCTCTCTCGAAGTGAATAAGATAAACACCGAAGTGCATTACAAATAATTTCACTCTCTATGAATAACTATGTAAGCATTGAAAACAGAGTGTGTATGAGATGAGCTATAGATTCAGAATTTGGGCATTTTGACAGTGCAAGCTCTTGTCTGTCCTCTTCTTCGTTTTGAATGTGCCTCTACTTATAGGTGAAGATTATCTGAACGTTGAGAATATGATCGTTATGAATAGTAACCGTTAGAGATCAGTTTTGGTGTCTTCTCTCACTAATCTTCACTTAATCCAGCTGTGCAGAAGATCAGAGTTGACTCTCTGCAAATTAATCCGTTGGAGTAGCAGCTGCTGGATGTGGAAATCATTCTTTAATTCTTTGTAAGCGTGTGTAGATGGATTACCCAAAAGTATGCAACTTTCGGGTTTTGCATTTAATGTTCGACATGCTTTTTGCTTTTGCTTTAAACCTTCAATAAACACTCTCTAATTCATCCGAAACTCACTAAAAAGTGGTTAAACATATCTAGGAACATTAGAGAATAATGATAGGAAGTATTAAGATCAAACAAGAAGGTTTTACAAAATCACGAGAATTTGAAATTCTGAAGACGCGTTGAAACCTTGAGGTTTTATCAGAAACCTTGAGGTTTCACTTGAATATGAAACATTTGAAAAAATCGCGCCAAGAAAAAACCTGGAGGTTTTCTGTAAACCTGGAGGTTTTCAAAATCAGAAAAGTCGTTTGTTCTCTGGATGCCAAAACCTCGATGTTTCTCACCAAAACTCGAGGTTTCGCTCAAATGTGGAAATTCTGAGTTTTTGCGCCAAAACAGAAACCTGGAGGTTTGAGAGTAAAACGAAGGTTTTGTAAACTTGGAAAGCCCAGATCCTCTCTCGCTGGACAAACCTCGAGGTTTGTCCGGAAACCTGAGGTTTCTCATAATTTTTCAGAATTTTGAGGAAACAACGGTTGAGCTCAAACTTGGAAGTTTCCCATAAACCCGGAGGTTCCGAAAACCGGTGAAAAACTCGAGTTTTCTCGGAAGGTCAAAACCTTGAGGTTTCTTACCAAACCTCGAGGTTTCACACAATTTTGTGAAACCTGGAATTTTCAAGTTAAAATAGAACCTTGATGTTTTAGACAAAAACTGGAGGTTTTCAAGTGGTCAAAACCTCGAGGTTTAAACAGTAACCTCGAGTTTTCTATTTTCTAGAAAATGTTGAGAAGTCTTTGTATGAAGAAACCTTGAGGTTTTCTCAGTCCAGAAACCTTGAGTTCTTATATGTAAGATCAAAACTCTTGGCTAATCTCAAACTTAAGTTTACATGTCCAAGCTTGAGGTAAGAATCCAATGCAAGAAGAATCAGCTCCAAACTCATTGTATTATGTCCGTTATGATCCGATGAATGAAGACTATTCTTGACCAGCGTTTTTGAAACATCTTGAACTGACTGTCAACTTTCGAAGGTCATATCTCCTTGTTCTAAACTCCGTTTTGGTTCGTTCAACTCTTGATGGAACTCTCTGTGAGTCTACTTTCATATGCCACCAATTTTAGCTCAATCCAATTTGTAGTTTGTGAGTTACACTCAAAACATTGAAGCTTGGTTTGCTGTGGTGTGGATTTCACTGTCAACTTGTACAGTTCATAACTCCTTGATCTGAACTCCTTTGGGCTTCTATTTTAAATACAAATGACGTATTGGGAGTCTATTTGCATATGCCACTGGTTTCACCTCAATCGGATCTCTGGTTTGGGAGATATCATCGAATTACCAGACCTCGCCCGAGCTAACTGTAAAACAAAAAACCTCGAGGTTTCACTTGCAAACTCGAGGTTTGCTAGTCCAGAGACACCAAAGATGCTGAAGACACTCAAACCTTGAGGTTCGTACTCAAACCTCGAGTTTTCTCGTCCTAAACCAAATATTGGCTTGTTTTAACTCTGAATTGAGCCATTTGAACTTCCATATGATCTTGGAGCCTTCTAGCATTAATATATGCACTTGAATAATTATATTCTCATTCCATTTAACAAGTTCTTCCTTCTTTAATCTCCCATCTTGATTATTCTTCATAATCCAACTCTTTCTTTCTTCTCTTCTCTTGATCATTCTTTGTCATTCAACTTGGACTCATCATTCTTAGCAAGTTATACCTTCTTCAATATCTCATCTTCTTCTTGATTAATCTCTATGATTCAATTTGAACTAATCTACATTAAACATAGTAGTTAGTCAATGTATGAGATAAATATATTATGTAAACTTTTTGCTCTTAATAATGGCTTCTATATTAGATATCATCAAAACTAATCATATCTAACACCCTCATCATGATAAGGTACAAGATCAAGATTACTTTTATGTTGGCTCAGTGGAAAGATGACACGTGTCATCTCATCATGACACTCTTTTATGTTGGTCCAATAAAAATATGACACTTATCTACCATCATGACAAGTAAAAAGCTACTTTTGTTGGTCAAATGGAAATGGGACACGTGTACCCTCATTATGACATAGCTTTTGAGTCATCGCCGCAAGATCATGACACATGTTCCGTCATCATGACAAGGCATAAAGCTACTTTTATGTTGGTCCAATGGAAAGAGGATACGCGGCGTGACAAATGGCACGTTCTAGACCATACACGTTGCATGTTCTGGACCGTACCTGTGTTCTATATATACCCCATTTCCCCTCATTTGTCTTTAAGCCATTCTTGGCCAAAGCATGGAAAAGAGAAGAGAAAGAAAGAGAAAAACAAAATAGAGAGAGAAGGAAAAGAGGAAGAAGGAGCTAGAGGAGAGAGAAAGAGTCCGAGGCTAATTTTGCCTCTGATTTAATGTTTCTAGCTCTTGAGGTCTTCTCTAAAATTGTTCCTCTAGATGAGAACAACATTTGTACAGTTTTGGAATCTTGATCTGAGGTGTTTAGTACTGTCTACATGGTGGAAGTGCTAGCAGATCTTCAAACCAATTGCAAAATCAAAGTAAGTAGGACTTGGATTCTTGCTCTACTTCCTTCAATCTTCATAGACGTTCCTAAGATTTGGGAGCTTAAACCGAAAAGGAGTAAAAGTACAAGGAGGCAAAAAAATCCAAGGAAAAACTAAGATCAAGATGAAGACACTACTAGAAAAGAGTAAAATTGCGACGGATTTTGTTACGGAAAAAATTCCGTCACAAATTTTACTATATTTACGACGGATTTAAAATTCCGTCACAAATTTAAAAAAATTTCGACAGATTTTAAAATTCTGTCACAAAAAAGGCCAGTTTGCGATGGAAACGGATTCCATCGCAAATCCCCAAGGGATTTGCGACGCATCCCCGAATCCGTTGCAAACACTTAAGCTTGAAATCAGGCTTAAGTGCTCATCTTCCCCCCATTTTTTCGGATTTTACTCTCCCTCCACACTACTCTCTTTGTTCCTCCGTCCGGCCAGCCTTTGAACCGCCATGCAGCCTCTTTCCGGCCTCCTCTCCCTCCGGTTTCGTCCTCCTCCTTTTTTCTTCCTCCTCCTCCTTTTTTTCCGTCCTCCTCCTCTTTTTTCTGGCCTCCTTTTGTCTTACCGCCGGCGTCAGCCTCATCCCCTCTCACCGGCGGCCTCTTCTCCTCTTACCTCCAGCCTCCTCTCCATTGGCATCATCTGGTAAGTCTGTACCCCCGCCCCATTTTTTTTTAGTTTTTTGGCATTAGATGTAGTTTTTAGCCCTCATTAAGAACTCCAATAAGCTTGATAGATGTTGTTATTAATATCTACAATAAGAACTCATTGAACAATATTAGTTAATATTTATGTTATTACCTTGCTATTATTAATATTAGTTTTTTTTTTTTTCCAAATCACGTAGGAAACTTTGAAGCACTTGTATGAATTGTGTGCGAGAAGAAAAAATCATGTATCTTGCATTTTCATATGGATACAAAATAAGCCTTTTTACAAACCCCAACATGCAGATTTCAGGATTTGGATGTTGCAAATCAAGATCATCCCCAAAAAATAATATATATATTTTTCATTTAATCGCTCTAAATAATTTTTAGTATTAAAAAATAATTGATAACATGTTTATAGATTTTGACACGGTTGGGACCTTTGTACATTTTAATATTATATAGTTTGCCACCTACAAAATGAAATTTCTAGTGCGTTTTTCATTTGTGGGAAGTGATTAATTTGGATATTTCTTGATATTTTTTATAAAAAAATGTAACAGTTATTTTATTTCTTATAAACTCCTTATCTTTAATCATTCTATGTAGGTTGATATGTTAATATCGTAATAGGATTATATTGTTAAATATATACTATTAAATAATAATCTGAGTCTTTTATTTTTATTGGTGTGATTATGTTATTAAATAGATTAAAATGGAAAAAATAAATTATTTTTTATTTAATTTTAATATTTATCATGCTAATTTTTATTTTTTCATGTATTTTTTATATTTTTTAAAATTATACTTTTTATGTAATTTTTATATTTTTTTAAAAAAAAATCAAAATTTGAGACGGAATGTGAATCCGTCGCAAATCCCAAAGGATTTGCGACGGATATGGAAATTTGGATTCCGTCGCAATTGTGACAATGATTTTTGCGACAGACGAAATCGCCATAAACGAATTTTGCGACGAGAAAATCCCTTTTTGTGACGGATTTTTTCCGTCGTAAAAAATGACTTTTTTTGTATTGAGAAGTGTCGTCGCCAGGAGCTTTTAAAAGAATTTAGAGAAAGAAATTGACAGTTCAAGTTTGCCAGGTAGTAACCTTAATCCTCATATGTTTTGTATGTCTTTGTATGTATGTTTTACTATGATTGTGTATGCATTCGATGTTGTTATTTTCCAAGCGCTTTGGAACCAAAACCCGCTGTGTGCGACTAAGGCCTTGCTGTGTGTTGTGCCTTACAGTCTATGTTGTGTGCTATTAAGACTGCTTGTTCCAGATAAGGCTTTATGCCTCGCTGTGTGCGATTTACTGAATGCTTTACGGTTTATGGTTTTTTTACATGCAATTTGAATATACTTTGTGTATGAGATTAACGGTTACTCTGGGATCCTTCGGGATTCCAGCCTATGTTGTTACCTGTATGTTGTATAGTTTATTGGATGTAGCTCCCAGGCGGTGTCAGTATTTAAGTGTCCTAGAGACAATCTGTAGGGACAGATCAACACCCTTTTCTACATTGTAGTATTTCATTATTAATAAATCAGCATATTTTATCTTTATCATATTTATGTCTCACCTTTATTTTAAAGTAAATATGTGTTTGAAGATAAAAGCCCTAGGAATAGAATATGTGTTAATCTCGAGGATCAATGATAGAGATCATGATCATGAGGACTCAAGAACACTGTATATCTATTACCTAAAACTTGTTCCTAGTCTTGAATCACCAAGAAAGGGCATTGATGATCTCAATAAGACTAATACATCAACATCATCTACTTGTATAGAGATACAAAGTAGGGGCCTCATGGAATACAGGCATGGAGATGCCTTAGCTGATGTCATGAGTAGATCTGTTAGAGAACAAATAGTATCAAACGGACCCGCCGAGAGACTCCACAAAGATTCATTGTAGAAAGTATCGTTGGATATGTAAAGTCTCTCATCGTTTGGTAGTATGGATCGTTCTGGACTTAAGGATGTCATCGAACACTATGCCCTAGGGTTATACTTTGATTATACAACCATTGTTGTCAAACTCACGAGTTGACTCTTTGAGTTTAGCGTTTTTACGTTTCTAGCTTACAAAATCGAGTCGAGTCTCTAGTAAACTCATGATCGTTGTAAACTCGATTAAACACACGATTTTATATACCGAGTTTACCGTTTTTAAGTTTCCAGCTTACAAAATTGTGTTAATTCATCCTTAAACCCGTGTTAATTTCTTCAATTTGATCATGTTTAGTGGCTTTAAATATAAATTTTATGGAAATTTCTTTGTTAAATATGATAAATTATGAATATTGATGGATTTAATTTTAATTATTTGGATTTAAAAAATACTTAAATAAAATTGTTGTTATTTATATATTTTAATTATTTAATTATACACTATTAATATCTATTTAATGGTAAAAGTAAACTCTTACGAGTTTACGATTCAAGTTCACGATACGAGTCTACCTCACTGTTATGAGTTTGCTTAAACTCGTGAGTTTAACAACTTGGTATACAACTCTATCCACCTGAAAATGGGGAGAACAATGTACTCTTGGGTGTAACTCAAATACATGAGTATAGATAGACATGCCAAAAGGACTCACAGTCCCCTACAAGGGATTAGTTATTCACTAGACTGGTAGAGCTTGGAAAGCTTTCAATTAACTTGGGAGTCTGGGCACACAGCAAGTGATCATGAAGAGTCATGATCTATTATAGAGTTAATATAAGAAGATTCCTAGTTCTGTGAATTAGCTACATTTAGTCAATTAAGAGAGATGATACTTTATCTTTACTCTCGACTAAATGTGAATGACGATGTGTGGGATGATTCCTACACGATATCCAAATATGAAAGGTAGATCACTTGATCAACTCAATTAGTTTTGGGGCCGTAGAGCATTGCTAGTTACTTATGAGGTCACTAAATAAATTGGGCCCGTTCAAGGAGTTTTAATTGGTTCAAGTTTATTTATGTCAGTGACTAATTGGGCTTAATGGGTCACACACAAATAAAGATTATTCCCCATTGTTTAAAATTAGCAAACTTGAGACAATAATTGTTATTGGGTTTTATCAAGAGTAAATGTGTAATTGGGTTGGAGTGAGACTCCAAACCCAATAAGGAAAAA
Organism: Acacia melanoxylon; assembly: GCA_019022615.1. Lineage (NCBI taxonomy): Eukaryota > Viridiplantae > Streptophyta > Magnoliopsida > Fabales > Fabaceae > Acacia > Acacia melanoxylon. Next base: position 14,250,933 of record JAFJYJ010000003.1, on the reverse strand, counting down.
ATGGCATCATATATGGTGTCCCTAGTGGGAAATTAGTTTCTCTATAAAAGGGCCCAAATGTGTTGGAAGACCCGACGGAGTCTTAGGCCAAGTTGAATTTGGAATTCGAATTTTAAAATTAAAGTTTAAAATTTGAATTTGAATTTTATAAAAGATAATTCTAAATTATCTAATATATATATATATATATATTTATATAAAGATCCAATAATGATTGGATGAAGATAGGAGAAATAATAAATGAGGATTGATTTAAAATGATTTTGAATTTTAGTTTAAGAGATGAATGTGATTCATCATCTTAAATTATTGTTCAATCAAGATATGAATTTAATTTATTATGATTTGGATTTTCCAAATCAAGTTTGGATTGAGCCTTTCTTTTGAGTACTTAAATTAGGGTTAGACTTTTATAAAGTGTTGATTTTTGTGTGTGCCCTTTTTATGGATGTTTTTTGAGAAAAAAAAGGAAATAAATGTGATCCATCATCTTAAATCAATCCAACAATCAAGATATGAATATGATTCATCATATTAAATTCAATCAATAAACCAAGACGTGAATTTAATATACTTGGTTGACAAGTAGTGGACTTATTACCTAAAACCCCTTTTCTTAGTGCATAAGTTGAAAATTTCTAAGGCAATTAGAACTAGGAATTTTTGGCCCACCAAGGCTATAAAAAGAGGAGGGTTGGACTTTTCTCTACATTCTTATACTCTCTAAATTTCGGTCTTTACTAAAGGTTTAGAGAGGAAAATGCACCATCTATAAAAGGGTAAGGTTCCAACCTTGTTCATCATATCTTTAACCTAATTTCAAGAAACCACCACCTTCTTGAAAAGATAAAAACCCAAGGAAACCAAAACTCAACCTTGTCTTCGCCTAGCAAGCATCCAAGGAGTAGGAGGTTTCAAGTGAAAGAGTTCTCATTGCAATCAAGGGATAGCCGTGTGGATCAACATCAGAGGACATCAATAACCTTGAAATCTTCGAGTGATCTAAGGTAATTCTAATCTCCAATAATCGTTTTATCAAATTATTCTAAACCCAAATAGTTATTTTAGCGAGTAATCCTGAAACTCATGAATATTATAAATTGTTATGAATTCTCATGAGTACCATAAAGAGTTACAGATTAATAATTAATAACTAATTAGTGTAACACCCCATTTTTGTAAACGTTTTCATAGTGAATCTGATCAGAGTTGAGCGTCGGAAAAAAATTTCAAAATAAAGAGTGACTGAATAACAATGTCCGTAGTATGTCTAGTTGTTCATATTAGTACATCCATCCGAGTGTTTAATATCTATGAAGTACATAACAAAAGTAATAGTGTCTCCGTTGGATTTGTAAGCCGGCTCCTTACCCTTGTCCTTGGTCCTGATTCCCCTTGAACCTGAAGCTAAGGTAAGAGCTGAGATCCAATGCACATTGGATCTCAGGTAACGGTTAACCTCATGCTTATGTAACGGTATATGTATGACGATATCCTTTTTCAGTATAAAACACAATTTCAAAACAGTAACAACATGTAAGGCAATAACAAAACACACGCCCCCCGCATGTCTATTATCCCGGTCCCGCACTATTCACCAATGCCACGATGTACAGTCGTGTCCTCAGCACTAGGAAAACTCTAACGGCATTATTAAAACCATAACCCGTATATATTGAATGTATAAAGAACAATTTAAGACAGAGTCTTAGTACATGAACACAACTATCATATATAGGCATACAATAAGCATAAGAGTTAAGGTTACAATACGCGTCCGTACCTGGGTCGATATTAACGGTACGCTTCGACGGAAGGCGATCACAGATATCTTATAAGCTAAGGGTAATATCGTCTCTATTAATTCACAAATATTATTTCAAGAGATATTTTGGCTATATATGACCATTTTACCCCTGGATTAATTATTTTCAACTTAATCCCATTTTAATTGCTTAAAAACGCTATTATTCAATAAATGAGCTGATTTTTCACCTAACTTTGAAAAATCATAATTAATTCCACAAACTCGAAACGAGGATCCGTAAAATTCCTCGGAAACCTTAAGATGTCTAATTTTCGGAAAAAATATTTTTTTCCCATATTTAATAAAATATTCCCAGTTTTTGTATTTGCATCCTCTGCCCAGAATTTTCCAATTTCGTAGCCCATTTTGTAGAATTTTTATTTCCTAGCACAAAACTCAAAACGACATACTATAGGTATATTTGGAAAGCTCTATATGTATAATTTGAACATGAATTTTCTCAGAATTTTAGCATAGCATCGTCAACATAAGATACCAGCGTTTTTGAAATAGCTTTCGGGAGTTGCTAACCGACAAATTTTCGTCGAGCTTCGCTACTTTGACCATAATCTTCCAAGAATTTTGCTATAACTTCTTCTTTATCATTTTTTTGAAATAAGTTCAATTATAACCATAAAAACAAGAAAATAAAACTATAATTGGAAGATTATGAATCAAAACAACATTTAAGCTATAAATCATAAAGCTAGAGCTCAAGAACTTACCTAGAACTTTGCTCCTTCTTTCCCAAAGCTTCTCACTCTCACTTTCTCTCTAGATTTTGGTTTCTCTAAGTTTGTGCTTGCTTGTGAATTGGTGAGAAATTATGAAGAATTAAGCCTTCTATTTATAGCAATTTGTGGGTTAACTTCCTAACAACTTTCCTTCAATTTCAACCATTGGATTTTAACTTAATTAAGAAGTTTTGATCTCACCCTTTAACCCCAAAACCGAATTCTCCATCCTCTTGCTTTAGTTAGTTTGCTTCAATTTTTAGTTTACCCCAAATGCTTATTTAGTTGGGTGCAAGTTGGTGTTTTTATTCAAGATCCATTTTCACTTTTCTAATCTCATTTTTATGACTTAATTAAAGGTCTTTTTAAACTTCTTAATCACTTAAGTATGAATCACAAAAGTTTGTGAAAGTTACTTTGGAGATAACCAAGTTCAAGCTTGAATTGCGTTTGTTCATAATATCTACTTATATTTGTTCTATGATCAATGGTTTTCAAGATACAATTTATTTTATATAGGTTCTCATTTACTTGTGTCTTGATTTCATCCTAATGGTTTTTATCTTACCATTTATTAATTAACCATTAATTACCTAAGCTTACATCATTTTTACCCCTAAAGTCTTCTTTGATTATGACATGTTCTAAGCAAATATCTAGATTTTTACTTGCTTCTTCTTTTCTTACTTCAAAAACTGACCCCCCCTTAATTTAACTTTAATTTGCATTTCATTTTAGTCTCTAATGTCTTAATCAAGTAGCCTTAAAAGTCTTTGTTTGATTGTGATGTTTTGTTGGCTAATTATAATTAATAATTTCACTTCCTCTTTCCTTCATGCTTGCACCGAATTCACTCTTCACTTTTACTCTTGGATTTGTGTTTCATTTGCCTCACAAATTTCATGGTATAACCTTCTCATTGGTTGATTAAATTACACAAGGATTAAGCTTTATGAAACTAATTCTAAAACCTTTAGATTAGCTTTATTAAATTTTAATCCAAGCCTTTGATTTTGGGTTGGAAAAATCTAAACACTATTAGTGATATTTGTTTAACGATTTAGGATTAATACAATTACTTAACCTTTTTAGCAAGTTTCACCATTTTAAATAATTAAAGGGAGAATTAATTAATCTTTGATTAATATTGCTAAAATAGTGTTTTAGGGGTTATTAGGCTTAATTGCCATAATTTGATAGGTTTCAAAATTAATCTTGATGATTAAAAATCCCTTATATGCTAATCTTAGCTTTTAAATATCCTTTGGATACTAATTAAATTGATATATACTTAATTATGCCCTTTTTAAATTAATTATTAATTAATTTCGAAAATTAAAATAAATATTCCAATTATTGCAATTTTAATTGCCCAACAATTGTTGATAATTTTCTCCAATTGATTTAGGTATTTAGATGACATTTAATCACCTTTATGACATAATTAAGACTTATACTTAATTATGTTAATCTTAGGATATTTTATGATCCCTAATAGAGTTTAAGAAACTTAGCCTTTGGTTATTCTAATTCTAGGGAAAAATTACCTAGAAATGAAATAAATACAATACAACAATTTTGAGACCACATATTCACCTATTTTAAATAGGTATTATTTATCAAAATATAATATTTAAGATAAATAATTATCCGGGTATTACAATTAGCGCAATGAGTTAAGGTTAATAATTCATGAGGACCGTAAGGAGTTACGAGTTTCCGCAACGATTAAACAAAATTTTTGTTTTCAACCTCATGAAACTTTGCATGAAAGTCATGTAATAGGCAAAATTAACCAACAGGCGGATGTTAGCAAATGGAGGTGTTGGACCGGTTTCAGATTAATTGGAGAATTGTTGTGGAAGTTTTGGATTTTTTACCAAAATAATAAGGTTTTTAAAAATATTTACCAATCTGGGTTCTTGTTGAAACTATATACCGAAATAGGGTAGTTTTGGGCCGGTCTTGTAGTCGGAGGGTACGACGGCATTGTTTTTGCAAATCGGGGGGCTCTAACGGCACCGGTGGTGCCGTTAGGAGTATAACGGCAGACAATTTGTGTGCCGTTAAAAACCCTAACGGCAGACGTGTGTCTTGTCAAGCATTTCGACAAAGCACACCATGTGTGCCGTCGAGACCCCCGACAAGACACAATGCCGTTAGGGTTTTTAACGGCACACAAATTGTCTGCCGTTATACTCCCTAACGGCACCACTGGTGCCGTCAGAGCCCCTGACTGCAAAAACAATGCCGTCGTACCCTCCGACGGCACTGGCCCAAAACTACCCTATTTCGGTATATAGTTTCAACAAAGATTCGTTGGTAAATATTTTTAAAAACCTTATTATTTTGGTAAAAATCCCTGGAAGTTTTATGTAATTATGTTTCAAATTTTGAACCAAGATTTGTAATTTATTATCAGTCTGTTATGCTCAAACCGTTTTGCCACTACGCTGCACTATAATATTTTGTTGTATAATGACGTTAAGAAATATTTTTACATAAAAGGATGAGTATCACACTACCCGCCACCCGAAAGGATGAGGCTAGTAGGGGTGTAACAACAAGTAGAACACAAGTGATTCATTAAATATTTAAATGCATGCATTGACAAAAAAAACAATAATTAACCCCTAGAAAGATGTTTAAAACGCTGAAGACGAATCAATTGAATGAGATCATATGAAGCATTATTAGTTGTGTCCGTTCTTGTTCAATTTTTCGTTGGTCACGTGAATCGTGATCATGGGCGGATCCAAGTGTAAGATTAGGTGGCAAGTTCCCACCCTTAAATTGGGGATTTTTTTCTCTTTTTTAATATAAAATTAATACATGTTTGAATGATTGCTCACCCTTAATACATCAAGATTGCACTTCATGATCGAATGGGGGATAAATGATTGAATGATTGTTTAGTGCCTTATATTGAAAAATATATATTTGATAGCATTGATAATAAGGGAATTATGATGGAATTCCGAAAAATAAGGCCTAGAAGGATGATATTGTAATTATTTTTATTGTAATATACCTTTTTTATTAAAATATATGTACTTGAACTTATTGAGTGCCCATCCTTCATTATAATTTATGTAGCTGCATTTCTAACAGCACTTAACCTTACTTTTTTAAATGACAGGTTTGTAAAATAATTGTCTCTCTTATTACATCATCAGTATTCACTTAATTTCATGAATATTTTTTTGATATACTTTTTTTCTTGTTTATATTATTTTGTTTTTTAATGCATTTAAAACTTTCCCTAAAAAAAGGGGGCGCTGCTCTCAAACCCCCATATTCCTCGCCAATGGTGCCTCCTTCAGTAACTTCCTAGATCCTCTCTGATCGTGATGCTTTAGCAAATATTTCGTTCAATTTTTCCCTTACCCAACGATAAGACACCGCTCCGAGTGGCTATGACCACCACTTGATTGACAAGCCGAGTATGTGGGGAGATAAGGACGAGGCCGGAAAAATAAGCATTTAGAAGGCACGTGACTGCCACAATCATGCCTATAGATAGCACCCGCATCCCAAGTTTATGTATGAGAGGAATTCCACTTACAAGCAAGAGGACAACCATCATAGATGCAAGATGGCTTTCCCTGGACATGATCTCAAATCGGATCCAATATCCCCATTATCATCTTTGTAGTTCAAGCAGCCAAGGGGTCCTTGAGAGAGAGAGGTGTTGTTACTGGTGTTGAGGTTAAAATTGGGATCACTTGGTCTTTTACTTTGTTGGATGACACTCCGTGGAAGGTTAGTTGCAGATTGAAAGCTTATGGTTGAAAGGACAGTAGCGACCACTCCAGACTTAGATACCCCCTCATTTCTTCTACCCAATTGCCTTTATAAATGTAATACTCGGATAATTATTTATCTGGAATATTATATTTTAGTACATATTACCTATTGAAAATAGGTGAATATGTGGTCTTAAATAATAAGTTATAATTACCTTATTTTCTAAGGTAATTTCTATTGAAATTAGGGTGAATAAAAAGCTAAAATCCCTAAAATGCATTTATGAGGCATAAAATGGCACGAAAATATTATGATAAAAATCATATGGCAACAAATACTTGACAAAAACTTAGGAAGTATGTTGTCTCTAATTTTAGGAATTTTTGGGATTATTTCCTTGAAAAATAGAGAAGCATAAATATAATATTATTAAAAGCACTTTTTGGCCCCATGATTTTTAATATTTTACGTGGGACATAAAATACCAATGTCGAAAAATAGTTGTGAGATAATAATTAATCCTAATTATGAAAATTATCAACAATTAGTAAGTGGCTAATTAAGTAATTAGTGGCTAATTGTTTAGATTAAGATATAAGTAAATTAATTAGTAAATAATTAATTTAAGGGAGAAATTCGAAATTAATAATTAAATAATAAAATATTAATAAAATATTTTATGCTTAGAAAAAAATAAATGAAAAATAAAAGAAAAATAAATAAATATCTAGATATTTTGAATAAAATAATAATATAATCGGTAAAAGAGCCAACATGAGATATGAGAACATATAGAAATGAAATTCTACCTCAAGATATAGAAATTTAGTCTTTTACCACCGGACCTTTTATGAACCAAGTGAAATTTATCTCGGATTGAGCGGTCTCGAAGTCGTTTCGAAACCAACATCGTAATTAGGAGTACCGATAATTAAGATAAGGCAGATAGTGCTAAAAGTGACTTATAGAAAACGCACCGTGTTTTTCAAACCAGGGATATGGTTACTAAGATCAAATCATATTACGAACCGGTGATTTTCTCGCAAAAAGGATTTCTATCGGAAGTTATTTCCGTAATCGAAGCGGCGTTTGTCCGAAAATCTTCGGCGGATAACGGAATACCCTTAATGGTATCAAAAATATAATGAAACCCAGTAGTTTTAAAGAGAAAGAATGGAACTACAAAACCTAGTTCCCGGATTTTTGAGATTCGTCAAGATTACGCGATTCAGACACCAATCGGGGAAACGCTATCGGTAAGTCAGCATGCATGACATCATGCATGACATCATCTTCTTCTAGAAGGATGATGTCAGCACAAGAGGTGTATGCACAAGATGAAGCCACGTGGCAAAGTGCGATCCGACGGTTGAAATCCGATCTGAAGACATTTGATGAAATTCCCACCTTGTCCCTCCTTTCTTCTATAAATAGCAAGCCCTCCTCTTCTCATTTCTTCACCCCAAAAATGCAGCCTAGAGAGAGGTTTTAGAGAGAGAAGCTCTGGAGAAATTCTGAGCAAAGTCGGGGTAAGTTCTTCGGTCTCTGCTCTTTAGTTTCGGTAGTTTCTTTCGGTAGATATAGTAGGAATGCTAGATTTATCTTTAATTTTTCAAGATAGTCTAGATATCATATTTAGGGGTAAATATGATATATATTTCGAAAATATGATGAGGGAAAAGATCTGTCAAAATTCTGGAGAGATGGAGCGAAAGTAGCGAAATTTTGGCGAAATTCCGCCGATTAGGGGTTCAGGGGCAAAATGGTAATTTGTACCTAAAATACCTGTTATACTTGCTAGAAGTTGATAAATGTTATCCTTATAGGATATCTAAGATAATCGGACCGCTGTTGTACCGCCGTCGTCACATTTGTTTCACCCACAAAAAAGTACCGTTTTAAAAAAAATCGTTTTCCGTCAACGAAGGTACGTTCGCGTACGGTAACACTAACTCGATATTTATTGTATGCGTATATGTGCTAGGTGTATGTTATGTTTATGTGAAGTAGTTGATAGCTCGTGGTATGCTCATTGTACTTTGTTATGATGCTTGCTGGGTGTCGGGATACGGTTGCTAGGTGTGAAACGACTGCTAGGTGTGAAACGTTTGCTAAGTGTGACATATCTGCCAGGGGGCTTATATGATGTTGGGATATGCTTGTTTGTATGCTGATATACTGTAAATATGAGGTTAACCGTTACCTGGGGTCCGTATGCATTGGACCTCAGCTCTTAATATAGCGTCAGGTTCAGGAGGACCGAGAATCGAGGAGAAAGGCAAGCGGCACGCATAGGGACTCGGGCCAAGACTTTCTTCATTGCTATCTACTTTTGAAAACTCTCGGTCATTGTACCGCTTTTGTAATCAGCCAGACTTACGGCATTTTGAATATAAGTATCAGTTACTCAATCGCTCCGATGCTCTACTCTGATGATGAAAAAAAAAAATTATACTGCTTTTGAAAATGGGATGTTACAATAAACAAGCCATTTGTCTATACTTTTCGAAACATGGCTCCACAACCACTTTATTGGCCCATCGCTACTATCTTCATTCAATATCTTTCGTTTTACAAAGCTCTTGCAGTCCTTGGGAATTCGCTCAACAATATCAGCGGCATTATAACCCATGTCGTTCTTAAAGTTCGATGCTTCTGATCTTATCTTTGGAATCGAAACTAGGTACGTAACTCACAGTCTAAACAACAACCAACAAGTAATAACAGAACTAGGAAGAGATCAAAACACAGACTTATATGAAAGAGTAATCATATAAAAATTTCATTTCGAATCTTGCCTCCTTGGCTACCAATTATTTGTCTTTTTCCTAAATTAAAATCTACATATGACAAGTGTATTCCTTGCAACATGCAGTTTTTATTTCAATTATAAAATTTGATTTTAAAAAATGAAAAAAAAAAAAAATAATACTGATGGTGGCATGGAGGTAAAGATGTTCACCTACAGGAAAGGTTATCCGAACTCATGTTTAGCTTGTTCTCAAAACTAAAGCTAATCATAAAATTAAGTGAAAATTAGTACCTCAACTTGCTTCAACATAATAGCCAAATGGAGAATGGTGTTCTTGCCGTCCGAGTCTCCCTCAATGAGCAGGTTATTGTTGTCATTTGTGTCCAAAGCCACCAAACCTTTAAGGATCTCCAAGTGGTTGTACATCACACACAAGTGGAAACTATTTTTCCCTTTCTCAACACGGAACGTCAAGGACTCTGGCTTTGCTCTGATCAACTCCAGCACAACGTCTCTTCTGCCTCTTATAACTGTATAGTGCAGAGGGATTCTGTGTTCTTGGTCACGAACCAAGCACGCCTCTCCACAAGCTACCAATAGTTCTCTCACATATATATACGTGTGTGTGTGTGTTGAAATGCAGAACAAGTGGTTTTTTTCATCTTTTTGCTTATGATGACAGAGAGATGATTAAATCTCGAATCAAATATATTACTCCCTCCTAAATATAAGATAAAATTGATTTTTTTTAAAGAGATTAAAGAAACTAATTAAATTACTATAAAGTATTTAAATTTTTCATCTTTCGTCCGAACTATTTTGCCTATTTATAAAATAATATATAACCTTAGGATACACATCATATAATATGATTAAGTAACTTATTTACCTTCTTTAATCTCTTCAAAAAAAAGTCAATTATATCTTATAATTAGGATCGAAAGTAGTACCACATTACTTCCTCCGGTCCTAATTATAGGAGAACATTTGGAAGTTCATTTTGGTCCTAATTATATGACAAAGTTTTAATTTTTGTCAATTTCTTCCCAAAATACCCATATTGATACTTTCTCAATAATAATTTAATAATGCACCTATATATTGTATAAAATGAGTAATGTTTGCAACTCATTAATGTCACATACACCTCAATTTTATTGTTATTTTTTTTAATAAAATTATTTTGAGCAAATTTTGTCATATTTGATAATGGCATCACCATTAAATTACACTTCCAATCTTCAAGAGTAGACTGGAAGTTGTTGAGCGAGATCAACGACGCCGGAATGTGTAAGTACTCGCAGAAGTTGTGTATGAGGTAGGAAATGTCTGGCAAAAAATTAAGAATCAGAGTAACTGGATGCCATTTAAAATTTTAAATAAAGGCATTTTGGGAAAACAAATATAATTAACTAGTTTGACTACTATCGTTAATCTCTCCAAAATTAGGTAAATATGTCCTATAATTAGGACTAGAGGGAGTATAAAGCATACAAATCTTTAGGACTAATTTCTGGAACCGGCTTTCGTCCAATACTATTTCCATCCGCTGCATTGAAGTGGCGTTGTTTTGGCACAAAAAGCTTGTAACATCCCATTTGAAAACGGCGGATTTTTTTTTAAAACGTTTCCAAATATTTCAAGCAGAGTAATCAGAGTAGAGCATTGGAGCGAGTAAGTAATTTACATTACATTCAAAATCTGGACCATAGTGTAAATGTATCGGATTACAGTCATCCAGAATTCTCAAAGTTAAAGAAACTAAAGAAAACGATAGATAATGTAGACATGTCTTGGCCAACTCCAGCTGCTCGCCTCGATCGCCAAACATCGATCCTCCGCACCACGATGCTACAGCAGCGAGATCCATTCCACATATGGATCTCGTGTAACGGTTAACCTTATGCTCAAATAAAACAAAGATACGTACAACATATATTCATTTCAATACAAAGATATCATCACAAAAGCAAAACGAGATGTATGATCAATAACATGGACGAACATAAGCACAAAGCGGTATGTAAAATCTCTCTCGACTAGTTCTGCACATATCCAAGTGCCACGCCACTAACGTGTCCTCGCGCTAGGAATAACTCAAACGGCATTACCAATACTATAATCCGTGGGTAAAGGCCGTAAGTATCTCCGACGATTCTCAACGAACCTCGCCTCTATGAACGTATCTATAACGCAAAAGTATATAAGCAGCATAGAGTTAGGGTTACGGTATGCGTCCGTACCTTAGTTGCGGATATCCCAGGCTCTTCCCGCTAAAAACGGTACTTTTTGACGCCGTACGTAAAACAAATAAACAACGGCGGCTCAACGGCGGCAAACGGCAAACGGAACGATGGAATTTCGACAATGTTCGACGTCGAAGTATTCTAATCAGAATAATAACACACTTATGAATATTTGGCAGCATAACGGGCATTTTAGGTGAAAAAGACCATTTTGCCCTACTACCCCTATTTGGCGGAATTTCGCGAACTTCGTTACTTTGACCATATTCCATTTCAAAATTATCCCCACTATGTTTTTACCTCGTCGGGCATCTTTCAATGCAATGAGGCTTAAAAACAAGTATAGGAATAAATTACGAAACTTCCTAGATCAAAACAACAGTTCTACTATAACTACCGAAAGAACTTCGGAAACTAAAAGCTAAGGACAGAAGAACTTACTCGGAGCTAGGCAGAATTTTTGCAGAGCTTCTCACTCTAAGTTTCGGCCAAGGAAGAGAGAAGAAATGGTGTGAAGAGTGAAGAAGAGGGGAGGGCTATTTATAGAGAAAATTCAGGACATATCAGGAATTTTCTGCTTTGTTTTTGAACCGTTAGATCTAGGGTTTTGGGAGAAGCAATCTTGACCATTCAAGGTCTTGGTCGAAATCTAAGGGCCCAAAAAGTCAAAGAATGAGTTGTCATCCAATGATGACTCTTGCTTTATGGCCTCCGGCCCGATAAAGCTACCGACGGTGTACATTTGCGCGATTTCGCGAAACTCAAAAATCCGGGCATGTAACTTTGAAGGTCTTTTCATCCTCTTTCATATTATCTATTTGGATCCTCTTTTTGATCATATCCAGGTATTCTCCAGTGCGTCGGAAGATATTCAAACAAACGCGTCCGGTTACGGAAATCGCTTCCGATTTCCGTAAAACGTCCAGTTGTTGCCTAACTTAATCTCGTGTTTGAAAACACACAATTGTTTCTATAGGTTCTCACTTTGCCTATCCGCTCTACTCTATCTGATCAAATTTCCGTCTTATTAGGAATTAGGGTTTTCGGTTGCGGAATTAACGTACCTGGTAAATTCTTTCTTCATGTAAAAATTTACTTGTTCTTAATTTGATCGATCTGAAAAGACTTTTACCTCTGGTTTACTTGTAGAATTTATTTCTAACTTTTCCCCTCGATGCCTCGCCTACAAAGCCGACTCACCGCATTATATTATTATTTTATTCTAATTATCATTTTAATTATTTAAACAATTCATTTTAATTAAAAATACCAATAATTTCGCCCCCTCATTTTAAAATTCAGTTTTAATAATTTTTTCCATTTTTTAAAAATATAATATTTTTTACCAAAAATTCTGTTTTACCCCCTTCGTTAAGGCTTAATCGTGTCTAAATTCTTCGTTTAGTGATCTTTTTAGGATTAGGTTTCTTCATACATTTATCTTTACTAATTTTTCTTAATCTTTTTATCATAACTAGTAAGTATATTTTATGCTAATTACCAGCCTTAATCTCTTAATTAAGGATTTTACCACAAATTTAACTTTCTATATTTTTCTTGTTTTACCTAATCAATTAGCTAGTAATTATCTAATCATTCTCTTACCAATGGTTGATAATTTTATAATTTACAGTGTATTATTATCTTACAAAATTTACACTGACATTGTCATTTTATATCCTATGTAAAATATAAAAAATGTTTACATCATAAAGTTACTATATGGTTCTCGTAATGCTTTTTAAACATTTCTTCATGTTATTTCCTCCGAAATAATTTATTAAATTCTTATAATTAAAGATAATACTCCCATAATTTTCTCATAATCTTTCATGATCTTTCAGTATTTATCATAATGTTTTTAAACTATTTCTATCACCATTATTGCATTTTTAGTCATTCGTTCATCTGATCTTTACGTAACTCTTTCGACAATTTACTCGACAATTATAACAATTTTCTATAATAGTTTAAACTCATGAATTTGCTTCATCAAAATATTTATTAATTTCTCTTATCTCAAGAATTCCGATTTGCTAAAATCCGGTATTACAAAGTCAAGTTTGTGACCTTTTTTTAAAAAAAAATCGGGGTATTGACCGGTACTAAAAAGATACTTGGATATTGAACGGTCTGGAAAAACACTTCATGATCTTGAAAATTTGTTTTAGAATATTGAAAAAAAAAATTAAGGGTAGTGACTAGTACTAAAAAGATACTTTAAGATACTGACTAATACTGAAAAAAATACTTTAAGATCTTGAAAAATTATTTTAGGGTCTTGAAAAAAAATTTAGGTCTTGGCATGACATGATACTTGAAAAAAATACTTCACTATCTTAAAAAATATATATTTTAGGATTTTGAAAAAATATTTTAGGGTCTTGAATGGTACTAACTAGTATTTCGAGTCTTGGTACTAAAAATATACTTTGGGACATTTTTTTCGAGGTCCTAAAATAATTTTTCAAGATCATAAAGTATTTTTTAAGTCTTGTCGAAAGATCCCGAAGTATCTTTTTAGTACAAATCAGTACTTTTATTTTATTTATTTATTTTTTTTTAAAAAAAGGGCACAAATTCAGCTTTTTGTGCCAAAACGACGACACTTCAATGCAGCAGATCGGAATGGTATTGAACAAAAGCCAATTTGCTAATTTCTGAACATAATCCCTCACCGAGCATGCTTTTAAATTATTTTTTCTGTAACCTTTGGGTTCACAAGGGTATTTACTGGAGTTTTCTCCATACTATTTATTACTAGTATTTACCCAATATCAGTGGCGGAGCCACATTGGTTTCTTTGGGTACAAGTGCACCCATAAAAGACACCATTAATTGGAAAAAAAAAAAATCAGTTCTCTTGAATGTGGACATACATTCACACAAATCATAAATATACATGTTTAACATTTTTAATAAAATAGGAAACAATTAAAGAAAACCTAATAAAAATAAATTAGTAAAACATCATGGTATATGTGTGGCTACTAGTTTTGAAGATCCAAATACTTTTGCAAAACTCGGTTTTGGTAATGCTTATTTGAGTAACTCAAAAAGTAACTTTTGAAAAATGGAATATTAACCTAAAATTAGATTTTGTAAATGGTAAAAGTGTTACTTCTAGGAAATTGGTTTTTGAGAACAAAAACTGCAAACTAGCAGCTTCACATACACATAAATGTTTCCTAATTTTCCTTTAGTGAGATATGCCTATATCTTCTAGAGTATAGTTTATTCTTGCATTTGATATTGCTTAGTTGATTCTTGATTATTATTTTTTTATGTTCAATTAAAGTTTTCTTTTCTTTTCTTGTCTATATTCTTTTCTTTTTTTAATACATTTAAAACTTCCTTAAAAAAAATTCCAAATCCCCCCATTAATTGTGCACCCACAAATATGAAATCATGGCTTCGCCACTGCCCAATATCACGATCATACTTATGGTGCCTAGTGCCTACCCAACATCAAGATCAATATACAGTTAAATAAACAAGTTATTATCATGATTGACATTATTATAATCAATTTTTCATTGGAAGTTTAGGAGAGTAATTTTATCTTGACTCACTACAAAAAAAATTATCATTTGTCGTGCACTACTAAAAAAAACTAAAATTGCGACGGATTTTGCGACAATTATTTCCGTCGCAAATTTTCCAAAATAAATTGCGACGGAATTTAAAATCAGTAGCAAAAAAAAATTGCGATGGATTTTAAATTCCATCGCAAAATGGATTCTTACATTTGCGAATTGGCGCCGATTTGTGACGGAAATCGAATTCCGTCGAAAATCCTCAAGGGGTTTGCGACGAAAAACGGTTCCGTCACAAATTCCCTTGGGGATTTGCGATGGATTCGATATCCTTTGCAAATTTTGGTTTTAAGCCCGATTTCGGGTTCTCCTCCCTTATTTTTCCGGTGTTCTCTCCCTCTCCACCAAGCTCTCTCTCAATGCTTTCGTTGGCCAGCATTCAGACCGCCTTGCAGCCTCCTTCTGGCCTCCTCTCCCATCGGTTCCGTCCTCTTCCTCCTTTTTCCATCCTCATCTGGTTTCACAGCCAGCGCTAGCCTCCTCTTCTCTCACCTCTAGCCTCCTCTTCATTAGCGTCATCTGGTGAGTTTCTATACCTTTTTTTTTTTTTTAGTTTTTTGCATCAGATGTAGTTTTTTAGTCAACTTCTCCAGTATAGTTATCTATCTCTACGCACACACATGAATAGTGTATTCCATAAAATTACTCCCAAAAATCTAATTAATCTAGTTTCTGAATTTGGAACTCTTAATTTGGCCAAGTTTTTTCTAGACATGAATAAGGTTAGCATTCTTGTTTCCGTCATTTTTTTTAATATTTAGCGAGAAAAATATTATAGTTATCATGCGATAATATGGGCATGCATATAATAATCTCTTAGAAACTTGATGGTGCTGGTGATTTTATTTGGATATTTTCATATTATTTAATTATACATCCGAAATACTTTAACAAAGAATTAAAAAATTGTGTTTAAAATTTATATATAACATAAAAGTAATTATTTTTTAAAAAATTTAATATAAAAGCTCTAACAAATTTAATGCCCCACATAATTGCATATTATAAATACTCCAACAATATTCCACAATCTAAGTCATTTGGATATTAATTAACACTTATTTATCAATTTTACTCGTGTAGTTAATATTTAATGTTCTATCTCATTTGAAACTTAATTTAATATAAGTAAAGTTAACATTTTTTAATTTAAAACATATTTAAAACGCTATTTTTTTTTTACTTTGATGAATTAGTTGAAGGTATAGACTAAAGGGAGAATATATTGGATAAGATTTAGATATTAAAAATAAATTCAAAAATTTTAAAGTATTATTATTACTCCCCTACTACTATTTTTAATTTTTTTAAAAAAAATATTTTTTTTAGAAAAAAATCAAAATTTGCGACGGATTTGATTTCCATCGCAAATCTCGGAAAATTTGCGACGGAAATGATTTTCCGTCGCATATTTTTCGACAAATTTGATTTTCCGTTGCAATTGCGATGAGGGTTTTTGCGACGGACGAAATCCGTCGCAAACGAATTTTGTGACGAAAAATCCCTTTTTTGTGACGGATTTGTAGTGGTGGTTTAACTGTAGCGGTCATAAATAACTACTACAAAATCATAAATTTGTAGCGGTTTTTAACGAAACCGCAACAAAGTGGTAGCAAAAGCATTGGCTCCAAAGGGCGGGCATGTTTGCTACAATATTTGTAGCGGTTACCCTAAATTAAACCGCTACAAATGTGGCACCAGCTTGGCTCATAATGGCGCAAATGTTTGTGTTGTGTCATTTGTTGCGATATTTTGGGAATAACCGCTACAAATTTGGCACAAGCATTGGCGCGTAATGGTGCGAACTTTGTTGCGGTTACATGAAAACAACCGTTACAAATAATCGAAATTTGTCACGGTCAAAAGAAAGAGAAGCTTTGACCGCGTCAAAACCTAACATTTTGTAGTGGTTTCTATTATAACTGCTACAAATATTCGCTCTATAAATAGTTGATTCTGTCCATACATCAATTATAAATATTCAAGAAATTGCTAAATCTCGGCTTATCACTGAATGAACTATCTCGGCCTAGTAGTCGAAGACATGTAGATCTCTGCAGCTCTAATCTCTTATCTCACGAGATGAGAGCTACAGATATTTGCCTATCTCATCCTTGTAGTCAAGGCAGTTCCTTCAGTGACAATCCAGATTTAATTCTTTCTTTGATGTGAAGATTTCTACTCTTCTGAAGATAGTCCAACATGCGACCGAAGATTGGGTTCCAATATATCCACCTTTCTCTCATTAAAATATCTCTGATCAAAATGAGTCAGTGATTTTTTTATGGGAGATCAGCGGCTTTACTGAATCCGAATCTTCACGGATATGTTGGACTATTTTCAGTAAACTTATTGTCACGCCCTGAAAATTTAGGGATAACTGGCATGAAATGTAAATGAACCCACATTCTTTAAGCCTTAAACTTATACATAAATTTTAAATACTACTCACAATATCATTAACAACATTAAATCTACTACAAAAATCCTAAGTATGCTTAAACCATTTTAAGTTCATATCCAATAGCATATAGTCAAAATATTAAGTCTCTTGAAGAAATTTTGGGCAAAGTTTTTCATATAAGTTTGACTTCCCAAAAATTCTACAATGACTTAAATTTTCATAACAGGAATAGGAGTTCTCCGCTCCACCACAACATATACACATACATATATTCTAAAATATAAGGGAAGTTAGAGATCCTGCCTATAGGCTACGTGGAGCACCTAAACAAGATTTATCAATATGTACAAAAGAGTTTGAAGCTTTACATTGAATTAGGAACGGTTCAAGGGGGCTTTACTTCAATCTAGCCAAATTGACCTTAGTGATCACCAAGACAAACATTGTTAGTTATGATTAGTTTTGATGATGTCTTATATAGATGCCATTATCCAGAGCAAAAAGCTTGCATACTACATTTATCTTCTACTTTGATTAATCCTTATTTATTAATGTAGATATGAAGTTTAAACAATGAAGAATGATTAAGATTGGAGATTGAAGAAATAAGAACTTGTCAAATATTATGAGAATATCAATATTCAAGTCTCCATGATCAAATGGAAGTTAGAATGGTTCAATTCGGAGTTAAAATAAGCAAATTCAATCTTCCGGATGCATAGGAATTGTTTGGGTTCAATTGCAATATTCCTGTGTATAAACAGCTGCTTCTGCACATCAGTTTTAGTCATTCTCGAGAATGACATTTTGATTCTCGAGTACCATTCTCGAGAATGGTACTCTGATTCTCGAGAATCATCGAGTTTCAGGAGTTCTTCAGCAGCTCTGTTTCACATACAGTTTGGGCGACCTCTGGTAATTTGATGATATCTCACAAAACAGGAATCAGATTGACACGAAACCAGTGGCATAAGAAACTAGACATTCAACACGTACTTTTTGAAACATTTCAAGTCCAAATGAGTCCAGATGAGAGAGCTATGAGTTTTAAAAAATGGAACACAAATCAACGTCACAGTCCAGACCAACCTTCGGTAATTTGAGTGTATCTCACAAAGGGCAAATCCGAATGAGCTGAAATCAGTGCCATTGGAAACTAGACTCAAATACATTTCCAAAAACATCAAGAACAAAGAAAAATAATATATATTGAAGGAGTTATGATGTTTTTAAGTTGGTAGTATGTTCAGGAAGCTGCAATCAGCGTTGATTAAGAACAGCTTACATTCATCCTATGATAACCAACGGAATTCAACAAGTTTGGACTGATTCTTCTTGAATGGAAAGAAGACTTGAAGGGCTTTATAAGTATGTAGTGGCTCTCAAAGAATGCCATCACAAGTTGACCATTACTAAGCTCTCTGTGCAAATGATTCTCCAGAATGGTTGCTAAGGGATCTATGTTCTAGAGCTCAGATGAATCACCATCGCAGCAAAGGACTCTCGAGAATGATTATTAGACTCTCGAGAATGGTTCTCGAGAAGGCACCAACAATACTTGAGAATGATCGAGACATAATCATACTGACATAGTCTCTCTGATGTGATTCTCGAGAATCAGAAGTTAATTCTCGAGAATAGTCGGGAAAAGCGTTCTACATATTTCTTTGAACATATGATTCTCGAGAATGAGGAATCAATTCTCGAGAATGAACGTCTGCTTCATCTCGATGCCTTCTGAGCTATCTGCTCCTCGAAGTGACTCTCGAGAATTGGTAACCAATTCTCGAGAATTCTTGAATGATTCTCGAGAATGATCGAAATAAGTTCAAGTGCAGATTGCTATTCTCGAGTCGGACTACACCGCTTCTCGAGAATGCCCGAGAGAATGATCGGACTTGACGAAAGAAGCACGATTCTTCCATTCATGATCAAGTTTTAAATTCGACGAAGAACACCAAGATTGTTGCTGATCGGAAATCATGGAATATGCCTTGTTGTTTATTATCATTGATTCTAACCATATGAACATTTGTCAATTGATTCTGAAATGAATAATTTTGGCTACCCGAGTATTAACAAGCTATGAACTTCTGTGAATTGATTAGGGATACTTGAGTATCGCGAAAGTACTACGAAAGTACTCAGAAAGTATTCACGCAAGTATTGAGGAAATATTCAGCAAGTATTCACGGAAGTATTCAGGAAGCACTCATGATTGAATACTCAAATGAGTAATCGTTGTTTGAATCTTGATGAGCTGTAAAGCACCGAAATGGAGACACAGAGCCGACACGATGAAGGATGGCCCATAATGTCAAAAGCACAGAATCAATATTTTAAGTTATTCTCCATCCTGGACCACGTGAATAACAACTGTACAGAGTCCCAACCAAGCGGACAATCGATCGTGGCTAAGCAGAAGGCGCGGATGTTTGAAGACTCCCAACGGACATATTCAAACATTCAAACGGACATATTCAAATCCTTCAACGGTCCTCATTCTTCAACTTATAAATACCCGAAGGTTTGAATTCATGAATGGACACAACCAACGCATACACAGACAAAGCATTCAAAGTGTTCAATTTCTATTCTGTATATATCTTAGGATATTATTGAGCTTCAGTGATTATCTTTATCTACTCGTGAGGAGTTTCAAAATACTTATTTGATTATTGTGTTGTAAAATCTTAAGGTTGTGGAACCTTAAGTGTGGGTGTACAATTACAACTTGTAAGGGGGAGTGAGTCCAAGAGTGAGAGGATCATCCTTCGTTTACAGAGTGTGTAATTGTGTCTGTAGTTATTTGATTACAACTTGTAAAGAGGAGTAAGTCCTAGTGAGAGGATTACTCGAGATTCTGAGTCTGTAATCAAGTTTGGAGATAGTGAAATCCCGAGTGTTTACGGGATCGGACGTAGGTCAAGAGTTGAACCAAACCAGTATAATCTCTTGTGTTCATTGCTCTTCTCTCTATCTCTGTTTTTAAGTGTTCTTGAGCAATTAGCGAAAGAATTTCAAGATCACCTATTCACCCCCCCTTTAGGTGATATTCCACCTTCAAACATGACCAGCTGCACTATCTGAGGCCAAATATATTTCCGGTGAATAACGTCCTGTCAAAATAAGTACATAAAATACTAAAGGAATAAATCAAGCAAGTAAAATTTCATAATAACAAAATAACAATTATATTAAATTTTCAAGTACAAAATCATAAATGTAGATGTCATTTTATAAAAGGTTATTAATAAGAAAATACTAGGTAAACAAATAACTCATCGATGAAATTAAGTACAAACTGGTATGAAAAACTCATAATGAATGAGGACTTAAACAAAACGAGAAACAAGCGTGGACACACAGTCCACGAGGGTAACTAACCAAGCACAGCTCAAAGCTACGAAAACAAGCATGGACACACAGTCCATGAGGGTAAGTAACCAATCAAGCGCAGCACGAAGCCACAAAACAAGCGCAAGTACAAGACCCACGAATAACAAGCGTGAGAACGAATTCCACGAATATCAAGCGAGCTCGAGGTTAACCATGGTGCACCAAGGACTAACGATCTGCTTGTTAGTAACCAGCGTTCTATTTTCAGTCCTCTCAAAAACGTTTTCAAGCATGCTTGGGGCCAATCTATCAAAACAATGAAAATTCTTCTTTCAAGATAATAAAAGCTAATATCTAATACTTCATAATAGAATTCCCCAGCATGAAGGTTCAAAAAAAATCATCTCAGATACTTTCCTTTAGACTCCATTTTTGTTAGCAAAATCCTTTTCAAATATCAAGAACTTGCGTACGAAAATTTCAAATTGCTAAGACTATTTTAGCATGAAACTTTTTAAAAGATGTCTCCAAAGTTTCCTTACTATTATAGCACATAATCATACATTATACTATGAAGCAATTAGAAAAGAATAAATAGCAATGAATAAAATAATCAATAATAGAAAAATGAAACAAATATGATAAACTTTCATTCGTGAAATCAAACTTATAAATAAGGTTATTAACATAAAAGTATGGAAAATAGTAAATATCATTTATAAAAATTATAATGAGACGCTATTCACTCACCTGGTATGTTCTAAACTATACAACTTACTCGTATATCCCCTTCCGACTCATTCACTTCATATTTCCTAGTGACCAAAATAAATCCATTATTATTCCAGATATAATTATAACTTTATATAAACATTCATGATAATTCATTCAATAAGATTCTTTATGCCAACATCTCATACTCCATCCACAGTTTAATTTATCAAAAACAAAATTATCTTAGTTTCTATTAGCGAGTTCATAAAACCAAATTCTTCTATATGCAAGTGCATCCACTTGGTTTGTATATCTATTACCGTGACCAATATCTTCATGATCTAACTTAACCTTATATTATTATTATTATTTGTTTAAATAATCTAACCACCAAATCTGAAATAGTTAGCCCAACCATCAAATAGAACGAATATCATTAGTTTCCCTACAATCTTTCCACACCATTTTATAACACAATTTTCGAATTTTGTCTTTAAATTTAATTTAAATCATAATTAATAATCATAGAAAGAATCCAAATTATTCACCACTGTCAAAATACTACTAACACACATATCCAATTGAACCTCTTCCTTTGGAACATTTTATCAAACACCTTGTGGGCACTCAACATTACTCATACAACATACCCAAATTCATAAACTACAGACAAGTAAGATACTCCCAAACATCAATAAAGGCTCTTAAGATTTCAAAGCAACCAATTTCTCAACAGACTTATTATCAAGATCTTTCTCCTTTTTCAATAAAAATTCCTAATCTAATGATTTCAATTTACAACGACCACAAAGGAGAAGAAATGATTCAAGATTTCAAGCATATCACGCACATCTAAGACAATGAAGAATGGAGGGGAAAAATAAAATAATATAATAGCAAACTCACATTAGCTGCGCATGGACCTTGGCCAAAAAGGAAAGATTGGAACTTCTGCACCAATTCATGATAAACCAAAACAGAGGAAAAGATGTTTGGTGGCAGAGGAAACAGAAGCAGCAAACTCGGTTTAGTCCCAAACCACCACGGCACACCAAATAGGGAAAGAGGGAAATTGACTAGTGTTGAAGAACACACTTGGAATCTATCATCAGCTACACGCACACATCGCCAGAGAGAAGAAAGAGTAAAGGGAAAGAGATCACAAGCTACTCCAATGTTTAGAGTATATGATCGGATGAAAGCTTCTAGAATTCTCCGCCCCCTGTGCTCAACCTCCACCGACATCAAAGTGAAGGAATGTGGGAGAAATGGGAAAATCTTCTTGGTATCTTTTATATTATTTTTTCCCTTTCTTTTAATCATTGATTGAAAGAAGAGCATTATAGTAACATGTGAATGTTAAAATAAAATAAATTACTCCTTGGCATATAGAAAATTTGAAGCCCAACATGGGAACAACATGTAAGGCTCTACTAAGTTTAAATATAACAATGAGGTATCAATTGTGATTATTCCTTATATGTTTTCAATTTCTCTTTTTTTTTTAAAATAAAATAAAATATATTTTTATTTACACATATTTGGGGAGTAAAAAAACTATTCTCGTAGCATTCCTAGCATTTGAACTCAAGACGCAAAGGACAAACAAGGACCTCAATACCATGAAGTCGCCACTTCACTTTGTTACCAAACTACAATAAATGATTCAAGTATCAAAACTTATTATTATTATTATTATTCAGGGCTATTACACTTATTATTCCTAATTTATTACTCTAGACTCTTTTGGGAAATTAAAGAAAATAATTAAATTAATTGAGAGTTTTTTATTTTAATTATTTTCACCAAACTAATTAGTTTGACTCAAACTAATTAGTTTGGATTTTTTTCTTTTGCCAAAAAAGTAAATTTGTAGCGGTTGTTACCAATAACCGCTACAGAATCTCAAAGGACAAACAATTTGTAGCGGTTCTACCCTTTAACCGCTACAGAATTAGAAAGGTCTGTCAATTTGTAGCGGTTATATGACCGTTACAAAAGTTCACGAAAAACGAGGCATCTTTGTCACGGTTTATGTTGCAGTTGATACTCAACCGCAACAATATTTTTAACTTTGTAGCGATTATTTTTGAAAAACCACTACAAAATGTAGCAGTTTTTTAACAGTTCGCCTCATTTTAAAAATCATGTGCACAAGGTTTTGATTTTTCACATTTTAACCTTTCAACATCATGGTTTCTAAAGATAAGGGAAAATGGAAAGCTGTTGAACAGGAGAGGGGACCGTATGAGAGGGCTTGGGCCTCTAAATATCCCCTCTCCACCCCCTCAGGTAGGGAGGGAGTTTGATGAACTCTTTGCAAATGAGCCAATCCCAAACCTAGAGACCGTAGGGTGAAACAGGGCGCAAGTCTGTCGATCAGCGACATTGATAAAAATCAGGATATCCATATTGACATTCCCAAAGCTTAGACGAGCGGTTTATCGATGAGGAGAATAAGCGGACCAAGGGAACCCCCAATTGTCGTCTTCACGTTCCACCGGATTTGTGGTGGCTGTCAAAGGTAAATATAATTAGTTTTTTGGCAAAAAATTAAATTTAAATTCCTTACATGTAATTTAAATTTATTGAAACACAATACAACAATGTTTTTATAATTGTGCAGATACACATGGGAACATCAGTAAGAGAACGCTGGATGTTTCTGCGGTCACTCAGATGGATGGGTATCGTGTCGTAGTCCCCTGGAACATGGATACGGACCAGCCGATCGGAAACAGAGGTCATCTGTTGAACCGATTCATGTCAGAATTTGGCGGGAATTGGGCATGGTTCCCGATCTTTTTCCACGATTGGAGAAAGATTCCGATGGACAACAAAGATAAAGCGTTTGCTGACATTGTGCAGGTAAGTTATATTGTTTAATTAAATTTTGCATGTTAATAGTTATAAGTTGTGGTTTATTTATTTATTTATTTCTTAATTAATTATTACTTAATTACTAATTAAATTATGATACAGAAAAAGTTTAACGTGCGAGCCAACCGGAAGAGGTACATACTTGATGAAAATGGGGGAAGGTGGAAGAGCGGAGGGGTCGTCTCTACAACCGGCAGAATGGAGATGGGACTATGCCTGCGCGAGTAGGCGATCGAGAACATCCCGGATGGCATGGACCCAAATGATCGGGCGGGTTTTGTCCACTATCGAAGAAGTGCGGAGGGACGGTAGGTTTTTTAATTAATCATAGTTTAAGTTTTGTTTAAACATGAGTTAATTTATTGTTTAAAATTTCTTTAAACTATTTTTGTTTAAATGTAGTTTAAAAGTATAAATATAGATTAAATTTATTTATTTTTTACATTTGGTTTAAATTAATTTATAGTTTAACTTAATTTATAGTTTAAATATACTTGAAATATAGTTTACATGACATCAAAATAATAATTCATTTCACTTAACATTTTGTTTGCTCCTCCTTGCAGGCCCTGTCGCAGAGGAACACCAGAAGTCGGTCTCATCAGAAGGTCCATCACACGGCAGGAACCAAGACGTTTGCTGTGACCTACAGTGAGATGGTATGTTGAAAGTTAAATTAATTTTAGGTTTAAATGATGATTGTTTTGTTTTTGAAATAACAAAGTTTATATTCTTTTAACTCTTTCAGCAAGAGAAGGCTCGGGAGGAGAACTGCCAGGCGGACTATGGGCAATTGTTCATACGCACCCATAAACACTGTGATGGGACGCCGACCTCTGAGGCAGCAGAGGTGATAATAGTAAGTTATTAAAAAATTATTTGTATAGTTAATTTTGTATATTTAAATTGAATTAAATTGGTTGATTAATGTTTTCTGAAATATGTGCGTCAGACCCGAATTGAGCAGAGCCAGGCTGATCTGTGAGCGTTGCAGCCCCCGAAGTCCCAGGGGTCTGTGGATCTTACGACCCCATTGAAAGCTGTTGTGGGCCTAGTAAAGCATCCTGGCCGCGTGAAGGGTATGGGGTTAGGCGCCAGGCCTAGCATGGTGTACGGCAAGGCCTCCAGCTCCGAGCCTGATACCTCTGGCTCGAGAAAGCCACCACTGGAGGAGGATGATACGATCATTGCCGAAGCGGTTTACGTACGAAAGGCCAAGCATCTTTGCCGGGGAATAGGCGCATGCAAGAAAGATACGACCGTTGGTACGCTAGTCAAAGGCAGAGCTGGGATGCTATTACCGGGGCCTTGACTAAGTTGTTACCTCATAGACGATTTTCATCTCCCGAGCCTCCCCTTTCTATTCATCTACGAGGACTCCCCCCCACCTCCCCCTTCGTTCGTCTATGAGGATTCCCATCCACGTCCTGCTGTTGCTGATAACAAGGGTGTTGTTACCTTTGGTCGTGCACACGTGATAATTGAATATTATTTCACTTATTTATATCTCTTGATTAATAATTTAGAAATGTTTAATTGATAAATAATGGGTTTTATTACTTAACTGGACTTTGAGCTTTTAATTAGATTTAATTCATTTTTGTGATAAAATTCCAGATTTACAGTGCTTTACTCTTTTCACCATAACTTTTGATCTAGATATCGGATTAGCTTCATTCTTCTTTTATTTTTTAGATAATATAGAGAGCTACAATTGTTATAAAGACTTAGAAGGCTTATTCGGACAAGAAGATGGATGAAATTGAAGCTAAAGGTAGACGCATTTTTTCTGGATTTTTATTTTGTCCGAATTTTGTAATAAAAGACCAATTATTAGAGGTTTCCTTTTTTGAGAGGTTTTCTATTTATTAGAGGTTTCTTATTTTTGGGCCAATCTTGTAGCCCTAGTGATTCCTATTTTTAGGTTAAATCAAATGGCTGAATAACATATTATCATTTACGTTTTATGAGACTTTTGGGATTAAATTAGAAGCTTATTAATTTCTTTGAATTGTTCATCATGTTCATGCTCTTCTTCATCTTTTCTTCTGCGTTTTGCCTAGCCATGCTTCGCTAAGCTTCTATGGTTGATCCATAGATTGAGGATTCTGCAAATCCAAAGGACCCGCGCTTCAATCGATAACGTAATTCATTTCTGTTTATTTTAATCGGATCTGATTATAATTGCGGATTAGGTTTTAGATTTAATACCTAGATTGATATCCCAAGGACATAGGTTGGACCGGGTTACGAGAGGGCGTTGTATGATCGCACAGCAAGCTCGCCACATGTTCGATCAAATGCTAGGCGATCGTCTAGTTGAGGGAATATCTGGACAAATGCTGAGATTTTGGTTTGTCCAGAATCAATCACGAGTTTGGTTATTATCTTTTTGTCCGATGAAGGTTATGGAATCCCAATTTTGGGTTAATCGTTTTTAATCTGATTAATCTCATTTTGTTATATTTCGTTTTAGCTTTGCTTCATTTAAATTGCATTGAAAAACTCCCCCATTCTGGTTACTGTTTTATTGCGTCTACTGTTGATTTTAAACCTGTTGTGAATTCCTGGAGAGAAACGATACAGGTTTTTTATACTGCAATCTTTATTGAACTTAGTTATTTTTTGAGGGCTCGGTAACTCTCATCAACACGCCCCCGAGAGAGCCCGCACCGAGACAAACCCCCACGATAGTTAGTTTTTATTTTCACACACAATTTTGTACTTGCTGGATGTTTGTTCTCTTTTTTATATTATTTGATTTGTTGACAATTTCATTTCCTTAAATATTTGTTATCTTTTATTGTGGTAAGTTTTTGATATATTAAAGTACTATTTCAATACTTATATTTTATTTATATTAGGTTATTAATGTTACTTATAATATATAACAATCTAAAATGAAAAATGTATTTTGTGAAAAAACTTAATTATAACTAAATAAAATAGATATTGTAAAATAATTAATGGAGTTAATATGAAGTGAATAAAAAGCCATTTTCTCAAATAAAATAGATATTGTGAAATAATTAATGGAGTTAATAACATTTGTTGCGGTTAATATGACTCACCACTACTAATGTCAAACGGCTATAATTGTGTAGCGCTTCATGTAGCGGTTCAACAACCGCGACACCATTCTGGCGAGATTTTGAATTCAAATTTGCTCAGTATTTAGCGATTTATGTAGCGGTTCAACAACCGCGACTAAACTCTGGCGGGATTTTGAATTCAAATTTGTAGCGGTTAGGTAACCACTACTAAGGGTATTTTTAGATTTGTGACGGTTCTTGTAGCGGTTATTGAACCGCTTCAAAGCATTTCCATGTTGCATTTATATTCTATCCTAGCTTTGTTTACTACAGATGGATAAGTCATGGATCAAGCTTCCGCACAGTTCTTCCATATATTTAGCGGGATTGAAAACTTTCTTAGATTTCATCTTCTCTCATGCTAGCATTAATGGCAAGATCGTTTGTCCTTGTTGTAGATGCAAGTTAAGAAGTGGTAAACACGAGAAGGTGCTATAGAACATCTTCTTATGAAGCCTTTCCCATAAGCATATACATTCTGGGAAGTTCATGGTGAGAAACGTGGTATGAGATATGGGGATCATCTTCCTCAAACCTCACAAGTAGAAAATCAAGTAGATCAAGATGATCTGGTTAATGAAGCTGTTCGCGATGCTTTTGGTGTTCAAGACGACAACTTCACAGCAGAAGTTCAGGGTCCAGAACCAGTTTTCTTCAGGAATGATGCAGCTTGGGAATTTTTTGGCCTCATGGATGAGAGTGATCTTCCTTTGTATCAAGGTTGTCAGAAATACTCAAAATTATCTTTTCTGATCAAATTGTACCATATCAAGTGCTTGTGTGGGATCACTGATAAGGCAGTGTCGATGTTGCTGGAATTACTACGAGATGTTTCCCCTGACGCGGACATTCCCACAACCTTCTACGAGGCGAAGAAGATAATCAATAGATTAGGCTTGAACTACGAAAAAATCGATGCCTGCCCCAACGACTGTATGCTTTATTGGGGAGAGGATGCTTGGAGGGAGACCATTAAGAAGTGTCACACTTCGAGGTTTAGGATAGTTCGGAAGGCAAAAAAGTGGAAGAAGAAACCTGCAAAGATTTTAAGGCACTTTCCTTTAAAACCTCGCTTACAAAGATTGTTTATGTCGTCTAAGACAGCGGAGCATATGAGGTGGCATGAAGCTGACAAGAACGAAGATGGTAAACTCAGACATCCACGGGATGCTAAAGCGTGGAAATCGTCCGACTCAGACTTTTCTGATTTCCTGGCGGACCTTAGAAAGGGAAACCTAAAAAACACTACTAGAAAAATACGAAATAGCTACGGAATTTGCTACGGAACATTTTCCGTAGCAATGGTGTCGGATTTTGCTACGATTTTTAAATCCGTAGCAAAAAAAAAAAATAGTGACGGAATAAAATTTCCGTAGCAATAGCTACGGATATTGCGACGGAAATAGAAAACCGTCGCGATATAGAGACGGATCGATATCCGTCGCAAAATATTGCGACGGATAGATGATCCGTCGCAAAGTGGCGGCCAAAAGGTCGCCACTTTAGCGTTTTTGCGACGGATCGTGATCCGTCGCAAATTATTGCGACGGATCACGGATCCGTCGCAAAGTGGCGGCCAAAAGCCGCCACCGTAGTGCTTTTTGCGACGGATGCGTGATCCGTCGCAAATTATTGCGACGGATCACGGATCCGTCGCAAAGTGCGGCCAAAAGGCCGCCACTTTTTTACTTTTTTTTTATGACGGATCGTGATCCGTCGCAAATTATTGCGACGGATCATAGATCCGTTGCAAAGTGGCGCAAAAAGGCCGCCACTTTTTTACTTTTGCGACGGATGCGTGATCCGTCGCAAATTAGTGCGACGGATCACGGATCCGTCGCAAAGTGGCGGCCAAAAAGGCCGCCACTTTATTATAGATCCGTCGCAAAATGTTGCGGCTAAAAGCTGCAACATTCGTTCCCTCACCCAATTTTCCCCTTCCCCGCCCCCACTCCCGCCTCCGCCCCCTCCCGCCTCCGGCCCCCCTCCCCACCTCCGGCCACCCTCCCTCTTCCCGACCCCCCTCCTCCCCCTCACCCACGACCCCCTCCTCCACCATCATCCGATCCCCCTCCTCCCCCCTCCCCACCTCCGCCTCCCTCCCTCATCCCGACCCCCTCCCCCATCTCCGTCGGCCCCTCCTCCGTCGCTTCTCCCGTTCGATCCCTCATTTTTGCAAGGTATGTAAGTTTGCCTTTTTTTTCCCCTTTTTGTAGTTTTTTTTTTTTTTACCTTTCATTTTTTTTGCAGGTTACAAACAAATCCTCTTCTGATTTTGCAGGTTAGTTTGAAGTATATTTTCTTTTTATTACAATTTGATATTTATGTTATGTTTGCTTAGCTGGAATAATGAAAATATGTATGTTGGTATGGGATTATCGATTACATGAGTTTAAATTGTATTTTGTTACATAAGATGAATTGTGAAATGAAGATAAAATTAAGATTTTGTATTAGTTGATATTGATGAAGTATTTAGAAATTCCAATTGTAGCACTTTTTATTATGAAAATATGTATGTTGGTAGAAGATTATCGATTACATGAGTTTAAATCGTTTTTGTTTTACATAAGATAAATTGTGAAATTAAGATAAAATTAAGATTTTGTATTTAAATATAATAATTATATAATTATAATAGAATTAACTATTCTAAAATTCATTCTAAAATGAATATTCAATATTACTATTTTTTTTATATTTATAATTAAAATTAGAATTCTAATTAAAAATTGAATAATTTATTATATATACTCATACTCATTTAGATATACTTAGTAGAATTCTATATAGATTTCTATATAAAAATCTACTTTGTATAAGTATATATGATATGAATTGTAGTGATTCAAAAATCTCTTTGTAACAATATAAAAATAGAAAAATAACAGGTAAAAATCTTAATAGAACAATAACAAATTAAATGAAGTAGATCTTTAAATTATTCAATTTTTTTTATCATTTATTATTATTATATATTATTATTATAATAAAATTAGTATATTTAGTAATAAAAAAATAAAATAGAATTCAATATTAAATAAAATAATTATATAATTATAATGTTGGTATTGATGAAGTATTTAGAAATTCCAATTCTAACACTTTAAGATTTTGTATTATGTTTGCTTAGCTGGAATAATGAAAATAATGAATAATGAAGTATTTTTATCTAGCACTTTTTAGGAATTTATAAATTCCAATTCTGATTTTGGTGTGATAAAATTAAGATTTTGTATTAGTTGGTATTGATACATAAATATTTAAATAGGATGATGTTGAAACTAGAAAAGTGAAGTGTTTGGAAATGAAATTTAGGGATAAGACAATGAATTAATTAATGTCAACCGGGAGGAGGAAGGTGTGACATTGAAGAATAATCACATTTGTATGTGTTATAAAAATTAGTAGAATTTATTATTTGATTTAGGCTATTATAAAAATGACTTGTTAGTAATTTGTTTAAAAAATATTTCATTTAAATTTTTTATTTCAATCTATGTTTAACAAGTTATACAATAAATTTGATTAAATGTTAAGTAATCTCTTTGATCTAGCCCATATATGTTAGAAACTCCAAAATACTTAGTATTCTATTCTTTGTTTGCCCACTCCACATACATGTGTCCATGTTACAGTGTGTTATCCTCATTCTCCGGTTGCTTCTTTGGAATATGTTCTTTGTTCAATGCATGTGTTTGTTTTTCACTTTCTTGAGTAAGTGGCAATTGGAAGGCATAAGAGGCGACTTATATATATTTGTGGTATGTTGAGAAGTTAATTAGGGTAGTAATGAACTAGCTAGGAAGTATGGAAGGCAACCATGATAGAAGTTGGATGTACAATCGTCTAACGATAGAAGACAAGTAACAACAACATTCTTCGCGGGTTTGGAAGAGTTCGTCCAATTTGCTTTGGCGAATTCAAATAATTCAAGAAGGGAGATCGGTGTCCGTGTGCCAAATGTAAGTGTTTAAGATTTACGGATGCGGAGACGGTCGGAATTCATTTGTGTCAAAAGGGATTCATTAGAGATTATGAATGTTGGGAATTTCATGGCGAAGTCCGACGGACCCGAGTGGTTATTACGGGGACGGTAGTCATCGAGAAAACCTTAATCAATATGAGCGGTTGGTTATGGATGCCGCGGACCGTCGATCGGCCAATATTTTGATCCCGTTACTCGCGAGAACCGTCATACATGGGAGAGGAGACCGGTACCCATCCTCAACCATCAAACATGGGTGAGGATCCTCATCCGGAAGCTGCTAGGTTCTATAAAATGCTTCAAGAAGCACAACGTCCGTTATGGGAAGGTTGCGACCACTTTGAAAATAGTGAATATTCATCGCTATCGGCTACCCTAGCAACACTAAGTTTGAAGACTGATCACCATATGAGTGAGAGGAATTACAACGAAATGATGCAGATCATGAGTAAGGTTGTTCCCAAAGACAATAATTTGCCGAAAGACTTTTACCAAGCAAAAAAAAAGGTGAAAGAGCTTGGGCTTGGATGTGAAAAAATCCATTGCCGCCCTAGAGGATGTATGTTGTATTACAAGGATGATCTTTGAGCTGACCAATTGCAAATTCCGTGGAGATGACGATATAAAGTTGTGGGAAAGGAAGGAAAAAGACCCGTCATGCATTAAGCAAGATGTGGTACTTTCCTCTAGTGCCCGAACTTACGAGATTGTATGCATCCGAACAAACGGCTTCTCACATGAGATGGCACCGGGAGCATCGTAGGGATGAGAACTTTGTGACGCATCCATCGATGCCGAAGCTTGGCGTAAATTTGACGAGGCGAATCCTTTCTTTGCTATGGATCCCGTAATGTTCGTCTTGGTCTATGTTCGGATGGGTTCGCTCCTTTCAACAATACGAGCGGGAATTATTCATGTTGGCCGATCATTGTGACGCCGTACAACCTCCCACCTTCTATGTGCATGAGAAGAGAGTTTTTCTTCCTTAACGCGTTAATCCCTGGGCCGTCGAACCCAAAAAAAAAGATAGATGTGTACCTCAGGCCTTTGATAGACGAGTTGAAGATGTTGTGGAGTGAAGGTGTTCTTACGTATGATATATCATTAAGTCGAAATTTCACCATGCGGGCCGCCTTAATGTGGACGATAAATGATTTCCCTGCATATGGGATGTTGAGTGGGCGGCAAACGTCTGGAAAGCTCGCATGCCGGTATGTCTTGAACGAACATGGGTTTTAGCTTGGAACACGGTCGCAAGATCGGTTGGTTTGACGAGCACCGACGATTCCTACCCCCGATCATCCGTTTAGGAGAAATAGAAAAGACTTCACGCGAAGGTTGTCGAACGAGCAGATCCACCTCGTCGTTTAAGTGGACAAGAAATATGGGACGGTCGGGCATATTCCGAGTGTCGAAGAGGGGCTCGCTTCAAGCGAACCCGAGGGGTACGGCATTGATCATCATTGGAACAAACGCAAAGTATCTTCCGGGAACTACCATATTGGAAAGATCAATTGTTAAGACACAACCTCGATGTCATGCATATTGAGAGGAATGTGTTTTGCAATATTCATACACCGTGATGGACACCAAGGGCAAGACGAAAGACACAAATCAACGCAAGATTGGACGTTGAAGCGATTTGTAGAAGGCCTGCTTTGCATTTGGTGGACGATGTGGCATGGACGAATTTCCAAACCCAGAGCGCCGTACACATTCAATAAAGAGCAGAATTTAGAATATTTGCAATGGGTTAAAGATCTGAAACTCCCTGACGGTTATGCGTCAAACTGGAAAAGATGTGTCGACATGCACGAGGTAAAGTTGAGCAAGATGAAGAGTCATGATTGTCATGTGTTTTTCCAGAGATTGTTGCCGTGGGCCTTCAAAGCACTACCGAAGCATGTATGGTCTATTCTAACGGAGTTGTCCATGTTCTTTAGAGAAATTTGTGCTTCAGAGCTTAATGTTGAAAAGTTACGACACCTGGAGGCGAGCATGCCCATAACGCTATGCAAGTTAGAAATGGTGTTTCCTCCTAGCTTGTTTGACTCAATGGAACATTTGCCCGTTCACTTGGCCTACGAAGCAAAGGTAGGAGGCCCGCAACAAAGATAGATGGATGTATCCGTTTGAGAGGTAATATATATATTGATTTGCGATGTTATTAATTGACCGACATGATACTTTAGCTCGAGATATTCCATTGTAGGTTTTTACGCACACTTAAGCACAAGATCAAAAATACAAGGTACGTTGAAGGATCTATCGGCTGAAGCTTATCTAGTCGAAGAGGCCGCAAAATTTGCGTCATACTATTATCCCCCGAAATGATGTCAAGATGGAGAGGGGTACCCCGTAACGATGATGCCGGTGATACGAGGGATCAAAAATCAATATTTAATTTTCCAGGGCGAGTCGTGGGAAAACGTTGGAAGTCAACTCTTGACGGAAGAGATAAGCGAGTTGCAGAGTGGTACATTCTAAACAACTGTGAAGAGGCTGCAAAGTACCTAGAGTAAGTTTTTGTTTTGTTTACTACTACGGTAAGTATTAAAGTATTAACTTAAGTTTTTTTTTTTGTTACTTCTTCTAATTGGGTCGAGATCGGGAAATCCTTCAATGTCGGTGTCCCAAGTTGATCAATTCACTAATTCTCGAGTTTCCAAAATGGTTTCGATCATATTTCTTGGAAAATCCATCAGATCCCAATGAAGTTGCGTGGAGTTTATCTTATGGAGCTGCAATGACAGTTACCCGATGCAACAAATATATAATCAATGGGTATCGATTTGCAAATCATGACGCGCGAACGCAGTACACTATGTTGCAATTACGGTGTATGTTGTCGAGGTGACCAAATTGACGGGGTGGAGACCGACTACTACGGGAAGTTAGTTGAGATAATTCAGGTGAGTTACCGGTGGGACAAGGTGGTGACCCTTTTTAAGTGTGAGTGGTTTGATAACGGTCCGCGTGGGACAAAAGTGGACAAACATGGAAATATTGAGATCCACTGGACAAGGAGATATACAGTTGGTTATGACTCATTCATCCTTGCTCAACAGGCGAAACAAGTTTACTATACACCATACCCTACATCTCGCCAAGGGTGGACGGGAGTTATTAAAACCAAAGCACGAAATATTATACCAAAGTCGAAAGAGCGGGAATCAAATGACGGTATGGTGAACCTTTCCAAGCGATGTGGAACATGTGCGCCCATAAACATCTTCGATGACGAAGTACCAAGCAATCTCTTTGATTCTCGTGCGGAGTTAGAGTTGATTCCTATACAAATTGACGATGAGAAATCGACGATGAGGATGAGGCGAAAATGAGCTTCTCGATAGTGAATCTGAGTTCGACGACTATGAGAGTTCGAGATGAAGACATGCAAGTAGATGTCGATGAACGGAATCGTCCGGTTGATTTATGTTAGTTATTTGTTTATGACGATATGTTATACTACATACTTTGTTTCTTTGCTACTCTCATATTAACTAATTTTATATATATATATATATATTTTGCCATGATGTCTATAAGTGTTCGTAGATGGAGCATCCGGGAGGACGTTCAAGTAGTGGACGTGGCGGTGGTCGAGCCCGACCCCGTACTATAAGAGGGTAGGGCGCGCCAACCGCTCCATATGGAGAGCGAGAGGGCTCGGCTCTTCTCCGAGAGGTGCCACTATTTGATTTTTCGTCGTCACCGTCGGGATATTTGTCATCTTCACCGTCACTTTATACATCGTCGTCACGGCGGCTACCCCCCGATGCACGGCAAGGAGGACCACGGGTTTACTTTACCATTTCGATTGATTTACATTTGTTTAGTTTCTTGAAACCATCTATGTACAAACATCTTCAATATTTCACATTTCTTCCTTAGCACACTGCGTCGCCTCAGAGCCACGTCGGGGAAGAAGGTAGTTCTTCAGAGGTACCAATCTGGGGCTCAAGAGATCCTGAGACAAGGTTTCTTTGGATCCGTCCTGACGGCAACGAGTAAGTCATGCAAAGTTACTCGTAATGTTACAATTTTCTTTTCTAATTGGTTTGTATGCTAATATTTGCATGATAATCTCTGTTTTCAGATTTTTGCCGATACTCCGGTGGCGACTTTCATGTCGGACCAAATATTCCGTAATTACACTCAAGCTTGGACCGCGTGGACGAGAGATTCCTAAGAAGCAACGAGACACGTGGTTCAAGGAGTTCTTGGTAAGTTATTTTTTTATGCGTGTTAATTTAGTACTTTTAAAATTTTGAGCACTAATTGTTTGTTATTGATTTTCGGGATAAGCATATGACGTTGCACGAGCATCTTGAAAATCGAAAAAAGCTTATAACCACGGGGCCGGCGTGATGGTGCGTCGAAAGCTCTATGCATTGAGAAGGTCGAGAGGCAAGACAGTTGGCTTCCACAGACACTAGAGATGAATTATTTGGCAATTGGGAAAGCAATGACAAGTTTAAGACCATAAGTGCGAAAAATAAGCAAAATAGGGCCAAAATGGAAGGACCATCATATCTTTGGCGGCTCCATATCAATTAGTGAGCATCGACGCAAAGTTGTAAGTACACGTTATTTTCTATTTACGTATTCAATATTTTGTAATTTGAAGTAATTAATTAAGGTCATCATTTGTGTTTGCGGGTAGAGTGGGGAAACTCCACTGGATCGGTTGAGTGGGTTACCTTTCGGCGGACCCATTCCCGACGAACTGAAGGGAGTGAGAGGCAATGGATTAATCCAAGGGCGCAACAAATAGCGGTTAGACATTTATTGCCTTTATTACTTGTTTTATGCACCACCATATTTATATAGTTTTACATGTCTTATTTGTTATGTATTTGTTTGCTTGTAGGAAAACTTTGAGAAGGCGTCGCGAGGAGAGAGCCACGCGCGTGAGATCGACCCTCATCCTCTATATCCGACAACGAGAGTCTGTTCTTTGAGGCTACCGGCGGATTTGACAAGAAGGGGGAGGGTCTTTGGATACGGTGAGTCTGCCACCCGACCGAAGCGGACAAAGCGCCTCTCATCTCGGCAATGTAGGGGTTTGTTCGGGTAAACATAATACATTTGTCTTTGATAATTTTCATTCTCTTGTCCATTCAAATGAAGTACAAATAATAAATGTACTAATCAATTTTGTAGATGAGAAGAAGATGAAGGCGTTGGTGGAGGAGCAAGCAACACAAATGACCCGAGAACGGGAGATGATGAGCCGCGGGCGACTCGAAAACGAGAGATGATGAGGCGAGATGATTCGAGAACAAGATCGAGATCAAGCGGCGTTGCGCGGAAAAGATCGATCAAGCGGGCGTTACGGCGAGAACGGGCGGTGATGCGACGGGAGATGACTCGGCGGAATGAGTTGATGAGGGTGATGCGGCTTCAAATCATGTCCCTTATGAAAGACGAGGTTCCGGGTCGACTCCTGGTGATGATGACCATGCGGTGATGACGATGATCACAATGTCATTGCTTTAGCCTACTTTTTTGTATTTGCTTGTTGCTACTACTTTTTTGTATTTGTTTGTTGCTACGGATTATATATATATATATATTGTGTTTTCACTATGTAAACTCTTTTTTATCGTTAATATATTCATGGTACATTACTTTACTATTTGTATTCAATTTTCTATTAAAAAAATTTAAAATTTGCTACCGAAAAGAAAATCTCGCAAATTCTGAAATTTGCTACGGAAAAACAAATCTCCTATGGAAAAAAATCCGTAGCAAATTCTGAAATTTGTGAAATTTGCTACGGAGAAAATATCCGTAGCAAATTTTCAAATTTGCTACGGATTTTTTTTCCGTAGCAATTGCTACGGATCTAAAAATCCGTAGCAAATTGCCACGATTTTATTATCCGTAGCAATTGCAACGGATTTTAATATCCGTAGCAATTTGCTACGGATTTGTGAATCCGTCGCAATTGCTACGGATATTAAAATCCGTGGCAATTGCTACGGATATTAAAATCCGTAGCAAATTTGCTACGGATATTAAAATCAGTAGCAAATTTGCTACGGATTTTCATATATCGTCGCAATTGCTACGGATTTCACGAAATCCGTAGCAATTGCCACGCGATATTTTGCTACGGACTAAATCCGTAGCAAAATCCGTAGCAAACATGTTTTGCTACGGAAAAATGGGTTTTTGCTACGGATTTTTTCCGTAGCAAAAACCGAAATTTTTAGTAGTGAAAGAAGTTGTAAATAACGATGAAAGTTTTGTAAATAGCGATGGTTGATTTGTAAATAGCGATGAAAGTTTTGTAAATATGCATTATGTTTTTTGTTTTTTCCTAAGAAAAAAAAAGGAAACCTAAAAAAAGTTGTAAATAGCAATGAAAGTTTTGTAAATAGCGATGAAAGTTTTGTAAATATGCATTATGTTTTTTGTTTTTTTTCTCAGAGGCAAGAAAGGGAAACCTAAAAAACAAGTTATAAATAGCAATGAAAGTTTTGTAAATAGCGATGGTTGATTTGTAAATACCATTGAATAAATGTTAAGAAGAATATACATATTTGTTAATGTATATATATATTAAAGGAACCAAGTAAATACCATTAAAATTTTCGAATAATTTTTTTCAATAGTTTGTACCAGCCATACTTTAAGTCCGGTCTTAAAAGTATAAAATTTAAGACCGTGTTTATATATTTCCGGTCTTAAAAGTTTTAACTTTTATATTTAAATTTTTCCGATTATTTTGGTCCGCGAGAAAATATAAGTTCGGGCTTGTGCGAGATTTCTCTATAAAATAATATAAATTTTAATTACATTTTTAAGACCGGTTGGTTTTTTAAGCGGTCGAATAATATATTTAAGACCTATTAATAAAGGATCCGGTCCAAGAAGTTTCTTGATATTTACAAAATCTAAGCTACTTAGGTCATACATAAGAAGTTCTTTATATTTACAAAACTATTAGGTCATAAATAGCTTTAAGACATTATGCGATTTAATGCCTTGTCTAAATGAGGCGGTCTTAAAGCCCTTTTTTGTACTAGTGCATATTATATGCATACACACAATGAAAATTAACAGTAATAAACTCCTGAAAAGTTGTTGTGCACACCTATAGCTAAGACGCATCAATTGATTGAGATGATATCAAGCATTGTTAGCCGTGTCCGTTCCTGTTCCTTGGCCACTTGACTTGCGATGCTTAGTGAACTTGTCCTTTAATTTCTTCACCACCCGATTAACAAATATCATTGCCATGTATATACCAATCAGTGCATTCAACCCCATAAAACTCTTAGTGACTATCGACACCTTTTCTCTATCATAAATCACTATTGGGGTGATAAGGCTGAGGCCGACAAAGTAAGCACTTAGAAGGCAGGTGAGAGTGATAACCATGCCTATAGATAGCATCCACAACACAAACCTATGTTTGAGAGGAACTCCACTAACAAGCAAGAGGGCAACACACAAAGATGCAACAAAAGATATGGTATTGTAGGTTATGAAATCGATAAAGTCATCTGGATAAACATAACCAAACATGGCTTCGCCGGGACATGGTCCGGGTTCCACTTTTACTTCAAACTGATCATTGAACGACGGCATGCATGTGAGGAGTCCTTGAGGTTGATTTGAAGCGTTAGAATCTGAACCACCACTTGGCGTAACTATACCTTGTTGGATGACGCTTCCTGGAGGGTTAAGTGCAGCTTGAAAGGTTATGGTTGCGACCACAGTAGCCACCAGACTTAGATTCCCTCTCATGTCTTCTACCCAATCGCCATTATACTTAAGCCATTTGTCTATACTTTTCAAAACTTTTCTTCTCCACCGCCACCACCATCTCCCATCTTCTATACTACCAACATTAACCGTTTTTTTCCTTCCACATTTGATCCCAGACTCCATCAATATGACTTGTATTTCAAGGCTCTTGGAGTCCTTTGGAATCCGCTGAACAATATCGGGGGCAGTGTAGCCCATGTCGTTTTTCAAGTTCGATGCTTCTGATCTTATCTTTGGAATTGAAATGAGGTAACTCATAGCCTGAATAACAATAAACAAGAAAATTTAATTTGCGATGGTTGTGACATGTATATAAAAGAACCAAAAAAAGATCGAAACACAAACATGAAAGAGTAAGTAATTAAAAAGCACCTCAACTTGCTTCAACATGATAGCTAAATGGAGAATGGTGTTCTTGCCATCCAAGTCTCCCTTAATTAGGAGCTCGTGGGTGCCATGAGTATCCAATTTCACCAAATCTTTCAAGATCTCTAACTGGTTGTACGTCACACACAAGTGGAAAATAGTTTTCCCCATGTCATCAAGTATCTTCAAAGACTCTGGCTTTCCTCTAATAAGCTCCAACACAACGTCTTTTCTGCCTCTTATAACTGCATAGTGCAAGGGAATTCTGCCTTCTTGGTCACGAACCAAGCACGCCTCCTCACGAGCTTCCGACAACTGCTTCACAATGTGGATGTGGCCTTCTGCAGAAGCTAAGTGGAGAGGTGTGCTTTGTGAAGAGTTTTTCTCAAGGGCCAGTTCTGGCTTGTGAGAAAGGAGGGTTTTTGTGAATTCAAGGTGGCCATGAGAAGCTGATATGTGTAAAGGAGTTTCAATGAAGATGGTTTGTGAGCTAATTTTGTACAATAATCCTGGGTCTTCCTGAAGCAATGAATTCAAGGTTGAAACACAGCCTTTATATGAAGCTTCATAGAGAACTCTCATTTTATCTTCTTCATGATGATGAGCAGTCTCTATGTTCATCAGCTCCGTCTCTTGCCCACAAGAATGACTCATTTGCTTCAATAATTACGCTCCAAGTGAAGAAGAATATTTGAGTGGTTTGTTTAGAACTTTAGATAATGCGTGATGCAAGTTGTGGTTCCAATTTATAAAGGCAGCCATGGGCCCCTTAACGGAATATTCTTCCCGGTAGTAAGTTTCTTAACGGTGTGATCTATCAGCTACGTACTGGATGGGATCAAGTGGCGATTTATTCTCTGTTTGCGCTAAAATTTAACGGTCAGATCAGCACTCATTGTCTCTAACATACGCTGGTTCAAAAAATTTAGTGTTGCCTATTGGCTTTTGAGGGCGAGGTTTTTAGGGTGTTCAAGGATTTACATTAGGTGTTTATTATGTGTTTGTCCCTCTAGTTAGAGAGATTAAGATATTTTTTGTATATATTTTATTCATTTAGATTAAATTATATGTTGTATCTTGATTTTTTTTTACACATAATATCTCAAATTAATTAATTTTCAGAATATTAATGTTATAGGAAAAATATTTTTTAATGCAAGACTGTGAATTAATTAATTTGATATACTGAGTGTAAAAAAATTCAGAATATAATATATAATTTAATCTAAATAAATAAAATATATAAAAAAGAATACCCTCATCACTCTTATTAGAAGAATAAGCATTAAGCACATATGAAAAAGCACATAAATGTAAATTCCAAGAGAAGAAGGACACTTGAGTTGTACAGAGAAAAAATTGGAATTAAATAATTGGCTTTTTAGGATAGTATGATAATTTTTTTAATTTTTTTTAAAAAAATATAGAAAAGCCCATAGGTCAAATTGGATGTGATGGGGGTTGGGTCATAGGAGTAAATATATGGGAAAATTACACACAAGTCCCAAAAAACAAAAAAATAAACAAAAAAAGTTTCTTGAAATCATAAAATTACACAGAAGTTCCAAGAGACTTTTTTGATATTATTTGTATTAACAACAGGAAATGTTATATTTACAACAACATTTAAACACCTGACCATTTACAACAGAAAAAGTCATATTTACAACAGGAAATGCTCATATTTACAACAACATTTAAACACCTGAATTTTGAACGTAGAGATGTCATATACAACAACAACAAAAAGGCTAGATTTACAACTGGAAGTGCAAAGTATTTACAACAAAATTTAAAATCCGGACATTTACAACGAAAAAAATTCATATTTACAACGAAATGCCTATATTTACAACAACATTTAAACACCTAGATTTTGAACGTAGAGAGGTCATTTACAACAGAAAAGTGCTAGATTTACAACAGGAAGTGTTGTATTTACAACAAAATTTAAAATATGACCATTTACAATAGAAAAGCCATATTTACAATAGGAAATGCATGTATTTACAACAATATTTAAAAACCTGAATTTTATTTTCCTACAAATAATATCAAAAAAGTCTCTTAAAACTTCTGTGTAATTTGTGATTTTAAGGAATTTTCTTATAATTTTTTTTGTTCTTTAGGATCTACGCGTAATTTTCCTTAAATATATTGGTAGTAAAAGAGTGGGGGGTTTTGGGGATTCTCCAGCGATGACGCCAATCAATTGAAAGTGATTCTGCTTTCTCGCTTCCCCAAGAGTAAGCGCTTGAATGCTTGAAGCTTTTTCAGACACACTTCCCCTGCTGCCTCATGTCCTTTGTACCACAACGCCCTTTTTGTCTTTTCACCTCCCTCCCTATTCATCACCACAAGTAACTCCCTTTTCAACCTTCCTTCCCACGCTCTTTCACTGTGACCGATTCGGATTTGCCCTGAAGTCCTCTCCTCAGGATTTGTTAATCGTGATCATCCAAAAATTGATCCAACTGTTTAGAAAGAGACACCTCATCTATTTTTAAAATTTTCATCTTTACAACATGCAGTAATTTGAAATATATGAGGTGTCTCTCTCTAAACGGTTGGATCAATTTTGAACGGTTAAGATTGATAGATACTAAGAGGGAGGGCTTCTGAGCAAATCTGAATCCCATTGTGTGACCCAAGAACGTGTTTCCATGTTCATCCTGGGAGCTCTTTCCATCTATGTCGTTTGATGAGATCTGGACAATTCAGATTTTTTTTTAAAAAAGAATAATATGAACAAAATCTAAAATAAAGATAATCTCTAAACTAATATTTTTTAAAAAAAATGATTTTTTATTTAAAAATTACAAAAAATTAAATCTAAACAACATAAATAGGAGGAAATCTCCTCAATCAAAAGATGAGGAGGGAGACGGGTTCTGCCCCCACGGTTTTATTTCATTACTTATTTCACTTTCACCTTTCAAACCTTTTAAACTATTTACTACATTTACTTCACTATTTGTTACTATTATTTTCTTATTTACTACTTGAATAAATTAAGGGAGAATGCTCCTATTACTAACTATGTTTGAAAAAAGAGCAATAAATAACAAAGTGAATAATTTTCATAAAAAAATAAAGTGAATAGTCAGCAAATACAATTTTCAAAATTTCAAACTAAAAGTAATAAATAGTGAAATCACAGCAATAAATAACAAAATAAATATAGTAAATATTTAATTGTGAGAATATTGTTTATGAGCAGTAAGGGGTCGCCAACCTTAAGTTTTGGTTGTCCTCAAGATTGATGGAGCTCCGTTAACTAGCTCCGGACAAGGGATTAAGGGGCACTATTTGAAAGGAAAAAAATGTGAGGGATAGTGATCTCTTTTTTTTTTTTTTTTTTTTTTTTTTTCACACCATTTTAAAATCTCAACACCTCGTTATTGAAATATGAATCGTAATTTAAGATTTTGATATTTTAATAGTATATTTTAGGGATTTTCCTCCAAAAGAATATTGATATTTTTAATTTTTCCGCTCACTCACGGGAGCCAAAAACACACGGGCCCTTGTTATGATGCATCCTCAAGACTCAAGAGTTCACGTTTTGTCGGGTTTAATGTTATTTGTGTTTGGCAAAATAAATAAATAAATAAAAATTGCTTTTGAGAGATAAATCATGGTTTCAAGAAAAATTTACCAAACACTTTTCGAAAAGCCAAAAAGTGTGTTTTTTTTTTTTGGGGTCCAAAACCAAAAAATGATGGTTTTGGGAGAAAAAAAAAACTACTCCGGTCCTAATTATATGATATATTTAACCGATTTTTGGGAGATTAAATAGAGGAGTTAAATTAGTTAATTTTACTCATTTTCCTAAAATGCCGTCATATAAATTTAAAATAACATAAGTAAAAGCAAATCAACAACTCCTACCACATACTTCTCCAACCTAAATTTTTTCTTTATATACGCTTTCTAATTAAAATAATAGTTTTGCTATTTATACATATATGTGCGTATATATATATATATGTATATTATACACACACATATATGTATGTGTATATATATTTACACACACATATGTATAGACACACACATATTTATATATATATCTGTATACACACACACATATATTGACAACCCCACATAAAGATATACATATATGTACACACACATAGATACACAAATATACATATATATGTATAAACACACAAAACATACACACACATATATTTATACATATATGTACACACACATAGATACACAAATATACATACATGTATAAACACACACACATATTTATATATATCTGTATACACACACACATTGACAAACACACACAAAGATATACATATATGTACACACACATGGATACACAAATATACATATGTATAAACACACACACATATATATCTGTGTGTGTGTGTGTAAATGTCTATATATATATATATATGTGTGTGTGTGTGTGTTGAAAAATTAATTTCAGTTGATTGATAAATAAATTAAAATCCAACAATTTAAAAGTTTTACTTACTATAAGAGTCTACACATCAACATGCATACACTCACCAAATACACTTGAGAGAATAAAATATGGGTATTTTAGGAAGAAATTGACAAAAATTTAAATGTTGTTTTATAATTAGGACCAAAATCAACTCTCAAATTTTGTCTTGGTCTTGGAGTGAGTACTTTTTTTCATTTCTCTCATCTTTTTTTTTTCTCCCTCCTCCTTTTTCTACTTTGTTTCTTCCTTTAAATATGATTCATGAATTGTGATTAATCTTTGGCATGTTCATGTGAATTGAAGAAGAGTTGATTTTTTGTTGGCTGAGATATTTTGGTCTTTTCATTTTTTACATATATAATTAAATTTAAAAGTAATTTTTCTTTTACTCATCCCAATGCCATGCCAAACATCACTCTTTTATGTTGAAGGTTCCATTTTTTGGAAGCAGATCCTCTCATGATCTCCTTTTATGATTATCCCTCATGAGCCCATATGAGCTGTAGATTGGGAAGAGAACATAAAAGTTAAAGTAGTCTTGTGACATTTCATGTTGATTGAATGAGATATGATTTAGAGATTATAAGGGATAATGAAAAAAAGATGATGAAAGAAACCCGACCCGACCCCAATTTTTTAGCCATCAAACATTTAACTATTTAGTGTTTTAGATAACTACTATTTATAAATAATTTTCGTATATACAATTTATTAATACATATATATTTGATTTATGTTTTATTATATTACATAATTTACTAATGTTATACTTTTTATTTGTACACAAATTCATGTAATTTTTTGTATTCATTATGAAATTTAATGTTAAAAATATTTAAAATAAAACTTTATCCTTATATACAATTATCACAAAAGCTAA
The DNA here is from genome assembly GCA_019022615.1 of Acacia melanoxylon. Lineage (NCBI taxonomy): Eukaryota > Viridiplantae > Streptophyta > Magnoliopsida > Fabales > Fabaceae > Acacia > Acacia melanoxylon. The sequence continues at coordinate 14,206,138 of JAFJYJ010000003.1, read as the reverse complement.
TGTCATTTTTAGTAATTTGAGTCTGAAAAAGTCATTTTGATAACAATTTCTAAACACTATTATTTTATCAAAATTATTTTTTTCACAGAATCTATTTTACTATTCTGAAAAAATATTTTTACAAGTTTTTCTCCAGATATTATTCTTTGAAAATTAACCCAAACAAATCAAGTTGATGATAATACTAGCTTCCAGCTAGATAGTTCTACGTCATATAAATGACTCAACGATGACTACACGACAATCAAATAAAAAATGACACGACATGAGACATTGACTCATATGAGGGTCACTCCAAAATGCTGCAATCAAATTTTGACTTGGAAATATTATTGTTTAATTTCTAAAATGTCAACTTCTAAAAAAAAAATTACAAGTAACACAAAAGAATTTTATAAATGGGTCGCTTTTAAATTTATTAGTCAATTTTATATTGCTAGGTTACACAAAAGAAATTATAAGTTTCGCTTTCAAATTGACTAGTTATTTCAAGGGGCATTATGATTATGACATACGTTTTTTATTTAAAAAGACTGAATTTTATGACAATAATTTCAGAAATTCAATGCGCTTGAAAAGATAGTTAAACCCCCGTATGATTGTGAGCATGGTTATCAAACCCGGACTGGATTGACTGTTTCTGACCAGAAAGCGGTGAATCGGCCGTAAAGCAGATCCGGAAAATCACAGAAACCAGAGTCACAGCTCGTTGGGTTTTTTTTTTTTTTTAAAAAAAAATCTTGAAACTTTGAGAAATAGAGAGAAATAGAAGGAGAAGGAGGAGAGAGAGGGAAACATCGGTGCCGGAAGCATCGGCCAGATAATCGGAAAACAAGAAACACAGAGAGTCGGTGTCAGAATCTTCTTACTTTGAGAGCTGGACGGATCGGTGGCAAGATCTCAAAGAAACTACAGGGTGAGGAAGAAGAGCGATCATTGGCGAGATTTGGACGGACTAAACGACACCAGAGCACGGACGAAAGGACGATGAGTTTGGACTTAAAATTGAGTTTTGAGAGATCTTCAGGAATAAACTGATACATCTTGAAAGTTGATTCTTCAATTGGTCCTTCCTCTAAAATATTTCACCCATTTGATCTTTAGCTATGAGTGGTTTTTTTTTCAAACAAAAAAGATGGAATTACTATCGAGTATAGTCTTCTTTCACCAATGTCTAGCCTGTTTCTCATCTTACGATGAAGTCTAATGATTTAACAGACCTCAGCTGATAAGTCATATCACAGCCTGCTTCCCAAACTATTATCTTATGGGAAATATAAAATCAATTTTTTTATTTTTTTATAATTTCATATCATAATTTAAAATTTTTATTTTCTCACCGGTTTAGTCTTGATTTGACTTCGATCTGACCTACTAACACTTAACCCAGTACCCATTGATTGTGACTCAACAACACTGTTGTCCAATAATATACGTAAAAAGGGATGTCACATAAACTTAAATTTTCAGATTTTGAATTAAAATAAGGTTTCAATTATTGTCGTCTCTTATTTTGTTTATCGCCCTTTTGTACTCTCCCCTTTTCAGGTGTCGCTCCCAATTGTTCCATTTTTTTCAGTGTACTGTTCACATTGGACCGGTTTAAATTTATTTTTTTGGATCAGAGGACCGGTTTAATTCAATAGAAGTCTTAGAATATATTATGCAGGTTACAAGATTGAAGAGGTTCTTCAATTTAATACTGCCCATTTATTCTCTCACAGATCATTTGATTTTTGTTCTCTCCGACTAAGAGACACAATGGAATCAATTAGACTTGATGGAGATGTTTTGAACAATATCTGTATCATAACTTTGACCATAAATTCAGAGGGCCAATGTTGACTAGTGTGTGTGTATATATACATATGTATCTTTGACATAGCAATAATAAAAGTGGCTACAAAGGTGGTGATCATCATATTTGATTGGGATGGTCATGAATTGGTGACCATCAAGAGAACAAATATGATATAAAAGAATGGGAGATGGTATTATATTACACAAACAAACTCAAATTTGATAGATATGTAAGCAAGTTCAAGGCTATAATTGTTTTTTTTTTTTTTTTATCAATTCTAGAATTCCCATTACTGCAAAAACATCGGATATAGACAATACTGCAACAGCCACAAATTGGCAAAAAGACATAGGTTTCGCTAACAAAGACTGGGGGGGGGGGGGGGGGACGAGAAACTGGAAACAAACTGAAAACAGCTTAGAGCCAAACACAAAAGAAAGAGACTAAGCGATAACACAAGGACAATCAGCTTAACCAAGCTCCACGGTTTTGGGCAGAGAGATGCTTTGTTGTGGTTGACTCCCGATATCCTTTATATCGTCCTCCAGCAATGAGGACAAAGGGGTAAGGGTACTTCTACCTAACCAATGGGGCACACCCCCTTATAAGAAGATGAAGCAAGAAAATCAGCTGCTTTATTCCCCTTGCGAGGAATGAACTCGACTGAGAAACTAGATTCTGATTGTAGCATACCGAGGATGTCTTCAACAATTCCATGTGACTGCCATTCACTTAGGTCTAGTTGAGCCTTCTCTAAACATCGCACAAGGGTTAGACAATCTGATTCAAATATGACATTTTTGTTGCCCAAGTCCTAAAGAATCATCAATGCTCTCTTCACGGCTAAAGCTTCTATACATGAAGGCTGAGATGGATTTAATCTTGTCAACGAAGGCCCATTGCATATGACCCCTGTGGTCACAACAAAGAACGCTCAGTGCAGCGGGCTGTTTTGAATGATGAAAGGCACCATCTACATTTACTTTGAGCGTCATATACGCTGGAGGTGGGGCCAATTTATCCGCTGGGGTTGGCGTTAATTCCACATCATTGGCTATCACGGGCTGATTATTTGCATTACTATAATCGTGCATGGCCAGACGTGCTTGTTCAATGACTGTAGAAGGGTCAGGGAAGGTCCCATGGAAGAGGGATTCATTCCTTACTTTCCATATATACCATAGCAACCAGCAAATAGGTGCGACGTCAGGGGCAGTGAATGGACCTTTGGGGTTCATGAGTTCCATCCACCATTTTTGGAAAGCTTTGGATTTTTCCAAGGTCACATCTAAATGATAACCCACTGCCAAACCAGATACCACGTACCCAAGGACAGTGGAAGAACAGGTGCTTGGGTGATTAACAAGGGTTCTGGCAGATGAGGCAGGCTGCTGTGTTGCCTCTTCTTCTTTTCATTAAGGCCTCGTTGGTGGCGATTGCATTGGATAGAATTCTCCATATAAAATTAATGACACGTGGAATCACCTGAACCTTCCAGAGCTTATTCCAAATTTTGCAAGTGAGGGGTTCCGACGGTCCAGAACATTGGGTAAGATCATTGGAGTTCGTATTTGTGCTATGATAACCCAACTTCATCGAATATGACCCTGTCGTAGCCAGTTTCCACACTAGCTTATCTTTGGTGGGAAAACTTGGTAAAGGAATCATGGATATTGCTTCACGGGGATTGGTCATACACCAACTGCCTCAGTTGGTCAAGGTCCCAATTTCCACCCCCACTGAAGATGAGAGTAGCTACGGGCTGATTGGATTTTTGCAGATGCATATCAGACGTGATTGCTTTACTGGATGGTACCCTACAAAAAGAAAATGGTTTTTGCGACAGAACAAATCCGTCGCAAAAACAAATTTTCCGTCGCAAAAAACGAGTGGCAATTGCGACGGATTTAAATTTTCCGTCATAAAAGTTCCAATTTGCGACGGATACTAACATCTGTCGCAAAATTTCAAAATTTGTGACGGATTCCACTCCGTCGCAATTTCAAAAATTTGCGACGGATATGAATCCGTCACAAAATTCGAAATTTTGAGACAGATAGGAATCCGTCACAAATTTTTGAATTTGCGATGGACTAGAATCCGTCGCAATTGTGACCGATTTTAATCCGTCGCATTTGTGACAGATTTCAAATCCGTCGTAAATTTCATTTTTTAAAAAAAAGATTTCTTTATTTTTTTTTATTATGCTTTAATTTTTTGTTTTAAATTTATATTCTTTTCCATTATTTTTTTTTGAAATTTATTTATTCTATTTTGAAATTTTGTTTTAAAAATTATATAATAAAATATTTATAAAAAAAAGTTGTATAACATAAAACTTGATTTTTCATAACAATCATAAAGAGTCATAGAAAAGACAATATAAATAGTGTTCCAAAGAACATGTACTAAAAAAGTAGTCTAAACAAGACATTGTGATCATCATCATCGCATCGCGGGATCACCACCAGGAGCCGGCTCCGGACCCTTGTTTTTCATTAGGGACATGATTTGAAGCTCGCATCCGCCTAACCATCTCGCGTGTCTCGTGGAGCTCATTTGTTGTCGCCATTTGTTGTTGCCTTGTCGCTCGGCTCAACCTTTGTCTCCATTTGTTGTTGCCTTGTCTTGCTCAGCTCAGCTGCTTGCTCCTCCACCAACGCATTCATCTTCTTCATCTCATCTACAAAAACATTAGGAAATATAATAATCTTTTTTGTACTTCATTTAAATGGACCAGAGAATGAAAATGTAACAATCAATATCAAATGTATCACGTTTACTGCAAAACACCTTCGATCTTAGGATGTGGAGGATGTGGAGCGCTTTGTTTGCCTAAGTAGGTTTGGCAGAGGCACTATACCCGAAGACTCTGCCTTTGCTGTTAAATCCACCTGCAGCCTGAAAGAATAGACTCTCGTTATCGGACTGAGAGGATGCGTGGCCGATCCCACTCTATGAGTCTCTCTCCTGTGTCAGCCTCTGATAGGTGTCCTACAAACGAAAAAATACATTACAAATAAGCCATGTGAAATGAAATAAACATGTTGGTGTCCGAAACAAAGAATAAATGCAATATAAATGTTTCACCGCAACTTGCCGAGACTGGTGTTAATCCGGCGCCTCTCTCACTCCCTTCGATTCTTTGGGTATGAGTCCGCTCAAAGGCAGTCAACTCAACATCTTCTAGAAGAACTTCCCCAGACAGTGCCTGCAAACACAAAGTATGACCGTTAATAAATTGTTTCAAAGTACAAAATATTGAATACTTTAATAGAAAAAAACGTGTACTCACAACTTTCCGTTTATGCTCACTCTGTGGAATGGAGCCGCCAGCATATGAAGGTCCTTTCTGCTTGGCCTTATTTTGCTGATTTTTCTGACTTCTATTATTAAATTTCTCATCGACGGCCCAATTTTGAAGTAATAGGCCTGCCACCTCAGGGTCAATCCAATCTCGATTGCCTATACCCTTTCTCAATTTATAACACCTCTCAGTCAAGCACCGGCTTTCCTTATGGTTATAAGCTTTTTTCAGATCTTGACGATGTTCAGGCAACGTCCTAAACTTATCCTGAAAATCAATAACGAACAATTAGTGCTCCAAATTTTAAAAATACTTAATCAGTTTTTATTTGGATAAGAAATTAATCACTATAAAACACTTAACTTACCAAAAACTCTTTGAACCAAGCATCCTGATTCTCCTTAGGAATGTCTTTCCACTTGGCCCAAGGCTGATTGAAATTACGGAATATTTGGGTTGAGATGACATCGGCCCCCTGATTATAAGGCACAAATATGAAGACAGGGGATATGATGCAAATATGAGCATACAAACTAAAGGTAAAAAATCGTAGCATTATTAGTAACTTCACATGACTCACTCCTCGGTGCCTTCAGGACGGATCCAAAGCTTCCCTGTCACAGGATCTTTCTCTCCCCATATTGGTGTATCAGAGGAACTACCTCCTTCGTCGACCTGGCTATGAGGCGACGGAATGTGCTGAAGGAAGGAATGTGAACTATTGAAGATGTTTGTACATAGATGGTAAAAGAAAACTAAACATATGTAAATCAATCAGAAATGGTTAAGTAAACCTGGTATCCCCCTTGCTGTGGATCAGTGGAGGAAGACGGAGACGATGACATATAAACTGACTGTGAAGTTGACATCTCATGTGGCGAAACCTCTGGGGAAGTGCCTCTCCCCCTGCCTATAAAGGGAGCAGATGGCGTTGCCCTACCCCCTCTGATAGGACAGGGTCGGGCTCGACAACCACCACGTCCACTATCTGAACGACCTCCAGGATGCTCCATCTCTACACACTTACAAACATTATTTCAAAATATATATATATAAATAAGATATTTACTTAATTTGCATGACAGTAGCGCAGTTACGGATTATGCAGTATAATAGATCGTCATAAACAAAGAACTAACACAAATCAATCGGACGATTCCTGTTCTTCGACATCTACTTGCACGCCTTCCTCTAGAGTCTCATAGTCGTCGAACTCAGATTCACTATCAGAGTAAATCACTTCCGTCTCATCGTCTGATTCGTCATCGTCAACTTGGATTGGAACCAACTCTAAGTCTGCAGCAGAATCGAACAGATTGCTTGGTACATCGTCGTCGGTAATGTTTACGGGCAGTACATGTTCCATATTAGCTTGGAACGATTCCTTCATGCCGTCATTTGCTTCCGACTCTTTTGACTTAGGTATAATATTCTGTACTTTGGTTTTGATAACTACCACCCACCCTTGGCGAGATGTGGGGTATAATGTATAGTAAACCTGTTCCGCCTGTTGAGCAAGGATGAATGGGTCATAACCAATGTCCACTTTTGTCCCACGCGGACTGTTATTAAACCACTCACATTTAAAAAGTGTCACCACCTTGTCCCATGGGTAACTTAGCTGAGTTATGTCAATTAACTTCCCTTAGTAGTCACCCTCCACCCCGTCAACTTGGTCACCTCGACAACATACACCGTAATTGCAACATAGTGTACCTGCGTTTGCTTCAACAGTTGAAAACCGATACCCATTGATTACATATTTTGAGCACCGGGTAACACAAATTGCAGCTCCATAAGATAAACTCCACGCAACTTCCATTGGGATCTGATGGATTTTCCACGAAGTAGGATCGAAACCATTTTGGAAACTCAAAGTTCGTGAATTCATCAACTTGGGAATCCGACATTGAAGGATTTACCGATCGGACCCAATTAGAGAAGTAACTGTAAAAAAACAAAATGAAGTTAATACTTTAATACTTACCGTAACAATAAAAAGAAAATAAATCTCACTTTAAGTACTGGGCAGCCTCTTCACAATTGTTTAGAATGTACCACTCCGCTACTCGCTTATCTCTTCCTTCAAGAGTTGACCTCCAACGTTTTCCCACGACTCGGCCTGGAAAATTAAATATTGATTTATGTTCGCTCATATTACTGCCATCATTGTTACGAGGTACCCCTCTCCATCTTGATATCATTTCAGGGGGATAATAGTATGATGCGAATTTTGTGGCCTCTTCGACTAGATACGCTTCAAATATAGATCCTTCAACGTACCTTGAATTTTTGATTTTGTGCTTAAGAGTGCGTAAAAACCTACAATGGACAGGATATTTATAGACTAAAGTGCGCGAAATAAATAACAACACGAAAGAAATATATATTACCTCTCAAACGGATACATCCACCTATATTGTTGAGGACCTCCTACCTTTGCTTCGTAGGCCAAGTGAACGGCAAATGTTCCATTGAGTCAAACATGCTAGGGAAAACACCATCTCTAACTTGCATAGGGTTATTGGCATGCTCGCCTCCGGGTGCCATAACTTTTCAACATTCAAATCTCGAAGCACAAATTTCTCTCGAAGAACATGGAAAATTCTGTCGAAATAGACCATATATGCTTCAGTTGTGCTCTGAAGGCCCACGGCAACAATCTCTGGAAAAAACATGACAATCATGACTCTTCATCCCGGATAACTTCGCCTCATGCATCTTGACAAATCTTTTCAAGTTTGATGCATAACCGTTCGGGAGTTTCAGATCTTTAACTCATTGCAATAATTCTAAATTCTGTTGTTTGTTTAATGTGTACGGTGCTCTAGGTTTGGAAGTCCGTCTCCTAACATGCTCCACCAAATGCAAAGCAGGCTTTCTACAAATCGCTTCTATGTCCCTTCTTGCGTTGATTGTGTCCTTTGTCTTACCTTTGGTGTCCATCACGGTGTGCAGAATATTGCAAAACACATTGCTCTCAATATGCATGACATCAAGGTTGTGTCTTAACAATTGATCTTTTCAATATGGTAGTTCCCAGAAGATGCTACGTTTGTTCTAATGATGATCAACGCCATATCCCTCAGGTTCGTTGGAAGCAGCCCCCTCTTCGACACTTTGAATATACTTGACCCTGTCCCATATTTCTTGGCCACTTAAACGACGAGGTTGATCTTCTCATTCGGCAACATTCCGCGTGAAGTCTTTTCTATTTCTCCTAAACAGATGATCAGGGGGTAGGAATCGTCGGTCAAACCAACGACTTTGTTAGTGTTCCAAGCTAAAACCCATGTTCTGTTCAAGACATACATCATGCAAGCTTTCCCGACGTTTGCCATCCACTCAACATCCCATAAGTCATTTATCGTCCACATTAAGCGGACGCATTGTGAACTCAATGATATATCATACGTTAGAACCCCCTCACTTCACAATATCTTCAACTCGTCTATCAAAGGCCTGAGGTACACGTCTATCTTCTTTTTTGGGTTGGATGGCCCAGGGATTAACGCGTTAAGAAAGAAAAACTCTCTTCTCATGCACATAGATGGTGGGAGGTTGTACGGTGTCACAATGACAAGCCAACAGGAATAATTCCTTCCCGTATTGCTGAAAGGAGCGAACCCATCCGAACATAGACCAAGACGGACATTACGGGGATCCATAGCAAAGAAAGGATTCGCCTCGTCAAATTTACGCCAAACTTTGGCATCGGATGGATGCGTCACAAAGTGTTCATCTCTATGATGCTCCCGGTGCCATCTCATGTGAGCAGCTGTTTGTTCTGATGCATACAATCTCTAAAGTCTGGGCACCAGAGGAAAGTACCACATTTTTCTTAATACTTGACGGGTCATTTTCCTTCCTTTCCCTACAACTTTATATATGTCATGTCCATAGAATTTACAATTGGTCAGCTCAGCATCTTCCTTGTAATACAACATACATCCTCTGGGGCAGCAATGAATTTTTTCACATCGAAGCCCAAGCTCTTTCACCTTTTTTTTGCTTAGTAAAAATCCTTCGGCAAATTATTGTCTTTGGGAACAACTTTACTTATGATCTGCATCATTTCGTTGTAATTCCTCTCACTCATATGGTGATCAGTCTTCAAGCTTAGTGTTGCTAGGGTAGCCGATAGCGATGAATATTCACTACTTTCAAAGTGTTCGCAACCTTCCCATAGCGGACATTGCGCTTCTTAAAGCATTTTATAGAACCTATCGACTTCCGGATGAGGATCCTCTCCCATGTATGATGGTTGAGTATGTGTACCGGTCTCCTCTCCCATGTATGACGGTTCACCATGTGTAACGGGATCAAAATATCTGTCGATGGACGGTCCCGCGTCATCCATAACCAACTGCTCATATCAATTAAGGTTTTCTCGATGACTACTGTCCCCGTAATAACCACTCGGTGTCTGTCGGACTTCGCCATGAAATTCCCAACATTCATAATCCTTCATGAATCCATTTTGACACAAATGAATTTTGACCTTGCCCGGATCTTTAAATCTTAAACACCTACATTTGACACACGGATACCTGATCGCCCTACTTGAATTATTTGAATTCGCCAAAGCAAATTTGATGAACTCTTTCAAACCCGCCAAGAATGCTTGATTTAGTTGTCTTCCATCAGTTAGACGATTGTACATCCAACTCTTATCATGATTGCCTTCCATACTTCCTGGCTAGTTTAGTTACTAAGCTAATTAACATCTCAACATGCCACAAATATATATAATTGGCCAATACAACTGGCCATTTATGCCAACCAATTGCCACTTAATCAAGAAAGTGAAAAACAAACACATGCATGGAACAAAGAACAGATCCCAGCAAGCAACCAGAGAATGAAGATAGCACACCAGAACATGGGGACATGCTTGTGGAGGGGGCAAACAAAGAATAGAACACTATAAGTATTTTGGAGTTTCTAACATATAAAGATTATCTAAGACTTAATCAAATCTATATAATTTGCAAAATCAACTTTATCTTTTGTATTTATAATTACCTATTTATCTAAATAGTATTTATAATTTTATAATTTTGGAATTTCTAAATATACAGTTATCTAAACAATATTTATATATAAGTATTGTAAATTAAAGCCCACAATAACAGATTATGTACTTGAACAAAACTACGCATAATTTACAATCACCAAACATATACGGATTTTCCATAACAATTTCCCCGTGGCCTTCACCGAATGAATTAGTACCCAAAATTGATTTGAAAAATCAAAATTAATCATCTATACATTGCAATAATATTTATACTTGCTCCTCTAAATACTTAGTAGATATTCATTATTAACCAAATTATAACCTAAATAAACAATAATGTTAAATTATAACCTATTTATTTATGAGTAATAAATATGACTAATTTTTTCAATTTTTATCTATACTAATTTCTCATAATAAATAATGTGGTGTAAAAAGAATAAAATAAAGGGAGCTTACTTGGTGGGTGACTGGAGAACACAAGTGTGGAGTCAAGGCGGTGTGGGGGTGGGAGCAGGGGGGGGGGGGGGGGGCGGGTGGTGCGGGTGGGGGGGAAGGGGGTGTGTGGCGGGGGAGGAGAGGGCGGGGGGGGGGGGGGGGGGGGGCGAAGGGGCGGGGAGGGGGGAGGCGAACGGGGAGGGGCGACGGGGCCGGGGACGGGGCGGACCGGGGGAAGCACGGGGGCGGGGTGAGAGCGAGGGTCGGCAAGAGCGAGCTTAGCGGGCACGGTTAAAGGATTTTGCGGGGATGAATTGTCCGCGCAAAAGCGGATGCGAATGTGGAATCCGTCGCAAAAAGCAAAAAAGTCCCTTAGCGACGGATGTGGAATTTTGCCGTCGCTAAAAGCACAAACGGCGGCCTTTTTGGCCGCCGCTAGTGATGGATTTCGAGTCCGTCGCAAAAAAAGTAACCAGGGCACCCTTTGGACGCCAGGTTGCGACAAATACTTATTCTGTCGCTAATTTTTGCGACGGATACGTTTTCCGTTGCCAAATTGCGACGGATTTTTTGTATCCGTCGCAAAATGACGTGAATTTGCGATGAAAATTGTTCCGTTGCTATTTTCTTTTTTTCTAGTAGTGGTAGTGAGGGGATCCATATGTCTTTCCATAACCAAACTAAGCTCTCATTCCCTATTTGCCAGCATAAATATTCTTTAATGAAGTCCCTTCCTTGTAGTATACTTGACCAACACCATGAGGCTCTGTGTCCGTGGGTTGCGTCAAGAAAAGTGCCGTTAGGAAAGTAGAGGCCTTTGAGCACTCACGCCCATAAATCGTTTGGGGTTTGTAGGAGTCTCCAAGCCATTTTCGCAAGAAGAGCCAAGTTGAGTTTAGTAAAGTCCCGAAATCCCATTCCCCCTTCAGCTTTAGGTCGAGTCAATTTGCTCCATGCAATCCAATAGATCTTGTTGCCACCTTCCTACCAGAAATTCGCCACCAAACTATTGAGCTCCTTACAAGTTTTATTGGGGAACGTGAAGCATGTCATAGGAAAGATTGGAATGGAATTTATAAAAGCTTTTATCATGACATCTCTGCCTGCAAAAGATAGGCGTTTACTGTGCCAGCCCAGGACTTTCTTGCTGACTGTTTCACGAACATATGTGAGCGCATTGTGTTTCGTCTTGCCCCAAACACTAGGGATGCCTAAGTATTTGCCTTGATCTAGGCTTTCTTCAATGCCGAGGATGCCACAGATATCGCTTCGCAACAGTTGTAGGGTGGGGAACACTATGCTTGACTTTTCCAATTTTTCCAACTACCCAGATGCTGAACAATAACCACAAAGTATCTCAGCCAAGATGCTACAGTTTTGGATATTTGCAGTCATGAAGAACAAAGCATCATTTGCGAAGAAACTGTGGGATATTGTCGGACATGAATTAGTAAGTTTAATCCCTGAGAGTTGGCCCTGTGTCAAAGACGGATTAATCATGCAAGAAAGGGCTTCCAGTGTTAGTATAAATAGATAAGGTGATAAAGGATCTCCCTGACGGAGTCCCCTACCAGGGCTAATAGAGATATTTTTTTCTCTTGCAATACAGAGGTTAAGATGCACAGTTTCTACACAATTCATGACAAGATTAACCCATTTTTTAGAGAAACCAAATTTGATCAAAACAATTCGCAAGAAATCCCATTCAACTTTATCATAGACCTTACTCATGTCCATTTTTAGAGTGAATTCAAACTTATTTCCAGTTTTCTTTTGTCTTAAATAATGAAACACTTCGTAGGCTAGGATATTGTTGTCGTGGATTAAGTAGCCTGGAACAAAAGCTCCCTAGTTGGGAGAGATGCATTTATCAAGGCAACATTTCATCCTATTGGCCAAAACTTTAGAAATAATTTTGTAAGAGAAGTTGCAAAGGCCAATAGGTCTAAAATGAGACATCGAATCAGGTTTATCTACCTTTGGGATTAGAGTGATATTGGTTCCATTAATTTCATCAAGGGGTGTTACCTTCTTAAAGAAATCTTTAACCATTTTAACAATAGGTTCACCCACCTCATCCTATGAAAATTGGTAGAATTTACCTGAGAAGCCGTCTGGTCCCAGGGCCTTAGGCCCTCCCAACTTAAAAGTTGCTACTCAAACCTCCTCTATTGTAATGGGGCGGAGTAAAAGTGCATTGGAGGCCACGTCAATTTTTTTCTCAATAAAGTCACTAGCATGCGAGAGTTTCCGCGGTCCTGAGGGAGTAAAGAGGTTAGTGACATAGTCAGTGAATATGTTATTTATTATGCTTTTGTTACTAGTCCACATGCCATTTCTATCCTTAATGCACAAGATCATGTTTCTCTTGCATTTGAATAGCGTCGAGAGGTGGAAAAACTTGGAATTATTATCGCTTAATTCGAGCCAAGAGATTCTCGACTGTTGCCACCTATAATTTTCCTCCTGGTTCATCATATCCTCAATGCGTTGTAGGATTTATGATGTTTCTTGTTGCGTCTCCTCTGCTTGATAGCCCTGTTGAATAAAACTCAGGTTAGATTTCAGGGCCTCAATAATCTTTTTACGGTTTGGAAAATTTTGTTTGCTCCAGTTTATTAATGCCTTTCTGCAGTGATTCAAGTTTAGGACGAAGCGGTTACATCGTTCCTTTCGTGGCGAGCACTCACATCCCAACTATCATGAACCACCTGTATGAAATCAATGTGAGAAGTCCAATAATCCTCAAACCTAAACGGTTTCATTTTATTTGAAGAAGCATAAGCAAATTTAACATGTAGGAGGTGATAATCCGATCCTAACGGGTCAAGGTGAAAAATTTGAACATAAGGAAAATTATGACAAAAGATAGCATTTCCCATAACCCGGTCAATCCGTTCTCTGATAGTAGCTTCCCATTGTCGACGATTACACCAGATGAACCATGAGCCATTAAAGCCTAGATCAATGAGTGCGCAGTCCGCAATAAAATTTTGAAAGTTAAGGATTTTCCTGATTGCTCTAGGGTTGCCTCCCTGCTTCTCTTGATGGGATACGATGTCGTCTAAATCGCCCAGACAAATCCAACTCTGTCTTGTTGTGAGCAAAATGGATGATAGACTCATACATAGCAAGCTTGTTGATTTCTGTCAGTGGGCCATAGACAAAGAATATGTAGTGAGGGAAATCAGTTGATGCATCAAAAACAAATGTGTGAATAACATTTTCAGATGAAGAGATGATGTTCACAATAGTGTCTTTGTACCAAAATAAAGCTAGGCCACCACTTCTCCCAAATAGATCAATAAGCCACTCTTCCTCAAAGCCACATTGTTGCCTAATTCAGCTAATATATTGACGTTTCTTCTTTGTCTCCATAAGAAAGACAATGTAGGGTTTTTTGTTGATTATTACAGACCTTCTTCAGGTGTTTAACTGTCAGGGAACCCCTAACCCCTGATAGTTCCAAGCTAGAAGACTCATGGTGAACCGATGGCTACTTGGTGGCAACCATCGGCTATTTGGGAAGCATTAGAGTCGAGGACAAAGATGTTACTAGCTGTGGGGTTACGGGCATCCAACAGTGATGGGAGTCTCTAGGCATTATGAGATAATAGGTCAACAATCTTAGCCCTTCGTTTGTCTTTCTTTCCACGAATAGCTTTTTTAGTTTCCTGACATGTACTTGGTGGGTCCCATCTGTGAGAAGCGGAGTTGCGTCATCCATATAGCTAATGGGCTCGGGATCCAAGAAAGTGAGTCTCTTTTTGGAAGGTTGTAGAATCGGGTCGTCTTCGAGTAATTCAAGGCTACGCTTCAGGTTGATTCGATTGAGGCTTGTTGTAACCGCTGATATTGAAGATAATATAGGGAACAGTATTATTGCTGAGTGGACTTCTGTTTCATTCCTTGGTGATTCAACCCGGTAATATTGATGGTTGATCGGCAGAGGAGATTCAGGACTGGTTGGAGTCGGAATTTCAGGAGGTAACGGTTCATTTATAATGATTGGTATTATCCCACCAGTAGATGTTTGTTGGAAAGGCATCACTTTAGACGCAAATTCCTGATCCTCTGGAGTTGGTTCCTTTAATGCCGAGATTTCAATGATTATCATGCCTCTCTGAGCTTGTACCGGATTCACACTTTTAATGTTCTGATTACCGTTGTAAGGGTCTTTACGACATAGTAATGGGGTGGCAGTCTTCCCGCCGTGGTCCTCGATGTTTCCAGTTACAACGCTGCCTCCCAGTGCCCTTCGGCGGTGTTTCTCTCTAGCTGGCGACGGTGTTTTTCTGTGTAACAGCTGCAGTACCTCATCCCAAGTGTAGTCATGTGCCACCACCGCGTCATCCGTTGTTTTAACGTGTGCCATTCCTAGGCCACTGCCATACCTGATTTCTGCATCCTCCTCTTCAAGGCCATCGTTTTGAAATTTGCTGTTTTTTGCGTCATGCCCGATTTGGCCGCATTCATGACAGTAATTCTGGAGGCGTTCATACCGGACTGTAACCCATACCGGATCCCATTGTGGGCGTGGAACCCAGAAGCCTGCAACAAGGGGCTCAAGTATATTGACTAGGGCACGAGTTGTGATAAAAGTGCTTGACAGCCTCTCATGGATCCGTGGGGCCTCATACATCACTGTCTTTCCTACAGCATCTCCCAGTTTTTTTGCATTCTCCCCATCGAACACTCCATGTGGCAGCTCGTGGAATTGAACCCAAAAGGGGCACTAGTTAAATTCTACTTCTCCAAAAACCATGTAATCATCCTAGTGTTGTATGTTCAGCTGGGCTCCCTGTATAGACCACAGACGGCCTTTCAACACTCTATTGTAGTCAGTCTGCTTCTCAAAACGAAAGAGAAAGGCATTTTTTTGGGGGCATTTCATGTGTCTCCATATCTTTGTCCAGTCCCCAGCCTTTCTTAATCATAGAAATCACCACGCCTTTGTTCAAGAATTTATCTGTTTCTAGCCGACCTACAAGGGCTTGCCCCTTTTGGCCATTAATTGAGGTCCTTAGATCCAATTGCACACCTTTGGTACGTCGACTTCCACTACTATTTGGACTGTTTTCCATGGTGATGGTTACGCGAAATCTCTTTGTCAAACTAGAAAGGAGATGAGGTCAGGTCTAAGATGGAATCACAGGAGACTCCTGTGCTCAAGCAAATAAAGGAAGTAGGTAGAGGAGTTCTCTCACAAGGGAGAGCGATGTCTCTCACCAGGTAAGAGGGAAGGAGCTCACACAAGAGGAGAGGGAAGGAGCTCTCACGAGAGGAGAGGGAAGGCTATAATTGTTGAATAGATGCAAATATATAGAAATGCCTCATTTAAACTTTTGCAGTGGATTCTCTATTTATATGTAAGTTTTTTTCCCCCATTCTATAACAGGTAGTCTTTCATTGTTTCTCCATCGTATTGGGTACTTAATTGATCTGATTAAGAAACTAGCATGTATACGCATCATTGATGGGAATCTGCATAGACTTTTGGAGAGCAATGTTGATTATAAAATGCAAGTTAGGATAATATTGACTTTTACTTTTTTTCTTTAAAAAAAAAAAAGTTAATACCGTGATCACTAAATGGGTTGCTAATGAAATTATACAAATATTTTATTGATTTTTAAAATTTTCACCTTAAAGTAAAGTAAATCATATAAATCTTAGATTCCCCCTCATATCTTCTAGCCGATCGCCCTTATAATCAAGCCGTTTGTCTATACTCTTGAAAACATTTTTCCACCACCGCTTCTTCGCACAACTCGCGCTCGCAACATCTGATCCACATTTGATCCCAAACCCCATCAAAATGACTTGTATTTCAAGGCTCTTGGAGTCCTTTAGAATCCGCTGAACAATATCGGTGGCAGTATAGCCCATGTCGTTCTTCAAGTTCGATACTTCTGATCTTATCTTTGGAATTGAAATGAGGTAACTCACAATCTGAACAACAATAAACAAGAAAATTTAATTTGTTACGCTTGTGACTTATATATAACATAGCCACATAAGGATCGAACACAAACGTTCAAACATAAGATAGTGAAGTATGAACAAAGTTTATTTTAAATATACTTATTATTTTTAATTAATTTTAACTATTTTTTTAAACCGTGTAATTCGGTTATTGAATTCTTATACAAAGGACCGAAGGGAGTATTATTTTATTATTAGGTTTGATGTTGATTATTTAATATTTGTTATAAGTTAGATATTTTGATTATATTAGATTATATTTTAGGGTTAGTCTATTAACTTTAGTTTTGCCTATATAAAAACTTATTAGTACTTTTTTTAATGATCAATAATATTTCCGAGAATTTTTTGTTTCCTATATCAATATATAATCCTTCAAGATTCAACAAAAACATGTAAAACACAAGTGATTCATTAAATATTTAAGTGCATGAGTTGACAAGGAAAATTAACAATAACCAACCCTTGAGAAAGATGGTTTAAACACTTGAGACGCATCATTGAATGAGACCACATGAAGCATTACTAGTTGTATCCGTCCCTGTTCCATCCGTCATCTTGTTCCTTACCCAGTGATAAGACACCTTCAACTTGTTCCTTACCCAGAGAATACACACTGCTCCGACGTACATAGCAACCAGTACATTCAAACTGTTAAAAGTCCAAGTGGCTATATATGACTAACACTTCATGGATAAATCAAGTGTATGGGGCGATAAGGACGAGAAAAACAAGCATTTAGAAGGAACGTGACAGCCACAATCATGACAGATATAACTGGGAATTAGGGCTGGTCTTTGAAGGATTAAGGCTTAAAAGGGTGGCCTAGACTCAAGATAAGAAAAACATTTGCTTGCAAGGCCTGACCCGAGATATTTTCTATAAATGGGGAAAGTAAAAATGCTTGGGGGTGTAAATGCGGGAATGTCTACAATACCCGGGTTGAATTAGATACAAATTGAAGGGCTTTCTAGGTTTATTGATCAGGGCTTAACAGAAGAACTCTCTAAGTTTTCAAAAATTTTAGATACAGATCCCAGTCTCACAATTCCATTTTTGTATAAATTTCGGAATAAATGGGCTTCTAGGTGTGGTCTTTCATTAGTGTTTCTTTCTGGGCTATGGCTAGTAGGACCCTACAAGGCCCTATTTTTCTTGCGTTTTTTAAAAGGTAAATTAGTAAATTACGCAAAGTTCTAATTTATCAAATAAATGTTGTCAACATTAAGGTCTAAACAACACGCATCATGCAACAAACGAATACAATCACTAATTCATAATCAAAAGTAAACTAGCCTATTAATAACTCACAAAGCATAAGAAGCTTACCACTAAACAACATGAGTATGATGACTATCATTTTCATCTTTTTTGTCATTATCATCAATTTTTCAAAAACATTTGATTTTGCTTCACTTCAAGTAGCAGGCTCTGCTTTATGGATAAAAATATCAAGAATTTCTGAATACATACATCATCCAAAAAAAATGACTTGAGGTGAGAAACTTTCCAAATGCAGTAATATATTTCTTAGTTTTTTAAAAAAGAAAACTTTTACCAGTTATGAAATAGGAAAAATCCCAAGAAGATACTACTTGAATTTCAAAATCTCAAATAAGTGATTTCCCAACAAAACGAATTATCTATTGCTTTAATGTTCTTATTAATCTCATTACTATTGTTGTATTATTGTTGTCAACAAGATTTAAAGTTCAAGTGGTATTTTTAATATTTTAACCATGTAAGCCGGGCGTAAATGTTGTCTTGATGGGTAAAAATTAAGCAAGCCAGTAAGGCATAATTGACATCGACAAGTCAGAAGTGTTTTTTATTCTAGACATTTTATTTAATGACAAAATTAATCTGAAAATATTCTAATCAATTTGATAATTAATTGATGTCTCCAACAAAATTTTAAGCTTATAGTAGTAATAAATATTTAAATTTGGTTGTGTATTTTTGGTATGACACCCATACAATCACACATGAACAGAGGGTGACTTACCTATGTGAGATACATTCAGACAACCAATTGAGCAAGTTAAAATAATAATAATAATAACAACAACAAAACAAACAACAACAACAACGGGCTGACCTCGTTTAAAGGGTTGGATCTTTTAGACCCGACTTTATTTGAGAGCTCCATTTTATAAAAATGACCCTTGAAAGTCCAGGACTTAAACGGGCTTGACTCGATTTTCCAACTCTACTTATAGATAGCACCCGCATCACAACTTTATGTGTGAGAGGAACTCCACTTAGAAGCAAGAGGACAACCATCATAGATGCAACAAAAGAGATGGTATTGTACACTATGAAGTTTCCAAATTCTTCTGTGTCACTGTAATAAAGCAAGGCTTTCCCAGGACATGCTCCTAAAGCGGATCCTATATCCCCATCATCATCTTTGTAGTTCAAGCAGCCAAGGGGTCCATGAGAGAGACAAGTGTTGTTACTGGTTGTGAGGTTAAAATTGGGATCACTTGGTCTTATACCTTGTTGGATGACACTTCCTGGAGGGTTAGTTGCAGTTTGAAAGCTTATGGTTGCAAGGACAGTAGCCACCAGACTTAAATTCCCCCTCGTTTCTTCTACCCAATTGCCTTTATGCTGTAGCCAATTGTCTATACTTTCCGAAACATGGCTCCACGAACACTTCGTTGGCGCATCGCTACCATCTTCATTCAATATCTTTCGTATTTCAAGGCTCTTGGAGTCCTAGGGAATTCGCTTAACAATATCAGCGTCTTTATAACCCATGTCGTTCTTCAAGTTTGATGCTTCTGATCTTATCTTTGGAATCGAAACTAGGTAACTCACAGTCTAAACAACAACCAACAAGTAAATTTAATTTTTCGTGTTTGTGTCTTGTACATAACAGAACCAGGAAGAGATCAAAACACAGACGTATGCGAAAGAGTAATAATATGGAAATTTCAATTTGAATCTTGCCTCCTTGCTACCACTTATTTTTCTTTTCTTTTTCTTTTTCTTAAATTAAAATCTACATATGAAAAATGTATTCCTTGCAACATGCGGTTTTCCTAATAGTTTTAACTGCATCATAAATAAGAAAGTATAGTCGCTAAAAATATGATAATGTAAAATATAAGGTGAAAAATGTGTCATTTCCAAATGTTTGATGATAAAATAAAATAAAATCCAAAATATACACCTAACTTAATATGGCTTGAAGGAATTCAAATAAGTTGGGCTGTGAGATCAAAATATGGTTGGATAGCACTCTAATATGGCTTCAAGCACACAATAGTAAAAGGAAATTTATTACAATTAAATTCCAAGAGCATGGACAAAATTGAACTCTGAGGAAGTTAAAACTAACATAACTCATTACTCGACGGCGAAGTTACAAGAAATATAATAAAATAATAATATTTTTTGCCAAAAGCATTTTTAATAATTAAGCCAAGAATATGACCTCACAAGTCTCCCAATATAAAGGTCCACCGCTTACAAACACGAGAGGCCTGCTGTTTGAGAATCACCAAATAAGGCTGCCACCTTTTTCGTTTTCTTTTCTCTTAATCTCTCTATTTTCATAATAGCCACTACGACATCGTAATAATAATTCCATGAAAGTACATCATGGAGCTTTAATTCATTTAAATTATTAACACATTTAATCAAACAGTAATGAATATGAAAGAAAATAATTGGTTTTCAAATCTACCAATAAAAAATGAAACATGTATCACTACCTAAAAACATAACATGAACCACAACTATAGCAGTTATATTTTTATTTTTATTTTTAACAACTTCTACCTCAGTTCGAAATGAAAAAAAAAAAATTACATCAAATTACTACTGTACATAAACATTTCTATACGTAACATAAATTTAAATGTCACATTTCTTGGTAAATATTTCTAAAAATTTTATCAACTCGGGACTTCCTTAACACCCCGACGCTTTCAAAAGCATAGTCTTCCTCAAAAGCATTCAAGAATGCTTTGCATGGGATCCATTTAATTCATTTTATATTTCATTCCCTACAACTCTCTTCACCTTCACCAGCAGACATGTTTATTTTGTGAAGTTTATTAGCTACATTAATTAGTTTTCTTTAAATGATGCACAACATCTTAATTTATCTAATAGTAATTAAGTATTTGTAGGATGTAAGAGTCTACGCATCCATATACATATACTCACGAAAAATCAGATACACGTAAGAGAATTAAATAGGTGTATTTTAGGAAAAAATTGATAAATATTTGACGCTTGATTTTTGTTTGAATCTTTTTCTTCAGTTTCCAAATGATAAAGCAAAGTTACCAGAAGAGAGGAATGACCCAGCCCCAAGAATTTCAGTCTGAATGGGGCCCGAACACTTCATTTATTTTTTGAAGTATCGATCATTTATATAGAGCGCTTCACATTTAATTCAACTTACATGTTAATAATTACAAAAAATATTCTAGGCATCACACTGGTGAGTCGCTAGTTGTCACCAGTTTTACCAATGAACTCGCGTCAAGGCATAAATAAGGAGAGAGGGCAAATGTTGAGTTTCTTAGAGTATATTCCTCTGTTCTTTAGTATAATTTTTTTTATATTAATTTAAATAGATTAAGAAAGCTAAATAAATTTCTTAATTATAACAACAAATGTGCCGTTATTTGCCTATAAATAAATAAACTCAATTATTTAATAGAGGTATAAACCAAGTTCAAATCTATAATTGTTGAATGGATGCAAATGTATAGAAATACCTTATTTGGTTGTTGTAAATTCTCTATTTGTATGCGAGCTTCTTGTTTTTTTCCCATTCTAACAGGTAGTCTATCATATTGATTCTGTATGATATTGGCTGCTTTATTCTTTAATTAATCCATTGGTGGATTAACGGAACTAGCTAGCATGTGGACACGTCATTGATAGCAATCTGCACAAACTTGACCAACAATATATGTTGATTATAATGGTAGTTCGGACAATGTTGACTTTAATTTTTAAGGTTTATATCGTCATTACCAATTGGGCTATCAATGAATGTTTGGTAGAGAGAAATTACTTATGTGAGAAAAGTTGTTAGTTTCACTTGAAACTCATTACTTCAAACAAAACAAAAAAAAAAAAAAAAACTCTGTTCTTATAGAGAATAATTCTGACTTTTTTGTACTGATGATTGATTAATCATACTGTCACCTTTGCATTGAATAAAGAAAAAAATTACGGTAAAGGTCAATTGAGGAATTGAGTTTGAAGATGTATAAATAAAAGAAAATAAATTTATGTACATTTTATTTTAAAAAATTGAACTGGCACAATATATCTTTTTTTAATTGAAATTACACAAATGTTTCGTTTATTTTTATGATTTCTCCTTAAAGTAAAGTAAATCATATAAAACTTTCTTAAATTTCATTGAAATAACATCTCTCTTTTTTTTTTCAAATAAAAAGCTTATAAAAATGGTTCACATATTGTCAATGAAATGAAGAGGCCCATGGGGAACATCTTGAAGCATGAGATACATAAATTATGTGATTAGGTAGCACAAGATGATTAAAAATGAAGAAGATACAGTAGTGAAAACATGTAAAGCACAAGCCATTCATTAAATATTTAAGCGCGCTCACACATATTTATATGCTTACAAAAGAAAATTAATACTCCTCAAACTTAAATATATGACATAATTAGTAGTACAAAATGTACTATAAACCCTGTCTTATCCTGAGATATTAGTATTCAATCCTTGAAAAACAGTTATGTACACATTAGCTTCTCATAAGCACCTTCATGTAACACCAAATTTCTCTTACATATTTATTTTGTATACTATAACATTACTTTTAAAAAGCCAATCCAAACCAGTCTAGACGCATAAATTGATTGAGTAATCATATATCAAGCATTAGCCGTGTTGTGGTCATCACTTGACTTGCTTATTTCGCTTTTTCTTCACTTCCTCCATAACCAATTTCACGGCGACGTATATACCAACCAGCGCATACAAACCATTAACAATCAAAATGGCTATGATAATGGTCTTGTACTGAAAATTATCAACAGGGAAGACAAACCGGACACCAAGAAGATATGAACTTACTAGGCACGTGATAGATAAACCCATGCCTTGAGATACCATCCACGACACAAAACGAACCTTGAGAGGAACTCCCAATACAAGCAAGAGGGCAATCCACATAGATGCCAAAAAAGATATGAGATTTGAAATCATGAAGAAGTTAAAGACTGGTCGATCAATATAACTAGACATGGCTTCCCCGGGACATGGTCCTTTAATAGTGTCGTTTTCTCCATCGATGAACAACGACGGCATGCACCCCAAGGGTCCTTGAGATAAACTATAAAAGAAGGATCAGAACTATTACTTGATTTTATATTTTGTTGGATGACGCTCCCTGGAGGGTTAAGTGCAGCTTGAAAGCTTATAGTAGAGATGACAGAAGCCACTGTACATATATTCCCCCGCATTTTTTCTAGCCGTTCGCCATTATAGACAAGCCAATCGTCTATGGTGTTGAAAACATTTCTCTGCCACCACTTCTCCTCCTCCTTCTTACCACAACTCTCTTTCTTTTCATATTTGATTCCAAACTCCATTAGAATGACTTGAATTTCAAGGCTCTTAGAGTCCTTGGGAATTTGCACAACAATATCTGTTGCACTATAACCCATGTTGTTCTTCAAATTCAATGCTTCTGATCTTATTTTTGGGATTGACATGAGGTACCTCACAGTCTAAACAACAGCCAACATGCAAATTTAATTTGTTATGCTTCTGTTTTATGACTTGCATAGAATAGAACCAGAGAGAGATCGAAACATAAACGTATGTGAAAAAGTGATAAGTATTAGAATATAAGAGAGTCACACGTGGACTAACCAGAGAAAAGATTAAAGGTATATAATCAAATTGGGATAAACTATTTTGATAGAAAGACAAACTTAATATTTATATACTTGTATCTAAAAATCCAATAATAGATTAAAAAAAAAAATACCTCAACTTGCTTCAACATAACAGCCAAATGGAGAATAGTGTTGCCGCCATCTGAGTCTCCCTCAATGAGCATCTTGTTGATGTCATGAGTATCCTGAGCCACCAAATCTTTAAGGATCTCTAACTGGTTGTGCATCACACACAAGTGCAAAACATTTTTCCCCTTGTCATCATGGAACGCCAAAGACTCAGGTTTTGATCTAATCAGCTCCGACGCAACGTCTCTTCTGCCTCTTATAACTGCATAGTGCAGAGGGATTCTGTGTTCTTGATCACGAGCCAAGCATGCCTCTGCACTAGCTTGCAGCAGTTCCTTCACAATGTCGATGTGGCCTTGTGCAGAAGCCAAGTGAAGAGGTGTGCTTCGGAATGAGTTCAACTCAAGGGCGAGTTTGGGACAGCGAGCAAGAAGGGTTTTGGTGAATTCGAGGTGGCCAAGTAAAGCTGATTTGTGTAAGGGGGTTTCAAAGAAGGTTGTTTGTGAGCTAACTCTGTGCAATATCAATGGGTCTTGCTGGAGTAGTCTGTTCAATGTTGAAACACAACCTTTTAGTGCTGCATCGTATAGATCTCTCATTCTCTCTTCTTCATTGTTATCATCTATTTTGATTTCCATTTTCGCGTGTTGATTTGGAATTGGATGTGTGCGTTTGCGTGGAAACTATTTATAGACCTACCATTTCACTATTGACTTGTTTTTGTTCTGCTAGTAAGCCATGTGCTGCTTTTTTTTCTTAAGAGGTAATTAACTTATTAATTATGGGCCCTCATTTATAATTAGTTTCAAAAGTTAAAATGAATAAATTACTTTTATTTTTTGTAATTAATAGGAACAAAAATGTAACAAATGCATTTATTACTATGAAACTAGACTTATAATAGTGACCAACATTGTTTTTTTTTTTGTCAAAATAGACTTATGAATATAATGAGTGCAGTATATAACCAACGTCTGTCTTTATTAATTCAGGAGCACGGTTTTGACGCGTTGATAAAATTGCTCTACCAAATAGTCTAGGTTGTAAAGTAATCTAAGGATAAAAATGTTGCAGTAGCGGAATATATAAAACGTAACTGATTATACCACAAAATCACGGCACTAGAAAACAAAGTTTCTCGACATAATTTAATAATATAATAAGTCACAACTACTATATCTAATAACAACTAATACGTAATAAATAAAACAACAACAAGGGAAATACCACAATCCAAATTCAATCCAAATTAATAATTTATAAGTGAAATACTATAAGAGAGGAAATAATGCAAAATGCCTTAAGAGGCAAGTTGAGGGGATGATTTGGAAAGGGAGGAGGGGTCTATGTTTATATCAAAGCCTCTGCCCCTTGCCCCGTGAATTTGGCGATGTTGGCTTTATTTTTGCCACAGACAATAAATCTCTACCTTGGCAAAATCCCTACATTCTCAATTTCTCCTATTTACATATTCTAATTGTAACTTATATTCAATATACAATATTCAACAATGTTGAAATTTGATAGAAGTCACCACCTTCATTAGCATATCAGCAGGATTATCATTTGTTGTATCTTCTGTATAGCAACTCGATCCACCTTCTTCTAAAATTTCTCTTATAAAGTGATATTAGACATTAATATGCTTCGTCCTTGCATGATAAACTTGGTTCTTTGCTAATTGAATAGCACTTTAGCTATCACAAAATACTATGATGCTTTCTTGACCAATACCAAGCTCTCCAAGCAATCCTTGAAGCCAAATCGCCTCCTTCACAACCTTTGTAATTGCCATCTACTCTGCCTCTATTATAGGCAAAGCAACCGTTAACTGTAAAGTAGACTTCCATCTAACTGGTGCATTTGCAAGAGTAAACACATAACCAGTAGTTGATCTTCGTTTTCCAAATCACCTCCAAAATCTGAGTCACAATACCTAACTAGACATTGATCATCTTCCTACTGAAAAACCAATCCAACATCTACAGTATTACAAATATATCGCAGAATCCATTTCACAGCTTACCAATGTTCCTTTCCAAGATCATACATATACCTATTTACAACTCCAACAGCTTGTGAAATAACATGTCTTATACAAACCATAGCATACATCAAGCTACCAACAACATTTACGTATGGTACTCTTGACATATGTACTCTCCTTCATACTTTGGCGACTTGACATATGCTAACTTTGTTTTGTCATTCATACCAAATCGATTTTTCTTCAAATCTTCATTGTCAATCTTTTATCTCCATGGTGACATATAAAGCTATCAACATATAAAAGGAGATATATAAAATTAAAGATCCATCTTCAAGCTCATAAATACACACAATGATCATATTTGCTTCTTTTGTACTTATGCTGCAACATAAACTTATCAAATCATTTATACCATTGTCTCGAAGACTGCTTCAATCCATATAACGATTTTTCAATTTTACATTCCATTTCCTCCTTTCCAAACTCTTTGAATCCTTTTGGGCCGAAGTGATGCTAACCAACTTTGTTTTGTCATTCATACCAAATCGATTTTTCTTCAAATACTCCATTTGAATTAAAAAGAGTTTCTTTGATTGTCAATCTCTCATTATCTCCATGCCAAGTATCTTCTTTGCCTCGCATAAATCCTTCATCTCAAACTTCTTCTTTAGTTGACCCTTTAGATGTAAATGATGTTAAGAAATAGTATAAGATCATCTCAATTTTGAGGCACTAAATCTTGCCATAATACTTTGTTCTCTCGACTTGAGGCAAAGCACTTGACTCAAGGTAAATAGTCAAGTGACTTCCTGTTGGAACCAATATGACTCGAGGCAAGCGGGATGAGACTCGAGCGCAGTAAGTGTTCTCAAAACATTTGCTTGATTTCTAAAGCTATCAACATATAAACACAAGGGTTAATTTCTAGTGAGATATATAAAATTAAAGATCCATCTTCAAAAAAGCTTTCATAAATAATGAAGGTTGTTTTTTTACCAGCAATATCTTGAACAATATCATATTTGCTTCTTTTGTACTTATTTCTTCATCTTCCAACATAAACTTATCAAATCATTTATACCATTGTCTCGGTTGCACCTCAATCCGATCTCATCGGTTTGGGAGATATCCATATAACGATTTTTCAATTTTACATTCCATTTCCTCCTTTCCAAACTCTTTGAATCCTTTTGGATGCCTGTGGATATTGCCTAGAGTCATGCGTAGAGACTGACTGGAGGCAAAATAAGAAGTTCATCAAAATTACGATTTTGCCATTAGTCATGTAGATTTTCTCTTCTAAGTCTCCATTTACAAATGCTTAATTTAATTCAAATGGATTATGCTATTTTCACATTCATTTGAACTAGTTCCAAATCCAACTATGCTTATTCTTCAAAGCCAACAAAATTCTAATGGAGGAATGTTTTACAACTAGAATGAAAATACCTCAAAACTTGTAATCAATTCCATTTACAAATCCTTTTCTTCATTTGAACTAGCAAATCCAGCCTTTAGCTATCAATCTTGCTTTCCTTCTAAGCATAGCCTTTAGCTATCAATCTTGCTTTGTAGTGCACATCACCTTGGTTACGAAATCCTTCTTTCTTCTCATACACCCATTTGCAACCAATTACTTTCTTACCCTTTGGGAGTTCGACCAATCTCCACATTCCATTCTGATGAAAGGACTCCATTTCTTCATTCATGGCATTCCTCTACTTATCCTTTTCTAAGCTCTTGACAGCCCATTTGTAATTAGTTGAAGGAATATCTTCATTTGCAGTTGAAGTTGTGTTGGAAATTATGCCCTAGGGACAAGTCATTGTACTTTAAACGTTTATGTTATTTAAAGTATTCTCCTTTAGTTATCATTTTATTTGCATGTTTATAGTGATAACTGTATCCCTAGATATATCTTCAAGATTATCCTAAATGTCCCTGGTCGGTCATCTACGTGGGAGCAAAGATGAAATAAGACCAGTATGACTTTGATAAGTATGGAGATACGAACCAAATTCATGGGCACTTGTAAGAGTACAAGGTGTTGGACCGACCCACTATGAGAAAGCTGCATGGATTTAATCATAAGCTTATCTCATGTATAACTGCGTCACAACGCCCTTTGACCTGAGATCATCATGGATTCCTACATGATGAGTCATTGATCTTTGACCCAGTCAAAAGTCACCTTTGACCGGGTGATGATAAAGGCTTGGATCGGGATCAGTGGTTTTCATGTAGAGGAATGTGAATGGTCAAGATGGAATTTGTCCCTCACATTTATAGAGAGATAATACTGGGCCCCTGGATGAGTGAGTCTAAGAAATGTATGGCCATACTACGATGGAAAGGAGTTTCCATTTCAATATTAGACTACTCGATAATCGAGAAAGTAATGGTCAAGAACATGAAGTTGACATTATCCATGCCTCATCATTGACCAAATTATCTCATGACAAAAAGGACATGACATGGTTATACGATATATTGTATTGTATCATCGATCCCCATATGAATTGGGTAGTTGTAATGTCTTGCTAGAGGCCGCTTGCAACTTGTGGGCTAATACAGTATTGGCCCACTACCAATCTCATGTGAGCCTACACGGTCGCACACAAGAATAGTCCAACACGAGCAAAAGTGTCTAGATTCATTGAATCTTATATATGTCTATGATTTAATGAATATTGTATTTAATCTAAGATGAATATATATATATTAAATATATAATATTAAATTTGAAATTAATAATGATATTATATATATATTATTAAATTTGAAATTAATAATGATATTATTTATAGATAATAATATTATTATATATAGTATTTAATTTATTTGATAAATTAAATAACTATAATAAATTGAGATATAGTATCTCATATTTAATTAAATTGACATATAGTATCTCATATTTAATTAAATAAAAATATATCATATCTCATATTTAATTTATAAAGATAAATTATATATGTAGGCTTACAATTCAGATTAAATAAATATATTAGATTAGATCTATTTGATAGATTTAATTAATATATTATTTAAATTCAAATTCAAATTTCAAAATTGATTGGATTAATTTTGAATATTTTAATATGGCTTATTAGGGTTTTAGAAACCCTGTAAAAGAGATTGATCTAGTCGTATTAAGAAGACGGATGAATTAGAAAAGTCGCGAGAAACCCTAGAGAGAAAAGAGAGAGACGCGAAAATACTGAAGGTGCTAGCACGTTGCTGTCGATGTTGGAGACTATTCGTGTGGATACCGGTAGAGAGAGCAGATTCGAGAAGTCAGCTCCTGTTTGATCAAATGAGATGGCACCACGTTCGAGACGTACGACATCCGAGACGCATGAGGTTCGAGACGCACACGAGATCGGACTGGACGAAATGCTCACGAGTTCGCATAGGTACGGTTTCTAACGAACCTTGATCTAAACGCTGTTGATAGATCTTCTTTGGGATTCGTAAGTTTTTTTAAATTCCACTGCGTGTACGGATCCCAACAAGTTGCACAAGCCACCATATCCATGAAGTGATTAGGCGTTCTTATTGTTCATTTTTTCTTGCTGGTTGCTATTGATTCATGTTGATGTGAAGGTTCATGAGTTGAAACCTCCCTATCAATTGGATCTTCTTCTTCCGCAGGGAAGTATACTTTTGTTTTCTAGTTCATTCCCGGTACTAGGAAAATCAGCTTTCCTTCAAACTCCACCTGCTTTGAAACACCATTAATCTGTTTAGTATCTCCAAATGCTTCCTTTTTCACCTTAGCATATTCATCAAAAGTAACATCCTTGTTGAATATAATTTTCTTTGTCTCTGGACACCATAGGCGATATCCTTTGACTCAAGAGTGATCCCCAAAAAAATAGCTTTCTTTGCTCTAGGATCCAATTTTGATTCTTTCACATGATAATATGCAATTGAGCCAAACACATGTAAAGAATCATAATCAGTAGCAGGCTTTCCATACCATTGTTCCAACGTGTCTTACCTCCAATAGAAACATATGATAGATGATTAATGAGGTGACTCACATATGTTATTGCCTCAGCCCCAAATTCTTTGCCCAAGCCAGCATTGGACAACATGCACCAAACCTTTTCTAGCAAAGTCCGATTCATGTGTTCTGCCACCCCATTCTATTATGGTATATTTTTTACGGTGAAGTATTTTACGATGCCATCATCCTCACAAATCTTCTGGAAAGGATCACTCCTGTATTCTCCACCGTTATTTGTGTGAAGACATTTGATCCTTCTGCCTGTTTGAGTTTCTATCATCACCTTCCATTTGAGAAAAATCCCCAACACTTTATCTTTGGCCTTCATCATATGCATCCTAGACCCTTTGCAAGAAATCATCAACACAAGTTACAAAATAATATTTTTCTCCTAATGAAGGAGTTTTGGAAGGACCCCAAACATCATAGTGAACATAATCCAAAATACTTTTCGTATTATGGATAGTTGTTCTGAACTTAACCCTTTTATGTTTCCCCTTTACGCAATGCTCACAAAACTCCATGCTGCAATGCTTGAATCCTTTTAACAATCCTTGATCTGATAGAGCTTTCAAGGATTTTCCTCCAGCATATACCAAGCGTATGTGCCACAACCTGGTTGCTTCTGCATCCTTCTCATTTCTGAATGTCACTATTGTTGTCCCAATAACCGTACTACCCTGATAATGGTACGTGTTATTGCTCTTCAAAATAACCTTCATTACCACTAATGCACTAGATAATATCTTCATTATTCCATTTTCTGCAATGATTTTGAACCCTTTTGAATCTAGAGTCCCCACAAAAATGATATTTTTTTCCAAATCCGGTACATATCGAACATCTTTCAATATTTTGATCAATCCATCATGGTTCCTTAATTTAATTAAACCAATGTCATATGTGGTAAGAGAAGAGTTATGTGTTGTGTGGACAACTCCACATTCTTCTTCTTGAAGTTCAATGAACCAGTCTCTGTTAGGACACATATGATAGCTACAGGCTGAGTCCAACAACCATACGTTTCGATGGTTTTGGCGACATTGTTATAGCTAGTGAGAAATCTAAATTTTCATCGTCACAATTAGCTGCATTTGAGTTCATAACAACATTCTCACTGTTAGGTTTGGCCTTGTATTTCAACTTTGGACAATCTTTCTTCCAGTGGCCTTTTTCTTGGCAAAAGCCACATTCATCTTTATTGGGTCTGGACCTTGATTTGGATCGCCCTTTCCTCAATCTCGTCTGGTTTTCCTTACATCCTCTAACGACTAGTGCCTCTGCTTCTCTACCTTTTTGTTTCTCTCACTTTCTTTTGTTCATAGTTGTATAAGGAAAAACAAACTTCTCTAAGAGATACCTCCTCTTTGCCATGAAGTAGAGTAGTCTCCAAGTGCTCGTACACATCGGGAAGTGGTCCCAACAACATCAAGGCCAGATCTTCATCTTCAATGGTCACATCCATATTTTGCGAATTTGTTACCAACTTATTTAAGTTGGTAATATGATCATTGATTGTGGTACCAGGAACATAAGTGAAGCAAAATAGTCTTTTCTTCATATGGAGCTTATTCTGACTGCTTTTCTTCAAAAATTTGTCCTCTTGTGCCTTCCATAGTCTACATGTAGAAGTTTTCTTTGTGTGTGGATGCTTCTATTCTCTTGAAAGGTACGATCAAATGGTACCACAAGCAACCCAATTAATGATCCTTCAATCTTCCTCCCCCACGCTATCTGGTTTCCTCTCTTCTATAGCAAAATCTAGTCCCCGTTGCAAAAGGACATCCAGAACCTTGCTTTGCCACATCCCAAAATGTCCCGATCTGTCAAAACTTTCAATTGCAAACTTGCATTGGACACAATTCTTGTCAAAATCGAAGATGCCAACTACAAATTCTTGACATTTGATGCGGATTCTTCATTCCTTTTTTCTGTCATTTCTGCTCCAAATACTATTTAATAGCTGCCAATGCAAAAGCCCAAAGTAATTCCTTTCTGATGTGGAAGTTTAGAGTAATCTGGAACCACTGATCATACTCAGACAGAACCTTGGCTCTGATTTCAATTGTTGCAGTAGTGGGATATATAGAGCGTAACTGATTATACTAAAAAATCACAATACTAGAAAACAAAGTTTTAAAATGTATGTAATTTAATACTATAATAAATCACAACTATAATATCTAATAATAGTTAATAAATAAGACGACAATAAGGAAAATATCAATATCCAAATTCACTCCAAATAATTTACAAGTGAAATACTGCAAGAGAGGAAAAAATGCAAAATGCCTTAAGAGGCAAGTTGAGGGGATGATTTGGAAAGGGAGGAGGGGTCCTTATTTATATCAAAACCTCCGCCGGCCCCTTCCCTCATGAATTTGGCGATGTGGGCTTTATTTTTGCCACGGGCAACAAAACATATATTATTTCAGAAATCTCAAAATTTGTTATCTTTCACAAACAGTTTTGCAACCGTTTGCAACAAATGTTTTTTTCCCCTTAACTTCATTAACTCGTTAGTCATAACATTCATTAACTATTTAACTTTATCCCTATTTAATAAACATTATATCATACGATAACAATGTTGATATAACAATAGATATAAAGTAAAATTGTATATTCATATTAAAAAAATTTAATAATGTAACTTATAATTAGGATAAAAAAACTTCTTCTCATCGAACCTATAAATAACACCAAAAAATCATAATAAAGATGAAATGATTACTTATGTTTAAGGTTAACGTGGCAATGTCTATCTCAACAGTATGTAGGTTTCCTAAGCAAGAGGGTGCACGCTTGTAAGGACGTCTTACATTTTTAATAACGGGTCTACTAGATAATTGTTCATTCGCTCTTAATATAGGATTAAAGGTAAGATCTATTTATATTTATCAATTCTTTTCTAAATTATTGCTATTGCCATTGCCAATAATTAAATAAGAGAAGAAGGGAGAATTAAGGAAGATGGTAATGATATTTTTAAAGAAAATTCTTCTCTTTCGATCCTATAAATAACACCAAAGGATCGTAACAAAAATGACATGATTATTTATGTAGAACAAAGTCTTTATGATTACTTATGTGGTTTCAAAGGATTCAGTCTAAAAGGCTATTTTGGATTTCATGCCAAAAGAAGAGTAGAGAGAGAAGCTCTGCCTTCTCTCTAGATTCTCAAAATAGTAAGAGCACTTCGACACAACAATGGCTCTGGTTGGGAAGGATGGAGCTCCGCCGATACCGGAGGACAGTCTTCGATCGACCAAGAAAGTTCGCATCCGTTCTGATGGGGTTGCGGAGAGTGAGGAGAAGGGGTGTGTGGGTTACGGAGGTTTGCAAGAACGAGAAGAAGGGGAGTATGGGTTACGAGGGGCACGATACATGCATGGAGGAGGCGGGCCCCCGGATGGAGTCTCGTACGGGAGTAACCTTCTCGGTATGGGGTGTGGGAGCAAGGATAATTGTTCGCAGAGGGAGGTGGTGGTCACGGAAAAAGACTACCTAATAGACCTAAAGGGAGATGTTCCGTCTATTGAATTCTCCAGAGAGGTTCGGGAAGTTCTGGTGCAAGGAATGGAAAGGACGCTCATTATTAAGCCTCTGGGCAAGTCGATAATGTATCTTGATCTGATGCATAGAACACAGCTCCTATGGAAAACCAAAGGCTCATATCAGTTAGTGGACATGGAACGTAATTTCTATTTTGCTACCTTCGATCTGGAGGAAGACTATATCAAAGTTCTCACTTTGGGGACCGTGGACGGTATTTGGTGTGTATCTCATTTGTGCAACCATGGACGATTGACTTTGATCCGGCTACTACGACGATCTCCACTATTCTTTGCATGGGTTAGGGTCCCGGGTCTTGCCTTCAGATATTATCACAAGAGTACGTTACGTGCAATCGAAAAATTATTGGGAGAGGTAGTCAAGATTGACTACATGACGGAGTCTCGGGGACGTGGAAGGTACGCTCGTATCGCTGTCCTTATTGATCTACAGCAACCGTTAATTCCTTGGATTAAGGTCGATGGAAAGGAGTATGGAGTGGAGTATGAAGGATTACCACTTATCTGCTTTGCCTGTGGCAAATACGGACATACAAAAGAGAAGTGCCGGAATGGGCCCCTGAACAACACATCTGTAACTAAGGACAGAGATATGGGGTCTAGTACGCCCCATGTGAACAGTGGCCCCATCCTCCTAAGTGACCGGAAGTTATCGATCCACCGGCGTCGGGTCGACACTTTGTATGGGTCGTGGATGCGGGCGGTATCCGAGGAAAGGAAAGAAGATGAATCATGGGAAAGTAGCGCAATCAATGGATTTGACGAGTAATAGTGGATCTCGGTATAATATTTTATTTGATTATGAGGACTGCGGCGGATTTGGTGCGGGGAAGGTACTAGCGAAATCCCGAGCGATAAAGGCGGAACGGATTAGGAGGGATAGGAGGACCAAGGGAATTGGTCGGAGAGTAGAGATAGTAGAGAGGGGGCCCGTCGGGAGGCCGGAGGACCTAGTCGGCCAAATCATGGGCCCACAAAACAAATAAGAAGTCCATGAAGGAGGTCCAGGAGTATCGTAAGAAAGCACCTGCTACGGACCCTGTAGCTCAAGCCCTTGATTTGGCTTACAAAGATCTAAATGCAGGGCCCACAAGGCCAGTGAACCTAGTCCATGGAAGCAAGGGACTTGGTGGAGGAAGAAGTCCCCGTTTTAGTGCATGAAGTTACCGCAGAAGGTGATCGTCCCATGGGTTTGCTCGCTAAGAGCTCGGCCTTTATACCCATTGTGGTAAAATCAACTTTGGATAGCTCTAAGCATACGATTGTTAAGTTACAGCGGCAGGATTCCTTGATCGACGTGGGTGGACCTAACGAGCTGAATAGTCCCAATCAAGTACTATATGTACCGCCGGGGTTTGAAGGTCGACAGGAAGGAAAGAAGAATCAAGCACCTCATCAGGTGGCGTCGCAAAAACCTCCACATGGCATCAGACTCCAAAATTCTGCCAGTAAGAGTATGAAAGTCCGCAGGAAACCCTTAGGCACGCATATATCTAAGGATGCAATAGTGATGCTCAGGGAGGAACTCGAGGCATTCAGAGAGTTGGAGGTGGATTCAGTTTTGTAATCTATGAATCACCGAATGGGATCTATGAATCTGTTACAAAATCCACCAGATGGGATCTATGAATCTTTTCGAGAGGATCTTTGTAGGTACATGCACGAGCTCGTCTCGTTTGTAATATTCCCTGATCTTACTTGATCAGTCCCTTATTAACCCAAAAAAAAAAAAGGATTCAGTCTAAGTTTATAATAGCACTAATTTTAACACCATTAAATATAGGAATAAAAATCAAAACTCATTAAATATATAGGGATCAAAACCAAAACTTGTTAAAAAAGGGGTTAAAATGTAGATTGACCAAACAAATTTTACACTAAGAGCACCTAGAACAAATAAGTTTTAAATGGAGCAAAAGTATCAATCAACAATTGAAAATGGAAAAAAAATACTATTGAACAATTTAAAATTGGGCAAATAGAACAATCTCGTTAACTTAAACCTAACAGCCATTTTATCTCTCCTCCAACGCCTCTAACATCGCACCAAACGATGGTTAAGTTGATTTTAATGTCATTGTACTAGTTGCTCATTTTTAATTGTTGATTAATACTTTTACTTTCTTTAAAACTTATTTGTGCTGTGTTCTCCTAGCATAAAACTTATTTGGCTAACATACACCTTAACCCTAAAAAAATATAGGTTTCTTTGCCTAACATTGATTGAAATTAATGTCATTAAACTCAAATTCAGTCCTTACAAAACTTTAAAAAGTTATAAACTAAAAATTTTGATTTAAAATTACAGGGATTAAAACTAAAATTTCATTCAATTGTAAAGACAATAACACTGTTAACCTCTCTTTCTAATTTAAAACAAGGAATCACTAAACCACACGGGCATCCTATGTCGGGGTGATTATGAAACGATTCCCTTTCCACATGAAAGACGGTCCCAACAAAGATTTTGCGGTAGAAAGTTTAAAGATTTGGTCGTTCAAGAAATTGGAATTAAATTAACACTATCTCTCAAACAATGAATTATAACTCTAATGAAAAATACAGGCTACACACATAGGTCTCTATTATTAAGTTTTGTAGGGCTTATATAGGTCTCTATTATATTCCCCCGATCCAGTCTTTCATTAGAGATATAGTTTGATATCGAAGTAAATGGGTATGTATTTAGTTTTACTTATTTTAAATTATCTTGCGTTAATTGATTTTTGAAAAAGTTACCTTACACTCACTTATTTTGCGTTATTATAAATAGGGAAAAAGATTAAAAAAAACTTTAAAATTAAAAAATTTCAAATCAGGTTTGTTACCAAAAGTTGATAAAGGAATAACAAAACTTGATAAGCAATTTACAACTCATTTTTTAAGAAATACCTTATTTAATATTTTACAATTTCAAAAAATTATTTTTCTATCATTTTCCCTTATAAATGTGACATAAATTTTATTACTAACATATCACTCCATAAACAATCAAAAGGGCATCTTAATTCACTTTAGAATTTTATTCATATTAACTGAGATTAAATAATTAATATAATTTAAAAAGGTAAAGCTCCAAAAAAAAAAAGGACTTTCAAAATTTAAAAATATAAATTTGGATATTAAATTTCAATAATTTCAAATTAGTCTTTGAAATTTTAAAATGTTGTGAAAAAGACATCACTTCCCTCACTTTTATGTTTTTAAATGCCCCCAACCACCCCCACACTTAAATATTTACTATATTTATTTCGCTATCTATTATTTTCTTTTCATATTTACTGCTCCTGTTTCGAAATTTCCAAATGTACATTAAGACCTCTAACGCTTAAATAAATGGAAAAATCAC
This sequence comes from Acacia melanoxylon, assembly GCA_019022615.1. Lineage (NCBI taxonomy): Eukaryota > Viridiplantae > Streptophyta > Magnoliopsida > Fabales > Fabaceae > Acacia > Acacia melanoxylon. Next base: position 14,169,683 of record JAFJYJ010000003.1, on the reverse strand, counting down.
TTTAGGGGCCCTTTTAACAAAAAAAAAATGAAAAAAGACCCCCAAAATTCTAAAATCCCAGAAAAGTCCCTAGGCCTAGGCCTTTTCGGATTTTCAGAATCTTACGTGAGTTGTTAATGGGGCTGATATAGTTGTTAATGGGTACTGATATAGTTGTTAATGAGACTGATTTAGTTGTTAGAAAATTGTTGTTAATGGGACTGATTTAGTTGTTAGAAAATTGTTGTTAATGGGACTGATTTAGTTGTTAGAAAATTGTTGTTAATGAGGCTGATTTAGTTGTTAATGACCTACCCATTAACAACTATATCAGCCCCGTTAACAACTCACGCAAGATTCTGGAAATCCCAGAAAAGACCTTAACTTGTCAGATTCTGAGGGTCTTTTTTAGGATTTTTTTTTCTCTAAAAAGAGCCCTGAAAATGATTTTCTCTAAATAAATTCATGGAGAAGGCCTATGTTAACTATTTACTATATTTACTTCACTATTTGTTAATATGATTTTCCTATTTACTACTTGAATAAATTCATGGAGAATCCTCCTATTGCTAACTATGTTTGAAAAAAGAGCAATAAATAGCGAAGTAAATTATTTTTATTAAAAAATAAAGTAAATTGTCAGCAAATACAATTTTCAAATTTCAAACTAAAGGTAACAAATAGTGAAATCAAAGTACTACCTCCGGTTCTAATTATAAGACTGGATTGATTTTTTAAAAAAATATTAATGAAGTTAAATAAATTACTTAATTATATCATATATTGTGTATCCTTTTATTATATATTATTTTATTAGTCAAAATAATTAGTTTGAAGGAAAAAAAAAAAATAAAATACTAAAATAATTAACTTCTCCTTTATTTTTTTAAAAAATTAATTTGATTTTATAATTAAGATCAAAGGGAATAATAAATAACAAAATAAATATAATGAATATTATATTGTGGGAATTTTGTTGGCGGACGGCAAAAGAGTCACTAGCCTAGAGATTTGACTGTTTCTAAGATTCATGGAGTTCGGACGACGGGCTCCGACAAGGGTGGGCTCCGGACAAGGGGTGAAGGGATATTTTAAAGGGCGAAAAAAAATCGAGAGATAGTGAATTACTTTCCACAACATTTTTTTTTTTTTTGAATGAAACTGAAATCAATTAATAGCTCAAAGAGCTAAATGAAACAAGGACAAATACAATCCCCTATCCTTCCCCAACTACCTCCCATTGGTATGAAGGAGGCGGTTGATGAAGCATGCAAAAACTACCAACGATGTTGTGAGATGATTTAGCCAAATGATCAGCTAAACTATTATGTTCCCTAGGAATATGATTAATCAAAACTTGCCGTCTTTAACTAACCACAACCTGGCATCAACTATGACGTCCCTAAAGGGATGTGAGTGATCACAACCCCTAGTCAAAATATTTATTGCTTCAATACAATCCGATAAAACAACTACTCTTCTGTATCCTTGGTTCCAACAAATCTGAAGACCTTGGATAATTGCTATAATCTCAGCTATTACTGGTGGAACCATCGTTAGTTTGCACATGAAACCGCATATCCAACGCCCATCATCTGCCGTAATAGCTCCTCCACATCCACTTCTTCCTGACTCCAGAACTGAAGCATCCACCTCAAGATAGGTAAAATTATGTTGACGTTCCCTGTTAGCCCTAACTTCAATATTCTGGTTAGAGTAAAATTGAGAATTTATGACTAAATCCTTATCCCAGCTTGCCCTGAAGAGACTAGCATAGGCATCAGCTGTATCGTTGATTGGTTGGTCACCAAATAGCTTCTTACAGCGATCCACCCAAATATCCCAGCAGATATAACCAAAAAGAGTAGCCCAAGAAATTTTTTTGGTGAAATCCCTTCCTGCTTCATGACTAAGGTTCCATTGTAACCAATCCTTTCCTTGAAGAGATATAAATTGCTCCCAAAAAGTTGGAGCAACTACCGAAATCCATCTTTCTTTGGCGTTGCAGCAATCCCTCATTAAGTGCATTATGTCCTCCTCATGGCCGCATCCAAACAAACATCTCGCCGACTCCCCAAGGCCTCTTTGGACTCTTAGACGCACGTGTGAACCCTCCCATGTGCAAAAGTCCACATAAAGGACTTAATCTTCTCTCGGAACAGCGCATTTCCACAACAACTTCCACACGAGTCTTCGTTCCGATTACACTGTAGAAAGAAAAAGATATGCGAGACTTTACGGAAAAACAACCGTTAGAAGATGGTTTCCAATAATAATTATCATCCCTTCGCTCCTCCCTAGGAGGATGCGCACACATGATCCTATCAACAAGTTGCGGCTGAACCACCTAAGCAACTTGTTTCGGTCCCATTCTCCCCAACAATCGACATAATCAACAACTTTCTCATTACTGTCTACAAAAGCTTCATACCCGGGAATAAGATCAATAAGGGGAGTATTAAATTCAGACCAATTATCAAACCAAAACGATCTTTGATTCACCATTACCAATTGATACTCCAAGCCCCTTTTGAAATTTATACCAAACAGTACATATACCTTTCCAAATGAAGGACACTCCTCTCTTCTTTTGAACTTCAGGTCTGAACCCTTCTCCAATATTATACTTATTACGAAGAACCTTTACCCAAAGGGCTTCTCTATTACACAAAAGATTCCAACACAATTTCATTAGAAAAGCTTTATTCATTTTCATATCCTTTATTCCGAGTCCACCATATTTTTTATCTTCAATCACTTGTTTCCATGCTACTAGGTGGAGTTTCTTACCTTTGTCATCATCACCCCATAAGAAACTTTTACTTGTCTTTTCCAGCTCTTTAATCACCCACTTAGGGAGAAGCATAGTTTGCATATAATAAGACGGAATAGCAGTAAGCACAGCTTTCACCAGGGTAGTTCTGCCAGCGAAATTTAAACATCCCCGTTTCCACCCTGACAATTTCTTTATTGTTTTTTCCAGGATTGGGGCAAAAGTAACTTTAGACGCTCGCTTATGAATCAAGGGAATACCCAAATATTTGCCTAGGTCTCCTGGTAGGGTAACTCCCATGCTCTGGCTGAGGGCAAAGGCCCTTGAACCATTAACATTCTTAGAAAAGCACACTCTAGTTTTATTCTTATTCATCAATTGACCCGAAGCACCACAAAAGGATTCTATGCAATTTAACATCTCTTCACTTGACTTTACGAAGCATCACCAAACAAAAAAAGGTCGTCGGCAAAAAAATAAATGAGAAATAGCCGGCCTCTCCCTTTTGAGCTTAATCGGCCTCCAAGAGCCATCCTCTATAGCATCCTTGATAATATGATTTAATCTCTCCATGCACAGGGTGAAAATGTATGGAGACATTGGGTCTCCTTGTCTTAAACCTCTAGAAGACGAAAAAGTATCAGTTGTTTCACCATTCCACGGAACCGGAAGGAAGGTGTAGTGATACAAGCCATAATCATTTTACACCAATTCTCGTCAAAACCCACGTGCTTAAGAGTATTCTGAATAAAATCCCATTCAAGTCTATCGTAAGCTTTCTCCAGATCAACTTTAACTGCCATCCATCCTTTTCCTCCTTTCTTGTTTTTCAAAGAATGCATCACCTCTTGAGCAATGATGATATTGTCGATACTCTGTCTACCTGCTATAAAGCTACACTGGTGATCCCCCACAACTTTTCCCATAATTTGACGAAGGCGACTAATAACCTTAGTAATGATCTTGTAACTTACATTACATAAGGAGATAGGTCTAAAATCCTTGATGGTCTCAGGGCTATCCATCTTAGGTATAAGAACAATATTTGTGTTATTGATTTCCTTTACCTTTAAAGGATCTACCAAAAAATCCTTCACCAATTTACAAATAGACCCTCCTACTATATTCCAGTATTCTTGAAAGAACACAGCCTGTATTCCATCAGGTCCAGGGGCTTTAAAGGCACCAATGCCAAAAGTAGCAAGCTTTATTTCATCATCTGTAACTTCCGCATGGAGTTGACTCGGATCTCGCAACATTCAATAAAGGAAAATTAGACCTAGTTCGATCTCGGTAGAATTTGCATTTCCTTTCTTGAAAAGATCCTTATAGTACATAATAGCTAGGTTTTTGAGAGTGCACCGATCAAAAACCCAGCTTACCATTAGAATCCTTAAGACCGTCAACCCTATTCCTTCTTTTTCTAATTATAGAAGTAGTATGAAAAAATCTGCTATTTTTATCCCCCACTTTAACCGGTTGCATCTAGACTTCGGTACCACATCAATTCTTCTTGAGCGAGGACTTTGTTATATTCCTTCCAAAGTTCCTTTTCCGTCCGAACAAGATATTGACTATCACGACGACTCCTTGATCTCTCCACACCTTCTATTCTTCGAAAATGTTCTTTTTTTTAAAGTTTAGGTTACCCACTTTCTTTCTATTCCAATCCTTGGCAACGAAGAGAATTTAGCAATCTTATCAATCCAAGTGATCCATGTCCCAACTCGTCTCACAACATCATCGAAACCTTCCTCAAGAAACCAAGCGACTTGACATCGGAAAGGTTGCTCCTGACGCCGATGAGGCACCTCCGGTGAACTTCTAAGTAGAATGGGTCTGTGATCCGAACCAAACTTGTTCAGATGATGAACTTTAGTTAGAGGGTACAAATGGTTCCATTCTAAATTGGTGAAAGCCCAGTCAATTCTTTCTTTTAACAAATCACGGTTCCACGTGTATTTATCACCAATGAACTCCGTTTCGATCAAGTGAGATTGAGAAATACACTCTCCAAACTGTTTCATAGAGCAGAAGTTTGGACGGGCTCCATCTTTTTTATCATCGACAGAAATATAAGCATTAAAATCACCCATAACAACCCACGGACCATTGATCAACTGACTAATACCAATGATCTCACTCCATAGATTCTGTCTAAGTCTACTGACTAGGTTCCGCATAAACACAAGATAAGCGAAAACCATCAACAGAATTGGCTATAGTCACTTTAAGATGGACAGCTTGGGTCGATGAAGAGACGTAATGAATGGAAACATCCTCAATATTCCAAAGGACCCAAATACCTCCTGCATAACCCGTAGCTTCCAATCTTAACCAAGTATTAAAACCCGACTTTCGAATAATTCTATCTCGCCCGATAACCACTAACACGGGTCTCACTTAAAATAAGAATATTAATATTGTTTCCATAAAGCACATCCCGACTCTACCAGGAAAGGATTTTGAGGTCAACGCCCCGACAATTCCATGATAAGATATTCATAGATAACAAAAAGGAGATAAGGCGAAGAAAAAATCGGAAATTATTCTCCTGATTGTGAAATCTCCATAACTTCGTTCTCCTTGACTTGAACCAACTTGCTGAATTCCTTATCTGTCACCTCAATATTAGTCGCATTACAATCGTAGGGTCCGGTGGTTTAGGGTGATCAAGCATCCGATTTACATCAACCCCGGAGCACCTTCTCTCCTTTCGCAGTAAACGAGGGTTGCCATTTTGCTCGCTAGTTCCAAAGCTTGGTTAAGAATTACCGTCCCACCTTTTTTGATTGATCCAAAAACAAGATTGTGAGCTCTAGGTTTGTTTCTTTTTTAATAAGGGTACCGAAAGTTTTGGTCTTGTAGTAGTTCCTCTTTTGGTTACCACATTCTTCCCTCTCTCTTGACTTAAAATCCTACTTGAATCTAGCTCAATAGAACCACATTCCATAGTATGTTCACTACTAGTTGGGACCTGCATAATTTGTTCAATCGGTACCTTCAAGGAAACATGTTCATCCTTTCCAAGGATATTAACCGAAACTTAGCGGATACGTGACGTGATCTGCATATTTTCTTTAGAAGTATTAGATTCATGAACCTCTTTCTTTCTCCATTGGGTAGCAATCGACTTTTTCGTATTAATAATTGATCTTTCATGGGGAGAAATATCCGGATTCAACTCCCTCAGCATATCGTAACGAGAGCCTGAGGTTTTTCCTTCTTGTTTTCCCATTGGTTGAGGTTTACTAGGTGACTTAAAGACTGATGCTTTTCGACTCATTCTTTTGAGTACGACGTCTATCGAGGGATTTGACCTTCATCCATACACCGAACTCTTCCTCCACGGGGATACCGGTACACTTATAATTGGTTGTTTACCATCGCTAATATTCCCCGGGTTCTTCTCGCGATCCTTGGTCGATGTAAGTGTTGGAAACTTCAATTTAGTAGGGCGGGTTTCTTGAGTATGGCCATATATACCACAGGTGAAACAAATAGTAGTAAGCCCCTCATACTCCACGGGATAAATACGATTCGGAGAGCAAATCTGGATTGAAGTTGCTTGTTTAAATCTATTTCCACACTCACTCTAGCAAACTTCCCTCTTTCCACGATATGTTGATTATTATCTCTTTGTGCTAGAGTGTGAAGATCCACTTTTAGGGCTCTGCCAATAAGATTCCCAATCTCCATAATACATTCCTCTGAGTACATGTGCATAGGGAGAGTAGGAATCCTAACCCAAATTGCAACCTTTCGAACCTTGTTGCAATAAGGATTAAAATTTGGACTCCACCTCTGAACAGAGGTAATGCCCCCGTATGAGCCATGGCCCATCAAATAAAAGTTTGTTGCAAAGAGTTTCTTCTACTGTTCTAAAAACAAAGTAATTATTAGGAAGGTCAACTAACTCAAAATTTTCAGACCTTAATAACCTTTTAACTCTATCTTTCAAAGCATATCTAGATTGGTCTTCCCCCCAAAACAGTTAAAATAAGAGCATCCTTCCATGGCTTACATAGTTCCTTGAGCCTTTCGTTCGACACGATCAATGTGGGAATCGTTCCTAACATCTTTTTTAGATCCTCATTGAGCTCCGGAGCTTCCTCTTCTTCTTCTTTTAGCCACTCCTCCATTCTAACATCAAGACTCTTGTCAAAAGCCTTCTCTTCATTCCCCAATAGTTTAGCCTTATAAGAAATCGAGTTCTAGGAGGTAAATTAGATTCTCGGGGAAATTGTGTAAAAACTCCCTTCGCCATTGCATTATTACTCCACATTCCTGACTTATTTCTTAGCTGCCCAACAATAATTCCCGCATCTTGCATTTGAACATCATCAGGTAGCTTCTTAATGTGGCGTCCCATAATGTCTTCTTCATCTTTAGACTTTCCCCCATCATCATTAATGGTTCCTACTTTGTTTTTAACTAGATCCATAAGACTATTAAAAAAAAACTTGGCAAAATAAAAACCTTAAAACCAGAACAGAATCAAGAAAGACAAGAAGACTTCACCCCACGATACACACAGAACAAACCAAAATAAGAAATGAAAGTAAATGACTTACAAATTCAAATCTCCTTCTACCGGCAAAAGTGACCAGTTAAACGTCCCAGCACGTCACAGCGGTAAGCTCCCACCCTCCCAACGGTAAAACCAGAGGAGAGCATCGACCACAGCGACGAGCGTATACCGGCAAAAGACCAGAGGAAACCAGCGACCACGGCGACGAGAACGGTCTTAGGGTGATCGACGAAAACCCCGTTGATCACCTTATGGAGGAGGAGATCCGTGGATACTGCGAACAACAACTAACGTAACCGGCGACTAACGGTGAGTGAGAGATCAATGGGCGCGGATGAAAAAGGAGAATCAGTAGATCGGCAGCAAAGAGGAAGATCAGCGGCAAAGAAGAAGATCTACGTCCCTGAAAAACCACCGTTGCGACGTAGCTACTACTATTCCGGTGACCAGCGAACTGAAACAATGCAACGGTCAAAAGAAACACGAAAACCAAGAGAGAGCGTTTTCATGAAGAACTGTCAGCCTTTTCCACTACTGGACGCTTTGAATCCTACCTGGATTTTGATAATAGTATATTTTAGGGATTTTCTTTTAAAAGAATATGAAAAAATCCATCTCAGGTTCATATTAACAAAAAAAAAAAAAATCAATCAAAAAAGACCTAAGAAAAAGTTACATGTCAAAAAACGCCCTAAAGTTTTTTCTGATATTATTTTATAAAACGTTAACATCTAAATCAATCGTATTAATAATAATATTCCTAACAACTAAATCAGTCATATTAACAACTAAATCAGTACCCGTTAACAATTATATCAGTCATATTAACAACTAACATTTTATTAAATAATACCGAAAAGACCTTGTGCCTTTTTTCACATGTGACTTTTTTGGATCTTTTTTAATATATATATATATATATATATATATTGGTTAATTTGAGCTCTGAGATAGATTTTCCCAAAGAATATTGACATCTTTTTTTTCTCAGTCACTCACGGGAGCCAAAAAAACACACGGGCCCTTGTGTGACTAATAATGTGCAATGCATGTTGTTTCAGACTGAGTTGATGAATGAGAATACTAGCTTCTAGCTAGCTAGTTCTACGTCATATACATGACTCAACGATGACGTACACCACAATCATATAAAAATTTAAAATTGACATGATTTGAGGCAGTGACTCATGCAAGGCGCCAAGGGTCACTCCAAAATGCTGCAATCAACTTTTGACTTGGAAATATTATTGTTTGATTATTCTAAAATGTCATTTTTGATAAGGACTATGCTCATATAAAAAAACTTTAGTATATATTATATATTTTTTGCTCGGAAAGTATATATTATCAATATAAAGTATATTAGAATATTATATTTAAGATAAAATTCAATATTTAACTAACTATTATGTTAAGAACCGATACTTGTACCATATTATCAAGTGTTTTTAAAAGAAAAATTTACAGGTCACCAAAATATATATATATATATATATAAATAGGTCGGTTTTAAATTTATTAGACATTTTATATTGCTAGGTTACACACAAAAAATTATAAGTATGGCTTTCAAGTTGAGCAGTTAACTTCAAGGGGCATTATGATCATGAAACACATTTTTTTTATTAAAAAAGATTGAATTTTATCAGAATAATTTAAGAAATTCAAGGTTTTTATTTTAATTAATTTCATTATAAAATCCTATTTGTAATTTCTCCTTTTACCTATTTCATTTACCATTGACCATTCAACATGAAAAATATGCGAAGGAATACAATTATTGCCAGACACAATCACATGCTTGAAAAGATTGCTGAACCCTGTATGATATGAAGCGACTCACGGTCCCAACAAAGATTTAGTCGTAGAAAGTTTAAAGATTTGGTTGTCGTCTTGTCGAAGAAATTGGAATTAAATTAATACTAATTCTCAAAGAATGAATAACGACATATCACTCATTTTGAAAAAGACAGAAAAAGGAAAAATTGAAAAATCCTAAATTAATTTATTACTAAGAGTTGATAAAGGAATAACGAAATTTGAAAAGTAATCTACCACTCATTTTTAGAAAATAACTTATTTAAAATATTTCAATTTGAAAATTCTTTTTCTATAATTTTTTCTTATGAATATGTGACATAAATTTTATTTTGTAAAGCATAAAATTGATTTTGGGAAAAGTTACCATCCACTAATAACTAACATATCACTCCATAAACAACCAAAAGGCCATCTTAATTCACTTTAAAATTTTATTTATATTAACTGAAAGTTATATTAAGGAGTAAATATTAAATATATATAATATCATTTAAAAAGGGAAATTCCAAAAAAAAATACTATCAAAATTTAAAAATATTAATTTGGGTATTAAATTTCAATAATTCCAAATTAGCCTATCAAATTTTGAAATGTTGGGAAAAAGACATCACTTCCCTTACTTTTATTTTTTAAAATTCCCCCAAACACCCCACACTTGAATATTTACTTCATTTATTTCGTTATTATTATTATTTTATTTATTACTCCTGTTTTGAAAATTTGAAAAATACATTAAGACCTCCTACACTTAAATAAATTCATGTAGAAGGCCTATGTTTTTAACTATTCACTACATTCACTTCACTATTTATTACTATTATTTTCCTATTTACTACTTGAATAAATTCATGGAGAATGCTCCCATTGCTAACTACGTTTGAAAAAAGAGCAATAAATAGCGAAGTAAATATTTTTTTTTTTTAAAAAAAAGTAAATAGTTAGCAAAGTAGGACAATTTTCAAACTAAAGATAATAAATAATGACCAAATTAGTAAATAACAAAATAAATATAATAAATATTTAATTGTGAGAATTTTGTTTTTGTTTTTTTTTGCTCAAAGGAATTGTGAGAATTTTGTTAGTGGATATCAAAGGTCACAAGCCTAGAGTTTTGACTGTTCCCAAGATTGATGGAGCTACAGTGACAGGCTCCCGACAACGGGTTAAGGGATATTTTAAAGGGGAAAAAAGTGAGAGATATTGATTTTTTTCAAAACATTTAAAATCCCAACAATTAGTTATTGAAATTTGAATGCTACTTGGATTTTGATAATAGTATACTTCATGATACTAAAAAAATAATTCAGGTACTGACTGCTACTAAGAATATGTTTTAAAATATTTTTTTAAGATTCTAAAATAATTTTTTAAAATCATGAATTATTTTTTTAGTTCCAGTCAATATCCTGAAGTACCTTTTTAGTATCAATCAGTTCCCTGAAATATTTTTTCAAGATCCCAAAATAATTTTTTTAAGATCATGAATTATTTTTTCAATATCAATCAGTATCATGAAATTTTTTTTAGTATCAGTCAGTACCAGTAAATATTTTATTCAGTACCCTAAAATATTTTTTCACGGTCCTAAAATTATTTTTTCAGTATCCTAAACTATCCTTTTACTACCAGTCAGTACCCTAAATTTATTTTCAAAATTATGAAGAATTGTTTCAGTACTATTCAGTATCCTAAATTATCTTGTTACTATCCAAAGGTGCCTAATTTTTTTTATATAAAAAAACATAGGGATCAGTGCGTGAACCTATGCCAAAATGGCGCAGTTTCATGCAGCGGACCGCATCCAAATCCAGAAAACGGAAGGAGATCCTCTCCTTAGTCATTTTTCTCCTCTTCCTCATTAACCCATTTGGGCTGTTGATTAGGAAGATGAGGAAAAAAAATTAAAGTAATATTATATTGATTAAACAGATATGATTTAGAAATTATAAAAGATGATGAGAGAAACTCAACCTTAAAAAAACACAGGGCCATTAGGCGACTAATGTGCCATGCAAGTTGTTTCATAGATGATAATTCTAGCTTCTAGCCTTCTGCAACTGATGTGCAATGCAAGTTGTTTTAGGATGATAATCCTAGCTTCTAGCCTTGTGTGACTGATGTGTAATGCAAGTTGTTGCAGCGATGATAATCCTAGCTTCTAGCCTTGTGTGACTGATGTACAATGCAAGTTGTTTCAGGGATGATAATCCTAGCTTCTAGGCCTTGTGTGACTGATGTGCAATGCAAGTTGTTTCAAAGATGATAATCCTAGCTTATAGCCCTTGTGTGACTGATGTGCAATGCAAGTTGTTTCAGCGATGATACTCCTAGCTTCTAGCCTTGTGTGACTGATGTGCAATGCAAGTTGTTTCAGCGATGATACTCCTAGCTTCTAGCCCTTGTGTGACTGATGTGCAATGCAAGTTGTTTCTGATACTCCTAGCTTCTAGCCTTGTGTGATTGATGTGCAATGCAAGTTGTTTCAGGGATGATAATCCTAGCTTCTAGGCCTTGTGTGACTGATGTGCAATGCAAGTTGTTTCAAAGATGATAATCCTAGCTTCTAGGCCTTGTGTGACTGATGTGCAATGCAAGTTGTTTCAAAGATGATAATCCTAGCTTCTAGCCCTTGTGTGACTCATGTGCAATGCAAGTTGTTTCAGAAATGATAATTCTAGCTTCTAGCTAGCTAGTCCCACGTCATATACATGATTCAACGATGACGTACACCACAATCATATAAAAACTGACACGACTTGAGGCAGTGACTTATATGAGCATTGTTGTGAAACTTCTGAATTTACTTCTTCTTTTTTTATTAAGGTTCTAAAGAGTATCTGACACAAATATTAATTAAAGGTATCTTAATTATCAATCAACAATTAAAAAGTGGAAAAAAAAAATACAAAAAGTTTAAAAAAAAAAAAAAAAACACACACACACACAATGTCGTTAAACTACCCCGTCACTGTCTTACTATCTCCCTCTCATTTTTTACTTTCATTGACTGTTACAGTGTCGATGATATCAACGTCTCTAAAGCTTCCATTGTTGCTGGGTGTTCCACTCACCCTTTTGAACTCATCAAGGTCTGTGTGCAGCTTCAGTGCGAGAATCACACACCAAAATCAAATTCAGCAATCCACAGCCTCCGACCGACACTCGCCTTGCACCTTGGTTCCGTCCCTCCGATTCTACAGGCAGCAGCAACCGCTGTCACGCCGTCTGCTCGTGTGAGTCCCTTCTCTGTTGGTGTTTTCCTTAACGTAATTGTTATTTGGTATTTTTTTCACTTTTTAATTGTTGATTGATAGTTAAGGTATCCTCAATTAATATTTGTGCCAAAGTCTCTTCGGGTAATAGTTCGTTGGCCAATCTACACCTTAACTCTTTACTTTTTGAGATTAATGTTTTTACGTTTCTAGTTTATAAAATCAATTCAAGCTACTGATAAATTAGTGACCATTGTAAACTCAACTAAACTCACGAATTTATATACCGTGTTTACCATTTTAACATTTATAGCTTATAAAATCGTGTAAACTCATTAATTTATTCGATTTGATCATATTCGGCGGCTTTATATATCAATTTTATAGATTTTTTTTTTGTTAAATATGATAAATTATGGATGTTGATGGATTTGATTTCAATTATTTAGTTTTAAAATATATTTAAATTAATTTATTATCATTTATTATATTTTAATTATTTAATCATATACTATTAATACATATTTAATTGTGAAAGTAAACTCTTACAAATTTACTATTCGAATTTACAATACAAGTTTATGTCGCTATCACACTAATTTCTTAAAACTTATAAATTTGACCACTTTGCGATCACTCCAAAATGTTGCAATCAACTTTTGACTTGGAAATATTGTTGTTTGATTATTTTAAAATGTTATGTTTGATAAGGATAATTCTTATATAAAAAATCTTTAATATATGCCGTCAATTGAGAAACTTTTAGAAAAAAATTATAAATATAAGAGAAAAAGTGGATTAAGATATTATATTTAAGATGAAATTCAACATTTAACTAACTATTATATTAAGAACCGAGGCTAGTATCATATTATCAAGTGTTTTTAAAAGAAAATTTACAGGTCACACAAAAAAAGTTTATAAACGGATCGCTTTTAAATTTATTAGTCAATTTCATATTGCAAGGTCAAAATAAAAATTATAAGTATTTCTTTCAAGTTGAGCAGTTAATTTAAAGGGGCGTGATGATCATGACACACATTTTTTTTATTAAAAAAAGATTGAATTTTATAAAAATAATTTAAGAAATTCAAGGTTTTTTATTTTAATTAATTTAATAATAAAATCCTATTTGTAATTTCTCCTTTTACCTATTTCATTTACCAGTGACAATTAACATGAAAAAAATGCGATGGGATGCGATTATGGCCAGACCCAATCACATGCTTGAAAAGATTGCGGAACCCTGTATGATGGTGAAGCGATTCCCTTTCCACATGAAATCCGGTCCCAACAAAGATTTAGCGGTAGATTAAAGATTTGGTCGTGGAAGAAATTGGATTTAAATTAATACTAATTCTCAAAGAATGAATTACTAAGTGAAAAGTCAAGATAATTATTACTCGTATGGGGTGAACTCTAATGAAAAATCCAAGCTACACAGGTTGAGTTTCTTTCATTATTTTTTTCTCATCATCCCTCCTAATATTTAAATCATATATGTCAGATCAATATAATATTACTTTGATTTTTTTTTTTTCTCATTTTCCTAATCAATAGTCCAAATGGGCTGATGAGAGAAAATGAAGAAAAAAAATTATGAGAGAATCTCCTTCTGACTACACATATAGGTCTCTATAAATATAGTTTGACATCAAAACAAATGGGCGTGTGTTTAGTTTAACTTATTTTACGTTAATTGATTTTTGAAAAAGTTGCATACACTAACTTATTTTGTGTTATTATAAATAGGAAAAAAATAAAAATAAAAACTAAAATTGAAAAATTCTAAATCAGATTTGTTATTAAGAGTTGATAAGTGAATCAAAACTTGATAAAAAATTCACAACTTATTTTTCAGGAAATACCTTATTCAAAATTTTGCTATTTCAAAATTATTTTTTTTGTCACTTTTCATTATAAATATGACATAAATTTATTTCGTAAAGCATAAAATTGATTTTGGGAAAAGTTACCATGCACTGACATATCACTCCATAAACAACCAAAAGGCATCTTAATTCACTTTAGAATTTTATTTATATTAACTGAAAGTTATATTAAAGAGTAAATATTAAATAATTAATATCATTTAAAAAGGGAAAATTCTACACAAAAAATACTTTCAAAATTTAAAAAGATAAATTTGCGTTTTAAATTTCAATAATTTAAAATTAGCCTAACAAATTTTGAAATGTTTTGAAAAAGACATCACTTCCCTCACTATTATTTTTTAAAATTCCCCAAGCACCCCGCACTTGAATATTTTGTTATTTATTATTTTCTTTTTGATATTTACTACTCCTGTTTTGAAAATTCGAAAAAAAGTACATTAAGACCTCCTACACTTAAATAAATTCATGGAGAAGGCCTATCTTGTTAACTATTTACTACATTTACTTCACTATTTATTACTATGATTTTCCTATTTACTACTTGAATAAATTCATGGAGAATGCTCCTATTGCCAACTATGTTTGAAAAAAGAGCAATAAATAGAGAAGTAAATAATTTTCATAAAAAAGTAAAGTACATAGTCAGCAAATACAGTTTTCAAATTTTCAAACTAAAGATAATAAATAGTGAAATCAAAGTAGTAAATAATAAAATAAATATAGTAAATATTTAATTGTGAGAATTTTATTGGTTGGTAGCAAGGATCACGAGCCTAAAGCTTTGACTGTTCTCAAGATTGATGGAGCTCCGGTAACGGGCTTCCGAACAATGGGTTAAGGGATATTTTAAAGGGAAAAAAAGAAGAAGCAAGAGATAGTGATTTTTTTCAAAACATTTTAAAATGCTACTTGGATTTTGATAATAGTATATTTCAGGGATTTTCTTTTAAATATTGACATTATTTTACTTTTAATTTTAATTTTTTCACTCACTCACGGGAGACCTAAAAAAAAAACACACGGGCCCTTGTGTGACTAATGTGCAATGCAAGTTGTTTTAGACTGAGTTTTTTTTTGGGAAAATCCATGTATGGGTCCTTTTAGGTTAAAAAATCCCAATAAGGGCTCCAACATTCTGACATTCCCAGAAGAGGCCCTAGGGCCTTGATTGGTATGAAATTAATAAAGGAAAGGACATTAACACCCCTGATTAAAAAAACAAAAAATCAGTTTGGTTTTTGACGCTGATAAAAAGTTGAAATAGAATAAAACACAGAAACAGTAAAAAACGCTGAAACCAAGGTTGATGTAATTATTTCACTAGCAACCAGTTTGTTCCCATCATATGGCTAATGATCATTGTGATCGATTTTCTCTACTACTTTTGATGGAATTATCATTTTCTTGAGTTTCTGCACAAACCATTAATTCTCCTTCCGAGTTACCCATGAACCTTTAGTTTTTCTATCTTCGTTAACCTACGGAACCCGTACTGGTGAACATTCCAAATAAACAAACTTCGGGGTAGTAGCAATTAATAATTTGACTAAGATGGTCAAAAAAATTAGTACAGTGCTAAAATTCCGATTTTTTACTTATACTAATTCATAATTATAAAGCCGTATGCATGTGGTATTTCATTCGTCGGAAAAAAAAAAGTCGTATATGTGGGTGGCTTTTGAGTTTTAACTAATTAAGTGTATGGGCGCTAGGTTTGTATATGAATTTTTTTGTTTTACTCTACTATTTTTTTTTTAATTACATTATTTCAACCAGAAAATTTTAATATAAAGAGCAGGTTAATAGAAGCTTGCTCTGTTTTTTGGCATGAAAACAGAGGGAAAGCTATATTTTTTAGTAGGAATGGTTGAATGGGATGAAAGTACTGATATTGTTGTAAGTGACATTTGATATTGTTGTTACTTGTTAGTGACCCCTGATATTGTTGTAAGTGGCCCCTATTTTTGTTGTAAGTGACCCATGTTATTGGTGTAAGTGACCCCTGTTATTGGTGTAAGTGACCCCTGTTATTGGTGTAAGTGACCCCTGTTATTGTTGTAAGTGACCCATGTTATTGGTGTAAGTGACCCTTGTTATTGTTGTAATTAGGTACTGTTATTGTTGCAAGCGACCCATGTTATTGTTATAAGTGACCCCTGATATTGTTGTGAAGTTACCATCAATAGACAATTTACAAAAGAACAAATGGTGAATGTCATTCTCATGAATACAAATTTGTGATAAATACGTATTTGTGATCAACTACAATGTGTCCTAACAAGTATGCCCCCTAATGTCTCTTCTTCTGCTTGTGGTAGTCCTCAATCAAAGACAACAGTTTAACGAAATTGACTAATAAGAGTACCTTTGGGTATAATGCTCAACAAGAAACCACATCTTCAATAAATAAATGCATTATATCATTTGAAGATTTCGATTTTCTAGGATAATAATTACACTTGCAGATGATTACCATCCCCAAAATCCAGGTATACTATGGCAACCCATAAAGGATTTTTTTTTTTTAAAAAAAAAATTAACTTGAGCATTTTCTATATTTGTTGCCAATCCCTTTTCCAGAATAACAATTTTTCACAGAAGGGAAAAGCTCTGTAGAAGTGACCTAGAGCAGTATCAAAATCACGGTGACAACATTTATGGTATACCTACAGGATGTATTAATAAAGATGCTCAGCCACTATCATATCAGCATGAACTCTATAATCTAGTTCATTTTAATCTATGCTAATAAAAATAATACAATTACGAGTACGGAATAAATTATTAAGAATGTTTGGAGCCTAGGAAACATCCACAACACTTGGGATTTCACTCACTATAATTAACCAGATATCAGGCAATACAATAAATATATTTTTCGAATGATAAGGAGTATCAGAGGGATGATAGTTGAATCATTTACATTCTTTAGAGCAAGTTATCAACAAAGGTGCAAATAAGAGTAAATATTACAAAAATTAAATAAATAACTATTCACCAGAAACTAAAAGCTATAATGATAGGAGTAGAACTAGTAAGAGTACCTTTGGGTATAATGCTTGACAAGATGCACACCAAGTGCCATAAAATTCAACAATGACTAGTCTATCTCTTGCTTGACTTAAGCATATGAAGGTGCTCAGAGTATAGTTGAATGGAAGAGAAAGTTTTCCACATGAAAAAGATCAGATTAACGAGATTATTTGATCTCATCATCATTGCACCTTCAATCGACAAGAAAACCAAGAAAGAAAGCAATCAAATAAATCTATCGCCGTTAGGGTTTCTCTAATTGCTTCTCAGAAATCAGACCTATATAAACGTAGGGCGTGCTGGAGATGGTGTCCATGATAGATCCAGGCCGACGGCAGTGTCGACTCCAGCATGGTCAAAGACGTGAGTTGGAGACGAAGACATGATGCGAGAGAGAGAGAAATAGAGACGCGAGAAGGAGAGATTTAGAATTGGGAAAATCCCTTCCTTTTTCAGCATTAGTGTCATGGTTTTTTTTGTCTTTTCATCTCAGATTTGCAGGTCAAAAAAGGCCCTAAGGCCTATTCTGGGATGTGAAAGTAGTTGGGGCCTTTCTTGGGTTTTGTTTTGTTAAAAGGGCCCATATATAGATTTTCCCTAGAATTTGAGAAGGTGGACCCTGCAACTTGATTAAAGGAGTGGATGAATGGATCAAGATTTATCCTGTGCGTGTTGCAGCTCTGCGTGCGTGAATGCGGCTCTCAATGAGAGCGTAAATCTTCCCTTGGCGGCTAGGTTAATTAATAGGGAGAAAGAGATAGATTTTTGGATAACAACTTTGAGCTATCAAAATTTAAGAAGCCAATAAAATTCCACCATTGGATTCCTTTTTAGCTTCCCGAAAAATTATGTACCATAGGATCTCTAATATGATAAAATCGTAATTTATCATATTTTAAGAAATATAATTTAATCACAAGATATTAATCAGAATATCAATATTTAGGCCAAATAATCTTATAATTAATTCTGATTTATATTATTTCCTAAAATTGGCTAATAATCCAAATTTATCTAATATATCCAAATTAGCCTAAAATAATCTCAAAAATAAATGATTAAGGTGGGATAAAATATATCAAAATTGAGATTTATCACCCGGGCTGATATTGTTGTTAATGTGACTGATTTAGTTGTTAAAATATTGTTGTTAATGCGGCTGATTTAGTTGTTAACGGGTATTGATTTTGTTATTAATTTAGCTGAT
The DNA here is from genome assembly GCA_019022615.1 of Acacia melanoxylon. Classification (NCBI taxonomy): domain Eukaryota; kingdom Viridiplantae; phylum Streptophyta; class Magnoliopsida; order Fabales; family Fabaceae; genus Acacia; species Acacia melanoxylon. Next base: position 14,151,232 of record JAFJYJ010000003.1, on the reverse strand, counting down.
TTAGTTGTCAGCGGAGATTCTGAAAATCCCTAGGCCCTTTCTAGGATTTTCATAATCTTGGGGCCTTTTTAGGATTTTTTTTTTTCCCCAAAAAGGCCCCAAGATGGATTTTCCCTAGTGTCATATACACAAAGAACATTTTTGTGAAGTTCAACAATATCTATTATCTATCAAGTTACAGGACCTCATCTAAGTATTTTTAATTACAATCAATTTTTATTTATTTATCAAGACCTCATCTAAGCGTGATAGATATATAGCGCTGTCATTGGAGCAACTGATGACTACTCTAAACCTCTATTATTTATAACATCATATATACACAAAACTATACTACTCATAAATTATAAATATTATGCATGTGGTTCACCCTCAGAATCTACAGTACACTTTAGTTTTGTGGAGTGTGAGTGGATGAGGTTGGGGACAAAATCCATATTGAAATGAGTGTCTCAATATTTTAGTAAAGCCAACAACGTAACACAGGGATTGAAGGTAAGAAGTGTGGCAGCCATGCATGATTGCGTATGTTTTGAGATATATGGAAGTTGGAGAAGATGACACAGTGTCGCATTTTGCATGTGGAGAGAGAGAGAGACTCTGAAATCAGAATAATCAGAGATGTGGAAGAGAGACATGTGAATATAATTGGAAACGACAAATAAAAATGGCCTTATTATATCATCCTTCATGTGAACACCTGACCACAATCACCCATTTCTTCCTCTAAATCAGAGTCCCACTTTCACACTTTTGTATATGCTAAAAAAAAAAAAAAAAACGACGCGTAAATTTTCTGAAATTGAGCAAAAAAAAAAAAAAAAAAAGAAGCAAGGATTGTGAGATATATAAGGAATAAACCTTATTTGTCTGAAATTTTAAGCTGGGCTTTCTGTTTTTACCCTCATTAAATATATCACTTATTATTTCTTTACAATAAATTTTCACCCTTTATCTTTTATATATACTCTTTCTTTAAAAAAATGTATAATTGAAAAGAAAGACGCATAAATTATATATTTATTGTTTTTAACTAACATTTTAAACCTCGTAATTTTGATAGTTACGTTGTTCTTTACAAAAATGATCGAAAGGAGTATATCTACCCGTCAGGTCCCAAATATAGATTTCCTTTTAGAAGAAATTCTTAATCTATAGTATAAAACATTTGTATCGGCAGCAGTACATTTTACTAAAATAAAAAGATTAGTGAAAAGGGATGAAGGACTTGAATGGCGTCGAGTACCATGTCAGTGATTTCTGATTATGAAATCCTATAGAATACTAGTACTTTATGCATATAACAATATATCAAGTCCTTCTTGATCTTGATAGAATATGTGAAGTTCGAACATGTGACATGTAAGGGAAGGTTTTGTTTTTTTTTTTTTTTTTAAAAAAAACACTACATGTAAGAGAAGTTTTTAGCCTTCACCAATATTACATTCGAACATTAACAACATAGCTGGTCCTTCTAATCAACAAAATTTTTAAATGACTTTTTCCTATTAAAATTATATGCATTTTTCCGCCAAGACATGCAACAATCACTTTAGATTATGTGGAAAAAGTGATCTGATAAAATGATAGTATTTAAAGATTGTTATCAAAATATCTTTTTCATGCTCAAATTACCAAAAAAGACATTAGCCTATATGATAATTGCATATAAAGGATCAGGTTTTATTTTAAATATTTTTAACATTAAATCTCATAATAAATACCAAAAATTACATAAATTTTTGTACAAAATTAAAATACTTTAGGGTACTGACTAGTACTAAAAAAATATTGCAGGGTATGGACTGATCTTTAAAAAATATTTCAGGTGTTAACGGGTACTAAAAAGATACTTAAGGATACTGACTGGTATTGAAAAAAATACTTCATAATCTTAAAAATTTATTTTAGGATCTTGAAAAAATATTTTAGTCTTGACTGATCTTGAAAAAATATTTCATGTCTTTGTGAACTAAAAAGATACTTAAGGATACTGACTGGTACTGAAAAAAGTATTTCATGATCTTAAAAATTTAATTTAGGATTTTGAAAAAATATTTCAGGTACTGACATGTACTAAAAAGATGTTTAAAGATGCCAACTAGTACCGAAAAAAATACTGATAATGGTATAGGAGAGAGAAAAAACTGAAAAATAATATATATTTTTTTCCCAAAACCATGGTTTTGACTAAAAAAATATTTTCTGGCTTTTTTTTTTCTTTAAACCATGGTTTGGTAAAAAAAGAAAAAAAAAAGTTCTTTTCCAAACACATTTTCACCAAAACAAGCCACATGTCAATGAAAGCAGCTTTTTTTTTTTTTTTTGCTATTGCACCCAGTTCACCAGAGCTTCGCCCTGACTAGTGTGGATCGAGGTTCTGTCGGGCGCATATGTGGGGACCTCTCCCAGGGGAGTTTTCTGCATCCACAAGGACTCGAACTCGAGACCCTTGCTTAAGCGGCCCAACTCCCTTCCACTTGAGCCAACTCCCACTGGTATGAAAGCAGCTTCTCTTTCTGGTACAGCAACCAAAGTCAGTCTTTATTAACTCAGGAGTATGGTTTTGACGCGTTGATAAAATTGCTCTACCAAATAGTCTGGGTTGTAAAATAATCTAAGGATAAAAATACATTTTAAAATATATTATTTCAGAAATCTCAAATTTTGTTATGTTTCACAAACCGTTTTGCAACAAATTTTTTCTTGATTTTCTTTAATGATTTTCCTATATCAAATTGGACGGTTTAAATTATCTGATTTTCCCCTATAGTTTTAATACTTTTTAAAAAAGTAAATATAAACTTTGCTGATTAAAATAAAATATCCACAAGGACAAAGTTGAGATTAAAGGAGAATCAAGACTGCCCATTCTTTTGTTTTTTAGGACTGCCCAGTTTTGGGCCTCAGCATATCACAGATGAACTCAATAAAATTTTAGGCCTTTTGGGACCAAGTCTTATGGCCCAAATGACTCAAAGGCTTGTGTTGGGCTGTTGGCAACCACAGACTATGGATTGACAAAAGAAATAGATATGGAGGGACTTGTTGAAAGTAAGAACACAAGCCCTTCCAAGACATTCAAGATGTGTTTGGTTTGAGGGGAGTTGAGGGAGGAGAAATTTTTTACCTTGTTTTTGACCAAATTTTCCACAGAAATTTTTCAAAAAATAAAATAAAAAACATTTTCCTTCTCATTGATGACAATTAGTAAAAGTCCTTCCTCCCCTCCCCTCAAATCAAATACTCTGTCAGTTTCCGTCAACTAACCAACGACAGGAGACACCCTATGAGGACAACATAAGTTTTAATATCATGATACACACTTATTGAGAAGACTTTAACCTTAATGCTCCCGACTTGACATAAATTAGGCCAAAGTTTAAAATGACTAGGGAATACTATGGGTTCATGCAAGGGCTTGTCTTGGCCCCATTTCGTTAATCTCTTTCTTTCCTTTTTTTTTTTTTTATTTTTAAAAACCACCTTGTCATGCCATCGAGACAAGATGATTGGGTTAAAGTGAAATAGAAAGTAAATAAAGGCTTGAGGTTCAAATATTCTTGATGTGCCCAAAAAAAAAGTTCTGCCACTTTACAATTTTCTGTTTTGAATAATCTATACAAATGAAAATTAAATATAAAAATATAAAATCCGAGAATCACACTATTTATATGATATTATGAACATGACGACTGCATTTGAACTTGGGCTAAATTTCTATTTATTTATTTTCACTTGTATTTGCATATTTTCTTAGGCTTTATGTATTGAGAATTTTTTTAACATTTTAGTAAAATTTATATGCTAAAAACACATGCAATCTTCTAAAAGCATTTTACTCGAAAACACATGCAAAATTAAGCGGGTTTTGATTATTCATCACATGATAATTTCACAAGTTCAATTAATGCAAGCGACCATTTTCAAGCTATAAACATGCATTGAACAAACAAACTCTACATTCTACATAGAAAAGTATGCATTATGAAATTAAGCATTTTCTGAGAAGAAGAATATTCAATCCATATATAAGTCTTCCATATCACTTAAGCAAATATGTTAGTTGCATGTGTTTCGAATAATTTTACCCTAAATGTTAATCTCAATTAATTTTAACTATTAATTAACTAAATGAGTTAAGTTGACCATCCACATATCTTCACTTTTACCATCACAACGCCGAAATCAGTTTCAAGTGAAGTTCTGCAATTTCCGGTGAGCTCATGAGTTTTCCAGCAAGCTTATTGAATTTTCCAACGAGCTTTTCTAGTTTACTAAAAGGGTAATGATTTTGACAAAATCCGTAAGTACTGATAATATGTATAAAAGAATTGACAAACAATTTTGAGTTGTAACCAGTTGAGTAATGGAATCAACTAAAATAATAATGGTTTTGACAAAATCTGTAATGATTTTGACAAAATCGGTATGTACGGACAATATGTGTAAAATGATTGACTAATGAGATTCATTAAAATAGTAATAGTTTTCACAAAATCCATAATAGTTTTGAAAAAATCGGTAAGTATAGACAACATATGTAAAAGGATTGACTAAGTTGTGACCAATTGACTAATGATTTTAACAAATATCGTCGGGTTTAGAGCCTTGTCACTTTTTTTATTTAAAAATTGAGGGCATAATGCTAAATTCATCAATGTTTTAAAATCCTAATTTGATTCCTATCACCTTTCTGTCTTTTCCTAATGTTAAGAACCCTTTTGTGGTTTTAAAAATTCAGATGGTGTTTAAATAAGATTTTTCCTAATAATAATAATCATCATCATTATATGTGCTTCCTTTCTCTAACAGGAGATGTCTTCTGTCAACCTAACACCAAATGACTCATATAATTCGAATGCCTAATTCGTTGCAAGCCTTGTAAAATTCAGGAAAAATATTTGATGTAGAATATACAATCTCAGAATAATATAAACATATTCCAACTTGGAGAAGCAAGAACTTCTATGTTAGGCCATCAGAATCAATATTCTATCAGAAACCATCAAATAGTAGAAACTTAGCTTTGCCTCTTGTCGCCTTATCAAGTATACAAATGCAATGGCCTACAATCAGAATGTTAGAACATCTTCCCAATCAATGCCCTTTAATTCATGAACCTCAGTAAGTCCGTAAAGTGTCCACGAGCACAAAGTTGAAAGTATTAACACACTTGGTTTCCAATGAGTAACATCAAAACAGCAAAGGGCTACAATGCAACAGTGCCGAGCCCAGACGCCACACTTTTCCACACATCATCGGTGTACCTCACGGCCACTATTCCGCTTTCGATACCGGCATATAAGTATATAACAATCCAATAATACCAAGTCGGTTCTGGTCGGAAGCGTTAAGGACTCTATTTATAGAATTGCATAAATTTCGGTTTTATAGAATATCTTTCATTTCATTTAATATTGTTTTAACACATGCATTTCTATAATATCCTTAACTAATTTTAATCTAAATTTTAAACCAATATCAATAATTCAATATATATATATATATATATATATATAAAATTTAAATTTAAATTTATAGCACGTCATATCCTTTAAAGAGTCAAACAAACAGCATAACTCGTTTAAACTCTAAAACTCTGTAACTCGTTTAAACTCTAAAACTCTGTACATTTTATATAAAATGTCTGGTGAAATATAAAATTTCTGAAATACTCCCTTTGGCCTTTTTATAAGAGCCTAAAATTTAAATTGTCTTAGTTCTTTTTATAAGAGTGCGATAAGAGTTGTTTGAATATTTAATGGGGTTTTTTTTTCCCATTTTTACCCTCGTTGATTATATGCAATGCATTAATTAAAAGGTTTGTGATACTTATATTTTCTTGATTTCTCTCTCTTACTTGTCTCTCTTAAATAGGAACCGGTTTTGGTGCCTATCACCAAAACTAGGCACCAAAAGCTTTCATCTGGCCGTCAGTTTTTTTTTTTTAATCACTTTTTAAATAAAAAAAATCATTTTTTGAAAAAATGTTAGTTGAGAGATTATTTTTATTTTAGATTAAATGCCCATTAAAATTTTTTTTTTTTTTTGGAAAAAATAGAAAAAAAAAGATATGGACGGTCCTGGGGGAGAATCCAATTCCCTTTTAAATAAGGGCATACTTGAAAAATAAATTTTAGTTCCAATATACTTATTATTTACTAACTTTAACCATTTTCTTAAACCGCCTAATTTAGTTATTAAGCTCTTATTAAAAGGACAGGAAGGAGTATATTTTATTATTAGGTTTGATGTTAATTATTTAATATTTATTATATCTTAGATATTTTCATTATATTATATTAGATTCTAGGGTTAGTCCGTTAACTTTATGTTTGCTTATATAAAGGCTTATTTATACTCTTTTTTATTTCAGGATTAATAATAATGTTTCCAAGGTTCTTTTTTCTTTCTATATCAATAATCCTTCAAGATTCAACAAAAACATGTAAAAGACAAGCAATTCATTAAATATTTAGGTGCATGAATTGACAAGGAAAATTAACAATAATCAACCTTTGATAAGATGGTTTAGACACTTGAGACGCATGAATTGAATGAGACGCATTATTAGCTATGTCCATCCCTGTTCCATCCTTCAACTTGCTCCTTACCCAGCGAATACACACTATTCCTACGTTGTACATGGCAACCAGTACATTCAAACTGTTAAAAGTCCAAGTGGCTATGACCACCACTTGATTGATAAGCCGAGTGTGTGGGGCGATAAGGACGAGGCCGGAAAAATAAGCATTTAGAAGGCAAGTGACAGCCACAATCATGCCTGTAGATAGCCACCGCATCACAACTTTATGTGTGAGAGGAATTCCACTTAAAATCAAGAGGACAACCATCATAGATGCAACAAAAGAGATGGTATTGTACATTATGAAGTTTCCAAAGTTATGCAAGCACGGCTTTCCTTGGACATGATCTCAAATCAGATCCAATATCCCCATTATCATCTTTGTAGTTCAAGCAGCCAAAGGGTCCTTGAGAGAGAGAAGTGTTGTTACTGGTTGTGAGGTTAAAATTGGGATCACTTGGTCTTATACCTTGTTGGATGACACTTCCTGGAGGGTTAGTTGCAGCTTGAAAGCTTATGGTTGCAAGGACAGTAGCCACCAGACTTACATTTCCCCTCGTTTATTCTACCCAATTGCCTTTATAAACAAGCCATTTGTCTATACATTTCAAAATATGTCTCCACGACCACTTCCTCTCCCGACTTCCGTCTTCTTCGCTAACAACATCATTTCTTTATTTCCTTCCACATTTGATTCCAAACTCCATCAATATGGCTTGTATTTCAAGGCTCTTGGAGTCCTTGGGAATTCGCTCGACAATATCAACGGCATATAACCCATGTCGTTCTTCAAGTTCGATGCTTCTTATCTTATGTTTGGAATTGAAATGAGGTAACTCCGTCTAAACGACAACCAACAAGAAAATTTAATTATTCATGCTTGTGAATTGTATACAACAAAACCAGAAAAAGATCAAAACACATACAGGTGTATGTGAAAGAGTAATAATATGAAGAAAAAAAATTCTGAGCAAAAAAAAAAAAAAAAATTCGAATATAAAATCTTGCCTCCTTGCTAATAGTTATTTTTTTTTTTCTAAATTAAAATAAAAATATGACAAAGATATTCCTTGCAACACGCGGTTTTTATCTTATTATAACATTTGATTTAAAAAAGTTGAAAAAAAAAAAAAACACTGATGGCGGCAAGGAGGTAAGATATTCACCTCAAGGAAAGGTAATCATAACTTGAGTTTAGCTGGTTCTCAAAACTGAAGCTAATCATAAAATTAAGTAAAGAAAAAAAAAAGTACCTCAACTTGCTTCAACATAATAGCCAAATGGATAATGGTGTTTTTGCCATCCGAGTCTCCCTCAATGAGCAGCTTCTTGGAGTCATGAGTATCGTAAGGATCTCTAACTGGTTGTGCATCACACTCAAGTGCAAAATATTTTTCCCCTTGTCATCATGGAACGTCAAAGACTCTTTCTTTGCTCTAATCAACTCCAACATAACGTCTCTCCTGCCTCTTATAACTGCATTAGTGCAGAGGGATCCTGTGTTCTTGGTCACGAACAAACCATGCCTCTTGATTGCACCATATTTTATATGAATTTTTGTAATTAATTTGGGATTTTTAATGTATTTTGTCTTAGTTGTCGAGCTTAAAATGTCTTTCTTATGATAAATTAAAATTAAGAGTAAATACTTTAAATTAGAACTAAAAGGGTAAAATTGTCATTAAATTGTTATTACTCTTAATCTTTGATTTTTCTGAGAATATTTGATATTAGATTGATTATTTTTTATGGGTGAAGGTCCAATTTTACCAACAAACTATTTGAGAAAGAGCATTGACACAATTATTTATTTAGGGTACCTTAAATACAAAAAAACAATTAAAACAAGTTAAAAAACACAATCCCGTCAGTTTTATGAAGTAACAGACGTTTAGCTCAATGGGGATGCTGATATGGCTGCTGTGCAATGAACATGTGGCAAATTGTGTCAGAAAGATTTAACTCTGCTCTCTGTTTTTTTCCCCTTTATCTTCGACGAAGAGCAGAGAAGAAGTCGAAGACGCGATCGTGAGAAAAGCCGAGAGAGCAGAGTTATTACATGGCCACCCCCTGTTTAAGCATGGTTTGGAAGTGTTCTATCGCTGGACATTGACCAAAACGACCTCGTCGACCTGCTTCTGTTCAGAGCCGGAGATTCATCGGTGCTATCGGGATCAAAACCTCTATTGCTGCCGGAGAATCTGGACCAAGGCCGGAGAAACGGAATCACCATGGAGGGAGAGCGACACAGGGCGGGCTCGTTGTTGATTAGGTATTGACGCGGCCAATTGCGCCGACGCCGCCGATGTCGTGGACGGAGAAACGCGAGAAGGAAGACGAAGAGGAGGATGAAGAGGAACAACGTAACTGGTGGCGCAGCAAGAACAGGGCTGGATGTTACCACATTCAGGGCAGAGGGCAAGGAGGCGCTCACGGAGGCAGATAGGGCAAATGGAAACATTTTTCCTCTGCATCTCAGTGTCTCGCTTTCCCAGTCCTTTCCCCATTTATTTCCATTTTATTTTTCATTATACGAGTATCTTAATTTACCTATTATTGTTACTTTACCTCCAAGCTTTCAATTTTATAATTTTCTTCTAAGAAAATTTCCCTTTCCCCTCTAGAAAAATCAGACCAAAATTCTCTATTGTTCAAAACTGGTCAGAATCTTCTGGGCTTCTTACATGTATGGTGGCAGAACGAATTTCACTTACTTGGGGTATTTATTGGTATCACTGGTCTGAATGGTTTGTTGGGTTTTACTTTCGGCGACAATAGAGGCTACTTTTATTTTCAGCTTGAAGTTTTGTAGCATCTGAATGGAATGAAGTGAAGCGCGTGCTTTGATTTCTTGAAGGATTTGTCTTAATCGCGAATCTTCTGAAGGATATATATAGAGTTGTTCAATTATTGGAGTTTTGTAATGAATTATAGATTCGCTGATTTTCGTGAGGTAAAATGATATCATTGTATGTTTTTGTCTCGGTCAAATTTCACAAAGGAGTAATGGATTTTCTCCTCTGATCTGGAATTGCTCTCTATATATATAGGGATTGAAGATTATATTTCTTGCCGCAAATTGGGAATTTAAGTGGTGATTAATTGACTCTTGGATTTTAATTTGGGTTTGAGTTTCTCCCTTGGATGAAGCTCAGCTTGGCTCTGGTTCCTTGCCTCCTTTCTTGGCGAAGACATATGAGATGGTGGAAGATCCTTCCTCAGATTCGGTAGTTTCTTGGAGCAGCACTAATAGAAGTTTTGTAGTATGGGATCCGACATAATTTGCAACGGATTTGCTACCAAGATTCTTTAAGCATAATAATTTCTCCAGTTTCATCAGGCAACTGAACACTTATGTAAGAAGCTCGATTTTTCTCAAGTTCTTGTTATTGTTTGTTTTGCATTTCATTTTTTTCCTTTCTGCTTTTGATAGCTTAGACTGTGTTTGATCTTTTTTCCCCCTTGTTCTTATTTTGAACAGGGTTTTAGAAAAATTGACCCAGAACGGTGGGAATTTGCGAATGATGATTTTATAAGGGGTCAACCACATCTTTTGAATTGCAGCAACGCCGGTGCCGTCGACTTCTTCAACGCAGGTCTTTCTGTAGCACAAGTTGTTCCTGAAAAACATTACCATTTTTTTTCCCATTACATAACTTCGACATAATTTACCAAAGGAAAGAAATATAGTCATAGGGAGACGCATCACGTGCTTCACAAAGATGCTTTAATTTTCATGATAACATGCTTTCAAAAGATATAAAATCGGAAATATTGGGACTCCACAGTAAAACTCAACAATAATATTTGTTTAAGGTTAATACTCGTGGGAATTTATATTCATAACAAACATGTTTTCATTTAAGAGGTACTTACTAAGTACGGTGTTGTACTGTGTAGAGTTGTCAAGGGCATCGAGATTAGGTTATTCTTCTTGTTTGTCTTCATATATCATCATCTTCGTCACAAACAATATAAAAATAGGTTTTTTAAATGTTAAATAAACGGGACCTAAATTGTCTATATTAATTGTTAACTTGTAATTTTTCCAAAGGAGGACTCTTTCTTTCTTTTTAGTAAAAGCAAACGAAAGTTTTATAGAACTACTTACGCCCTAATTATCATTTAGGGTTAGTTTAGGTGAAAATGAAGAGGCAAGGTGTGGAATAAGGACTTAACCTTAACCCTCCTGATGTAAAGTAGCCCGCGCGCACTTACAGCTTTCTTAATATGCACTTAATCAGCGTCTTGATGCAATTGACTGCTGTCATTTAACTATTCATTCCCACAGATTCTCGTGAATGGTACAGAAGACCTAGAGAACAAATATTTGATCTAGCTACCCTTGCTGTAGCAGGGATACCTTTGCGTCCGTGGAGAGTAAGGATGAGACGGATAGCACTGATATGAAGATGGGTGTAACACTGATTTATGTAGTGATCAATCAAGGGTTGAGGAATCTCCAGAGTAATATATTGCTCTGCAGTAGTTGCAGGCAATCCACACTGGAGCTTTAAACAATTTCTTTTGTAGGGAGAGGATTTCTAGAGATAATATTTCGAATAGATCTAGTAATGGATCTTTGGCGATGATAGAGTGAATATGAACTAACTAGGGGAAGTTTAGTAGAGTTTATACAAGCATCTTCAGGAAGATGGGTAAACTCAACTAGATTATCTATTTTTTGGGCTAAGGTACGCCGAAGGGAAGAGGGGATTCTATCAAGAGAAAGGGTTGAAGAAAGGCGAATTGGTTTGGAGGGACTAGAGGCTTCACTCATGATTAGTGATTCTTCTTACTCGCTTTCTCTAATTATAACTTTTCTCTATCTCTCATGCATAAGCATAATGAATAGGCTTTGGTACCATGGGGGTGAGTCTGATCTTCAAGAACTCTGAGACTCAGTCCAGGATAACTATAAGTCTTACCATGTCAAAGTCATCTCAATGCTCTCTTTAGCCGATTAGACCATATTAGGACCCCAATCTGTAGATACCTAGACTAAACCTGTAATACCCCGAAATTTGAATTAGGGAATTTAAGGGCCAAAGTGCCAATATGACCAAAATACCCCTAGGAAGGGTAAATAACTTAGGAAAATGGTGAAAAATCCTAAAAGGCAATGAAATAATTATTTGAATTATGAGAATATATTATCTCTAATTATGGTAATTTAATAAATTACGAACTTGGAGAAATTGAAGAAGAATGCCCAAAAAGTATTGTAATGACAATAATACCCTTGTAAATTATAGAATAATACAAGAGACATGGAAACACAAGTGTTAATGCAAGAGTTTGGAGGTAATGGGGCATTCTAATTAAGAAAATTATCAACTAGTGATAATAAGGTAATTAAGTAATTTACGGCTAATTACTTAAGTCTCGAGCAAAGGAAATTTAGAGATAATTACGTGAGGCTCAAAAATTAGTGGAAAATAGTTGGAAATTAGTAAAAATATATTTACTAATTAATTGGATATTTTTGTGAAAAATAGTTGAGTTTAGGTATTTTTAAGCCTAAATGCAAGAATGGACCAATAAGAGAATTTTGTGGAATTTTTGATAAAAATTTCATTAAGTAATTAATTATGTAATTAAATAAATCATGGAAAATATTTACAAATCAAAAAAAAAAAAAAAAGTGCTCAGCCGAAAATGGACAAACAAATGGAAGATAAGAGTGAAAAATTTAATATCATGATATTAAAGCACATGTTATATTATATAATATAATTGAATAGGATGAATAGTAATTTAATATATAGGAAACGGATCCTATCTAGAGAACCAGGAATAGGAATTCCAAAGTCAAGGTAAAATATTGATCAGTGAGTTTTTACCTTTAAGTGACCTCTTCCTAAGTAAATTCCGAGGCGTAGTAGCGCATTTTCCTAATAAGACGAAATAAGGAAAAATACCGATGGTCATATTTTGGAATTTGAAGAAAATAATTATAACTCAACATCTAGAGATGAGTTTATAATTATCTGGACATATTTGGAATCATTGAATTATTATCCAGAGATTGATGATTAAAAGCGATTTCCGACACGGACGTGTTCGGACACGTTTTTCGAAAACTTCAACTGGATGTTGGAACCCCATGTAGGACCGAAATCTAAGTTAAATTAGATATTATTGATGAGGAAGAGAAGATCTTCAAAGTTATGAATCCATAATTTTGAGATTTCTCCTAAGAGACGCAACGGAGGCCGAACGAGGGAAAATCACGTCGAACCCGCCATAAAGCAAGTTGACTCACCATTTTTGGACCAATTGTTTGCTGCCAAATCAGCCTTGAATGTCGACCAACATGCTGCATGGCTAGGAATTAAACACCATTATGCTTTGATTTTACATGGTTAAGGGCAAGGGAAAAATTACAAGTCTTGGAAGGGAAAATTACCACATTGGACCCAAACTTTTTCTATATAAAGGCATGAGGGGGGTCTTCATTTTTCACACTATTCTCTACTCCTCTTGGCCGAAATCTTGAGTGAGAAACAAGAGAGAGAAGCTCGGAAAATTTGTGAAGAAAGTCTTCAACGGTAAGTCTTTCGGTCTTTAGTCTTTAGTTCGGTAGTTAGTAGAATTGTTAGTTAGATCTAGGAAGTAGGGGATGAGATTCCTATTCTTGTTTTAGGCCTCATTGCATTGAAAAATATGCCTGAAGAGGTAAAAACATAGTAGGGATCGAGTCTCCGAAAAGTTGAAGCTTTTATAGCTCTTTCAAAATTGGGGGGTAGTAATGCTAGAGTATCCTTTAAATTTTCAAGTATGATTAGGATATCATATGGAAAGGGTATTTTAGTCTTGATTTTCGAAAATCATTATGGCGTCGAAGTTCTGGCGAAATTTTGGGAAGAAAATTTGTAAGAGTAACGAAGTGCTGGCGAAATTCCGCCGAATAGGGGTATAAGGGCAAAATGGTAATTTTTACCTAAAATGCCAGTTATAATGCCAAATCAATAATGAAGGTGATATTACTCTTATAGGATATCATAAACTCTGATTTACTGCCGTTACGCTGTCCGACGTACCACTGTTGGACATTTCGCCGTTTTCCGTAGAAAGTACGATTTACCGTATTCCGACGGAAGTACCGTCAACGAAGGTACGTTCGCGTACTGGTAACCTTATCTCTGATGTTTATGGTTTACATATATGTGGTATATGTGTAGTAGAGATGTTATACTGTGCGAGTGCATATAGCGGTTAGAGGATATGTCTGTATGCTGGGTGCAATATGTCAGTCTGCTGGGTGCAATATGTCAGTCTGCTGGGTGCAATATGTCTGTATCTTTGGTGCAATAGATCTGTATCTTTGGGTGCAATGTGTCCGCATCTTTGGGGCAATACATATGCATGGGTTGTGGTAGAGTGATTGTTGTCTTGTTGATATTATGGATGTACATTTGTCCGTATGTGTATACATAAACATGAGGTTAACTGATACACGAGATCCAATGTGGTAAATTGGATCTCGGCTCTTAACTTAGCATCAAGTTTGGAAGGACCGAGGACCGAGGAGAGAGGAAACGACGGGTTCAAGGACCCGGATGAAGACTTTCCGATGTTGTCCTTTACTTTTGATGTTCGGCGGAAGCCTTTCTTTCAGATTGTTTTGTACTTTTGAAACACTCGATCGTACCGATGTTGTAAACGCCGAGACTTACGGCTTTTTGAATCTATATATCGATTACTCTTCCGCTCAAATGCTCTACTCTGATTTTAAATGAAAAAAAAAATTATACTGCTTTTAAAAAGTCGGGATTTTACAAAACCACATAATTCGTGCATGAACTTGATCACTACGATCATATTAGATTCATTCTAATACATAGGATCCTTCGATGAGGCCAGGGTAGAGCTTACTAGAATCTCTGAAGAGATTACAAAGCAGCTATAAGAAGATAGAGCTTTCAGAAGATAAAGAAATTAGAAGCAAAGCATATTGAAAACACTCTTTCTTATTGATAGGAATACTAATACAACCTTCAATGATCCTTATGAGGGTGAGAAACATCGCCTATATAGACTTCGGGGAATACAAGATGATAGAGTGCTATTATTGTAAAGCAACAAAACAGCTGGAAAGTAAATCACACGTGACTGGTAACAATTATTAAAGTAAATACTAAGCACGCCTGATCGAACCATATTTTGATGTGTTATTTTATGATTAATTTGGAGATTTAATCATGTTAATTGGGCCAAAAATGTATTATTTATGATTAATTTGGATTAATGAGTTATTACATGAAAAATGTGTTAAAAAGTGTAAAATTGTTATCATTATTGTGATTACTCATATTCATTACTTCTTAGGAAGATTTGACGTTGGCTTGATTGGTTTAAATTGTAGGTGCTTGAAGAAATTGGACCAAATTTGAAAATCAAAGCTTGGAGTCAAATTGTAAAAGTTTCAGTTTAGTCCCTCTACGAAACTTTTTAAAAGTTTCAGTTAGGTCCCTCTACGAAACTTTTTAAGAGTTTCAGTTAGGTCCCTGACTAAACTCTACGTTTTGAGAAGCAAAGTTTAGGTCAGAGGAGAGCTCCAAAACACGTAAGAGGACAAGACCCGATACATTACAGATGCACTGCAGAGGGAACTTTGACTCTTCTCTTAGACCTTCGCCCTTCATCCCCTCGCCGGCGACTTCCTCTTCCACCACGGTCGCCGGTGAGCGATCTTTTCCACCACCACAGATAGCACGGCCGCAAATTAAACACCAAAAACCAGAAATTAGCGCCGCGAATCAGAGACTGAGGGAGATCGGTGAAGGGGAGGAGAGACCATAGACCCTTCACACCACCTCTACCGTCCGACCATTACCGCCGTCGTCCTTCTGCATAACCACAGTCGGTTTCCTCTGTTCTGGACGGACCATCGTCTTCCATCCCTCCAAGCCCGAGATCAGTAGCAGCGAAAATACAGAACAGAGCATAGCGTCAGAGCACCTTCGTCGGTCTTCTCTTGGAACTTTCGACGAGTTCCTTTACTATTAGGCGAGTTTGCAACTTTCGGGCGAGAGTTTGAGTTTCCTGGCGAACATTTCTAGATTCCGGCAAGAGCCTTGAGTTTTCTGGCGATTTTCCTTGGATTTTCATATCTCCAATGAGTGGCTAAGTTCGTTTTGTTTCTTGGGATGGACAGTAGCTTGAGTTTCAGTTCTTGGAGTTTATTTTCTTCGATTTATTTTTTCTAATTAAATTTGGATTTCCTAGTTTTAGGAATATTGTTTTGTATTGTTGAGACTTAGTTTATCCGTTTGGATAACTTTGTGGATTAAACCTATTTGATTGGATTGATTTTTGTAGCTTGTTGGATTTATATACATGTATTTCCCTTATTGATTCAATGAAATTGTGTTTTCTACGTGTTATTGTTAGATTTTATGATTGAATTAGACTAATTGAGTGACGTGTTATCGTATTCATATCAAGAGGAAACAAGTTGTATTAATCTAATCCTAATCACACACTAAGTAGATTTAAACAATATCTTAAAAGGTTGTTGTTAGCTATGGTTGTAAGAGCTACTATTAATTAGGAATATTAGACTTAATTGGTATCTTGGGGTTTTTCATCAAGACTTAGTGAAAATTTACTCCTACATTTAATTGAACTATGATAGTCACTATTCCATTTCCAAAAGCATCTATTATACATTTCATACTCATTTTCGTACTCCATTCCATTTTATAAAGAAAATACTAAAAATAATTGTTAACATTTAATTAAATTGCATTCATAGTTTATTAATTTGAAAAGTCAAAACCAATTTTTCCCCTTGTTTTCATTGCATCTTCATGGTATTTAGATTATCTAGGAATCAATAAAAGGCTCCTCGAGAAGAGAGAACGATCCCGAATTATTTACACTATATTACATTTTAATTCGTGGTAAATTATGATTTGACCCCAAAACGATTAAGGTTGTGTCAAATCAACGTCAGAGCAAAGTAGACACATATTTTACAATATGGTTGATAAATCCATCTGATACTAGGACAAGTGGAATCTTATATTGCTTTTCTTGTCTTTGGAGATTTGTTCGTGGCTTGGAGACAAGTTCAAGTAATCCTCGTCATCATCTGTGTCCTTTTTTAGAGTAGTATCTTGGGTATGGGTCCTGAGAGAATATATTGGTCCATGGGTCTGGTGTATCGTGAGAAAATGGGTCACCCCAAGGATCTTGTGATAATAAACCTACCAAGGGTCTTGTGAATCTTGAAACTCCTAAGAAGTTGTTAGGCCTTAGAATTGGACTGGCGTTGAGAATCTGTTGGAAATAGCTGAAGTACCTTGGCTTTCTTCTTTGAGTCAAAGTAAGCAAGGGTAGCTGGATCGAATATTTGTTCTCTGGGCTTTCAGTACCATTCACTAGAATATGTGGGAATGAATGGTGTATGAGGTACCGAGCCAAGTGATGTGCAAGTTAAGCTTGGATCTGGCTCTGGATGATGATTCATATTGCTGATAAAGAGCCTAAGGTTTTCCAAGGCTGGCTCAATGTATTTTGGCCAATCCTTTTATATATACATTATGTATATTTTTAAATGCAAATATATACACATCTCGGGCAGGGCCAAATAGAAAAAGTAGCATACCTTACCTCGTGTCCAGCCCTACCCGGTATTTGACCCAGTCCAAAGATGCCCAAATGATACATGGGGTTATTTTTTATGACCAGACTGGACATTTTTTGTCAAGCTTGGGCGGATATTGCGGACATTTGGACCTCATGAAGACACCTATACCTTACCCACCTATTCTTTACCCAGCGAATACACGCTGCTCCGGCGTACATGGCAACGAGTAGATTCAAACCGTTCAAAGTCCAAGTGGCTATGACCACCACTTTATCGATAAGCCCAGTGTGTGGGGCGATAAGGGCGAGGCAGGAAAAATAAGCATTTAGAAGGCACGTGACAGCCACAGTCATGCCTATAGATAGCAACCGCATCACAACTTTATCTCTAAGAGGAACTCCACTTACAAGTAAGAGGACAACTATCAGAGATACGGCAAAAGAGATGGTATTGTACATTATGAATTTTTCAAAGTTATGGGTGTCGCGATAAGCAAGCATGGCTTTTCCTGGGCATGATCCCAAATGGGATCCAATATTCCCAATCTCATATTTGTGGTTCAAGCAGCCAAGAGGTCCTTGAGAGAAAGAAATGTTGGAACTGGAATTGGGGTTAAAATTGGGATCACTTGGTCTTATACCTTGTTGGATGACACCTCCTGGAGGGTTAGTTATAGCTTGAAAGCTTATGGATGCAAGGAAAGTAGCCACCAGACTTAGATTCCCCCTCATCTCTTCTACAAAGTTGCCTTTATATTGTAGCCAATTGTCTATAGTTTCCAAAACATGGCTCCACGGACACTTCTTTGGCCCATTACTACCATCTTCATTCAATATCTTTCGTATTACAAAGTTCTTGGAGTCATTGGGAATTCGCTTGACAATATCAGTGGCAGTATCACCCATGTCGTTCTTCAAGTTCGATGCTTCTGATCTTATCTTTGGAATTGAAACTAGGTACCTCACAGTCTCAACAACAACCAACAAGTAAATTTAATTTTTCATGCTTGTGACTTGTATATTCCAGAACCAGGAAGAGATCAAAACACAGACGTATGTGAAAGAGTAATAATATGAAAATCTCAATTCGAATCTTGCCTCCTTGCTACCAATTAGTTTTCTTTTCTTTTTCTTTTTCCTAAATTAAAATCTACACATGACAAATGTATTCCTTGCAACATGCGGTTTTTATTTTAATTATAACATTTGATTTTAAAAAATGAAAAGAATACTGATGGTGGCAAGGAGGCAAGAAGTTCACCTGCAGGAAAGGTTATCCTAACTCAAGTTTATCTGGTTCTCAAAACTGAAACTAATAATAAAATTAAGTGGAAAAGAGTACCTCAACTTGCTTCGACATAATAGCCAAATGGAGAATGGTGTTGTTCCCGTCCGAGTCTCCCTCAATGAGTAGGTTATGGGTGTCATTTGTGTCCAAAGCCACCAAATCTTTAAGGATCTCTAACTGGTTGTGCATCACACACAAGTGCAAAATATTTTTCCCCTTGTCATCATGGCACGTCAAAGACTCTGTCTTTGCTCTAATCAGCTCCAAGACAAAGTCTCTTCTACCTCTTATAACTGCATAGTGCAGAGGGATTCTGTTTTCTTGGTCACGAACCAAGCACGCCTCTCCACAAGCTACCAACAGTTCCCTCACAATGTCGATGTGGCCTTGTGCAGAAGCCAGGTGAAGAGGTGTCCGTTGGGATGAGTCCAACTCAAGGGCTAGTTTGGGGTAGTGAGCAAGAAGGGTTTTGGTGAATTCGAGGTGGCCAAGTAAAGCTGATTTGTGTAAGGGGGTTTCAAAGAATGTTGTTTGTGAGCTAACTCTCTGCAAGATCGATTGGTCTTGCTGGAGTAGTCTGTTCAAAGTTGAAACACAGCCTCTTTGTGCTGCATCGTATAGATCTCTCATTCTCACTTCTTCATTGTTATCAACTCTTGTAATTTCCATTTTCGCGTGTTGATGTGGAATTGGATGTGTGCGTTTGCGTGGAAACTATTTATAGACTTACCATTTCACTATTCACATATGTTTTTAGTTAATTATGTTAGTTAATTCATTAATTTTGAGCTAAATTTTTAATTTTTCCCTCACTTTATGTTTGGTTTCAAAAGTCAACATGAATAAAAAAAGTTCTTTATTATAATTAATAGAGTTAAAAATGTAATAAATGCATTTATTATTCTAAAAATGGACTTATAATAAAGACCTATTTTTTTTTTGGTTGTTGTCAAAATAGACTTATGAATAGGTGATATATTTTCTATCCGTCTAAAATTACTCACCAATAAGTGAATGTCGTGTTTCATGTGTGATGATGATCTAAAATGTGTCTTTTAAACTTTTCATCCTAATACGTGAATTTATAAATATGTGTGTGGTAATGTTTTGGGAAAATTCTATTTAAATACTAAATGATATTGTAAAACCCCCAAATGTCTGTTAAACTTGTTAAAAGACTTAGAGGTACCAAGGACCAAATTGAGATTTTCAAATTTGGGTAAATTTATCATTTTGCCCTTAGTTTTTAAATAAATTTAAAAAAAAAATGACCCTCGGCGGAGGGCCACCGGTGGCCGGCCGAAACGGCCTACAATCGCCGACAGCCTGGTCTCCAGCCGCCGCCGGCCTGAGATTGGATGAGAGTTGTTTTTTGGGTGGGGTTGAATCTTTTTTTTCAAAAAAAAAAATTAACGAGAGTGAGAAGGTGGGGTTCAAACCCATCCCACCTTCATGGGGCCAAGTGGCCTAACCACTGGGCCACTTGGTTCCTTTTATATATATATACATTAACATTTTTTTTTCCATCAAACCAACTCTTGTATATATATATAATGGGATTCACAAGATTAAACAAAATCTGAGCACTATGATCAAAATTTATAATGAGAATAACAAGTTCATTAATGACATTTAATTTACAAGTTTAGTAACGAGATTTACAAGAGTGCTTCTTGATGGAAAAAATGTTAAGAAGAATGTGTGTGTGTTAGTTGCCCATCCGGTACCCAGAGTTTCGCCCTGACTAATCCGGATCCGACCCGAGTCGCGCACCTAGCTATGGTGGGAGAATCTCCTAGCGGGGCTTTTCTACATTCTCAAGGCTCGAACTCGAGACCTTGTTTAAGTGACACAAGCCGCTTACTACTTGTGACAACCCCTATTGGTAGAAGAATATGTATATTTCTTAATGCATATATATATATATATATATATATATATATATATATATATATATATATATATATATATATATATATATATATATCAAAGGAAAATTGATGGTGTGGGTTTGAACCCCACCTTCTAACTTTCATTCAATCTTTTTTTTTTAAAAAAAAAATTCAACCCCGACCAAAAAAAAATCATCGCCGGATCTTAGGTCATCGGTGGCCGGAGCCTAGGCCGCGAGCTTGCGGGCCGTCCGGCGATGGTGAGGGTCATTTTTCTTTTTTAAATTTATTTAAAAACTAAGGGCAAAAAGGTAAATTCACTCGAATTTGAAAATCTCAATTTGGTCTTTGGTACTTTTAAGTCTTATAACAAGTTTAATAGATATTTGGGGGTGGCGGTTGCATGCCGTCCGGTGGTGGCGAGTCATTTTTTTATTTATTTAAAAACTAAGGGCAAAAATGTAAATTCACTCAAATTTAAAAATCTCAATTTGATTCTTAGTACTTTTAAGTGCATTAACAAATTTAATGGATATTGGCAGTTTTGCAATTTTATTTGGTATTTAAATGGAATTTTTTCAATAATAAATAGAAAAATAAATATAGTAAATATTCAATTGTTCGCGAGCAGCAAGTGGTCGCCAGTCTCTGGAGCTTTAGCTTGTTATGATGATCCTAGATAGTTCACATTTTGTCGGGTTCGCTATTACTATCTTGTGTGCGATTGATATGGTTGTGTGACTAAGGTGCCATGCCAGTTGTTTCAGACTGAGTTGATGATAATTTCTACATAGCTAGTTCTACATCATACATATCCATGACTCAACGATGACGTACCCCACACTCATATGAAAATTGATACGACGACTTGAGGCATTGACTCACATGAGGGTAAAATAGAAAACTTAATTAAAATATGATTAATTCTTTTAATTGATGTATACTTAGATAAATATGTTTGTAAATGTTTGTGCAAAAAAATGTATTTGAAAAATTAAAATTTTAAATAAATATAAGTTGTATAATATATCAAATTTACATTATTAATAACATATGGTGATTAAAAATATGCTTTTAAAATATGTTTTCAATCATTATGTGATTCACCCAAAAAAAAACAAAGAAATATATTTTTATTCATTTAAAAGAATACCAAAAAAATTTAATAAATATGATAAAAAATTTAAATTTTATAATATAATAAAAACTAATAAATTTTATAATTTATTGGAAATTGTGAACATATATGTATTCGATTTTTTTTTTTGTTTGCATAAAAGTTATTTTTAGGTAAATATAAATGTTTACTTTTTTTTGTTAAAAGAGAGGTATTTTGGTCAAAGAAAATGTTAAATAGTCAAATTTAACGGTTAACTAATGGTTAGGTGAATGGAAATTGAATCTCAAATATGTAAGGGAGATTTCTGTACCATGTATTTTAACTTTAAGGGAGGTCTACGAATTTTTTCAAAATAAAGCAAAGGTTTGTGTAATTTAGGTAAAATAAAAAGGTAGTCAATGTATTTTACTCAACCTTAGCTTTAACATATCCAATCAAAACTGTTGACAAAAAAAATTATAAATATGGAAAATAAAAAGGATTAGGATCTTATAATTATGACCAAATTCTCATTTAACTAACTATTATATTAAGGACTAAATATGGCTAGTATCATATCATTAAGTTTTTTTAAAAGAAAATTTACAGGTCACTCAAAAAAAAAAAAAATAGAAGTATCGCTTTCAAGTTTCAAGGGGCACTATGATCATGACACACATTTTTTTTATTAAAAAAGGCTGAATTTTCAAAGAATAAATTCAGAAATTCAATATTTTTTATTTTAATTATTTTAATTATATAATTCTATTTGTAATTTGTCTTTTTACTTATTTCATTTACCTTTGACAATTCAACGTGGGAAAAAAATGCGATGGAATACAATTATTGCCAGACTCTCATGCCCAATATTTGAAGTTCTTGGATTAACGCGGAATCCACGTTCCCCCGCTAATTCTTTGGACGAGTAGGAATAATCATCCTCATATAAATTTTTTAAAAAAAAAATTGGAAAAAATAATTCATCCATTAAAAATTAATTAGCTTAAGATATTAGGTGTTGAATTTTTTTTCACATATTGGTTGCTAATTTTTTTTTTCAGATATTAGTTTTTACTAAAAAAATATTTCAGGATGCAGGACAAGAAATTAATTAATTTGAGATACTTGAATACCAAAATATTTTAGGATTCAACATATAACTTAATTTAAGTAAATAAGAATATATAGAAAATAAATAAATAGTCCCTCACCGAATAATTAGGGGATAAGCAAACCTCGCTCATAGACTTGATGAGTAGAGCATGCGGACCCATTAACGCACATGCACGTAGTGTTGAGCCAATTTTTGTTCATTTCGTGTCTATAAGGCCTTTTTGGACTTTCACTTTTTGGGATGCTCCTAGAGTTGGGAATCAAGCTTGGTTCGGCTTTTGAAGGGCTAGGGCCTAAGAGGCCGACTCTTTTAGACTCGGGGTAAAAAAAAAACATATGTTTTTCAATGTTCGACCCAGGGCCAGAGACTATTTTTCTAAATTTTAACATTTTGTTTTGCATTTTTTTTATCAAAAAAATATTATTAGTGAATTGCAACAATTAAAGTTCTAATTTAACAAATAAATATTACCAATATTAAGGTCTAAGCAACTAACATCATCATGTAATAAACAAACACAATTACTAATTAAAAAGTCAGACAATTGCAGAAGTTAAAATGTGATATGTAAATAAACTGCAAAGGCCCAATTAAAAAGAACGAAAAAAAAGAAAGAGATGATGATGATAAGTATTGATATTTAAACTATTTATTGTAGTTTGGCAACAAAAAGAAGCTAGTGGCTTAGTGGTGTTGGGGTCCTTCTTTGTTCTTTTAGATCGAATTTCAAGCTATTGCTGGTGCGTGCAAAAGCGTTAGGGAGGGTTGCAATTGCCTTCCTTCTCTGCTCAAGAGTTCAAGTTGTTGTCTCTCTCGTTACTCTTCTTGTCTACGCCATCTTCTGTGTGTGGGTAGCAGCTAGTGTTGTCTCTCCTTCTTGTCGACGCCATATTTGTTATGTAGCTATAAGAAGTAAAGGGTTGGGATGAAGATCATTATATATGTAGTATTATTATGAATAAGCGTTTACCATGATTTACCTTTGAACTTAAATGATTTCTTTAATCTAACGAATTCATTAACCATATAAAGTGGGAAATGAGAGGGACGAAATCAGCCATATAGCTCACCTTCGTTGAACTTTCAACTTAAAATGATCGTCTTAATCTAACGAATTGATTGTTTGATGTATCAAAATCCGAAACTTGCCTGTTAACTTAGAATATTCTTCTATTTAGATAACAAATGAGAGGTAGAAATGAAGATACAGAGAGCGTAGCTCACCATGTTGAACTTTCAACTTAAAAATATCGTCTTAAGCTCTAACGATCCCTGATTTGTGCGATTTCTATCAGAATCAGAAAATGACTCTTTTTGTCAGTTAAGTTAGAATTCCTGTTGGTTTCGCTATTACGTGCAAGACTGCAAGTAGCATATAGAGTTAATTAATAGATAACAGGTGATGGGTACGCCATAGTTGAACTTTCAACGGAAACGATTGTCTTAACATTGATATCAAAATCAGAAATGGACTCTTTATGCCAGCTAGAATACGTAGCTTTCAATTTCCTCCACTGTATGAAACCTAAGAGACAAGGAAACCTTTGGACGAAAAGTTTGAGAGGCGGGGATGAAAATATGACAAGCCTCTCCGATCCCACTTTATAATGTTTTAAGAAAAAGTTTCATATAGTATTATTTTTTATGAGGTTCTTCCCTCCCTCTCTTATTATTCCTTGAAGTGCCACAATTGCTAAGAACATCAAAAAGGCAAATCCCTTATGTCTCATGACTTTTGACTACTGAGTTAACCATGTCTTAATTATTTATATTATCACTTTTGATGTAAAAAGAGAGGTTTGGAAGAAGAGAATCATTTAACATAGTTGAATTTTTCAACTTGGAATTATCTCCTTCATCTAACCAATGAATTAGTTGCGTATATTGACATTATAATTGGAAACCGACCCTCCGCTGAAAAGTATAAATGGTTTTTTCTTTTTGGACAAAAAGTAAAAAAGTACATAGAAATGTTGACTGATTATAACAAATACGAGGTAATGAAGACAGGAAAAGCCTCTCCGATCTCATCTTATCCCATTTTCTTGTGAAGAATATTCTTCCCAGCGCTTGATAATTGACAGGACATTCTTACTTTCTTATATACATCTTTACATTCTTTCTATTATATTAAAAAAATTAATTAAAAAATTGCATCGAATTAATCTGCTTTCATCTTTGTGTTAGGAACTCTTTTATTTTTCAAAATTTCACAATAAATTCCTCTACTATTACCAGCAAAGCAGAGTTTTCTCATTACCAGAATTCATGAGATACGCAGAAAAAACTGTGAGAATTTCTCACAATCCAAAGTGCGAGAGAAATAGATTGTAGGATAAAAGTTGCTTTATTCATGAAAAATTCTGAGAGAAGAATTTATCTTAGAATATCCGTGAGACTATTTTTTTTTTATTGAAAATTATTGAACAAAAAATATTTGATTTTTTTTTTTCCAAATTTTTCATGAATTTTCTTTAAAATAATTTCACATGAAATTATTTGAGGGAAAAAAATTTCATGAAATTTTTGTAAGAAAAATTTGAATATATATTTTTAAATTGGGTTAAATACCATTTTTGCCAGGAAGTATTGGTAAGGAGGCACTTTCGGCCTAAAATTGTTTTGGTATCATTTTTGCCCCGAAAGTATACAAAAGGGAGCAAATATGCGAAAGTTTTTTTAGGAAGCAATTTGCCGCGGAAGTTTACAAAGAGAAGAAACGATCCAATGGTCAAGATCAACCGATCGGTAAGATCATTATGTTTGTAAACTTCCTAAAGAAAAATGATCTAAAAAAACTTTCGGTGTTAAATGACTTCCCTTATCAATACTTCCATGGCAAAATTGGTATTTAACCCTTTTAAATTATTTATTAGTATCGTCACGACCCCACATGCCAACTATGTGAGAAAGTTGAAAATTCATTTAAAATTTAAAATAATAATTATACATCTAAGCTAGTATTTTCATTATAAAATATAAATAATATGCAGATTTATCATTTAGATGATAATTAGATATTTAAATGCAAGATTTATCATGTATAGTAAAAATACTATCTTAGATGTATGATTATTATTTTAAATCTTAAATGACTATAGTAGATAACACGAAATAGAGTGAGATAAAATAGAACGAGATCTTACATTATTTTCAATAATGCTTATTACAAATATGTAGACTTAAATGTAAAATGTCACTCTATTTTATCTCCTAAATTTATATTTTTTTAAAAATTATCCTTCTTGCACATAATTTAAAAGGTTTCTAGGTAGTTTCAATACCAAAAAGCAATACATGTCTTGCACTGTTTCGTAGTACTCCCTTAAGTCCTTAATATAGGACCTCTTAAGAGAGTTGATTTTTGTCTTAAATGTAATATCTATTTTTTTTTATATTTGTCAATCTTTTCCTAATTTACCCTTATTGATGCTCCTTCAACCATAATTAAGGAGGAGAAGGAATGAGGAAATTAAAGAAAATGAATAGGATGTTTTAGAAAATACGTGTCATATTAACTAATTTAATTAACTGCTATAATCTAATCAAATTGCTAAATTAGGTTATGGGTCTTCTAGTAAGGACGAAGGAGTATTAGTAGAAAAGGCAGTGCATGATAGTGCGATACAGAAAAGTAGAGGTGATCAATAAAATGGACCAAAGGCACCTTGTAAAGTGTTTGATATATATACAGGAGTGGAGGGAGTATATATTAACGTTAACAATTAATTAGTTGTCATATTAATAAGTTGAGGATTATTTATGAACACCATATAGAAAAATCATATTTAAAAATCATATTTAGTCAAATACTTTATGTTTGTTATTTAGGTGGTGAGCTATCTCCTGTCCATTCCAGAAATAAAAGTGTTATAGATTCGTATTTTGGGACCAAGTGTAATATGGCCCAATAAAGGAGTATCGTAGCTAAAGCCTTCCGCAAACAGGTAAAACGCTAATCTTCCTATAATCTCAGCACTAATCCCGACCGTATATATAGTGGAGCAGAGACATGTAATGGAGCAGGGTTGCGTGAGATAGTGGATCAGGTAGTTGTAGAATGTGGAGGTGCATGTTACTGAAGGAGCAGACGTAGAACCAAGAGGACAAAACCCTAGGTAATCTTTATAAATAGGAGATTACCCACCAAATGCACACATTCTGTTCATATCCTTTTACTATACTATTACATTGTGCACATGTTGGAAATTATGCCCTAGGGGCAAGTCATTATACTTTAAACGTTAATGTTTTAAGTATTCTACATTTAGTTATCATTTCATTTATATGTTTATAGTGATAACTGTATCCCTAGATATATCTTATAGATTATCCTAAATGTCCCTGATCGGTCATCTACGTGGGAGCGAAGATGAAATAAGACCAGTATGACTTTGATGAGGTATGGAGATACAAATCAAAGTCATGGGCACTTGTAAGAGTACAAGGTGTTGGACCGACTCACTATGAGAAAGCTGCATGGAATAAGTCATAAGCTTTTCTCATGTATAACCGCATCACAACGCCCTTTGACATGAGATCATCATGGATTCCTACATGATGAGTCGCTGATCTTTGACCTAGTCAAAAGTCACCTTTGACCGGGTGATGATAAAGGCTTGGATCGGGATCAGTGGTTTTCATGCAGAGGAATGTGAATGGTCAAGATGGAATTTGTCCCTCACATTTGTAGAGATATAATACTAGGCCCCTCGATGAGTGAGTCTGAGAAATGTATGGTCATACTACGGTGGAAAGGAGTTTTCATTTCATGGTGCTCTGTTTGCACTGACTTGTGCATCTGTTAGTGACTCTGCCATTTGTGCATGTTCTGATAATGAATGGTGCTCTGTTTGCACTGACTTGGTTAATGGTACATTATTTGGTGATTCTGAATTAATTAGTGATTCTGTATTAATTGTGGATTTTGTTGTTGATGAGAGTGAGAACAATCATAGCCTGGAATATAAAATGGGGTTAAGGTGCATATTTGCCAATGAACTATTACCCGAGGAGCGTCTAGCACAAAAAATAATTGAAGGGACCAAATTGGCCAATGAACTATTAAAAAGTGACAAAAACACAATTTGAGCAGATTCGCCAACGAACTATTACCCCGTCACTGTTTTGGTGTCACCGTCTTCCATTGACTGTCACAGTATCGGCGACATCGGCGTCTCCAAAGCTTCCATTGTTGCTGGGTGTTTCACTCACCCTCTTGAACTCATCCAGCAGTCCACAGCTTTCGACCGGCACGCGCCTTGCATCCTGGTTGCGTGCCACCGATGCCACAAGCAGCAACCGCCGCTGCCACAACTCCTGCTTGCATGGGTCTCATCTCTGTTGGTGTTTGCCTTATCCAACAAGAAGGCTTAACCGCTCTTTTCTCCAACGTTTCCGCCACCGTCCTACGCCAGTGCCTCATATTTTAATGTAATAGTGATAGTTGTTTTTTTTAATAGTTCTTTGGTATTTGTTTTCACTTTTTAATAGTTCTTTGGGTTTTTTTTTTCACTTTTTAATAGTTTGTTGGCCAATTTGGTCTCTTCAATTATTTTTTGTGCCAGACGCTCATCGGCTAATAGTTCGTTGGCAAATATAAAATGCATAAAATTCCCATTGGATTACCTCCTTGTAGTCTTGTTGGTGACAAAGATTCTGAAATTTTGATTGATAAGATCCTGCATGTTGATGAATCTTTCCAACAAGTACTTTCTTGTGATTTGCCACCTGATTTAGAAAAACAAGATAATTGTTTTGAATCCTTACACATTCCAGGTGGTGATGATTTGAAAAATTCTCTTTATTCTTTCACTCTTTTCCCTTCCATCTCTTGTGATTGCAACGATGATGTGGTGTACTCCAACACTAAGTTGGATTCCACACCTTCCATTTTGCAAGCACAAGAGAATGTTCACAATATGACTGGTTGCTTGACTCCTGCTGATGGGAGTATCATTGATTTCCTTGGATGTGATAGTTACTTGGGGAGTTTGGAACTTAACATGCCCTTAATTCACTTGAAATCTCTCCATGTCTCTATTTTTGGATGGGATACTGCTATTTGCTTGTCTTATTTTGATAGGGCAAAAATTTATAATGCCTAATAAACTCCGCAAGTGCACGGGCCATATGAAGTAATAAAGTGATAAGAAAAATATCGTTCCCACGAGGACTTGGTATCACAAACTTCAATTAAGCATTAATCTTACAATTTCATTTAAGTTAAGCAAACCAAATTGAATTTAATTAAAGGGAAAGAAAAGAAAACTAAAATTAAAATAAACAAATTACGACAATAATCAAATGAGCAACCCAGAGTCACTAATCCCTTATTAGTTTCATAAACCTTGTTTTTACTAATTTAATTAGTCTTAATATCAATTTTGTTAATCTAGAGTATAACAAGACTTACGACCCGTGCGTTGCACGAATATGTTAATACTTTATAATTTTTTAAAAATGAACAACATATCATAATAAGTAATAACTTCACCATTTAATTTAACCAATTAGATGATACAAATGCTAAACTTGTTGCATGCAAATAACTACTTCACTTCTAGGACTTTAATACAAGGTTTTGGAAAACTTCTTTATAGACAACATTTGTTGTAGTACAAGTGCACTTATTGAATTCATCCAATATAAGATTTTTCAATGCTTTGAAACTCTTTACCCTTGATAGTGCAACATATAGTTGGCCATGCGAAAAAACTGGGTTTGGTAGGTAAAGACCAACATTTGCCATTGATTGACCTTGACCTTTGTTTATCGTCATTGCAAATGAAATGATTATGGGGAATTGTCTTCTTGTCATGGTGAATGGAAGTTTAGCTTCAGATGGATTCATATCCATTCTGTGTATCAAAATATCTTCACCAATGCTTGTTCCATTCAAGGCCTTTACTTTAATGACATTCTTTCCAAGTTCATTAATTTGAAGTCTTGTACCATTGCACAATCCTGCTGCCTGATCAATATTTCTTAGTAACATAATTGGTACGCCAACCTTCAATACCAATTTATGAGGAGGTATCCCAGAGCATTTAATTGCATTGAGATATTCTGTGTCATACAAATCATCAAAACTTTCATTAGAATTATCTATGCGATTTATAGTGTCTGCACTGAAATACTCGACTGCATCTCCTGGAAATAGAGAACAAATGTACTCATTCAGTGTGTCGACATTTTCAGTAGTTGGAGTAAGAATGGACCTATTGTTTAGATAATCTTCCTCGAACAGACGCTCTATCAAATTTGGGTAAGTAAATTCAACAATGCACTTAATTGGATTACAATCATCATAAAGAATCAAATATGTTGGTATTGTAATGTATGCAATACCATCATTTGGTAATCCAATCTCTCCATCTCCTATAAGCAACAACCATTCTGAAAATGATTTAATTCTTTCTTTTTCATCTGGATCGGTTGAAGATTGTAGCCTCATATTTTTTGTTAATTGAAGCAATGTGCATTTATTCCATAGATAAGAAGCGTTGATAGATGCATCAACAATCTCAGCTCGTCCAGATTTAGGTATGACAGGAAGGATTTGCCTAAAATCACCGCCCATGACCACACATTTTCCCCCAAAGATGCAATTGCTCTTCATTAAGTCCCTCAACGTCCTGTCAACGACCTCAATATAATGTCGCTTCACCATTGGTGCTTCATCCCAAATAATAAGGTTTGCAAATTTGATTAAGTTTGCAGTTGGTGATTGATGAGTAATTGAACACATAGAGTCTTCATTCACGTCGATAGGTATGCAAAATCGTGAATGTGCAGTTCTACCTGATGGTAGTAGAGTTGCTGCTATTCTGCTAGATGCTACATTAAGTATGATACCACCATTTGATCTTACGGAAGCTGTCAATGCATTCCATATAAAAGTTTTACCAGTTCCTCCAAAACCATGCAAAAAGAAGAACCCACCATTGTTAGATGAACAACATCCATGATCTCATCAAATACTTGCTTTTGTTCATCAGTCATCAATCTCTGCAATCTTTCTGATTCATCTCTCTCCTTTTGCTTGTTGTAGTTTAATTCCTGAAGAATTAGCTGGTCCGATATGTCAATAATGTTGTCTTCATTTGGTTTAGGGAGCGAGGGATAGTCATCTAGGCTTCTTCCATTTCGTATCAAGAGTTGTTGAATGATGGTAAGACCGTGACTTCTTTATTGGAAGAAGAAATGTGAAAATCTTCATGATAAAATGGATGGTGTTAAATCAATTGGTTTAATATGAAACAAATCAAATTGATTAAGTAAATACAATATAGACTTCATCGACAATTATTCAATGTCTTAATGGGTGCATATTAAATGTACAAATAACTACTTCAAGACTTTTGACCCGTGCGTTGTACGGATATATTAAAACTGTAAATGGGCAAAAATGATCAACATATGCTACAATGTTATTATTCAACCAATTCATTACATCATAATCATGGTACATTTCACAAAATCCTATGGTGATAAGGAAGATTATCTTTATGCTATTATTGCAATAAAAGGTTTTGAAAAATTTCTCTATAAACTACATTTATTGTAGTACTACTGCATTTATTGAACTCATCCAATATATGTAATTTCAACTCAATAAAACTCTTAATCCTCGATAATGCAACATATAGTTGTCCATGTGAGAAAATCGGGCTCGGTAGGAATAGACCTACATTGGACATCGACTGACCTTGGCTTTTGATTATTGTCATTGCAAATGAAATTATAATGGGAAATTGCCTTCTTGTCATATTGAAAGGAAGTTTAGATTTAGATGGGTTCATATCTATCTTGTATATCAAAACCTCTTCGCCAATGCTTATATCATTCAAGGCCTTTGCCTTAATTACCCGCCAGTTGCGCAGATAGAGAGCATCTTCATTATTGTTAACATAAAGACGTATAAAGAAAAAAAAAATTCTAAACCAATAGGCTCAAAAAGATATTTCAGTATATCCCGCAGTTTAAATCATGTGACTTACTTATTACATGCATTAGAAAATGACCAACTAATCTAAATTCAACTATTGAGACTGCAAAATATCGTTAAACTCTTGAAAAATTATTCAAACATTAAAAGTATGACAATAGTTACTTGACTATTTATTTGGTTGAATTTAATATTTTGGATACTTTAATTCCAAAATTTAAAAATTCAAATCACTTCAACACCAACAGCCTACTTACATTCAAATCATCTTAAGTTAGGCACCACCACGTCTTAAAACGTATGAAGTTTTAAATCATTGTTAGTTGGATTATTGCAATTTGAATTGAGTCGTAATATATACTTGGCTTTTGATTTTATATATTTTCATTCGCACTCATTGAAATTGTTTTATCAAGTGCATTGTTAGGTATGATAATTGATTTGTGTTGCTATTTAGTGTTTCTGTGAGCATTATTCATTAAGGAAGCCCGTTTTACTAACTCAATTTAAATTGCACACCAAATGGTTTCCAAAAGTGCGTGCCTTAATAAGTTGTTGTTATCCATCGTTTAGGACAATTATCTGTCAAGGATCACTTGACTAAAACCGTGTTTGGGGTTTTTAATTAGACTTGGTAAATTAATTAACTCATATGACATTAAGCAAGCTAAGATAGCCATAGGTTCACTTCCTAGGAGTATTCCATCATATCATTCTTTAAATCTAATTTCATATTTTTATTCATCATTTTATCAAAAATCCAAAAAATAGTAGTTTATATTGTTATCGATCATTAAAAAAATAATAAACCAAAAATCAATTTCAAAACACCTTTCAATGTTTTTTTCACTTAGTTTAGCCTATAAATGAAATAAAAGGCTCCTTAAGAGAACACGACCCGAATTGTGCCTTGAACTACATAATTTGGTTTATTTTGATTTAACCCCCAAGGTGACTACAGGTTTTAAATCTGTGGTATACTCATTGCTATCTTGCTTTTAATTTAATTTAATAGTTCCACTATTGTATCAAAAATGTGCATTATTTGATCCGTTAAGACAAACCACCCTATTCATTGCACAATCACGTGCAATAAAAATCATCAATATGTAGATTATTCTTGTTGGAAAAACTATATAAACAGCTAAAATCAGCAATATTATATGCCCCGGGGGCGCATGATGCGTGAGATTCTTTCGATTTCATAATCTACTGATGCCAGTAATGATTAGTTGGACCAAACTAAAAGTCCCTTAACGATGTTCCGGAAAAAATCAACATAAAAAATTTAGTACCATCATACAATTCTTCAAAATATTCATTATAGCGACCACACACATTTAACCATGTCAGAGCACTTGGTTGGAATGAAATAAACATACAATAGTCATTATTTGATGCAGGAAAAAAAATGAAGTGATCATCATGTTTGTCCATGAAAAAACGAAGTGAATTTTTGAACTTACCATCCCGACAACAAAATGACCCATGCGATGCCCAATGTGCGGAATTCTTTCAATGACCAAACTGAAACTCCCTTAGCATACAATTTTTCAAAAAATCCATTATAGAAACAACCACACACATTTAACGCCCTAGATTGGAATGGAATGAAACACAGAATATATTTAAAAAGTTAGTATATGACTATGTAGCATTTAATTTGATCCAAAGAAAAATAAATCTTTGATTCATATATTTATTGATGAAAAACTTAAATGTGTGTATATTATACTTGTTTTAATAATTGACAACTAAAAATTCCTCAACCACTTGAAAATACCTAGGTTATTGTATAAAGCATAAAAATACTTTTTCTACTTATTTATTAAAAATTTCTCCATAACGCATGTAGTTAATATAGAGTTATGGAATGTTCAAAAAATAATATGGAGTTAGGGAATAGATTGAACACAACATAAATAATAGAGTAAAATACATTGACTACCTATCTATTTTACCTAAATTTCCCCCCTCTATTTTTAAAACGTATACAAACCTCCCTCACATATTTGAAATTTCATTTTCATCCATCCAACTTTGTTAGGTGGCCGTTAAGTTTGACTATTAAAAATTTGTTTTCGCCAAAATGCCCCTCTTTCAATCAATGTATGAACATTTATATTTTCCAAAAATTATACTAACAGAAATCATTCAAATATATATGTTCAAATTTGCAATATACTATAAAATTTATTAATTTCTTATATATTAAAAAATTAAAAAATAATCATATTTATTGGAATTTATTTTGTATTCTTTTAAATAACTAAAAACACATTTCTTTTGTTTTTTTATCCACGACACCATGATTGGTTCACCATATGTTATTAATAATTTAAATGTGAGACATTATATAACTTATATTATTTTTAATTTTTCAAAAAAAAATTTCATAATCATTTATAAAAACGTTTATTTAAGTATACATCTATTAAAAGAATAATCACCTTTTTAATTAATTTTTATTTTTTAATTAATTAAATTAACGAACTCTTCATCTCAATATGAAAAAAAAATTAACAGATAACTATTTACAAAAGTAAGAAATAAATTAAGGAAAATAAAAATAACTCTTGAATTACTTAAATAATTTTAGCTAAAATTAGGAAATTGGTAATGATGAAGGGTAAATTAGTAAATAAAATTTATTTTAATATAAATTTTAATTAAAAAATGAAAATCCTTAACAGAGTTAACAATTTGAATCTAAGTGTATGTTTTTAAAACAGCGGGGAGGTGTTTGTAATTGAGGCAAAACGCAAGGGAGGTTAGAATATTTTACTCTAAATAATATGATTCCAAAGCAATGAGGAGTAATGAAATAGATTAAAAACAACAAAAATTCATAAATGATAAAGAAATTCAATTCTCTCAATCATCCATGATGGTTATTAAGGAATATTATACTATGAGCTTCTTACTTCATAAGCCGCATAACATTGGCTGCATATAGGCTAAATTAGGTTTAGTGCCAATTATGTAGCCCTAAATTTTCCTAGAATCATGGAGAATAAATCAAATTAAAACTATCCTAATTTGACCGAAATTTAAGGGCCAATCATCTAAAATAATTAAATTCAAAATATCCCTAAAAGAAATCTTCTTATAATAGAGAATAAATAGAAACTATTGCCGAGATTTAAATTAAAGGCCTATCAGCTAAAATTATTAAATATAAAGTATCCCTAAATACAATAAATTACGTCCCAAAATTGAATGTAAATTTAGTCAATAGTAATTGGTTATCCATTACATATCAGAGCTAAACCCTTGGATACACTTATTATTCTTCACCAACATAAATCAATGCTTTTTGACCCTTTTGCCCTTAATTAATTAATTAATAACCAAAATGCTCCTGTGTGAAACTATATCACCCTTCTGCCCCTGTTTAGTTGATTACAACCCGATATGTAATAGACTAAACAATGTCATTTTTTTTTATGTTTTCCCGTGATGTAATCTACTAAGCTATCGTACTTAGTCGATTACACCATGGCAGATTTGTTTTTTTAAAACCCCATTTGGGGCGAGATCATTTGAATTTACTTTGTTTTGTCATGTTTTTATCTTCAAAACGCATTTGAATTTACTATTTTTCACTTTAATATTTTAAAATATTTTGTAACAACTTTCCTTTTATCTCTCCCTATATATCTGGTATCTTTTTTTGTCAATATTTTAATTATGTTTTTGTTTTATCCTCTACCGTTTGAATTACATATTTTAATTTTTTTTGAAACTAACCATCATTCTCCCTCTTTATATATGAACTATTTTTTGAATAAATAAATTTTCACATCTCCCCTAGTTGATTTCAAATATTAAAGGCATCATCTTAGTATTTAATAAATATTTAATTTAATGTTTTAATATTTTGTAAATCACTTAGATCTTTAAGGGAATAATCGAAATATTAAATTAAATATTTATTAAATATTTTGTAGTTACCTCATCCATTATTAATTTACAAAATATTGTGTAACTATCTTCCTTATTATTCATCGTTCATAAATTGTCTAGTAAAATCACCGCATAAATATGGGCACACAAAATATATAATCCATCATTCATATATCAAATATAATCTTCAAGATTGTGACGCACCCCTACAATTAGGGTATTCCAATATTAATGGAAATATAATGTCTGATGTTAATCAAGAATTGAAGACAATTTATCAACTACGGATGATTCAAACTAAGAAAATACTTTCGAAAAAAAAAATTGTTGAATCTCATAAAACTATAGATAGTAGTTAACGAACACTTCCCTTATATGAAAGAAAGATCCAAGATAAACCAAAAGTATGATACTCTCATACTCGTTATTCGTGAGACTTACATTTTTAAGACTATTGAATTGAACAACATTTAATTTTCATTCCTGAATGAAGCCAACGGATCGTTTTACCAATAACCAAATGATCTTTATTATAAATAAATGATAATGGTTTCATAATAAAAAGCAACTATCAGTAAAGCACTCAACAACGTTCCGCTAAGATTTTTATTCAATCTGAGCATATCAACCACTAAGATATCATGATCAAATATATATCACTAAACTCTTAGATTCAATTATTGGTCCACGTGGATTGCCAACATTGCATTATCGACATCATTTAGTGGTCATCAGTTGGACAACCACATTGGATCCACGTGTTGCCTCTTTCTCATATTGATATACTATTGTTTCAAATTCATTCACATTATGTGGAGTAGTCAAACTGATGTCTTATACCATTGGACGTGCTACTTATTATCATTAATAAGTCGTGTAGTTCCAATGTGAACTATTCCATTCCCCATGCATCATAATGGACTATTCCATTCCCCACGCATCATTTCCGACGATTAGCACAACATATGTGCTTCTATTTATACCATATTGTGTATGAGCATGTACTTAATAAACAATTTGTGCATTTCAGTAAATATATACACACACACACACAAAAATAAATGAATAGGAAAAAGATGTATTTAAAAAATGTTTTAAAACCTATATTTGTGATGTATTTAAAAATGTTTTTAATAGGAAAGAGAACGATATTGTGTTTGTTAGGAAGTCATTAAATCATCAAAAAAATTGATCATAATTGCATATGTATTCCACAGCCAATGGGATAATATATCACTGTTTGAAAAGTAGTGATATTGATAAATGCGAATGAAATTGTGGCAGTTAGTTTAAGAAATCGATTGTTATAGATGTAATTATTAAGGGATCTTGACAGATTTGAAATTATTAACTCTACAGATAGCATATCTATTAAATAACGCTTAATAATGATAATTAGTTGGAAATATAAATAGGGAATACCGCTACCCTGTATTTATAATCATCACAAATCATCGAAAACCATAAGCAATAATGTAATACCCGGGTAATTATTTATCTGGAATATTATATTTCGATAAATAATACCTATTGAAAATATGTGAATATGTGGTTTCAAATAATAAGTAATAATTATCTTATTTCCTAAGGTAATTTCTATTGAAATTAGGGTGAATAAAGAGCTAAAAATCCCTAAATGTAATTGTGGGCCATAAAATACCCCGAAAATATTATGATAAATCCTAAGAGGCAATGAAATATTTATTAAAAATTGGAGAATATGTTGTCTCTAATTTAGGTAATTTTTGGGATTAATTTCCTTGGAAAATATTGAGGCAAGATTTAATATTATTTTGGTGATCATAATTAACCCCATGATTTTTAATATTTTACATGGGATATAAAATACCAATGTAAGTAAAATAATTGTGAGATAATGATTTATCCTAATTAAGAAAATTATCAAAAATTAGTAAGTGGCTAATCTGGTAATTAATGGAATAATTAAGGTATAAAGTAAATGAATTAAAAATAATTATTTTAATTGGGGAAATTCGAAATTATTAAATAAATAAAAAAAATATTAATAAAATATTTTATGCTTAGAAAAATAAATAAATAAAAAATAAATAAAAATAAAAAAATCATGATATTTTTGTAAAATTGTATTATTATATAATATAGTGAATAGTAATGGAATAAATAGGAAACGGATCCTATCTAGAGAACCAAGAATAGGAATTCCAAAGTCAAGGTAAAATATTGATCAGTGAGTTTTTACCTTTAAGTGACCTCTTCCGGAAGTAAATTCCGAAGTAGTAGCGCATTTTCCTAATAAGACGAAATAGGGAAAAATGCAGATGGTCATATTTTGGAATTTGAAGAAAATAATTATAACTCAACATCTAGAGATGAGTTTATAATTATCTGGACATATTTGGAATCAGTGAATTATTATCCAGAGATTGATGATTCCGAAAGCGATTTCCGACACCGGACGTGTTCGGACACGTTTTTGAGAAAACTTCAACTGGAATGTTGGAACCTGTAAGGGACCGAAATCTAAGTTAAATTAGATATTATTGATGAGGAAGAGAAGATCTTCAAAGTTATGAATCCAGAAATTTGAGATTTCTCCGAAGAGACGCGAAACGGAGACGAAACAGGGAAAATGCATCCGAACCGCCATAAAGCAAGTTGACTCACCATTTTTGGACCAATTGTTTGCTGCCAAATCAGCCTTGAATGTCGACCAACATGCTGCATGGCTAAGAATTAAACACCATTATGCTTTGATTTTACTTGGTTATAAGGTAAGAGAAAATTACAAGATTTGGAATATGGAAATTACCAAAGTGGCACAATTTTTCCCTATATAAAGGCATGAGCACCTTCTTCATTTCTCACACCAAAAATCTGCCCCTTAGAGAGAATTTAGAGAGAGAAGCTCTGGAGAAAGTCTGAGCAAAGTCTGGGTAAGTTCTTCGGTCCTTAGTCTTTAGTTTCGGTAGTTCTTTCGGTAGATATAGTAGGAATGCTAGATTTATCTTTAATTTTTCAAGATAGTCTAGATATCATATTTAGGGGTAAATATGATATATATTTCGAAAATATGATGAGGAAAAGATCTGTCAAAATTCTAGAGAGATAGAGCGAAAACAAATGAAGCTATGGCTAAATTCCGCCGATTAGGGGTTCAGGGGCAAAATGGTAATTTGTACCTAAAATGCCTGTTATGCTGCTAAAAGTTGTTAAATATTATCCTTATAGGATATCTGAGATAATCGTACCGCTGTCGAGCCGCTGTTGTGCCGCCGTCGTACCGCTGTTACACCCGCTGTCAAAAATCACTGTTTTCCGTAAAACGTACCGTTGTCGACAACGAAGGTACGTTCGCGTACTGTAACACTAACGCTGATGTTTATTGTATGCGTCTATGTGTTGTTAGGTATGTACGTTCGCGTACTGGTAACCTTATCTCTGATGTTTATGGTTTACATATATGTGGTATGTGTGTTGTAGAGGTGTTATACTGTGCGAGTGCATATAACGGTTAGAGGATATGTCTGTATGCTGGGTGCAATATGTCAGTCTGCTGGGTGCAATATGTCAGTCTGCTGGGTGCAATATGTCGTATCTTTGGGTGCAATAGGTCGTATCTTTGGTGCAATGTGTCCGCATCTTTGGGGGCAATACATATGCATGGGTTGTGGTAGAGTGATTGTTGTCTTGTTGATATTATGGAGGTCTCGTTGTCGTATGTGTATACATAAACATGAGGTTAACCGTTACGAGATCCAATGTGGTAAATTGGATCTCGCTCTTAACTTAGCATCAAGTTCGGAAGGACCGAGGACCAGGAGAGAGGAAAGCGGCGGTTCAAGGACCCGGATGAAGACTTTCCGATGTTGTCCTTTACTTTTGATGTTTCGGCGGAAGCCTTTCTTTCAGATGTTTTGTACTTTTGAAACACTCGGTTACTGTACCGATGTTGTAAACAACCAGACTTACGGCGTTTATAAATATATATATGTATCAGTTACTCAATCGCTCCGATGCTCTACTCTGATGAAAAAAAAAAATTATACTGCTTTTGAAAACGGGATGTTACAAATAACTATACTGCGTGAACAAAATGACCACTCATATATATGGCATTAAAAGCTAATAAAAATATTCATTTAAAAAAACTTATGAACAGACGATATCAACGGCTGAAACCTACAATTAAATTCCAGGGAGGTTAGCACTTAATTAGGTAGTATATGTGCTACCAAATATGAAATATGACCATATTAATTATTAGTTTATTTAATTTTTCATATCACAACTTTCCATATACATAATAATGAGTTTCTCATTCCCAAGAATCTCTCACTTCCTATGTCTTTCGTCTACTTATCCTCCATATTTACATTTCAAATTCAAATTTCATATTAATCTCACTTTCCATGTCTTTTATTTCAATCATTATTTTAATTACTAGTTTATTTAATTGTCTAGATCACAACTTCCTATAGACATAATAATGAGTTTCTCCTTCCCAAGAATCTCTAACTTCCCACGCTTTTCGTCTACTTATCCTCCATATTTTGATTTTCAAATTCAAATTTCAATATTAATTCACCTTCCATTGTCTTTTATTTCAATCATTTTTCATATATAATTTTTAATCACCTTGGATGGAAAGTGAGTTTTTGTCATCATTATCTAGTTAATTTTTATAATTTTTTCTTTTCTATATATAATTTTTATATCACGCCGTCAATTCACGATAATCTTGAATTCGATCATTAATCTCACTTTCTAATTATCATGAGAATTCTCTCTTATCCTTACATCTCCAATTTTATTTGGGCACTCATAAAGATATAAATAATAAATTCTTTTCTCTTGAAATCAAACTCAAATTTTAAATTCCTAATCAATTAAAATCGTTATCAATATAATAATAATAATAATAATATATTATTATATTGATAATGATAATAATAAATAAATAAATATTAATAATAAATATAATTATAATTTGCACAAAAATTATATTCCTCTAAATCCCATAAATAATAATATTAAATTCATGAATTCCTTCTCCACGGGATTAAGTAAGTTGCAAAAGGTGAGCATAAAAAATTAATTTCCAAAGCTAGAAAGAGTGTGTGTAAAATGTATTAAACTGAAAAACTTGAAGATATATTTTCTTGAGCAACAATTGTAATATCAACAGTGGTATTTCTGAAGGGCAAGATGCTGCTATTATGGACAGTGAGATTGAGATGTTGTTAGTGTAATACCCTGAAAACCCTAACTAATATAAGTAAAATATTTAGATAAATATTTCTGAGAGAGTATATTGTCTCTAATTTTGTAACTTAATTGTTATAAATTTATGAGCAATTTCTCTTTAAAATATCATTTAAGGGTCATAACACACCCTAAAATAATTATTGAAATTTTAGTAAATAAATTCTGAGACTACCAAGGTGAATAAGTGGTCTCGAATAAAAATATATAATTTTCTAATTTTCTAAGTAAATGTCTATGAAAATTAGAAGAGATAAGTTGCCAAAGGGCTAAAAATACATTTTAAGGCATAAATTGGACTGAAAATATTATGATAAATCATAGAGGGAATAAAATAATTATTAAAAATATGGGAGAATATTGTCCTTAATTATAGGAATTTAATAAATTATTTCCTTAGAAATAATAAGGGGAAATTAATTATTAAATTAAAAACCCTAAATTAGGCCCCATGATTTTTAGTATTTTACATGGGATATAAAATACCAATGTAACTAGAATAGTTGTGAGATAATAATTTATCCTAATTAAGAAAATTATCAAAAATTAGTAAGTGGCTAATCAGGTAATTAATGAGATAATATGAGAGGATTAAAATATAAGATAATTGAATTAGAAAAATATTTAATTAAGGGCTGAAATTCAAAATTAAAAAATAAATAAAAATAAAAATAATAAAAATATATAAAATGCTTAGAAAAAAAAAATTATCTAGATATTTGTAATATAATAATATTATATATGGTAAAGAGCCAACAGGACATTTGAGAATGGATAGAAATTAAATCATACACCAAAATATAGGGATTTAGTCTAAAACATCTGGACCTTATATAAACCAGTGAAATTCTACCTCGGAGTGGACTATTTTCGAAGTCATTTCTGAAACCAACTGAGTCGTTAAGATACAGGATAAATAAAGAAAAGGGAAGATAGTGCAAATGAGAACCAATAGAAAAACAAATTGTTGTGACGAACCAGGGATTAGGTTTCTTGGGTCTGGACATATTATGAACCAGTGAATTTTTATCCAGAAGCTGGTGCTATCGGAAGTTATTTCCGTAACCGACAGCGTTTATCCGGAAATCTTCAGCAGACTACGGAATACCCTTAACGGGATCAAAAATTTAGTTAGACCAAGTAGTTGTGACGAGAAAGAATGAAACTTCAGTGCCTTGCTATCGGATTTTTAAGATTTTCCCAGACTACGCGATTTGAACACCGAACTGAAATTTTATCGGTACTTGCTCATAAAGCAAAGAAGTGACATCATGCATGACATCACTTCTTTGAATTTTTGGCAAGGGGGAGGTCGGCACACACCATTTAAGGGCCAAGATTCACCCTTTCCAAAACCCTAGATCCAACGGTCCATAATTAGTAAGACTGAAGTTCGAGTTATTTACCGAAGTGCTATCCGCTTTTCCTGTAAATAGGAGCTCTCCCTCTTCATTCTTCTTCACCCCAAAATAAAAAACTAGAGAGATGTTAGAGAGAAGGAAGAGCTCGGAGAAAATATAGCGGAGCCCTGGGTAAGTTTTTCGGTCCCTGGTTTTTAGTTTTGGTAGTTCTTTCAGTAGATATAGTAGAAATGCTAGATTTATCTTTAAAATTTCCAGATAGTCTAGATATCATGTTTAGGAGTAAATATAGTATTTACTTTGAAAATATACTGGGAAAAGAGATATATCAAAATTCTGGACAAATAGGGTTAAAGTAGCGAAGCTCTGGCGAAATTACAAAGATTAGGGGAGCCAGGGGCAAAATGGTAATTTTTTACCTAAAATGCCTGTTATGCTGCTGGAAATTGATAAATATTATCCTTATAGGATATCTGAGATAATCACATCGCTGTCGTACCGCTGTTGTGCCGCTGTTTGCACCGCTGTCAAAAATACGATTTTTCGTAAAACGTATCGAAAGTACCGTCAACGAAGGTACGTTCGCGACGTACTGTAACACTGACTCTGATGATTATTGTTATGCTTATATATGATTGATGTGTTCTTGTACTGAGACTCTGTCTCAATTATTTTTAAATGCAATCATGAATACACGGGTTATAGTCTTGATAACACCGTTTAGAGTTTTCCTAGCGCTGAGGACACGATAGGCCATCGTGGCACTGGATTTGGTAGTGCAGATTGGGGTAACATACATACTGTAGGGGTTGTGTAATGTTATTGCCTTACATATCTGATCATTTGTTTCCTACATCTGTTATGGGCTTTTGTAGTGATTTTTGTAAAAATGTCATGAATACCTGTCATACATATATTGTGTACATAAGCATGAGGTTAACCGTTACTTGAGGTCCGATGGGCATTGGACCTCAGTCTGAAATAATAGACAGGAATGAGTCATGAACCAGAGGAGGCACCAGGGGATGGAGCCATAGATAGACGCCAGTAGATGGGCCGTGAGGGAGCACCGGTCAAAGAAAATGCGGGAAAAAAGTCAACAGAACCTACCTTATGACATAAATCTAATAAGGTTACTTCATATCATTTGGTACTTAAACTAGAAAGAGTCGTCTATGTGGTTCAGTCAATCAGTCACCCTAGCACGGTGAGACTCCCACTAGACCTACCCAGCCTGGCCAAATGGGATGATTTAACTGAGTTAGGTTCGATGCCCCATGTCTACTCAAGGCTCGGAGCAAGAGGGTATAGTTACATAGAAGATTTGTAATTATGAAGTTTTGTATTACTGTATCACATGAACATTCCTTCAGAAAATTTTTAATATATCAATATACGTCAGGCATCATCATATGTCTGAGTTTTTTATATCAGTTACTCATTGTTAAACTCATTGTTAAATTCGTTGTTCAAATTTTTAGTACATGTTCTCCGTTTCCGCAAAACGCTAAGCTGTAGCACTTCAAAACTCTGATGAATTTTTATAAAACCACGTGTCACCGACATAATTTATGCTACGAAATTTGGGGTGTTACAGTTAGCCGGAGAGTATGGGACTTAAAACTGTTAAATAAGAAATAACAGAGTTAAGTTTATGTTAAAAACCACAGAGTTGGACCATCTTTTACTTCTAACTCCTTCCAGTGTAAGCCCATATCTCTCCAATTCTAAGAAATGTGGTTTGAAGGATGATCTCCAATTGTTTAGCAGACCAGTTCTGTTTATTATCACCAATCCTTCAATGTAATTGAATTGGCTTCGAAGATATTAATTTCTCCTGATCTCTTGTGAAATCTGCATATAGCAACCTAATAATAACTAAGAAATTAAGAAGGGAAAATTGAAAAAAATAAATAAGAAAATTCAGGAAAAAATAATATTATATTCTATTATATTGAAATCGAAGGGGGAGGCTGAGCGTGTTTTCAGCACCATGTTTTTAGGAGTAAAAGATGGA
The DNA here is from genome assembly GCA_019022615.1 of Acacia melanoxylon. NCBI lineage: Eukaryota > Viridiplantae > Streptophyta > Magnoliopsida > Fabales > Fabaceae > Acacia > Acacia melanoxylon. Next base: position 14,107,176 of record JAFJYJ010000003.1, on the reverse strand, counting down.
AATGGCTTTCACTTGGTGATGGCACAAACAGCATAGACAATGAACGACCTTTTGCTGTGCCTTCGTCTGGAAACAACGCTTGCCGGAAATTGATGGAAAGCGACGACACAAGTCGACGACGCTAGGAGTTTTGGCGGCACCGGAGTTGGAGGAAGATGGTGGTGACTGATTCTGTCTGATTTCCTCTCCCTCTTTTCTTGTGCGAAGGTGGTTGACGGTGGTTGAGAGAGAAAGTGACGGTGGTCTCGACCTCTGGCTCGTTTGAAGAATTGACCGACGAGGGTGGGGTTCTCCGTCTTCTTCCCTTCCCTCTCAAGCTCTATCTCCGTTCTCTGATCTTCAATCGGTGAGTGGGCACAGAGGGTAGAAGTCCACTTCTTCTTCCTCTTCTTCAAGCTTTAGCTCTCTTGAAAATTGCTCTATGGCATAAAGATTCTTGTGAACATATCACTAAATACATTAAATGAATAGAGATGAAGGAAAAATGTCATACATGTATCCGCATCATTAGAGAACCGGTGACAAAAGCTGATACTCACACAGCAGAAAGGACAAAAATAGATGTTTGGAGGAGGCTTGAAGCGGACGACGGGAAGAAGATAATTCTGACCGCAAGAAGGGGAAGAAAGGAGATCCAAAAAAGAGAGAGAAAAGACTAGTTGTAGATACATGGACTAGGTGATTTTATAATGAAATATTTAAATTTTGAATTTGAAATTTGAATTCGAAAAAATGGAGGGAGTGAAGACTTGTGAATTGAGGGATGGATGGAAGAAAATATTGTAGATGTGGCACCTATCATTGTGTAACATGTGGACCAATAACTTAAGGGCTTAGAGGTTTAGTGTTTTATATTGATAGCCATAAGTGCCTGTCGGTCCACTTACAATCCTCTCTTGAGTATAATTTGTTATGTCTAACATAATTACTCAAGAGGCAATAAAACTCGAACACACTCTTCAACAATTATATGGGGCCATTAGGTATATGTCTATCCTAATCACAAATTAAATCGTAATTTAATCTCATATTACTTAATCTCAGAGCCTAATTAAAATCCCCTTCGTCAAGGTAAATCCTAATTCTCAAATTCATATTTAATGATGATCAGTTACTAAATAGATAAAGCTAACCAAAATTAATATTAATTATAACTAATTAATAAAAACAAATTCTAATCCACACCTATAAGATCATAGCTACTCTAGGTTGCAAAGAGGAATTAGCCAAACATGGCTTTAACACAAATCCAGAAAAGAAATAAAATCTCCATTCAAGAAAGCAGTAAAAGAAAGAGCAAGGAAACTGCAAATCTGTGGAGTATTCTTCTTATTGCTGCCACAAAAGAAGAAAACCCTTAATCGTTCCCAGTTCTTGCGTCTCATGCGTACTGATCTTTTCCTCCATGCTTTCTGTGACTGCGCTGATATCTCCTCGTTTTTGCGCCTGTGCCGTCCTCTCAAGTCGTGGTGTGCGTCTCCTCCTCTTTTGCGAATAATTATCCCCCAATTTCCACTGTGCGTGTTCTTTATATCCACAATTCATGCCGCCTCCTGTAGCTATTTCTTTTAGGTCTTTGTCATTCATTTCAATTCGTGGGCCCCATCTTCTATTCAATTCGTTCCTGCCTCTTGATTTTAGGTCTTCAGGTATTTCAATTGGTGGACCCTGGTCTATTGCAGCAATAGCTTCCATTCAAATATTCAATTCAACTTTTGTGGCCCATTCCATTCAATCGGATTGCAATGCGTAGTTGTGCCAAAAATAAGATGCAATATTATATATAATACTAATAATAATAAGAATAATGACAATAGCTTTTTATTATATTTATTTTCTAAATTGAAATCCCACCAACAATGCATCTAAATTGATATCTCTTAAAATCTTAAAAAATCTCTTTAATTTAGGATTAATGACTTCCCAAATATATAAAAATATCCCTCAAATATACTAAAAATGGGAAGTCATCAGGAGGCTGGGGGAGGGAGAGAGTGAAGTTTTTTCCCTTGACTGGAGACTGGGCTTTCTACCGCAATAATGGCTAGTTTGGGTTAAAATTGGCTGCCCACCAAAGATGATATGTGCAAAGGAATTTCGGTGAAGCCACTTTGTGAGATCTTTTGGAGGAATATTGGTTCTTTTTGTAAAAGTGAGTTCAAGGTTGATACAGATCCTCTGAGTGTGATGCTTTATATAGAAGGCTCAATCTCTCCTCTTCACCTTGAGAAGTTCCCATTCTGATTATAGTGTGGTTTTTTATATATAAACATCATTTTGAAACTATCTGTCAAAGCATGTTAAGTAGGAATGCTTAATGTTCTGATTGTTGATTATATTATTACAATTAGGCGCGTGATTGAATATAATAGTCTTCAGGGTAGCGAAAATTTAATTAATAGATGTAACAGCTCAACGAAAAGGGATATATATGTCATGCCATCAATATATTTATATTTGGTCACCTTATTTTAAAAAGAAGGGAAAATCCTATTGAAAGACCTTTGAATTATCCAAATTATAATTTAAGACACTAAATTTAACAAATTACAAATAAGGTTAAATGGCACAACTAGGATTTTAAAATTTGATAAAATGTCCAGAATAACCCTATGTAAATGAAGAGGAGTGCCTTGGAAATGCCAAGCTCAAGAACCATGGGGTCAATCTCGACGGCAAAAGCCTCAAGGCCGTCAAGGATGGAATCGGTGCTTTTGATCTTGATACCAAAATTTTGAACTATAGCATCCAGTCTCCTTGGTGAGGCGTGTGTTGTGGTCGCTTTCCCTTCTACTTCTTGATCTTCGCTCCCGCCGTTTGTGAAGCGCTCTTTCTAATATTTTGTGGGTAACTTTTTGTTTGGTTCAGTGGCAACTAATAAACATGTTTTTTTGTTACATATGGCAAGCCTTGGCTTGAAAGGTACAAAGTGATACTACAAAGACAATTAAGTATCGGGGATTAGATCCCTCCTCTATCGAATGTTGATCCAAACGGACTTGATCTTTAAAACTTGGTGGCACATCACAGAAGAATGAATAGGTCCATCTCTAATATGGGAATCTCAAGCCAAAATATATATCAGCACATTCAGGGCAAAAAAAAAAAAAACATATTGATGCTCACGATGATAACAGGGAGCAAATCGATCTTCAGTAGTATATATAAAAGAAGAAAGACTTACAGAATTCGCCGCTGGTCGCAAGGATTCGTTGCTGGTCGCAGGGATGAGTTGCACAAATTAAACATAAGGGATACCGTTTTCATTCTGATTTTTTTTTAAAAAAAAATTTACATGATTTAAAATATAAAAATATTATATTAAAAAAGATTATTATTTAAGCATGCTTTATCAGTGTTTTTTATTTTTTGATATGCACAATCATTACTTAAATTTAACGAGTCAGCAAATTCTGTTAAATGAGACTAACGGTTGGTGTTAAGTTTGAAGGACTAAAAATGTATTCATTAAACATAAAAGACTAATTAAAAAAAACATAGATTAAAAAAAAGGAAATGTTCTGCAAGTTTTTCTTAAGGGAAAAAAATTAAAAACATTTGATATAATGAATGTAAGTATACAGTGTAGAAATAAAAGTACACCTAGCTTTTTTTCTTTCGGTGTTAAAAGAGTAGTCCATCATGGGTAAGGTGAGTGCGTACAAGCGAATACAGTATTAATTAATTCTTCTTTTTTTTCTCACTACTCAATTAATTAGTTCAATCCAAAGATATACCTGGCCTGGATTTCTTTTGGTCGATTCTGACCAATTCAATCGTTGTTTTTTTAGGAATCAAATTGGTAGAAAAGGTGAAACAGATTGAAAGTGGTCAAGTTTCACTTATATCATACACGTTTACGTACTATACAAAATTTTCTGAACTTGAAGGTTGATGAAAATTAAATACAAATTATAAAAATTACAGCCTAATTTTTAACATATAATGTAGTTATATATAATCGATATATGTTGCTTGTAATGTCCAAAACCGACAATTATAATTCAGCTAAATAGCTTAATTAAATACAGAGAGAGTTGAATTATGTTTAATACAGATTTATGGATATTGGATAGAGTCTATATTTTTTATGAAATTTAAGTAATTTAGTATTATTTGATGTTCAAAACCATACAATAGATCAATGGCTTTTCCCCCCTCATGACCAATTTCTCTGCTTTTGACTAATTAATACAATGCATAATCTTAAACCTCTGCACGGGAAGCGAACTTTGAATATTAAATTACCTGATTAACTAAAATATCACTTACATCACACTAGTATTCATAAATTAAAGCATAAGCTAGCAATGTTATTTGACCTATTATTTTATATATTACTTTTTAGTACAGTTTATGATTTTATAACAAATCCTTCACTTGTAAGCTTGGAATACACGGTAATAATCAACTTTGATTTATTATAATCCTAGCCTAGCAAAAAAATGCCTTATTTTTTGCTTATTATTAGATATAAAATCTATAGTTGGTTATTTTTATTTAGTGTCCGACAAGATCAAAAACAAGATTGTTTCAAATAAGAGGATACATGTGCCTAGTTAAAAAGGGGGGAAAAATCTGATAGTGGGTGAATTAGTTACAGCTGTCAACAACTTCTATAAAAAATTATACCACTATCAGATTTTATATCTAATATTTTGTTTTCTTCTTTGGCAGAGGAATGATATTTTATTACAAATTTAAATTTAAATGACACTAACAAAGTATCCCAGAGAAGTAACAAAGCATTCAAATTAATCCTATTGCGTTCCATTACTTGAAGAACAAAACATAATATAATAATTATACATCTCCGTGAACAATTCGATTCAAGTACATGGTAATATCTGACGCTTGAATGTCTTCATCCAGTTCTTCCATAGCCAAAACAGAAATAGCGAAGTGATGAACAGCGCAATCAACCCAAGAAATCCAATCCAAGTCCAAAGTGAAACCTTAGATATATCATAGGCAGAGTCAAAAAGCCCTCCATCCGGAGTCACCAGATAGAGTCCATTAAGGTAGGTAAGTGTTAAAAACGTAAGAGTAATACACATGCCAATGGATAACATCCAAATAACAGCTTTATGCTTGAGAGGAACTCCACTAACAAGCAAGAGAGCAACACCGAGAGATTAAACAAAAGCAACAGTATTGTGCTTGAGATAATAATGAAAATAATAAGGGTAACTAATAGCTGATACTGCATCTCCGGGACAAGCTGTACTATTGTCATTTAATGTTAGGCATTCTAAGGGTTTATCCTCTGAAACTATACCTTGGATAATGAAACCTCCTGGAGGGTTGATTAAAGCTTGAAATGAGATGGTTGAGATAACTGTAGCTACTAGACTTAAATTCCCTCTCATCTCTTCCAGCCAATCACACTTCTTTGGAGGAGTAAATATCGCTGATGGTGATGGTGGGTGATTTTCTGTTGGGATCTTTTCATTACTTCTAGGGCAAGATTTCAATAAACTGACTTGCAACTGAAAAATTTTGGAGTTTTCCATGTTGTCTGTTAGACTCATCTTACTCTGATCCAATTTTGCAGCTTCTCTTATTTTTGGGATTAAAAGGAGGTACCTCACGGTCTAAATTAACCAAGAAAAAATGAAAAGAAAAACAAGTCACTGTATTGCTTAGCTAGGTAGGATTGATATGAGCAAGAATTGAGTTCACTGAGATAAAAAAATCTGAAATATAGTTGATATAATAGCTAGTACTCACTCCTCTCCCTTTTAAAAGAACATGATAACTTAATTACACAGTTTTAAAAAATGGTTAAAATTAGTTTAAAGCAACAAGTATAATTGAAATAAATAAAAAAATTTAAGTGTGCCCTTATTTATTAGGGGGCAGGTACGAGAGAGAAATAAAAGAAATATATGAGTCACCAATATAATGCAATATATATTATTAATGAAGAGTAAAATAGAAAAAAAAATTCATAAAATGTTCCAACAACACTTGTCTAGCTATTATGACAAGGACCAAGGCAATTCAAATTTTGAGATTTTATAAATAGGACCTAAAGGAGTAAGTAATGAACACTGAAAGGTAAAATTTACATATTGTAATCGATCAAAACGATTAGAAAAATTATTAAAAAAAATTAGGGAATAAAACAAACAGATCCATGCCAAGCAACCCCTGCCGTGGCCAGCCGGCGCTAGCTAGAAGTCACTGACCCGTGAAATAAGCATTAATAATATGTACCTCAGGTCGCTTTAACATGATAGCTAAGTGAAGAACAGTGTTGCCGGCGTTATCAAAGCTTGTGAAGTTGATAAGATCGCAGGTAACCGCGAGCTCCAATTCCACCAAAGCTTGGAGGGTCTCCAAATGGTTATACTTTACACACAAGTGAAAAACAGTTTCTCCATTGACACGATAACTCAGAGATTCTGGCTTCGCTTCTACCAACTCTGTCACAACCTCGATTCGTCCTCGCATGGCTGCATAATGTAGAGGAATTCTTCCTTCTTTATCACGAACCAAGCATGCTTCGTCAAAGACTTGAAGCAGCTCCTTAACAATGTGGACGTGGCCCTCTGCAGAAGCCCAATGGAGGGCTGTACTTCGACAAGAGTCCATCTCAGTGGCAAGTTTGGGGTTGTGCATGAGAAGGGCCTTTGTGAATTCAACATCACCTAGCAATGCTGATATGTGTAATGGAGTTTCAGTGAAGTCACTTCTTGATATCTTGAAAAGAATTAGCGGGTTTTTCTGCACTAATGAGTTCAAAATGGATACGTCCCCCCTGAGCGATGCCTCGTAAAGATATCTCATTTTGTTACTATCACTTGAAGTTATCATTTCGAGGAGTTTCATATCTCTTAAGTAAATGGCATAATGATTCGTTTATATGCTACTTGTATAGATAGCTTACAAAAGCTTTAGACAATGGGACAAATGAAAGTCAATAAAGGTCAGGTATTTTGCCAGAAAGTCAGCCGGCTGATTTCCTCGATGCATTTCCATCTGTATATATAATATTATATATAGGTCGAGTATTAATTAATTAGTTACTTGTGAAGTTCGTCTCTTGTGGCAACTTCTCCAATTCATCCAAGTAACGCCTACTATATATAAATGGCCAGCGCCTGCAACCCCAGTTACGATTATGCAAAACTTAAATTAACAATACGTTGGGTACTTGTGTGAATTTCAAATAATTAAGACAAAAATTATAAAAGTCTGATTGTTATACTTCAAGATAAAATACATATTGGTATGGCAAGAATTAATAGTCATCCTTGTTTATTTGTTTCTGATGATCAGGATGCTATGAGTGAATAAGATGAGGAGGACAGTAGTGAAAACATGTAAAACACAAGGTTTTCATTAAATATATGTAATAGCCCTAAAAATAAAATTGGATATTATTTTTGTGATGGACCTAAAATTAGAATGAAATAAATATTTTACTCTTCATTAATTTTTTTAATTAACTGTTGTGAATGTTTGACAAAAGTGGATCTGTGATCTGGTGGAACATTGCTTGTTGCTTGTGATTCGATCATTAGTTCGAATCCATTGTGTTGTAAATGAGTTATTTGTTTTGTTTTACCATTATGAAATTACCACAATACCCTTCTTACAAAGAATTATATATATATATATATAGACACACACACAAACACCAAAATACCCTTCTTACTTATCAGATTTTTCCCTTTCTTCCTGGTGGATTTAAAAAACACGGGGGCAGAAACCTCGAGAGAATTGGGGGTGAATCAGAGTTTATGCTTGTGCCGACATTCACCTTCATTCTTCTTCTTCACCATCGTGGGCATGGGGGTGAGAATTTGGTTTTCTGTGGGTTTAATCAGCCGCTGATTATTTATTTTTTTTCCCTTTCCTCCGTCGCTGAACTCAACGCCCTTCGTCTCGCAATTGTTGAGGGAGTATTGGCATTGAATCTTCACCATTCATCCTTGTTGTTGGCATGGTTCGAATCTTCTTCTCAGGTTATCATTGCTATCCTCTTTGTTGTTTCTAGTGTGTGTGATGGTGGGGTTTCTCTTGAACTACTTCTGCTCCTCTATTATTTGATTATATATTGCGGTGGATATGTATATAATAGAAAACACTCAATCTTTCTCCTAAACTTGCATGGTTGTCGCATGTGTAGATTGAAGGTGCCCTGTTTTCTCCTTGCGGCCCATTTGTATGTTTGGTGTGGGTGGTGTTAAATTTATTGTTCCCCCCTACGTTTCAGTGAATGTGGGTGAGAATAGAAGGGGGAGTATAATTCAAAATAAGGTGAAACTGAAGTTTCGGAGTTCACTTTAGATAAATGAATCTTCTTTAATTTTTCAGTCGTTATATTATGGAGACGAGTTTATTTTATGGTTTTCTTGGATATAACTTTAATTAATACTAAAAGATGGAGTTGGGAAGTAGAGTTGACCTATATATTGATGTTTTGAAATTTTGGTTAGGAGATTTGAAGAATGAGAAGTTGATAATGTCGGTAAAAGTATGATTGCACACAAGGTTTTTGATAAAATGCATAGTAGAAAAATTACGTGGCAATTGGGTAAGACAATTGGGATTAAGAAGCTTGACACAATTGTTTGAATAACCATGTACACCAGGTGTTTCATAAAAGGTTTAAGAGGATAGATACATGTTTGAATACATGTTTCTATAGTATTTGGATGATGGAGGGGAATTCGGATTCCATTTCTGCATTGATTGTTTATTTTGATATTAGTACTTGGTTGCATGAATTATGTCCTATGAAATGTTAAGTATTAATAACTTTCTTTTAGCAAGTAACAAGACCACTCTTCCAAGTCATTAAAAACTTTTGTATAACTATTCACTACATTTCATTAGTTATTAACAATTTTTGTTTTGCATGTAAATAGCCCACTGATCAAACCATATTTTTATATGATTTTTCATCATTAAATTGGGATTCATAATGCATTTTATCATAGTTATTGAGCTTAAAATGCTTCTCTTATGATAAATTGAGATTAAGAGTAAATATATTTAATTAGGGTTAAAAAGGGAAAAATTGTCAAAAAAATTGTAATTACTCTTAATCATTGATTTTTCTGAGAATATTTGATGTTAGATTAATTATTTTGACTATGGATGGTTGAAAAGATTAAATCAAAATTGAAAATAAAAGTTTGAATTCAAGTTATAAACTTTTCAGTTTAGTCCCTCTACAAAACTTTTTAAAGGTTTCACTTAGGTCCCTGCATTAAAACTCAGTGTTTTGACCAAACTATGGGCAGTTGACCTTGTCATTCAATCAATATATATCAGACCTAAAAAAACGCAACACGGGAGAGGCAATATATATATCAGTAATGCCCCATTAAGTTTGAAAAGTTGCACTTTAGTCCCGCCATAAAGATTTTTTTAAAAGTTCAGATTGGTCCCTGGTCAAAACTATGCGTTTTGACCAGGAACCAATTAATTAGGTTTGATCTTCTCCTTTATGCAGTGCAGACCCGAGATAAAAAAAACAGAGAGCTAGCGCCGCGGACTAGAGCTTGCTTGGACGATCTTGAATCTTCAACTTTGACCTTCGCTTCACACCTCTCTCGCCGGCGACTTCCTCTTCCACCACTGTCGCCGGCGAGCTACCCTCTTCCTCCACCACGCAGAGAGACCTGAGAGCTGATATTCAGCAGATGGAGATCCAGGGGAGTTTAAAACCTGAACTAGTGCCGCGAGAGAGAACTCCAGTACCTTAGGGATCGATCATCGTCAACTTGATTCTTCCTTGTTTTCTTTCTATTCACCTTCATCACATTTCACCGTCACACTCTCAACCTCACCAACACTCTGCCAACTTAATCATTAAATCTCCTCTCTATTCATTGTTTCTATGGCCGTTGAGTTAAAGCTAGTTGGAGCAAAATCTATTTCCATGGTTGGCAGTGGCTAATTCTCTTTGTGGCTAATTCTCTTTTCTTGGTGGTGGAGATGTGGTCTTAAGCTCATTTGACTACACTAGGGGAGTTTTTCTATCATTTCATTAGTCTAAAATTATATATTTAGATTGCCTAGTTTTAGGAATTACTGTATATAATTTTGGAACTGAGATTAATGTTAATTGTCTCTGTTGGATTGATAATTGTTGTTGAGATTGGATTTTGTAGTATGAAAAATACATGTGTTTTAATTTCTTGTGGTTGCAATGAGATTATATTAATTAGCGTGTTATTATCTAGTTAATGTAGTTGATTTGTCTTGCTTTGAGGATCATTATGTCTTCAATTTCAAGAAGACTAAGTGTTGCGTTATTCCAATCTTGATTGCACATCAAGTGGTTTTTAACAATTTCTCGAGGCGTAGTGGTTAGCTATGTTTGTAGGAATGCTTTATTAATTGAGGATATTGGATTTCAGTGTTATCTTGAGGTTGATCTTAAGAACGATGAATTTTAACTCTCATTATCTTTTATGAGCAAGGATAGTCATTTCTTCATTACCAAGAACAATCATAATTCATATTTTCACTTCATCCATTCCATTTACTCATTCACCATTTTATAAAGAAAATACCAAAAACATTAGTTTAGCATTTAATTTAATTGCATTCTTATTTTACTTAATTAATTTGAAAATCCAAAACCTATTTTTCCCTTGTTTTAATTGCATTTGCATGTCATTTAGATTACTTGGATTCAATAAAAGGCTCCTCGAGAGAGAGAACGATCCTGGTTTCTTTTATCTAATCGCTTATTTATTTTTTATTTTTTATCGTGACCCCAAAATTTAAAGATAGAAAAATCCACTCATCACCCACTCTTTCAGGTCATGCACAACTTTTGTATACCTATTCACTACATTCATTATCCATTAACAACTTTTGTTTGACAAGTAACAAGGCTACTCTTTCAAGCCATTCCCAACTTTTGTATAGCTATTTACTACATTTTATTAGTTATTAACAACTTTTGTACATCTACTCATCATTACATTCATTGGATCCGAAGCTAAGTGGATTTGTATTTGTTGGTATGGGTATCAGAGGAAGTTTGTTTGCTGCCATGTCGGAGTTGGAAAACATTGTAATGAATCAAAATATATATAGTGTTGCTCGGTATTGAGAAAATTAATGAATTAGTGTGATGGTATGCAAGAAACTAAACAAATAAAATTAGTGTTCACATTTGGAAATGATTGCATTAAGGGGTAATGGGGCAGCGTAGAATATGGATATAATGCATCAAACCAGAAAGTTTGAGAGAGGGAGAAAGACATGGGACTTGAGAAATTGCGTGGATGGGTCTGATGGTAGAATATGGGTTAAGGTGCAATTTTTCCAAAGAGTGTTTGACACTAATAAGTTTTAAAATGGTAGATTCACCAATACTGATACATTTTATCAAACATCCGATACGTACGTTTTACTTCAAATGTATTTTTATTGCTTTCAAGACTTATTTGTGCCAAAAGCTCATAGGAAAAAACTGTGGTAAAACTACACCTTAACCATATATATATATATATATATATATAAAGTGGGATGTCACATAAACTTAAATTTTCAGATTTTTAATTAAAATATGGTTTCAATTAGAGTCGTCTCTTCTTTTGTTTATCGCCTTTTTGTACTCTCCCCTTTTCAGGTGTCGCTCCCAATTGTTCAATTTTTTTTCAGTGTACTGTTCACATTGTACCGGTTTAATTCAATAGAAGTCTTAGAATATATTATGCAGGTTACAAGGTTGAATATTTTCTTCAATTTAATAGTGCCCTTTTATCCGCTCACATATCATTTGATTTTTATTCTCTTCGACTAAGAGATGCAACGGAATCAATTAGACTTGATGGAGATGTTTTGAGCAAGATCTGTATCATAATTTTGACCATAAATTCAGAGGGAACATATATGATATAAAAGAATGGGAGATGGTATTATATGGCATAATTTCAATTTTATAGAATATCATTCATTTCATTTAATATTGTTTTAACACATGCATTTCTCTAATATCCTTAACTAATTTTAATCTAAATTTAAACCAATATCAGTAATTCAATATATTTTTCTATACACACACACATATATATATATATAATAAAATTTAAATTTATAGCACGTCATATCCTTAAAAGAGTCAAAGAAACAGTATAAATCGTTGTTTAAACTCTTTTTTTTATATACAAATCGTTGTTTAAACTCTAACTCTATAAAAAAATTTCTGGCTCAATTTAAAAATTCTGAAATACTCCCTCTAATTTTTTTTATAAAAGCCTAAAATTTAAATTGTCTTTCTCGTTATTAGAGTCTGACAAGAGTTGTCTAGATATTTAATTATTTTTTTTATCCTTCATTGATTATTATATGTAGTGCATTAATTAAAATGTTCATGATATTTATATTTAATTTATTTCTCCTTTTTACTTGGCCCTCATAAGTAATGGCATATTTGAAAAACATAGTTTATTTCAAATATACTTATTATGTTTAACTAACTTTAACCATTTTCTTAAGTTTTTGTTTTTTAATGCTCTTAGTTGTCTTGTCAATTCCTTTATTTATCTTGTAAATGATCAAAATGTTTTTGTTAACACTCTAAGTTTTTTTTAATCCCTTTATTTATCTTGTAAGTGCCTTTATTCAACACTGTTCACCCATCTAACAAATATCAGTGCAATGTATATACCAACCAGAACAAACAAACCATTAAAACACGAAGTGGCTATGAACACCACACATGCGGGATAACTATCTGTGTATGGGATGATAAGGTTGAGACCAACAAAATAAGCATTTAGAAGGAACGTGAGAGTTATACCCGTGCCTATAGATAGCATCCACATCACAACTCTATGTTTGAGAATTGAGAGGAACTCCACTTACATGCAAGAGAGCAACACATAGAGATGCAACAAAAGATATGGTATTGTAAGTTATATGGACAACGATAAGCAAGCATCGCTTCCCCGGGAACATAATGAGCGTTTACGCCCAGACACATCTTTGTACGGCAAGCAGCCGAGAGGTCCATCACCGATAGAAGCGTTGAAACTGGAAGTGATCTTAAAATCGGGATCACTTGGTCTTATAGTTTATTGGATGACGCTTCCTGGAGGGTCAAGTGCAGCTTGAAATGTTATAGTTGAGATTACTGTAGCCACAAGACTTAGATTCCCCCTCATGTCATCTAGCCAATCGCTATGATACTTAAGCCATTCGTTTATACTCTTGAAAACATTTTTCCACAACAACTCTCTTCTTCTATCGCACCATCAATCTTCTCTCTCCTTCCACATCTGATTCCAGACTCCATCAATATTAATTGTATTTCAAGGCTCTTGGATGGAGTCCTTTGGAATCAGCTGAAAAATATCAGGGGCAGTATATACCCATATCGTTCTTCAAGTTCGATGCTTCTGATCTTACCTTTGGAATTGAAATGAGGTATCTCACAGTCTGAACAACGGTAAACAAGAAAATTTAATTTGTTATGCTTGTGACTTATACATAACATAGCCACATAGAGATCGAACACAAACGTTCAAACACAAGCTAGTTAAGTAGAAAAAAAAAAGTTTTTTTCAAATATACTTATCACTAACTTTAACCATTTTCTTAAATTACGTTAATTGAATTAAGATCTTATAAAAAGGATAGATGGAAGTATTATTTTATTATTAGATTTAATATTAATTATTTAATATTTGTTGTATATCTTAGATATTTTGATTATGGGAAAAACACTTCTCATGTTGTTGGAGAAGTGTATTCTCATGTCACACACACATGAAATGGTGTGACCCACATATATATATATATATAATTAGCATTATATATATATATGTGGGTCCCACCATTTCATTTGTGTAGGAATCTTCTTCTTCTCATGCAACATAAGAAGTTTAAACCCCTTTGATTATATTATATTATATTTTAGGGTTAGTCTATTAACTTTATCTTTGCCTATATAAAAGACTTATTTGTACTATTTTTTTAAGGATTAATAATAATATTTTTGAGATTTTTTCCCCTATATTAATATAATCCTTCAAGATTCATCAAAAACATGTAAAACGCAAGTGATTCATTAAATATTTAAGTGCATGAATTGACAAGGAAAATTAACAATAATCAACCCTTGAGAAGACGGTTTAATTTAAACACTTGAGACGCATCAATTGAATGAGACCAGATGAAGCATTATTAGCTGTGTCCGTCCCTGTTCCTTCCGTCATCTTGTTCCTTACCCAGCGATAAGACACCTTCAACTTGTTCCTTACCCAGCGAATAAACACTGCTCCGTCGTACATGGCAACCAGTACATTCAAACTGTTAAAAGTCCAAGTGGCTATGCGCAACAACTTATGGATAAACACAGTGTATGTGGCGATAAGGAGGAGACCGGAAAAATAAGCATTTAGAAGGCACGTGACAGCCACAATCATGCTTACAGATTGCACCCGCATCACAACTTTATGTTTGAGAGGAACTCCACTTACAAGCAAGAGGACAACCATCATAGATGCAACAAAAGAGATGGTATTGTACACTATGAAGTTTCCAAATTCTTTTGTGTCGCTATAATAAAGCAAGGCTTTCCCAGGACATGCTCCTAAAACGGATCCAATATTCCCATTATCATGTTTGAAGTTCATGCAGCCAAGGGGTCCGTGAGAGAGATTAGTGTTTTTACTGGTTGTGAGGTTAAAATTGGGATCATGTGGTCTTATATTTTGTTGGATGACACTTCCTGGAGGGTTAGTTATAGCTTGAAAGCTTATGGTTGCAAGGACAGTAGCCACCAGACTTAGATTCCCCCTCATTTCTTCTACCCAATTGCCTCTATAGTGTAGCAATTTGTCTATACGGTCCAAAATACGTCTCCACCACCAATTCCTCTCCCGACTTCTGTCTTCTTCGCTAGCAACATCATTCCTTTCTTTCCTTCCACATTTGATTTCAAACTCCATCAATATGACTTGTATTTCAAGGCTCTTGGAGTCCTTGGGAATTCGCTCAACAATATCAGCGGCACTATAACCCATGTCGTTCTTCAAGTTCGATGCTTCTGATCTTATCTTTGGAATTGAAACTAGGTAACTCACAGTCTAAACAACAACCAACAGGTAAATTTAATTTTTCATGCTTGTGACTTGTATGTATAAGGTATAACAGAACCAGGAAAAGATCAAAACACAAACGTATGTGAAAGAGTAATAATATAAAAATTTAAATTCGAATCTTGCCTCCTTGCTACCAATTATTTTTCTTTTCTTTTTGTTTTTCCTAAATTAAAATCTACATATGACAAATGTATTCCTTGCAACATGCGGTTTTTATTTTAATTATAACATTTGATTTTAAAAAATGAAAAAAAATACTGATGGTGGCAAGGAGGTAAGATGTTTCACCTGCAGGAAAGGTCATCATAACTCAAGTTTAGCTGGTTCTCAAAACTGAAGCTAATCATAAAATTAAGTGAAAAAGAGTACCTCAACTTGCTTCAACATAATAGCCAAATGAAGAATGGTGTTCTTGCCGTCTGAGTCTCCCTCAATGAGTAGGTCATTGGTGTCATTTGTGTCCAAAGCCACCAAATCTTTAAGGATCTCTGACTGGTTGTGCATCACACACAAGTGCAAAATATTTTTCCCCTTGTCATCATGGAACGTCAAAGACTCTTTCTTTGCTCTAATCAGCTCCAAGACAACGTCTCTTCTGCCTTTTATAACTGCATAGTGCAGAGGGATTCTGTGTTCTTGGTTACGAACCAAGCACGCCTCTCCACAAGCTACCAACAGTTCCCTCACAATGTCGATGTGGCCTTGTGCAGAAGCCAAGTGAAGAGGTGTCCGTTGGGATGAGTCCAACTCAAGGACCAGTTTGGGGTAGTGAGCAAGAAGGGTTTTGGTGAATTCGAGGTGGCCAAGTAAAGCTGATTTGTGTAAGGGGGTTTCAAAGAAGGTTGTTTGTGAGCTAACTCTGTGCAAGATCAATGGGTCTTGCTGGAGTAGTCTGTTCAAAGTTGAAACACAGCCTTTTAGTGCTGCATCGTATAGATCTCTCATTCTCTCTTCTTCATTGTTATCATCTATTTTGATTTCCATTTTCGCGTGTTGATTTGGAATTGGATGTGTTCGTTTGCGTGGAAACTATAATTTATAGACCTACCATTTCACTATTCCCATCTGTTTTTGTCCTTCTAGTAAATAGTTAACAACATAGGCATTCTCCATGAATTTATTTCGCTATTTATTACTATTTTCTTTTCATATTTACTGCTCCTGTTTTGAAAGTATCAAAAGTACATTAAGACCTCCTACGCTTGAATAAATTCATGGAGAAGGCCTAGGTTAACTATTTACTATATTTACTTCACTATTTATTACTATGATTTCCCTATTTACTACTTGAATAAATTCATGGAAAATGGTCCTATTGCTAACTGTGTTTGAAAAAAGAGCAATAAATAGCGAAGTAAATAATTTTCATAAAAAAATTAAGTAAATAGTCACCAAATACAATTTTCTTTTTTGGAGAAAAGCAAATACAATTTTCAAACTAAAGGTAACAATGCGCAAATAGTGAAATCAAAGTAATAAATAATAAAATAAATATAGTGAATATTTAATTGTGGGAATTTTCTTGATGGGCAGTAAGGAATCACAAGCCTAGTAGCCTTGAGCTTCGGCTGTTTCTAAGATTGATGGAGCTCCAACAACGGGCTCCCGACAAGGGGTGGGCTTCTGACAAGGGGTTAAGGAATATTGTAAAAGAAAAAAAACTGAGAGATAGTGATTTTCTTTTTACAATATTTTAAAATCCCAACAATTAGTTATTGAAATTTGAATCCTACTTGGATTTTGATAATAGTATATTTTAGGGATTTTCTTTTAAAAGAATATTAACATTATTTTAATCTCTCTCTTTTTTTCACTCACTCACGGGAGCCAAAAAAAACACGGGTGTGGCTTTCATCCTTTACATATTTCGTCCGCTGCCTTTTGATGCTTTCAAAACGGCACCGTTTGGTGTAAAATAACATTGTTCCTTCTTTTTCTTTTTGAAAAATAGCATTAACCATACAGTCTTTTTTAAGTATCAGTCAATACTCCCTCTGGTCCTTATTATAAGACACCAACCACTAACATTTTTTGGTCCTTATTATAAGGCACCAACTTACTTTAACTAACTCATTTATTTCTATTTTTCCATTATGCCTTCATTTTTAACTAACTCATTTAAACCTACATCATTAAAGTAGGGGTAAAGTTAGAAACTTTTATTACTTTTGGACCTAATTAATGACTTAACTTTCATTCCTTGGTCTGCGAGAAATGGGTAGTTGGTGCCTTATAATAAGGACCAGAGGGAGTACCTTAAAATATTTTTTTCAGTACCATTCAATATCCTGTAGTATCTTCTTACTACCAGCCAGTACCCTGAAAGCTGGTACTAAGAAGATACTAAAGGATACTGAAAAAATATTTCAGGGTACTGAATGATACTTAAAAAGTACTACATGATGGTGAATGCTTTAAAAAAAATCATAAAATAATTTTTAAAGATCATGAAGTATTTTTAAATACTAATCAGTACCCTGAAATATTTTTTCAGTACCAGTTAATAGTCTAAAGTATCTTCTTAGTATCAATCAGCACCGTAAAATATTTTTTCATGATCCTAAATTTTTTTCATGGTACTAACTGGTACTTAAAAATACTACAGGATGGTGAATGCTATTTTTTTTTTTAAAAAAAAAGAAGGAACAGTATGATTTTGCATCAAACGAACGATATATGTATAGGACAAAAGCCGTGTCCAAAAAACACACGGGTCCTTGTGTGACTACGGTGCAATGCAAGTTGTTACACACTGGATTGATCATAATCTATTGAAATCTCTGAAAATCGCTCTATTATTATTCTTCTGCTTGATTCTTCTTGTGATACCTGTGGCAATTTAGTTTTAAAAGCTAGAGATCTTTTGAACTTGAATTGGCAGGTGGATGTTAGAGTGATTTCTAAAGATTTCAATATATTAGCAGATGCGTTGGCTAAAAGAGACATTGCTAATTCTAGTTTATTGGATGATTGCCCAATTGATTTGTGGGTTTGGCTTGTCCAAGAGTGTTTGGATTAAATTCCACTTCTTTCTAATTTGTTTGCTTGTAATGTAGGATTTATGCCATTGCTTTTATCAATAATAATAATAATAATAATAATAGCTTCTAGATAGCTAGTTCTACGTCATATACATAACTCAACGATGACGTCCACCACAATCATATAAAACTTGACACGACTTGAGGCATTGACTTCTATGAGTGTCACTCCAAAATGCAGCAATCAACGTTTCACTTCGAAAATCTATTGATGGATTATTCTAAAATGTCATTTTTGAGAAATACTATTTTTATATAAAAAGAAAAAAGAATCTTTAATGTATACCATCAATTGAGAAACTTAAAAAATTAAATAAATATGGGAGATAAAATGAATTAAGTTATTATATTTAAGACATAATTCAACATTTAACTAACTATTATATTAAGAATAGAGACTAATATCATATTATCAAGTGTTTTTAAAAGAAAATTTACAGGTCACCAAAAAAAAATATTTATAAATGGGTCGCTTTTAAATTTATTAGTCAATTTTACATTGCTAGGTTATAAAAAAAAAGGGAAAATCTTTTTTAGGGCCCTTTTTGAAGAAAAAATACGAAAAAAGGCCCTCAAAATCTGACAATCGTTTTCAGGTATTTTCATAATCTTGCGTGAGTTGTTAACGGGGCTGATATAGTTGTTAACAGGGTACTGATATAGTTGTTAATGGGGCTAATTTAGTTGTTAATGACCTATCTGTTAACAATTATATCACCTTCTAAGTAACAACTCACGCAAGATTCGAAAATACGCGAAAAATATTGTCGATTTTGAAAACCTTTTTAGTATTTTTTTTTTCTTTAAAAAGGGCCCTCAAAAAGATTTTCCCTAAAAAAAAATTATAAGTCTCGCTTTCAAGTTGAGCAGTTACTTTCAAGGGGCATTATGATCATGACACACTTTTTTTTTATATACAAAAAAAAGAAAGATTGAATTTTATAAGAATAACTTAAGAAATTCAAGGTTTTTTCTTTTAGTTAATTAAATTATAAAATCCTATTTGTAATTTCTCCTTTTACCTATTTCTTTTACGATTGACAATTCAACATGAAAAAAATGCGATGGAATACAATTATTGCCATACACAATCACATGTTTGAAAAGATTGCCGAACCTTGTATGATTATGAAACGACTCCCTTTCCACACAAAATACGGTCCCACAAAGATTTAGCGGTAGAAAGTTTAAAGATTTGGTTGTGGAAGAAATTGGATTTAAACTAATACTAATTCTCAAAGAGTGAATTACTAAGTGAAAAGTCAAGATAATTATTGCTCGTAAGGGGTGAACTCTAATGAAAAATCCAGGCGACACAATCCAGGCTACACATGTAGGTCTCTATTATTATGTAGGACTTATATAGGTCTTCATTATATTCCCCCTTGTCTTTCATTAGAAATATACTAATTATAAGATCTAATTGATTTTTAAAAAAAATTAAAAAAGCTAAATAATGTCTTCCATGTGTCACAATTAAAGAAGTACCAACCAAACCCTAAACATGTGATCAAGTACGAAGATGTTGATATACAAGATGACCATACCTATGTGGTTGAGCCTGAGCGGATCATTGATCGCCAAGAGAAGTAGCTCAGACAAAGGAGTTTTCCATTTGTGAAGGTGGTCACTATCTCATAGTGAAGCAATTTGGGAGGCAGAAGAAGACATGAAGAAGTAATGCCAAGACTTCATGCCCTGAGGTACCTATCAAATTTCGAGGACGAAATTTAATTTACGGGGGGAGAATTGTGACATCCCTAAATTTAGAACTAGGGAATTTAAAATATGATATGGGATTAATTATGGAAAATTGGTCTTAATTATTTTAAGGATTAATTTTAATTACCTAACTAATGTTTGCAATTTAATTAGTAAGAGACTGCAAACAAGAATCTAGTAGGGAGTCAAAAGGGGTATTTTCTTCAAATGGACACCTCATCTCTCCTCTCATGCATGCTTGCCAGGTTTCAGCCCTCTCCTCTCTCATTTTACACGACACACACATACAACACTTCTCACCCTCTCTTCATTTCGGATACAACACCAACAATCATTCCTTCCATTCACTCTCATTCCCTCTCCTATTCGTAAACTTCCTCTTTCCTTTCCACTTCCCTCTTCTTCACTGAACATCTCTACGGCTCAAACCCTCCCATTCTCCACTTTACTTCAGCTGCACAACCAGAAACACAGAGAGAGGGAGAGAGATTGAAAGCACCGTGGGTTGGAGGTCGAACTGAAAAAGAAGAAGAAGGCATAGACTCACATGCAAGAACGTTTTTGGGATTAGGTGAGTCTTTTAAACTCATTTCTATCTGATTTTCTGGGACTTGCAGAAGTTTTTGAGAAGCTTGTAATGTCTAAAACTCATATTTTGGAGAGAGAAAGCTTATGTCAACGTTTTTGAGGCATGCATGTTAATTTCAGCCGGTTTTGATCTGATTTTTGATCTGATTTGGCTATGGAATTAAGTTCTAGAGCTGTGCATGTCTATTATAGGTTCGTTGGGTCTGATTTCCAAGAGTATAAGTCAGAAGTGAAATTGTAAATGTTGCTGTGCACATCTGTGTGTGAGTCCGAAAATAGGGAATTAATTTCATATTTATTTTAGGGGTTAGAGGTTGATTTTTGATCTGAATTTTTTACAGGAGATATTACAATCCTTAAGGTTTAATATGAGCTTTGGATCACCTAAAACGGAGGTCTACAACTCCATTTATGATTTTTAGAAGTTGAGCTAAAAATCTGAAAAAATTTCGGTATGATTCTGGAGCAAGAAAATGGCGTTGCATTTCGGCCCCATTAAACAAAATCAAAAAAATGTAAAATTTTCCATATCAATAGTAGACTCATAGAGGTTTAATTTTATAGGTAATTCGTCGAATTCCGATAAGTATTGAAGGAGTTATGGTTTCTCAAAGATTGGTCAGAAAATATGAAGATTTCTGGACACTGTTTGTGTTTTTGAATTTTGAGAATTTTTCACAGCCATAAATCAACTTGGTGACTTTAATTTATGGAAATATACTTATCAAGGTTTAAGTAGAAATTGGAATCACTCCATTCGGAGTTGTATCGGTTAAATTATGAATTTCTCAAATTCTCAGAAAAGTTAAAGGCTGAATTTTTGATTTGTCTTGGAATAGTCACAGAAGTTGATATTTGTGCTTAACCTTTTAAGTGAAGGTTTCTTTGGATTAAATGAAAGGTTAAATGGCTGAGATAATAATTATCTTATAGTGTATAGTATCTAATTAAATAAGTCACAATGTGTATACATCCCTAGTAATAAGAATATTAAAAGACAAGTATTTTTTGGGGTGGGTCTAAAAGAGTTGAATTCTAATTATGTTGGATTGATTAATGACCCATCACTATGTAAATGTTAATTATAGGACTTCAGAATCGTCCATGCCTGAAGGATAAGCGTAGTGATAAGAATTTGGTGGAAGGGGTTTTGTTGGTAAGACCAACATGTAGTAACTCTAATCTCATATTCTTTGCATAGTTATATATGTTTGTGTATGCCGCCATATTTGTATGTCCTGCCTATATGGCCAGTACCACTCATGGCTCGATTGAGCGGAAAGGCCGACCATGGGGCTAACTTCCCAATGGCTAGGCATGGCCTAGTGCATTCAGTATTTTTGGTATTGAATTGCCAAAATGAATTTCCTTGCGCCAAGGTATTTGAAATCTTTGAATGAACACTTGTATTACAAGCTGCATTATACTTGGTATGTAATACTTGTTGTTTGAATTTGAATTTGAACTTGAACTTGAATTTGAATGCTTTATATGCTGTGTGGACTACTCTGTTTGGTGAATTTACATGTATTGCATATGCTAGAATTTGAGATTTACCTGTTACTCTGGGATTCATTCATTTGAATCTCAGAGCCTTCCTTAAATCCAGGACGTGGGTAGTCCAGTAGCAAAGGAGGAAGAGGCAAGGGCATAGTAATTGCCTGATTTTGAAGAAGGTGGTGTGAAGAGGTTGCAGACGAAACATTTAGTTTCATTTTTGTCTATGGATTTTATTATTTCCTTATGACTAGATATTATTTTGAAATAGTCATATGTGGCTACTGGGATGTATATATTTAATTAGATACATATAATCGCGTGAGAGACAGCTGGTTTTGACAGAGAATAGCGCCGCGAACCTGCAGATTTTGGGATCCTGAGCATCGACTCTCTGGACCTTCATCGACCCCCTTCCTTCACCCTCCACCAAACTCCAGCAAGTTTCATTCCTCCCCTCTCTCCACATTATCCGATCATCTTCGTCCTTCCACCACTCCATATACGTCATGTTCTGTTTCTCTCAAGAACCACAGTTTTCATCCACTAATCTTATCAATTTCCACTTCCAAATTTGATACGCTCGTTTGGGGTTCTCCAATTTCTATGGGTAGCTGATTTCTTTGTCTCTTGGAGATGGATTATGTGGCTGGAATTTTCAAAGCTAAAAATCAGGGGAGTTTATTTGTTTCAATTTATTTTCTCTAATTACATTTTAATTTCCTAGTTTTAGGAATATTATTTTGTATTTTTTGAGACTTAGTTTATCCATTTGGAAAACTTTGTGGATTGAACCTATGTGATTGGATTGAATTTTGTGGCTTGTTGGATTTATAAATTTGTATTTCCCTATTTGATTCAATGATATTATGCTTTCTACGTGGTATTGTTAGATAGTATAATTGAATTGAATTAATTGAGTGGCGTGGTATTGCATTCATATTAAGAGGAACCAAGTTGCATTAATTTAATCATAATCACAAACTAGGTGGTTTTAAACAATATCTCAAGAGGTAGTAGTTTGCTACGTTAGTAGGAGCTATTATTAATTGAGAATATTGGACTCAAGTGGTATCTTGGGGTTTTTCATATAGACTTAGTGAAAATTTACTTCTATATTTAATTGAACTAGGATAGTCACTATTCCATTTCCAAGAGCAATCATTCATATATTTCATAATCCATTCCATTTTATTAAAAATACCAAAAATAATAGTTTAGCATTTAATTAAATTACATTCTTATTTTACTTTATTAATTTGAAAATCCAAAACCCATTTTTCCCCTTGTTTTAATCGCATTTGCATGTCATTTAGATTACTTATGATTCAATAAAAGGCTCCTCGAGAGAGAGAACGATCATAGGTTTGCCTATACGCAATCCTTAGTTATTTTTTATTGTGGACTCCAAGGCTAAAGATAGAAAAATCCATTCATCAAAACTCATTACTTCGAATTTGTTTCCCTATTTTTATAGAGAATAATTCTGACCTTTTTGTACTGATGATTGATTAATCATACTGTCTCCTATGCATTGAATAAAGAAAGAAAAAAAAGGAAAAATCCATCTTGGGGCCCTTTTTGGGAAAAAAAATCCCAAAAAGGGCCCCAAGATTCTAAAAATCCTAAAAAGGGACCTTGGGCCCTTTTTGGGATTTTCAGAATCTGCGTGAGTTGTCAATGTGGCTAATATAGTTGTTAACCGGGGCTGATATTGTTATTAATGTGACTGATTTAGTTGTTAAAATATTGTTGTTAATGCGGCTGATTTAGTTGTTAACGGATATTTATTTTGTTGTCAATTTGGTTGATTTAGTTGTTAGCGGAGATTCTGAAAATTCCAGAAAAGGGCCCTTAGGGCCCTTTTTGAGATTTTTTTTTCCCAAAAAGGGCCCCAAGATGGATTTTCCCAAAAAAAAAAAAAATTTAAGGTAAAGGTGGATTGAGGAATTGAGTTTGAAATTGTATAAATAAAAGAAAATAAATTATGTACATTTTTTTAAAAAAAAAAATCGAGCTGGCACAATATATCTTTTTTTAATTGAAATTATATTATTCAAATGTTTCGTTTCTTCCTATAATTTCTCCTTAAAGTAAAGTAAATCATATAAAGAAGATGAATATGCATACACAAAGAAAATTAATAGTAATCAAACCCTGAAAAAAAGAAGTTTTGCACACATTAACTTCTCATAAATATAAACTAACACAAAATTTATTTTACATACTTATGTATACTATAAAATCACTTCTAAAAAGGCAATCCAAACCAGTCTAGACGCATAAATTGATTGAGAAATCATATATATCAAGCATTAGCCGTGCTGTGGTCTTCACTTGACTTCCTTATTTGGCTTTTTCTTTACTGACTCCATAGCCAATTTCACGGGGATGTATATACCTTGACTTGCTTATTTGGCTTTTTCTTCACTGCCTCCATAACCAATTTCACGGAGACGTATATACCGACCAGCGCATGCAAACCATTAACAATACAAATGGTTGTGATGATGGCTGCCTTGTACTGATAATGTTCAATAGGGGAGACAAACCGGACACCAAGAAGATATGAACTTATTAGGCACGAGATAGATAAACCCATGCCTTGAGATACCATCCATGACACAAAACGACGATTGAGAGGAACTCCCAATACAAGCAAGAGGGCAATCCACACAGATGCCAAAAAAGATATGGTGTTTGAAAGCTGGAAGAACTTAAAGGCTTTTGGATCAATATAACTAGACATGGCTTTCCCGGGACATGGTCCTTTAGTGTGGTTTTTTCCATCCACGATATCGGTGAACCACGGCAAGCACCCGAAGGGTCCTTGAGAGAAAGTATAGAAAGAATGATCAGAACTATTACTTGATAATATATTTTGTTGGATGACGCTCCCTGGAGGGTTAAGTGCAGCTTGAAAGCTTATGGTAGAGATGACAGAAGCCACTGTACATATGTTCCCCCTCATTTGTTCTAGCTGTTCGCCATTATAGACAAGCCATTTGTCTATGCGGTTGAAAACCTTTTTCTGCCACCAGCTCTTGTTCTTTTCACATTTGATTCCAAACTCCATTAGAATGACTTCCATTTCAAGGCTCTTAGAGTCCTTGGGAATTTGCGCAACAATATCTGTTGCACTATAACCCATGTTGTTCTTCAAATTCAATGCTTCTGATCTTATTTTTGGGATTGACATGAGGTACCTCACAGTCTAAAGAACAGCCAACATGAAAATTTAATTTGTTATGCTTCTGTTTGATGACTTGCATAGGATAGAACCAGAGAAAGATCGAAACATAAACGTACGTGAAAGAGTGATAAGTATTAGAACATAAGAGAGTCCCACGTGGATTAACTAGAGAAAAGATTAAAAGCATATATTCAAATTGGGATAAAAATGGAAAGACAAATTTAATATTTATATACTTGTATCTAAAGATCCAATAATAGATTTAAAAAATACCTCAACTTGCTTCAACATAATAGCCAAATGGAGAATGGTGTTATTGCAGTCCGAGTCTCCCTCAATAAGCAGGTTATTGCTGTCATAATGAGTAAAAGCTTCCAATTCTTTAAGGATCTCCAAGTGGTTGTACATCACACACAAGTGCAAAATATTTTTCCCCTTGTCATCATAGAACGTCAAGGACTCTGGCTTTGCTCTGATCAGCTCCAACACAACGTCTCTTCTGCCTCTTATAACATTCAGTGTGTGTGTGTGTATATTGAAATTTAAATTCATAGCATGTCATATCCTTCAAAGAGTCAGACGAACAGCATAACTCGTTGTTTAAACTCTAACTCTATACATTTATAAAAAAATGTCTGTCGAAATATAAAAATTCTGAAATATTCCACCTCGTACAGAACCTAAAATTTGAATTGTCTTGATTCTTTTTATAAGAGCTCCATAAGAGTTGTCTAGACATTTAATAAGTTTTTTCTATTTTTAACCCTCATTGATTATATGCAGTGCATTAATTAATTAAAAGGTTGATGGCACTTATATTTTCTTGATTTCTCTCTTACTTGCCCCTCTTAAATAAGGGTATACTTGAAAAATAAATTTTATTTCAAATAAACTAGGGTTAGCCTGTTAACTTTATGTTTGCCTATATAAAGGCTTATTTATACTCTTTTTTATTTAAGGATTAATAATAATATTTCCGAGGTTCTTTTTCAGGAAAATTACGCACAGGTCCCAAGGAACGAAATAATTTTATAAAAAAGTCCCTTGAAATACAAAATTATACAGAAGTCCCAAGGGACTTTTTTAATATTATTTGTATGAAAATAAAATCCAGTTTTTTAAATATTGTTGTAAATACATGCATTTCCTGTTGTAGATGGCCAGATTTTAAATTTTGTTGTAAATAAGCACTTCCCGTTGTAAATCTAGCCTTTTTTCTGTTGTAAATAACCTCTCTACGTTCAAAATCCATGTGTTTAAATGTTGTTGTAAATTTAACTTTTTCTGTTGTAAATGTCCAAATTTTAAATTTTGTTGTAAATACAGCACTTCCTGTTGTAAATCTAGCCTTTTTCTATTGTAAATAATCTCTCTACGTTCAAAATCCAAGTGTTTAAATGTTGTTGTAAATATGGCTTTTTCTGTTGTAAATGGTCAGGTGTTTAAATGTTGTTGTAAATATAGGCATTTCCTGTTGTTAATACAAATAATATCAAAAAAGTCCCTTGAGACTTCTGTGTAATTTTGTGATTTCAAGGGATTTTTTTTGTAATTTTTTCATTCCTTGGAACCTGCAGGTAATTTTCCCTTCTTTTTTCTTTACATATCAATGTAAATATATAATCCTTCAAGATTAAACAAAAACATGTAAAACACCAACAATTCATTACATATTTAATCTCATGAATTGACAAGGAAAATTAACAGTAATCAATCCTTGGAAAGATTGGCTTAAACACTTGAGACGCGTCAATTGAATGAGACGCAGTATTAGCTGTGTCCGTCCCTGTTCCTCGGTCACGTGAATCGTGATGCTTTAGCAAATTTTTCGTTCAATTTTTCCCTTACCCAGCGATAAGACACCGCTCTGACGAACATGGCAACCAGTACATCCAAACCGTTACAAGTCCAAGTGGCTATGACCACCACTTGATTGATAAGCCGAGTGTGTGGGGCGATAAAGACGAGGCCGGAAAAATAAGCATTTAGAAGGCACATGACAGCCACAATCATGCGTATAGATAGAATCCGCATTACAACTTTATGTGTGAGAGGAATTCCACTTACAAGCAAGAGGTTAAAATTGGGACAACCATCTAGATGCAACAAAATACATTATGAAGTTTCCAAAGTTATGGGGCTCGCGATAAGCAAGCATGGCTTTCCCTAGACATGATCTCAAATCGGATCCAATATCCCCATTATCATCTTTGTAGTTCAAGCCGCCAAGGGGTCCTTGAGAGAGAGAAGTGTTGTTACTCGTTGTGAGGTTAAAATTGGGATCACTTGGTCTTATACCTTGTTGGATGACACTTCCTGGAGGGTTAGTTGCAGCTTGAAAGCTTATGGTTGCAAGGACAGTAGCTACCTGACTATTCCCCCTCATTTCTTCTACCCAATTGCCGTTATACTGTAGCCATTTGTCTATACTTTCCGAAACATGGCTCCACGAAACATTTCTTTGGCCCATCGCTACCATCTTCATTCAATATCTTTTGTATTTCAAGGCTCTTGGAGTCCTTGGGAATTCGCTCAACAAAATTAGCGCCATATAAACCCATATCGTTCTTCAAGTTCGATGCTTCTGATCTTATCTTTGGAATTGAAATGAGGTAACTCAGTCTAAACGACAACAAACAAGAAAATTTAATTTCTCATGCTTGTGAATTGTATACAACAGAACCAGGAAAAGATCAAAACAGATATAGGTGTATGTGAAAGAGTAATAATATGAAAATTTCAATTCGAATATAAAATCTTGCCTCCCTGCTTCTATTTTTTTTTTTCCTAAATTAAAATAAACATATGACAAATTTATTCCTTGCAACACTGATGGCGGCAAGGAGGTCAGATGTTCACCTGCAGGAAAGGTAATCCTAACTTGAGTTTAGCTGGTTCATAAAACTGAAGCTAATCATAAAATAAAGTGAAAAAGAGTACCTCAACTTGCTTCAACATAATAGCCAAATGGAGAATGCTGTTCTTGCCATCCGAGTCTCCCTCAATGAGCAGCTTCTTGGTGTCATGATCTTAAGGATCTCTAACTGGTTGTGCATCACACTCAAGTGCAAAATATTTATCCCCTTGTCATCATGGAACGTCAAAGACTCTTTCTTTGCTCTAATCAGCTCCGACACAACGTCTCTTCTGCCTCTTATAACTGCATAGTGCAGAGGGATCTTGTGTTCTTGATCACGAACAAAGCATGCCTCTCCACAAGCTTTGAACAGTTCCTTCACAATGTTGATGTGGCCTTGTGCAGAAGCCACAAGCCAAGTGAAGAGGTGTGCTTCGAAATGAGTCCAAATCAAGGGCGAGTTTGGGACAGCGAGCAAGAAGGGATTTGGTAAATTCTAGGTGGCCAAGTAAAGCTGGTATGTGTAACGGAGTTTCAAGGAGGGTTCTTCGTGAGCACGGTTTGTGCAAGATCAATGGGTCGTGCTTGATAAGTGTGTTCAAAGTTGGAACACGGCCCTTTTGTGATGCATCGTATAGATCTCCAATTCTCTCTTCTTCATTGTTATCAGCTATAGCTATCTCCATTTTTTTGGTGCTGATGTGGATGTGGGCACTTTCCTTTTTGACTATTTATAGAGCAACCACTTGGGAAAATTCGGCTTTGGGTGTAAGTGAAATACAGAATTATGTATTGGCTTGACTGGTTTTTGGAAGCCAATGATTCAAAACATAAACTTCTAGTTCTTATCATTGGAGACCAGAGACGCCGAGGCTGGGAGGCTGGGGGAGGGAGAGAGTGAAGTTTTTTCCCTTGACTGGACACTGGGCTTTCTACCGCAATAATGGCTAGTTTGGGTTAAAAGTGGCTGCCCAAAGATGATATGTGCAAAGGAATTTCGGTGAAGCCACTTTGTGATATCTTTTGGAGGAATATTGGTTCTTTTTGTAAAAGTGAGTTCAAGGTTGATACAGATCCTCTGAGTGTGATGCTTTATATAGAAGGCTCAATCTCTCCTCTTCACCTTGAGAAGTTCCCATTTTGATTATATAGTGTGGTTTTTTTTTTTATATAAACATCATTTTGAAACTATCTGTCAAAGCATGTTAAGTAGGAATGCTTAATGTTCTGATTGTTGATTATATTATTACAATTAGGCGCGTGATTGAATATAATAGTCTTCAGGGTAGCGAAAATTTAATTAATAGATGTAACAGCCCAACGAAAGGGATATATATGTCATGCCATCAATATATTTATATTTGGTCACCTTATTTTAAAAAGAAGGGAAAATCCTATTGAAAGACCTTTGAATTATCCAAATTATAATTTAAGACACTAAATTTAACAAATTACAAATAAGGTTAAATGGCACAACTAGGATTTTAAAATTTGATAAAATGTCCAGAATAACCCTATGCAAATGAAGAGGAGTGCCTTGGAAATGCCAAGCTCAAGAACCATGGGGTCAATCTCGACGGCAAAAGCCTCAATGCCGTCAAGGATGGAATCGGTGCTTTTGATCTTGATACCAAAATTTTGAACTATAGCATCCAGTCTCCTTGGTGAGGCGTGTGTTGTTTGGTCGCTTTCCCTTCCACTTCTTGTTCTTCGCTCCCGCCGTTTGTGAAGCGCTCTTTCTAATATTTTGTGGGTAACTTTTTGTTTGGTTCAGTGGCAACTAATAAACATGCTTTTTTGTTACATATGGCAAGCCTTGGCTTGAAAGGTACAAAGTGATACTACAAAGACAATTAAGTATCAGGGATTAGATCCCTCCTCTATCGAATGTTGATCCAAACGGACTTGATCTTTACAACTTGGTGGCACATCACAGAAGAATGAATAGGTCCATCTCTAATATGGGAATCTCAACCCAAAATATATATCAGCACATTCAGGGCAAAAAAAACATATTGATGCTCACGATGATAAAAGGGAGCAAATCGATCTTCAGTACGTAGTATATATAAAAGAAGAAAGACTTACAGAATTCGCCGCTGGTCGCAAGGATTCGTTGCTGGTCGCAGGGATTAGTAGCACAAATTAAACATAAGGGATACCGTTTTCATTCTGGTTTTTTTTATATATATAAAAAAAAAAAAAAATAAAAAAAAAATTATTTTGTTTAAATTTACAGGATTTAAAATATAAAAATATTATATTCAAAAAGATTATTATGTAAGCATGCTTCATCAGCATTTTTTATTTTTTGATATGCACAATCATTACTTAAATTTAACGAGTCAAATTAAATTTAAATGAGACTAACGGTGTTAAATTTGAAGGACTAAAAATGTATTCATTAAACATAAAATACTAAAATAAACCTTGATGAAAATATAAAGCACTAAATGTATACTTTAACCGATTTAAAAAAAGGAAATGTTCTGCAAGTTTTTCTTAAGGGGGAAAAAATTGATATAATAATGAATGTAAGTATACAGTGTAACACCCCAATTTCCATAGCATAAATCGTGCCGGTGACACGTGGTTTTATAAAAATTCATCAGAGTTTTGAGGTGCTACAGCTTAGCATTTTGCGGAAATGGAGAGCATATACTAAAAATTTGAACAATGAGTAGCTGATATAAAATACTTAGACATATGATGATGCCTGACGTATACTGATATATATATTACAAAATCTCCCGAAGGAAGTATTCATGTGATACAGTAATGCAAAACTCTATAATTACATTTCTTCTATGTAACTATACCCCTTTTCCGCCAAGCCTTAGATAGACTTGGGACATAGAACCTAACTCAGTTAAATCATCTCATTTGGCCAGGCTGGGTAGGTCTAGTGGAAGTCTCACCGTGCTAGGGTGACTGATTGACTGAACCACATAGACGACCCTTCTAGTTTAAGCACCAAATGATGTGAAGTAACTTTATTAGATTCATGCCATAAGGTAGGTTCTGTTAACTTTCTTTCCGCATTTCCTTTGATCAGTGCCTTCTCACGGCTCCATTTACTGGTGTTTATCTACGGCTCCATCCCCTGGTGCCTCCTCTGGTTCATGACCCTTTCCTGTCTATCCATACAGACTGAGGTCCAATGCCCATCGGACCTCAGGTAACGGTTAACCTCATGCTTATGTAAACAATATATGTATGACAGATATTCATGACATTATAGCAGTAATCAACACATAAGCACACAGCAGATGTAAGATTAACATATCAATAATACATATCACATGTAAATTATCTATACAAATCCATGTATAGTCGTCTGCACCTCACCGTGCCACGATGGCCTATCGTGTCCTCAGCGCTAGGAAAACTTAACGGTATTATCATAACCATAACCCGTATATATCTGAATGTATAATGAAAGATCTAAGATTAAGTCTTAGTCTATGAATACAACTATCATATATATAAGCATACAATAAGCATCGGAGTTAGTGTTACAGTACACGGACGTACATTCCTTCCATGTGAATAGTAATTTACTATTCATATATACGATACTGTTCATAAATACAACACTATTTATGAATAGCAATATGCCCGTCCTTCAAATCTGACTCCGGAATCCTCGGATATCCTAACATATTACCATAACACTTAGAATAATATCCTAAAGGTTTAATTTACCTTTCTACCCTTGGTGAATTTATTATTCCATTTTTACCCTTACATTTTCTTAAAAACGCTATGCTGAATTTCTGGGCAGAATTTTCAATTAACTTTGAAATATCATAATTAATTCTACAAAACTCGAAACTAGGATCCGTAAAATTCCTCGGAATCCTTAAGATGTCTAATTTCAAATAAAAATACTTTCATTTACCCAGAATCCACGAAAAATTTCCAGTTTTCATCTTTCTCATCGTTGCCCAGAATTTCGCCCAGAAAAATGGCCTAACTTCAATTGGTTGTATCTCTTTGTACAGGAATCAAAACGCTACATATTATATATATTCAGAAAGCCCTACATATCTACTTTATTTCTGGAAATTTTCGTGATTTATTGGCTTCATTTTCAATATACAATATTAGCATTTCTTTCGCTATTTACCCAGAAATTTTACCGTAAATTTTTGCCAAAACTTCGCTACTTTGATCTTCAACTTTCAATAATTTTGCTCCATAATATTTCTCATCATATTTTCGAAATAAGAACATATTTAAACATAAAAACATGAAAACAAAACTATATTGGAAGATTAAAGATCAAACTAACATTTCTACTAAAGCTTATAAGAACTTAAAGCTTAAAACTCAAGAACTAGAAAACTTACCCTTGAAGAAATTCCTCCTTCTTGCTTTCCTCACTTAGTCTCTACTCTTGCTTCTCTAAAACTCACCTATTTGGTTGAGTTTGGTGTGAAGAATGAAGAGAGAATTACTCTCTGTTTATAGGAAATTGTTAAGGCTTTTGTTCAATTACTAAATCACCCTTTTCTTTGCCTCCAAGATAACTTTTTCCTTCATCTTTTTACTCCCAAAACCGTGCTCCCCTCATCTCTCACAATCACCCACTCTTGTTTTGTCCCCTTGAGCTTCTTTCACAAGTTTCCTTGCTTTGTCCCCAAGTCTTTCCTTCTTTTTCTATTGGTGGATTTCAATTAAGATTAAACTATAACACATAATTCTCCTACACACATACACACACTCAAAAACCGTCCCCCTCTCCCATTTAATAACTCTTGATTTTGTTTTTCATTTGTCTCTAATATCCAATGATTAAAGCCTCCCATTGGTCCATTAATTATCACATGGATTTAGGATGCTATTAGGTATATTTATTATTATTTGATTGGTTCATAAAGTTAATTATGATGCTTAGCAACTCATTTCATGCTAATATTGAATCTCTATTAGTCCTTGATTTTTAATCAAGTTGAAATATCCCAAATTGATATTTAAATGCCACTAATATTAATTAGTTCAAGCTAAATTGTTCATTTATTGTTGCTAATTCTCTTTAATTAATTTAAGTGTTTTCATAATATTTTCTTACCTTATGGTCACTTAAAAATAGCTATTATTTCATGTGATTTAATGTCACATTTTATAGCCCATAATATGTAGCCTCATAATTAACCTTTGGTTAATAAATTCCAAAGTAAATTTTGGATGAGAATATAATCAAAAGATTATAATTCTTTGAGACACATATTAACCTTTATTTAATATGTCTTATTTATCAAATTATAGTATTAATGATAAATAGGAATTTTGGGGTATTACATACAGTGTAGAAATAATAAAAGTACACCTAGCTTTTTTTCTTTCGGTGTTAAAAGAGTAATCCATCATGGGTAAGGTGAGTGCGTACAAGCGAAAACAGTATTAATTAATTCTTTTCTTTTTTTGTCACTGCTCAATTAAATAGTTCAATCCAAAGATATACCTGGCCTGGATTTCTTTTGGTCGATTCTGACCAATTCAATCGTTGATTTTTTAAGAATCAAATTGGTAGAAAAGGTGAAACAGATTGAAAGTGGTCAAGTTTCACTTATATCATACACGTTTACGTACTATACAAAATTTTCTGAACTTGAAGGTTGATGAAAATTAAATACAAATTATAAAAATTACAGCCTAATTTTTAACATATAATGTAGTTATATATAATCGATATATGTTGCTTGTAATGTCCAAAACTGACAAATATAATTCAGCTAAATAGCTTAATTAAATACAGAGAGAGTTGAATTATGTTTAATACAGATTTATGGATATTGGATAGAGTCTATATTTTTTATGAAATTTAAGAAATTTAGTATTATTTGATGTTCAAAACCATACAATAGATCAATGGCTTTTCCCCCCTCATGACCGATTTCTCTGCTTTTGACTAATTAATACAATGCATGATCTTAAACCTCTGCACGGGAAGCGAACTTTGAATATTAAATTACCTGATTAACTAAAATATCACTTACATCACACTAGTATTCATAAATTAAAGCATAAGCTAGCAATGTTATTTGACCTATTATTTTATATATTCCTTTTTAGTACAGTTTATGATTTTATAACAAATCCTTGTAAAGCTTGGAATACACGGTAATAATCAACTTTGATTTATTATAATCCTAGCCTAACAAAAAAGTGCCTTATTATTTGCTTATTATTAGATATAAAATCTGATAGTTGGTTATTTAGTGTCCGACGGTACCTCAAACAAGATTGTTTCAAATAAGAGGATACATGTGCCTAGTTAAAAGGAAAAAAAAATTCTGATGGTGAATTAGTTACAGCTGTCAACAACTTCTATAAAAAATTATACCACTATCAGATTTTATATCTAATATTTTGTTTTCTTTTTTGGCAAGAGGAATGATATTTTATTACAAATTTAAATTTAAATGACACTAACAAAGTATCCCTGAGAAATAACAAAGCATTCAAATTAATGCTATTGCGTTCCTTTACTTGAAGAACAAAATACAATATAATAATTATACATCTCCGTGAACAATTCGATTCAAGTACATGGTAATATCTGACGCTTGAATGTCTTCATCCACTTCTTCCATAGCCAAAACAGAAATCGCAAAGTGATGAACAGCGCAATCAACCCAAGAAATCCAATCCAAGTCCAAAGTGAAACCTTAGATATATCATAGGCAGAGTTAAAAAGCCCTCCATCCGGAGTCACCAGATAGAGTCCATTAAGGTAGGTAAGTGTTAAAAACGTAAGAGTAATACACATGCCAATGGATAACATCCAAATAACAGCTTTATGCTTGAGAGGAACTCCACTAACAAGCAAGAGAGCAACACCGAGAGATGAAACAAAAGCAACAGTATTGTACTTGAGATAATAATGAAAATAACAAGGGTAACTAATAGCTGATACTGCATCTCCAGGACAAGCTGTACTGTTGTCATTTAATGTTAGGCATTCTAAGGGTTTATCCTCTGAAACTATACCTTGGATAATGAAACCTCCTGGAGGGTTGATTAAAGCTTGAAATGAGATGGTTGAGATAACTGTAGCTACTAGACTTAAATTCCCTCTCATCTCTTCCAGCCAATCACACTTCTTTGGAGGAGTAAATATCGCCGATGGTGATGGTGGGTGATTTTCTGTTGGGATCTTTTCATTACTTCTAGGGCAAGATTTCAATAAAGTGGCGTGTGACTGAAAGCTTTTGGAGTTTTCCATGTTGTCTGTTAGACTCATCTCACACTCATCCAATTTTGCAGCTTCTCTTATTTTTGGGATTAAAAGGAGGTATCTCACGGTCTAAATTAACCAAGGAAAAAAAGAAAAGAAAAACAAGTCAGTGTATTGCTTAGCAAGGTAGGATTGATATGGGCAAGAATCGAGTTCACTAAGATATAAAAAATCTGAAATATAGTTTATATAATAACTAGTATTCACTCCTTTCGCTTTTAAAAGAGCATGATAACTCAATTAAACAATTTTAAAAAATGGTTAAAATTAGTTTAAAGCAATAAGTATGTTTGAAATAAACTTTTTTTTCAAGCGTGCCCTTATTTATAAGGGGGCAGGTATGAGAGAGAAATATAGGAAATATATGTGTCACCAACATTTTAATTAATGCAATATATATTATTAATGAGAAGTAAAATAGAAAAAAAAAACCTCATAAAATGTTCCGACAACACTTGTTGGGCTATTATAATAAGGACCAAGGTAATTCAAATTTTAAGATTTTATAAAAAGGACCTAAGGGAATAAGTAATGAACACTGAAAGGTAAAATTTACATATTGTAATCGATCAAAGCGATTAGAAAAATTATTAAAAAAAATTAGGGAATAAAACAAACAGATCCATGCCAAGAAACCCCTGCCGTGGCCAGCAGGCGCCAGCTAGAAGACACTGACCGGTGAAATAAGTATTTAATAATATGTACCTCAGGTCGCTTTAGCATGATAGCTAAGTGAAGAACAGTGTTGCCGGCGTTATCAATGCTTGTGAAGTTGATAAGATCGCTGGTAACCGCGAGCTCCAATTCCACCAAAGCTTGGAGGGTCTCCAAATGGTTATACTTTACACACAAGTGAAAAACAGTTTCTCCATTGACTCGATAACTCAGAGATTCTGGCTTCGCTTCTACCAACTCTCTCACAACCTCGATTCGTCCTCTCATGGCTGCATAGTGTAGAGGAATTCTTCCTTCTTCATCACGAACCAAGCATGCTTCGTCAAAGACTAGAAGCAACTCCTTAACAATGTGGACGTGGCCCTCTGCAGAAGCCAAATGGAGGGCTGTACTTCGACAAGTGTCCATCTCAGTGGCGAGTTTGGGGTTGTGCATGAGAAGGGCCTTTGTGAATTCAGCATGACCTAGCAACGCTGATATGTGTAATGGAGTTTCAGTGAAGTCACTTCTTGATATCTTGAAAAGAATTAGCGGGTTTTTTTGCACTAATGAGTTCAAAATGGATACGTCCCCCCTGAGCGATGCCTCGTAAAGATCTCTCATTTTGTTACTATCACTTGAAGTTATCATTTCGAGGAGTTTCATATCTCTTAAGTAAATGGCATAATGATTCGTTTATATGCTACTTGTATAGATAGCTTACAAAAGCTTTAGACAATGGGACAAATGAAAGTCAATAAAGGTCGGTATTTTTGCCGGAAAGTCACCGGCTGATTTCCTCGATGCATTTCCATCTGTATATATAATATTATATATAGGTCGAGTATTAATTAATTAGTGACTTGTGAAGTTCGTCCCTTGTGGCAACTTCTCCAATTCATCCAAGTAACCCCTACTATATATAAATGGCCAGCGCCTGCAACCCCAGTTACGATTATGCAAAACTTAAATTAACAATACCTTGGGTACTTGTGTGAATTTCAAATAATTAAGACAAAAATTATAAAAGTCTGATTGTTATACTTCAAGATAAAATACATATTGGTATGGCAAGAATTAATAGTCATCCTTGTTTATTTGTTTCTGATGATCAGGATGCTATGAGTGAATAAGATGAGGAGGACAGTAGTGAAAACATGTAAAACACAAGTTTTTCATTAAATATATGTAATAGCCCTAAAAATAAAATTGGATATTATTTTTGTGATGGACCTAAAATTAGAATGAAATAAATATTTTACTCTTCATTAATTTTTTTAATTAACTGTTGTGAATGTTTGACAAAAGTGGATCTGTGATCTGGTGGAACATTGCTTGTTGCTTGTGATTCGATCATTAGTTCGAATCCATTGTGTTGTAAATGAGTTATTTATTTATTTTTACCATTATGAAATTACCACAATACCCTTCTTACAAAGAATTATATATATATATATATATATATATATATATAGACACACACACAAACACCAAAATACCCTTCTTACTTATCAGATTTTTCCCTCTCTTCCTGGTCGATTTAAAAAACACGGGGGCAGAAACCTCGAGAGAATTGGGGGTGAATTAGAGTTTATGCTTGTGCCGACATTCACCTTCATTCTTCTTCTTCACCATCGTGGGCATGGGGGTGAGAATTTGGTTTGCTGTGGGTTTAATCAGCCGCTGATTTTTTTTTTCTTTCCTCCGTCGCTGAACTCAACGCCCTTCGTCTCGCAATTGTTGAGGGAGTATTGGCATTGAATCTTCACCATTCATCCTTGTTGTTGGCATGGTTCGAATGTTCTTCTCAGGTTATCATTGCTATCCTCTTTGTTGTTTCTAGTGTGTGTGATGGTGGGGTTTCTCTTGAACTACTTTTGCTCCTCTATTATTTGATTATATATTGCGGTGGATATGTATATAATAGAAAACACTCAATCTTTCTCCTAAACTTGCATGGTTGTCGCATGTGTAGATTGAAGGTGCCCTGTTTTCTCCTTGTTGCCCATGTGTATGTTTGGTGTGGGTGGTGTTAAATTTATTCCCCCCCCCCCCCCACGTTTCAGTGAATGTGGGTGAGAATAGAAGGGGGAGTATAATTCAAAATAAGGTGAAACTGAAGTTACGGAGTTCACTTTAGATAAATGAATCTTCATTAATTTTTCAGTCGTTATATTATGGAGATGAGTTTATGTTATGGTTTTCTTGGATATAACTTTAATTAATACTAAAAGATGGAGTTTGGGAAGTAGAGTTGACCTATATATTGATGTTTTGAAATTTTGGTTTGGAGATTTGAAGAATGAGCAGTTGATAATGTCGGTAAAAGTATGATTGCACACTTGGTTTTTGATAAAATGCATAGTAGAAAAATTACGTGGCAATTGGGTAAGACAATTGGGATTAAGAAGCTTGACGCAATTGTTTGAATAACCATGTACACCAGGTGTTTCATAAAATGTTTAAGAGGATAGATACATGTTTGAATACATGTTTCTATAGTATTTGGATGATGGAGGGGAATTCGGATTCTATTTCTGCATTGATTGTTTATTTTGATATTAGTACTTGGTAGCATGAATAATGTCCTATGAAATGTTAAACAAAAGAACTTCATTAAGTTGAAGCCATAGGTATGTTGAGTTGACATTGTTTGAATTATATAGTATAGAAGTCACTCGTCGATACATATTTTTCTCAATGGACCATACTTACATCAAATTCTTTATATCAATCACATCAAGTTCTCCAATAATATATTATCACATTTCTTTCTTTCTTTTTTCATATGTATTTATAATTAAATGATATTAATTCAAAAGTAAGACATATGATCACATATTGTTGAAGAACTTGACGAGATAAATAAAAAGAATTTAATCTAAGCATTTTTTTTTCTGTTGCCACTCATAGTCTCTCGTCCCTTAATTAATCATCATAAAGTAAGATCCAAGTGAATTAAAAAGAACCAATAAGGGAGCTCAAAACATTATTCAATAGGCTAATATTAAAACACAAAATAAATTAAAAAGATGAAGGGGGGCGGATTTTACAAACTTGGGGAGGAAGTAATATTTCAAAACACATGCTAAAATAAAGTCAAGAAAGCAAGACTTGAGGAGTAAGTTAAGAAACTTGGTGAGCAAGGAGAAGACGATAAGAGAGGGAAAGAGAGGGAGGGGGTTCATGTGGGATTAAGGGTGAGGATGAGAGCTTCAATTTTAACCTTGATCCAAGGGCTTGAATACAAGATGAATTAGGTTTTAGAAATTTACCAAGGAGCCATAACCTTTTGCTATAAATAGGCACGTTAGGTCCTTCATTTCTTCACACCAAAAATCAAGTAGCAATCTGAATATAGAGAGGAGTGGAAGAGAGTTGGGACCTTCTTGAAGGAGTGGAAGCAATAGCAAGTAAGTTCTTGAGTTTTAAGCTTTTAAATTCATAAATAGATTTTGCTTTGATCTTAAATATGCTAGAGTAATTTTATTTTCATGTTTTTATGGTTAGAAATGGCCTTATTTTGAAAAAATGATGAAGAAAGTTGTAATACCGGGTAATTATTTATCCGGAATATTATATTTCGATAAATAATACATATTGAAAATAGGTGAATATGTGGTCTCAAATAAGAAGTAATAATTATCTTATTTTCTAAGGTAATTTCTATGGAAATTAGGAGAGATAAAGAGCTAAAATCCATAAAATGTATTTTTGAGGCATTAAATGGCCTAAAAATATTATGATAAATCCCAGGAGGCAATTAAATATTTGTTAAAAATTAGAAAGTATGTTGTCTCTAATTTTAGGAATTTTTGGGGATAATTTTCCTTGAAAAATAATGAGGCAAAATTAAGTATTATTTTGGGATCATAAGTGACCCCATGATTTTTAATATTTTACATGGGATATAAAATACCAATGTAAGTAAAATAGGAGATAATGATTTATCCTAATTAAGAAAATTATCAAAAATTAGTAAGTGGCTAATCTGGTAATTAATGGGATAATTAAGGTATAAAGTAAATGAATTCTGGTTCTTCCGAACCCGACGCTATGATAAGAGCCGAGATCCAATTACAATTTGGATCTCGGAGTAAATCTGCTAACCTCATGCTTAAATACGACTACATATACACGACAGACAATCAATACAACAGTCCATAACGTATGTATGATTAAAAATACATAACCACGTATGTAAGATAATAACCACATATGTAACATAACCACGTATGATACAGCAATAATAACCTCGTATGTGACATAACCACGTATGTGACATAACCGTGTATATAACATAACCACGTATGCTATAACAACAAACAGAACACAACAAACATATATAATCATACAATAACCATCGAGTTAGTGTTACGATGACGCGAACGTACCTTTTGGCGGTACAACGGAACTTTTACGGAAAAACGGTAAATTTCCGACACGGAAAAAAATGGTGTGACGGCGCACAACAAAATGGCTCGACAATGTACGATTATCTCGGATATCCTATAAGGATAATATTTAACAACTTTTAGCAGCATAACGGCATTTTAGGTACAAATTACCATTTTGCCCCTGAACCCCTAATCGGCGGAATTTCGCGAGCTTCGCTGTTTTCGCTCTATCTCTCTAGAATTTTGACAGATCTTTTCCCTCATCATATTTTCGAAATATATATCATATTTACCCCTAAATATGATATCTAGACTATCTTGAAAATTTAAAGATAAATCTAAAGATTCCTACTATATCTACCGAAAGAACTAGCGAAACTAAAGACTAAGGACCGAAGAACTTACCCGAGACTTTGCTCGAGACTTTCTCCGCTTCTCTCTCTAACTTCTCTCTAAGGGGCAGATTTTTGGTGTGAGAAATGAAGAAGAGGAGCTTGGTATTTATAGAAGAGACGGATGGCGAACGGTAAATAATTCGAACTTCGGTCTTGACGAATATGGACCGTAGGATCGCATTTTGAGGACAAAACACTCTTGGTCATCCATGGTCAAGATCGAAATCTAAGAGCCTAAAGTCAATGGATGAGTTGTCATCCATGATGGCTCTGCTTTATGGGCCTCGGCCCGATAAAGCTACGATCGACGTCCGTTTCGCGCGATTTCGCAAACTCAAAAATCCGGCGTGTAACTTTGAAGATCTTTTCATCCTCTTTCATATTATCTATTTGGATCCTCTTTTTGATCATATCCAGGTATTCTCCGGTGCGTCGGAAGATATTCGGACAAACGCGTCGATTACGGAAATCGCTTAGATAGAACCAACTTCGGACAACAATTCACCGAATCGTAAAACGTCCAGTTGTTGCCTAACTTAATCTCGTGTTTAAAAAGATGCAATTGTTTCTATAGGTTCTCACTTTGCCTATCTCGACTCTACTCTATCTATCGATCAACTTTTCGTCTTATTTGAAATCGGGGTTTTCGGTTGCGGAAACAACGCACGTAAATTCTTTCTTCGTGTAAAAATTCACTTGTTCTTAATTTGATCAGTCGAAAAGACTTTTACTTCCGGTTTACCCGTAGAATTTATTTCTAACTTTTCCCTGGTCTGCTTTATAAGTGACTCACCGCATTATATTATTATTTTATTCTAATTACCTTCACATTTATTTATTTTTTCTTTTTTTTTTATTTATTTTTCTAAGCATAAAATATTTTATTAATATTTTATTTTATTTTATTTTTTTATTTATTTAATAATTTCGAATTTCTCCAATTAAAAATAATTATTTAAATTATTTTTAATTCATTTACTTTATACCTTAATTATCCTATTAATTACCAGATTAGCCACTTACTAATTTTTGATAATTTTCTTAATTAGGATAAATCATTATCTCACAACTATTTTACTTACATTGGTATTTTATATCCCATGTAAAATATTAAAAATCATGGGGTCACTTATGATCCCAAAATAATACTTAATTTTGCCTCATTATTTTTCAAAGGAAATTATCCCAAAAATTCCTAAAATTAGAGACAACATACTTTCTAATTTTTTATAAATATTTTACTACCTCTTGGGATTTATCATAATATTTTTAGGCCATTTAATGCCCTAAAAATACATTTTAGCTCTTTATCTTTCCTAATTTCCATAGTAATTACCTTAGAAAATAAGATAATTATTACTTATTATTTGAAACCACATGTTCACCTTTTTTAAATAGGTATTATTTATCGAAATATAATATTCCGATAAATAATTATCCAAGTATTACATTTCTCCCCCGTTAAACAAAATTTCGCCCTCGAAATTTGCTCTATACCAATTTAGACTTTAACCTTCGGACTAATCGCTCCGAATTTTTCTCTATATGTTGGCCGCTTCGCTCGATGATCGAGAATTCGCTCGGGTTTGACCGTCAAGATCTTGTCATTTTGTACTTTGATATATAGTATTTCCCGTGGCACCCATATACCTCGGTCAATACCGATATCAAAATGTCTCCATGACGCCCATACACCATGGTAACACAAGATACCTTACATGTTTCCATGGCGCCCATACACCATAACAACACAAGATACCTCCTACTCAATGACACGATCGCGGTCCGGTTGTAGTAACTAAGAGATAAGCATCGGAAACTAAAATTTTCGCGGCAAGTAAGATAACTATTTATCAAACCATAGGGATTTCTTACTAAACATGTATCTTAACGATTTCTTTTTACCCTCTACTCAGGTATAGTTTTAAAACTCAGGACTTCGCGTCTATTAAAACACAGGACTTCTTGTCCATTTAAAACAAAGGATTTCTCACCCATTTAAAAACACAGGACTTCTCATCCGTTTCAAAACACAGGATTTCTCATCCATTTAAAAACACAGGATTTCTCATCCGTTTAAAAACACAGGATTTCTCATCCATTTAAAAAAACATAGGACTTCTCGTCCATTTAAAAACAAAGGATTTCTCATCCGTTTTAAAACACAGATTTCTCACCCATTTTAAAACATTTCACGTTTTGCATAATCATATAGTTTAGACGAATGCTAACACTATAAACGATCGGACACTCGTTCTATTTCCCTTTGTTCAGGATTTCGTTGATTCGGTCTACTCAGAAACGGGTACGGAATTTCGTATCGACAGTTCCTCTACATGAGTCAAATACTGCATGTACTTATCCTTGTTGGTCTCGGAGTTTCATCCGGCGTGGCCTAGCTCCACATATAAGCTCGCGCTAGACAGAATAGTCGTCCAAAGACAAACCGACGATTATCAAAATTATCGAGACGATATCAAATATGAATATGGACGACGGATTTACGATTAAGGTTAGAATGATGCACGACCGAGGGGGTGGTACCGGTTCGAGAATGGTATACCAGTCCCGGCCGGTACACCGACTTAGGGCTATATCGGTACTCATTTTCAAAACATGCTCTTTAAAAAGGCGTAGAGCCTAACTCCGTTACTCAACCAATTTGGCCAGGTAGGTGTCTATCATGGGAGCCTCACCATGCTAGGGTGACTGATTGGCTGATCCACATAGACTAGCCCTGCCTTCGGCACCAAAAGGTTTTTGGAATAAC
Organism: Acacia melanoxylon; assembly: GCA_019022615.1. Lineage (NCBI taxonomy): Eukaryota > Viridiplantae > Streptophyta > Magnoliopsida > Fabales > Fabaceae > Acacia > Acacia melanoxylon. Next base: position 14,063,736 of record JAFJYJ010000003.1, on the reverse strand, counting down.
TTAGTTAGATCTATGCCAGGACAACTGCTCTGAAAACCTTTTGGTGCCGAAGGCAGGGCTAGTCTATGTGGATCACCAATCACCACCCCTAGCACGCGAGGCTCCCATGATAGACACTTACCCGGCCAAATTGGTTGAGTAACGGAGTTAGGCTCTACGCCTTTTTAAAGAGCATGTTTTGAAAATGAGTACCGATATAGCCCTAAGTCGGTGTACCGCCCTGCACCGGTATACCATCCCAAACCAGTGTACCACCCCTCCGGCTCTGCACCACTCGTGGTATCGCCTCTTATAATCGTCGGTTTATACGGGCGGTGATTCCATCCTAACCGGAGCTTAGCCGTGAGCCGGGCCACGCCGGATGAAACTCGATAAGTACATGCGTATTTGACTCATGTAGAGGAACTCCCGATACGAAATTCCGTACTGTGAAACCCCGAGTGAGGAAAATTGTACGAGTGTCCGTTCGTAGTACTAGTGTGATAAAGTCTGCGATAGAGTAACCATTGTTTTTTTTAAAAAAAAAAAAAATCTAACGTTTTCCCTAATGAAGGAAAAAGAGTGAGACATGGCTAATTTAAGAGGAGCCGGAGCTCCCAGAGGCCGAGGCAGAGGTAGAGGTAGAGGAAGACAGCCACGAATAATCTCCAGAGAGGATCCGCATAACTATCTCTCAATAGGAATCTACTTTAGATATTATACAACACGGGTGCTAATCACTCAGCATGTCTGATAAATAGGCGAATCATTTTGGGATACATACATACCTTACAATCTAGTAGTAGTTACACCATTGGGTGTGAACTATTTTGCTTAATAAAGCATGTCTAAATTCTAAGTCGAATATATATCTCGTTCAAAATTTACGTCTCACAAACATCGATGACATTCTCAAAATCAGTAGGACTAGCGATCAATAAAATGATCAAACGATGACGAGGGGATTGAGTCCTTATTCTAAAAACAACCCGGACACAAATAAAATCTCTCGACAAATATTCCTTCGAAAAGAAAAGTCAAAATTCACTATGAAGTTGATGCCTAACATTGGATCAACATCTAAAACACCATATCAAATGCTACCGAACAAAGCACGAGAGTTTGTGACTTTGTATCAATCATCGCAGGGTGGACAAAATGACTATCATGAACACATACCCACTTTCCATGATCTACGAGTTACTCGGTTTGTAATCCCTACATTTTGGCAAGAGTTGACGAATGATCGGAACACCATTTAGTTGTACATCAAAAATAGAAATCGTTAAGATACATGTATAGTAAGGAATTCCCTATGGTTTTATAAATAGTTATCTTACTTGTCGCGAAAATTTTAGTTTCCAATGCATATTTCTTAGTTACTACAATCAGACCACGATCGTGTCATTGAGTAGGAGGTATCTTGTGTTGACATGGTGTATGGGCGTCATGGAAACATTTAAGGTATCTTGTGTTACCATGGTGTATGGGCGTCATGGAGACATTTTGATATCTGGTGTTGACCAAGGGTATATGGGTGCCACGGAAAATACTATATATCAAAGTACGACATGACAAGATCTTTACGGTCAAACCGGAGCGAATTCTCGTTCGTCAGCGGAGCGGCCGACATATAGAGAAAAGTTTCGAGCGAATAGTCCGAAGTTTAGATAAACGAGTCTAAGTTGTTATAGAGCAAATTTCGAGGACGAAATTTTATTTAACAGGGGGAGAAATGTAATACCCAGATTTTAGAAAATCTGGAAGTTTTGAGATAAAGGAAATTAACGAATATTTTGATAAAGCAAAATCATGAGCTTAAAAATGTTATAGAAAATTGTTATAATTATAGAGTAAATTGTCAAAAAAGTTACGGAAAATCGATGAACGAATGACTAAAAATGATATAATGGTGATAAAAACGAATCTAAAAATATTATGATAAATACGAAAGATCATGAAAAATTATGAGAAAAATATGGAAGTGTTATCCCTAATTATGAGAATTTAATAAATTATTTCAGAGGAAATAACATGAAGAAAAGTTTAAAAAGCATTTCGGACCATAAAGTAACTGATAGGGTAAACATTGTTAATATTTTACATAGGATATAAAATGACAATGTCGATAAAAGTTTACAAGATAACAATATACTGTAAAATTGGTAAAGATAAATATATGAAGAAACCTGATCCTAAAAAGATCACTAAACGAAGAAATTAGGTCGATTAAGCCTTAACGGCGAGGGGGTAAAACGGGAATTTTTGGTAAAAAATATTATATTTTTTAAAATGGAAAAAATTATGAAAAAATAATTAAAACTGAATTTTAAAATGAGGGGGCCGAAATTATTGGTATTTTTAATTAAAAATAATTGTTTAAATAATTAAAATGGTAATTAGAATAAAATAATAATATAATGCGGTGAGTCGAAACATATAGGCGTGACGGGGAAAAGTTAGAAATAAATTCTACAGGTAAACCAGGTAAAAGTCTTTTCAGATGATCAAATTAAGTACAAGTGAAATTCTACACGAAGAAAGAATTTACCGGCGTCGATTCCGCAACCGAAAACCCTAATTTCAAATAAGACGAAAAGTTGATCAGATAGAGTGGAGTCGATAGGCAAAGTGAGAACCTATAGAAACAATTGTGTCTTTTTAAACACGAGATTAAGTTAGGCAACAACGGACGTTTTACGATTCTGAATTGTTGTCCAAGTTGGTTCTATCGTAAGCGATTTAGAATCGGACGCGTTTGTCCGAATATCTTCGGACGCACCGAGAATACCTGGATATGATCAAAAAGGGGATCAAAATATATAATATGAAAGAGGATGGAAAGATCTTCAAAGTTACACGCCCGGATTTTTGAGTTTCTGCGAAATCGCGCAAAACGGACACCGATCGGGTAGCTTTATCGGACCGGAGGCCATAAAGCAAGATGACAACTCATTCTTTGACTTTTTGGGCCAAAGAGGTCCGCACCTATGGATGGAGGGCCAAGATTGCTCCTCCCAAAACCCTAGATCTAACGGTTCAAAAACAAAGCGAGAAAAATTCCCTTTACGTCCCGAATTTTTTCTATAAATACCAAGCTCCTCTTCTTCATTTCTCACACCAAAATCTGCCTCTTAGAGAGAAGTTAGAGAGAGAAGCTCGGAGAAAGTCTGAGAGCAAAGTCCGGGTAAGTTCTTCGGTCCCCGGTCTTTAGTTTCGGTAGTTCTTTCGGTAGATATAGTAGGAATGCTAGATTTATCTTTAATTTTTCAAGATAGTCTAGATATCATATTTAGGGGTAAATATGATATATATTTCGAAAATATGATGAGGAAAAGATCTGTCAAAATTCTAGAGATATAGAGCGAAAACAAATAAGCTACGCGAAATTCCGCCGATTAGGGGTTCGGGGGCAAAATGGTAATTTGTACCTAAAATGCCCGTTATGCTGCTAAAAGTTGTTAAATATTATCCTTATAGGATATCTGAGATAATCGTACCGCCGAGCGAGCCGCCGTGCCGCCACACACCGCGCTTTTTTCCCATTTTCGGAAATTTACCGTTTTTCCGTAAAAGTTCCGTTGTACCGCCAAAAAGGTACGTTCGCGTCTTTGTAACACTAACTCGATGGTTATTGTATGATTATATATGTTTGTTGTGTTCTGTTTGTTGTTGTAGCATACGTGGTTATGTTATATACACGGTTATGTCACATACGTGGTTATGTCACATACGAGGTTATTATTGCCGTATCATACGTGGTTATGTTACATACGTGGTTATTATCTTACATACGTGGTTATGTATTTTTAATCATACATCTGTTGTGGACTGTTGTATTGATTGCTGTTGTCGTGTATATGTAGTCGTATTTAAGCATGAGGTTAACCGTTACCTGAGATCCAAATTGTAATTGGATCTCAGTTCTTATCATAGCGTCAGGTTCAGGAGAACCGAGAACCGAGGAGAAAGGCGAGCAGGCCGTACGAGTCCCGATCAAGACTTTCTTCGGGTGTTATTCATTTTGAAAACTCTCGGTCAATGTATCGCTTCTGTAAATCAGCCAGACTTACGGCAATTTGAATAAATGTATCAGTTACTCAATTGCTCCGATGCTCTACTCTGATGAAAAATGAAAAAAAAATTATACTGCTTTTGGTATCAGAGCAGTTGTCCTGGCATAGATCTGACTAAGTTATTCCAAAAACCTTTTGGTGCCGAAGGCAGGGCTAGTCCTATGTGGATCGGCCAATCGCCCTAGCACGGTGAGGCTCCCATGATAGATACCTACCCGCCAAATTGGTTGAGTAACGGAGTTAGGCTCTACGCCTTTTAAAAGAGCATGTTTTGAAAATGAGTACGATATAGCCCTAAGTCGGTGTACCGCATCCGGACTGGTATACCATTCGAACCGTGTACCACCCTCTCGCGTCGGTGCATCATTCTAACCCGAATCGATAAATCCATCGTCCATATTCATATTTGATATCGCCTCGATAATTCGATAACTCGATATCGCCTCTCGATAACTCGATAATTCGATAATCGATAATCGTCGGTTTGTCTGGACGACTATTCTGTCCTAGCGCAGAATTTATATGTGGAGCTGGGCCACGCCGGATGAAACTCTGATAAGTACATGCAGTATTTGACTCATGTAGAGGAACTCCCGATACGAAATTCTATACTCTGTGAAACCCTGAGTGAGGGAAAATTGTACGAGTGTCCGTTCGTAGTACTAGTGTGATAAAGTCTGCGATAGAGTAACCATTGTTTTTTTTAAAAAAAAAAATCTAACGTTTTCCCTAATGAAGGAAAAGAGTGAGACATGGCTAATTTAAGAGGAGCCGGAGCTCCCGGAGGCCGAGGAGAGGTAGAGGTAGAGGAAGACAGCCACGAATAATCTCCGAGAGAGGATCCGCATAACTATCTCTCAATAGGAATCTACTTTAGATATTATACAACACGGGTGCTAATCACTCGCATGTCGATAAATAGGCGAATCATTTTGGGATACATACATACCTTACAATCTAGTAGTAGTTACACCATTGGGTGTGAACTATTTTGCTTAATAAAGCATGTCTAAATTCTAAGTCGAATATATATCTCGTTCAAAATTTCTCTCACAAACATCGATGACATTCTCAAAATCAGAGGACTAGCAAAGATCAATAAAATGATCAAACGATGACGAGGGGATTGAGTCCTTATTCTAAAAACAACCCGAGACACAAATAAAATCTCTCTCGACAAATATTCCTTCGAAAAGAAAAGTCAAAATTCACTATGAAGTTGATGCCTAACATTGGATCAACATCTAAAACACCATATCAAATGCTACCGAACAAAGCACGAGAGTTTGTGACTTTGTATCAATCATCGCAGGGTGGACAAAATGACTATCATGAACACATACCCACTTTCCATGATCTACGAGTTACTCAGTTTTGTAATCCCTACATTTTGGCAAGAGTTGACGAATGCTCGGAACACCATTTAGTTGTACATCAAAAATAGAAATCGTTAAGATACATGTATAGTAAGGAATTCCCTATGGTTTGATAAATAGTTATCTTACTTGTCGCGAAAATTTTAGTTTCCAATGCATATTTCTTAGTTACTACAATCGACCACGATCGTGTCATTGAGTAGGAGGTATCTTGTGTTGACATGGTGTATGGGCGTCATGGAAACATTTAAGGTATCTTGTGTTACCATGGTGTATGGGCGTCATGGAGACATTTTGATATCCGGTGTTGACCGGGTATATGGGTGCCACGGAAAATACTATATATCAAAGTACGACATGACAAGATCTTTACTACAAACTGAGCGAATTCTCGATCATCGAGCGAAGCGGCCAACATATAGAGAAAAAATTCCGGAGCGATTAGTCCGAAGGTTAGTCTCGTAAAAGTCTAAATTGGGATAGAGCAAATTTCGAGGCGAAATTTTGTTTAACGAGGGAGAAATGTAATACCCGGGTAATTATTTATCTGGAATATTATATTTCGATAAATAATACATATTGAAAATAGGTGAATATGTGGTCTCAAATAAGAAGTAATAATTATCTTATTTTCTAAGGTAATTTCTATGGAAATTAGGAGAGATAAAGAGCTAAAATCCATAAAATGTATTTTTGAGGCATTAAATGGCCTAAAAATATTATGATAAATCCCAGGAGGCAATTAAATATTTGTTAAAAATTAGAAAGTATGTTGTCTCTAATTTTAGGAATTTTTGGGGATAATTTTCCTTGAAAAATAATGAGGCAAAATTAAGTATTATTTTGGGATCATAAGTGACCCCATGATTTTTAATATTTTACATGGGATATAAAATACCAATGTAAGTAAAATAGTTGAGAGATAATGATTTATCCTAATTAAGAAAATTATCAAAAATTAGTAAGTGGCTAATCTGGTAATTAATGGGATAATTAAGGTATAAAGTAAATGAATTAAAAATAATTTAAATAATTATTTTTAATTGGAGAAATTCGAAATTATTAAATAAATAAAAAATAAAAAATAAAATAAAATATTAATAAAATATTTTATGCTTAGAAAAATAAATAAAAAATAAAAGAAAAAAAATAAATATCATGATATTTTTGTAAAATTGTATTATTATATAATATAGTGAATAGTAATGGAATAAATAGGAAACGGATCCTATCTAGAGAACCAGGAATAGGAATTCCAAAGTCAAGGTAAAATATTGATCAGTGAGTTTTTACCTTCAAGTGACCTCTTCCGGAAATTAATTCCGAGGTCGGTAGCGCATTTGCCTAATAAGACGAAATAGGGAAAAATGCATATATTCACATTTTGGATTTGAAGAAAATAAATTATAAGTCAACATCTGGAGATGAGTTTATAATTATCTGGACATATTTGGAGTCAGTGAATTATTATCCGTAGATTGATGATTCCGAAAGCGATTTCCGACACCGGACGTGTTCGGACACGTTTTTCGAGAAAACTTCAACTGGTGTTGGAACCACGTAAGGACCGAAATCTAAGTTAAATTAGATATTATTGATGAGGAAGAGAAGATCTTCAAAGTTATGAATTCAAATTTTATGATTTTCCAAGATTACGCGTTTCGCATAATCGATCGAAACTTTATCGATCTGCGGCTCGATGTCACCATCAAGATGACATCATTTTGTTGACTATTGGGGAGGGGGAGGTCTGCACAAGAAATGGAGGGCCAAGAGTGTTTTGTCCTCAAAATGCGATCCTACGGTCCATATTCGTCAAGACCGAAGTTCGAATTATTTACCGTTCGCCATCCGTCTCTTCTATAAATACCAAGCTCCTCTTCTTCATTTTTCACACCAAAATCTGCCTCTTAGAGAGAATTTAGAGAGAGAAGCTCTGGAAAAAGTCTCGAGCAAAGTCCGGGTAAGTTCTTCGGTCCTTAGTCTTAAATTTCGTAGTTCTTTCGGTAGATATAGTAGGAATGCTAGATTTATCTTTAAATTTTCAAGATAGTCTAGATATCATATTTAGGGGTAAATATGATATATATTTCGAAAATATGATGAGGGAAAAGATCTGTCAAAATTGCGGAGAGATAGAGCGAAAACAAAAAGCTCGCGAAATTCCGCCGATTAGGGTTCGAGGGCAAAATGGTAATTTGTACCTAAAATGCCTGTTATAGTGCTAAAAGTTGTTAAATATTATCCTTATAGGATATCTGTTATAATCGAACCGCCGAGCGAGCATTTGTTGCCGCCGTCGTACCGCTTTTTTCACCCGTCAAAATTACCGTTTTCCGTAAAACGTACCGTAGTCGACAACGAAGGTACGTTCGCGTCTTAACACTAACTCGATGGTTATTGTATGCATATATGTATTTTCCTCCGTCATGCTGTATTTTCTATGTTGTGCCTTAACCTTACATCTCGATTTGTATTGTTATTGCCGTCCATATCCGATTATGTCCAATGTCCGTTGTGCCTTAACCTTACATCCGACGTATTGTTATTGCCGTGCATATCTGATCATGTACATTTCTCCTTGTGCCTTAACCTTACATCCGACGTATTGTTATTGCCATATATATCTCGATTATGTATACCCTACTTTGAACGTAGTAAGTGTCGTCAAAATTCCATGAATATCTCAGTAGTACTTATATGATGTATGTAAACATGAGGTTAATCATTACACCGGGTCCGGTGCATTGGACCTCGCTCTTAACATAGCGTCGGGTTCGGGAGGACCGAGGACCGAGGAGAAAGGCAAGCGTGCCGCATAAAGACCCTACGAAGACTTCTTATGTTTTTGTAGTTACACGACGTTAGACGTCCGAAAACAATGTCATGTTATTGTAATCAGCCAGACTTACGGCATTTGAAATATATGTATCAGTTACTCAATCGCTCCGATGCTCTACATATGATGAAAAAAAAATATACTGCTTTTGGAAATGGGATGTTACAAAAGTGATAGAGTAAAATTTTTGGAAGAGAAACATCAAAGTAACGAAGTTCTGACAAAATTTTTCGGGTAGGTGATTTATGGAGTCAGTAGTAAAAACGCCATAATTTTATGTTGAAGATAAAGTTAATTAATTCTGAAATTGTTCATGGTTGAATTAGACATATAGAGTTTTCCAAGGGTACCTATAGTGTGTCATTTTTAATTTTGTACAAAGAGATAAAAATTCTTGAAGAAAGGCTATGTTTTCTGGGAAAATTTTGGGCAGCGTTAGGAAACATGAAAACTGGGAGTTGTTCTTACGTTTTGGGCAAACCTTAGTATTTTTTTATCAAACCCAGACATCCTAAGGAGTCCGAGGAATTTTACGGATCCTCGTTTCGATTTTTCTAGAATTAGTTATGATTTTTTAAATTTAGACGAAAATCTGCCCTAATTGTTGTAGCCAGCGTGTTTTACGAAATTTTGGGGGAATAAATTGAAAAATAAATTCACCAGGGGTAAAATAGTCATTAGGGCCAAAATATCTTTTAGGATATTATTTATGGATTAATAAAACGATATTACTATTATAGGCTATCCGTGAATGCATACCAACCGACGAACGTACCGCATCACCGACTCAGGTACTTTCGCGACGTACTGTAATACTAACTCTGATGATTATAGTAGGTTTATATATGATAGATGTATTCATAAACTAAGATGATGTCTTAGATCATTGCTTATACATTCAGATTTACACGGGTTATAGTCTTGTTAATGCCGTGAGTTTTCCTAGCGTTGAGGACACGAGGGCCAATCGTGGCATGAGGTGGTGTAGACTAAAATAACGTACATGTGCAGTGGCAGTGTACTGTTATTGTGACAAATCATACATTTGTTATGGGCTTTTGTATTGATTAATGCTGTAATGTCATGAATATCTGTCATACATATATTATTTACATAAGCATTAGGTTAACCGTTACCTGAGGTCCGATGGGCATTGGACCTTAGCTCTTACTATAGCTTCAGGGTCTGGAGGACTGAGGATAAGAGATGAGAGTAAGCAGGACTCGTGAGGACTCGGATGGAGCCTCTGTTTAGGGATGTACTATCATCGCTAGTGTTTTTTTTTTTTTTTTTTTTTGTATTCACGAATAAATGTATCTATATTATTAAGATACGCCACAGACAATGTTGTACCACAAATTTATCAGTTACTCAATATTTTAAATTGCTCCGATGCTCAACTCTAATTAAAACGCTTTAAAAATGCTTTCGAAAATTAGGGTGTTACACAAATAACAAAGAACCATAAGAATAGTTTAAAGCAGAGCACCAACCTTTTTCTTTCTTTGTGTCCGTTTTCTTCAAGTTCTTTCTTCAACTTCTCCTACAACAATCTATTGTACAAACTCGATTAACTTTCCCAAAATAAAGGTTGGAAAACCAAAAGCCTTATAATTGTATAAGGTAAGCTACAACCTTTTCCTTTATTTGTGTTCTTTTTCTTCATGTTCTTTCTTTAACCTCTCCTGCAACAATCCATTATACACAATGGATCAAATTCACAAGAATAAAGTAGCTAAAATAGACAAAAGCAAGCCATGGACTAACGAAATCAATCCTTCCTAGCTCCGTAGGTTCACGGTTCATACAAAATGAAATAATATTCAACACAGTAAAGCATGTCAAGATCTATAAGGTCAACATATATATCCCTTCCAATATACTTTGCAAGATCTTCATCTCGTGCCACCTAAGAACAAACACTACAAATGATTTTTCCCCCCTAATAAGTGGTATTTAAAGTGTTTCACTTGGCAACACACAACACCCGACGTTGGAGGTAAACATGAGACACAAATAGATTATTATTCATCAAGAAAAAGGTTAGAAAGCTAAGAACCTTTATGATAGTATCATGGTGATCGTCAGCCGTTTATTTTTGTGTTCTTCTTCTTGTTCTTTCTTCAACCTCTCTCGCAACAATCAATTTTAAAAATAAAAAACATGATTAGTTTGTCAAAAACAAAGGATGGAAAACAAATAACCATTCTAATAGTTTAACGGTGAGTCTCAACCTTTTCTTTAATCTGTGCTCTTTTTCTTCATGCTCTTTCTTCAACCTCTCCTAAACAATCCACTGTACAAAATGGATTAGTTTCCCTAGTATAAAGGTTGGAAAACTAAGAAACATAATAGTAGTATAAAGGTAAGCTCGCCTTTCATATCACTAGATTACAACTTTTACCAGTAGTTCTTGAAGAATGCATATCTTGAATGGTATATATTGATTTTCATATCACTAGATTACAACTGATTCATTCAAACACATTGTCTAGTAATCTAGTCTATAAGATGATTCCATTCTTATCCTTCACACACACACACACAATACGAACGACATCATTTTAATATGTTGCTTGCTGGTGTTTTTGCAAATGTGTTGTCTCTGCCCACAATCACTATTTCCTATTTATTTGCAAATGTGTTGTCTTGCTGGTGTTTTTGCTATTATGTAACTTTTGTTTTTCAATATGTTTGTTTGGTAGATATATTATTTATTGATTCATTTTTTGTCATTTTCCATTTTTTAGGATGGAAAGATATTTAGGTTCTTTGTTTACAAAGTCAAGTGGTAGTGGAACTAAACGTTCTCGATCGGAATCTTCATTTATTGATTTAACTCAAGATGAGTGTGCTACTCCCTCAAGTCAGAACAAACCAACAGTAGATGGTCCACCGGATTTGTATGTTCTTGATCCGAGTAAAAGACTTCCTATTATGAGCCTTGCAAAGAGTACTAAAGAAAGGGAAATGATTCGAAGAATTTATCTAACGAATGGTCCTTGTCAACCAAAACTTGACAACTTTCCTCAATCCTTAATTGGGGGTAAAATGTGTAGATTCAATCCTCAATGGTACAATGAGTTTGGCACTTGGTTGGAGTATAGTGAATCAAAAGATGCTATATTTTGCTTGCATTATATTGTTATCTATTTAATTGTGAGCATGGTAATGGAAGGGGTGGTCGGGATTCATTTGTGGGAAAAGGATTTAGCAATTGGAAGGAGAAACAACGGAATCTTAAACATGTTGGGAAAGTTTGAAGCATTCATAAGTTGTGCTTTAGTGCTTCCAAAGATTTGATGAATCAAAACCAACATATTGACATTGTTATGTCTGACATTTCTGAACAAAGCCAAACAGGATTATCGTATTCTTCTGAATGGTTCTATTTGATGTATTCGATATCTCATACGACAAGGTTTGGCTTTTCAGGGACATGATGAGACAGATGCTTCAATGAGTCATGGAAATTTTGTAAAGTTTGTAAAATTCCTTTGTGAAAGCAATGAGGAGGTAAATAATGTATCTTTGAATAATGCCCTGGAGAATCTCAAAATGATAGCTCCCTCAATTCATAAAGATATTACACATGTTGCTGCAAGTTTAGTTACCAGAGCTATTATTTCAGACATTGGGGATAATTTCTTCTCTATACTAGTTGATGAAGCTCGTGATATATCAATTAAAGAACAGATAGCCATTGTTTTAAAATATGTGAACTGCAACAGTGACATTATTGAGCGTTTTCTTGGTTTTGTTCATGTTTCAGATACTACAACTAGTTCACTTAAAGAATCGATTGAGTTAATTTTTGCCAAAAATGGCTTGAGTTTGACAAAGATTCGTGGTCAAGGTTATGATGGTGCAAGCAATATGAGTGGTCAATTCAAAGGTGGTGCGAGCTTGATTTTAGTTGAAAATAATTCTCGCTTCAGTGTTCACGATTTGCACATCAACTTCGCTAGCTCTAGTAGCTTGTGCAAAAAAGGCTTACGCATTGACTGACTTCTTTAATTTTATACCATTGGTGTGTAATGTAGTTGGTGCTTCTTGCAAAAGAGCAGATATTTTGAGAAAAAAGCAATTCGAAGAATTAGTCAAAAGTATTGCAAGCGATGATGTTCAATCAAGGAGAGGCTTGAATCAAGAAATGAGTTTGTCTCGACCAGGGGACACACGTTGGAGCTCATATTACCGATCATTGGTAAGTCTCTGTACATTGTTTGATCTTGTGCTTGATGTGCTAGAAATTATAAAAGATGATACAACCCTTATGCATGCAGAAAGGTCTGAAGCCTCTAGCCTTATGATTTGTATGGAAACTTTTGAATTTGTATTACTTTTGCACCTGATGATCAAGGTCTTAGCAATAACGAATGAGTTGTCACAAGCACTTCAGAGAAAAGATCAAGATATTGTGAATGCTATGGATTTTGTAAAAGTTTCAAAGGTGTTATTACTGAAGATGAGAGATAATGGGTGGGATAATCTATTTCAGAAGACTTCTAAATTTTATATAAAACATGATATAGATATCCCTGATATGGAAAGTGTACTGCAAATACAAGGAAGAACAAAACGTAGAGGACCAATTACTCATCTGCATCACTTTAAGGTTGACATATTTTATGCAAAGGATAGATACTCAACTTCAAGAGTTGAATGATTGTTTTAGTGAAGTTAGTTCGAATTTGCTGGAATGCATGGCATGTTTAAATCCGTGCAACTCTTTCTCAGCATTTGACAAGAATAAGTTGTGTAAATTTGCTGGCTATTATCCTTCAGATTTTGATTTTAATGATTTTGTCATGCTTGAATATCAGCTCGATATGTATATTGTTGATGTGCAATGTGATCCTGATTTTTTGAATTTGCAAGGAATAGCTGATCTTGCCAAGATGATGGTTGAAAAGAAAAACATATTGTGTATCATTTGGTTTATTTACTTGTAAAGTTAGCATTAACTTTTCCTGTAGCAACTGCATCTGTGGAAAGAGCATTTTCAGCTATGAAATACATCAAGACTGCACTTCGCAATTGGAAGGGGATGAATGGTTGAATGATTGCTTAGTGTCTTATATTGAAAAAGATGTATTTGATAGCATTGATAATGAGGCAATTATGATGAAATTCCAAAAATAAGGCCTAGAAGGATGACATTGTAATTGTTTCTATTGTAATATACTTTTGTTGTTAAAATATATGGTGTCCAGCTTGCTATTTCTAACCGCACTTGGTCTTACTTTTCCCTTTATATTCTTTTATTTTTTAATGTATTTAAGTATAATTATTAGGTAAAGTTCATTTCTAATGAGTGGTAGCTTATTTCTTTGATATACTTTTCTAGCATTTTGTTGCCTTTTCTCTGTATTTTAGGTGGATATTCCCAGCACAAAAAATTGCTTAGAGCATGTAGGTTGCTAATTTTCTGCCATGGGCATTTTATGGCTAATTTTCTGACAGGTGAAAACCTTCTGAATCTTGTATTATTTGTTGTGGTTTTGATGACAAGTGAAAAAAAAATTATATACACTTGCGCTATTGGTAATTTTATGGTTGCAGGAATGATGTTTTTGTGTTCTTACTTAGTACAAGAACTGGTGGATTGGGTTATCACCTTGACGGCGGCTGACATGGTAATCTTTTATGAGAACAATTGGAATCCCTCATGGGATCAGCAGGCGATGGACAGAGCTCACCGGTTGGGTCAAACAAAATATGTTAACTTTCTCTTCCTTGTTCCCCCTACATGCTTATGCTTTTGATAATGATTAAATGAGTGTTGCACTAATGTTTGAGACCAATTAATATGGCTGCTCCATGTTGAATTATTTTTTGTGCTTTTGATGACAAGTGGAAAAAAAAAATCGGGGGCACCCCCCCCCCTTTCTGTAAATTTCTGGATCCGCCCCTAGGTGTGTGTTTAGTTTTACTTATTTTAAATTATTTTGCATTAATTGATTTTTGGAAAAGTTACCAAACACTCACTTATTTTGTGTTATTACAAATAGGGAAAAAGGTTAAAAAAGAACTTTGAAATTAAAAAAAATCTCAAATTAGGTTTGTTACCAAACGATGATAAAGAAGTAACAAAACTTAATAGGCAATTCACAACTTATTTTTTTGAGAAATGCCTTATTTAAATTTTACAATTTTAAAAAAAAAAATCTATCATTTTCCCTTATAAAATAAATGTGACATAAATTTTATTACTAACATATCACTCCATAAACAACCAAAAGGGCATCTTTATTCACTTTAGAATTTTATTTATATTAACTGAGAGTTATACTAAAGAGTAAATATTAAATAATTAATATCATTTAGAAAGGTAAAGTTCCAAAACAAAACAAAAAACAAAAAAGACTTTCAAAATTTAAAAAGATAAATTTGGGTATTAAATTTCAATAATTCCAAATTAGTCTATGAAATTTTAATATGTTGTGAAAAAGACATCACTTCCCTCACTTTTATTTTTTTAAATGCCCCCAAGCACCCCACACTTGAATATTTACTACATTTATTTCACTATTTATTATTTTCTTTTCATATTTACTGCTCCTGTTTTGAAAATTCCAAAAGTACATTAAGACCACTTACACTTAAATAAATTGATGGAGAAGGCCTATGTTAACTATGTACTATATTTACTTCACTATTTATTACTATGATTTTCCTATTTACTACTTGAATAAATTCATGGAGATTGCTCCTATTGCTAACTATGTTTGAAAAAAGAGCAATAAATAGCGAAGTAAATAATTTTCATTAAAAAAGAAAGTAAATTGTCAGCAAATACAGTTTTCAAATTTCAAACTAAAGGTAACAAATAGTGAAACCAAAGTACTCCCTCAAGTCCTAATTGTAAGACCAGATTGACTTTTTTTTTAGAGATTAAGGAAGTTAAATAAGTTACTTAATCATATCATATGTTTTATATCCTTATATTATATGTTAGTTTATTAGTCAAACTAATTAGTTTGGAGAAAAAATAAAAATACTCTAAAGTAATTTAATTAGCTTCTTTAATCTCTCTAAAAAAATTAAGTTGGTCTTATAATTAGGATCGGAGGGAGTAGTAAATAACAAAATAAATATAGTGAATATTATATTGTGGGAATTTTGTTGGTGGACAGCAAGGAGTCACTAGCCTAGAGGTTTGACTGTTTTTAATGATGTGTTATATTTGAGGGAAGGGGATACTAATATTAGCCTATAACATTAGTCTCCCTCCCCTCCCTTTAAACACAATACACTTTAAGATTCATGGAGCTGGGGCAACCCGACAAGGGGTGAAGGGATATTTTAAAGGGGAAAAAAATCGAGAGATAGTGAATATTTTTCACAACATTTTAAAATCACCCAACTAGTTATTGAAATTTGAATCCTACCTGGATTTTCATAATAGTATATTTTAGGAATTTTCTTTAAAAGAATATTGACATTATTTTTTTAAAAAAAATCTCAATCCCTCACGGGAGCCAAAAAACACACGGGCCCTTGTGTGACTAATAATGTGCAATGCATGTTGTTTCCTGGGCCAAGCTGAATTTTAGAAAAGATATGGGCTTACTGGAGGATGGGAACTGGTACCTTTTATGGGGGGTAGTGATAAGGAAGTTGTGGCTTTGGAGGAATAACTCTATCTTTGAATGAGGAATTCCAAAAACCTTGTGACCCAGCAAGCATCATTTTGAATAGTTGGCGAAGCTATGTTCAACTTCAAATGGTTTCTCCTCCATCCAGTGAGTCATCGGCATTGTGGATTCCTCCGAGTGTTGGATGGGTAAAATTAAATATAGATGGGGCCACCACTCGTGGTCAGCAGAGGTCCGGCTGTGGAGGTGTGTTAAGGAATCACGAAGGAAATTGGATTGTGGGATTCTCTCATCATCTGGGAATCTGTCGTGCATATGAAGCTGAAGAATGGGCCTTACTGAAAGGGCTTAGTGTGGCATGGGACATGGGATTTAAAAGGGTGAACTGTGAATCTGATTCAAAGGAGCTCACGGATAAGTTATTGGTTGAGTTATCAGCATCAGGAGGAAGCCTGGTTCTCTGGAAAATCAGGAGATTATTGAGTATGGATTGGTCCTTGACTTTTCATCACATTTCCAGAGAAAAGAGTAGGGTGGCGGATGGACTTGCAAAAAAAGGAATTTCTTCCTCTGGCCTTTTAGATGAGTGTCCTATTTTCCTTAGGACTGTGGTATCTCAGGAACAATTGGGATTAACTTCCCCTATGTAGTTATGTTTTAAGTTTTGAATTTCTTCAGTAACAAAAGAAAAAAAAAAAAGACTGAGTTGATGATAATACTAGCTTCTAGCTAGCTAGTTCTACGTCATATACATAACTCAACGAAGGCGTACACCACAATCATATAAAAATGGCTAAGGTTTAAAAATGCGCATGTATTTTCTTCTGAGGAGCGCCTAACACTAAGTGTTTTTTTAAGTAGAAAAGTGACTGCGTGATTACAAATTAGATGCAAAAATATCGTTTGACCGTTATGCTAACTGGACGATGACGTGGCTTTCAAGGTAGAAAAATATACATATGGTTTTGTCAAAAGAGCGCCCAACACCAAGTACTTTTTTAAGTGCAAAAATATCATTTGATCGTTAGTTTGACTTTTTTTGCTAACTGGACGATGACATGGCTTTCAAAGCAACTGTGTGGAAAAAAACATGTTGACAGGTCACAAGTCTGAGTTAGGAAGAATTAATATCACCATCCCTATCTTTTTGTTCGCCCCTTTAACAACACTATACCTAAAAATCACAACCTGTCTAATGTGGATATATCACCTTTCGCCCTGTTGAAAATGTCATTGATGACTACTGACATATCCTTCTGCCAGAGATCGAAGACCTTGCCCAGACTTGCATTCTCAATGCCGTTGCCGCCTCCAATCCATTAAAATTGAATCATCGCGGTGTCGGTTGGAGAGAGTACACATCAGACAATGCATACCTGCTATTACCTCAGAAATAGCCCCGTGAAACTCATACAGCTAAAGTGGCGAGTGGATGAAAAATATATCCGCATTGGACAGGTCGTGATTTTCGAGTACAGTGTTGTTATAGGGGCCAACATTGGGATAGGGATGGTGATATTAATTCTTCCCTACTCAGACTTGCAACCAGTTGGCCTTTTTTTCCCACATAGTTGCTTTAAAAGACATGTCATCGTCCAGTTAGCAAAAAAGTCAAACTAACAGTCAAACGGTATTTTTGCACCTAAAAAAAAAACTTGGTGTTAAGCGCTCTTTTGGCCAAATCATATGTGTATTTTTGCATCTTGAAAGCCATGTCATTATCCAGTCAACAGAAAAAGTTAAACTTAACGGTCAAACAGTATTTTGTACCTAATTTGTAACATGTAGTCACTTTTATACCTAAGAAAAACACTTAATGTTGGGCACTTAATTATCGTGAGAAAATACATATACATTTTTATACCTTAACTCTATAAAAATTGATAGGACTTAAGGTAGTGACTCATACGAGGGTCACTCCAAAATGCTGCAATCAACTTTTGACTTGGAAATATCATTGTTTGATCATTCTAAAATGTCATTTTTGATAAGGACTATTCTTATATAAAAAAATCTTTAGTATATAAATTGAGAAAATTTAAAATAATTTAAAATATGGAAGATAAAGTGGATTAGAATATTATATTTAAGATTAAATGCAACACTTAACTAACTATTATGTTAAGAACCGAGACTAGTATCATATTATCAAGTGTCTTTAAAAGAAAATTTACAGGTCACAAAAAAAAAAAAAGGTCGATTTTAAATTTATTAGTCAATTTTATATTGCTAGATTACACAAAAAAAAAAATTGTAAGTATGACTTTCAAGTTGAGCACTTAACTTTAAGGGGCATTATGATCATGACGCACATATTTTTATTAAAAAAGATTGAATTTTATAAGAATAATTTAAGAAATTCAAGGTTTTTATTTTAATTAATTTCATGATAAAATCCTATTTGTAATTTCTCCTTTTACCTATTTCATTTACCATTGACCATTCAACATGAAAAAAAATGCGATTGAATATAATTATTGCCAGACACAATCACATGCTTGAAAAGATTGCGGAACCCTGTTTGATGTGAAGCGACTCCCTTTCCACATAAAATACGGTCCCAACAAAGATTAGTGGTAGAAAGTTTAAAGATTTGGTTGTTGAAGAAATTGGAATTAAATTAATACTAATTCTCAAATTAAAGAATGAATTACTAAGTGAAAAGTCAAGATAATTATTGCTCGTAAGGGGTGAACTCTAATGAAAAATCGAGGCTACACATGTAGGTCTCTATTATGAAGTTTTGTATGGCTTATTTAGGTCTCTATTATATTCCCCTGACCTTGTCTTTCATTAGAAATATAGTTTGATATCAAAACAAAGGGGTGTGTGTATAGTTTAACTTATTTTAAATTATTTTGTGTTAATTAATTGATTTTTTGAAAGGTTACCATACACTAACTTATTTTGTGTCATTATAAATAGGAAAAAAGACAGAAAAAAAAATTGAAAAATCCTAAATTAGTTTGTTACCAAGAGTTTATAAGTAAATGACAAAGCTTGATAAGTAATCCACAATTCATTTTTTAAGAAATAACCTATTTAAAATTTTACAATTTTAAAATTCTTTTTTATCATTTTTCCTTATAAATATGTGACATAAATTTTATTTCGTAAAGCATAAAATTGATTTTGGGAAAAGTTACCATACACTAACAACCAACATATCACTCCATAAACAACCAAAAGGGCATCTTAATTCACTTTAGAATTTTATTTATATTAACTGAAAGTTATATTAAAGAGTCAATATTAAATAAATAATATCATTTTAAAAGGGAAAATTCCAAAAAGAATACTTTCAAAATTTAAAAAGATAAATTTGGGTATTAAATTTCAATAGACATCAGTTCGCTCACTTTTATATGTTAAAATTCCCCCAAGCACCCCACACTTGAATATTTACTACATTTATTTCATTATTTATTATTTTCTTTTCGATATTTACTGCTCCTGTTTTGGAAATTCGAAAAGTACATTAAGACCTCCTACTACACTTAAATAAATTCATGGAAAAGGCCTATGTTGCTAACTATTTACTACATTTACTTCACTATTTATTACCATGATTTTCGTATTTCCTACTTGAATAAATTCATGGAGAATGCTCCCATTGCTACCTACGTTTGAAAAAAGAGCAATAAATAGCGAAGTAAATAATTTTCATAAAAAATAAAGCAAATTGTTAGTAAATACAATTTTCAAACTAAAGATAATAAATAATGAAACCAAAGTAGCAAATAACCAAAAAAAAAAAGTGAATATTTAATTGTGAGAATTTTGTTAGTGAGTAATAAGGTCACGAGCCTAGAGTTTTGACTATTCCCAAGATTGATGGAGCTCCACTGACAAGCTCCGTTAAGACTTTGTTTGAGAGTTTGGAAGGAAAGGGATGTAAGGGGAATGAAATAGAAATGGAGGATATTTTCTCCCCTTGTTTGATTGGGAGCTAAAAAAATAGTAAGGAAGGAAGATTGAGGATTAATGAGTTATTTTTACCATTTTGTCTTTTTCTTTAATAATTAATATAATTATTATACTTTACAAATAAATTTAAATTTAAATTTTCTAAAAAAATTATTTATGTAATTTTTATATTTAAAAAATTATTTATGTGGTGATGGTGGCGGCGGCAGCGGTGGTGGTGGCGGCGGCGGTGGCGGCGGTGGTAGTGGTGATGGGTTGGTGGTGGTGGTGAACGAGGGTAAAAAAAGTAATTAATCTATTTTCCCTTTTAAAACCTATCATATTGGGGGAACTTTATTTTTTAGAAGAATGAAGCAGGTTTTGGGGGATTTGTAAAAATCCCTGATTTCCCCCTCTTATTTTTAAAACTTGCAAACAAGGGAAGAGACTACCAAAACCCTTCCTTCCCTTTCATTTTCCTCTAAAATGGAACTCTCATACAGGCCTTAAAGGATATTTTAAAGCAGGAAAATGCGAGAGATAGTAATTTTTTCATTTAAAATTTTCAACAACTAGTTATTGAAATTTGATTCCCACTTAGATTTTGATAATAGTATATTTTCGGGATTTTCCTTTAAAAGAATATAGACATTATTTTACTCTCTTTTTTTCACTCACTTACGGGAGCCAAAAACACACGGGCCCTTGTTATGATGTATCATAAATAGTTCAGGTTTTGTCGGGTTCTCTGTAATTTATTGTGGGCAATTGGTATGGTTGTGTGATTGATGTGCAATTCAAGTTGTTTCAGACTGAGTTGATTATATTGATCATACGCACTTCTAGCTAGCTAGTTCTACGTCATATACATGACTCAACGATGACGTACACCACAATTATATAAAAATTGACACGACTTGAGACATTGACTCATATGAGGGTCACTCCAAAGCGGCAATCAACTTTTGATTTGGAAATATTATTCTTTGGTTATTAAAAAATGTCGGGACTATTTTTATATAGAAACCCTTTAGTATATATTATCAATTGAAAAATTTTAAGAAAAAATTATAAATATAAAAAATAAAGAATATTAAGATTTTATATTTAAGACTAAATTTAACATTTAACTAACTATTATATTAAAAACCAAGGCTAGTATTATCATATTATCAAGTTTTTTTAAAAGAAAATTTACTGGTCACGCATAAGAAATTTATAAATGGGTCGCTTTTAAATTTATTAGTCAATTTTATATTGCTAGGTTTCCAAAAAAATTTACAAGTATCCTTTCATATTGAACAGTTAATTTCAAGGGGTATTATGATCATACGGACATTTTTTTTTATTAAAAAAGACTGAATTTTCTAAGAATAATTTCAGAAATCCGAGGTTTTTATTTTAATTAATTTAATTATAAAATCCTATTTGTAATTTCTCCTTCTAACTATTTCATTTACCTTTGACAATTCAAAGTGAAAAAAGAAAATGCGATGCCTTTGCTGATCTTAGACATGTGTATGTATCTGTGATCTGATCATCAAAACTTTCAGAAGTTCATATAATTAAAATGTTAAACGTGCGATGCCTTTGCTGACAAGGTATGTTTATTAATTAAATGGTTCCATCTTTATTGTTATCCCGATGTGTTAATTAAAAATACCTATGATGTCATACATATGGTCCACTACTTGTCCATGGTCACATAATCAGAACAGCTTGTTGTGTTCACATACATATATAAAATTATCCTCTACTAATGATAACGATAAAATAGGAAAAAGATAAGAAAATATCATTACTTGATCTTTAAAATTTCAAATCAATTTTATTCACTATAAGACTATAGTAATTGACAACTCATTTTAATAAAAAAAATTATTGATTTGCAATTTTAAAATTCAAATGGTATTTTTTTTTCTTCCCCGGGCGGGCAATAACAATTGATATCATATAGATTAAATTATTCCCTTGTTATGATTATAGAAAGAAGGCCTGGCAAAAAAAATAAAATAAATAAAAAGTAGATATTGTTGAATATATTATTGAGGCCAAAAATCTATCCCTCAAGAGTCTATTTCCGTTGGAATTACGAACTAGTTAAAGTAAGTCTCGTGTGGAATATGGATTTGATATATATATATATATATATAAAAGTTGAAAAAGTGCAATCTTAAATTTTGGATAAAAAATTATATCAAGCTCGCTTATATACTTTGTTTTCTCACAGTCCAACAAAAATAAAGTCGAGTCAATTCTTCAGTGTCCCTCATTGTTCTCTTAAGTTTTAATTAAATATTTAATTGACGTAAAGAAAGGGATATTTTTCTCAATCAAATACCAGGGGAGAATAATAAATTTAAGAAAATAAATCAAAGTAAAGAAAGGGATATTTAATTAATTTCACGAGGTATTCGCATTGCCCCAATCCCTCGTGATTCCATTGAGGTACATGGAGTGTGAAATTCACATCAATACACTCTTGGCTTCTTTCATGACTTTGGAGATGGCTAGCTAACTGGGAATAAATAAAAAGAAAATTTGCTGAAATTTTTGTCAGCGTAAAATTTATTGTATAAAAGTACCCATTACATCCAACGATCCAAATCTTTGTGCGGTTGTAAATTTTTTTAGCTTATGCAATATATCTTTAACTATTTACAAATATCTTTCATTTTGTGCATAAATTATTTATGTCTTATTGATTCATTCGAACAAGGATCCTTTTGACAATAACAACTATTACCACCAATTCTTTCTATAAGAGTTTAAAATTTGAATTAGTTTATCCTTTTTATAAGAGCCGACAAAAATTGTTTTAATATTTAATGATTTTGTTTTTCATTTTTACCCCACACAAATCATTTATATAGCATTAATTAAAATGTATATTTTTTTCATTGTCTCTCCTCATTTTCTTTCATATTTTTACTATTCTACATTCTCTTTCTTACTTTTCCTCATTTATTACTCATTTTCTCTTTCTTGCTTGCCTTCTGATAAATAAGGGCATATTTGAAAAAAAAAAAAATCATTTCAGACATAGTTATTGTTTTTAACTAATTTTAATCATTTTCTTAAATTGCACAAGAGTATATATGATGTATTATATTAATAATGATTTTTTTAACGTAAGGATGAAAGTGCAAATAAAAGAAGTTGTATGAAATTTCGACCCAAAAAAAAGTGGGAACACGAAGTTGTATGAAATTAAATGCAATTTATATCTTCCCAGTACCGCAGTACGTACATTGTATTGAATTTGAAAAATGAGCCACCTGAATTGTTGTTCGTATATTATTAGGTAATCCAAGTATGAGTGAACTTGGGTCCAACAAAGAAAGTCTCGCATCGAATAAAAGTGAGTTTAATATCTTGTAAATATTTTTGTTCGATCTGTAATATTAGACCTCGGTTGGCTTTTTTTTTTTCATATAAAAAAAAATAAATATTTCGTTCGATCTGTAATATTAGACCTCGGTTGGCTTTTTTTTTAAAAAAAAAAACTAAATAAATTATTTAATTCTTTAATTAATCCATTGGTGGATTAACGGAAAAGCTAGCATGTGGACACGTCATTGATACCAATCTGCAAAAACTCGACCAACAATATATGTTCATTATAATGGTAGTTCGGACAATATTGACTTTAATTTTTAAGGTTATATCGTCATTATCAATTTGGATATCAATGAATGTTGGGTATAGAGAAATTACTTATGTGAGAAAAGTTGTTAATTTCACTTGAAACTCGTTACTTCAATTTTTTTTTCTATTTTTATAGAGAATAATTCTGGCTTTTTTGTACTGATGATTGATTAATCATACTGTCTCCTATGCATTGAATAAAGAAAAAAATTAAGGTAAAGGTCAATTGAGGAATTGAGTTTGAAGATGTATAAATAAAATAAAATAAGCTATGTACATTTTATTTTTAAAAATTGCACTGGCACAAATATATCTTTTTTTAATTGAAATTATACAAATGTTTCGTTTCTTTTTATAATTTCTCCTTAAAAGTAAAGTAAATCATATAAAGAAGGGGTTTAAACTTCTCATGTTACCTGAGAAGAAGAAGATTCCTACACATACATGAAATGGTGGGACCCACACACACACATATATATAATGCTAATTATATATATATGTGGGTCCCACCATTTCATGTGTTTGTAACATAAGAATACACTTCTCCTACAACATGAGAAATGTTTTTCCCTATAAAGAATATATATATATACACACACACACATACACAAAGAAAGATATAGACATTATTTTACTCTCTCTTTTTTTCACTCACTTACGGGAGCCAAAAACACACGGGCCCTTGTTATGATGTATCATAAATAGTTCAGGTTTTGTCGGGTTCTCTGTAATTTATTGTGTGCAATTGATATGGTTGTGTGATTAACATGGTTATCAAACCCGGACCGGACCGGCCGATTCGAACCGGAAACCGTCGAACCGGCCGTGAAACCGGTCCGGGCAACCATAGGAACCGGGGTCACAGTTCGATGTTTTTATTTTTTTTTTTTTTTTTAGTCGCCTGAAACTTGCCAGAGATAGAAGGAGAAGGAGGAGAGGGACGATAGAGAAGGGACAGAGAAGGAGTCGAACCCAGATCTAAGGAGTCAACCAGATCTGAAGCCCTCTCTCACTCATTTCTCCCCACCGTTAATAATCTCACCGCCTTTGAAAAAGAAGAAGAAGAAGAATATGATGTCGACGTAGAGGAGATGGAAGAATATTTTGAGGAGTATGAGAAAGATGATGAAGAAGAAGAAGAGAATAAACAGAGGAGAACGGGATTCAAAAGTGAGCCAGAGCAACAAGCACAATGTAACCTTGTAGATTTGATAGTGTGTATAGGTTAGGAAGGCGATCCCTGGTGCATAAGTGTCCCTCACGTGACCTAGCTCAATCCCCAATTCCAAGAACCTTTCTGCACTCACCCCACACCCCAATCCCATCCATGCCACGTTTCGAATTAGTATTTGCCAAGCTCTCATATCATAGTCCCATCTTCATGCTTTCTAAAACATTATTTTATGGTAAATATAAAATCAATTTTTTTTAATATTTTCATATTAATAAATCTGCAATATTTACTTTTTCACCTGGTTTAGTCCCTTTAGGCCGGTTTATTTCGACCCATAACCCTTAACCCGTCTGACTGGTGGTTGAACGACCGGTCCGGTTTTAATAACCTTGGTGATTAATGTGCAATGCAAGTTGTTTCAGACTAGGTTGATGATATTGATCATACGCGCTTCTAGCTAGCTAGTTCTACGTCATATACATGACTCAACTATGACGTACACCACAATTATATAAAAATTGACACGACTTCAGACATTGACTCATATGAGGGTCACTCCAAAGCGGCAATCAACTTTTGATTTGGAGCCAATATTCTTTGGTTATTGTAAAATGTCGGGACTATTTTTATATAGAAACCCTTTAGTACATATAGTATAATCAATTGAATTTTTTTAAAAATATATTATAAATATAAAAAATAAAGAATATTAAGATTTTATATTTAAGACTAAATTTAACATTGAACTAACTATTATATTAAAAACCAAGGCTAGTATTATCATACTATCAATTTTTAAAAGAAAATTTACTGGTCACACATAAGAAATTTATAAATGGTTCGCTTTCAAATTTATTAGTCAATTTTATATTGCTAGGTTACATTACGATCATTCGCACATTAGTTTCAAGGGGCATTATGATCATACGCACATTTTTTTATTAAAAAAGACTGAATTTTCTATGAATAATTTCATAAAACTTTCCTTAAAAAAAATTCGGAGGCGCTGCCTCCGAATCCCCCCACTAATTGTGCAGACACAAACAAAAAAATCCTAACTCCACCACTAGTGCGAACCCTTCATTAATTGCCTGGATCCGCCACTGTCTGTATTCACGTACATATAAAAAATTATCCTCTATTAATAATAACGATAAGATAGGAAAAAGATAAGAAAATATCATCACTTGATCTTCAAAATTTTAAATCAATTTTGTTAACTATAAGAATATAGTAATTGACAACTCATTTCAATAAAAAAATATTAATTTAAAATTTTAAAATTCAAATAGTATTTTTTTTGTCTTTTTTCCTGATAACAATTGATATTATATAGATTAAATTATTCCCTTGTTATGATTATAGAAAGAAGGCTTGGTAAAAAAATAAAATAAATAAATAATAGATATTGTTGAATATATTATTGAGGCTAAAAATCTATCCCTTAGAGTCTATTTCCGTTGGAATTACGTACTAGTTAAAGTAAGTCTCGTGTGGAATGGATTTGAATTTTATATCAAGCTCGCTTATATACTCTGTTTTCTCACAGTCCAACAAAAATAAAGTCGAGTCAATTCTTCAGTGTCCCACATTGTTCTCTTAAGTTTTAATTAAATATTTAATGGAGGAAAAGAAAGGGATATTTTTCTCAATCAAATACCAGGGGAGAATAAATTTAAGAAAAGAAATTAAAGCAAAGAAAGGGATATTTAATTAATTTCATGAGGCATTCGCATTGCCTCGATCCATAGTGATTTCATTGAGGTACATGGAGTGTGAAATTCACATCAATACACTCTTGGCTTCTTTCATGACTTTGGAGATGCCTAGCTAACTGGGAATAATTAAAAAGAAAATTTGCTGAAATTTTTATCAGCGTAAAATTTATGGTATAAAAGTACCCATTACATCTAACGATCCAAATCTTTGTGCGGTTGTAACTTTTTTTTAGATTATGCAGTATATCTTTAACTATTTACAAATATCTTTCATTTTGTGCATAAATTATTTATGTCTTATTGATTCATTCGAACTAGGATCCTTTTGACAAGAACAACTATTACCACTGATTGTTTTTATAAGAGTCTAAAATTTGAATTAGTTTTATCTATTTTATAAGAGTCGACATAAATTGTCTTAACATTTAATGACTTTTTTTTCCATTTTTACCCCTCATAAATCATTTATATGATATTAATTAAAATGTATACACCTTTTTTCATTTTTTTCTCGTCGTTTTCTTTTATATTCTTACTATTCTAAATTCTCTTTCTTACTTTTTGTTATTTATTACTCATTTTCTCTCTCTTGCTTGCCAACGGATAAATAAGGACATATTTTAAAAAATAATTTTTATTTCAGAAATAATACTTATTATTTTTAACCAATTTTTACTGTTTTTTTTAAATCGCGTAATACGATATTGATCTCTTATTAAAAGGACTAGAAGGATATATGATGTATTATATTAATAATGATTTTTTTAATGTAAGGATGAAAGTGCAAATAAATCTCTTGCAAAAGACCAGAATGTCATCTTCCAATTAAGCAATTAAAACTTGCATTTAATGGAGTGGGAAAAGGATTAGGTTTGGTAGTTGTATGAAATTAAATGCAATTTATATCTTCCCAGTACGTACATTATATTGTTGTTGGATCCAACGAGGAAAGTCTCACATCGAATAAAACTTAGATTAATAAGTAAATCCTTCGTTCGATTCTTAATATTAGACCTCGGTTTACTCTTTTTAAAAAAGTTAAATAAACTAAATAAATGACTTAATTCTTTAATTAATCCATTGGTGGATTAACGGAACTAACTATGTGGACACGTCATTGAATTGATAGCAATCTGCAAAAACTCGACCAACAATATATGTTGATTATAATGATAGTTCGGACAATGTTGACTTTAATTTTTAAGGTTATATCGTCATTATCAATTGGGCTATCAATGAATATAATGTTGTGTAGAGAGAAATTACTTATGTGAGAAAAGTTGCTAATTTCACTTGAAACTCTTTACTTCGATTTTTTTTTCCCTATTTTTATAGAGAATAATTCTGACCTTTTTGTACTGATGATTGATTAATCATACTGTCTCCTATGCATTGAATAAAGAAAAAAAAACGGAAAAGTTCATCTTAGAGGGCCCCAAGATTAAAAATCACAAAAAGAGCGTAGCCTTGGGCTTTTTCTCGATTTTTCGGACTGCGTGAGTTGTCAATATATAATTAATATAGTTGTTAACCGGGCTGATATTGTTATTAATGTGACTGATTTAGTTGTTAAAATATTGTTGTTAATGCGGTGATTTAGTTGTTAACGGATATTGATTTTGTTGTCATTTGGGCGATTTAGTTGTCGTGAGATTCGAAAATCACGAGGGCGCTTTAGCCCTTTTTTTGGGATTTTTTTTCCAAAAAAAAGGCCCCAAGATGGATTTTCCCAAAAAAAAAAAAATTTAAGGTAAAGGTGGATTGAGGAATTGAGTTTGAAAATGTATAAATAAAAGAAAATAAATTATGTACATTTTATTTTTAAAAATCGAACTGGCACAATATATCTTTTTTTAATTGAAATTATATTTATTCAAATGTTTCGTTTCTTTCTATAATTGCTCCTTAAAGTAAAGTAAATCATATAAAGAAGATGTATATGCATACACAGAAAATTAATAGTAATCAAACCCTGAAAAAAAGAAGTTTTGCACACATTAACTTCTCATAAATATAAACTAACACAAAATTTCTTTTACATACTTATGTATACTATAAAATCACTTCTAAAAAGGCAATCCAAACCAGTCTAGACGCATAAATTGATTGAGAAATCATATATATCAAGCATTAGCCGTGCTGTGGTCTTCACTTGACTTCCTTATTTGGCTTTTTCTTCACTGACTCCATAGCCAATTTCACGGGGATGTATATACCTTGACTTGCTTATTTGGCTTTTTCTTCACTGCCTCCATAACCAATTTTACGGAGACGTATATACCGACCAGCGCATGCAAACCATTAACAATACAAATGGTTGTGATGATGGCTGCCTTGTACTGATAATGTTCAATAGGGGAGACAAACCGGACACCAAGAAGATATGAACTTATTAGGCACGAGATAGATAAACCCATGCCTTGAGATACCATCCATGACACAAAACGACGATTGAGAGGAACTCCCAATACAAGCAAGAGGGCAATCCACACAGATGCCAAAAAAGATATGGTGTTTGAAAGCTGGAAGAACTTAAAGGCTTTTGGATCAATATAACTAGACATGGCTTCCCCGGGACATGGTCCTTTAGTGTGGTTTTTTCCATCCACATCGATGAACCACGGCAAGCACCCGAAGGGTCCTTGAGAGAAAGTATAGAAAGAAGGATCAGAACTATTACTTGATAATATATTTTGTTGGATGACGCTCCCTGGAGGGTTAAGTGCAGCTTGAAAGCTTATGGTAGAGATGACAGAAGCCACTGTACATATGTTCCCCCTCATTTCTTCTAGCCGTTCGCCATTATAGACAAGCCATTTGTCTATGCGGTTGAAAACCTGTTTCTGCCACCAGCTCTCGTTCTTTTCACATTTGATTCCAAACTCCATTAGAATGACTTGCATTTCAAGGCTCTTAGAGTCCTTGGGAATTTGCGCAACAATATCTGTTGCACTATAACCCATGTTGTTCTTCAAATTCAATGCTTCTGATCTTATTTTTGGGATTGACATGAGGTACCTCACAGTCTAAAGAACAGCCAACATGCAAATTTAATTTGTTATGCTTCTGTTTGATGACTTGCATAGAATAGAACCAGAGAAAGATCGAAACATAAACGTACGTGAAAGAGTGATAAGTATTAGAATATAAGAGAGTCGCACGTGGATTAACTAGAGAAAAGATTAAAGGTATATATATTCAAATTGGGATAAAAATGGAAAGAAAAAATTAATATTTATATACTTGTATCTAAAAATCCAATAATAGATTAAAAAAATACCTCAACTTGCTTCAACATAATAGCCAAATGGAGAATGGTGTTCTTGCCGTCCGAGTCTCCCTCAATGAGCAGGTTATTGGTGTCATAATGAGTAAAAGCTTCCAATTCTTTAAGGATCTCCAAGTGGTTGTACATCACACACAAGTGCAAAATATTTTTCCCCTTGTCATCCTGGAACGTCAAGGACTCTGGCTTTGCTCTGATCAGCTCCAACACAACGTCTCTTCTGCCTCTTATAACTGCATAGTGCAGAGGAATCCTGTGTTCTTGGTCACGAAAAAAGCATGCATCTCCACAAGGTTTCAACAGTTCCTTCACAATGTCGATGTGGCCTTGTGCAGAAGCCAAGTGAAGAGGTGTGCTTCCGAATGAGTCCAACTCAAGGGCGAGTTTGGGGTAGTGAGCAAGAAGGGTTTTGGTGAATTCGAGGTGGCCAAGTAAAGCTGATTTGTGTAAGGGGGTTTCAAAGAAGGTTGTTTGTGAGCTAACTCTGTGCAAGATCAATGGGTCTTGCTGGAGTAGTGTGTTCAAAGTTGAAACACAGCCTTTTAGTGCTGCATCGTATAGATGTCTCATTCTCTCTTCTTCATTGTCCATTTTCGCGTGTTGATTTGGAATTGGATGTGTGCGTTTGCGTGGAAACTATGTATAGACCTACCATTTCACTATTGACATCTGTTTTTGTCATGCATGACCACCACTTTCGGTGATAGGCATCATTTGCTTATCTAATCTAGGCCATTCAGATCAGATCTGGATGACCCAAATTTGATATTTTTTAACTTCTTTTTAAATTAAAAAAATCACTTTTTGAAAAAATGTTAATGGAGATATTATCTTTATTTTAGATTTTCTATCTATTAAAATATTTTAAAAAATATATATAAAATAAAAAAATAAGATCTGACCGTCTAGATCTGATCTGGACAGTTCAGTAGAAAAGAGCTCTCCCTCTCTATCTTAGGAAAGTGATTCCAGCAGATCATGTGTTGCTTTTTTTTTTTTTTTCCCCTCGTAGGCTGTATAAATATTAAGAAAATTTCAGTGGACCTCGTGGAAGTAATTTTATTTCGGTGTACTTGTTTAGAAAATGTAATATAGTATAATAACTTGTATAAGATGTAATAACACATTTTATCTTTAAATGGAGTGGGACAAGGATTGGTTGGGTAGTTGTATGAAATTAAATGTAATTTATATCTTCTCAGTACGTACAGTCGTACATTGTATTGTATAGACTTTGGTTAAGAACACTTATAAATAGGATTAAAGTAGTATGTATATTAATTTTTTTTTAATCTGTAGTTGTTTAGAAAATGTATTATACTCTCTCTGGTTTTTATTATAAGGCACTTATTTGTTTCCAAAACGTATTAATTATTTTTTCCATGTATGCCCATAATTAATAAGGGTAATGTGTGAGAGTAATAATTAATATAATATTAGATTTTAATGCAATTAGTAGGGATAACTTTAGAAGTTATTGATTTTTAATTATTTTTATTGATTTACAAAAATTATTAATTAGTACCTTATCATAAAAATCAGTACTATAATAACTTGTATATTGTATAAGATGTAATAGCACATTCTATCTTTAAATGGAGTGGGACCAGGATTTGTTGGGTAGTTGTATGAAATTAAGGGCCCGTTTGGTTCAGGAAACATTTAAGGAGGGAAATGAACTTAAAGAAGGGAAAGGAATTGAAGGGAAGATTGAGAGGGAACTTTAAAAAGTTGAGCTGTTTGGTTGACATGAGAATATAAGTAAGTTGAGGGAAAATAAAATGTTTGGTAAGAAGAATTGGGTGTTGATTAAGTGGGAAGGAGAGGTAAAATACCTATAATACCCCTAACATAAAAAAATGAGAAAAAGAGTGGACTGACTTTTTTTTTTAAAAAAATATCGGGCAGAAACAGACCACCCACATCACGACTGTAATGGTTGAGAAGGAAAATCAAAAGAGTTGCTGATGGGATCTGTGAGGGCGACGATCAGAACGATGGCTGGAGGTGAGAAGGATTTCCAGGAGAAGGATAGAAAGGGAAAAGAACCCAGATTGCATCAAGAAAACATATATGAATGTTCATAATCAAGCGCAAGAATCCGACAATACCAATTGAAAACATTACTGTGTTTCATAAAATGAAATTTTTAAGATACAAATATGCTAAACAACTGCAGCTAACTGATACATGAACATTAACTTCATTCTCAAATTCACTATTCACACTACTCTGTTTAGCTTTGTTTTACATTTTACATGGACAAGGTTCAATAATTTGATCATATCTCTCAAACCATAAATCCGATTGTGGTGAAACTTTTTTTATATGAAACTAGACTCCCAATGCGTCACATAGACACCAAAAGGAAGTTCAAAAGAGTTCAAACGAAAGAGATATGGATTTCGGAAGTTGACCCTAGAATTCTTGTGTCATGTCAGACATAAGTTCAATAACATGGTGACTTGGTTCGAACAAAGTTGACAAGTTCGAACGCAACATTCACCTAAAAGAGTCTAGGTTCGAACGCATAAACTGACAGTAGTTGAAACTGTGCTGCAATTAATTTAATCATATTGGAGGAGAAGGCTGAGGAATGAAAATAAGCAGTAGAAATTGAAAGTGGTGAAACTAAGAAAGATGGATTACTGCTTTTGCAACTTCCGCTGATACTTAAATCTTCTTTCATAGTTTCACTGTTCACATCAATCATTCTCTACTAACTCTTTCTCTGTGATTTCTTCATTCTTCAGACCACCGTGAGAGAGTTTATTTGAACCAGACCACCAGCAACCTTCTTGCATCTCCGACGAGCCACCATTGACGTCCTCCTCTTTGTCATCGTTGGAAACGGGAAGGCCAGAGAGCTCGAGTCGTAACTACGTCTTTGGAGGGAGAGCGATTTGGGGACGAAGAACCGATCGAGCTCGAAGAAGCTAGGAGAGACCACCTTTTAGAGGGGCTTTTCTGTCTCATTAATTCATTCTCCCGGGAAGATTTTGAAATCCCGCCAGTTTTGGAGGGATTTAAATTTCCCACGTTTGTGGAAAGATGAAGCCAGGTAGGAACTTGGTTTGACAGGAAGCTGGGCACCAAACGTGTTTTACCCATGGGAACTTTATTATGTTCCCAGGAACTTCCGTGAGTTCCTTGTACCAAACGGGTCCTAAATGCAATTTATATCTTCCCAGTACGTAACAGCCACTTAAGGGAGGGGAATAGGATTAGGATTAGTTGGGTAGTTAAATTGTACTGATCTTTATTATAAGACATTAATTAGTAATTATTGTAAATTAATAAAAATAGTTAAGTTAATAAAATTGTCTTATAATTTAAGTAACTTCCAATATTACCTAAATTAATTGCGTTAAACTCTAATACTATATTAATTATTACTTTCACCTACTACTTTTATTAATTATGGACATATATGGAAAAAAAAAAAAAATTAATGCGCTTTAGAAACAAACAGGTGCCTTATAAAAAGGAAGAAATAAAATTGCTAGTTGGTGCCTTATAATAAGGGTCAAAAGGAGTATATTTAAAAAAAAATTGAGTTTGATTTTTTTAAAATAAATGTGAGAAGTAAGGTTAAAAGTTTTTAATAGATTATTCTTACTCTTTTATTTTACACCTTATCTTCATTAAAATTTTGTAATCTCACATCTTCAATTTTTTAAAATTGAACTCGTAATTTTTTTTTTCTTCCCCTCCCCTTCCCTCCAAATCCCTCATATAGACCATAAAGGTGGTCCAATATATATAAGGGACGAATCCTATTTATTTGAAAATTTAACTTGATCTTTCTATTTTTACCCTAATTAAATATGTCACTCATTATTTTTTTATAATAATTTTTCACATTTTATCTTTTATATACACTCTTTTTTTAAAAAAAACCGTTATAATTTAAAAAAATAACATATATTATATATTTATTACTTTTAATTAATATTTTAAACCGCGTAACTTTAATAGTTACGTTGTTCCTTGCAGAAAAGGACCGGAGGGATTATATGTACTCCCTTAGGTCCCAATCCCAAATATGCCTATGGTGAGGTGAATTATAATATGAATAGGACATAGTGTATGAATTTTCAATATCCTTCTATAATTTATATAGTTTTAATTATGTTTGTCTTTCTTCCAGCAGATTCATGAGAATTAGATATTTTCAAACTTCACATACGTAAATGAAGAATATGTATGTTCAGTTCACACGTGTGGACTTGGTGTTGGTGCTTTCAATAATTATGGGATTTCCCCAACCGTGCCTGTGGAGTGGCAAGTAACCTATGCCTTTTTTTTTTTTTTTTACTTAATTAATATTTTAGGGTACTATTGGGTACTAAAAAGATAATTTAGGATATTGACCGGTACTTAAAAAATACTTCATAATCTTGAAAAAATAATTCAGGGTACTGACTGATACTAAAAATATATTTGAAGATGCTGACTGGTACTAAAAAAAATAAGTACCAATCAGTAGTCACTATCTTGAAGTATCATTTTAATACTAATCAGTACCTGAAATATTTTTTCAAGATCATAAAATAATTTTTCAAAATCATGAAGTATTTTTTAGGACTAGTCAGTATACTCAAATATATTTTTAGTACCAACTAGTACCTTGAATTTTTTTTTTTTCAAAATCCTCAAATACTTTTTTAAGATGATAAAATATTTTTTCAATACCGATCAGTACCCTGAATTATTTTTTCAAGATCATGAAGTATTTTTTCACAGTATCCTTAAGTATTTTTTTTTAGTACCCAACAACACCGTAAAATATTTATTAAAAAAAAAACAGAGAGGCATGGGTCACTGTTTTATGTCAAAAACGACACAGTATAGGGGCAATGAACAGAAACAGCAGAGGGTAGAGGACACTAGCCGCTCCCCCATGCTTGCCCCCATCCTCTTCCTTCTAAAAGGCTCTCTCAATATTTAGTAGGGATGAAGGACTTGAATTGGATCAAGCAGCGTTATCAGTAATTTCTGATTATGAAATCTTGTGGAGTCCTAGTACTTTCTAGGTATAACAATATATCAAGTCCTTCTTGATGTTGATAGAGTATGTTAGACTCGAATACGTGACTTATGAGAGAAGTTTTTAGTCTCCACCAACATAAAACTTGAACAATAACAACATATCAGGTCCTTCTGATTAACAAAATTTTCAAATAAGGATTTTTTTTCCTTATTTTTCCAATTTAAATGATGTACATTTTTCGCCAAGACATGCAACTATCACTCAAAAAAGTTCATTTTCATCCAAAACACTTTTTCACCCAAACATGCCAATATGTCAATCAAAGCAGCTTCTCTTTTTCTTTTTTCTTTTTAAATGAATACTGGAATCCATTAATTAATAACTCAAAAGAGCATCTCCAACATGGAATAATACAACCTAATATCATTAACCAACTACCTTCTCCTGGTACAAAGGTGGTGGATGGTCAAGAAGACAAAAGTTTCCTACAATATTATGAGCTAGCTTAGACAAATGATCCGCTAAACTATTATATTCCCTAAGAATAAGACTAATTAAAACTTGCCAGTTTTTTGATAACACAACGTGGCATTAACTATAATGTCCCTAAAGGGGTAAGAATGATCACAACCCCTAATCAATACATTAACAACTTTAACACAATATGATAGTACAACAACATTTTCTTATCATTTATTCCAACATATCTGAAGACCTTGAGTAATCGCAATGATTTTTACTATTGCTAGGGAACTGTCGTGAGTTTGCACATGAATCTGCATATCCATCAACTATCGCCTCCACAATCACTTCTCCCTAACTCCAGAACTGAAGCATCCACCTCAAGAGTGATAAATCCCTGTTGATGTTCTTGGCTGACCCATCTTGCAATATTCTGGTTAGAGTAAAATTGACATTTTGCTATTAAATTCTTATCCCAGCTTGCCCTGAAGAGGTTAGCATGTTCATTTGTATTGTCTTTGATGAGGTCCTTGCCAAATAATTTCTTGCAACGATCCACCCAAATGTCCCAATAGATATAACCAAACAGTATAGTCCATAGGATTTTCTTGGTGAAATCTCTTCCTACTTCCTGTTTGAGATTCCACTACATCCACTTCGTGCCTTGGAGAAATGTGAACTTCTCCCATAAAACTGGGATAACCACTGAAATCCATCGTTTCCCATTGCAACAATCCCTCATTGAGTGCTCCTCCTGGTTGCATCCAAACGGATATCTGGCTAACTCCTCAATCTTTACGGTAACCAACGTCAGTCTTTATTTTTGATAAAATTGCTCTACCAAATAGTCTAGGTTGTAGATTAATCTAAGGCTAAAAATACATTTTAAAATATATTATTTCAGAAATCTCAAATTTTGTTATGTTTCACAAACAGTTTTGCAACAAATTTTTTCTTTATTTTCTTTAATGATTTTCTAGATCAAATTGAACAGTTTAAATTATCTGATTTTTTTCCCTACAGTTTCAATACTTTTTTAAAAAGTAAAATATAAACTGTACTGATTAAAATAAACTATCCATTTAAGGACAAAGTTGAGATTTAAGGAGAATCAAGACTGCCCAATCTTTTATTTTTAAGGACTTCCCAGTCAAAGTTTGGGCCTCAGCATATCACAGATGAACTCTGAACAAAATTTTGGGCCTTTTGAGACAAAGTTTGGATGGCCCAAATGACTCAAAGGCTTGTGTTGGGCTGTGGGCACCGAGAGACTATGGATTACCAACAGGAAAATATATGGAGGGATTTGTTGCACGTATGAACACAAGACATTCAAGTTCCGTCAACTACTAACCAAGGACAGGAGACCCCATAAGTTTATGGAAAAGAACATGAATTCGAATCTTGAAAGACCCTATAAGGAGAAGAATATAAATTCTAATATCAGGAGACACACTTATTAAGAGGGCTTTAACCTTAATGCTCCTGACTCAACAGAAATTAGGCCGAAGTCCAAAATAATTAGGGAATACTTTGGGTTCATACAAAAAAAAAAAAAAAAAAAAAAAAATCATCAACCAATGAGAATTGAGTCTAGCAAAAAAGTCTTATCTTGGCCCCATTTCTTTGATCTCTTTCTTTCCTTTTTCTTTTTTAAAAACCACATTGTCATGCAACTGAGACTAGCTGATTGGATAAAAGTGAAATAGAAAGTAAATAAAGGCTTGAGGTTTCAAACATCCTTGATGGACCAAAAAAAAAAGGTAAATGTGCAAAAATACACCTATGTTTTAGCCTGAACACCAAGTCTTTTTTTAGATGCAAAAGTACACATAAACTTTCATAATGATGGCAAAAATACCATGATCGTTAATTTACCGTTAGTTTGACGCAAAATGTCGTTCACTGTTACTTTGACCAAAGGAATTGATCATCGAACCAATGAGGGACAAGTGGGTTGAAGTCATCATGCTCGACAGCCACTGGGCGTGCTTCGTGAAGCTGCAGATCATATTCCATAATGACATCAACATGGCCGTTGGTGATAAGGAGGTAGTGACGGCGTTAACGGAACCAACGGTGAAGGAGCCTATAGAAGGCCACTTCATGAAAGCGAACGAAGGTGGGATGCTCATCATTTTGAAAATTTGTGTACTTTTGCATCTAAAAAAATAACACTTGGTGTTTGGACCCTCTCCTCCCCTGTTTCCTCACATCCAAAACAAAGACGCTCCTCGTTGACTAAAAAACACAGGTGTAATTTTACACCTTTACCCCAAAAAAAAAAAAAAAAAAAACAAATCTGCCACTTCACAATTTTCTGTTTTGAATAATCTATACAAATGAAAATCAAATATAAAATATAAAGTCCGAGAATCGCACCATTTATATGTTATTATGAACATGACGACAGCATTTATACTAATTTCTATTATTTCACTTTTATTTGCATATTTTCTTAAGCTTTATGTATTGAGATTTTTTTTAAACAAACACTGCGAAAAATGAGAGAATAAGACATGTATATCACTAAGAAAGGGGTTTTAAAAAATATCAGGGAAGAGGGGGGCAGCACAACAAGTGATAGATCCTAGAGCTGCCTCTTGGTTTATCAGAAGCCACTTAACAGAGCATAAAAGGAAATCCACTTGAACTATTCAAAAGCTGATATCTCCATAAATTCGGACGTAGGAAGTAATAAAAGTGTAACCTTTTCTTGTCTCTGTTCCTTGGGATGTGGTGCAAAAAACTCAAATATTGTCATGGAACAAAAATTATCATACTATAGCACAGTGTTCCCTGCAAGTAAAACTGTTAAACAAAGAAATGGTTCTTGAGACAGAATCTCCCGTTAACTACCTTCCGTAGCAAATTTCTGCTGTAAAAAATATACCTATTCAAAAGCTTGCCGTGCAGGAAATAAAATTTAACAAGGTCATATCAGTATTTCTGAACGGAAAAGCTCAACAGAGAGATGATTTATTAACTCTCAGAAACCATGTTCTTGCTTATGTGCTTATTTTCGCCCCTAGGAATGCAGCAGAGCAGACCTCAACACTGAATAGAAATCTATCTTATAAGAAATAATCAATTTACAAATTATAAAATCTAGGTTGCAACCTGCAAGTGTTGAAAGAAGACTTCAAAAGTGAAACTAAAGAATGCCAGGGAGCCTAAAATCTTCACCCAGGGTAATCAGCTTTTACTTAATTCTAATAAAGAAAACTGCTCCTTAAAGCAACTTGAATTTTTTTGATATAGTTTGTTTGATAAAATCAGATGGGGATGAATGGTTGAATGATTGTTTAATGCCTTATATTAAAAAAGATGTATTTGATAGCATTGATAATAAGACAATTATGATGGAATTCCAAAAAATAAGACCTAGAATGATGACATTGTAATTATTTTTATTGTAATATACTTTTGTTATTAAAATATATTTACTTGAACTTATTAAGTGTTCATCCTTCATTATAATTTATATAACTGCATTTCTAACAACACTTAGTCTTACTTTTCTAAATGACAGGTTTGTAAAATAATTGTCTATTTTATTACATTATCAGTGTTCACTTGATTTCATAATTTTTTTTTTATGTTTTTTTTTTTTGTTTATATATATATATATTTTTTAATACATTTAAAACTTTCTTTAAAAAGTAAAACGGGGGCAGCCCCCGAATCCCCTGTCAATGGTGCTCCCCTTCGATAATTTTCTGAGTCCATCCCTGCCTGTGATGATTTACATATTTACATGTCGGCGCGGCAGCGCGGCGAAATGAGAGAAGAAGAGCACACTCAAATTGAGTGTGTATTTGCACACTCGTGCACTAAAGTGCATTCTAGTGTTCACTCGAGTGAACACTCATTTGAGCGTGCAAAATGTAAAGAGTGTGCATTGGAGTGCACTTTAGTGTTAACTCGAGTGAACACTATTTAAGTGTGCAAAATGCACACTACACATGCGCCAAAAAAAAAGTATGTACACACTCAAGTGTGAGGCCTCACACTCGAGTGTGCACTAACGCCGTCAACGTCTATGTCTAGGACAACATTGCTACGTTTTGATGTTTCCGGGTAAAATTGAACCCAAATTTTTTTTGCCCTGGGTATACTTCCTTCCGATCGACCCTTTATTTATGAATGATACAACTGGTGAACCTGTTTATATCTTCAGAATCTGAGGTATAAGGCTGTAACATCTCATTTTCAAAAGCAGTATATTTTTTTTTTCATATATCATCAGAGTAGAGCATCGGAGCAATTGAGTAACTGATACATATATTTCAAATGCCGTAAGTCCGGTCACATTTTTACGCAGAACGGTACATTGTACCGAGTGTTTACAAAGGTAGATAACAACGGAGGAAAGTCTTCAGCCGGGTCTCTGTGCGGCCTGCTTGCCTTTCTCCTCGGTCCTTGGTTCTCCTGAACCTGACGCTATGTTAAGAGCTGAGGTCCAACGCGCCGGACCCCAGGTAACGGTTAACCTCATGCTTAAATATGACAATATATACATGACAGATATTCATGACAGCAACAATCAATACAACAATCCACAACAGATGTATGATTAGAAATACATAACCACGTATGTAAGATAATAACCACGTATGTGACATAACCACGTATGCTACAGCAATAATAACCTCGTATGTGACATAACCACGTATGTGACATAACTGCGTATGTAACATAACCACGTATGCTACCACAATAATTAGAACACAACAATCATATATATTCATACAATAAGCATTAGAGCTAGTGTTACGGTACGCGAACGTACCTTCGTTGACGGTAAATGGTACGTTTTACGAAAAACGGTATTTTTTGACAGCGGTGCAAACAGCGGTACGAAAGCGGTACGATTATCTCAGATATCCTATAAGGATAATATTTATCAATATCTAGCAGCATAACAGGCATTTTAGGTACAAATTACCATTTTGCCCCTGAACCCCTAATTGGCGGAATTTCGCTAGAGCTTCGCTATTTTAACTCTATCTCTCCAGAATTTTGACACATCTCTTCCCCCAATAATATTTTCAAAAATAATACCATATTTACCCCAAATATGATATCTAGACTATCTTGAAAAAGTAAAGATAAATCTAGCATTTCTACTACATCTACTGAAAGAATTACCGAAACTAAAGACTAGGGACCGAAGAACTTACCCAGGGCCTGGCTAGACTTCCTCAGAGCTCTGCCTTCTCTCTAACTTCTCTCTAGAAAGCTCTAGGAATGGTGAAGAATGAAGGGAAGGGAGCTTGCTATTTATAGAAGTAAGGAATGACATTTCGGTAGTTAATTCAAACTTTATCAGATCGATTATGAGCCGTCGGATCGCACTTGGACAAATGGCTTCATCTTGGCCTTACACATGTCTTGCCTATGTCATCCTTCTAGAAGAAGATGATGTCATATTGCTGACTTACCGATAAAGTTCCCTGATCGGTGTCCTAATCGCGTAATTTTGACGAAACTCAAAAATCCGACAACAGAGTTCTGAAGGTCTATACTTCCTCCTTAAAAATATGTGGATTAATGAAATTTATGATTCCATTAAGGGTATTCCGTTATCTGCTGAACATTTTAGGACAGACGCCCTCCGTTACGGAATTAAATTCAAAGCACCAACGTCTAGACAAAAATCCACCGGTTTGAAATACGTTCGACTCAAGACACTAGATTCCTAATTCGTGGCAACTACTTGTTTCGTATTGCCTCTTTTTTTCTCTATCTGCTTTTTCTCTCTCCTACTGTGTCTTAAATACCTGTTAGTTTCGAAATGACCTAGGAGGCGCTCACTCCTCGGATAAAATTTCACTTGTTCATAACAAGTCCGGATGTTTCGACTTTGTTTCTATATTTTGAGGTTGGATTTTATTTCTATCCATCCCTACTTAGCCATCAGGTATTTCTACTGATTATAATATTATTATAATATTATTTTTTTATTAATTAATTTCGAAATTTCTCTTTTAATTTAATTATTTACTAATTAATTTATTTATACCATAATCTAATTAATTAGCCAATAATTACTTAATTAGTCATTTACTAATTGTTGATAATTTTATGATTTAGGATAAATTATTATCTCATGACTATTGAACCGACATTGGTATTTTATATCCTATATTAAATATTAAAAATAAAGGGGCATAAAGTGCTTTTTAATAATATTTTATTTATGCTCATTTATTTTCCAGGGAAATAATCCCAAAAATTCCTAAAATTAAAAATAACATATTTCCCAAGTTTTTATCAGCATATGTTATCATATGGTATTTATCATAATGTTTCTAGGCCATTCTCTGCCTTATTAAAATATATTTTTCATGGATTTTAGCTCTTTTTCTTTTCTAATTTTCACAGTAATTACCTTAGAAAATAAGATAATTAAAACTTATTATTTGAGACCCCATATTCACCTATTTCCAATAGGTATTATTTATCGAAATATGATACTTATCATAAATATGATTTTCAGGGAATTACACAGGGAATTGATCCAGCTGTGAATTTGCCCGAGGAGAGGATGTGTCTTCCATCGATATAGTTGGCTCTATCGATATAGTTGGTATGATGCTAATAGCCTAATACTTTGAGAGAAACATGTTGGTTGGATATTTAT
Organism: Acacia melanoxylon; assembly: GCA_019022615.1. Classification (NCBI taxonomy): domain Eukaryota; kingdom Viridiplantae; phylum Streptophyta; class Magnoliopsida; order Fabales; family Fabaceae; genus Acacia; species Acacia melanoxylon. The sequence continues at coordinate 14,022,032 of JAFJYJ010000003.1, read as the reverse complement.
CACTTTTCCTTTCGACATAATATGTACTGTGCAACACTCTGGCACATACCTCATTAAACTGTTTGAAACACCTAACCCTTCATATTTCCTGCAGTATAATATAAATTGATTCATAGCATCAGGGGCGGAGCTACGTTGGTGCCAGTGGAGGCAAGTGCACCCACTAAAATTTAGATAATATATATATTTTTTTAAGGGATCCTATAACAACTTGTCTAAGTGGTCTAGTTGGTTAAAAGTGTGCACACATAACTAAAGGTTGACGGTTCGAATCTTGTTCTCCTCCTCACTACCATTTTATTCCTTTTCATCGTTCCCTTCCTTCTCTTCCTTTTTTTCCACTCCAAAACCCTCGTTCCAGATCCAGCTTCCCCTTCTCTGTCATCTTCTCTCCATTCACCGTCGCCCTCAACCCTCACTCGCTGCCAGTGGCGGAGCCAGTATTTTATGTTTGTGGGTGCACAATTAGAAATTTTTTTTAAGGGAAGTTTTAAATGCATTAAAAAATTTGACACTCCTATTTCTTTGACACCATCCTAATATAGAAAATAACAATGATAAAATAATAGGAATGTATTGGAAGTATAAGTGGAATGTATTGTTGATTTCACTAGAGTAAAACAAAAATGACTAACCCAATGGTGGTATGTTTAGAAACTTGATGGCCAAGTATATTCCCATATGCTTTGCATAAAGAATGCATTAGTCTCGGTTGCAAACTCTCAAATTTGGCAAGAAATTGTCCCGCATGAAGAGAAAACATGAACATCAATTTTTAATTATATTTCCATATGTCACGTAACAAAGCTTTTATAGTCATCTGCTGCAAAGAGGAAAAAGTATACAAGAAATAAAATAGCAAAGTGTATACAATCATATTTGGAGACGTTATCATAAAAGTAACTCCAAAAGAATGCATACCCTCTTGCTTGTTTCATGCAGTTCACCCGCTAGAATGAATTCGTCAAGTATAAGATACACCTTCAAGATAGATAAGCAACCAAGTGAAAACATAATAAAAAATGATCTTGAGGATCCAATCAACACTGACAAGTAATAATAGTTCAACATCTGAACCCTGAAGCCAACCGAGTAGATTGGTCACATTGAGAATTGGCATCAAAATAAGTGCACGATTGGATGTTTAAGTAGATTGTGCTTTGCGGGGTACAATTAAAGAAATTTTGGAGGCAAAACTAACAAATTCGTCACATTTAGAATTGGCATTAAACAATATCGCAAGATGCTATTGCAAAATAGATGGTATACCAAATTGATCTTTCCAGGCAACATGTTTAGACAATATTCTGTTATGTTCCCACAAGCTCAAAAGGAAATGCTGCACAATTCGGATCCAAATCCAAAATTTAAAAAGCTATGGTAAACACGAGTTAGCGAAAAACAGTATCTACATCCACAATCAAATGCCGTTGTGTTTTCTCCTCTTTAAGTAGATTAGATAAGAGCTCAATAAGTAATCCAATTCAACAAAGATACTAAACGACGTGTTTTCTAAAATGATATAGCATGAGATCTTGTCGGCTTGTTCTTGAGAATAGAAAAATGAAACAAGTACTTAACATGAAGGTTCATGATTTCATGTTCTCGTAATATCATGCAAGGGGGATTAACCGAGTTGAGAACTCAAAATCTTCTTTGTGTTTCTGTCTCTTTGGATTTCAACAAACAATGAATAGAACAAGTGAATACACGTCAAAGAATTTGAAACTTCATACTCCTTCATATTCGCTCATGAATATGAAGAAACACATTCTTGGCCTAACGATTAAGTGAATCAACATGATTTTGCCATAGAAGAAAGAAACAAAATGACTAGTAACTTGATATTTATTTCTAAGGTGATGGTAATTGGCAAGTGTTAACCATGACTAGAATTTATGTAGGTGAGAATGGAAACAAGGAAATATGTGAAACATGTGATAGTACGAGAGCTTTATGAACACTATATTTTATCCAAAGAAAAAAAAAAAGTTGAAGCAAGGTTTGAAGGCAATAGATAGTCTCCATAGCTTTAATAACGGCAAGTAAACAAGACAACTGGATAGTGGATACTTCAAAGAAATTTAATGCTCTTTGTGCAGTTATGATTTAAAGAAATGTAAAAGAATTGGTTTCAAAACTAGCCATGTTTTCATCTCTTGGACAAAATCGAAGGTTTTTACTTTGGCATTATCAACTTTCATCTTTGTCGAGGAAACTTTAGCAGGAAAAGCTATTTAGCAGTAAACATCTTTAACATGTACTGAAATGAAAATTAATTACAAGAAGATATATTGGTAGAAGCTAGACTCAACTGGAGAATACCTGACTATGTTCTTTGCTCTGCCAAAATCTCTTAGGCGATAAGGAGAAAGAGAGGAAAATTAGGAAACATGAATGGTCTTCTCATTGATCATTTTACACTGACAAAATGGAAAATTAGAAACTCTGAGGAAAAATGGTGAAGATCATTTACAGAAAAAAGGAATCTGAAACCTACAATGAACTTTGTGTTATTATTTGCATCTTACATTTTTTGAGCCTTAGCAGCCGGACTCAACGGTGGAAGACAGAGCAGGGGCGGCGGTGCAGCGATAGCATGTCTCATAACATATCTGCAATCTCGCTTATGTGCATGTCTATGTATAAATATGACAGAGAAAGAGAGAGAGGGACCTTATAAGAGCATTGTGGTGGGAAGCGCCAACAACAATATTGCTGATAGAATGGTCAGTGATGTAATCAGTAAGTGCACTTGTAACATCATTGCCGTGCAGAATCAACTCCTTCGTTGAGATCTGATATGAATTTCACAACAACCAAAACGATACTGTTGAGTTTTCTCAAGGCCCTTAAGCAAAATGTCATTGATTTTCAGATATGTAAACTGTACCGATGATATTTTTGTCTTCTTTTTGTATGTCCACTTGCTGTTAGCTTTTTGTATGCAAGTTGTATGTCCACTTGTTAATTAGATTTCTTCATGTAAAGGAAATCTCCTCTTATGAATAACTAGGATGTAACTTGTAATGGAAAGACTTTGATTGATGAAATCTGATAAGGTTTAATCACTCTCTCTTCCCCCTCCAGTTCTCCATATTCCCCCTCCATTTCTGTTCTTCCCCCCCCCCCCAAAAAAAAAAAGTTCAGATCTGTTTTCCCTCTCCCTCACTCTGTTTCAGCTTTTTTTTTTTTTTTACCAAGTTCGTCAAATCTGTTTAGTGTGAGAATAATTAAGTGAATATGTGGGTGTTTTACATCATCTATATATATATAGGTAAGCATAAGTATCTAAAGCACTACTGTTCAACAATTTAGTGAAGTTCTTTGGCATGCTTAAAAGTTAAATCCATCTTACATGGCTTCTTTTGTCACCAAAATGCATATTACATACCACTCTGGTCCTATTGAGTATGTTTGGGAAGGTGGTGGGGAATGGAAAAAGCCTTATCTGAGGGAGAAAAGCTCAGTATGACTAAAAATATAGTTAAGAGTGTTTGAATGAGTTTTTTTTCCAACAGGGCTTTAAACCAAAATGCCACTATTAAAGAAAAGCTCATTTGACCTACTTTTCAAGGTGAGTGCACCACGGTGGAGTGGAAAATTGTCATGGGACCCACATCACCACTCCTCCACTCTCCTGTCACCCCATTATGTCCCTGCCATTTGTCTATTTCCCCACCATTTGTCTTATTTTGACTATTGTCCTGTCACCCCATTATATCCCCATCCTTTGTCTATTTCCCCACCTTTTGTCTTATTTTGACTTAGTGAAAAAAGATAAGAGATATCTATTTTCTTTTACCAAAACATATATGGTTAAACTCTAGGTTGCTAAAATATAATAGCTCGCTAAAAAACATTGGAAAATAGTAATTCTAATTTTAGTAACATAATATTATTTAGTTAAAAAACTTAAGATTATTATTATTTCTAGTTTACATAAAATTTTATCTATCAAAAAATATCTAATTAAGTGTTAGTAAGTATTTACAAAATTTTCCCAATAATATATCAATTATATCAAATTATATACATTTAATAAAAACTCATGTCCTTTTCAGTAATTTTTCATGCAAACTTGATTTTCAAATAATAATCCAAATAAGTTTTAGGTGGTAAAAAGTCACTCATGTTACCTTTTTTTTTTGGGTAAAAACTCATGTTACCTTTATTACAAACATAAATCACATTTACAATTTGACTTTTATTCTATCTTAAGTTTATAAAAGTCGATTTGAAAAAAAGTCACTTTTGCTACCGCTAATCCAAACGGGTTTGAACCTATTTACAATCTAACTTTTATTATATTTTAAGTTTATAAGTTGAGTTTGAGAGAAAAATTCCGATCCTAAGTCCACTTTTAGAGTAATAAATGGGAGTGTTACAATTTTACTCACATTAAAGGTAGAGTGAAAAGAAAGAGATGCAAAATATTCATTCCAAGGGTAAAATTAGAAAAAGTTATCAATTTAATCCATGTTTATTGACTCAACTAACTTTTGGTACATGAAAATTAGGAAATTTAGACTTATAATAAAGACTAGAGTATTATTAAATACTGCCGATTACTCATCGGTTCTAGAGCGAAAAATTATCGGAAGGGAAGAAAAACTTGTTTTAATTCTTCTTCAGTTGGTGGACGACCTTCTTTGGGGACAGAATCAACATCATCTGCAATCCTGAATTAACCAGACGAGAAATCTAATAGACGAACAACAAATTAAATCTGATGTAATTGTTCATTAATAGCCTTATAGGATAAACTTTTGACCTAGAATTATTACAAACTCATTATAAACAATGAGGCACTGGCCCAGAATAGCATCAAGCCAAAGATTATAGATGGTGGTAATGGTATTGAAGAAAAAGAGTACCCACGAGGATGTAAATTTTTGGTCCGAACGTGAATTAGGATGCAAGCTGAGTTCTTCTGCAAAAGATTATGAATCGCCCATCTGACAGCGTACACGCTATTGACGTCATCATCGACGGTGATGACTGTAGGGCCGACTTCTGCATTTGACGGTGTTCCCGAGAGAGACATCACGGTGGCGCCACCTCCACGGAGACGGGGCGGTGGCCTGGTGAATGGGAGCGCTTGAGAGATTGAAGAACAAATACAATTATTCCATGGTTACATTGTTTTGGGGGGGAAATCTGTCATCGCCTTTATGATATGGCATTGCTATATTTGGCGGGAATAGGCACAGAATATAGCCGTTAAACTTCTTGAAAGTTTTTAAAAACTTTCGCTGTACATTTTGAAATTTACTCTCACAACATGACCGATCTCATTGACAGTTTGATATATAGATAATAGTTTCTTTAAAAAACAATTTTATAGACAAAAATTAATATCATGCTCTTATTTTATTATTAACTAATACCGCTTTTGGTAGTTAAATTTTCTTTTTAAATTAAATTACCAGCTCATAACTTTTATAAATATATTCATCAGAGTATGCGTCCCACTCAACATGCCACCACATAAGCCACAATTTAACAGAGATAGTGTCAGGTATATTAAATTAACACGGTCAAATGTTGCTTTAAGTTATTTTCAAACTTTTAAGGACCAACGATTATAAACAAAGCAAACCTGAAAGACTAAAACTACCTGTTTCAAACTTGAGAGACCAAAAGTGGTATTAGGCCCTAATAGTTTCTTAAAAAAAATAATTTTATTAACAAAAATTAATATCATGTTCTTATTTTATTATTAACTAATATTCTTTCCAGTCTTAAATATATAAATTAGATTACTAATTTATATAAATTAATTACTTTTATTAGTTATTTGTAAAATAAAGGTAAGAAATTAGTTATTTGTAAAAAGTATATGTTGTCTTTTTTTAAAATACAACTAGTTTATATCCTATTAACGTGTGTAATCAATATGAATACAAAATTTCATACTAATTTGTTATTTGATTGAATAAGAAATAAAATTAATTATAAGCTGGATGTGCCTAATTGGCCAAACAGATGAAGAAAAAATCTCAAGCTTCGAGAACAATGGGATGGGATGAAAATAGTGAATTAATTAACCAGCTTTTTTTGAAAGGCAAGTTAATACAAGGCTCTTGGGCAAGATGTGAATGTTAGGTTTAGAGGTGTGTTTTGTGTGAATTTCAAGATGTCGTGATATAGCTACTGACTTTAGTGGTTGTGTAGCTTTTATGGATTAAGTGTTTGAAAGATTGGGTGTTGCAACTTCCTTCTTGTGAAAAATTCAGTTATTTATTTAACGACAATAAATATTATATATGTTTCATTTGTTGTAAAATGAAAATTTATTGCTTTCATGTCAAAAAAGACGAGTTAAGACTAAAAACTAACTCTAAACTTGTATGGACTTTATATCATTGTCGTTGGCTTTGACCCTTGCAAGTGAAGGAAGAAAAATGCAATGTCTATTTGGATTAGAGGTAGAAGCTACTTTTCTAACGTGATTTACAGTATAAAAGGTAAATTTGTGATAAAAATTTTGCTTCGACTTGCATAAACGCGTTTTTCCAACGTCAACTCAAAACAAGCTTGATGTGCTTTTTTCATAAATACCTATTATATTCACTTCTTATTTTATTATCAACAAATAACAAGTACTCCTCCGGTCTTAAATATAGAACATAGTTTGTACTTCAAACTATATTTTATATTTAGGATCGGAGGTAGTACATCATATGCATTTTTTCTCAAAACATTTCCTTTTTTTTTTTTATGAGAATCAATATTCATTAAAATATGAAATGCTTTTAGATCAGAAAATTCTACTGTCAAACAAAGACATGACTGCAGAAATATGTGTACAAGTTAGGATGAATATTAGTAACTAGTAAAATTTTATCAAAAGTAAAAGATTTAATCAAGGATGTAATGTTCTGGAGTATCACATTAGACGAAATGCTTTTACATTTACTTCTTAGCAATAAAATAAAAAGTACATGCAAGGTACAAATTTTTTGCGTATAAAAAAGTTCAAGTCTACCTGTTGAATGTATAGAAAGATATTAAGATACTTGATGCTAAATATGAGATAAAGTTGAGTTTTTTTTTTTTTTTTTTTTTTTTTTTATTTATTTAGAGATTAAGGAAGCTAAATAAATTACTTAATCAATATCATATATTGTGTATCCTTATATTATATATCAGTTTATTATTTAAACTAACTAGTTTGGAGAAAAAAATAAAAATATTCTAAATTAATTTAATTAACTTTCTTAATCTCTACAAAAAAAAATCAAATTTGTCTTATATTTAGAATTGGAGGGAGTACATTTTTTTAACAAAAATTATTTCAATATTAATTTTGTCTTAAATATTTATTAATTTTTTTTTATCAAAAGTTCTACTATTATCCTACATAAGTAAATAGAAATATTAAGTGAAAGGAGTATCGGAATATCTGAAATAAAACTGAAAACATTTTACCATTCAAAAATTATTATTTTTTTCAAAAACACATGATGACCGAGAAATGACAGCAGACGGTGTCGTATTTGCAGAGTAGGTAAAAAGATGCGGCGGAATTTGCTTTAGTTTCTGGAACGTAAAGTGGAAATCAATTGTCTATCGGAAGCGAACTTTTGATCATCGCTGTCATGTAGAGAAGCAGCATTTCTTGTCACTTCTCAGGAGGTTTCCTTTTCTTTTTCTGTTATTGTTAGCAACTGCGTTAGCTGTAATCACCTGTTGACTCAAACTGATTTTGCTTCTTTCAGTTTTCTTCGCTGTAAATTTCTCAAGTAACAACTCTCTCTCTCTGTCCGTCTTTTATTTTCGTTTCTGGTTAAATAGCTAATTTGTTTGTTATAGCTGGATTTCTGCTGTTGTTGGTCTGTGCCTTGTAATTTTTTCAGTTGTCAATGATTTTTTTTTTTTAAAAAGAAACCCATCGCCAGTGGCCGACAGCCGGCGCTCCTCCGACGGCGGCAGCGGCGGCCCTCCTACGAGGGTCATTTTTATTATTTTAAATTTATTTAAAACTAAAAGTAAAACGGTAATTTCACCCGAATTTGCATATCCCTTATAGATCCTTATAACTTCTCGCCTTTTTAAAAATTCGGGGGGCATGGAGTTTTTTGCAAATTCATAAAGTATTTATATGGGATTTTCCCTATGAAAAATGTAATACCCTAAAAACCATAATTATCATAAATGATATATTTTAATAAATATTTCAAAGAGAGTATATCGTCTCTAATTTTGTAACTTGATTGTTATAAATTTATGAGCAATTTCTCTTTAAGATTTCATATAGGGATCATATATTTGATTTTCTAAATCTTATTAGGAGTCATAAAATATCCTAATATTATCATAATTAAGTATAAATTTAATTATATCATTTTAGCAATAAATCATCAAAGGATGGCAAAATCAATTAGAGAAAATTAACAACAATTATTGGGCAATTAAATTTGCAATAATTGAGGTATTTTAGTAATTTTCGAAATTAATTATAAATTAATTTTAAAAGGCCATAATTAAGAATATATCAACTTAATTAATATCCAAAGGATATTTAAAAGCTAAGATTAGCATATAAGGAGATTTTAATCATCAAGATTAATTTAGAAACCTATCAAAAATTGGCAAATAAGACTAATAACCCCTAAAACACTATATTAGCAGTATTTAAATAAAGATTAATTAATTCCCCTTAATTAAATAAAAATGGCGAAAATTAGTAATTAAATGGGTTAAGAAATTTTATTAATCCTAAATCCTAAATCACTAACTAATATCACTATTAGTGTCTAGATTTTTCCAACCCAACATTTGTGGCTTGGATTAAGTTTATTAAAGCTAATCTAAGGGTTTAAGAATTTATTTAATAAAGCCTAATCCATGTGAGAATTAAGCAACCAATGAGAGAACTTTAACATAGAATTTGTGAGATAAATAAAACACAATTCAAGAGCAAAAGGGGGGGTGCAATTTCGGTGCATACAAAAGTGAAGGGAATTAAAGTTTTAAATTATAAATAGTTAAAATAAAACATCATTAATAACAAAGACTTTTGTGGCCACTTGACTAAGACATAATGAAATGAAGAATAAATGGAATGCAAATTAAAAACTAAATACATAGGGGGGTTTGTGGAAGCAAGAAGAGATGAGCCAAGCAATCTAGATATTATTGCTAAATATGTCATAATCAAAGAATTAATGTAAGAAGACTTTTGAGGTAGTATGACATAAGCTTGTGTAATAAAGTAATTAATGTTTAATTAAGTAAATGGTAAGATAAGAACCATTAGGATAAATTCTAGACACAAGTAAATGAGAACCAATAGAAAATAAATCGTATATTGAAATCCTTGAACTAAGTAACAAATATAAGTAGATATTATGAATAAGCAAAATTCAAGTTTGAACATAATGGTTCCCAAAGTGATTTTGGTAAACTTTTGAAATTCATACTATTATGAAAATGAAGTTTTAAAATATCATAAATCAAGTCATAAAATGGTGATTCCAAAAGTATAAGTGAACCCTCAAGAAAAACACCAACATACACCTAACCAAATTAGGATTTGAGATTGGAAGAAAGATGAAGAGAGATAAATGGGAGGGAGGGAGGTTTTTGAAGATGAAAATGAGAGATAAAATTGGATTCAATTAGTGTTTGAAATCCACATATAGGTTTGATTTGAGTTAAGTTTGAAATCCACCAATTAGAACCACCTTGAAATTGCTATAAATAGGAGGCAAAGCCTTCACAAATTCCTCACACCAAATCAGCCTAAGATTGAACTTATTTTAGAAGTTCTTGAGTGAGTAGAGAGAGTTCTTGAGGCAAGAAGGAAGGAGGAGCAAAGTTCTAGGTAAGTTCTTATGCTCTAGCTTTTAGTTTTTAGCTTAAATGTTGTTTTGATTCATAATCTTCAAAATTATAGTGTTATTTACATGTTATTATTATTAAAATTAGCTTTATTTCGAAAAAAAATGATGAAGAAGAAGTTATAGCAAATTTTTTGGAAGATTATGGTTAAAGTAACGAAGTTTTGGCAAAATTTTGTCGGTTAGCGACTCCAGAAAGCAGTTTCAAAAACGCTGGTATCTTATGTTGAAGATGCTATGCCAAAATTCTGAGAAACTTCATGGAGGAGTAGACATATAGAGCTTTCCAAATATACCTATAGCATGTCGTTTTGAGTTCTGTGCTAGGAGATAAAAATGTTCAAAGATAGGCTAAAAATACTGGAAATTTCTGGGCAGAACATGTTGTTGCGAAAACTGGGAATTGTTTATGAAGTATGGGCAGGAACCAATAATTTTTCCTAAAATTAGACATCCTAAGGTTTCCGAGGAATTTTACGGATCCTCGTTTCTATTTTTGTAGAATTAGTTATGATTTTTCAAAGTTAGGCGAAAAATCAGCATTTATTGAGTAAATAAGCGTTTTTACGAAAATAAGGTGAAATAAATTGGAAATAGTTAATCCAAGGGTAAAATGGTCAGATATAGCCAAAATATCTCTTGAAATAATATTTTTGAATTAATAGAGACGATATTACCCTTATAGGATATCCGGGATCACCGTTTGACCATCCAAACGTACCGTTATCGACAACGAAGGTACGTTCGCGTACTGTAACACTAACTCTGATGCTTATTGTATGCTTTTATGTGATAGACAACTATACATGTGAATTGTATAGATAACTTTACATGTGATGTGTACTGTTAATATAGACGATGACTATACATGTGAATTGTATAGATAACTTTACATGTGATGTGTACTGTTAGCATAGATAACTTTACATGAGATGTGTACTGTTGATATATTAATCTTACATCTGCTATGTACTTATGTGTTGATTAATGCTGTGATGTCATACATATATTGTTTACATAAGCATGAGGTTAACCATTACCTGAGGTCCAATGGGCATTGGACCTCAGACTTAAATTAATAGTCAGGAAATGATCATGGATCACAGAAGGCACCAGTAAACGAAACCGTAGAAAGACGCCGATGGACGGAGTCAAGAGAAGGGCACCGGTCAAATCAAAGGAAGCTAACAGAACCTACTGTATGGCATGAATCTAATAAGGTTACTTCAAACCATTTGGTGCTTAAACTAGAAAGGGTCGTCTATGTGGTTCAGTCAATCAGTCGCCGTAAATACTCGGTGAGACTCCCACTAGACCTACCCATAGGGGTGGAAATAGGCCAGGGGCCTGTGGCCTGGCCTGTTTAAAGCCTGGTCAGGCCTGGCCTGTCAGGCTAAAAGGCCAGGCCAAGGCCTCTCTCAAAGCCTGTTTTGCTTAATAGGCCAGGCTCAGGCCTGATAAGAAGCCTTTTAGGCCTGTCAGGCCGGCCTGGTAGAAGGATAAAATTGTAATTACTCCCTCTATCCTCCAGTGAGAATGTGACACGTATATGTGCTCCTTTGGAAAAACCCTAACACCTTCACCTTTAGTTCATTCTTTCGGCCGCACAACGAGTCTCAAGCTCCTCCTCTCTCTTAAATCGAAATCCTCTGATTCTTCGGCTCTCAATCTCAGATTCTCAGCTCAGTGCCTGCCCTCAAATCGTCTTCTAGATTCTAGAAAGCACTTCCGTCTTCCGTCTTCCAGAACCGTATCATTCTTTGGAAAGCACTTCCGTCTTCCGGCAATCGTTGCTTCTCTGTCTCCGACGCCACACCAGGTAAAGTATATCACTGATTTGTCTGTTTCGATCTGTCCTTCACTCAAAGTCGACGACTTTCTAGTGTAACTCCGCTCCCTTTCGATTTTAGGAATAATGCTTTCCAGTTGTCATTTCATAGTCGATTTTAGGAATAATACTTTCGAATTTTCACTGAGATGTTTCTGTCGTGTTTCTTTCCAATTTTAGTGCAGAATAATATTTTCGAATTTTCGATTTTAGGAATAACTCGTGTTTTTGTTGTGTTTCTTTCAAATTTCCAGTGTTTCTTTCGATTTTAGGAATAACACTGTCAATTTTGTGCTACTGTCGTGTTTCTGCATTTTCTGCACTAAGTGAAAACTTGTTCTTTTCAACTCTCATGTTTCTGCATTTTCACTGATTTGTAGGAATAATGCTACGATGATTATATGTCTATGTTCGTTTTGTTGGTTATGTTTCAATTTGTTGTGGTTTGTTGGTTTTTTCAAACTAAACTAAAACATTGCAAATGAAGCTAGCATTTTCTCTTGAGCAAATTATATCATCGCTAAACTGGTTCTTGAAGTTGAATGCCTTGAAGATTGCAAAGAAAGCAACTCCACCTTCAATAGCACGCTAATATATTGTGTTAGATGTCTTCAAACCGTACTTAATGATTCTAATACGCAGGTATATCAATATATGGTAGAATCTGATTAATACCCTAAAAAAAAACAATCTGATAGAAATTTCTTCTTAGTAGGTTCAAGTGATAGGATTGCAAGCTCTAAAAGTCAGGTTCAAAAAGGCACAAATATAGAAGATTCCAGCTTCTTAATGTTTTTTGCTGGGGAACTTATGACTGATATTTTCACCTTGATTCAAAAAATGTTGAAGGTACTAGCAGCATATGCATATGTCTTGACTCTTGATATTAGCCACAACTTATATTTTCATTTTTCCACATCATTTGGTACTGCCGTTTTTCAAGCATTGTTCTAAAAGACTCTTCCATTTCTGATACCTGCAGAATCCTATAACTAAAAAATCAGTAACCATTGCTAGTGAGTGTGTAACATCCCAAATTTTGAAATTGGGAAAATAGAAATATTGAATGGGAATTCATTGAGGAAGATTGGGCTACCAATAATCATATAATGAATTGGAACAAAGTCAAGCCCAGTTTGATGAGTCAAGGGTATTGTAATCAGAATTTTTGGAGAAAAGAATTGTTGAATTTTAATGTCCAACATTAGAAAAAAAAGGAAACATTGAAGGCATGCTCGTGGGACCCAAGAGTAAAATAACCATTCATTGAGAACAATTTAAGCAACACGTGATGCTACATATGCTCCTATATATGCAGCACACCAACTCATCCAACGTCATTTTAATCTTTCTTTATTCATATTCATTTCGGCCCATGTGGCATAGAACCAAACCAGCGCATATACTCCCTTGGAATTCAGCATCCACGATACTCTGTCTCTATCGGAATTTGGTGTGACAGCATCTACACCCCACTTCTTTAATTCGAATGCAGAAGCGCATATCACCAATTCTCCATTCCTTTAATATTCATTTTGGACACCACAGAACCAGTGAACAATGAAGCAAGCCACGTGACCCACACTCCCTCAATGTCCATCGTATTTTCAGCCCGATACTCTTTTTTCGACCCATTATGAAAACACATTTCGGTCTTTCTTATTTCATTCAGCCCGTATATATCCCACGTGCTCCCATACACTCGGACAGAAAAGGCAGAATATTCCCATTGAATTCAGCATGCACAAACACTCATGCTCCACTACTCCTCTGCGTCTCTTGAAAACATCAGCTCGTGCGCACCATCTCGGACAGCAAAAGAAATACACAGCTGTTTTAGTCATTAACGGACAGCTCATCTACATGCACAGCCCATGCCTTATTGTTTTCTTGGGTCTCCAACATCGGCATGTTAGCACTTTGATCCACTACTTTTCTTGGGTCTCCAACATGTTTTTAAAGTGGCTTCCCTTGCTCCAGTCATGTCTCTTGAAACTCATGCACCAATTTAGTGACGAATCCATTCTCCTAACCGGTATTGAAAAATATTTCAAGATGTTTAAAAATTAAAAATTAGTACAAGTCGCATCTTAAAATATCTCATAAACTCGATCCTAAAATAATTTTTTAAAATCACTCCCCTCAAATATATTTGTAGTACTAGTAAGTACCCTAAATTATTTTTTCAAGATCCTAAAATAATTTTTAAACATCTTGAAATATTTTTTCCGACATCAATATCCCGAAAGGAAAAAAAAAAAAAAAGGGGGATGAGGGTCACTTTTTTACACTAAAACCGTGTAGTTTGGAAGAGAAGAGGATGGAAGAGGATATTAAGGGAAGAGGACCATACTTCCGTGTTTCCACCATTTCTTTTGCATTCGGACAGAATCATACGCCCTCATCTTCTAATCGCATTCATTTCTCTTTCGGCCTCCACTTAAACGGAAACGCAGAAGAGAGAAAAAGAAAAGAAACCGAGAAGCATGAAGTTGGAGAAGGAGCTAGAAGAATATTACTTCGGTCAGCTCTCATCTTCCCCATTTCTCATGCATTTCGGCCAACTCTGAAAACACAGACAGCGAGAATATGAGCTGAGCCAAGGAGAAACTAGAAGGTGTTGAATAGTCAAAGAAGGCGTGGTCGACGCATGCACTTGGGTTCGATTAAGGTGAGCCTTTTCTTCTAACCTCCACGGTTTCTACACGATGGGTTTCTGAGTATGAAGCTTAACGTGCATGCATATGGTTTGATTTGTTAACGTAGACTGAGACCGAGAGGGAGCGTTGGAGAAAGAATTTGAAAGAAGTAGAAGAGGAAGGAGTGAGAATGCAGAAAACAACCGAGAGGACGAGAGATAGCAAGAACCACACATACAAACTTGAGTTAGAACAAGGTAAGCCTCCAATCATGTTCTCTGCGTTTGGAGCTAAAACTGAAAAAGTTGAACGTTGCATATCTCCACTCATCTCTGTTTTTGTGTGCTAGAACAGAGTCAAAGGCGGATGCTACAGTAAAATCGTAAAGGAATAGTACTGAGCATGTGTCACTGTAGCAATAACGCCACTGTTCACGTCTGTGGCATTTTCTGGAAACTGAATTTGCAGCTGAACAGTGAACTTTGAGCAAGGTAAAATCAGGGTAAACGAACTCTTTTGACCCTGAAATTTTATGGAGATTTAGTACACATCATGATCTTTAATATGAGCCAAATAACACCTAAATCCGATGTGTACAATGAATGTTATGAATTTCCAAAGTTAGAAGATGAAAACTGAAAACTGTCAGTTTTCAGAAATGAACAGTAGTTTTCGTGATCAATTTTAAAATAGTAAATGATCACGTTTTTCTGTGAAAGTTTCCAGATATAAACTAGACATAACAAGGTTTACTTGGATAGGTCACATGCCTAAATCGGAGTTGTATCCAGAGAGAAACGAATTTCGCAAGTTGACCTATTAACCTGAAACGTTTTTCTGGACAACGAAGGATAAATGAAAATCTGGGAATGATACAGCAAGAAATAGGTCTAGTGATTATTTTTATATGAAACTAGACTTAATTAGTGACAAATGGAAATTTGAACCACCCTGATCGGAGTTCTGTAGAATTAATAATGATTTTTTCAAAGTTTGGCCAAAATTTGCTACCATAAGAATTTAAGAAAGAAAAGGCCAAACGAAATAAGAATAAACTCCAAGGGTGTAAGAAAGCCTATGAGGCTAAGAGAAGTCATTAGGTATTCATTTTCCATGGCCCTAATAATATGAACATGTGTTTAGGCCATGAGAAGTCAAGAAAGAAAGAAAGGAGAAGAATGGAAGATGCTTCAAGCAACTTCAGTGATTGGAAGAAAAGGTACAAGCCGAGGACACAGGCTAAGGTAGTGGACTTACCCTACTTGCGTGTATTGATTTATCTGCTTGTGTGTTAATATGCATGATTGCTTTACTTGCTTGTTTAACATATTTGAATGGTTGAAGCTCTGTTTCTATTTATGCTATGGCCATGAGTATATTTTATGAAGCATTGAAGCATGCAGAAATGTCATTATGTTAACATGAGCCTATGTAAGGCAAGCATATCATACACTAGCATTTATCTTACATGTATTGTTCGGTAATGTTTGCTACGAGATTCCCCGAATCTCACCCCCACAACCAACCATTAGGCGGTGAGCACGACGGAGAAGTGTTGCACCGGGCATCGAGAATGGAGTGTCACTTGAAGACGGCACACTGAAGGGATTGCTTGAAGTTGCCGTAGAAAGAATGAGCAGAGTAGAGAGCAAAGACACCCTGAAAGCTGTGACGACGGCCCTGAAGAATGTTGACGCTGCCGTACAAATAATATAGGGCCGGGTGTCTAATTTTGAGTATGTGTATAAGAACGCTTCCGCATATGCCGAATAAAGAAGATTCAGAAGGGTTGTTAGAATCACACTATCCGCCACCTGGAAAGGGCGAGGCCGGTAGGGGCGTTACAGAGTGTTTGAGTCTCATGGTACTATTACAAACAATGTCCAGAGGGAAGGATTGCCATAGGAGGTTATACGAATATACTTCTACAGGCCATTGTTATGGTTTCCTTGTCAATTGGAGATGGATTCTCTCGGGTAATATAAACTGAAAAATCTAAACACTGAGTTAGCTCTTTAATATTTTTTTTTTAAAATTATTCTTTTGATCATGCAACGAAATGCATGAAGTCAATGATTTAAGAAGCACAACCATCAAGCTTGTTTCTCGACTTAATAAAATTCTTGAGAAATTCAAGAGTTTGAACATATTTGTTGATTATGTTTGTGTTTATGAATGTGTTTTTGTTGGTTACAGGAATAATCCTTTCATATACGGTTTTGCTATTTAGTTATGTTCCTTTCATATACTAGTATATGGTTATATTTATATATTCTGTTTTTTGTTGGTTATGTTTTAGTTCTGGTTGATGTCATCTCCACTATGAGTGAAACAATGTCATCTAACTTAGTTCATCCTAATTCAGTTCAATTGAAGCACTTATTTGTGGTGGGGATTTGCTTCGTAACAAGTACGGATTAAAGAAGAAACAAAAGGTATAAATTTTGCATTGTTAAAATAACATCATTTCTTATACATGTTACTTGTTCAATTATGTTATGCTCTAATACTATACATTTGATTAATTTTTTTTGAGGTCTTCGAAGCAAAAGAAGAAATTATATTGAAGATTTGATGTGAAGGTCCAATGGCTTTAAATTGATAAAGGTTGAAGCGAAATTGATGAAAGATGCTTGAAAAGCCTTGTTCCAAGCATAATTACGGATGTTGGGTTGTATTTCATTTCAAATGTTATGTTTTTGCATTTGATTTCATATTTTATTATGTATTTTAGATAATTAAGAATAATTTATGTAATTCGGCCTGTTTTCGGCCTGTTAACAAAGGCCTGTTTTTAATCTGTTTGAAATAGGCCTGTTTTCTGGCCTGCGGCCTGTTAATCTACGTTCAAAATTTTTAAAAATACAGGCATCTTAACAGGCCAGGCCAGGCTCAGGCCGAAAAAATGGCCTGTAACAGGCCACAGGCCAGGCTCAGGCCACTTTGTTGCAACACAGGCCTGACCTGTTAAGGGTGTGGCCTGGCCTGGCCTGGCCTGTTTCTACCCCTACCTACCCAGCCTGGCCAAATGGGATGATTTAACTGAGTTAGATTCTATGCCCAAGTCTACTTAAGGCTTGGTTAAAGATGATATAGTTACATGTAAGAAATGTAATTACAAAGTTTTGTATTATTGTATCACATGAATATTCCTTCGGGAAATTTGTAATATACCAGTATATCTCAGGCATCATCATATGTCTGAGTATTTTATATCAGTTACGCGTTGTTAAACTCGTTGTTCAAATTTTTAGTACATGCTCCCCGTTTCCGTAACACGCTGAGTTGTAGCACCTCAAACTCTGACCAATTTTATAAAACCACGTGTCACCGGCATGATTTATGCTACGGAATTTGGGGTGTTACAAAAAATATCTGGTTCAATATAAAAATTCTGAAATACTCCTTCTGATCATTTTTATAAGAGTCTAAAATTTGAATTATCTTAGTCTTTTTTTTTTATAAAAGCCTAACAAAAGTTGTCTGGACCTTTATGAAGTTTTTTCCATTTTTACCCCTCGTTGATTGTATGTAGTGCATGAATTAAAAAGTTGATGATACTTATACCTTGTCTTTCTCTCTTACTTGCCCCTCATAAATAAGGGTATACTTGAAAAACAAATTTTATTTCAAATATACTTATTATTTTTAACTAACTTTAAATATTTTTTAAATCGTATAATTCAATTATTGAGCTCTTATAAATAGGATTGGAGGGAGTATTATTTTATTATTAGCTTTGATGTTAATTATTTAATATTTATTATATCTTAGATATTTTAATTAGATTAGATTAGATTATAAGATTAGTTTATTAACTTTATGTTTGCACTTATTTGCACTCTCTTTTATTTAAGGATTAATAATAATATTTCCCAGGTTCTTTATATATATATATATATATATATAAATATAATCCTTCAATATTATATATATATATCAATATAATCCTTCAATATTCAATTCAACAAAAAAAAAAAATGTAAAACACAAGTGATTCATCAAATATTTAAGTACATGATTTGACAAAGAAAATTAACAATAATCAACCCTTGAAAAGATGGTTTAAACACTATGAAGCATTATTAGCTGTGTCCGTCCCTGTTCCACCCTTCAGCTTGTTCCATACCCAGCGATAAGACACCGCTCCGACGTACATGGCAACCGGTACATACAAAAAGTTAAAAGTCCAAGTGGCTATGACCACCACTTGATGGATAAGCCGAGTGTGAGTGGAGATAAGGACGAGGCCGGTAAGATAAGCATTTATAAGGCACGTGACAGCCACAATCATGAAAATAGATAGCAACCGCATCCATACTACATTTCTTAGAGGAACTCCAATTACAAGTAAGAGGACAACGATCATAGATGCAACAAAAGAGATGGTATTGTATGTTATGAAGATTTCAAAGTTATGGGGCTCGCGATAAGCAAGCATGGCTTTTCCTGGGCATAATCCCATATTCCCAATCTCATCTTTGTAGTTCAAGCAACCAAGGGGTCCTTGAGAGAGAGAAATGTTGGAACTGGAATTGGGGTTAAAATTGGGATCACTTGGTCTTATACCTTGTTGGATGACACTTCCTGGAGGGTTAGTTGTAGCTTGAAAGCTTATGGTTGCAAGGACAGTAGCCACCATACCTAGATTCCCCCTCCATTCTCCTACCCAATTGCCTTTATACTGTAGCAATTCGTCTGTACTGTCCAAAATACGTCTCCACAACCACTTCCTCTCAGCAACATCATTCCTTTCTTTCCTTCCACATTTGATTTCAAACTCCATCAATATGACTTGTATTTCAAGGCTCTTGAAGTCCTTTGGAATTCGCTCAACAATATCAGCGGCACTATAGCCCATGTCGTTCTTCAAGTTCGATGCTTGTGATCTTATCTTTGGAATTGAAACTAGGTACCTCACAGTCTGAACGACAACCAAAAGGTAAATTTAATTTTTCATGCTTGTGACTTGTATATAACAGAACCGGGAAGAGATTAAAACACAGACGTATGTGAAAGAGTAATAATGTGAAAATTTCAATTCGAATCGTGCCTCCTTGCTACCAATTATATTTCTTTTCTTTTTATTTTTCCTAAATTAAAATCTACATATGACAAATGTATTCCTTGCGACATGCGGTTTTTATTTTAATAATAACATTTGATTTTAAAAAATGAAAAAAAAATACTGATGGTGGCAAGGAGGCAAGATGTTCACTTGTAGGAAAGGTTATCCTAACTCAAGTTTAGATGGTTCTCAAAACTGAAGATAATCATAAAATTAAGTTAAAAAGAGTACCTCAACTTGCTTCAACATAATAGCCAAATGGAGAATGGTGTTCTTGTCGTCCGAGTCTCCCTCAATGAGCAGGTTATTGATGTCATAATGAGGAAAATCCACCAACTCTTTAAGGATCTCCAAGTGGTTGTACACCACACACAAGTGCAAAATATTTTTACCTTTCTCAACACGGAACATCAAGGACTCAGGCTTTGCTCTGATCAGCTCCAACACAACGTCTCTTCTGCCTCTTATAACTGCATAGTGCAGAGGGATCCTGTGTTCTTGGTCACGAACAAAGCATGCCTCTCCACAAGCTTTCAACAGTTCCTTCACAATGTCGATGTGGCCTTGTGCAGAAGCCAAGTGAAGAGGTGTGCTTCGGAATGAGTCCAACTCAAGGGCGAATTCGGGATAGCGAGCAAGAAGGGTTTGGGTGAATTGGAGGTGGCCAAGTAAAGCTGATTTGTGTAAGGGGGTTTCAGAGAAGGTTATTTGTGAGCTTACTCTGTGCAAGATCAATGGGTCTTGCTGGAGTAGTCTGTTCAAAGTTGAAACACAGCCTTTTAGTGCTGCATCGTATAGATCTCTCATTCTCTCTTCTTCATTGTTATCATCTATTTTGATTTCCATTTTCACGTGTTGAAGTGGAATTGGATGTGTGCGTTTG
Organism: Acacia melanoxylon; assembly: GCA_019022615.1. Taxonomy (NCBI): domain Eukaryota; kingdom Viridiplantae; phylum Streptophyta; class Magnoliopsida; order Fabales; family Fabaceae; genus Acacia; species Acacia melanoxylon. The sequence goes on along the minus strand of JAFJYJ010000003.1, from coordinate 14,001,766 downwards.
CGTGGAAACTATTTATAGACCTACCATTTCACTATTCACATCTTTTTGTCGTGCTAGGAGGCCTTGTGTTGCTCTCTCTTTCTCTCTCTCTTTTGGGTAGGCGGTCTAAAGATTGAGAAAGTTTCAATTTTATTTCAGTTACGCTAAAAAAAATTCTAACATTTTATTGCACCATTTCGATCAAAATTAAATTAAGTCTTATCAGTGAAAAGATAACAATGTCCTTATTGTATTTTTGAATGCTCTTATTTATTTTGTCAATTTCCTTATTTATCTTGTAAATGATCAAAATATTTTTATTAACTGCCTATGTTTTTTTTAATCCCTTTATTTATCTAGTAAATTTTCTCATTTATCTTATTTAAAAAAACCATGATTAACAATCAAAACAATATATAATATATATATATATATATATATATATATTATAATAATCCCATACTCCTCCAATCCTATACAAATATATATAGTATTTTTGGGATAGAGATTATTCTTTTTATAAGTTATAATTTGATATTACTAAAATTATAATTTACATAGTACTGTCATTCTCTTGATGATCAGGTAGGATTTTCAAGATAATTGATAAAATGTACTATATATTCTATTTATCTAAAGTAGGGTTATCAAAATCGGATCGGACCGGCCGGTTCATCCCGAAGACCAATGAACATGTCGATAAACTGGCCTGGTCTGGGCATTAACCCGATCAGGGTGATTTAAATCAATTTTTTTTTAATAATTTTATAGTAATAACCTTAAAATCTTCACTTTCTTACTAGTTTGACACCAGGTTGGCTCCGGTTTGAGTCCAATCTGACCCATTAACCCTTTACCTAATACTTCAATAGGTTTAATGACCGATATGATTTTTAAACCTTGGTGTAAATTGACTCGCCAATAAGTGAATGTCGTGTTTCACGTGTGATGATGACCTAAAATGTGTATTTTCAACTTTTCATACTACAACGTCAATTTATAAATATGTGTGTAGTATAATAACTTGTATAAGATGTAATAGCACATTTTATCTATAAATGGAGTGGGAAGAGGATCAGGTTTGGTAGCTGTATGAAATTAAATGCAATTTATATCTTCCAAGTACGTACATTGTATAGAATTTGAAAAATGAGCCAAATGTTATGAAATTTTAAATGTTCATATTTATATCTTCCTCCTGTGGTTTTATGTTATAAATTAATTCTTATATTTATGATATTGCAACTCCACATTTTATAACATTGTATAGAATTTGAAAAACAAAGTATTGATGGTATATGAAAATTGTAATACAAATGAGATAAAGCAAAATCATGAGCTTAAAAATGTTATAGAAAATTGTTATAATTATAGAGTAAATTGTCAAAAAAGTTATGAAAAATCGATGAACCATTATGATAAGAAAAAATTATGAGAAAAATATGGAAGTGTTATCCCTAATATGAGAATTTAATAAATTATTTCAGAGGAAATAACATGAAGAAAAGTTTAAAAAGCATTTCGAGAACTAAAGAATATTTTACATAGGATATAAAATGACATATTTGTAAGATAACAATATACTGTAAAATTGGTAAAGATAAATATATGAAGAAACCTATCCTAAAAAGATCACTAAACGTAAGCCCTAACATAAAACGGGAATTTTTGGTAAAAAATATTATATTTTTAAAAAAATGGAAAAAATTATAGAAAAATAAATAAATCTGAATTTTTAAAAGAGGGGGCCGAAATTCTAAGTATTTTTAATTAAAAAGAATTGTTTAAATAATTAAAATGGTAATTAGAATAAAATAATAATATAATGCGGTGAGTCGGCTTATAAAGGGAAGTTTAGAAATAAATTCTACATTGAGGTAAAAGTCTTTTCTTGATCAAATTAAGCACAAGTGAAATTCTACACGAAGAAAGAATTTACCCGGACGGATTCCTAATTTCAAATAAGACGAAAAGTTGATCGATAGAGTGGAGTCTTGAGAACCTATAGAAACAATTGTGTCTTTTTAAACACGAGATTAAGTTAGATTTTACGATTCGGTTATTGTCCGGTAAGTTGGTCTTCCGATAATGGATATGATCAAAAAGAGGATCAAAATAGATAATAAGAGAGAGGATGAAAAGATCTTCAAAGTTGCATGCCCGGATTTTTGAGTTTCGCGAAATCGCGCGAAACGGACACCCGATCGGTAGCTTTAACAAGAGTCATCATTGGATGACAACTCATTCTTTGACTTTTTGGGCCCTAGATGTCGACCAAGACCATGGATGGCCAAGATTCCATCTTACAAAACCCTAGATCCAACTACGGAGAATCATTTCCAAGACTTTTTGGAAATTCCCACCTTGTCCCTATTTTTTCTATAAATAGCATTCTTCACACCAAAATTCAGATCCTAGAGAGAGGTTCTAGAGAGAGAAGCATAATAGTAGAACCGTTGTTTTTTGATCTAGGAAGTTTCGAATTATTCCTATGCTTGTTTTTATGCCTCATTGCATTGAAAGATGCCCGACGAGGTAAAAACATTTAATTTTGAAATGGAATTGCAATTCCGCCTCCAAAATGGTAATTTGTACCTAAAATGCCCGTTATGCTGCTAAAAGTTGTTAAATATTATCCTTATAGGATATTAATCGTATAACACGTTTTTATTCCGTTGTACCGCCAAAAGGTAACTAACACTAGCTCTAATGTTTATTATATGATTGTATATGATTGTTGTGTAGTAGTGTACGAGGTTATGCTATATACACGGTATGTTACATACGAGGTTATGTCACATACGAGGTTATTAATGTTGTATCATACGAGGTTATGTTACATACGTGGTTATTATCTTGTATACGTGGTTATGTGTTTTTAATCATAATCTGTATTGATGATTGCTTGTATATGAAATTTAAGCATACTTATGAATCCAAATTGCAATTGATCTCGTTTATCATCCTCCGAGAACTAAAGGCTTTTCATTTTAAAAACTCTCGGTCAATGTACAAATCATCTCTTTGAATAAATGTATCGTCTTACAAAAATACTATATGAATGAGAGTTTTCCTCAACTCTTCATCTCTACAATTCTCTCTCGTCTTTCTTCATCCCTTCATCTCGATCTCTTGTATTTTCTTAATTTCATAACACGTTATCCGCACGACGCTATAACGAAAGTTTATTTTTCTCACAATTGGTTTAAATATTTCTCCTACCTTCTTTTATCATATATCTATTTGATTTATTTGGGATGATTAAGCCATTATATTGAATTAAAGAAACATTTTTACTGATTATTTTATACATTAGATTCCAAAACTAAGATTGGAGATTATTGTTGCTTTATTTTCCTTCGCAAGTTTCTTTTCTACTTTTCTTTATCATTCTCCAAGAATATCTTATTATGCAACATTTATATTTCTTTATTTTACATAATGGTATTCTTAACATTTTATGTTGTTATATTATGGTTTTTCATTTTATTTATGTTTTGTTTGTTTATTCACATATTTAACATTTATATTTCTTTATTTTATTTACATTTTATGTTATGTTTCATTGTTTGTGTTTCTTTATTTCATGTTATTTGTTTCGTCTTGTTTTATTGTTATTTTATTTACATTTCATTTATTTATATTAATATATAATTGTTATATTATTATCTCAAGCTATTCTTTTCATTTGTTTATCATTACATTAATATATAATAGTATTATATATGATCATATAATGTGATCTATATGATCATGGGCTTATCTATTGTTTAAATTTGATTATAAATTTGAATTTACTTAATTTATTTTACAGTATTTTAATTTTATCAAAAGGCCAAAAGCCATAATATTATTAATGTGATTAGATCACCATAAGTCACATTATTTTTATAATAGCTCTTATATAAAATAACATTGTTCGTTTCATGATTGACAAGAGTAACTTTGGCAAATTTTTGCTATTGTTTTGAAGATCCATATTTGGAGAAATTTATTATATGCTATTGTAAGCAAAGAACATGTTTATAAAAGTGAAAAAGAACATGATCACATGCATTACATTAGTGGAATTGATAGTTGAAAGCCAAGAATACTTTGTCTTGACTACTATCGAACCACAATCGTCATGGAAATAATAACATTTCTATTATCATTAAAATTATGAGCAAATGTTATACTATGACTAGAAGTTATATAGATAGAAAAAAATTGTATAATATGACCAGAAGTCATATAGACTAATATGTATCAATTTATTGAAAGTAAGGATCAAAATTGTTGTGAAGCCAAAAAGACCATGAGATATTGTGAAAAATACTAAAAATTGTTATGATGCTTAAAGGAATAAGTTATGGAGAAAGATGACCAAATTGTAAAGCCAAAACAAATAATTGTAAGTCATGAAGGCTATATGATTTTGATTTTGATTAGTGTTTAAATTTAAATTTATTGTGATTAATTTGTAAGAGAGAAATTATTATTTGATATTGTGATATTGATAACTGTTCATGAGTGATATATGAAATTAAAAAAAAAAAAATTATCGGCATTTTAAAATTTTAATATATAGTGCCAATTTATTTACAAATTTAAACATTATTGGTAATTATTGATATTTTGATTTCATGGGCTTTTAGATTCTACCTCATTGTTAATGTCATTATGTCATATGGCTCCCAAATTGAAGGGTTTCTAGAATTTATTCATACAACCTTCAATTGTACCATTAAGTTGTTTAATTCCTTATTTATGTATACTTATGCAACTTATTTGTAAATTTAAGTATATGGTTTATACGAATATTATTCATGCATCAATAGAATTTATCACATCAAGAATATTTAAACATGCCTTTGTTTTTCTTCTTGGAATTTGTGCTTCTCAGTTGCTCCAAAGATTTCCTCTCAATCGCTCAACTTATATAACCCAACATCAAAGTATTTTCTTTCATTATTGGCTCTACTTTTCATTTTAGTTTTGTCTTCTACCATTTTTCTCCTCTTGAGCACTATTATTTTGCATTACATATATGTGTATTTTATTTTGTTATTGATAAGCCATTGTATTCTCTCCCAATATCTTCTCTTGTTATTTCTTTTACTCCTTAACATTCTCTTATGATATTTCTAAATCTCATATATTAATTATGATATGATGATATGATATATATTGGAATCAAATTAATTTTATGTGACATTTGTGAGAAGAATAAAAATAATATATTTATGTCACATTTGAATTAAGAGAATGAGAATTTATTTAATTTTATGAGAAAATTCATTATGATTTGTCAAACAACATTTTTGTAATGTGCGTGTAGTATATATATAGTGTAAATCAAATTTATGGATGATCAATAGTAGGGAATATTTAAAAGAAGGCTATGTATTTCGTAATTATTCATTATTTTATATTATAATACATTTGTCTTTACATTTCTCTCAATTGATTTTAGCTCTTAAACATCAGAAATCATTGAAATAATATCTTTATCTATTTTGATTATGGATTTTCTCATATTTCTTTATATAGTGGAAAATTCTAAACATTTCATAATTTGAATATGCATCAAAAGAAGCAAATTGAAGCATATTATTATTATTAAGCAATGAAGTTATTATATAAAAATGCGATAATATTGTTGGTTCCTGAAAAACATACATGTAACAAAATCGAATAGTTCTTAGAGAACTAATATACATTTTTCTTAATTCTATGTGAGGAAGAAGAATATTGATCATGAAAAGTTATGACCCATAGATTTAAATCATAGTTTCACTCTGTTAAATGGTCAATGTAATACCCGGATATTTATCTGGAATATTATAAATAAAAGTTGGATATTTATGATAAGTGAAATTGCAATCTCCATTCTTGGGTAATTATAGTCTATTTTCTAGGTAGAATTTCTGCAAGAAATTAGGGAGTTTAAGGGTCAAAGTGCCAAAATGACCAAAATGCCCCCGCAAAGGGTAATTAACTTAGAAAATTCATGAAAAATCCTAAAAGTCGAGAAAATGACCAGTTGAATTAAGAGAGTATATTATCTCTAATTACAGTAATTAAATAAATTACAAACTTGGGAAAATGAGAAAGGATGCTCATAAAGTAAAAAAATGACCAAAATACCCTTGTAATTATGAAACAATGCAAGAGGCATGGAAATGCTAATGTTAATACAAGAATATGAAGGTAATGAAGCATTCTAATTAAGAAAAATACCAACTATGGTTAAAAGAGTAATTAAGTAATTAATAGCTAATTACTTAAGCATAAGCAAAGGAAATTTCAAGAATAATTATGTGAAGCTCTAAAATTAGTGGAAATTAGTTGAATATTAATAAAATGTATTTACTAATTAAATTGGAAAGTTTTGAGAAAAATAGTTGAGTTTAGGTATTTTTAAACCTAAATACAAGAATGGACCAATTAGGGAATTTTGTAGAATTTTTAATAAAAATTGAATTAAGTAATTAATTAATTCTTGAAAAACATTTACAAAAAAAAAAAAAAAAAAGAGGCTGCCGAAAATTGGCCAAAGAATTTGAGAATAAGAAGCAAAATTTGATAACTTGATATTTTGCAAATTTTTTATTATTATATAATATAATTAAAAAGCATGAATAGTAATCTTATATTTAGGAAACAGATCCTATCTAGGGAACCAGGAATAGGAATTCCAAAGTCAAGGTAAAATATTGATCGGTGAGTTTTTACCTTCAAGTGACCTCTTCCGGAAGTCAATTCCGAGACCCGTAGCACATTGTCCTAATAAGACGAAATAGGAAAATGCTTGCTAGTCACATTTTGGGAAAATAAGGAAATAAATTATAACTCAACATCTAGGGATGAGTTTATAATTATAAAAATACATTTGGAATCGTGAATTATTATCTAGAGCTTGATGATTCCGGAACCGATTTCGACACCGACGCGTACGGACACGTTTTCGAGAAACTTCGGGACAGTTGGAACCCCGTCTAAAGTCAAAATTCAAGTTATAATAGATATTATTGATGAGAAAGAGAAGGTCTTCAAAGTTCTAAATCTAGAATTTTGAGATTTCTCCGAAATTACGCGAATCGGGTACCGATCGAGAAATACTACTGACCGGCCATAAAGTGAGGTGAGTCATCACTTCTTGGCCAATCCTTGGCTGCCAAACAGCCCAAAGATGTCGACCAAGGAGGGGTGAGGTGGAGTTTGTGACTTTGTGTTCAAGTTGCATTAATGGGTTCTTTACAATTTGGAATTCCAAACAAAGCCTTAACCAAAGTCTATAAATAGGAGGCATGCTCCTTGAGAAATCCTCACACCATTTCTTTCTTGTCTTGACCGAATTTCTTGAGAGAGAAAGTAGAGAGATAAGCTCGGGAAAAGCTCGCACTTCTTCAACGGGTAAGTCTTTTGGCCTTTAGCTTTTAAATCTTTAGTTCTAGTTAGTAGAATTGTTAGTTAGATTTAGGAAGTAGGTGATAAGATTCCTATGCTTGTTTTTAGGCCTCATTGCATTGAAAAATATGCCTAAAGAGGTAAAAACATAGTAGGGGTCGAGTCGCGAAAAGTTAGAACTTTAGCAGTTCTTTTTAAAAGTAAGGGTAGAATTTGTTAGAATAGCCTTTAAATTTCAAGTATGATTTGGGTATCATATGGGAGGGCTATTTTAGTCATTATTTTCGAAAATCATAGTTGCGTCGAAGTTCGGCAAAATTTCGGGAAGAAAATTTGCTAGAGTAACGAAGTCTTTGGTGAAATTCCGCCGATTAGGGGTAGAAGGGCAAAATGGTAATTTTTACCTAAAAAGCCGTTATAGTGTCAAATCGCTAATAAAGGTGATATTATTCTTATAGGATATCAGAATCTCGATTTGCTACCGTTACTGTTGCCGCCCGACGAACCGCCGTTTGAAGTTCACGTTCTTCCGTGAAAGTACGTCTTCCACGCCGTAGTACCTAACGTTGCCAACGAAGGTACGGACGCGTCTTGTAACACTAATCTTGTACATCTTAAATACTTATATGTCAATGATATGTTCGTAGACCGTTATACGTACGCTTATACGGGTTATAGTTTTGGTAACACCGTTTTGTTTTCCTAGCGCGAGGACACGAGTAATTATCGTGGCACCGGTGAATAGTGCGGTGTTATTGTTTACCTTATGGGGCTTTACATATTGCTTTGTGCTTATGTTTGTCGGCATAATGATCATGCATCGTTTGTATGCTTATGATATACTTGTGGTATTAGCTCTAGAGATATCTCGTTGTCTCGTATATTGTATTGTTTGGGTATGAGGTTAACCGTTACCCGAGATTCAATATGGTGAATTGAATCTCATTGCAGCTTCGTCGGTCGGAGGACCACGGTTCGGGATCGAGGCAAGTGCCCGGAATAGACGTGCGGCGGAAGACTATTTCTATCTTATCGTTTTTCGTTATTCCGTTATTCGTCATTCCGCTATTTCATTTCTAAAACCTTAGGGCTATTGTAATCTATACAATATTACACAATGGTTGATGTTTTGGCTACGAACCGATCTCTTTCGCTCTATTGCTCGACTACGATTTAAAAAAAAAAAAAAAAAAAAAATTATGCGTTTCAAATTGGGACGTTACATTTTTGGTATCAGAGCATGAAATTCTGGCAAGTATTTAACTATGTTACCACGGGCAGTTTGGTGCCGAAGGCAAGGCTAGTCTACGTGGGTGTGCCATAAGTCACCGCTAATCCGGTGAGGCCCCCATGGTAGACACTTACCCGGCCATTCGTTCGGATAACGGAGTTAGGTTCTTAAGCCTTTTAATTATGAGCACATTTTTGAAAATGAGTACGATAAGGCCATTGGTGTAATGTGTAGAGATGAACGGGACGAAGAGCCCGTCTTAGAGCCATTCTACAATTATCACGGATTACGGAGGCGTCCTGCCCGGAGATCCATTCCTCCGTCAGTACCCGAACCCTCAAACAACCCATCCCCACTGACTACGGAAGGAGATTCCATCGAAGAAGAGGTAGATTCCTACAACGCACAACCGGATGAGCCTGAGATTGAAAACCATGCTGAACCTATTATACCCTGGGAGTACGATCACTATGAACAGCTTCCTTTGGATCCAAACCACGAGTGTACGGACCCCACAACTCCTAGTCACTATTACAAATGAGCCGTAACCCTCCTATCACCCCGCTACGCAGGACTCGAACCCGATTCTCCTAATCTCAACCCGAACGACACGGAGATTGAGGACCAAGCTGATCCAGAAGCCCTACCCATTCCTCGCTTGATGATAACTTTGACTACCCCGACATTCAACTTCTTGAAGATGAGGCACTGAACCAGAAAATTTCTACTATGTCCTGAATGATAATGACACGTTAGTCGTTTTGTTGGAAAACTTTCTCATTGAAGCTACGAATCTCACTAGCACCACCCAAGGAAAATATCTTGTGTTTTTAACCCTAATCTCAAACTACCAAGCCAATAATAGGGGACATTCACCCGCAGATTGGGTTAGGACCACATTGTACTTCTTTCCCTATACCCGCTTTTGGGCAAGGATCAAGAATGAACTATTAGATGACGGACCTATCTTAAGTGTTAGCATACACCTTCGCTACACCGAAGAGCTTGGTTCGCCTTTACATGTAGAGGAAGAACGTCGGTACAAGGAAGTCAGTGGATTGTAGAAACTAGGAAGTTTAGTTTGTATCTCCAAGTACCTTTGAATATTGTAAATACGTTTGAATAAGGAGATTGTACGGTATGACTTGTATTAGTATTAGATCGATCGATATGTATAAACTTTATGAATGAATATATGTGAATATATGTTTGGTGTGCAAATTGTTTTGTCACTTTTAATATTTATATATTCTTTCATAATTGTTTAAAGGAAAAAGAATTTAAAACATGGCCAACTTGAGAGGTCTTTGGTGCACCAAGAGGAAGAGGCCGAGGCCGTGGTCGAGGCCGAGGTAGGGGAAGAGGCGGACAGCCTCGGGATGAACGAAACGATGAACCGAATCAACCCGGACGTGAAGAAATTGAAGAAATGCGTAGAACTCGCAAGAACAAAGAGTTCGATTGATGCTCTTCTGGCAAGACAAAACCAACAAGACCAGGAGGCACAAAGGCAATTAGACGCACGACAACGCGAGGATGAACGAGAAAATGAAGATAATAACAATGATGACGACGAAGGGTATGATGACAATGAAGATTATGAAAATTATGAAGAGCCCGAAGGGTCCGAGAGATCCCAATCACAACCCGAGGCATGAACAAATAGAGAGAACTACGGAAAATTGGGTGAACCGGTTCCGCAAGTTGAAACCACCTGGTTTCCGAGGAAAGAGTGAGCTAGCGAGGATTGGCTTTTGAGTCTTGAGAAGATTTTTGAAGTCATGGAGTGCCCTGGAAATCGGATGGCCCAGCTAGCAATATACCAGCTTGAGGGAGATGCCCACAAGTGGTGGAAAAATGTTTCCACAACCCTGCCCAGTCCTGTTACTTGGGAAATGTTCCTCGAACAATTCAACGAACAGTACTTTCCTCCATCAACGCAGGTAATTAAAGAGGAAGAATTCCTGCAGATCAAGCAAGGAACTGAAGAGTCATTTGACGACTACTTCGCCCGTTTTACCAACCTGTCAAGGTATTCATCATACCTAAAAGTCTACAAGAATGAGAGCTGGAAGGCTAACCGACTATTAACCGGATTGAAGTACGATATAAAGGTAAGGTTAGTATCTCAAAGAATTTCCAAGAATGGCCCAAGCGGTAGAATCCCAGAATGACGGAGCGCAACTTAAAGGAACTGCGCAAGACTCGAGGCCGGGGAAGGTAACAACGCAAATCGCGGTGGATCAAACCGCGGAGGTTCCTCGCGAAGAGGAAAACGCCTTGGAATGACAACCGAAGCGGGAACAAGAAGCCCTACCAACAAAATAGTTTCAAACAGACGGGATCCCAGATGTGTCAGAAATGTAAAAAGTACCATCCAGGAGCCAACTGTGATGGGAAACAAGTCTGCTTCAGATGTCAGAAGCCTGGACACATTAGCCGGGATTGCCCCGAGAGGACCGCAGAGGCGAGACCTCAGAACGCTGGCCGGATCTTTGCATTGACAAACACAGAGGCCGAGAAGTCCCCGCGATGGTTCAAGGTACCATCTATCTCAATGGAAATCTATTGGAAGCATTGTATGACTCGGTGCTAGTCACTCGTTTATTTCCTATGATTGTGCAAGTCGTTTAGGATTGCATGCCCAGATTACCATTTGATCTTGTTGTAGCTACACCGTTGGGTGTAAAGTCTTTAGCCTCGATGCATGTATGAATTGTACGCTAACGTGGATGGACGAGTTTCTAAAGTGGATCTCATCCGTCTACCTCTTCACGGCATTGACGTCATATTCGGGCTGAACGGTTAACGGCCAACGGTGCGATGATCGATCGTGGCAAAAAGGAGATATCATTTGCCGGAGACAAGGTTGAAGTGAGCCTGAACTTTCTCTCCGCTACGTAAGCTGATCGGTGCGTGAAGCAAGGATGTCATGATTTCATGGTATTCTTTTCAAATCGTCAAAGGTAGCTAACCTTTCACTCCGGACATCCCCGTGGTGAATGAATTTTCGATGTATTTCCGCAGGATCTCACCGAGTTACCTCCTATCCGAGAAGTGAGTTCAACATTGATTTGATGCCTGGTACAGATCAATATCAAAGGCGCCGTATCGAATGGCTCCTAACGAGATGCGGGAGTTGAAGAAGCGATTGGAAGAGCTTTTGAAGAAGGGGTTCATTCGACCTAGCGTTTCACCGTGGGGAGCCCCAAGATTTTTTTGTAAAGAAGAAAGATGGAAGTTTCCGACTCGCATCGATTACCGCGAGCTCAACAAAGTAACGGTAAAAAACAAGTACCCACTTCCCGGATTGATGATCTTTTGGATCAATTGTCCGGTTCCACAGTCTTTTCAAAGATTGACTTGCGTTCGGGATACCATCAATGCTTGCGAGTTAAAGATGGCGATGTTCCCAAGACAGCCTTTTCGAACCGATATGGGCATTATGAATTCCTTGTGATGCCCTTCGGATTGACAAATGCACCTGCGGTATTCATGGATTACATGAACCGTATTTCCGACAACACCTAGACCAATTTGTGGTGGTGTTTATCGACGACATTTTGATATATTCTAAGAACAAAGAAGAGCACGAAGAACATCTCGAAAGGTGTTAGGCATACTCAGGGAAAAACAACTTTATGCTAAGCTGAGCAAATGTGAATTTTGGCTGCCGGAAGTGAAATTTCTGGGCCATGTTATATCTAGCGGCGGAGTTGCGCTTGATCCAAGCAAGGTGGAAGCGCCTTCCGACCGGAAACGGCCGTAGATCGTGACGAGATCCGTAGTTTTCTTGGTCTCATGGGATACTACCGCAGATTTATACGGGATTTCTCGCGTCTTGCCCTACCATTGACAAAGCTTACGAGGAAGAATCAACCCTTTGTATGGGGAGATGACGTGAGGAGAGCTTTCGAAACCGAGGGAGAGGTTGACTACAAAGACACATTGATTATCCCAGATCCCGATGAGACTTATGTAGTCTACAAGTGATGCCAGTGGGCAAGGATTGGGTTGTGTCCTAATGCAATTGGGCGCGTAGTGGTGGCTTATGCCTCTCGTCACCGAAACCCCACGAGTTAAATTATCCTACACACGATCTAGAGCCGGGCTATCGTGTTCGCTTTGAAGATATGGAGGCATTACCCGTACGGTGTAAGCGTAGAAGTGTTTTGTGACCACAAGAGTCCGAAATACTTGTTCGATCAACGAGAACTCAATATGAGACAACGTCGTTGGATGGAGTTGATTAAAGACTACACCCTGGAGATCAAGTACCATCCGGTAAAGCAAACGTTGTTGCCGATGCTCTTAGTAGAAAGACAAAGCAGGTATCACACATGATGATACAGAGCAAACCGAAGATTTCGGAGACCCGAATCTAACTAACCAAATCTCGCATGGATCGGACGCACCACCGATGCCTATCTTGCTACACTTTTTGCGAGTCAAGGGGAGTATGATCTCGAGAGATGAAGTGGAGAAAGCGCAGAAACAAGATGATTGGGCAAAAGAGATACGTGAGAAGATCACTCGAGGTGAGACCCAAGACTATGACCTATCACTTAGTGGTTTGGTCGGTATAAGCAAATGAATCTACATACCGCCAATTGATGAGTTAAAGCGGACAATAATGGATGAGGCTCATAAGAGTAAGTACACTCTACATCCAGGCATGGTCAAGATGTACCGCAGTATGAAATCCGAGTTTTGGTGGCCGGGATGAAGAAAGACGTAGCGAATACGTGGCCAAATGCTTGACCCGTCGAAAGTAAAGATTGAACACCGACGACCCCCGGTCTTCTTCAAGGACTAGAGTTGCCGAATGGAAGTGGGAGAACATAACCATGGATTTTGTGGTAGGTCTACCCAAAATCGAAACCATGATACAATTTGGGTAGTTGTTGACGGACTAACCAAGTCAAGACACTTCATTCCCATCGATCCACTATTCTCCGAACGATTGGCGGGATTTATATCAAAGAGATAGTAAGATTACATGGTGTTCCTACGAGCATTGTCTCTCGACGGATACGCGGTTCAAATCCCGTTTCGGCAATCATTACATGAAGGTATGGGGACCAAGCTGAAGTTCGCCCGGCTTATCACCCACAAACAGACGGTCAATCCGAAAGGACCATACAAACGCCGGAGGATATCTCATGCGAGCATGTGCCCTAGATTTCAAAGGAAGTTGGGATCAACATCTTTCGCTAGCGAGTTTGCATATAACAACAAGTTATCATGCTAGTATACAAATGGCCCCGTTCGAGGCATTGTATGGGCGGAAGTGTCAATCACCATTGTCTTCAGGACGGATTCGTCCGAGAAGCGCTTACTTGGGCCGACATGCTTGAGCGTACCTCCGAGCAGATCGCACCGATCAAGAAGAGACTCCTTGCCGCACACACGAGACGTAAGAGCTATGCGCAGATAAGAGGAGAAGACCGTTGAAGTTTGAAGTCGGAGACCATGTGTTTCGAAAGTTATCTCCATGAAGTGTGTCGCGAACACTAAAGAGAAAGAAGCTTAGTCCGCGTTACGTTGGACCAATTGAAGTATTAGCCGAGCGAGGACTGTTGCATATCAACTAGCGTTACCCCGAACCCGAGTAATCTCCATGATGTTTTTCACGTGTCACAACTGAAGAAGTACCTACCAGATCGAGATCATGTCATAAAGTACGATGATGTTGAAGTACGGCATGGTAACACCTTTGTAGTCGAGCCGGAGCGAATTCTCGAACGCCAGGAGAAACGGCTTAGGACTAAAACTATACCGATAGTGAAGGTGTCCGGAAGGGTTTGACACCGAGCGAGGCAACTTGGGAGACCGAGAGTGACATGAAGGAGAAGTACCCGAGTTTATGGCCCGAAGTTTAGTTAGTATAGATTAAATTTCGAGGGCGAAATTTTGTGTAAGGGGGAGAAATGTAATACCGGATATTTATCTCGGAATATTATAAATAAAAGTTGGATATTTCGATAAGTGAAATTGCAATCTCCATTCTTGGGTAATTATAGTCTATTTTCTAGGTAGAATTTCTGCAAGAAATTAGGGAGTTTAAGGGTCAAAGTGCCAAAATGACCAAAATGCCCCCGCAAAGGGTAATTAACTTAGAAAATTCATGAAAAATCCTAAAAGTCGGTAAAATGACCAGTTGAATTAAGAGAGTATATTATCTCTAATTACAGTAATTAAATAAATTACAAACTTGGGAAAATGAGAAAGGATGCTCATAAAGTAAAAAAATGACCAAAATACCCTTGTAATTATGAAACAATGCAAGAGGCATGGAAATGCTAATGTTAATACAAGAATATGAAGGTAATGAAGCATTCTAATTAAGAAAAATACCAACTATGGTTAAAAGAGTAATTAAGTAATTAATAGCTAATTACTTAAGCATAAGCAAAGGAAATTTCAAAGAATAATTATGTGAAGCTCTAAAATTAGTGGAAATTAGTTGAATATTAATAAAATGTATTTACTAATTAAATTGGAAAGTTTTGAGAAAAATAGTTGAGTTTAGGTATTTTTAAACCTAAATACAAGAATGGACCAATTAGGGAATTTTGTAGAATTTTTAATAAAAATTGAATTAAGTAATTAATTAATTCTTGAAAAACATTTACAAAAAAAAAAAAAAAAGAGGCTGCCGAAAATTGGCCAAAGAATTTGAGAATAAGAAGCAAAATTTGATATCTTGATATTTTGCAAATTTTTTATTATTATATAATATAATTAAAAAGCATGAATAGTAATCTTATATTTAGGAAACAGATCCTATCTAGGGAACCAGGAATAGGAATTCCAAAGTCAAGGTAAAATATTGATCGGTGAGTTTTTACCTTCAAGTGACCTCTTCCTAAGTCAATTCCGAGACCCGTAGCACATTGTCCTAATAAGACGAAATAGGGAAAATCTTGCTAGTCACATTTTGGGAAAATAAGGAAATAAATTATAACTCAACATCTAGGGATGAGTTTATAATTATAAAAATACATTTGGAATCAGTGAATTATTATCTAGAGCTTGATGATTCCGGAACCGATTTCGACACCGACGCGTACGGACACGTTTTTCGAGAAACTTCAAAGGGACGGTTGGAACCCTGTCTAAAGTCAAAATTCAAGTTATAATAGATATTATTGATGAGAAAGAGAAGGTCTTCAAAGTTCTAAATCTAGAATTTTGAGATTTCTCTCGAAATTACGCGAATCGGGTACCGATCGAGAAATACGGCCGGACCGGCCATAAAGTGAGGTGAGTCATCACTTCTTGGCCAATCCTTGGCTGCCAAACAGCCCAAAGATGTCGACCAAGGGGGTGAGGTGGAGTTTGTGACTTTGTGTTCAAGTTGCATTAATGGGTTCTTTACAATTTGGAATTCCAAACAAAGCCTTAACCAAAGTCTATAAATAGGAGGCATGCTCCTTGAGAAATCCTCACACCATTTCTTTCTTGTCTTGACCGAATTTCTTGAGAGAGAAAGTAGAGAGATAAGCTGCGGGAAAAGCTCTGCAGAATTCTTCAACGGTAAGTCTTTTGGCCTTTAGCTTTTAAATCTTTAGTTCGGTAGTTAGTAGAATTGTTAGTTAGATTTAGGAAGTAGGTGATAAGATTCCTATGCTTGTTTTTAGGCCTCATTGCATTGAAAAATATGCCTAAAGAGGTAAAAACATAGTAGGGGTCGAGTCGCCAAAAGTTGGAACTTTAGCAGTTCTTTTTAAAAGTAAGGGTAGAATTTGTTAGAATAGCCTTTAAATTTCAAGTATGATTTGGGTATCATATGGGAGGGCTATTTTAGTCATTATTTTCGAAAATCATAGTTGCGTCGAAGTTCGGCAAAATTTCGGGAAGAAAATTTGCTAGAGTAACGAAGTCTTTGGTGAAATTCCGCCGATTAGGGGTAGAAGGGCAAAATGGTAATTTTTACCTAAAAAGCCGCTTATAGTGTCAAATCGCTAATAAAGGTGATATTATTCTTATAGGATATCGAATCTCGATTTCTTTGCCGTTACGCCGCCCGACGAACCGTTTGAAGTTCACGTTCTTCCGTGAAAGTACGTCTTCCGCAGGTAGTACCTAACGTTGCCAACGAAGGTACGGACGCGTCATCGTAACACTAATCTTGTACATCTTAAATACTTATATGTCAATGATATGTTCGTAGACCGTTATACGCAGTTATACGGGTTATAGTTTTGGTAACACCGTTTTGTTTTCCTAGCGCGAGGACACGAGTAATTATCGTGGCACCGTGAATAGTGCGGTTGTTATTGTTTACCTTATGGGGCTTTACATATTGCTTTGTGCTTATGTTTGTCGGCATAATGATCATGCATCGTTTGTATGCTTATGATATACTTGTGGTATTAGCTCTAGAGATATCTCGTTGTCCGTATATTGTATTGTTTGGGTATGAGGTTAATCAGTTACACGAGATTCAATATGGTGAATTGAATCTCATTTAAGGCTTCAGGGTCGGGAGGACCACGGTTCGGGATCGAGGCAAGTGCCCTAATAGACGTGCGGCGGAAGACTATTTCTATCTTATTGTTTTTCGTTATTCTCGTCATTCCGCTATTTCATTTCTAAAACCTTAGGGCTATTGTAATCTATACAATATTACACAATGGTTGATGTTTTGGCTACGAACTGATCTCTCTTTCGCTCTATTGCTCGACTCTGATTTAAAAAAAAAATAAAAAATTATGCGTTTCAAATTGGGATGTTACAGTCAAAGTGATAGCCTAGTGAAATCTATGATTGTATATGAGTTGTGAAGTACTTGAGCTATCTAGTGAAAGATAAATTATTAGCTTACTATATACTAATTTGTCTCTGAAATATAGAAATAAAGGAAGTGTATTTATACAAAATGAACTAAAATCCATGATTGTATATGAGTTGTGAAGTGGAGCTTTCAAGTTAAAGATAGATTATTGGCCTACTATATACTAGTTTGTCTTTGAAATATGGAAATAAAGAATGTGTATTTATATGACTCGTAACTTAAGGGGGATATTGATAGAATATAAGTGAGTTAATATTGAAAAATTCTACTTATATACTTCCTCACAGAACCTATTAATCTCCCAAAAATGGTTGTCATATTGATATTTTATATCAATATCTTATGAAAATTGAAAAGTTTGTTGTTGGTTAAGCGACATTTCACAATAAACCAGCAGTTTACTGATCTAAACAAATTTATTTGTCGATATGACTTGTTTGATTATACGTGTCATATATAAAAGATTACGCATGACATCCATTGAAGAACTATAAGATTCTTCATGAATAGCCAACATATTATATAATTCAAGAATTATCATGTGTTGCGTAGTCTGATCTCCAAGAAATTTGATCATGAGAGCATCATAAGTTATGATTTGAAATAGATCTCTATGTTTTTGGAAATATATCAAACTCATATATGGGCCCAATATTCAAATAGCATGTAAACCATATAAGTGTTCAATAAATTTGATAGATGGATCTATATAAGATGGTTGCATGTGTGATTATTATTAGTTTGCAAGATTTTTTTAATGCACCATTATATTGAACGCGCAATTTTCAGATAATATGATCTATAAATAATTTATTAAGGCCTCTATAAATAGCTAGGTCAACAATTTTGAGAATAAATCTTTATTTTGATATTATATATTGTAGCACTTATATACACATCAAGCGAACAAATTCTTCCAAAAAAATTGGTAGGAGCCCGGTATATTCTATCTTAAAAAGTTTGAATGTGCATTCCTATTGATCTGCCACAATGCACATAGATGGATATTTAAAGGAAATTGAGACAAATGTTGGGTAAGAACTTCATTTTTCTTGTTTGCCTCTAAATGAAACAAAATTATGTTTCTAATGGAAACAAAAGGATTTAAAGACTTATATTGCATGATTAGTCGATTTCCATTTAACAAAGTTTTCCTAACATGAGGGGAAGAAATTGAATAGCTGGAAAAAATTACGAAAGGAATGCATTATTACTATCAAGTATGTAACACCCCAAATTTTGTAGCATAAATCATGCCGGTGACACGTGGTTTTATAAAAATTATCAGAGTTTTGAGGTGCTACAGTTCAGCGTTTTGCGGAAACGGAGAGCATGTACTAAAAATTTGAACAATTGAGTAATCGATATAAAAATACTCGGACATATGCGATGCCCGACGTATACCGATATATTATAAATTTCCCGAAGGATTGTTCATGTGATACGAATACAAAACTTTATAATTACAATTCTTACATGTAACTATACCCTCTTCCGCCAAGCCTTAGGTAGACTTGGGACATAGAACCTAACTCGCTTAAATCATCTCATTTGGCCAGCCGGGTAGGTCTAGTGGAAGTCTCACCGTGCTAGGGTGACCGATTGACCGAACCACATAGACGACCCTTCTAGTTTAAGCACCAAATGATGTGAAGTAACTTTATTAGATTCATGCCATAAGGTAGGTTCTGTTGACTTTCTTCTTGCATTTCCTTTGACCGATGCCTCCTCACGGCTCCGTCCATTAATGCTCCTTCTCATGGCTCCATTCACAACGTCTTCATAAATCCTGGTTCCTTTCCTGAACCTCTAGTTAAGTCTAAGATTCAAAACAAATTGAATCTTAGGTAACGCTTAACCTCATATGAAAAGTATAACAAAAGATATGTATGACGTATATTCATTACGTTTCAGCATTAACCAATACATAGCACACAAGACATGTAAGGTTACAACAATACATAAGCACACAAAGATGTATGTAATGTCAATACAACAACAAGACATAGCACACAAAGCACATGTAAAGTTATCTATACAAATCCATGTATAGTTGTCTGCACCTCACCGTGCCACGATGGCCTATCGTGTCCTCAGCGCTAGGAAAACTCTAACGGCATTATCAAAACCATAACCCGTATATAAAGCTGAATGTATATGTAGTGATCTAAGCCCCATAAACTTAGTCACAGTGCATGACCCAAGACAAAGTCTCGTCCATGACTTTATGAATCATTCCATCTCATACATGCATACAAGACATATCAGAGTTAAAGTTACTGTACGCGAACGTACCTTCCTTCCATGTGAATAGTAATTTACTATTCATGTATACGGTACTATTCATAAATACGGCATTATTTATGAATAGTAATATGCCCGTCCTTCAAATCTAACTCCGGAATCCTCGGATATCCTAACATATTACCATATTGCTTAGAATAATATCCAAAAGGTTTAATTTACCTTTCTACCATTGGTGGATTTGTTATTACCATTTTGTCATTACATTTTATTTAATAAAAACGCTACTTTCAGCATTATGGCCAGATTTACTTCTAACTTTGAAAATTCATAAGTAATTCTAGAAAACTCGAAACGAGGATCCGTAAAATTCTCCGGAATCCTTAGGATGTTTAGTTTTGATGAAAAATATTGGTTCTTACCCAGATTGTATGAATAGTTCCCAGTTTTCACGTGTTCATCATCTGTCCAGAAAAATTCCAGAAAACGTAGCCCAACTTTGGACATTTGTATCTCCTAGCACAGAACTCGAAATAATACATTCTAGGTATATTTGAAAAGCCCTATATGTCTACTTTGAACATGAAGTTTCTCAGAATTTAAGAACATCATATTTAATATAAAATACTGGTGTTTTTATCCCTGACTTCAGGAATTACTAACCGATAAAATTTCGCCAGAGTTTCGCTACTTTGATCTTCAACTTCCAATAATTTTGCTCCATAATATTTCTCATCATATTTTCGAAATAAAGACATATTTAATCATAAAAACATGAAAACAAAAATATATTGGAAGATTAAAGATCAAACTAACATTTCTACTAAAACTCATAAGAACTTAAAGCTTAAAACTCAAGAACTAGAAAACTTACCCTTGAAGAACTTCCTCCTTCTTGCTTCCCTCTAGCTCTCACTCCTCTCTACTCTTTAGAAATCACCTCTTGGGGCTGATTTGGTGTGAAGAATATGAAGAGGAGAGCCTTCTATTTATAGAAGAAACTCAAGGCTATTCCAACTACACTTCTTCCTTAACCAAACACTCTTACACCAAACACTCAAACACCAAACACTCTTACACCAAACATTCATACCACCTTATACATATCTACCAATATCCAACTACCATTTAATATTTATTTGCAAATATTAAATAAGTATTGGAAAATAAAATCCTTAATTCCATATATGAATTTTCTTCCATAATTAACTCTCTAGGCCATAAAATATTGGTTCTAAAATTTATAGACCAAAAATTATCCTCTAACTATTTTTCCTTGAATTATTGGGAAAATAGGCCTCAAAATCCGTAAAAATAGCTTTAAAACTATTTAGGTCAAATTTTCATAATAAATT
The DNA here is from genome assembly GCA_019022615.1 of Acacia melanoxylon. Classification (NCBI taxonomy): domain Eukaryota; kingdom Viridiplantae; phylum Streptophyta; class Magnoliopsida; order Fabales; family Fabaceae; genus Acacia; species Acacia melanoxylon. The sequence continues at coordinate 13,980,765 of JAFJYJ010000003.1, read as the reverse complement.
CCCATATAATATTTATTATTTTCAAATTTCAAAATTTGGGATATTATAAAGTATAGATTCTCGAATATAACAATATAAACTAGAAGTTCATTAGGTTTTGTATTCATGAAATATTGCATAAAATCTGCCAAATGCAATTACTGGCCTAATGAGAATTACTAAATCTCATATTCCAGTTGAAAATGCTATAATCAACATAAATGAAAGCACGACATTCCCAGAGCATGAGAGAATAATCGGTTCCAAAAGAAAAGAGAAATAAGCAAATACTCAAGATGAGTATATTGAGAAGGCATATACTCCAAAAGAGGCTAAGACATACTACTTGCAAAAACTTCAAAAGATGTTCAAGTACCTAAAAGTAATAAAGAGATATCAATGAATTATATCATAAGAATAATGGAACTGAAAAGATTAAGTTGTCGGCAACATTCTTGATTATAATTTCACGTGATCAATTGAGGATCTTATACATAAATCTATCTTGTGAGTAGACAGAATGATGATTTGCCAAAAAGGAAAGGTAAAAGGAAAAAGACACAATGGAAATGGGATCTCATTATTTCGATATGTGAAAATTATAGACCTGTAATCCCAGCTGAAATATATAAATATTTAAGTGGAAATAAAGGTTTTAATAAATGCTAGAGAAGACTATGATGAGACATACCATATTTTGTGGTGGATACAATAATTTTGTATTTCTGGCCACATATGAAGATAGAACTATACGTCTGTTAGATGTTGTTATATATAGCCCTATTCATATGGCTCATGAAATAGTGAAATTTATATGAAAATCCTTGAAGGATCTAAAATGCCAGAAGCAAATACAAGAAAATCATTCTATATATAAAATGTTGTGTGAGTTTTAAAATAATTCAAGCATATATAATTGATTGAATTTTTTTTGGAAAATGAGTAATTTTACATTTTAGTTTATTTGTAGATCGAGTTATCAAATGCATCAATGATTTCAAAATCCCATATTTTTGTCGCAACGAATTTTCTTGTAAAGATATATTGAATTTAATGGTCCGTAGTATCGTATGTTTTATCAAAATATTCTAGAAGTACCTTATATTTTTTGAAAATATTTATTTATCATGCTAATATTGTTTTTATTGATAAAAATTAATTCTTACAAGTAAACAGTGAATAACAAAAATGAGATTTGGTGTGATAGTCCTATAAACATATTATATGTCATTATTTTGTTCAAAATAAACTGAATATGTGGATGCAAAATATTTTTTGATGATATTCGAAATAATTTTCCATTATTTTTTTCACAATAAATAAGATAAGACACGATATACTGATATTTTAACATATCCAAAAGATATGTTGGAGGACTACATTTCAGCAGAATTTTTAGTGATAATGCATCATTCATAGTTTGGCGGCTAAAAGAAATATATGCTAAAAAATACATTGAAAGTGTGTTGTCATCAGTGGAAACAAAAATGTTGTTATCATCATGGGAGTAAATATGATAATTATCATCAAGGGGAGTAGAGACCGTGAAAGGAGTAAATACGATATTATCATCACGGGAAGTAGATATCATGTTATACTCTTTTTTTCAACCGAGGTTTTGTCCCATTAGGTTTTCTTAGTAAGGTTTTTAATGAGGCAACTTCAATATGTATTGTGCACTCTTATTTCCTTCACTAGGTTTTGTCCCATTGAGTTTTTCCTAGTAAGGTTTTAACGAGACACAATATTTGCTTACGAACATCCAAAGGGGGTATTATGAATATTGTGGTAGTGGATACTCATAGTCTCTTAGGATTCCATAACTCTTATAACCTCCGATGGTTTTATGTAGTTTTATGTTGTAAATTAATTATTATGTTTAGACATTGTAACTCTATTATAATGTGAGTTAATTATTATGTTTATAACATTGTAACTCGTGGGAAAATTGAAGGCGTACATGTATAGAGGTTTAACACAGAGAACTGATAAAAATATTGTATGAATGAGAGTTCTCCTCCACTCTTCATCTTTACAATTCTCTCTTGTCTTTGTCCATCCCTTCATCTTAGTCTCTTATATTTTTTTAATTTCATAACACCGATTGAATTGTTGTTTGTATATTATATATGGTATATTATTAGGTAATCCAAGTATGAGTGAACTTGGGTCCAACGAAGAAAGTCTCACATAGAATAAAAGTGAGTTTAATACGTAAATATTTCATTTGATCCTTAGTATAAAACCTTAATTGACCTTTATTTAGAAAGATTAAATAAGCTAAATAAATTAGTTAATCATATGTTATATACTATTTGATTATATATCAGTTTATAAATCAATCAAATTTGTTTGGTATAAAAAAGATAAATATAAATACTCTAAAATAATTTATTTAGCTTCCTTAATCTTTTAAAAAAGGTTAACTAAGTCTTATATTAATGACCAGAGATAGTATATAATGAAGTAGAATGACCCATAAATTTGAGTTTTGAGATTTTAAGTTAGTGAAATATGTACTTTCTCCTATTCTTAAAATAGGAGATATCTGGGGGAGTATCAATATTGATACTCCATCATCCATAATCAACAAGGAGGGGGGGTGAGGGAATTAAAGAGGTTGATTAGGATGTTTTAAAAAATACATATCATATTAACTAACTTCTTTAATCTAATCAAATTAGATAATATTTTAATTTCAATGTCGCATTTTTTTTGTAATGAGTAGGGATAAAAACGAAATCTTATGTAATGTCAAAGGACTAAATATGTAATTTTTTTTTTCATTTTTTAGCTCCTAATCTTTTTTTTTTTTCGATATTCCAAGTGGGGGGAGCGGGCTCGAGCCCGGGACAAGGGGGTGGCCAAGCTCCTAGAGCTGGCACAAGTGTCAAGGCGCTACTAAGCGCCAGGCTTTTAGCTCCTAATCTTGATTGATTTAGATTCACAATTCACAATACAATATCGAAAAAAATCAAACCTATAAACCCCAATGAATATATATATCTAAACGTGATCAAGTATTTACATAATTGAGTAAAATATAATAAATTATTAGCTGTAAGTACGAGTGACCAGAAGGTGCCTTGGGCTGCCCCCTATATAAAATAAAACAAAATAATCTACTCTCTACTCACAAGTCGACATATTTAATGGATTTTTTTTTTTAAAAAAAAAACTATTATTACATATCACAGAATTATTTTTTATGGAATAAAATTGAACTTTAGAATCTTAAATTAGTTTTGTTGCCAATAAAAATATAGGTATTAAAGATAACAAGTATAACAATTAACAACTCATACTAATAAAAAATCACTTATTTAAAATTTTGAAATTCAAACGAAATTTTTTAAAAAAAAAAAAAAAATCATTGAGTTGAAATACAGACATGATTTGATTTTTTTTTTTAAAAAAAAAAATCATTTTTCTATTACATGTCACTCAGAGTCAATATTTCACTCTTTCACTGTCGACCATCTGGATAATTATGGGTAATGTCACAGTGAATTAAATAAGTTCACAATTGATAATTTGATATTACTAAAAGGGTTAAGGTGCAATTTTACCAATGAAATTTTAATCGAGAAGCGCCCAAGACAAGTAAGTTTTAGAAGGGGCAAAATATGTAATACCCAAATAATTATTTATCTTAAGTATTATATCTTGATAAATAATACCTATTAAATAAAAGTGAATTGGTGGTCTCAAAATTTTGAAACTTATTTATTGTAATTTAGGAAATTTGCTCTTGAATTAATTAAACCAAAGACCAATTTTTAAGACTACATATAAGGAACATAAAATATGATATTAATATCATATTAATTGTTGGTTTTTATTTAATAAAATTGGTGGATGGAATAGGTAAGTTGAATGGTAGTTTTTGGTGGATGGAATAGGCAAGAGGAATGGTAGTTTTTGGTAGATGGAAGAAGAGTGTTTGGTTTATAAGGAATGTTTGGTTTATAAGGAATGTTTGGTTCATAATTCTCACACCAAACTCAACCAAAGTAGATGAGTTTAGAAGCAAGAGTAGAGAAAATCATAGTGGGAAGCAAGAAGGAGAAGGAAGTTCTTCAAGAGGTAAGCAAAGCTTTTAGTTTCTAGTCTTAAGTTTTGTAGATTTTAGTTTAAATGTTGTTTTAATCTTTAATCTTCCAATATATTTTTGTTATCATGTCTTTATGGTTAGAAATGGTTTTATTTCAAAAAATTGATGGAGAAAGTGATATAGCAAAATTTTTGGAAGATTATGATCAAAGTAGCGAAGATGGGCTATGTTTTCTGGAAATTTTCTGGGCAGAAGATGAACACGTGAAAACTGGGAACTATTCTTAAACTCTGGGCAAGAACCAATATTTTTATTTAAAACTAGACATCCTAAGGTTTCCGAAGAATTTTTTGGATCCTCATTCTGAATTCTGTAGAATTAATGGTGAGTTTTCAAAGTTAGGCGAAAAATCAGCCCATATGTTGTCAAACAAATGTTTTTACGAAATTTGTAGAAAGTAATTGAAAAATAAATACACCAGGGGTAAAATGGTCATTTGTGACTAAAATATTTACTAGAATATTATTTATGAATTAATAAATTCGATATTACCTTTATAGGAGATCTGTGATCGCATTCTTACCGACAAACGTACCGTATTCATCAACGAAGGTACGGATGCGTATTGTAACCTTAACTCTGATGCTTATTGTATGCTTATATATGATGGTTGTATTCATAGACTAAGACTCTGTCTTAAATTCTTCATTATACATTCAGTTATACACGGGTTATAGTCTTGATAATGCCGTTGAGTTTTCCTAGCGCTGAGGACACGAATGTACATCGTGGCACTGGTGAATAGTGCGGATACGATAACATACATGTGCGATGGCTATGTGTGGTTATTGTTTTACATATGTGATTTTGTACTATTGACATGTCATGAATAAACTGTCATTCATATATTGTTTACATAAGCATGAGGTTAACCGTTACCTGAGGTCCGATGGGCATTGGACCTCGCCTACCTTAGCTTCGATCCGGGGAATCGTGATCGAGGACAAGGGTAAGGAGCCGCCGTAAGAACCGAGATGGAGACGTTATTATGTACTTTATTAAATACTCGGATGACTGTACTGTTGTATAAACAACCAGATGCACTGCAAACAATGTTATTCAGTTACTCTTTATTTTGAAAAAAAAAATTCCAATGCTCAATATAACACCCCATGATATAACAACATTTATCAGAGTTGTAGCGCACAGCTTATAGAGCATAAACGTTCTAGCATAGTAATACTGATATTATGATCTGATTACATAACTAAAAACCCAACAGGGTTGTACAAATACCTTTTTAAAATTCTAAAGTAGGCTATTAAGAATAACCTACAACACCTCTTGGTCAGCTATTCTCCACTGTCTTGTCCTGAGAGTCGTGTCCGATATGCTATACATACCACAGGTAGCAACAAATACTGGGACCCCGAAGGTTCCCAAAGTAACAGGTTAATCTCACATTCAAAGTATAGAACAATATATGATAGATAACCATCGATTATACATTCAACACATACAGCACAATTCACTCATTCAATACATATATATATACAGAATGGTACATACAATCATATAATGACATACAAAGAATGTAAGATTAGAGTTACTACCGGACACTTTACCAAGCCTTGTTTTAGCTCCCCAACACTTTAAGTCGTTTCCGACATTTGTCAAGTCCTATAAATATTCATTTATAGACTATGGATTATAACTTATCCAAATTCTCTTTTTCTCACAAAACTTATTTTCGTATTACGTATATGTGAATAGTAACTCTACTACAAAGACGACGTATACATGAATAGTGTCATTGTACAGTTACAATTACATCACATATCTGTTTTCTCTTTTCCAACAAAATACGTTCAGATGCTACAATATTGTATACGTGAATAGTATCGTATTCATGAATAGTGCCGTATACATAAATAGTAGTGTATTCATGAATAGTGCCATAATAGTAATTTACTATTGTTTTACCGCTCCGGTAAATAATTTTCACTGCACTAGTAAATAATTTTTACTTTTACGGTAAATAAATATTTATCGTAAAATAATATTTACTGCGTTAGTAAATAAATTCACTATAGTAAATTACCATTATTTCCAAACGCTTAAATCATTGTAGCAACTTATTTTTGATGAATAATAACTTGCATTTTTTGTCCAATTTCCATCATATATGCATTCTAATCCTGATAAAAATGCATAAAACTAAGATAGAAAGAGGATTATAGCTTTACCTTAACTCTTATTCAAGAAATTCTTGCAGATTTTCCTCTTCCTTCTCTTCTTAAATCTTTGGCCATAGCTCTCAAAAATACTAAACATAAGAGCTATTCACAATTAGGAAGTAGAAATGGAGAAACTATGGATTATAAATCCTTAACTTAAGAGATTACCTCCATTTTCTCAGATATTGAGCATTATCTCCTTCCATATAGCCATCATCTCCTTCCTACATCTCTCACTCCCTCTCTCTCTTCCTCATTGTTCATCAGAGGAAAGAACGAAATGAATGAAGGAAGGAAGCGTCGTGCGTTTTTAAAGAAAAGGAAAATGGGTCATTATGTGTAATTTTCTCCTTTGGGTCCTTTTACGTAATTTTCCCCGCACCCATTTTCAAACACTTCACGTGAAAGGGGATGGAGGCAGAATTAAATATTGTCGTGGGTCCCACACCTTTATATATTATATTATTATTTAAATTTATGAATAGTAATATAATATTCGTCCCGCGTTTTTTATTCAACACTCACTTGTAAATGTGTCATAGGGAGAAATAATTGGTCGTGGGTCCGTATTTTTGAATAGTAAATACGTATTTTTGAATAGTAAATACTATTTATGGGTCCAAAAATTCTGATTCCAAATTTGTCATTCCCAAAAATAGGGCCTAGTAGTCTTCCAAATATAGACTAATTCTCTAGTCTTTAGACCCAAGATTCGGGATATTACACTCAACTCTGATCAAAACGCTATGGAAACGTTTACGAAAATGGGGTGTTACAAAATAACTACTGAACAATTTGAAATGGTGTAAATTCACTAAAATCGTTAAATTTGACCAAACGGCGTTAGGGTTTTCTTCTTTTATCATTGGTTTAAGGTACAATTTTACTTACAAAGTTTTATTTGAGAAGCCCCAGCACAAATAAGTTTTAGAAGGAGCAAAATTACTAATGAACTATTTAAAATAGAGAAATTTAACCAATGCTGTTAATCTTGCATGAAACCTCCGTTATGTTTGACCTGAAATTCGCCAGGCGGCAAGTTAATGAATTTGATGGTGGGTACGTGGCAAGTGGGTTGTTGGTAGAATTGAAAGAGCGAATTGAAGGGCCGAGCCTCCCTCTGCAACTTATGCGACGTGAAGAAGCAAAAACAATCGACCACTAAGCCATCTTATATTGCATCTGCATCATTGAGGGAGGAGGTTGATGGTTTCATCTTCATCATCGACAACGGGCAAATGTAGACGAAGAATTGTGCTGCTGCGACAACCAAGTCGCGAGAACAGAAATACAGTATTCTACTTAAAAAAACAATTTTTTGTTGCAATCGATAGTTACCTGTCAAGATTCTCCTTTCCCTTTGTCCGATACCCTAGTCGAATCTAGATTCTCTCGTTGCATGCAAGAATTTGGTCCACTTTTGCTTAACCAACACACTCACGATTGTCCGATGTAATACCCGGATAATTATTTATCTCGGAATATTATATTTCGATAGATAATACCTATTGAAAATAGGTGAACATGTGGTTTCAAATAATAAGTAATAATTATCTTATTTTCTAAGGTAATTACTATGGAAATTAGGAGAGATAAAGAGCTAAAATGTATTTTTAGAGCATTAAATGGCCTAAAAATATTATGATAAATCCCAAGAGGTAGTAAAATATTTATAAAAAAACTTAGAAAGTATGTTGTCTCTAATTTTTGGGATAATTTCCTTGAAAAAATAATGAGGCAAAATTAAGTATTATTTTGGGATCATAAGTGACCCCATGATTTTTAATATTTTACATGGGATATAAAATATCAATGTAAGTAAAATAGTTGTGAGATAATGATTTATCCTAATTAAGAAAATTATCAAAAAATTAGTAAGTGGCTAATCTGGTAATTAATGGGATAATTAAGGTATAAAGTAAATGAATTAAAAATAATTTAAATAATTATTTTAAATTGAGAAATTCGAAATTATTAAATAAAAAAAAAAAAAAAAAATAAAGTATTAATAAAATATTTTATGCTTAGAAAAAAAAAAAAAAAAATATCTAGATATTTTGAATAAAATAATAATATATATGGTAAAGAGCCAACATGACGTTTGAGAATGGATAGAAATAAAATCCTACACCAAGGTGTAGGGATGTAGTCTAAGTCATCCGAACTTTTTATGAACCAAAGAAATTCTATCTCGGATTGAGCGGTCTCCGAAGTCGGTTCTGGAACCAACATGGTATTTAAGACACCTGGATAGAGAGAGAAAATGCGGATAGAGGATTTAGAGTCAATACTGAAACAAATAGTTGCCGTGAATTAGGAATCTAGTGACTTAGGTCGATCATATTACAAACCAAAGGATTTTTGCCTGAGACGTCGACTCTTCCGAATTCAATTCCGTAATCAAGACGTATGTCCTAAAATCTTCAGCAGATAACGGAATACCCTTAATGGGATCATAAATTTCATTAAACTAGATATTCCTAATGAGAAAGAAAGAAACTTCAAACTCGCGTCAAGATTTCGCGATTCGTCAACATTACGCGTTTCGGACACCGGACCAAACTTTATCGATGCTCGCTCGATGACATCATTTTGTTGACTATTGGGGAGGGGGAGGTCGGCACAAGCAAATGGAGGGCCAAGAGTGTTTTGTCCTAAAAAATGCGATCCTACGGTCCCATATTCGTCGATCAAGTTCGAATTATTTACCGTTCGCCATCCGTCTCTTCTATAAATACCAAGCTCCTCTTATTCATTTTTCACACCAAAAATCTGCCCCTTAGAGAGAAGTTAGAGAGAAGGGAGAGCTCTTGAAGTTCTAAGCCAAAGCCGAGGTAAGTTCTTCGGTCCTTAGTCTTTAGTTTCGGTAGTTCTTTCGGTAGATATAGTAGGAATGCTAGATTTATCTTTAATTTTTCAAGATAGTCTAGATATCATATTTAGGGGTAAATATGATATATATTTCGAAAATATGATGAGGGAAAAGATCTGTCAAAATTCGGAGAGATAGAGCGAAAAAATGGGCTCGCGAAATTCCGCCGATTAGGGGTTCAGGGGCAAAATGGTAATTTGTACCTAAAATGCCTGTTATAGTGCTAGAAGTTGATAAATGTTATCCTTATAGGATATCTAAGATAATCAGACCTCTGTTGTACCACCGTCGTGCCGCCGTTTTTTCACCCACAAAAAAGTACCGTTTTCCGTCAACGAAGGTACGTTCGCGTCTTTGTAACACTAACTCGATATTTATTGTATTCGTATATGTGATATGTGTGTTGTATATGTGTTGGTGGTATGTTATTTGAATGCATGGTGATGTTAGAGGATAACTAAACATTTGCATGCGCTGGGAGCGATATGTCTGTATGCGCTGGGAGCGATATATCTGTATTCGTTGGGAGCGGTGTGTCTTCGCTGGGAGCGGTATATTTGCATTCGCTGGTAGCGATACATGTAGGAGTGGTTCATTTGTTATGCTGATATACTGTATATGTAAATATGAGGTTAACCGTTACACACAGGGTCCGTATGCATTGGACCTCGCTCTTAACTTAGCGTCGGTTCGGGAGGACCAAGTACCGAGGAGAAAGGCAAGCGGGCCGCATAGAGATCCTACAAGATCTCTTCGTTGACACGGCATGGCTATTGCCGGGGAGACACTTTTGTTGTTATTCACTTTAAAAACTCTCGGTCATTGTACCGTGTTTGTAAATTAGCCAGACTTACGGCATTTATAAATATATGTATCAGTTACTCAATCGCTCCGATGCTCTACTCTGATGAAAAAAAAAATATACTGCTTTTGAAAATGGGATGTTACATCCGATACCCTAGCCGAATCTGGATTCTCACTTTCTCACTCTGTCTCGATTAATCACTCAGCGATTTCGTTTGCAAATTCCTGCTTAGATTCCATTAGCTATGAGCCAATTTTGAGTCTCACTTGCTTATTGATCTATTTCGCCTCTTTCCTTGCTCACTTTGTCACTGTTAGTCACTGTAGTCTTTTTATCTAAATTTTGCCTCTCTTTGTTTTTTAACTTATAAGAGCTACTTTTTAAAACAATTAAAACATAATTACTGGTGACAAAACCCCGCCCTTTCATTGGTAATTTTGTCCCTTCAAAACTTATTTGTGCTGAGCGCTTCTCAGCTAAAATTTCGTTGGTAAAATTGAACCTTAACCCTAATTTAACAGTCATTTGGTTAAATTTAACGGTTTTAGCGAATTTTCACCCTTTTAAATTGTTTATTAGTAATATTGCCCCTTCAAAAACTTATTTTGTTGAGCGCTCATCAGGTAAAACTTTGTTGGTAAAATTGCACTTTAACCCTAATTTACTGGCCATTTGGTAATATTTAGCAGTTTTAATGGATTTGCACCCTTTTAAATTGTTTTTTGATAATTTTTCCCCTTCTAAAACTTATTTGTGCTGAACGCTCTTCAGGTAAAACTTCATTTGTAAAATTACACCTTAATCCTCACTAAAATAATAATAATAAATTATAAAATGTACTAGATATTCTATCTATCTAAAGTTACTCACAAATAAGTGAATGTCGTGTTTCACGTGTGATGATGACCTAAAATGTGTCTTTTCAACTTTTCATACTACAACGTAAATATGTGTCATATAATAATTTGTATAAGATGTAATAGCACATTTTATCTTTAAATTGAGTGGGAAGAGGATTAGGTTTGGTAGTTATATGAAATTAAATGCAATTTATATATTAAGGAAAAAACATTTAAATACCACTTTAACTTCCAAAATACGAAAAGACCATTAAAACTGACAAAGAATAGAGAATGTGGGGGGGGGGGTGAGAATATGAGTTTTTCATATTTTGGCTTAAAAACCAAAATGTTTATTTCATACATTTTTTCAGTACTTAACAATTTTGTTTAAACTATTATTATTTTTGTCAAAACCTTTATTGTTTTAGTCAATTTTATTACTCAGTTGGACATAACCCAAACAAATAGTAATTAATGATTTTGACAAAAAAACATAATGATTTTGTCAAAATCGTTAGGTAATGCAAAATATGTGAAAATGACAATTTAGTCTTTAAATCAAAAAATGAAAAACCCATATTCACACCCCACGCTTCTCAGTCATTTGCAAGTTTTAATGGTCTTTTTTTAGTTTTTTAAGTTAAAGTGGTATTTAAATGTATTTTCCCCTTATATCTTCCCAGTACGTACATTCTATAGGAATTTTAAAAATGAGCCAATTGAATTGTTGTTTGTATATTATTAGGTAATCCAAGTATGAGTGAACTTGGGTCCAACGAAGAAAGTCTCTCATCGAATAAAACCGGGTTTAATAAGTAAATACTCTAATATAATATCCCAGTTTACTTTTTTTTAGAAAGGTTAAATAAGGTTAATTATATGTTGTGTGGTATATTATTCGGTAATCCAAGTATGAGTGAACATGCCAATGAAGAAAGTCTAACATCGAATAAAACAAAGTTTAATAAGTAAATATTCCCTTTGATTTTTAATATAAGACCACAGTTACGTTCACTTTTTTTTAAGAGGTTAAATAAGCTGAATAAGTTAATTAATCATATGTTGTATATCATTTGATTATATATCAGTTTATAAGTCAAACAAATTAGTTTGGTATAAAAAAGATAACTAGAAATACTCTAAAGTAATTATTTAGCTTCCTTGATCTTTTTTTTAAAAAAATTAACTAAGTATTATATTAATGACCAGAGGTAGTGGCGGAGCCACACTTGTGCTTGTGGGTGCAAGTGCACCCACAAAATTTTGAAATATATATTATTTAGCTGCAATGTGTTAGTATCAATGGACCCATAGCTCAGTTGTAAAGCCTTTGATTATCGAAGATGAAGATGAAGTCACTGGTTCGAACCACCTTGGGCCCCTTCATTTCTTATTCTTTTTCTGGGTCATCCGTAATTGATTCATGGGCGTTGCACCTGGTGTTTATACTCCCTCACTCATTTCTAAACCACAAAAAAAAACCCCCCTTTTTTCATTTCTTATTATTTTTCCAAGTTTTTATTCCTTATGAAAAACACATGTAGCGGTAGTTTTATCTGTGATTTCAAAACAGCAAATAGAAAAGATATATTTTTTATAACCAAACACTATAAACAACAAAGATTTTTGTAATTTGGTTAAACTTGCAAGGATAATTTCTTTAATTCGAAAATCATTGAGTAGTCCAGGTCCATTGATTAGCTTTATTAAAAATTGTAATAAGTTTGGTGGTTGAAACTTTGGTTTTATGTAAAATTCTCCAATTTTTGTCTTACAAAAGTGTGATGGATAGTTTTGTGCCTCTTGATATTGGATTAAATTTGTTAAGATTTAGAAAATTCATAGTTTATTACTGATTTGATGGTAGATGCTCATCCTATTTTATATTCATCTAATTTGCTTAGAACCCACTGAAAGAAGTTTTCTTTTCTTTTCTTATTTATATTCATTTGATTTTTAATGCATTTAAAAAATTCCTTCACAAATTGTGCACCCACAAATGTAAATTCCTGGCTTCGCCACTGACTAGAGGTAGTATATAATGAAGAGAATGACCCGCAAATTTGAGTTTTAAGGTTTTAAGTTAGTGAAATATGTACTTTCTCCTATTCTTAATATAAGATATGTCGAGGAAGTTTATCTTAGTCATAAATATTAGACTTATTTTTAATTTGCCAATATTTTCATAATTTACTCCAATTAATACTCCATCAACCATAATTAAGGAGGGGAGGGAATTGAGGAATTAAAGAGGTTAGTTAGGATGTTTTAGAAAATATATATCATATTAACTAACTTAAATAATATGATCAAATTAGATAAAAATGTTTTATATTAAGAACTAGAAGGAGTAGTGAATATTGAAGCAAACATCACTGCATGTCACCAATAAATCCAAAAAATAAAATAAAAAATAAACAAAGAGGTTTACCATCACCATCACTGTGTGTGCGCGCGCATCGACCAGAACCATAATGTCTTAATTGATAACATCAAATATGATTGCACTGTGAAGTGTGAGCGATCTGCGGAGATAAGGCACAGAGCAGTTACACTAACTCTTAAGCAGTGAACTGATTTTCAAACTCAAACCAGTCAATATATATACACTTTATGCTCTTCAACTCTAAAAAATCAATAAAAAGAGATGTAGTATAAATTTAGAGTATTGTTGTGCGTCTTTTGGATAGTGATTCTAAATCAGGCCTAACAATACCTGAATTTAATACAGACACATAATCGTATCAAGAGTAGTTTTGTGCCGTATTCATATCAAGAGTAGTTTTATCTGGAATATTAGGATAATCTTTCTGTTTTCACCCTAATTAAATTAAATGTGTCACTCATTATTTCTCTACAATAAATTTTCACCCTTTTATATACTCTCTTTCTTAAAAAAAGAAGAAGAAGGTATAATTAGAAAGAAAGACACATAAATTACATATTTATTACTTTTAACTAACATTTTAAATCGCGTAACTTTGATACTTACGTTGTTCCTTACTAAAAGGATCGAAGGAAGTATATCTACTCTCGGGTTCTCAAATATTGGATGCCTTGTAGAAGAAATTATTGGTCTATAGTATAAGTCATACATTTGGTCAATAGTAAACCTTTTCAAATATTAATAAATCAACAACATCGCTTGACTTCTGGTGAGGTGACTTATAATATGAACACGACAGTATTTTCAATATCCTTCAGTATTTTCAAACTTCGCGTATGTAAAAGGCGCTTTGAGAAAACGTAGAATATGTATGTATATATGGTATATTCAGTTCACACATGTGGACTTAGACTAGGTGCTTTCAATAATTATGGGATTTCCCCAACTGTTCCTGCACCCATCCACTTCCTTCTAGAAGGCTCTCTCAATATTTAGTGTGGGAGGCACTACATTTTACTAAAATAAAAAGATAAGTGGAAAGTCTGTTTGAAGATTTTGTAGGGACGAAGGACTTGAATTAGATTGAGTAACCTATCAGTAATTTTTTATTATGAAATCCTGTTACTAGTACTTTCTGCATATAACAATATATTAAGTTCTTGATGTTGATAGAGTATGTTAAGTTCAAACATGTTCGTACATGTAAAAAAAGTGGTCAATCTTCACTAACATGACATTCAAACATTAATATCATATCATGGCTTTCTAATGAACAAATTTTGGAACCATTTGCAACAAATTTTTTTCTTGATTTTCTTTAATGATTTTCCTAGTTTTAATACTTTTTTAAAAAGTAAAATATAAACTGTACTGATCAAAATAAACTATCCATAAGGACAAAGTTGAGATTTAAGGAGAATCAATGCTGCCCAATCTTTTGTTTTTAAGGACGGCCCAGTCAAAGTTTGGGCCTCAGCATATCACAGATGAACTCTGAATAAAATTTGGGCCTTTTGGGACAAAGTATAAATGGCCCAAATGACTCAAAGGCTTGTGTTGGGCTGTTGGCAACCAGAGACTGTGGATTGCCAAAAGAAAAATATATGGGGGGACTTGTTGCAAGTATGGACTCAAGGCCTTCCAAGACATTCAATTTCCGTCAACAAACTAACGGTAGGAGACACCCCATAAGCAGGAGAAAACAGGTTTTAAACTCAAGAATATACTTATTGAGAAGGTTTTAACCTTAATACTCCCGACTCAACAGAAAAATTTTGGATTCATATCATCAAAAACTTCCATCAACCGATGGGGATTGAATCTAGCAGAAAGGGCATGTTTCGACCCCATTTCATGGATTTTTTTTTCTTTCCTTTTTCTTTTTTAAAAACCACCTTGTCCCTCAATTGAGACTAGCTGATTATATTGGATAAAAATGAAATAGAAAGTAAATGAAGGCTTGAGGTTCATACATTCTTGATGTACCGAAAAAAAAAAAAAATCTGCCACTTTACAATTTTCTGTTTTGAATAATCTATACAAATGAAAATCAAATATAAAATCCGATAATCGCACTATTTATATGTTATTATGAACATGACGACTACATTTAAACTTGTGCTAAATTTCTATTATTTCACTTTTATTCTCATATTTTCTTATGCTTTATGTATTGAGAATTTTTTTAACATTTTAGTAAAATTTAAATGCTAAAAAACACATACAATCTTCTAAAAGCATTTTACTCGAAAACACATGCAAGTTTAAGCGGGTTCCGATTATTCATCACATGATAATTTCACAAGTTCAATTAATGCTAGCGACCTTTTTCAAGCTAAAAACATGCATTGAAAAAACAAATACTCTGCATTCTGCAACATTGCAAAGTGTGCAATTATTAAATTAGCATTTTCTGAGGGAAAATAGCCAATCCATATAAATGTCTTCCATATCACTTACTCAAACAAACACTGAAAAATGAGTGATAACTTGATGACGTGGCTTTTTTTTTTTTTTTTTTTTTTTTAAATTTTTACTTTTTAGCTTTAATTGAATGTATACATGATTTAGAGAATATGATGGATGATGAGAAAATAGACAATGAGAGAAATTTGACCAATGCCTGCTTAGCGGTTACGTCAACACCGACTAAAACTCCGGCCACGGCTCCGACCACTACAGCTAATCTCACCCCTCTCGCAGCACCATACAATATAATGCGACAGTGCTGAGCCCCGCTGCCACACTATTCCACACATCATTGATGTTCCTCACGGCCCCTATTCCGCTTTCGATACCAGCATATAACAAGACTGACCAGAATGGCCAGAAGCGTTAAGGACTCTATTTATAGAATTACATAAATTTCAATTTTATATAATATCTTTCATTTCATTTAATATTGTTTTAACAAATTCATTTCTATAATATCCTTAACTAATTTTAATCTAAATTTTAGACAAATATCAATAATTCAGTGTGTGTCTCTCTCTCTCTCTATATATATATATATATATTAAAATTTAAATTCATAGCATGTCATATCCTTCAAAGAGTCAAACGAACAGCATAACACGTTGTTTAAACTCTAACTCTCTATACATTTTATTAAAAATGTCTGGTGAAATATAAAATTCTGAAATTCTCTATCTCGTCCTTTTTATAAGAGTCTAAAATTTAAATTGTCTTGATTCTTTTTAGAAGAGCTCCACAAGAGTTGTTTAGACATCTAATGAGTTTTTTTGTTTTTCCATTTTTAACCCTCATTGATTATATGCAATGCATTAATTAAAAGATTGGTGATACTTATATTTTTTTGATCTCTTACTTGTCCCTCTTAAATAAGGACATACTTAAAAAATAAATTTTATTTCAAATAAACTAGGGTTAGTCTGTTAACTTTATGTTTGCCTATATAAAGGCTTAATTATACTCTTTTTTATTTAATGATTAATAATAATATTTCCGAGCTTCTTTTTTCTTTCTATATCAATATAAATATATAATCCTTCAAGATTCAACAAAAACATGTAAAACACCAACAATTCATTAAATATTCATGAATTGACAAGGAAAATTAACCATAATCAACCTTTGAAAAGATGGTTTAAACACTTGAGACGCATCAATTGAATGAGACACATTATTAGCTGTGTCCGTCCCTGTTCCTCGGTCACGTGAATCGTGATGCTTTAGCAAATTTTTCGTTCAATTTTATCATTACCTAGCGATAAGACACCGCTCCGACGAACATGGCAACCAATACATCCAAACCGTTACAAGCCCAAGTGGCTATGACCACCACTTGATTGATAAGCCGAGTGTGTGGGGCGATAAGGACGAGGCCGGAAAAATAAGCATTTACAAGGCATGTGACAGCCACAATCATGCGTATAGATAGCATCCGCATTACAACTTTATGTGTGAGAGGAATTCCACTTACAAGCAAGAGGTTAAAATTGGGACAACCATCATAGATGCAACAAAATACATTATGAAGTTTCCAAAGTTATGGGGCTCGCGATAAGCAAGCATGGCTTTCCCTGGACATGATCTCAAATCGGATCCAATATCCCCATTATCATCTTTGTAGTTCAAGCAGCCAAGGGGTCCTTGAGAGAGAGAAGTGTTGTTACTCGTTGTGAGGTTAAAATTGGGATCACTTGGTCTTATACCTTGTTGGATGACACTTCCTGGAGGGTTGGTTGCAGCTTGAAAGCTTATGGTTGCAAGGACAGTAGCTACCAGACTATTCCCCCTCATTTCTTCTACCAATTGCCTTTATACTTTAGCCATTTGTCTATACTTTCCGAAACATGGCTCCACGAACACTTCTTTGGCCCATCGCTACCATCTTCATTCAATATCTTTTGTATTTCAAGGCTCTAGGAGTTCTTGGGAATTCACTCAACAATATCAGCGCCATATAACTCATGTCGTTCTTCAAGTTCGATGCTTCTTATCTTATCTTTGGAATTGAAATGAGGTAACTCAGTCTAAACAACAACAAACAAGAAAATTTAATTTTTCATGCTTGTGAATTGTATACAATAGAACCAGGACAAGATCAAAACACATGTAGGCGTATGTTAGAGAGTAATGATGTGAAAATTTCAGTTCGAATATAACATCTTGCCTCCCTGCTTCTAATTATTTTTCTTTTCTTTTTGTTTTTCCTAAATTAAAATAAACATATGACAAATATATTCCTTGCAACACTGATGGCAGCAAGGAGGTAAGATGTTCACCTGCAGGAAAGGTAATCCTAACTTGAGTTTAGCTGGTTCTCAAAACTGAAGCTAATCATAAAATCAAGTGAAAAAGAGTACCTCGACTTGCTTCAACATAATAGCAAAATGGAGAATGCTGTTCTTACCATCCGAGTCTCCCTCAATGAGCAGCTTCTTGGTGTCATGATCTTAAGGATCTCTAACTGGTTGTGCATCACACTCAAGTGCAAAATATTTTTCCCCTTGTCATCATGGAATGTCAAAGACTCTTTCTTTGCTCTAATCAGCTCCGACACAACATCTTTCCTGTCTCTTATAACCGCATAGTGCAGAGGGATCTTGTGTTCTTGGTCACGAACAAAGCATGCCTCTCCACAAGCTTTGAAGAGTTCCTTCACAAGGTCGATGTGGCCTTGTGCAGAAGCCAGAAGCCAAGTGAAGAGGTGTGCTTCGGAATGAGCCCAAATCAAGGGCGAGTTTGGGACAGCGAGCAAGAAGGGTTTTGGTAAATTCAAGGTGGCCAAGTAAAGCTAATATGCGTAACGGAGTTTCAAGGAGGGTTCTTCGTGAGCACGGTTTGTGCAAGATCAATGGGTCGTGCTTGAGAAGTGTGTTCAAAGTTGGAACACAGCCCTTTTGTGATGCATCGTATAGATCTCCAATTCTCTCTTCTTCATTGTTATCAGCTATAGCTATCTCCATGTTTTGGTGCTGATGTGGATGTGTGCACTTTCCTTTTAACTATTTATAGAGCAACCACTTGCGAAAATTCGGATTTGGGTGTAAGTGAAATACAGAATTATGTATTGGCTTGACTGGTTTTTGGAAGCCAATGATTCAAAACATAAACTTCTAGTTCTTATCATTGGAGACCAGAGACGCCGAGACTGGGAGGCTGGGGGAGGGAGAGAGTGAAGTTTTTTCCCTTGACTGGACACTGGGCTTTCTACCGCAATAATGGCTAGTTTGGGTTAAAAGTGGCTGCCCACCAAAGATGATATGTGCAAAGGAATTTCGGTGAAGCCACTTTGTGAGATCTTTTGGAGGAATATTTGTTCTTTTTGTAAAAGTGAGTTCAAGGTTGATACAGATCCTCTGAGTGTGATGCTTTATATAGAAGGCTCAATCTCTCCTCTTCACCTTGAGAAGTTCCCATTTTGATTATAGTGTGGTTTTTTTTTAAAATATAAACATCATTTTGAAACTATCTGTCAAAGCATGTTAAGTAGGAATGCTTAATGTTCTGATTGTTGATTATATTATTACAATTAGGCGCGTGATTGAATATAATAGTCTTCAGGGTAGCGAAAATTTAATTAATAGATGTAACAGCCCAACGAAAAGGGATATATATGTCATGCCATCAATATATTAATATTGGGTCACCTTATTTTAAAAAGAAGGGAAAATCCTATTGAAAGACCTTTGAATTATCCATATTATAATTTAAGACACTAAATTTAACAAATTATAAATAAGGTTAAATGGCACAACTAGGATTTTAAAATTTGATAAAATGTCCAGAATAACCCTATGCAAATGAAGAGGAGTGCCTTGGAAATGCCAAGCTCAAGAACCATGGGGTCAATCTCGACGGCAAAAGCCTCAAGGCCGTCAAGGATGGAATCGGTGCTTTTGATCTTGATACCAAAATTTTGAACTATAGCATCCAGTCTCCTTGGTGAGGCGTGTGTTGTGGTCGCTTTCCCTTCTACTTCTTGATCTTCGCTCCCGCCGTTTGTGAAGCGCTCTTTCTAATATTTTGTGGGTAACTTTTTGTTTGGTTCAGTGGCAACTAATAAACATGTTTTTTTGTTACATATGGCAAGCCTTGGCTTGAAAGGTACAAAGTGATACTACAAAGACAATTAAGTATCGGGGATTAGATCCCTCCTCTATCGAATGTTGATCCAAACGGACTTGATCTTTAAAACTTGGTGGCACATCACAGAAGAATGAATAGGTCCATCTCTAATATGGGAATCTCAAGCCAAAATATATATCAGCACATTCAGGGCAAAAAACATATTGATGCTCACGATGATAACAGGGAGCAAATCGATCTTCAGTAGTATATATAAAAGAAGAAAGACTTACAGAATTCGCCGCTGGTCGCAAGGATTCGTTGCTGGTCGCAGGGATGAGTTGCACAAATTAAACATAAGGGATACTGTTTTCATTCTGATTTTTTTAAAAAAAAAATTACATGATTTAAAATATAAAAATATTATATTAAAAAAGATTATTATTTAAGCATGCTTTATCAGTGTTTTTTATTTTTTGATATGCACAATCATTACTTAAATTTAACGAGTCAGCAAATTCTGTTAAATGAGACTAACGGTGTTAAGTTTGAAGGACTAAAAATGTATTCATTAAACATAAAAGACTAAAATAAACCTTGATGAAAACATAGATTAAAAAAAAAAATGTTCTGCAAGTTTTTCTTAAGGGAAAAAAATTAAAAAAATTTGATATAATGAATGTAAGTATACAGTGTAGAAATAAAAGTACACCTAGCTTTTTTTTCTTTCGGTGTTAAAAGAGTAATCCATCATGGGTAAGGTGAGTGCGTACAAGCGAATACAGTATTAATTAATTCTTTTTGTTTTTCCTCACTACTCAATTAATTAGTTCAATCCAAAGATATACCTGGCCTGGATTTCTTTTGGTCGATTCTGACCAATTCAATCGTTGATTTTTTAAGAATCAAATTGGTAGAAAAGGTGAAACAGATTGAAAGTGGTCAAGTTTCACTTATATCATACACGTTTACGTACTATACAAAATTTTCTGAACTTGAAGGTTGATGAAAATTAAATACAAATTATAAAAATTACAGCCTAATTTTTAACATATAATGTAGTTATATATAATCGATATATGTTGCTTGTAATGTCCAAAACTGACAAATATAATTCAGCTAAATAGCTTAATTAAATACAGAGAGAGTTGAATTATGTTTAATACAGATTTATGGATATTGGATAGAGTCTATATTTTTTATGAAATTTAAGTAATTTAGTATTATTTGATGTTCAAAACCATACAATAGATCAATGGCTTTTCCCCCCTCATGACCGATTTCTCTGCTTTTGACTAATTAATACAATGCATGATCTTAAACCTCTGCACGGGAAGCGAACTTTGAATATTAAATTACCTGATTAACTAAAATATCACTTACATCACACTAGTATTCATAAATTAAAGCATAAGCTAGCAATGTTATTTGACCTATTATTTTATATATTACTTTTTAGTACAGTTTATGATTTTATAACAAATCCTTCACTTGTAAGCTTGGAATACACGGTAATAATCAACTTTGATTTATTATAATCCTAGCCTAGCAAAAAAATGCCTTATTCTTTGCTTATTATTAGATATAAAATCTGATAGTTGGTTATTTTTATTTAGTGTCCGACAGTACCTCAAACAAGATTGTTTCAAATAAGAGGATACATGTGCCTAGTTAAAAAGGGGGGAAAAATCTGATAGTGGGTGAATTAGTTACAGCTGTCAACAACTTCTATAAAAAATTATACCACTATCAGATTTTATATCTAATATTTTGTTTTCTTTTTTGGCAGAGGAATGATATTTTATTACAAATTTAAATTTAAATGACACTAACAAAGTATCCCTGAGAAGTAACAAAGCATTCAAATTAATCCTATTGCGTTCCATTACTTGAAGAACAAAACACAATATAATAATTATACATCTCCGTGAACAATTCGATTCAAGTACATGGTAATATCTGACGCTTGAATCTCTTCATCCAGTTCTTCCATAGCCAAAACAGAAATCGCAAAGTGATGAACAGCGCAATCAACCCAAGAAATCCAATCCAAGACCAAAGTGAAACCTTAGATATATCATAGGCAGAGTCAAAAAGCTCTCCATCTGGAGTCACCAGATAGAGTCCATTAAGGTATGTAAGTGTTAAAAACGTAAGAGTAATACACATGCCAATGGATAACATCCAAATAACAGCTTTATGCTTGAGAGGAACTCCACTAACAAGCAAGAGAGCAACCGCGAGAGATGAAACAAAAGCAACAGTATTGTACTTGAGATAATAATGAAAATAATAAGGGTAACTAATAGCTGATACTGCATCTCCAGGACAAGCTGTACTATTGTCATTAAATGTTAGGCATTCTAAGGGTTTATCCTCTGAAACTATACCTTGGATAATGAAACCTCCTGGAGGGTTGATTAAAGCTTGAAATGAGATGGTTGAGATAACTGTAGCTACTAGACTTAAATTCCCTCTCATCTCTTCCAGCCAATCACACTTCTTTGGAGGAGTAAATATCGCCGATGGTGATGGTGGGTGATTTTCTGTTGGGGTCTTTTCATTACTTCTCGGGCAAGATTTCAATAAACTGACTTGCAACTGAAAGCTTTTGGAATTTTCCACGTTGTCTGTTAGACTCATCTCACTCTGATCCAATTTTGCTGCTTCTCTTATTTTTGGGATTAAAAGGAGGTACCTCACGGTCTAAATTAACCAAGAAAAAAAAGAAAAGAAAAACAAGTCAGTGTATTGCTTAGTTAGGTAGGATTGATATGGGCAAGAATTGAGTTCACTGAGATATAAAGAATCTGAAATATAGTTGATATAATAACTAGTACTCACTCCTCTCCCTTTTAAAACAGCATGATAATTCAATTACACAGTTTAAAAAAATGGTTAAAATTAGTTTAACTGGAACAAACTTTTTTTTTTTCAAGTGTGCCCTTATTTATTAAGTGGCAGGTATGAGAGAGAAACAGAGGAAATATAAGTGTCACTAACATTTTAATTAATGTAATATATATTATTAATGAAGAGTAAAATAGGGGGAAAAACTCATAAAAGGTTCTGTCAACACTTGTCGGCTATTATGACAAAGATCAAGGCAATTCAAATTTTGAGATTATATAAAAAGGACCTATGGGAGTAAGTAATGAACACTAACATGTAAAATTTACGTATTGTAATCGATCAAAGCGATTATAAAAATTATTAAAAAAATTAGGGAATAAAACAAACAGATCCATGCCAAGCAACCCCTGCCGTGGCCAGCCGGCGCTAGCTAGAAGTCACTGACCCGTGAAATAAGCATTAATAATATGTACCTCTGGTCGCTTTAACATGATAGCTAAGTGAAGAACAGTGTTGCCGGCGTTATCAATGCTTGTGAAGTTGATAAGATCGCTGGTAACCGCGAGCTCCAATTCCACCAAAGCTTGGAGGGTCTCCAAATGGTTATACTTTACACACAAGTGAAAAACAGTTTCTCCATTGACACGATAACTCAGAGATTCTGGCTTCGCTTCTACCAACTCTCTCACAACCTCGATTCGTCCTCTCATGGCTGCATAGTGTAGAGGGATTCTTCCTTCTTCATCACGAACCAAGCATGCTTCGTCAAAGACTTGAAGCAACTCCTTAACAATGTTGGCGTGGCCCTCTGCAGAAGCAAAATGGAGGGCTGTGCTTCGACAAGAGTCCATCTCAGTGGCGAGTTTGGGGTGGTGCATGAGAAGGGCCTTTGTGAATTCAACATGACCTAGCAACGCTGATATGTGTAATGGAGTTTCAGTGAAGTCACTTCTTGATATCTTGAAAAGAATTAACGGGTTTTTCTGCACTAATGAGTTCAAAATGGATACGTCCCCTCTGAGCGATGCCTCGTAAAGATCTCTCATTTTGTTACTATCAATTGAAGTTATCATTTCGAGGAGTCTCATTTCTCTTAAGTAAATGGCATAATGATTCGTTTATATGCTACTTATATAGATAGCTTACAAAAGCTTTAGACAATGGGACAAATGAAAGTCAATAAAGGTCATGTATTTTGCCAGAAAGTCAGCCGGTTGATTTCCTCGATGCATTTCCATCTGTATATATAATATTATATATAGGTCGAGTATTAATTAATTAGTGACTTGTGAAGTTCGTCTCTTGTGGCAACTTCTCCAATTCATCCAAGTAACGCCTACTATATATAAATGGCCAGCGCCTGCAACCCCAGTTACGATTATGCAAAACTTAAATTAACAATACCTTGGGTGCTTGTGTGAATTTCAAATAATTAAGACAAAAATTATAAAAGTCTGATTGTTATACTTCAAGATAAAATACATATTGCTATGGCAAGAATTAATAGTCATCCTTGTTTACTTGTTTCTGATGATCAGGATGCTATGAGTGAATAAGATGAGGAGGACAGTAGTGAAAACATGTAAAACACAAGTTTTTCATTAAATATATGTAATAGCCCTAAAAATAAAATTGGATATTATTTTTGTGATGGACCTAAAATATCACTTACATCACACTAGTATTCATAAATTAAAGCATAAGCTAGCAATGTTATTTGACCTATTATTTTATATATTCCTTTTTAGTACAGTTTATGATTTTATAACAAATCCTTCACTTGTAAGCTTGGAATACAAAAAAATGCCTTATTCTTTGCTTATTATTAGATATAAAATCTGATAGTTGGTTATTTAGTGTCCGACAATACCTCAAACAAGATTGTTTCAAATAAGAGGATACATGTGCCTAGCTAAAAGGGGAAAAAAATAATCTGATGGTGAATTAGTTACAGCTGTCAACAACTTCTATAAAAAATTATACCACTATCAGATTTTATATCTAATATTTTGTTTTCTTTTTTGGCAGAGGAATGATATTTTATTACAAATTTAAATTTAAATGACACTAACAAAGTATCCCTGAGAAGTAACAAAGCATTCAAATTAATCCTATTGCGTTCCATTACTTGAAGAACAAAATACAATATAATAATTATACATCTCCGTGAACAATTCGATTCAAGTACATGGTAATATCTGACGCTTGAATCTCTTCATCCAGTTCTTCCATAGCCAAAACAGAAATCGCAAAGTGATGAACAGCGCAATCAACCCAAGAAATCCAATCCAAGTCAAAAGTGAAACCTTAGATATATCATAGGCAGAGTCAAAAAGCCCTCCATCCGGAGTCACCAGATAGAGTCCATTAAGGTAGGTAAGTGTTAAAAACGTAAGAGTAATACACATGCCAATGGATAACATCCAAATAACAGCTTTATGCTTGAGAGGAACTCCACTAACAAGCAAGAGAGCAACACCGAGAGATGAAACAAAAGCAACAGTATTGTACTTGAGATAATAATGAAAATAACAAGGGTAACTAATAGCTGATACTGCATCTCCAGGACAAGCTGTACTGTTGTCATTTAATGTTAGGCATTCTAAGGGTTTATCCTCTGAAACTATACCTTGGATAATGAAACCTCCTGGAGGGTTGATTAAAGCTTGAAATGAGATGGTTGAGATAACTGTATCTACTAGACTTAAATTCCCTCTCATCTCTTCCAGCCAATCACACTTCTTTGAGGAGTAAATATCGCCGATGGTGATGGTGGGTGATTTTCTGTTGGGATCTTTTCATTACTTCTAGGGCATGATTTCAATAAAGTGGCGTGTGACTGAAAGCTTTTGGAGTTTTCCATGTTGTCTGTTAGACTCATCTCACACTCATCCAATTTTGCAGCTTCTCTTATTTTTGGGATTAAAAGGAGGTACCTCACGGTCTAAATTAACCAAGGAAAAAAAGAAAAGAAAAACAAGTCAGTGTATTGCTTAGCAAGGTAGGATTGATATGGGCAAGAATCGAGTTCACTAAGATATAAAAAATCTGAAATATAGTTTATATAATAACTAGTATTTACTCCTTTCCCTTTTAAAAGAGCATGATAACTCAATTAAACAATTTTAAAAATGGTTAAAATTAGTTTAAAGCAATAAGTATGTTTGAAATAAACTTTTTTTTCAAGTGTGCCCTTATTTATAAGGGGGCAGGTATGAGAGAGAAATATAGGAAATATATGTGTCACCAACATTTTAATTAATGCAATATATATTATTAATGAGAAGTAAAATAGAAAAAGAAAAAAAAAAAACCTCATAAAATGTTCCGACAACACTTGTTGGGCTATTATAATAAGGACCAAGGTAATTCAAATTTTAAGATTTTATAAAAAGGACCTAAGGGAATAAGTAATGAACACTGAAAGGTAAAATTTACATATTGTAATCGATCAAAGCGATTAGAAAAATTATTAAAAAAATTAGGGAATAAAACAAACAGATCCATGCCAAGAAACCCCTGCCGTGGCCAGCAGGCGCCAGCTAGAAGACACTGACCGCTGAAATAAGTATTTAATAATATGTACCTCAGGTCGCTTTAGCATGATAGCTAAGTGAAGAACAGTGTTGCCGGCGTTATCAATGCTTGTGAAGTTGATAAGATCGCTGGTAACCGCGAGCTCCAATTCCACCAAAGCTTGGAGGGTCTCCAAATGGTTATACTTTACACACAAGTGAAAAACAGTTTCTCCATTGACTCGATAACTCAGAGATTCTGGCTTCGCTTCTACCAACTCTCTCACAACCTCGATTCGTCCTCGCATGGCTGCATAGTGTAGAGGAATTCTTCCTTCTTCATCACGAACCAAGCATGCTTCGTCAAAGACTTGAAGCAGCTCCTTAACAATGTGGACGTGGCCCTCTGCAGAAGCCCAATGGAGGGCTGTACTTCGACAAGAGTCCATCTCAGTGGCAAGTTTGGGGTTGTGCATGAGAAGGGCCTTTGTGAATTCAACATGACCTAGCAACGCTGATATGTGTAATGGAGTTTCAGTGAAGTCACTTCTTGATATCTTGAAAAGAATTAGCGGGTTTTTCTGCACTAATGAGTTCAAAATGGATACGTCCCCCCTGAGCGATGCCTCGTAAAGATCTCTCATTTTGTTACTATCACTTGAAGTTATCATTTCGAGGAGTTTCATTTCTCTTAAGTAAATGGCATAATGATTCGTTTATATGCTACTTATATAGATAGCTTACAAAAGCTTTAGACAATGGGACAAATGACAAATGAAAGTCAATAAAGGTCAGGTATTTTGCCAGAAAGTCAGCCGGCTGATTTCCTCGATGCATTTCCATCTGTATATATAATATTATATATAGGTCGAGTATTAATTAATTAGTGACTTGTGAAGTTCGTCTCTTGTGGCAACTTCTCCAATTCATCCAAGTAACCCCTACTATATAAATGGCCAGCGCCTGCAACCCCAGTTACGATTATGCAAAACTTAAATTAACAATACCTTGGGTACTTGTGTGAATTTCAAATAATTAAGACAAAAATTATAAAAGTCTGATTGTTATACTTCAAGATAAAATACATATTGCTATGGCAAGAATTAATAGTCATCCTTGTTTACTTGTTTCGATGATCGGATGCTATGAGTGAATAAGATGAGGACAAGAGTGAAAACATGTAAAACACAAGTTTTTCATTAAATATATGTAATAGCCCTAAAAATAAAATTGGATATTATTTTTGTGATGGACCTAAAATTAGAATGAAATAAATATTTTACTCTTCATTAATTTTTTTAATTAACTGTTCTGAATGTTTGATAAAAGTGGATCTGTGATCTGGTGGAACATTGCTTGTTGCTTGTGATTCGATCATTAGTTCGAATCCATTGTGTTGCAAATGAGTTATTTATTTTGTTTTACCATTATGAAATTACCACAATACCCTTCTTACAAAGAATTTATATATATATAGACACACAAACACCAAAATACCCTTCTTACTTATCAGATTTTTCCCTTTCTTCCTGGTGGATTTAAAAAACACGGGGGCAGAAACCTTGAGAGAATTGGGGGTGAATCAGAGTTTATGCTTGTGCCGACATTCACCTTCATTCTTCTTCACCATCGTGGGCATGGGGGTGAGAATTTGGTTTGCTGTGGGTTTAATCAGCCGCTGATTTTTTTTTCCTCCGTGATTTGACAAAACCTTAGTCGCCTAAGGGTCAAATCACAATTTACCACGAATTAAAATGCAATATAGTGCAAATAACTCGGGATCGTTCTCTTATCAATGAGCCAATTTATTTTGAATTCCTATGTTAAACTAAGTGCTAAAAACATGGTTATAAATGGGGTTTTGAAATTGGTTTTCTATAAACTAAAATTCATTAAAATAATAAGAAACTAATTCTATTCTTTTTAGTATTTTTTTTTTTAGAAAATAATGGAGAATAATTTGGATTAAAAGGATTTATGATGAATGCTCTTGGTAATGAAGAAAATGGCTATCCTCACTCAAAAGAAATATGGGAGTTAAAGCTTCATTAAGTCTTAATAAGAAAAACCTCAAGATACCACTTGAGTCCAATATTCTCAATTAATAGTAGCTCCTACTACCGTAGCTAACTACTACCTCTTGAGATATTGTGAGAAACCACTTAATGTGCAATTGAAATTGGAACCATGCAATATGAGTCTTCTTTAAATTTGAGTGCTAACCAGCCCCTCAAGGATACAAATCAACTACATTAACTAGACAATACCACGCTAATCAACATAGCTTCATTGCAACCACAAAGAAATTCAAACATATATAATCTTCAAACCACAATATCCAATTGCAATTACAATTATCAAACTAACAGAGATAATTATCATTAGTCTCAGTTCCAAAATCATATATAAAAATTTAGAAATTCAAATACATAATTCTAGACTAATAGATTGATAAATAAACTCCCCTGTGTAATGCCTTTAGCTCAAGTAAAATTCCCCATCACCAAGAAGCAAAGATTCATGTTAACTCCTAGAAATTGATTACATTCCAGCACATTTTCTCTCTCTTTTTACCTATTTATGGTTCAAATATGCATAGAAAATGGAGTGTATAGAAGAAAATGTGCATATCAAAGTATCAGAAAAAAATCAAGAAATCCTTGTAATATAGAGTTTGTGGTTTAACTGAGAATTGATGAATCCTCTCTCTTTTGTAGGATATAGATAAGTTTTGAAGCTCTATAAGAATCAAGAAACAAGGAAAGATAAAGGAGGTGAAGCAATGCAAAGTTAGAAAGAACTCCGTGCAATTGGCTACAACAAGTTGACAAACCGGCCGTGGCCAAGAAAAAGTCGTGGCTGCATCGCGGCCGTCGGCTGTAAAAGTGGCCGTGGCCGCATCGGTCGTGGCAAGTGACAACCGGCCATGCGCGGCCGTGAAAAAGTGCGAAAGTACAACCGCACGTTTTTCATTCCAAAAGCAAAAAAAAAAAAACACTATTTAACCTAAAGGGAAGGGCCGAAAAACGGACTCTGGACCTAAGGAAACAAGTGGGCACACTAGGGAAGAGCTTTGGAGAGAGATCTTGGCAATCTTGGAGGCTTGGGTGCTCAACCTAAGCAAGATTTTAGGGATTTCACCTTGGTTCTTCCTCTTCTCTTCTTTTTTCTTCCTAGCTTCTTCATGTATTCAGTAGCTTTGTTTAGAATATCTTTGTATTTGAACATGAGTAGCTAAATCTCTCATTCTAGGGTTCTTTTGACCCTTTGTATGGATTAATACTTGAATATTCCTCTCTTTTGGTAGATATATATATGTGTGTATTGATTTCAACCTTGGCTTAATGCTTCTAAGTGATTGGCCTCCATTTAGATGATTTATTCACTTAGGTTATGACTTGAGAGAGCTAATCTAGGTGTAGAACTTGATTGAAATCATGCTTGTCTTGAAGTTTACTTGATAAATGGATAGTTTGTTGGTAAAATAGAGATATATTTACTAATCTTGCATTGTCACATTAGGGTTGTTGCTTAAATATTGATTCTCATTAATTGTAGCAAGAGATTGTGTATCTTAATGAGAAGAGAAACTTGATTTTGACTCGAGAGAGCAGGTCAAGTGTTTTAGAACCTTAGACTAACACATATATGTATTGAAATGCTATTAGAGAGGAAATTAACCAAGTTTTATGAAA
This sequence comes from Acacia melanoxylon, assembly GCA_019022615.1. NCBI lineage: Eukaryota > Viridiplantae > Streptophyta > Magnoliopsida > Fabales > Fabaceae > Acacia > Acacia melanoxylon. The sequence goes on along the minus strand of JAFJYJ010000003.1, from coordinate 13,950,993 downwards.
TGCAAAAGGGGAAAAAGAACCCTAGGCTCAATTTTCCTTGAAGTCAAAGAATCATTTATCTTTATCAATTCTTAGTTTTAGAAATAGTCTTTAAAAATTCACATTCCAACTCAAAACTTTGTTTTAGCTCAACTTGATGAAATTCACTAAGCCTCTTGCTTGATCAATTTGTTAAACAAATCCTCGTGGGAACGATACTTTACTTATCACTTTATTACTTGCGAAACTCGTGCACTTGCGAGGCGAACAAGTTTTTGGCGCGTGTCGGATTTGTGCAAACAAATCCTTTGGTCAACCTTTGGCTTGTGTTAGTAAATTTCGCTTGAGCTTTTAGTTAGGTTTACAATTTTTCTTTCTATCTCTTTCCTTTATTGATCTTTTGTTTTAGTTTGATACTCGCTCTTGCTTGTTTCTCTTGTAGGTACCATTTTTGTATATGCAAAACTTGCATCCAGACGGATTGGTAGTAGTGCTTGACGAAGTGCCTCTCATTGACGAAGTGCCTCTCATTGAAGACGACACTGAATCTGCATCTGAAACCATGGCAGACGATGAATATGATAGAGCTACCGTCAATGACTTTGCTAGTCGGAATATGCAAGGTCCTCAATCTTGCATTCGGATGCCGTAAATGCAAGCTCGTACCTTTGAGATCAAGCCGGTTATGATAACAATGCTTCAAATGCATGGGATGTTCCATGGTCTCTACAATGAAGATGCCAACAAGCACTTGATGTACTTCTTGGAAGTGTGTGATTCTTTCAAGCAAAATGGAGTCCCCCAAGATGTTTTGAAGCTACGGTTATTCCCTCTTTCTCTACAAGGCAAGGCTAGAGATTGGTTCAACAATCTTCCGAAAGGATCTATCCATTCTTGGGTCGATCTTGAAGCTTTAGAGCTCGATTCTTTTCTGATGACAAATCTGTGGAAGCTAGGGATGAATTTCTAAGCTTTAAACAATATCCAGATGAGCATCTTTACGCTGCTTGGGAGAGATACAAGATGTTAATGAAGCAATGCCCTAACCATGGGGTGGACAAATGGGTTGTAGTCCAATTTTTTTGTACTCGACTTAATCCTCAATCTAAAGCAATGGTTGATTCTATGACCAATGGAGGATACCGGAATGTTCCTGTGAATGAGGTGATTCGATTGTTGGATCAGTTGTCTACAAACAATACTCAAGGCAATGATAGGAGGATTAACCAAACCATGCCTAATGCAAAAGAAGACTCTTCCTCACAAATTGCAACTCTCTTATCCACTTTGAATAAGCGTTTTGATGTACTAGAGTCTCAAATGCAAAAGAGCACTACTCAAGGTGTGCATTCTATTCATGCTACACTAATTGCATGTGATCAATGTCATGATGTCCATATGCCCGACCATTGTCCTCTTTACATGGCTACCGAATCACAACTACATGGGCAAGTTCCAACATCCTCAAGGCAACCCCTACTCACAAACCTACAATAGTGCTTGGAGAACTCACCCAAATTTCTCTTGGAGTCAAGGTAATAGTTTGAATCAAGCACATGGGTCTACATCTAGCACTAAGCCTATTCCACCCGGTTTTCAAATGCAATCAAGGCAGCTTCCTATTAAGGAAGAGGAGTCTAAAACGGATAAGATGCTTGCTCGAATCTTGTCTGAGGTGGAATCTTCAAGGGTTGAAACTAAGGCTATTTTTTCTCTCCATGAAACTGCTATTAAAAATCTTGAAGTGCAAATGGGGCAATTAGCATCACAAGTGAATGTTATGTCAAGAAGCAGCCTTTCCTAGTGATACCATTCCTAATCCAAAACGAGTTGGAAATAAGGAATGCAAAGCCATTAACTTGAGAAGTGGAAAAGTGCTACCGGATGTGCCTAGCTCAAGTACTCCTCAACCAAAGCAAGATGATCAAGTGATTGTTGATGCTGATGAAGAAAGTGTACAAGAAGAAGATGAAACTAAGAGGATGAAGCAAATTGAAGAAAGTTTGCATGATGTTGGCAAAGACAAGAAGGTGGAGAAAGAGATTAACGATGAGAAAGAGAGAAAGCCAACCACTTCTACTTTTATGCCACCACTACCTTTTCCTCAAAGATTCAAGAAGAAAGAGGAAGATGCCCAGTTCAAAAAGTTTGTGAACATGTTCAAACAACTCCATGTGAACATTCCTTTTGCCGAAGCTTTGGAGAGCATGCCTAAATATGCTAAGTTCCTTAAAGATGTTTTGTCCAAGAAGCGGCGATTCAATGAATTTGAGACCGTGGCATTGACCGAAGAGTGTAGTGCGGTCATTCAAAGGAAGTTACCTAGCTAAGCTTAAAGATCCGGAAGCTTCTACATCCCTTGCAATATTGGGACCAACTTTGATGGTAAAGCTCTTTGTGATTTGGGTGCAAGTATTAACTTGATGCCTCTAGTCAAGCTTTCAACCAATTGGGCTTGGGAGAGCCAAGACCTACTACAAGAACTCTTCTCTTGGCCGATCGTAGCATTTCTAGACCTAGAGGAATCATTGAGGATGTCCTAGTTAAAGTCGACAAGTTTATCTTTCCTGCGGATTTTGTTGTGCTTGATTGTGAAGTTGATTGGAAAATTCCTCTGATCCTTGGGCGTCCATTCTTAGCCACTGCAAGGACTCTCATTGATGTAGAGAAGGGTAAGGTCACTTTGAGGGTTGATAATGAGCAAGTAATATTCAACATGCAAAAAGCCTTGAAGTTTCATGATGATTCTCGCTCAATGCTCATTTGTAGATATATTGGATACGCTTATTCCTCAAGAATCGTATGCCTCCATGATTAAAGACCCTTTAGAGGCCTTCTTGATAGGTGAGAAGAGCGTTGAAGAGTTTGATGAAGATGTTGTTGAAGAGCTCTTTTGTTTTGAGTCATTCCCTCACTCTAGACCAAGAACTTTTGAACCCCTTGAGGTGTCTGATGCCTTAAGTACTCCATTGAAGCCTTCTATTGAAGTTCCTCCGGTTTTAGAGTTGAAGCCACTACCTTCTCATCTCAAGTATGCTTATCTTGGGAATTCTAATACTCTACCGGTGATTGTCTCTTCTACCCTCTCTAATTTGCAAGAAGAGAAGCTACTAAGGGTCTTGAGAGAACACAAGCATGCTATCGGGTGACTATCGCCGATATCAAGGGAATAAGCCCTTCTATTTGTATGCACAAAATTCTATTGGAGGATGATCACAAAACTTCCATTGAGCATCAAAGGCGTTTGAATCCGATTATGAAAGAAGTGGTCAAGAAGGAAATTCTTAAATGGCTTTCAGCTGGAATTGTATATCCCATATCTGATAGTTCATGGGTGAGCCCGGTCCAATGTGTCCCTAAGAAGGGTGGCATGACTGTAGTGGCTAACACCCAAAATGAATTGATTCCCACTCGCACAGTGACTGGATGGCGGGTGTGTATGGATTACCGGAAGCTTAATACTATTACAAGGAAGGATCACTTTCCTATGTCATTCATTGATCAGATGCTTGACAAGCTAGCTGGTCAAGAGTTCTTCTGTTTTCTAGATGGTTATTCAGGCTACAATCATATTGCCATAGCCCCGGAAGACCAAGAGAAAACTACTTTTACTTGTCCTTATGGTACATTCGCTTTCAGAAGAATGCCATTTGGACTTTGCAATGCTCCCGCCACATTTCAAAGGTGCATGACGTCCATCTTTGCCGATATGATTGAGAAGACCATTGAAGTATTTATGGACGATTTTTCTATGTTTAGTCCATCTTTTAATTCTTGCTTGGATAATTTAGATACTTTGCTTAAATGATGTGAAGAAACAAATTTGATTCTCAATTGGAAGAATGTCACTTTATGGTGCAAGAAGGCATTGTACTTGGTGATCTGGTGTCCAAGAAGGGTCTAGAAGTTGATAAAGCCAAAATTGCTATCATTGAGAAATTGCCTCCTCCTACTAGTGTAAAGGGTATTCGAAGCTTCCTTGGTCATGCTGGGTTCTATAGGAGATTTATCAAAGATTTTTCTAAGATTGCCAAGCCACTTTCCAAGCTATTGGAAAAAGATGTAGAATTCAAGTTTGATGAAGAGTGCTTAAAAGCTTTTGAAGAGTTGAAACAATGTCTCATTTCTTCTCCTATCTTGATAGCTCCGGATTGGGCTCTACCTTTCATTATCATGGCCGATGCTAGTGATTATGCAGTTGGTGCTGTGCTTGGGCAAAAGGAGGAAAAGCTATTTCATCCCATTTACTATGCTAGCAAGACTCTTGATTGTGCCCAACTTAATTATACCACCACCGAGAAGGAATTACTTGCTATAGTCTATGCTTGTGAGAAGTTTCGGCCTTACATTGTAGGTACTAAGGTCATCATTTACACCGATCATTCAGCTCTAAAATACCTACTCACGAAGAAGGACTCTAAGGCAAGACTACTTCGATAGGTGCTTCTACTTCAAGAGTTTGACTTGAACATCATTGATAGAAAAGGTACCGAGAATCAAGTGGCCGACCATCTCTCAAGGTTGAGTACTGAGGCTAAACTTGATTATTCGGATATGATTCATGCATCATTCCCGGATGAGCAGTTGTTCCTTGTGGATAGCTTATTCACACCATGGTATGCTGATTTTGTCAATTACTTAGTCTGTGGAGTCTTACCTCCGGATTTCAATTCTCACCAAAAGCGTAAGTTTCAACATGAAGTAAAGAAATACTTTTGGGATGAACCATATTTATTCAAGAGGTTTCCGATCAACTTATTCAAGATGTGTACCGTAGAATGAACAAGAGTGTATTTTGCATTGTTGTCACTCTTCCGAATATGGTGGCCATTTTGGAGGAGAGAAGACTGCGCAAAATTCTTCCAAAGTGGATTCTATTGGCCCACTCTAATCAAGGATGCATATGCCTTTGCTCTTCAATGCGATAGATGCCAAAGAGTAGGGAACATATCTAGGAGGAATGAGATGCCATTGACTAGCATGCTCGAAGTTGAACTTTTTGATGTTTGGGGAATTGACTTCATGGGCCCTTTCCCTAAGTCATTTAATAATGAATATATCTTAGTTGGAGTTGACTATGTCTCCAAGTGGGTCGAGGCCATTGCATGTGTAACCAATGATGCCAAGACGGTGTTGAAATTCCTCAAGAAGAACATTTTCACTCGCTTTGGAACACCTAGAGCAATTATAAGTGATGGGGGCTCTCACTTTTGCAATCACCAATTTCAGGCCTTGATGAAGAAATATGGTGTCAAGCACAAGGTATCATTGCCATACCACCCTTAAAGTAATGGGCAAGCAGAAATTTCCAATCGCGAGATCAAGAACATTCTTGAGAAGGTGGTGGGAACTACGAGGAAGGATTGGTCTACCAAGTTGGATGATGCTCTATGGGCATACCGAACGGCTTTCAAAACGCCTATTGGTATGTCCCCCTATCGCTTGGTGTTTGGGAAAGCATGCCACCTACCGTGGAATTGGAGCATGGAGCTTATTGGGCTATCAAAAAGCTAAATTTTGATCCCCAAGCTGTAGGGAAGAAGAGGCTACTTCAACTCAACGAGGTAGATGAATTTCGCCTGAATGCCTATGAGAATGCAAGGATATACAAGGAGAAGACCAAGCGGGATCATGACAGCAAAATTATACCTAAGAGTTTTGAACCTGGTCAAAGTGTCCTCCTTTATAATTCCAAGTTGAGGTTATTTCCGGGAAAGCTAAAATCTCGATGGTCCGGTCCATTCACTAGTGATTCAAGCATCTAAATTTGGTGATGTGGCGGAAAATGAGAAAGGTGAAAGATTCAAGGCTAATGGTCAACGATTTAAGCATTATTGGGGTGGAGATGTGGATAGGCTTGTGTCCACTATTTACTTAGTTAATGAGGAGTGACCAACATGAAGAGTCGAGCTAAAGACTATAAACTAGGCAACCCAAGCTCTAAACTAAATCTTTTCAATTTTTGTGTTTTTCTTTTTAGTAGATTTATGTTTGATCTTTTTGTTTTGTAGGAAGAAAAGGGTACCCAACTTAGAATTGGATTGTTGTAGCTGGGAGGAGTATTTATGAAGGAGGAAGAACTCATGAGCTATAAAGGAAATGCTTTTGAGGGAAGTTCGTTTGACTCTAAGCTCATATATATTTGATTCTGGGGTGAACTAATGTTGACTAGTCAATTTTGAGTAATACTATGGCTATTGTGATTATTTGGTTGATTCTCTATGTGAAATCCACTTGTGACTATGACTTGAGTGCTCAAAATTTGATGTGTTGTGGTATTCCCTACGAATATGTGTGCATGTGTGTGCCTTATGGTATTGGATGGTTTAAAGTGTTTGATCCTAAGTAATTTGGTTGATATTGGGTGGTATAAAGCTTATTGGGTGATTCTTGTGGCATTTGGGAATGTTTCTTGTGTTTTGCAATTGTGTTGGTGTTGTTTTATGTTTGATGAAGAAAACCGGCCATGGCAAGTTTACAACCGCCATGGCCGGTGTCCAAAGTTGCTCTCGTGTTCACTTTCCGTGGCCAGCAGTGCAACCGGCGGCCGGCTGCTTCGTGTTCACTTTCCGTAGCTGTCCAGTGCAACGGCGTGGCCAATGCTCTCTGTGTTCACTTTCCGTGGCCGTTCTCAAAAAAAATATTATTATTATTATTTCTTAATAATAAAAAAATAAAAAATAAAACATTTTTTTTAATTATTATAAAAACCAATTATTTTCGATTTTATTATTGTATTAAAAATTCAAAAAAATCAATAAATAAAAAATTAAAATAAAAAATCAATATTTTTTTCTTCCCACTTTGCCCTTCATTGTTTAAGTTAATTCTCGTTTTACCCAAATGAATTTAACCCCAATTGAAACCACATTCATTCCCCAATTCAACACCCTAATCTCCAAATGTAATTTCCCAATGTCCATCAAACCCTAATTCCATCAATTGATCCCTTTCCTCTTACTCTCCAAACCTCAACCCGCGGCTCCTCCCCTAAAATCCCTAATCTGAAAGCACACTTTCATTCGATCCTCTTCTCAATTTCGTTTTTCATTTTTCATTGTTCCCCATTCGATCGAATCAAATTCGCAAGCCACGCATCGATCTCTCGCCCTTCATTATCGCGATCCACCACGCCGTAGGTCGCCCACCGTCGCCTTCCACCGAGATCCACCACGTCGCTGTCGCCCCCTTCCTTCCCCTGTTCACCTCCTTCATCGTCGGTCGACCATCGCTCGTTTGCTTTCCTCTCTATTCGACTTCACCGTCGCATCCCTTCCCTCACCTTGCTTCCAGAACCTTGCCTCCTCTCTTCCTCTCGCGAGCTCCCTATGCGATTCTCAGCGTCGCGAGCTCCCTGTTCGACTCTCAGTCCAGGTCCGTGGCGATGGAGTCCTCTGCTGTTGTGCTTTGTAATGCGCCTCCCTTGCTTTGGCACTGATCATTTCTCAGACTTTTTATTTTTTTGCCATTAGGGTCTGATTGTTGCTCTTCTGTGAGATAAAGCTCGCACCTTTCTGTATTTTTGGGTTGGGTTTGTTAGATTAGAGTCGAATTGATGGCCATAGTTGTATGAAGCATTTCTGTTTTTGACTAAGTGTTAACGGCTTGAACTGATGAGTTTTGATCTGAGGGCTATTGTGTTTCGCATTGTTTGCTTAGGTAGTCTCGAAATACGGAATAGAAGTCCTTAATTTTTTGGATTGCTCTCAGTATCCGCTGGTTATCATGAGAACCAAAATAAATAATGATATTGCTTTCTGAAACTTGATGCTGATATGGAAGTATTTCAAAGAATTTTTGCACTGGGATTAGGTTTCTAAATTTATAGCAAGAGTTCAATGGTTTTTCACAACTGCATCTTTGCCTATTATCTTGAGAACCGAGAAGGTTACTTTTTGTGGACCTTAATGCCACTTTGGAAAAATGTTTCAAAAACATGAAAAATTCAGTTCTGAAATTCCCTTGAATTCTTGTTATAAATGAACACTAAAGGTTTCTGTGGACGCTGCATTTTGCTCCAATCCCAAGTTTGCAACACCTAAAGTTGAACATACAGGATTTAAACATGAAAATTTCTTTGTGAAAGTGGATATTTTTGAAAGTGCTCATGTTTGGAAATGTTCTATTGATAGCCGCGTCTATTTCATGGTGTTGAGAATTAGGCTTGAATTTAGATGTGATGTGAGGATTAGCAGGTGCAACTACTGATGGTTGCTTGTTACATTTTGTCATGGAGTCAATAGGTCATTTGAGGTGTAGTAACTAGCAATTGCTGATGATTACTAGTCCAAATAAGTCCTGCAATGTTTGCTGCAATCTTGAACATAAAATTTTCTCCATTTTTTGTAAGCATAATTGATTGATTAAGCATAGTCATTTACTGCCAAATGATGATGATGTTGGAAATCTTTGGGTCGCCCATTTTAATCGCCAATCTCAAGTTGATTTTTCTTTATATGTAAATGGCAGTAAATCTTGTTTTTGACATTAAGTGTTGCCCAAGTCACCAAGGTTTCATAGAACAAGTTGAAGTGGATGCTGTAGAAAAATTTGGCAACCCTATGAACTTATGTTTAACTAATCTGTATGTGCTCTTCACCTATGCTCAAATCTTTTCATTGTGGAAAACCAAATTATCATTTACTAAGTTAAGCATGGTTTTGAGCAATACTCTGAGATTACTTGTTTGCAATTACTGATGATTGCAATTCTGAAGCCTTTTCCTGTTTTGGATCATGTGATTTTGATATGAGAAAAGCTTTTAGGTTACGTAGAAAAAGTGCTTTTGGAGATTAAAAACGATTTTGATTCAGGATTTTTAATAATCCTTTGTCAAAACTAAGTTTGTGACCTTTTATTTTTCTCATGATTATTGAATTGGTCCACTCTTGAACTTAAATGGTTTCTTTGGTTTACCTCAATGAAATGGATTGAGCAAAATTTCTACCTCTCAAAATTTTTGAAAATTCACTTTGAGAAAGTAAATGATTTTCTAAGGAAGTGGAGAGTAGGCATAGGCTTGGAATTTTAGCTGAAAGCTTTGGCATTAGATAAAATTTAAATTTGGGGGATCTTTTCTTTTCTTTTTAGGATAGGTTTAACTAAGTTCCTTTTTGTTTTCTGTGTTTGTTGATGAGTGTGAATTGTGTTTTGGTTTGTTTGGCCTTCTCTTGTGTGCGATTATGACAACCGGTGAAAGAAAAAAAGGTTTCGAACCCGTAATCCCCTCCACTCACCTTGGACAATGTTCAAGAAATGGTCTCGTGGCGAAAGCTTCATAGGGAACGTGAGTTTCAAGACGTTCAAATATCATTTTTATAAGCAAGCTACTACTCAGCGTCTCGGGAGACTCTTGACAAAGAAGAAGAAGGTGAATGTTGAGTTTGTCCACCAATACTACACTCAACACATTTTCTATGATGAGCTTGTGACCTTCCGAGGCAAGACGATTGTCATCGATGCTGATAAAATGAACCAGCATTACAACTTACCTAGAGTATCAGACGATGACTGTATGTATCAGAAGCTCACTGCCAACAAGGAGTCGTTTCCCTATGAGGACATAGCTAAGGAGATTGTGGTAAATGGTGCGAACTCCCGGTTTGTTCGTTTCCGCCGGAAGAGATACCGGCTCGAGGTGATTTAACACCGAAGCAAAATGTTGGCTCCATTTAGCAGCCAATAACATTAAGCCCACTTCCCACCTTTCTCACATCTCTAGAAAATTGGCCCCCTAGTTTTCCTGTTGCAAACCAACCAGCCTGTTAACCTTGGCAAAATCATGTACAAAGCCCTCTACAAGTGTAGGGACAAACATCATACGAGCCTTATCTTCCCACATACCATTACCTCCTTTTTCTTGCAAGCCAAGGTTGAACAATTACCTACCGATCCCCTTGTTGAGCCTGACCGCCCATTCACCTATAACAATTTGGGATCACAAAGAAAAACCCCCGGAAAAAGAGAAAAAAAGAGGGCTCGACATGCAGCCCCTCGCTCCGAGCCGGAACTACAATTTGAAGCCATGGCTGCCCGACCGACAGTCGGAAAACACCCTCAAGATCGCCATTAGCCACCTCACTTCCCTTGTTACTCGCCCGGCCCATCATCAAGGCCTCCCCCATCCATCATGGTATGAACGAGACAGCAATGTGGATAATGACAAGCAAGATGAGTGTAGTGATGATGACATCCGCAAAGACAGATCTTTGAGTAGTGCTAGTGATGATGAGGAGAGGGGAAGACGCGGTCAAGTTCGACGAAGATGCCCACCAAAGGCGGATGATTGATGCGAGATGATTCGGACTCGGACTATACACTCTCTCGACAAAATCAGATGACTCGATGCCATTGTTTCTAACCAATATTTTGATGATGTGCTTGCCTTTTATGTTTATTGTGGTGTTATTGCACTGTTGTGGCTTCTGTGTGGTGACTACTGATGCTTACTGTGCTCATTTTGGATATTTTTGCCTTAGGGACTCACTAACATGCTTATGTTGAGCAGAATGATATATACATGTTTTCAAGATGTTTGGACTGTTTGTGAATTTATTTGCTGTGAATATTCTGTGACTTTTATGTCGAGCAAATTGATCGGTTACAAGCTGCACAGATCATTTTTCCACCATGATGTTGTTTTTTTTGTTCATAATTGTTGGCTAATAGTGAAAGCCAAACAGGATTTATTCTGACCATTGTATGCTTGATTTTCTTTGTTCTTGCTATGGATATGAGCTGAATCAGGTATATTTGCTACTTCTCTACTCTCCCTTTTTTTTGACAATGAGGACATTGTCAGTTTTAGGTTTGGGGGTGGGAGTGGTGAAATTTCTAAAATTTTGAAATCTTGATAAGGTGAAAATTTTTGAAACTTTAATGAGTGCACAGTGAAAGTTTTTTGAATAGTTTCTGAAAAAGAAAAACAAATTGTTGGAATGTTTGAAGTTTCTCATGCTTAAATTTTTGTTTGTGAAGAATGTTACAAATGAATTGAAATTTTAGGTTATTTGTCAAAGTTGCTTGAATGATCCGATGATAGAAATTACTGCTCAATGTTTTATGTTTGATAGGAAATTTTGTTTAATGTGCATTGATGGATGTATTGTAGTGATGAATCATGTTATTCAGGAATTTTTAAACTAAAAAAAGCACTATTGGTGTTAATTTTATTCTGGATGTTCTTGTTGAAGGGTTTTGTGGCAAATTAGGTTATATGCTTTGTTTCAAATTGTTGATTTCAAAATAATCTTTGGACTTCTTCAAAGCTTTTGGTTTATTTCATAAGATTTGAAGAAAGGATTAGGGCACTTCATAAAATGCGATTGAGCCTTTCAAGCCTACCTAATTGATTATGTTCCCTTTTTGAACCCTTATTTTGAGCCTAATTGAAAAACCAATTAAAGATTCTTTTTGGAAGACCTAACATCTACCTACCTTAGCCAATGTGAAAAACCATGATTCCTTCGCTTTGAGATAGATGATAATTGATTGGGTTGTGGAATGTGGTGATGTGTGAAATTCAAATTATCAGAAAAAGGAGTGTAGAAAGTAAAAGGGCTCACAATGTATAGAAATCAAGCCAAAAAAAAAATTAAAAAAAAAAGGGTTATAAAAAAAAAAGTTCAAGAAGGCTTGATATGGAAAAGATCAATTTGGTTTAAGTTTGGGGAGTATGTTTAATGAGAAAAGGAAGAAAACCCTTGAGTGGTTATCATCTATCTTGAGGTATTTGTTGATCATCATTTATCTTTTCTTTTGAAAACCTTAACCCCTGGCCCCATTACAAGCTGAAAAGTCCCTTTGATTTTTAAGTCAAGTGGAGTGAATTAGAAGAAAAGAGGAAGAAATTAGATAATGATGGAATTGATTGTTCGAATATAGTTATATGACTTGAATTGTTGCTTTTAACTTTAGCAAGTGCAAAAAAAAAAAAAAAAAGAGTATAGGTCAACTCCATTCACACACTCACATTTGGAAATTCTTGAAAAACATGTTTTAAATCTATGAAGTGTTCATTTTTGCATGTTTACTTGGTTTCCTGTTTCATATAACTCTTTGAGCAAAAATGAGGACAAATTTATTCATGCATCAATGACAAATACCGACAAAATTTTGTGGAGATACATGTTTTTGCTTGAGGACAAGCAAATATTTAAGTTTGGGGGTGTGTTAACTCCTAGAAATTGATTACATTCCAGCACATTTTCTCTCTCTTTTTACCTATTTATGGTTCAAATATGCATAGAAAATGGAGTGTATAGAAGAAAATGTGCATATCAAAGTATCAGAAAAAATCAAGAAATCCTTGTTATATTCTATAGAGTTTGTGGTTTAACTGAGAATTGATGAATCCTCTCTTTTGTAGGATATAGATAAGTTTTGAAGCTCTATAAGAATCAAGAAACAAGGAAAGATAAAGGAGGTGAAGCAATGCAAAGTTAGAAGGAACTCGTGCAATTGGCTACAACAAGTTGACAAACCGGCCGTGGCCGGTGAAACAAAGGCCGTGGCCGAAAAAAGTGGTCGTGGCCGCATCGGCCGTGGCAGTGACAACCGGCGCGCCGCCGTGAAAAAGTGCAGAAAGTACAGCTGCACGTTTTTCATTCCAAAAGCAAAAAAAAAAAAAAACACTATTTAACCTAAAGGGAAGGGCCGAAAAATGGACTATGGACCTAAGGAAACAAGTGGGCACACTAGGGAAGAGCTTTGGAGAGAGATCTTGGCAATCTTGGAGGCTTGGGTGCTCAACCTAAGCAAGATTTTGGGGATTTCACCTTGGTTCTTCCTCTTCTTTCTTTTTTTCTTCCTAGCTTCTTCATGTATTCGAGCTTTGTTTAGAATATCTTTGTATTTGAACATGAGTAGCTAAATCTCTCATTCTAGGGTTCTTTTGACCCTTTGTATGGATTAATACTTGAATATTCCTCTCTTTTGGTAGATATATATATGTGTGTGTTGATTTCAACCTTGGCTTAATGCTTCTAAGTGATTAGCCTCCATTTAGATGATTTATTCACTTAGGTTATGACTTGAGAGAGCTAATCTAGGTGTAGAACTTGATTGAAATCATGCTTGTCTTGAAGTTTACTTGATAAATGGATAGTTTGTTGGTAAAATAGAGATATATTTACTAATCTTGCATTGTCACATTAGGGTTGTTGCTTAAATATTGATTCTCATTAATTGTAGCAAGAGATTGTGCATCTTAATGAGAAGAGAAACTTGATTTTGACTCGAGAGAGCGGGTCAAGTGTTTTAGAACCTTAGACTAACACATATATGTATTGAAATGCTATTAGAGAGGAAATTAACCAAGTTTTATGAAATGCAAAAGGGAAAAAAGAACCCTAGGCTCAATTTTCCTTGAAGTCAAAGAATCATTTATCTTTATCAATTCTTAGTTTTAGAAATAGTCTTTAAAAATTCACATTCCAACTCAAAACTTTGTTTTAGCTCAACTTGATGAAATTCACTAAGCCTCTTGCTTGATCAATTTGTTAAACAAATCCTCGTGGGAACGATACTTTACTTATCACTTTATTACTTGCGAAACTCGTGCACTTGCGAGGCGAACAATTCAGCCACTCATTAATTTGAGCTCAAATTTACTTCATCCGTCATGTGAAAATCCATGGAAGTTGAGTGTAAAGCAAATCTGGAAGAAGAGGAAAAAAATGGTCTATGGGTGTTTGGAGGAAGATGGAAGATGATTGGAGGTCCCCGGGTGTAGTCGATGGTGGAGTGATGAAGGATGAAGGTCCAAGGTAGGAGGGAAGGTCGCTGGTCTGGAGTTCACGTCGCTGGGCTCTGGTTTTGATGGTTCAGTCTGATGGAGTGAAGAGGACGATGGTGGTGGTCGGCTTGCTGTGGGAGACGATGGTGGGAGGAAGATGATGAAGGTGGTGGTCTCAGTGATGGTGGGTCGAGGAAGAAGGGAAAAGTCGAAGGCCCTGAGGCGTTGAAGTTGTGTGTCCGAGAAATTTTCTCCCCAGGGATCGTTGATTCAGCGATAGAAAAGTCCAGCCTCCCAAGTCGTTTGTGTCTCTCCTCCAAGCAAAGTCCAGAGTCGATGAATCCCAACCCCCAGGTCGTGGTCGTTGAAGCGTGAAGGTCGATCCAGAGATGAAGGCGTGAAGCTCGTCCGAAGGTTCAAGTCGTGAAATCCACCCCTCACAGCGTGAAAAATCTCTCGATCAAGACGATGCAGCTCCTCTTTTTCGCGGCGCTCAAATAACTCCTTTCATCAATTCCCCTCAGCTCCCCCCATTCATTCTGTCGGGTCCTCGGGTCTGAAATATGATTGAATAATGAAAGTCGCAGAATCTAGGTCAAAACGCCGTGTTTAGCCGGAGGGACCTAATTGCAACTTTTAAAAAGTTTTGCAGAGGACCAAATTGAAATATTTTGAAATGTTTCGGGTCGAATGTAAATCATAATAACTCGGGGATTTTTCTCGTAATTTGTCTCTGGCCCTTTTCTTCCTTGATTTCCAATTTTCAGAAATTGCTGGGTCTTTCTTGTAATTTTCCCTAGTCCTCAAAACATTAATTTTGACCCAAATGACATTTTTCCAAATTCTTCAATTTTCTTCCAAAACACCTACAATGCAAGATTAAACACAATATAGCATCAAAAGTCTAAGAAATCATTTGCATGAATAATTAATAAATTATGACCATTTTGCCCCTAATTTCACTTAATTCAAAACAAATGTCCCTAACTTAAATTAGTGCTTAATCATGCAATAATGTCCAAGAAAATACATTAAAAATCCCAATTTAATTATCAAAAATCATGTAAAAATATGGTTCAATCAATTCCCCCACACTTAGACCTTTGTACTCCTGAACAAATGCAATTGAGCACAAAATTCTAAGTCCAAATCACTAATACATTTGAAAGATTATCAATTTCATAATTAGAAAGCAATGAATTAATTAATCAAATTTCTTAAGCCAACACTAGTCATAGTCAAGCAATGTAAAGAAACTAGCTGACTATACAATCAAAAATATTAGAATGAAGCACAAGAGGACTCTCAAGGTATTAGTATTTCACTCATCTCACCTCTTTTGGAATAATTTCACTCTAATTCACTTAAGCAACACCTTACCATAGGCTTGTAACAACTCTAAAATCTCCACTACTAATAGCAATTAATGTAATGAATCAAGAGGACTTAAAAAGCTTGTAATGTTGGATGAAGGCTAAATAGAATGAATTAATTTTTAAAAAATGAATAGTTGATATGCAAGTCAAAGTTAGTGACCAAGTTCATAACATCTAAATAACTTCACAAACTTTTGCCAATTCTTTTGCAAATCCATGAACAAATGCCTTCTTCATTTATTTTTTTCTTTTTTCCTACCAAATACTTTTCTTTTCTTTCTTTCTTTTTTTTTTTCTTTTTATTTTATTTTTATTTTTTTTATTTGAAAACTATACTCACTTTTTTTTTAAAAAATATACATGGCATTTCAATTTTTTTTTTATTGACAATTCACTTTTGATTTTTAGAATACTATGAACACTATAAGTAATGATATGCATACAACATTGAAATGGCTCAAAATGGGTAAACAAATGGTAGATGAGTGTAGGTTTGTGTTTGGGTGAAAATGGTTTAGAATTGAATGCCTCTTTCATTTTCATAACACTAATGCAAATGTCATTTCGAACAAGAGTTGAAACAAGTTTTAGAAGATGAAAAACATAAACGAACTTGCACACATGAAAAGACTTTAAGGCTCAAATATTCTTCCAAAAAGGTTTTTCTCCAATGCTCACTCCAACACAATCAATTGCATAATAAGCTAACCAAAAAACATCTACTTAACTATTCCAAGTGCTAACCTTACAAACTCAACCAATCAAAACATTGCAATCAGTTAAAATAATGCTCAACTCCTAAATACACAAATGATATATAAACTCTCTCTTTTTTTTCAAAATGAGGAGTAAGCAAAAATCCAATTGTGGGTTCATTTCTCTGCCCATTTACTTGAAAAGCAAAACATGGTTTTAAAAAGTTGCCAAAACACTAGATTTCATGAAAGCTCAAAGAATTTTTCACAATTTACACTTCCAAAGTGGCAAATGCGACCACTTAGGACATGTATTAGAGCAAGTCATTCTTGAAAAAATTTCTAGATTAAGGCATTTTTAAAAAACAAAACAAAACAAATTAGTTGGGACTAAAAATGTATTTCCCTCCCCCACACTTAATCAACACATTGTCCTCAATGTTTGTAAAGCAGTTCCATTATTCTAACTTGTTCCTTAATGAAGTGGAAAGTTGTGAAGTCCAATTGCAATTGAATCACAACACATCAACATCATATAAAGAGAGAAGAAAGAAGAAACAAGCCAAAATAACAGAGAAAATTAGAATGAAGAGCACAATGGTAATCAAGCAAGGTAGTGGTTAAGATGCAAAGCATACATTGGGAGTTCTTATTCTAATTACTAAACTATACTACTTCTACTTTTCTACTGAGATAGTCCCTCCCCTACACTTATTTCAAGCATTCGAATCACAAATGAATTAAACAATTCAAATCGAAAATGTAAGTGAAGGAAAGAGACAACCTGGCCTCAAGGAGGCTTTGATGATGAATCACGGTAGAGCTTGAGGAAGTGTCCATTAACTTAAAATTCCTTTCCAGTAGTCTCATCAAGAATCTCTACCATGCCAAATGGATGCACTTTGGTGACAGTGAAAGGTCCATACCAATTATATTTAAGCTTTTCATTCAACAACTTGAATCGAGCCTTATATAGCAAAACCTTATCACCAACTTTGAAATTCTTTCTTATAATCTTCTTATCATGAAGTAGCTTGGTCTTTTCTTTATAAATGCGGGAACTCTCATAAGCTTCTAGTCGCATTTCCTCAAGTTCTTGTATTTGTAACTTCCTTTCTAAACTAGCTTCTTCCACATCCATGTTGCACATTTTCACAACCCAATAGGTTTTGTGCTCCAATTCTACCGGAATATGACATGCTTTACCATAGATAAGCCGTTAAGGAGACATTCCTATTGGTGTCTTGAAGGCAGTTCTATAGGCCCATAGTGCTTCCTCCAACCTTGAGCTCCAATCCTTTCTTGAAGGCTTGACTATCTTTTCCAATATGTGTTTGATCTCTCGATTGGATACTTCTGCTTGTCCATTCGTTTATGGATGATAAGGGGTGGACATCTTGTGGGTTACCCCAAGCTTAACAAGTAAGTTATCAATAACCTTATTGTCAAAATGGGAACCTCTATCACTCACTATAGCCCTCGGTACTCCAAATCTACAAAAGATGTTAGACTTGAGAAACCGTTTGGGCATCATCTTTCCTAGTGGGAATGGCTTCTACCCACCTAGAAAGGTAATCCACGGCTAAAAGGATGTAGGTAAAGCCAGATGATGGTGGAAAAGAACCCATAAAATCAATACCCCAAACATCAAAAATCTCACAAAAGAGCATAGGTTGTTGTGGCATCTCATGTCGCTTACCTAACCCCCCCAAACCTTTGGCATTTATCACATGCCTTACAATACAAATATGCATCCTTAAATAGGGTAGGCCAAAAAACCCGATCTAAAACTTTCCTAGAGGTCTTATGAGCACTAAAATGTCCACCACAAACCATTGAATGGCAAGCAGAAAGTATGTCCTTAGACTCGGTCTCTGAAATACACCTCCTGATAACTTGATCATTGCATAGTCTCCACAGATAGGGCTCATCCCAAATGTAATGCTCAGCTTCTCGTTTAAGTTTTTGAGCCTGAAAAGAAGACATATGCTCAGGAATGAGACTAGTCACAATATAATTCACTATATTAGCAAACCAAGGAACATAGAGAGAGATAGACATAAGGGACGCATCAGGGAAATCATCACAAATAAAGTCAGAGTCAAGTACTCCCTTGTACCATCCGGTAGTCTACTCGTGTGGTCCGCTACAAGATTCGGGCAGCCCAGGCCTATCCTTAATGCTTATATCGAACTCTTGTAGCAAAAGCATCAACCTAATAAGCCTTGGTTTGGATTGAGGCTTAGTGAAGAGAAACTTCACAGCCACATGATCTGTATACACCACCACTGTAGAATTGATTAGATATTGCCGAAACTTATCTAATGCAAATATGACAGCAAAAAGTTCTTTTTCTATGGTAGTGTAATTTTTTTGTGCACTATCCAAAGTTTTGGATGCATAAGCAATCACATGAGATAACTTGCTATGCTTTTGTCCTAGCATGACCCCCACAGCAGAATTGGAGGCATTGCATGCTAGTTCAAAAGGCAAGGTCCAATATGGTGCATTTAAAATCGAAGGTGATATCAAGTGTGCTTTTAAAATGCTTGTTTGCAAGAAGTATCAAAGACAAAATCAACATCTTTTTGCAATAGTTTAGATAGAGGTAGAGCTATCTTGCTAAAATCTTTTATTAATCTTCGGTAAAAAGCCACATGCCCTAAGAAAGAACAAAGTATTTTAATATTAGTGGGGTAGGGCAATGAGGAAATCACCTCAATTTTAGCTCTATCAACTTCAATACCCTTGCTAGATATCAAGTGACCAAGTACTATTCCATGATCAACCATGAAATGGCACTTCTCATAATTCAAAACCAATTTTTTCTCAATGCATCTAGCAATAACATTGTCCAAACTATCTAAACAAGCATCAAACGAATTGTCATACACTCGTAAAATCATCCATAAAAACTTCCATGCAATTTTCAAGAAAATCAAAGAATAGTGACATCATGCAACGTTGAAAGTGCCAGGTGCATTGCACAATCCGAATGGCATTCTCCTATAAGCATAGGTACCAAATGGACAAGTAAAATTGGTCTTTTCGTGATCTTCAGGAGCTAGTGGGATTTGGAAATATCCTGAATAACCATTTAGGAAACAATAGTGGCTCTTACCCGCCAACCTTTCAAGCATCTGATCTATGAAGGGTAAGGGAAAATGATCTTTCCTAGATGCTTCATTCAATTTCCTATAGTCTATGCACACTCTCCAAGCATTTTTCACCCTAGTAGGTATCAACTCATCATTTTCATTCTTTACCACAGTTATCCCACTTTTCTTAGGCACTACATTGATGAGTGGATTTTTCTCTTTAGCCTTGGGGTCCACAATCAAAAATAAACCAAGGATTGCATATAGGCAAACCTATGATCGTTCTCTCTCTCGAGGAGCCTTTTATTGAATCCTAAATAATCTAAATGCCATGCAAATGCAATTAAAACAAGGGGAAAAATAGGTTTTGGATTTTTGATTTAATAAAATAAAAAGAAATGCAATTTAATTAAATGCTAAACTATTATTTTTTGGTATTTTTAGAAAATAATGAAGAATGATTTGGATTGAAAGGATTTAATGATGAATGCTCTTGGTAATGAAGAAAATAGCTATCATCACTCAAAAGAAATATGGGAGTCAAAGCTTCATTAAGTCTTGATAAGAAAAACCTCAAGATACCACTTGAGTCCAATATTCCCAATTAATAGTAGCTCCTACTACCGTAGCTAACTACTACCTATTGAGATATTGTTAAAGACCACTTAATGTGCAATTGAAATTGGAGTAATGCAATATGAGTCTTCTTAAATTTGAGTGCTAACCAGCCCCTCAAGGGCACAAATCAACTACATGAACTAGACAATATCACGCTAATCAATATAGCTTCATTGCAACCACAAAGAAATTCAAACATATATAATCTTCAAACCACAATATCCAATTTCAACTACAATTATCAAACTAACAGAGATAATTACCATTAGTCTCAGTTCTAGAATCATATATAAAAATTGAGAACTTCAAATACATAATTCTAGACAAATAGTTTGATAGATAAACTCCCTATGTAAGCACATGTGAGCTCAAACCATCTCCAATTCATCACCAAGAGCATGAAATTGCCTAGCCACTCATGAAAATAGCTTCAAGAAACATGATACCTCTATGATTCAAACACCCAGCCATATATATCACTGATTAAAATAACAAACTAGCACTAATTCAAAGAAGCTTCGTGGCTGAGAAATTAAAGAATCAAAAACAAAGGAACCACGGTGGGTGTTGATGAGTGGAGGATGAGGAAGGTGTCGTGAATGCTGAGCCAAGGTCCAAAGGTGTCTGAATGTCGTGAATCCCAGGTCGTGGTTGCGTGGTGAAGGTCCGACAGTTTTCAGGTCCAGGGGTCGATTCTTGCGATGAAGTCGTCTCCTCCAGTCGTGAATAGTTCAAGGTCGATTCTGCTCAACCAGGTCTGCCTTCCCTTCTCGTTGACAGTGTCAAATATCCCTGCTCAAAACGATGCTCCCCTCTCTCTCGCAGTGTTGTTCTGGTTTTTGTGATGGAGCTCGCCGGCGACAATGGTGGAAGAGGTTGTCGCCGGCGAGAGGAATGAAGAAAGGGGAAGGAAGGTGGTGTCACGTCTCGTCTGTGTGTGTCCGAGAGTCAAGGCGTGAAGGTCAGGGGTGTCGCTCCAGGTGATGAGTGCGTGATGAAGACGATGATGTTTGATGAAGACCCTCTGTTTGATGATTCGCGGCGCACCTCTCCTCTGTATTCAATTTGTCGGATCCTCTTTTATTAAATCTGTCGGGGCTCCAATTCCTAATTCCCCCAGCTCCCTTTCCTTCAGCTGCTATTCTGACCTAATTCATTTAATCCAAAACGATGTGTTTCACTGCAGGGACCTACCTAAAAAGATCAAAAGTTCTCAGCAAGGGACTTAAGTGAAAAGTTTAAAATTTTCAAAGGACTAAATCAAAACTTTGCAACTTGAATTTAAACTTTCATTTTCAAATTTGGTCCCATTTCTTCAACCACCTACAATTTAAACCAATTAATCTAACATCAAATATTCTCCTAAAAATCAATAATTAAGAGTAATTACATTCTTTTGACGATTTTGCCCTTTTTAGCCCTAATTTAATGTATTTACTTTTTATCTTAATTTATCCGAAGAAAAGCATTTTAAGCTCAATAATGCCAAGAAAATACATTAAATATCCCAATTTAATCATGAAAAATCATATAAAAATATGGTTCGATCATGCACCGGACTAACCCACTCACTATCATAAATTGGGTAGATGATACCTGCACTCAATAGCTTGGTTACTTCTTTCTTAACCACATCTAGAATTAGGGGGTTGAGTCTCCTTTGGGGTTGCCTAAGAGGTTTGGATTCCTCATGCAAAAGGATCTTATGGGTACAAACAAAATGGACTAATCCCAGAATGTCAACTAAAGTCCAACCTAGAGCCTTTCTATTTCTACTCAAAACATCAATCAATCTCTCCTCCTCACTCACGACAAAGAATTTGAAATAATAACGTGCAATTTTCCATCGCCAAAGAAAGGAAAGCATATTTAAAATTAGAGGGGAGAGGCTTAAGCTCTACATCAGGAGGTTGAACAATAGAAGGGATTAGCCTAGGAAGATCAAGGGTAGTAGAAATACTCCCCTTTGCAAGCTTAGGAGGTGCATGACTTGTGCTAAGCTCCATGGACTCTACCACTTGTTCATTGGTCTTCCCAAGTGTTGAACCAACACTAGGTTGGCTTACAAGAAGAATAGGCTTAGGGGAAGTAGTCTCCTTCATACCTACTTCACAAGGAGTGATTAGCTCATTCAAAAATCTCAAGGTATGCGAAGTGATCTTAGTTCTATGATTAAGCAATGAGTTAGAGGGTGGCCCTTTAACCACATTGTGTTTAGGTCCAAAGTGAGTCACATGAGAGGACGTCTTCGTCGGTGTAAGGGCTATCCCCTTGGAGAACAAATCATCCAAGTCTTGGCTACCGACCTCAAACTCAGCTTCCTCTACCAGTTTGTGACCAAAACATTGACAAAAACACCTTCCTCACAAGCATCATCACCGAATACTGAATCATTGGAAGAATTAAGCTCTAACGAACTAAGAGAAGTAAGAGAAAAATCATCAAGGGATGATAACCAACAATCAACCATCGATGAGTCGAGGTTGGAAATCTCACTCCCAAGTGAATAAAAATTATCAACAGAAGAGGAGGGAAATTTATCACATGAATCCAATGAAATACCACATTCAAGATTACAATTATCAGTGTGCAAATTAAGCTCATGTTCATCAACCAAATCATCTATAGCAAAATCAATTGAATTCACACCTAATAAAGAGTAATCTTCAGAAGGATGCTTCATGGCTTCATACATGTTAAAAGTTAGCTTATTGTTACCCACCTCCATAGTGATTGACCCATCTCTCGTGTTTATAAAGGTACCGGCTGTTCTCATAAAGGGTCTCCCTAAGATAAGGGTGCATTCACTAGGCTCATGAGACATATCCAACACATAGAAGTCAGCTGGGAAAACCAAGTCTTTGACTTTAACAAGCAAATCCTCAATGATGCCTAGTGGGTGTCTAATGCTCCTATCAGCTAGTTGGAGAACCACACTAGTTCTCTTAAGCTCTTTGACACCAAGAGATTTAAAAATGGCACTAGGCATGACATTAATGGCTGTACCTAAATCTAGCAAAGCTTGAGCTACATTCACATTACCTATGGTACAAGGTATAGTGAATGAGTCGGGATCCTTGCACTTAACTGGGAGTTGGGGTTTGAAAAGGGCAGACACATTAGAGCTAATTTGCACCCTCTCATTAGGCCTAAACATCCTCTTGTTAGTACAAAGCTCTTTCAAGAATTTGCAATAACTAGGCATAGACTTAACAAGTTGAAAGAAAGGAACATTGATATGCAACTTGCTAAATAAATCATACATTTCTTTCTCATTTTGTTCATCATGCATTTTCTTGCCTTGTAAGTAAGCTTTAGGAAAAGGGATTTGAGAAATTTTTACCTCCTTACCATTAGTACTAGGTAAGATGACTTGCTCGCTTGTCTCACCTTTTTCATAAGTACTTCTTTCCTTGGAGCCAACCTCTCTCAGAAGTGGTTGTTATTCCACTTGAGGTTAGTCAATTGCTTTGCTATTCTTCTTCTCGAGGATAGCCTTCTCTTTGAAGTTTTCAGATTCAGGTAGCTTCATTGGGCTCAATGGTGGACTTTCAACCTCTATTTCCTCATCCACCTCATCGTCAACCTCTTCAGGGAAACGTACCTTCTTACCACTCCTTAACTCAATAGCATTGAGTGATTTAGGATTGATGACAGTATTTGAAGGAATGGAACCACTTGTCTTAGCATGCACATCACTCATAGAATTTGAGAGTTGAGTCAAGTTGGATTGCACATTATTATTCTTCAACTCCAATTCTTCCAACTTCTTGCACACATGAGCCATTTGATTACCATCACTTTCCATATCACTTTGTAGCTTTTGTAGGGTATTGGAAACAAGAGAATTGACTCTCATTCACAAACTTTATCTTCCATCATCCGGTTATTCATACTAGTAAGTTGAGAAACCACACTCTTCAACAATTGATTGGTCTCATCACCCTTAGACTCTTGAATAGGCACCATTTGCCCACAGTTTGACCCATATGGTTGGACTTGATATGATGAACCTTCTTGATTTCTCCAACCAAAATTATCAGTATATAATTAAATAGAGTAAAGGCAATTTTTGTTTCGCCAGCAGCGTAAAGGAAATTATCAGTATATATTTACTTCAATAGGCAGTATGAATTCTGAATATGAATCCCAACATCAAAGTGGCTAGCAATGTGGTTAGGTTAATGATGAGGGCCTTTTTGTCGTTAGCCTTGGGGTCCACAATCAAAAATAACCAAGGATTGCGTATAGGCAAACCTAGGATCGTTCTCTCTCTCGAGGAGCCTTTTATTGAATCCTAAGTAATATAACTGACATGCAAATGCAATTAAAACAAGGGAAAAAAATGGGTTTTGGATTTTCAAATTAATAAAGTAAAATAAGAATGCAATTAAATTAAATGCTAAACTATTATTTTTGGTATTTTTAATAAAATGGAATGGAGTATGAAAATGAGTATGGATGCTCTTGGAAATGGAATAGTGACAATCACAGTTCAATTAAATATAGAAGTAAATTTTCACTAAGTCTAGATGAAAAACCCCAAGATACCACTTGAGTCCAATTTTCCCAATTAATAGTAGCTCCTACTACCGTAGCTAACTACTACCTCTTGAGATATTGTTTAAAACCACTTAGTGTGTGATTAGGATTAAATTAATGCAACTTGGTTCCTCTTGATATGAATGCGATACCACGCCACTCAATTAATCCAATGCAATTATACTATCTAACAATACCACGTAGAAAGCATAATATCATTGAATCAATAAGGAAAATACAAATTTATAAATCCAACAAGCTACCAAAATTCAATCCAATCACAAGGTTCAATCCACAAAGTTATCCAACCGGGTAAACTAAGTCTCAACAAATAAATATTCCTAAAACTAGGAAATTAAAATGTAATTAGAGAAAATAAATTGAACAAATAAACTCCCCTATTTTGAAGCTTTAAAACTCCAGCCACTTAATCCATCTCCAAGAACCAAAAGCCACACATAGCTTCAATTTTAACCAGAGCACAACCACCATCTCTGGTTGAAGAGAAAGAAAAATGGGAATCTGGAATGGGAAAGAAAAAGAAATGACGGAGGTGAAGGTTATTTCCAGCTGATGGTGTCGGTGTGACTCTACCAAACAGAGGAAGGATGGTGATGATTGAGTGAGTGAGAGTGATTATGCAGAATGGAAAAATGGAAGGTGGTCGATGATTTCTCGCCCCCAGCTCAGAGTCGAAGGTGAGGTCCTCAATCTGTGAGTCCAAGATGATGATTCGCGTGTAGGTCGAATATCGCCCAAGTCGAGAATCCCGGATGTTCAAGACGATGAAGGTCCGACCCCCGTGTGTGAAGGTCCAATGGTGGTGGGTGGTTCCGGCGACGTTGGTGAGAGGAAGAATGAAGACGAAGGGGAAGGATCCAAGGTCGAAGGTGTGAGGCGTGTCTCCTCTGTTCTCTCGTTGATGGTGAAAAATGGTGAAGGGGGGAGGTCGCTGGTGTCTGGTCTGTGTAGGTCGCTGGACGGTGAAGGACGGTGGTCACTCACCGGCGACAGGAGGAGGAAATGGCGTCGCCGGCAAGAGGGATGAAGGATGGCTGAAGGTCCTGAGGCGTTGAAAGTCCGAATGCGTGAATGCGGCGTCGGTTTTTTTTTTTTTTTTTATTCCCTCGCCTCCCCTCTCTCGTATGCGGCGCTCTCCCATTTAATATCCTCAAATCCCTCAGCTTGCATCAACTAGGTCTCCCCGGTCAAAACGTAGAGTTTTGACCAGGGACCTAAGTGCAAAGATTGAAAGTTCTGAAGAAGGGACTTAGATGCGAAGTTCAAAATCTTTGTGGGGCAAATCTGAGATTCCTAAAACATCTGGGTCCTTTTCTATAATTTGTCTCTGGACCTTTTCTTCTTTGATTTGCAATTCCCAGAAATTGTAGGGCCCTTTCTTGTAATTTTCCTCAGTCCTCAAAAATATTAATTTTGACCCAAATGACATTTTTCCAAATTCTTCAATTTTATTCCAAAACACCTACAATGCAAGATTAAACACAATATAGCATCAAAAGTCTAAGAAATCATTTGCATGAATAATTAATAAATTATGATCATTTTGCCCCTAATTTCACTTAACTCAAAACAAATGTCCCTAACTCAAATTAGTGCTTAATCATGCCATAATGTCCAAGAAAATGCATTAAAAATCCCAATTTAAATATGAAAAATCACATAAAAATATGGTTCGATCAGTTAAGCGTAAAATTTGTAAAAAGTAGCATCTAGACAGGCAACGTTAATTTGAAGAGTTATTATATTCCCCAAAAGCATTTCATGTTTCCTCTTTCCAAAGAGTAGGTTTCATATTTTGCTTATTTTTCAAAGTAGAGAGCTCTTGGAGAGAATTTTCATGCCGGCCGTTTCTATAATTACACCTAAATGACATAAAGGAGATTTCATATAATATCTCCTTGCCTCCCAACTCTTCGTCGTCACTCTTTATTGCTGTGCCTTGAAAGATGATGAATTGATGATATGAGTTATAAGAGGGATGGATAAGAAAAGTGAAGAAATAAAGAAAAGAGAAAAGAAAGAAGGAAAGCCGCGTTACGTGATAGAGGGGTACAGTAAGTGACGGCAAGAGAGTGAAGGGAGATAAAAGAAGGAAAAATGACACATAAAGAACCCAGAAATTGCTAAATTTCATAAAGGGCACTTGAATTCCTATAAATATTAAACATCCCAACATGGGATTTTGAAATTCAGGAAAGGAAAACTTTGCAAAAGTGCCTCTTATTTATTTATTTTTTTAATAAAAAAGTTCTCAACCACCTCACCTGAGTTCCCTCGGCAAGTTGGCTGGTGGTGGGAGGGTTGTTTGGGCAAGTGGTGAAGGTGGGATTTGATCCCACAACATCCCAAAATTAAGGTGACTATATATTAAGCCACCAAATCTTATTGACATTATTACACAATAGTGTGTTAACTCAGTTTTGATTGCATCTTATTTACAACTTTAGTATAGCTATTTACCACATCTCATTAGCTATTAACTTTTTTTTTCTAGCAAGTAATAAAGCCACTCATGTATTTGTATTAACAACTTTCATTTAGCAAGTAACAAGACCACTCTTCCAAATCGTTCAAAACTTTTGTATAGCTGTTCACTACATTTCATTAGTTATTAACAGCTTTTATTTGGCATGTAAAAAGCCCACTCTTTCAGGTCATGCACAACTTTTATATATATACCTATTCACTACATTCATTATCCATTAACTTTTGTTTGGCAAGTAATAAGGCTACTCTTTCAGGTCATTCCCAACTTTTGTTTAGCTATTTACTATATTTTTTTAGCTATTAACAACTTTTGTACATCTTCTCATCATTACATTTCATTGAATCAAAAGCTAAGTGGATTTGTATTTGTTGGTATGGGTATCAGAGGAAGTTTGTTGGCTGCCATGTCGGAGTTGGAAAACATTTTACTGAATGAAAATATATTTAATGTTGCTCGCTATTGAGAAAATTAATGAGTTAGTGTGATGGTATGCAAGAAACTAAACCAATAAAATAAGTGTTAACATTTGGAAATGACTGCATTGAGGGGTAATGAAGCAGCGTAGAATATGGATATAATGCATCAAACCAGAAAGTTTGAGAGGGAGAAAGACATGCGACTTGAGAAATTGCGGGGATGGGTCTGATGGTGGAGGAAGAGTGAGAGAGATATTTTAAAAAAAAAATAAATAAAAAATATCATTAAAAAAATAATATGAGACCCACAAAATCAGAAAATAACGGAGGTTAACCTCAGTTAACAAATGTAGCATTTTTACTCTATTTATGAAAGTTAATTGGCATTTTTACACCTGCAAATAAAGTATATATATAGTGTTATAGGCACATTTGGAAAAATTATATAAGTAGTTTTGCACGTTAACTCATTTTAAAAGTTGTTGGAATATAAAATCTGATTAGATATAGATTATCAATATCTAAATGGTTCCATAATAGAAGCTATTCATAATCTTTCAAAACCTTAAAAATTTTCTGTCTTGAAGAACCTAAACGGTTCCTATTTTAATACTACTTAATCTACTCTTAAATAATAATATATTTAGAATAATTATTCCAGTGAAATATTTCATTTAACAAATTTCTTAGATATTTCATTAATGTGTATATACCCTAGGTGCTTATTTTAACATTATATATCTTTTAAATATATACTCTAGGTATTTATATTTTTGCGATTTGAGTTTGCATCAAATTTATGGATGGAATTAGAAGTCAGTGGACACGAGGGGGAAGCTATAACTTTTTAAAAAAAATGAATTTAAGGATATAACCAACTTTCCTTTGTTAGAAAGGAAATGAAAGGCAGAAAATATAATGAGAGAAAACTTTCAAAAATAATAAAATAATATATTTTTCCTCGTATATGTTTCTCCTATTTCAAGAATACTATTTTTATCAGTTTTACAGTTTTACTACGTTTAGATTTTTTTCGTCGTTATTTGTTTTTTCATATTCAAACGAAGGGTTAGCTTCTTCTTTTTTCCAAACAAAATTAAATCAAGTAGGTAGCTTGTGAAGGACCTTTGAAACTCATTCAAAAAACACAACCAAATATTTAAAATTATTTGCCCAAGCCGACAACATACACCAAACCTTCTCCAGCAAAGTCTGGTTCATGCGTTTTGCCACCCCATTCTATTATGGTGTATTTCTGACGATGAAATGTTTGACGATGCCATCATCCTCACAAATCTTCTGGAAAGGATTCATGTATTCTTCGCCATTATTTGTGTGAAGATATTTGATCCTCTTGCATATTTGTGCTTCTATCATCGCCTTACATTTGAGAAAAATTCTCAGCACTTCATCTTTGGTCTTCATTGTATACACCCAGACTCTTCAGGGGAAATCATCAACTAAGATTACAAAATATTGTTTTCCTCCTAATGAAGGAGTCTTGGAAGGACCCCAAACATCAGAGTGAACATAATTCAAAATACTTTTCGTATTATGGATAGTTGTTCCGAACTTAACCCTTGTATGTTTTCCCTTTACGCAATGCTCACAAAACTCCATGCTGCAATGCTTTAGTCCTTTTAACAATCCTAGATTTGATTGAGCTTTCAATGATTTTCCTCTAGCATGTCCCAAGTGCATGTGCCACAACCTGGTTGCTTCTGCATCCTTCTCATTATTGGATGTCACTGCTGCTGTCCCAATAACCGTACTACTATGATAATGGTACGTGTTATTGTTTTTCTAAATACCCTTCATTACCACCAGTGCAACAAAGAATATCTTCACTATATTACTCCATTTTCTACAATGATTTTGAACCCTTTTGAATCTAGAGTTTCCACATAAACAAGATTTTTCTTCAAATCCGGTACATATTGAACATCTAGAAATGTTCTGATCAAACCATCATGGTTCCTTAATTTAATTGAACCAATGCCATATGCGATAAGAGAAGAGTTATCTGATGTGTGGACAACTTCACATTCTTCTTCTTGAAATTCAGTGAACTAGTCTCTGTTAAGACACATATGATGGCTACAACCTAAGTCCAACAACCATACATTCTGATGGTTTTGGCGACGTCATTGTAGCTAGTGGGAAATCTAAATTTTCATCATCACAATCAACTACATTCGAGTTCATAACAGCCTTCCTAATGTTAGGTTTGACCTTGTATTTCAACTTTGGACAGTCCTTCTTCCAGTGGCCTTTTTCTCGACAAAAGACACATTCATCTTTTCTGGGTTTGGACCTCGATTTAGATTGCCCTTTCCTCGATCTAGTCTGGTTTTCAGTACGTCCTCTAACGAATAGTGCCTCTGCTTCTCCACATTTTTGTTTCTCTCTCTTTGTTCATAGCTGTATAAGGCAGAACAAACTTCTCTAAGAGATACCTCCTCTTTGCCGTGAAGTAGAGTAGTCTCCAGGTGCTTGTATTATCAAGAAATGATCCCAACAACATCAAGTCCAGATCTTCATCTTCAAAGGTCATGTCCATATTCTGTAAATCTGTTACCAACTTGTTTAAGTTGGTAATATGATCATTGATTGTGGTATCATGAACATAAGTGAAGCGAAAGAGTCTTTTCTTCATATGAAGCTTATTTTGACTGCTTTTCTTCAAAAATTTGTCCTCCAATGCCTTTCATAATCTACATGCAAAAGTTTCCTTTGTGTGTGAATACTTCTGTTCTCTTGAAAGGTATGACCGAATGGTACCACAAGCTACCCGATTGATGATCCTTCAATCTTCGTCCCCCACGCTATCTGGTTTCCTCTCTTCAATAGCAAAGTCTAGTCCTTGTTGCAAAAGGACATCCAAAACCTCACTTTGCCATATCCCAAAATATCCCATCCATTAAAAATTTCAACTACAAACTTCGCATTGGACACAATTTTTGTCAAAATCGAAGATGCCAACAACAAATTGTTGACATTTGATGTGGATTCTTCATTCCTTTCATCCGTCATTTCTGCTCCAGATACTATTTAATAGCTGCCAACAGAGGCAAACCGAGGTGTTAAAGAAGGGGGGCACGTGCCCCCCCCCCCCTGAAATTACTTTTTTTAAAAAAAAATCCCCTTTTCCTTCCGTCTCACAAGCGGCTAACACTATATGTATATATATATTATACTATAATATAATATTTTATTTTATTTTATTATAATATAATAAATAATATTATTAAAAATAATTTTTTTTTCCTTTTACGTATATATTATTATTATATTATATTGCATAATATATTATTATATTTGAAGAGCCACAAAGATGATACTTGATCCCAATACATTTTATTCACTAGAGTTTACATAATTATATATAATAGGAATATTATCTTTTAGATGCTAATATCTAGGGATTATAACCGAATAATAATTACAAAATAATAATTATAAATTTCAAATTTTCATAATCTTCTAATCATATCCTAAAATCTCTCTAACTACCGAGATCATGATAAAAGTAAATATGCCTGTCGGGCTTCCAACAATATTATATAATATTTAATATAATGCATATAATGTATTATTGTATCATATAATTATTTTCTGCCTTATCTCTTTCTTTTTATTGAGATATAGATCAAATTATTTAATGAATATATTTCCCTTACATATTTTCTTCTTATTATTATTCTTATCAATATCATTTATCATTGTTAATTAATCAACTTTAAAAAATTGATTATATTTATTTATTATTGTTTTCAACTCTTAATTTTTATACTTCTAGATCTTCTCTAAACCTAGATTACTTAATAAGTCATATCCTAATAGTATTTAATTACTATTAGAAAAATTGGGATGTTACAATTCTCCTCCTAATTGAAATTTTGTCCCCAAAAGTAATCATCTTAATCAACATCCAACAAGTTTCAATAGAAAATACTCTTTCATTCATAACACTAAACCATCTTTAAAATTTTGCTTTAAATAAAAATTTCGGGGGCACCCCCGAATCCCCCCACCAATGGTGCCCCCTCACCAAAAAATTTCTGGGTCCGCCACTGGCTGCCAATGCAAAAGCCCAAAGTAGTTCCTTTTTGATGTTGAAGTTCAGAGTATTCTGCAACCACAGAGTATACTCAGGTAGAACCTTGTCTTTGATACCAATTGTTGCGGTAGCGAAATATAAAGAGCGTAACCGATTATACTAAAATATTACAATACTAGAAACTTTTTCTAGACGTAATTTAATAATATAATAAGCCACAACTACTATATCTAATAACAGCTAATAAATAATAAATAAGACAACAATAAGGGAAATATCAAAATTTAAATTTACTCCGAATAATTTACAAGTAAAATACTATAAGAGATGAACAAATACAAAATGCCTTAAGAGGCAAGTTGAGGGGATGATTTGGAAAGAGAGGAGGGATCCCTATTTATATCAAAACCTCCGCCCCTTCCCTCATGAATTTGGCGATGTGGGCTTTATTTTTGCCAAAGCCAACAAAAATACGTTTTAAAATATATTATTTTAGAAATATCAAAATTTGTTATCTTTCCCAAACAGTTTTGCTACCGTTTGCAACAAATTGTTTTTTTTCTTAACTTCATTAACTCGTTAGTCATAAAATTAACGAGTAAGGCTAACAATATCATATGCTAACAATATCGATATAACAATAGATAGAGAGTAAAATTGTATATTCATATTAAAAAATTTAATAATGCAACTTATAATTTGGATTAAAAAAAAATTCTTCTCATCAAACCTATAAATAATACCAAAAAATCATAATAAAGATGTCATGATTACTTATGTGGAAGGTTAACGCGGCAATGTCTATCCCAACAGTATGTAGGTTTTCTAAGCAAGAGGGTGCACGCTTGTAATGACGTCTTACATTTTTAAGTGGGCTGCAAGATAACTGTTCATTCGCTCTTTAATATAGGATTAAAGGTAACATTTATTTATATTTATCAATTCTTTTTTAAATTATCACTATTGCCATCACCAATAATTAAATAAGAGAAGAAGGGAGAATTAAGGAAGATGGTTATGATATTTTTAAAGAAAATTTCTTCAAATTAAATAACAAAGATGACATGATTATTTAGGTAGAACAAAGTCCTTATGATTAATTATGTGGTTTCATAAGGATTCGATCTAAGTTTAATAGTATTAACTTTAACACCATTAAGTATAGGAATAAAAATCAACACTCATAAATATATAGGGATCAAAACCAAAACTTGTTAAAAAAAATGGGGGCTAAGGTGCAGATTGGGTAAATAAGTTTTACGTTAGGAGCATCCAGAACAAATAAGTTTTAAAAGGAGCAAAAGTATCAATCAACAATTGAAAATGGAAAAAAAAAAAATACCAATGAACACTTTAAAATGAGGCAAATGGCACAATCCTGTTAACTTAAACCTAACAGTCATTTTATCTCTCCTTCAATGCCTCTAACATCGTATCAAACGACGGTTAGGTTGATTTTAACGCATTGTGCTAGTTGCTCATTTTTAATTATTGATTGGTACTTTTGTTCACTTTAAAATTAATTTGTGTTGCGTTCTAGCTAAAAACGTGTTTGGCCAACCTAACCTAAACCCTAAAAAACATTAGATTTCTATGCCTAACATTGATTGAAATTAATGTCATTAAACACAAACTCAGTCCTTATAAAACTTTAAAAAGTTATAAACTAAAAATTTTGATTTAAAATTATAGGAACTAAAACTAAAATTTGATTCAATTGTAAAGACAATAATGCTGTTAACCTCTCTTTTTAATCTAAAACAAGTAATCACTAAACCACACGGGTATGCTATGTCGGATGATTATGAAACGATTCCCTTTCCACATGAAAGACGGTCCCAACAAAGATTTTGCGGTAGAAAGTTTAAAGATTTGGTTGTTGAAGAAATTGGAATTAAATTTTGGTTGTTGAAGAAATTGGAATTAAATTAACACTATTTCTTTAACAATGAATTACAAATCTAATGAAAAATACAGGCTACACACATAGGTCTCTATTATCAAGTTCTGTAGGGTTTATATAGGTCTCTATTATATTCCCCCGACCCAGTCTTTCATTAGAGATATAGTTTGATATCGAAGTAAATGGGTGTGCACCGTGTGTTTAGTTTTACTTATTTTAAATTATTTTGCGTTAATTGATTTTCAGAAAAGTTACCAGACACTCACTTATTATGCGTTATTACAAATAGGGAAAAAGGTTAAAAAAAGAAATTTGAAATTTAAAAAAAAATCTAAAATCAGGTTTGTTACCAAACGATGATAAAGGAGTGACAAAATTTAATAGGTAATTCACAACTTATTTTTTTGAGAAATGCCTTATTTAAATTTGAACATTTCAAAAAAAAAAAAAATCTATCATTTTCCCTTATAAATAAATATGTGACATAAATTTTATTACTAACATATCACTCCATAAACAACCAAAAGGGCATCTTAATTCACTTTAGAATTTTATTTATATTAACTGAGAGTTATACTAAAGAGTAAATATTAAATAATTAACATCATTTAGAAAGGTAAAGTTCCAAAAAAAAAAAGACTTTCAAAATTTAAAAAGATAAATTTGGGTATTAAATTTCAATAATTCCAAATTAATTAGTCTATGAAATTTTAATATGTTGTGAAAAAGACATCACTTCCCTCACTTTTAATTTTTTAAAGGCCCCCAAGCACCCCACACTTAAATATTTACTACATTTATTTCACTATTTATTATTTTCTTTTCATATTTACTGCTCCTGTTTTGAAAATTCCAAAAGTACATTAAGACCACTTACACTTAAATAAATTGATGGAGAAGGCCTATGTTAACTATGTACTATATTTACTTCACTATTTATTACTATGATTTTCCTATTTACTACTTGAATAAATTCATGGAGATTGCTCCTATTGCTAACTATGTTTGAAAAAAGAGCAATAAATAGCGAAGTAAATAATTTTCATTAAAAAATAAAGTAAATTGTCAGCAAATACAGTTTTCAAATTTCAAACTAAAGGTAACAAATAGTGAAACCAAAGTACTCCCTCAAGTCCTAATTGTAAGACCAGATTGACTTTTTTTTGGAGAGATTAAGGAAGCTAAATAAGTTACTTAATCATATCATATGTTGTATATCCTTATATTATATGTTAGTTTATTAGTCAAACTAATTAGTTTGGAGAAAAAAACTCTAAAGTAATTTAATTAGCCTCCTTAATCTTTTTAAAAAACTCAAGTTGATCTTATAATTAGAATTAGAGGGAGTAGTAAATAACAAAATAAATATAGTGAATATTATATTGTGGGAATTTTGTTGTTGGACAGCAAGGAGTCACTAGCCTAGAGGTTTGATTGTTTTTAATGATGTGTTATATTTGAGGGAAGGGGATACTAATATTAGAGACTAATATTAGCCTATAACATTAGTCTCCCTCTCCCCCCTTCAAACCCAATAACCCGACAAGGGGTGAAGGGATATTTTAAAGGGGAAAAAAATCGAGAGATAGTGAATATTTTTCACAACATTTTAAAATCACCACAACTAGTTATTGAAATTTGAATCCTACCTGGATTTTCATAATAGTATATTTTAGGAATTTTCTTTAAAAGAATATTGACATTATTTTAAAAAAAAAAAAAAAAAAAAAAAAAAAAAAAAAAAAAAAAAAAAAAAAAAAAAACCTCAATCCCTCACGGGAGCCAAAAAACACACGGGCCCTTGTGTGACTAATAATGTGCAATGCATGTTGTTTCCTGGGCCAAGCTGAATTTTAGAAAAGATATGGGCTTACTGGAGGATGGGAACTGGCACCTTTTATGGGGGGTAGTGATATGGAAGTTGTGGCTTTGGAGGAATAACTCTATCTTTGATGAGGAATTCCAAAAACCTTGTGACCCAGCAAGCATCATTTTGAATAGTTGGCGAAGCTATGTTCAACTTCAAATGGTTTCTCCTCCATTTCCTCATACCAGTGAGTCATCGGTATTGTGGATTCCTCCGAGTGTTGGATGGGTAAAATTAAATATAGATGGGGCCACCACTCGTGGTCAGCAGAGGTCCGGCTGTGGAGGTGTGTTAAGGAATCACGAAGGAAATTGGATTGTGGGATTCTCTCATTATCTGGGAATCTGTCGTGCATATGAAGCTGAAGAATGGGCCTTACTGAAAGGGCTTAGTGTGGCATGGGACATGGGATTTAAAAGGGTGAACTGTGAATCTGATTCAAAGGAGCTCACGGATAAGTTATTGGTTGAGTTATCAGCATCAGGAGGAAGCCTGGTTCTCTGGAAAATCAGGAGATTAATGAGTATGGATTGGTCCCTGACTTTTCATCACATTTCCAGAGAAAGGAATAGGGTGGCGGATGGACTTGCAAAAAAAGGAATTTCTTCGTCTGGCCTTTTAGATGAGTGTCCTATTTTCCTTAGGACTGTGGTATCTCAGGAACAATTGGGATTAACTTCCCTATGTAGTTATGTTTTAACTTTTGAATTTCTTCAGTAACCAAAAAAAAAAAAGACTGAGTTGATGATAATACTAGCTTCTAGCTAGCTAGTTCTACGTCATATACATAACTCAACGATGGCGTACACCACAATCATATAAAAATGGGTAAGGTTTAAAAATGCGCATGTATTTTCTTCTGAGGAGCACCTAACACTAAGTGTTTTTTTAAGTGGAAAAGTGACAACGTGGTTACAAACTAGGTGCAAAAATATCGTTTGACCGTTATGCTGACTGGACGATGACGTGGCTTTTAAGGTACAAAAATACACATATGGTTTTGTCAAAAAAGCGCACAACACCAAGTACTTTTTTTATGTGCAAAAATACAATTTGATCGTTAGTTTGACTTTTTTTTGCTAACTGGACGTTGACATGGCTTTCAAAGCAACTATGCGGAAAAAAACATGTTGACTGGTCACAAGTCTGAGTTGGGAAGAATTAATATCACCATCCCTATCTCTCTGTCCGCCCTTGTAACAACACTATACCTAAAAATCACAACCTGTCTAATGTGGATATATCACCTTTCGCCTTGCTGAAAATGTCATTGATGACTGCCGACATATCCTTCTGCCAGAGATCGGAGACCTTGCTCAGACTTGCATTTTCAATGTCGTTGCCGCCTCCAATCCATTAAAATTGAATTGTCGCGATGTCGATTGGAGAGAGTACGCATCGACAATGCATACCGCTATTGCCTCGTAAATAGCCCCGTGAAACTCATACAAACTAAAGTGGCGAGTAGATGAAAAATATATCCGGACTATTCTTATAAAAATTGACAGGACTTAAGGTAGTGACTCATATGAGGGTCACTCCAAAATGCTGCAATCAACTTTTGACTTGGAAATATCATTGTTTGATTATTCTAAAATGTCATTTTTGATAAGGACTATTCTTATATAAAAAAATCTTTAGTATATATTGTCAATTGAGAAAATTTAAAATAATTATAAATATGGAAGATAAAGTGGATTAGAATATTATATATAGTTTGATATCAAAACAAAGGGGTGTGTGTTTAGTTTAACTTATTTTGTGTTAATTGATTGATTTTTGGAAAGGTTACCATACACTAACATATTTTGTGTAATTATAAATAGGAAAAAAGACAGAAAAAAAATTGAAAAATCCTAAATTAGTTTGTTACTAAGAATTTTTAAGTAAATGACAAAGCTTGATAAGTAATCCACAATTCATTTTTTAAGAAATAACCTATTTAAAATTTTACAATTTCAAAATTCTTTTTTATCATTTTTCCTTATAAATATATGACATAAATTTTATTTCGTAAAGCATAAAAATGATTTTGGGAAAAGTTACCATACACTAACAACCAACATATCACTCCATAAACAACCAAAAGGGCATCTTAATTCACTTTAGAATTTTATTTATATTAACTGAAAGTTATATTAAAGAGTCAATATTAAATAAAAAGATAAATTTGGGTATTAAATTTAAAAAGATAAATTTGGGTATTAAATTTCAATAGACATCAGTTCCCTCACTTTTATTTTTTAAATTCCCCAAGCACCCCACACTTGGATCCGGTTCCTCTCATTTTCCTCCTTCTCCTTATCTTTCTCACAGTGCCCTTCGTAGCTTGCTTGGATCGTTGATCCAACGCCACAACGTTTTTTGGGAAACACTACACCGCATACGGTGTTTCCCAATTTTTTTTTTTTTTTTTTTGGGGCCGTTGGAACGAAGAGCCCGTGAGAAAGATAAGGAGACGGGGAAATGAGAGGAACCCGATCCCCCCACACTTGAATATTTACTACATTTATTTCATTATTTATTATTTTCTTTTCGATATTTACTGCTCCTGTTTTGGAAATTCGAAAAGTACATTAAGACCTCCTACTACACTTAAATAAATTCATGGAAAAGACCTATGTTGTTAACTATTTACTACATTTACTTCACTATTTATTACCATGATTTTCGTATTTCCTACTTGAATAAATTCATGGAGAATGCTCCCATTGCTAACTACGTTTGAAAAAAGAGCAATAAATAGCGAAGTAAATAATTTTCATAAAAAATAAAGCAAATACAATTTTCAAACTAAAGATAATAAATAATGAAACCAAAGTAGCAAATAATTAAAAAAAAAAAAAAGTGAATATTTAATTGTGAGAATTTTGTTAGTGAGTAATAAGGGGAAAAGCACCAAAATAAGGCAGCTTTTTTTAAAAATTTACCGGATTAAGGCTCTTTCAAAACTATTTCACGCCCCTAATGGCGTGATGTAGGTTCACGCCATTAGGTGGCGTGAACGTACCATGCGCCGCATGATTCCCAAAAAAATAAAATAAATAAATTATTAAATATAATATATAATTATAATAAATGATAAAGTAGTAGAATAATTTAAAGCTCTACTTCATTTAATTTGAAGTTAAAAGAAAGAAAGTATGGAGCTGAAATAACTCATTAAGAACGCCTTTTAAAAGATTACGCGGTACAATTTGGTTATAACAACATATCCCAATACAGGGGATCTATATATTTGTTATACACCAAATATTTGTATAACAACAGTATTGATTTTGAGATCTGTATAAAAAAGTGTACCGCGTAAAAGTGTTTCTAATAAAAAAGTGTACCGCGTAAAAGTGTTTCTAATAAGTGTTTCTACTAATTGGGCCCTTGGGCCAACCCACTTTTGTGGAGGGGTGAGGACTTAGGTGACCCTTGGTCCACCACACA
Source organism: Acacia melanoxylon (assembly GCA_019022615.1). Taxonomy (NCBI): domain Eukaryota; kingdom Viridiplantae; phylum Streptophyta; class Magnoliopsida; order Fabales; family Fabaceae; genus Acacia; species Acacia melanoxylon. The sequence continues at coordinate 13,912,757 of JAFJYJ010000003.1, read as the reverse complement.
CACGCGCGCCGACGTCCATCCGACTCGGTTCGGTCGCGCGCCGCCTGGCTGGCCCGGTCTAGTCTGGTCTGTGCGTGTGAAATAAAAAATAATATTTTATTATTAAATTATTTTTTGAATAAAATAATTTTTAATATTAAATTATTTTTGAATTTCCAAACGTTGTTGTGCTTCTCCGAGATATTCCAACCAGGAACCGCGTTTTTTGATTTGCTCGGATCGTTCACTCCGTTCTGGTGCATCTGTTCGTAAGACGCACCAGTTCGCCTGCAAGAAACGCGAGTCGCCTCTATTCGTTTCGTTCTAGTGCATCTGTTTGCACAACGCACGCGAGTCACCTCTGTTCGTTCCGTTCTAGTGCATCTGTTTGCACAACGCACCCGCCATGCCAAATGAATACGAATTAATCCGATCAAGGTTTTTCAAGTCTATAAATAGGCGCCTTTGTCACGTAATTGAATCGTATTTTTCTACATACACTCATACCGCATACATAAAACATTCTCCGTGCGTTCCGAAAGCGCACTCGTTGGATTCGCTTTGGCTTCGATGCACCCATCTTTCGGAGAAGAATAATCCGCTCTATCCTGGGAGGCAATTGCTCGTAAACCTTCAAAGATCCGTATTGAGGGAGCAATGTCTTAAGGACACAACGAAAGTTGGGCCTGGATTTCTGCATTATTCATACCATATTCGGCAGTCTTGTAAGTTCGTTTATAGCTTTTTCATATTATACAGACTTGTTGTATGCTATCTGTATGTGCTATTTATTTAATACAGATTCTTGTTATACTATTCTGTTTACTGTAAATTCAATTTCTACCTACTCAATACATTGGAAACAACAATCTTAAGACAATATTAGTTAATTGGAATCAACTTAGATTAATTTATATTAAATAAAGTTGATTTCTGTGTTGGTAGAAATTTTGGTTTGAATCTGTGTTAGTTTTAAATTTTGGATTCCTGACTTTGACAAGTTAGAATTTCTTATATTATGATTTCTGTGGGTATATATTTGTCTGTTTATTTCTGATATAGATATGTATTAAAGTTTTGCTTTTACTAGTCGCTTTATGCCTCTGTTAGATATAGAAATTACTTGAAAAATTGAAACTTTATTAATCGATGAGACTAGAAGTCATATGTGTATATAGAAAAGATCTCAGAATTCTATGTATATCTATTTTGATCTATGCGTTAGATTTTTGGATATTACATCGGTGAGATATATTTTCTTTCTAGATTGATAAAATAATATATTTTATGGATAAAGATTGGGCCACCAGTAAACCAATTTAAAAGGGCACGAAATTGGCTTCATGGATAAAAATCTTAAAATAAAGTAGAGATTGATAACGGAACATGTGAAACCATTGTCGCTCCGCCGAATCGGTGTGATCAGGCTGGAAGTTAGAGATTGACACAAAAGATACGTCGTTTGTGTTAAGCGCTAAAAGGACAAGTCGTTTTATTTAAACAATGGGTTTCACATAATCCTAGCCTTTTAATTCTTTATTGTGCGGATGTATCAGTATGGATGTGCCATAGAAATCAATATGTTATTTAATTATTCTAATTATTTTTTACTTGCACGTTGAATTTACATCCTTTGAAAATTTTGATTATCTTTAGTTAATAAATATATTAGATCCTATTGATAGGGTGGTTAATAAATCTCCTACTATCTCTCCTTAGTTTAATGAGGATTTGATGAAATTAAATTCATAAAGTGAAGATAATATGTCGTGATTTCATTAGGAGATTTTATTAGTTTTATTAGATATTGTACGGATATGATTTAATTTCATGCTTCTAGTTGCATAAATTAAATATATTTAACGGTTAAATGATGAGATTTATTAAAAGTCCCAAATTTTAGGATGTTATGTATTTGAAAAAAATTGTAATTTAATTAATTAGAATGGAAGGGAATTTAGTCCCGTTTAAGGATTTATTATCAATTGAGATATTAATTTGTTTGATAATTTCTAATCTCCTAAAATCTTGTGAAGATTTTTGAATTAATAATGTCTGAATAAAAATGGTGATATCTGTGAATATCTTAGCCATTATTTAATTTATTAAGAAGGATTTATTATTTTCTTTTGAAAGTAAATGTGGTGAAATTATTAAATATTTGTGGTGATATGAAGATTTAATCATTTATCTAGTGTAGAGATAAATTGTTTTAATTTTCATAGTATTATTATTTCTCATGGTAAAAGCATGCATGATATCGTGAAATATTTAAATATAATAAGATTGACTTGCACAATATTAGTAGAAATGTTATTATAGCCTTAATTTTATAATTATGGATGATTTTGTGGCTATGATTTTATGCTGCTTAAATGTTGTGAATAGCATTTAAATAAATGCTAAATATTTAAATTTTGGAATTAAATATGGTGGATTTATTAGTCACCAAAGTGGTCAATTCTTTATGAATTGTTTTAATTCCAAATATTATGATAAGTTAAATATTTAAGTTTTGGAATTAAGTACGGTAGATGTGTTAGTCACCAAAGTAGCCAAATTTATTATTATTATTTTTTTAATTCCAAATATGACGATGATTTTTCAATTACCCATAACCTTGATGCTATTATCTTATATTTGTATTGTGGGTGAATTAAAGTTTGTTATTATAAGGTGTTTATGGATCAACTCAAAGGTTGATTATTTGTCTTTATAATTATTGAATATAAATGTTGGTAGTTTTATTTAGATACCCAAAGATGATAAATATTTTTGGTTGGGGTATGCATCACTACCAAATTATATGAAATTTTATAGCATCATTATGGTTGAATATTGCATATTAGAGGAAAAATCGGACATTGAAAGAAATGATGAATGCATTATTAATTGAGTTCGGTTTACCACAAAATTTGTGGGGGAAGCCATTCTAACGGCTAACTTTCTAATCAACAGAGTGCCTCATAAAACGATAAAACATACCATATGAATATGGAAAGAAACCTTCCTTGAAATATTTAAAAGTGTGAGGGTGCTTGGCAAAGGTTGAGATTCCTAAACCTGAAAGGTTAAGAATTGGACCTAAGACAATAGACTGTGTGTTTATTGGCTATGCACATAATAGTAGTGCATATCGTTTTTTGGTTTATAAGTCCGATGTATCAGATATCCATGTGAACATGGTTATTGAGTCAAGGAACGCTAGGTTCTTTGAGAACGTATTTCCTTACAATAAAAATAATGATAATAACAACACTGTGATATCTCAGGATATTGTTAACTCTTAGAAATTGACAATATTCCAGCACATTTTCTCTCTCTTTTTACCTATTTGTTGGTTCAAAATGTGCATAGAAATGAAGTTATAGAGAAAAATGTGCATATCAAAGTATAAGGCAAAAAAATCAAAGAAATTCTTGTTATTATAGAGTTATTGATTCAATTGAGAATTGATAATTGCTTCCTCTGTTGTAGGAAGATGGAGACAAGTTTTGAAGCTCTATAAGAACCAAGAAACAAGGAAAGAAATAAAGGAGGTGAAGCAAAGTGCAAAGTTTGAAGAACCTCTACAACTGGCTACGGAAAGTCAACAACTGGCCGCAGCCAGTAGTTTCCACGGAAAGTCAACAACGTCATGCGCGTAGTTTCCGCGAAAGTCACCAATCGGCCGCATGACCCGGTCATAAAAAAATGCGAAAGTACAGCGCACGTTTTACACTTCGAAACGTAAAAACAATATTTAACCTAAAGGGAAGGGCCGAAAATCACACTCTTGACCTAAGGAAACAAGTGGGCACACAAGGGAAGAGCTTGGGAGAGAGATTTGGACAATCTTGAGGCTTGGGTGCTCAACCTAAGAGAGATTTTGGGGATTTCACCTTGGTTCTTCCTCTTTTCTTCTCTTTTCTTCCTAGCTTCTTCATGTATTCACCTCTTTTACTTAGAATCTCTTTGTATTTGGATATGAGTAGCTAAATATTTCATTCTAGGGTTCTTTTGACCCTTTGTATGGATTAATACTTGAATATTCCTCTCTTTTGGTAGATAAATATATATGTGTGTTGATTTCAACCTTGGCTTAATGCTTCTAAGTGATTGGCCTCCATTTAGATGATTTATTCACTTAGGTTATGACTTGAGAGAGCTAATCTAGGTGTAGAACTTGATTGAAATCATGCTTGTCTTGAAGTTTACTTGATAAATGGATAGTTTGTTGGTAAAATAGAGATATATTTACTAATCTTGCATTGTCACATTAGGGTTGTTGCTTAAATATTGATTCTCATTAATTGTAGCAAGAGATTGTGCATCTTAATGAGAAGAGAAACTTGATTTTGACTCGAGAGAGCGGGTCAAGTGTTTTAGAACCTTAGACTAACACATATATGTATTGAAATGCTATTAGAGAGGAAATTAACCAAGTTTTATGAAATGCAAAAGGAAAAAAGAACCCTAGGCTCAATTTTCCTTGAAGTCAAAGAATCATTTATCTTTATCAATTCTTAGTTTTAGAAATAGTCTTTAAAAATTCACATTCCAACTCAAAACTTTGTTTTAGCTCAACTTGATGAAATTCACTAAGCCTCTTGCTTGACCAATTTGTTAAACAAATCCTCGTGGAAACGATACTTTATTTATCACTTTATTACTTGCGAAACTCGTGCACTTGCGAGGCGAACAGATACTGTGACTTATTATGATCTTGGAGAGGAGGAACCTAGACGAAGTACTAGGCAAAGGACTTCAACATCCTTTATGCCTGATTTTCTGACTTATCTATTGGAAGATGAACCTCGAACTTATGGAGAAGCTATGGGTTCTCTTGAAGCACCATTCTGGGAAGAGGCTATCAATAGTGAAGTTGAATCCATTATGTCAAACCACGCTTGGGAATTGGTTGACCTTCCTCCTGGCAATAAGCCTCTAGGAACTAAGTGGGTCTTCAAAAAGAATATGAAAGCAGATGGCACTATTGATAAGTACAAAGCTAGGTTGGTAGTAAAAGGCTACAGACAACGTGAAGGCCTAGATTACTTTGATACTTATTCACCTGTTACAAGAATTACATCCATTCAGATGTTAATTGCGCTAGCAGCATTGAATGGTTTGGAGTTACATCAAATGGATGTAAAGACAACCTTCTTGAATGATGAATTAGAGGAAGAAATTTATCTAGAACAACCTTAGGGATTTGTTGTCTCAGGACAAGAATAGAAAGTTTGTCACTTAATAAAGTCCATTTATGGACTTAAACAAGCCCCAAAACAATGTCATGCGAAATTCGATGAAATTATGTTATCAAATGGCTTTAGTATTAATGAATGTGACAAGTGCGTCTACATTCGAAATACTGAAAAAGGGTTTGCCATAGTTTGTCTTTATGTAGATTATATGTTGATAACAGGTAGTAATAATCAAGTGATTAAAGCTACTAAGCGATTGCTTACCAGTAAGTTTGACATGAAAGACATGGGTCTAGCAGATGTTATTTTAGGAATTAAAATCCATAGAACATCTGGAGGGTTAGCTTTATCGCAAACACACTATATTTCTAAAATTCTTGAGAAATTCAAGAGTTTAAACATAGATCCTGTGTCAAACCCTATAGAAACTAGTCTTCGATTGTTAAAAAATACTGGCGAAGCTGTTAAACAAAAGGAATATGCTCAAGTGCTAAGCAGTCTTATGTATGTTATGAACTGCACTAGACCTGATATTGCCTATGCAGTAAGCATGTTGAGTCACTTTACTAGTAATCCAAATGAGTTTCATTGGAAAGCTATGATAAGAGTTTTGGGTTACTTAAAGCAAACTCAAAACTTTACTTTGCATTATGAGAAGTACCCTACAGTACTAGAAGGGTATTGTGATGCAAATTGGATAACCAGCTTCTAATGACACAAGATCCACAAGTGGATATGTATTCACCCTCAAGTGGGGGTCTTTGTCTTGAAGTCATCTAAAGCGACTTGCATTGCAAGATCAACTATGGAAGCGTAATTCATTGCTTTAGATAAAGCCGTGAGGAAGCCGAGTGGCTTCGTAATTTTCTTGAAGACATTCCTAGTTGGCCAAAACCGGTACCAGCAGTGTGCATACACTGCGATAGTCAAGCAGCTATTGGAAGGGCCAAGAATGTCATGTACAACGGCAAGTCTAGACATATACGTCGTAGACATGATACTGTTAGACAACTACTCTCAAATGGAATCATCTCAATTGATTATGTGAAATCAAAAGAGAATATAGCGGATCCATTGACTAAAGGGATTCCTAGAAAGTTAGTTAAAAAATTGTCCAAAGGAATGGGTTTAAGGCCGATACATTGTTGATTATTGCGGTACTCTACCTAGGAGAGTGGAGATCCCATGAACTAGGTTCAAAGAGATAACTAAATCTTAATCGACTGTTAACACTGTGGAGTTTTTAACACATACTCATTCCTAGACAAGACAGTGCATATATATATATAAGGGTAAGCCTTTAAGCTTTTAATGGTTTCTTAATCTGATGTGTTCAGATGATGTATGTTGACTTACATCACAAGAAATCACCTATGTGAGTGTGAAGTATGGGCCGCTTCTATGAGAATTTAAAACGGCCGATTCTCTAGAACATTCGCGAGAACCGAAGCGGTGTCCGGGGCCAAATGGACACGGATGAGAACCAACGATGCTAGAGGAGCAACTGTGTGACTCCTATTGTCTTGGTATACACTAAAAGGTCGACGGTTCAAGACAGCGCGTCCATTGATTGACCAGTATATCTGATAGGTTTTTACTAGAGAAGGTTCAAAGGTAACCCCTACCTTTCTCGATGTAGTTGTTTCTCGTAGAGGAATCGCACTTTGCATACATGATCATTTGCCTTTGGTCATGATGGACTAACTTCTTATCCATGTGGGGGATTGTTGGAATTTATAATATAAATTCCATGGGTTATGAATAAGAAGAAGGTTGGAAAAGAATAGGGAAAAAGGAAGAAGGAATGTGTGTGGATAGAAGTCCCACATTGGTTAGGTAGAGGAAAGTTTGAGAGTATATAAGCCTCAACTTTGCTTCTACTAATTGGGCCCTTGGGCCAACCCACTTTTGTGAAGGGGTGAGGACTTAGGTGACCCTTGGTCCACCACACACACACATGCGCGCCGTCCATCCGGCCGATTCGGGCCGGCCGCCGCGCCTCTGGCGGCCTTGGCCTGGTCCGTGCATGTGAAATAAAAAAATGATATTTTATTATTAAATTATTTTTGAATTTCCGAATGTTGTTGTGCTTCTCCGAGATATTCCAACTAGCAGCTGCGTTTTGCGATTCGCTCGGATCGTTCGCTCTGTTCTGGTGCGTCTGTTCGTAAGACGCACCAGTTCGCCTGCAAGAGACGCGAGTCGCCTCTGTTCATTCCATTTTGGTGCATTTGTTTGCACAACGCACCAGTTCGCAGCAACAGACGAGTCCATCTGATCAAGGTTTTTCGAAGTCTATAAATAGGGCGCCTTTGTCACAGAATTGAATCGGATTTTTTCTACATACACTCATACTGCATACATAAAACATTCTGTGCGTTCCGAAAGCAGACTCGTTGGATTCTCTTGGGCTTCAGACAGACAGAGCTATCTTTCTGGAGACGAATAATCCCTCTATCCCGAGAGGCAATTGCTCGAAACCTTCGGATCCGTATTGAGGGAGCAATATTGTCTTAAGGACACAACGAAAGTTGGGCCGGATTTACATTATTCATACCATATTCGGCGGTCTTGTAAGTTCGTTTATAGCTTTTTCATATTATACGGACTTGTTGTATGCTATCTGTATGTGCTATTTATTTAATACAGATTCTTGTTATACTATTCTGTTTACTGTAAATTCAATTTCTACCTACTCAATACATTGAAAACAACAAGAACTTGGGTCCGACGAAGAAAGTCTCACATCAAATAAAACTGAGATTAATAAGTAAATTCTTCGTTCGACCCTTAATATTAGACCTCGGTTGACTCTTTTTTATAAAAGTTAAATGAGTTAAATAAGTTACTTAATTAATACATTGGTGGATTAACGGAACACTAGCTAGCATGTGGACACGTCATTGATAGCAATCTGCACAAACTTGACCAACAATATAGGTTGATTATAATGGTAGTTCGGACAATGTTGACTTTAATTTTTAAGGTTTACATCGTCATTATCAGTTGGGCTATCAATGAATGTTGGGTGGAGAGAAATTACTTAAGTGAGAAAAGTTGTTAATTTCAATTGAAACTCAATACTTCATTTTTTTTTTTCTATTTTTAAAGAGAATAATTCTGACTTTTTTGTACTGTTGATTGATTAGTCATACTGTCTCCTATGCATTGACTAAAGAAAAAAATAATAAGGTAAAGTTCAATTGAGGAATTGAGTTTGAAGATGTACAAATAAAAGAACATAAATTATGTACATTTTATTTTTACAAATTGAACTGGCACAATATATCTTTTTTTAATTGAAATTATACAAATGTTTCGTTTCTTTTTATAATTTCTCCTTAAAGTAGAGTAAATCATATATAAAGAAGATATATGCATACACAAAGAAAATTAATAGTTATCAAACCCTGAAAAAAAGAAGTTGTGCACACATTATTAGCTTCTCATAAGCACTTTCATGACATAAGCTAATACAAAACTTCTCTCACCTAGTTACTTTGTATACTAAAAAATCACTTTTAAAAAAGCAATCATATATAGCTTTAGCCGTGTTGTGGTCACAATTTAGCTTTTTCTTCACTGCCTCCATAGCCAATTTCGCGGCGACGTATATACCAACCAGCGCTTGCAAACCATTAACAATCCAAATGGTTATGACGATGGCCTTGTACTGATAATGTTCAACAGGGGAGACAAACCGGACGCCAAGAAGATATGAACTTATTAGGCACGTGATAGATAAACTCATGCCTTGAGATACCGTCCATGACACAATACGAAGTCTGAGAGGAACTCCCAATACAAGCAAGAGGGCAATCCACAGAGATGCCAAAAAAGATATGGTATTTGAAAGCTGGAAGAACTTAAAGGCTTTTGGATCAATATAACTAGACATGGCTTCCCCGGGACATGGTCCTTTATTAGTGTGGTTTTTTCCATCCACATCGATGAACCACGGCATGCACCTGAAGGGTCCTTGAGAGAAAGTATAGAAAGAAGGATCAGAACTATTCCTTGAATATATATTTTGTTGGATGACGCTCCCTGGAGGGTTAAGTGCAGCTTGAAAGCTTATGGTAGAGATGACAGAAGCCACTGTACATATATTCCCCCTCATTTCTTCTAGCCGTTCGCCATTATAGACAAGCCAATCGTCTATGGTTTTGAAAACATATCTCTTCCACCACTTCTTCTCTTCATTCTTTTCACAATCGATTCCAAACTCCATTAGGATTTTCATTTCAAGGCTCTTAGAGTCCTTGGGAATTTGCGCCACAATATCTGTTGCACTATAACCCATGTTGTTCTTCAAATTCAAAGCTTCTGATCTTATTTTTGGGAATGACATGAGGTACCTCACAGTCTAAACAACAGCCAACATGCAAATTAATTTGTTATGCTTCTGTTTGATTACTTGCATAGAATAGAACCAAACAAAGATCGAAACATAAACGTACGTGAAAGAGTGACAAGTATTAGAATATAAGAGAGTCGCACGTGGATTAACTAGAGAAACGATTAAAGGTATATAATCAAACTGGGATCAGCTATTTTGATAGAAAGATAAACTTAATATTTATATAATTGTATCTAAAAATCCAGTAATAGATATAAAAAAATACCTCAACTTGCTTCAACATAATAGCCAAATGGAGAATGGTGTTCTTGCCGTTCGAGTCTCCCTCAATGAGCAGGTTATTGGTGTCATAATGAGTAAAAGCTTCCAATTCTTTAAGGATCTCCAAGTGGTTGTACATCACACACAAGTGCAAAATATTTTTCCCTTTCTGAACACGGAACATCAAGGACTCTGGCTTTGCTCTGATCAGCTCAAACACAACGTCTCTTCTGCCTCTTATAACTGCATAATGCAGAGGGATTCTTTGCTCTTGGTCACGAACCAAGCACGCCTCTCCACAAGCTTTCAACAGTTCCTTCACAATGTCGATGTGGCCTTGTGCAGAAGCCAAGTGAAGAGGTGTGCTTCGGAATGAGTCCAACTCAAGAGCGAGTTTGGGATAGCGAGCAAGAAGGGTTTTGGTGAATTCGAGGTGGCCAAGTAAAGCTGATTTGTGTAAGGGGGTTACAGAGAAGGTTGTTTGTGAGCTAACTCTGTGCAAGATCGATGGGTCTTGCTGGAGTAGTGTGTTCAAAGTTGAAACACAGCCTTTTAGTGCTGCATCGGATAGATATCTCATTCTCTCTTCTTCATTATCTATTTTGATATCCATTTTCGCGTGTTGATTTGGAATTGGATGTGTGCGTTTGCGTGAAAACTATTTATAGACCAACCATTTCACTATTCACATATGTTTTTGTCCTGTGTGTCGTTTTTTTTATAGGCGGTCTAATGTACATTTGTTAGTTAATTCATTAATTATGGTCTAAATTTCTAATTTTGTCTTTATCTATTATTGGTTCAAAAGTTTATTATTTTTTGTTTATTACAATTAATAGGGAAAAATGTAACAAAATGCATTTACTATTGTGAAATTGGGTTTATAATAAGAACCAATTTTTTTTTATTAAAATAGACTTATGAATAGGATATATATATTCTATATGTCAAAAGTTACTCACCAATACTAGTAAGTGAATGTCGTGTTTAATGGTTTTTCGAATCTGTACTTGTTTAGAAAATGTAATAGCACATTTTATCTTTAAATGGAGTGGGACCAGGATTGGTTGGGTCGTTGTATGAAATTAAATGCAATTTATATCTTCTTAGTACGTAAAATGGGAATCGGGTTGGCTTTTAAGTTCTCGGGCCTAACAAGGTTCGGCGAAAAAATATCATTTTTCAAAACCTAGTCCGAGAGCACCAAGGTCGTAATGATCATTTCAAATTTTAACTATTTTTCCTTCTTTTTTTAAAAGAAATATAATTAGTAAATTACATCAATTAAAGTTCTAATTTATCAAATAAATGTTGTCAACATTAATATCCAAACAACACGAATCATCCAACAGATAAAACATTTACTAATTCAGAATCAAAAGCAAACTATTGTCTACAAATAACTCACATAAAACATAAGAAACATACCTAGGTTTTAAACTTAAACTATTATACAATATTTCTATAGCAAGATTGACCTTATGACTTGTGATGAGAAGGTTGCCAATATAGAGCAAGTTGACTTTCATTTTCAAATGAATATTTGAATGTGTGGACATCTCTTCCAACTTCTTATTAATTTTTTAAAAAAAAATTAACAAGGCCTAACGAGCCAGCCCTTTTAAGCCTTAGGTTCCAGGCCCTATTAAGGCCAATTTCATTTAACTTCTCTAATTTTCAAGTCCATCCTTTAAAGGACACTACCAGTACGTAACAGCCACTTAATGGAGAGGAACAGGATTATGATTGGTTGGGTAGTTAACTTGTATGTTTAAAAAAATTTGAGTTGGATTTTTTTAAAAAAAATATGCAAAGTGAGGTTAAAAGTTTTTAATTGATTATTCTTACTCTTTTATTTTACATCTTATCTTCATTAAAATTTTGTAATCTCACTTCTCCAATTTTCTCAAAATTCAACTCATAAAAAATTTTCTTCCCCTCCCTTTCCCTCCAAATCTCTCATACCAAACAGGCTATATAAGGAATGAATCCTATTTGTTTTAAATTTTAACTTGATCATTCTGTTTTTACCCTAATTAAATAGGGGTTTACACTTCTCATGTTGCATACACATAAAATGGTGAGATCTACATCTTTTTTAAAAATAAAAAATAAAACATGGAAATGGTGGGACCCACATTTTTTTGTATCTATGACATTGAAGATATACTTCTCCTACAACGTAGAAGTGTATTTCCCAACTAAATATGTCACTCATTATTTCTCTGCAATAAATTTTCACCCTTTATCTTTTATATTCACTCTTTCTTTAAAAAAAAATAGTTATAATTAATAAGAAAGGCGTATAAATTACACATTTATTGCTTTTAACTAACATTTTAAACCAAATATCTACTTCCTTAGGTCCCAAATATGCTTCTGGTGGGGTGACTTATAAAATGAATAGGACAGTGTATGAATCTCAATATCCTTATATAATTCATATAGTTTTAATTATGTTTGTCTTTCTCCCAGCAGATTCATGAGAATTAGATATTTTCAAACTTCACGTACGTAAATGAAGAAAATGTATGTTCAGTTCACACATGTGGACTTGGAGTCGGTGCTTTCAATAATTATGGGATTTCCCCGACCGTGCCTGCACCCATCCTCTTCCTTCTAGAAGGCTCTCTCAATATTTAGGGTGGGAGGCACTACATTTTAGTAAAATAAAAAGATTAGTGAAAAGTCTGTTTGGAAATTTTGTAGGGATGAAGGACTTGAATTGGATCGAGTACCATATCAGTAATTTCTGATTATAAAATCTTGCGGAGTCCTAGTACTTTCTAGGCATAACAATATATCAGGTCCTTCTTGATGTTGATAGAGTACGGCAGGTTCGAATACGTGACTTGTGAGAGAAGTTTTCAGCCTCCACCAACATAACATTCGAACATTAACAACATATTAGATCTTTTTAATCAACAAAATTTTCAAATAAGGACTTTTTCCTGATTTTTCCTATTAAAATTATATACATTTTTTCGCCAAGACATGCAACAATCACTCAAAAAAGTTCATTTTCATCCAAAACACATTTTGACCAAAACATGCCACATGTCAATCAAAGCAGCTTCTCTTTTTTATTTTTTTAATAAATACTTGAATCCATTAATAACTCAAAAGAGTATTTCCAACATGAAATAATACAACCTAATATCATTCACCAACTACCGCCTCCTGGTATACGAAGGTGGTGGATGGTCAAGAAGACAAAAATTTCCTACGATATTATGAGTTAGCTTAGACAAATGATGTACTAAACTATTATATTCCTTACGAATGTGACTAATTAAAACTTGCCAGTTTTTTTTATAACCACAACGTGGAATCAACTATAATGTCAATATCATTATAGCAATATTATTATTATTTTGATAATAATTATAGTAATATTTAGATATCACAGATGAATTCTGAATAAAATTTTGGGCCTTTTGGGATAAAGTTTGAATGGCCCAAACCAAAGGCTTGTGTTGGGCTGTGGGCAACCAGAGACTATGGATTGCCAAAAGGAAAATATATGGAGGGATTTGTTGCAAGTATGAACCCAAGGCTTTCCAAGACATTCAATTTCCATCAACTAACCAACGAGAGGAGACCCCATAAGTTTATGGAGAAGAACAAAACTTTGAATCTTGAAAGAGACATAGAAAGAGAACACAAGTTTTAATCTCAGGAAACACACTTATTAAGAGGGCTTTAACTTTAATACACCTTACTCAACAGAAATTAGACCGAAGTCTAAAATAACCAGGGAATATTCTGGGTTCATCATATAAAAAATATAAAAATTCATCAACCATTGAGAATTGAGTCTAGCAAAAAAAGTGTTGTCTTGGCCCCATTTCGTTTATCTCTTTCTTTCCAATTTCTTTTTTAAAAACCACCTTGTCATCCAACTGAGACTAGCTGATTGGATAAAAGTGAAATAGAAAGTAAATAAAGGCTTGAGGTTTCAAACATCCTTCATGTAACCAAAAGAAAAAAAGAAAATCCGCCACGTCACAATTTTCTGTTTTGAATAATCTATACAAATGAAAATCAAATATAAAATATAAAGTCCGAGAATCGCACCATTTATATGTTATTATGAACATGACGACTGCATTTAAACTTGTGCTAAATTTCTATTATTTCACTTTTATTTGCATATTTTCTTAAAGCTTTATGTATTGAGAATTTTTTAAACAAACACTGCGAAAAACGAGATAATAAGACATGTATATCACTAAGAAAGGGGTTTAAAAAAATATCAGGGGGGCAGCACAACAAGTGATAGATCCTAGAGCTGCCTCTTGGTTTATCAGAAGCCACTTAACAGAGCATAAAAGGAAATCCACTTTTAGGAACTATTCAAAAGCTGATATCTCCATAAATTCGGACGTAGGAAGTAATAAAAGTGTAACCTTATCCTCTCTCTGTTCCTTTGGATGTGGTGTAAACAACTCAAATATTTTGTCATGGAACAAAAAATATCATACTGTAGCACAGTGTTCCCTGCAAGTAAAACTGTTAAACAAAGAAATGGTTCTTGAGACAGAATCTCCCCTGTTAACTACCTTCCATAGCAAATTTCTGCTGCAAAAATATCACTAATCAAAAGCTTGTCATGCAGGAAATAAAAATTCACAAGGTCATCTCAGTATTTCTGAACAGAAAAGCTCAACAGAGAGATGATTTATAAACTCTCAAAGAAAACAGGTTCCTGCTTATGTGCTTATTTTCGCCCCTAGGAATGAAGCACACTGAATAGAAATCTATCTTACAAGAAATAATCAATTACAAATTATAAAATCCAGGTTGCAACCAGCAAGTATCGAAAGAAGACTTCAAAAGTGAAACTAAAGAATGCCAAGGAGCCTTACATCTGCAGTCAGGGTAATCAGCTTTTACTTAATTCTAATAAGGGAAACTGCTCCTTAAAGCAACTTGTATTTTTTACATAGAGTTTGTTTCATAAAACCAGAAGCAGCTTAGTTATGATTTTTCAATTAAAGTAATTTTACTCAAGCAGGAAGGCATTTCAGCTGTGATAATATATAATAGTAGTAGTAGTAATAATAATCATTATATGTGCTTCCTTTCTCCAACAGGAGATGTCTTCTGTCAACCTAACACCAAATGACTCATAATTTGAATGCATAATTCGTTGCAAGCCTTGTAAAATTCAGGAAAAAGATTTGATGTAGAATACACAATCTCAGAATAATATAAACATATTGCAACTTGAAGAAGAAAGAACTTCTATGTTAGGCCATCAGAATCAATATTTTCTATCAGAAACCATCAAATAGTAGTAAGTTAGCTTTGCCTCTTGTCGCCTTATCAAGTATACAAATGCAATGCCCTTCAATTCATAACTCTCAACAAGTGCGTAAAGTGTCCACGAGCACAAAGTTGAAAGTATTAACACACTAGGTTTCCAACGAGTAACATATCAAAACAGCAAAGGGCTCTTGAACTAAAATCTCATAATCTTCAATGGATTGACAAGCTATACATTCATTAAATGAATAGAGAAAAAATGGAAGAGATGTAAAATTTATGCTGTATCCAAATTTAAATCCATTTTAATTGTTTGCTACAAGATGAGTCCATAAATTTCATTCTAAGAGTAGCCAATATATGGCTGAAAAATATGCATTTAATCAATGTATTGCAACATAAGCACTATTACCAAGTGCAACGTAGTAGTATAATCTAAAACTTCAGCCTCAATAATCGCTCAAAATTGATAAGTAATTAAATTAAAACAATATAAAACCTCAATTAATAACCTCCTCAAATTGGAACGTATCGTTTCAAAGCCTGCTTGGCGGTTACGGCAACACCGACTAAAACTCCACCCACGGCTCCGGCCACTGCAGCTGATCTCACCCCTCTCGCAGCACGATACAATGCACCAGTGCCGAGCCCCGCCACCACACTATTCCACACATCATCGGTGTCCCTCACGGCCACTATTCCGCTTTCGATACCGGCATATAACAATCCAATAATACCAACTCGGTTACCCCAAGACCGACCAGAATGGCCAGAAGCGTTAAGGACTCTATTTATCCGGAGCTTCGTGGTGTCGCCAGATTCAAAAGATTTCACGCCGTCCACGATGCCTACTCCGGCACCACCAACGGCGCCCGCTAGGTAGCCGCAGCCAGTGTAAAAGGTGAGATTCTCACCCCATGATCGACGCTTACGGCGAGCCTCCTCAACGAAGAGATGCTCAGGGGACGTTGGAAGCTGGTATAGGTTTCGAATGGGGACTTCGAGGTCCTTGTAAGGATTATAGAGGCGCTTTGGGGTTTGCGGGTCGGATCCTGATTCTCGATCAGGGGAATGGGACGCCATTGGAGTGGCTTCCAGGCGGTTAGGGTTAGGGTTGGGTGCGATACAGAGCAAGGAGGCGCGAACAGCGGAACAGGGACAGGGAAGTTTACTGTTCGCGTTTGCGGGAAATTAACGAGCTGGGTTCACAATCGAAGCTCATATAGGGCCTGTTTGGGTTGGCGGTAGGAATGGTGGAAAAAAAAGTTCATCCGACTTAAAAAAAGTTCGGTAGGAAAAAAATCGGGTTATAGATAATGATTTGTGTTTGGATTGTCCATTTGACTTTTTACGTAAGAACTTTTTTCTTAATCGATGAGTGTTTGGATTGTCGTTTGAAAAGTCGATTAAGACAAAATGTAAAACGACCGGTGCGTAATCATATTAAGTTACTACTATACATATTAGTCGTCTTCAATAAATAAAGATAAAAATTTATATTTATATTTAAAATTGAAAAAATAAAAAATAAATGTATTTATTATTTAAAAGAGAACTCGCCTACGCAAAAAGAAATCGTAGGTTGAAAAAATAAAAAAATAAATGTATTTATTATCATATTGGGTTGTATTTATTATTTGTATAGTTGTAGCTTTTATATATATATATATATATATAACATGAATAGAGAACTAGCTAACGCAAAAAAAAAAAAAAAAAAAAAAAAAAAGCTCCAAAATGGAGAGTTGAATAATGTCCACAAGACGTTGGGCTTTAATGAGATAAGTCACCACTCCCCAAACAAGACGTTCGTCGGTGAGCTTTTTTGTCACCTGGTTCATTGACTTAAAAAGCTACTTGGTTTTTTTACACCGTAATCTTAATAAAAAAGTCAACCCAAACAGTACATATGCCATATGTGTGACTGGCCATTTGTCATATGTGTGACTGGCCATTTTTTAAAATGTTTTATATAGATTAAATTGTATATTAGACCCTAAAATATATTTTTTTCAAACACTTCAAATTAATTAATTTATATTCTTATTCAGAAATATTTTTATTATAATAACAAGATCCTAAAATATTTTTTCAATGTACTTAATATCTGAAATATTTCCTCCGATCCTAATTATAAGATCGGATTAACTTTTTTAAAAAAGATTAAAGAAGCTAAATAAGTTACTTAATCATATCACATGTTGTATATCCTTAGATTATATATTAGTTTATCAATTAAACTAATTAGTTTGGGAAAAAAATACAAATACAAATACTATAAAGTAATTTAATTAAAACCTTCTTTAATCTCTTCAAAAAGTCAACTTAATCTTATAATTAGGACGGGAGGGAGTATTTTTTAACATCCATCATTTTTAAGTTAATTAATTTTTAGTGTAAGAGTATTTTTTTTTTCCAAAGAAAAACTCTTTTATTTAAAGATGAGCATGGAATGGAATGAGGATCATCGAGCTGGTAGGGCGGTGTAGCAGGGAGCAGGCCCGCTTGCTTCGCTTTAACGTAGGAAATTAGACCGGGTTCGGGGCCGGTTCATTTTGAGAGGTGTACGAATCAATTGGCTTCAAGAATCCCATCGCAATGGTCAGCCTTCTCCTTCCTTTTTTTCCCGGTAGTGCATCCGGTGTCTCAGGGTAGGGCCGCAGGCCATCTTTCAGGCACATCAACGGCCCTAGACTAATCCAGGTTGAGACCGGGTTGGCCCCTTTTCGGGGGGAAGCCTTTACTACCTACGCACACTGCATTCTCACATCTTGAACTCAAGATCCAGGTTAAGGCTAGACAAGCCCTTACTAACTGACCTAAGCGTTTGGTGGTCTCTCTTCCTTTTTTTTTTTTTTGTTACAATTCTTTGCTTTCTTTTATACGGGTCAGGGTCATTGGTCATATGGGGAGTCAACTTAGAGTTAAAATGGTAAGGGATAAAAAATTAAAGAATAATTTAAATTCTCATTATAATATCATATCATCCAAAATCAATTCAATACCTTAAATCACTAACAAAATAATTATATATTTATCCAACATTCTATATAATTTCGTTGACATATTAACACTATAGTGTCAATCCACCATCTAATGACATTAGAATTAATAATCACAAAATATTTTTCCTAAAAAATTATCAAAATAGATAAATGATGATAACAAAAAATTCCAACTTACAATTCTTTAATTACTAAACTAACAGTCATTAATACAAAAAATTAACATTAATTTCAAATGAAATTGTCGTTTATAATTCATACCCATAGAAAATATTTTATTTTATTTTAAAAAGTAACCAGGTCAATCCAGAACTCAGCTGGGTTGAGTCCGAGTCACCCCGACTTGTAATAGTACCCATTTATGAATCTACCCGACGATTGTTTGATAACCATGTTCATACACCTTTCTTCCCTTATGTGTCGTACCTCCTCCTCCTTGTCCACAAATTGCATTATGTATTTATGGAATAAACAACTAATTTTCTTTTGAAAAATTTTAATTTAGCTTTAAAAAAAATATTTTTATCAGATTAAATTAGTGAGAATCGCATTATACCATTATAGGACAACCGTAGTCACTTTATTTTACATATTTATTGATTATTTTATAGGCATGGCTAGTACGAGAGGTTACCAAATGAACTTTATAAAATATTTATTTAACAATAATTACTTGCCATACTGTCGATTATATAATCCAAAACTAGAATCAAGATTATCACAACTTGTATGCACAAGAACAACGATAGGGAAAGGGGAAACAAAAAAAAAAAAAAACAAAAAAACTGAAGAATTTCTTCCCTTGATGTTGAGGGAAATTCATTAAAATGACTATATTACAAAGAATGCCTTCCCCATTGATACAATAATGATGAACAAGAGATTCGTCCATTATTTGTTGCAGTTATTAAATAAATCCCCACATGAAAAGAGACATTGCCTGGCATTCGCTTAAATGAAGAGAAGGAGTGGAACTTCTTTAAAGAGAAGCAGCCTCTGTACAAGTCCTTTTTTGATTCCCCTATATACTTCTTCTCTGCTGGTGCTAACAGGCCTGGCTTCTCTGAATTACGATTGAAGCTCAATAGGTTGGCTATGGACTTGAAGGGTTGCCACCTTCTCTCTCTTACCTACAGTGAATTTTCCATTCATGTCACTACGATTGTTACTAGTACCTTCAAGATTGTGCTTGTGAGAAATTCAGAACATATATGGACGGAAACAGTTTCAGTGCTCATCGCAGTGATGGGCAAACCATGGTGCTCATTTCTGTGGGGAGATCTCTGTATGTGTGAGTGTGTGATAGGTCACATGACTCTGACTTTACTCTTTACTTTTAGAAGCTATTCCGATTATCCTACAAAAAGTGCTTGCTTTTATATTTTACAAGGTAAAATTCCTCTTACAATATTTACGTAAAACTAATTCTACACCTAATCCAAAAAGAGGACTAAATATGAGCAGCTTATAGCACTTTTAAGTACATTTAGACAGTGTAATTAAAATCGGACTGGACCGGTCGGTTCGCCCAGAAACCAGAAACCAACTAATCCGTCAGTAAACTGAAATGGTTCGGGTATTAACCTGGTTTATTATTTTTAAGAAAAATCGGTTTTTTTATTTTCTTTCTAATTTCTTATTAATAACCCTGAAATCTTCACTTTTTCATAGTTTGACTGGATTAGCTCTGATTTTACTCTGACCCACTGACCTAGTACCTCGAGTAACCCGGTCCGGTTTTAATATCCTCGCATTTACATTTAGGTAGTAAATACTAAATACAGAGGTAGACTAACCTGGCTCGCAGGAAGACAATCACCTTCAATGGCTCCTACCAGACCTCTGAGTCGATTCAACATCGGCAAAATAACAGAACGAAGATCTGGTCTTTCACTTTTCCTCATCTCACTTCACTTTAAAGCCAACAAAGCACAAGATAAAGCCTCTTCAACAGGCCAATCTGGCACACTCCCATCAAATACCTATTGAAAAGTACCATCTTGGATAGCCTTCTCAACAAGGTGAGACAAACCTATAGGAGACTTAGCAGTAAGAATTTGTAGCAGAATTATACCCAGCGAATATGTATCAGATTTTACTCCCAATAATCCTGTTCGTTGGTACTCTGGATCAATATAGAAAAATGTACCAACTGCTTCTGTCACGTGATACTGAATGGTTTTGTCATGTACAGAAGAAGGAACAAGATAAGCCAGACCAACATCACTTATCTTGCTCACATAGTTCCTGTCCAGAAGGATGTTTGATGACTTGAGGTCACGGTGCACCAGTGGTTCAGGTTTTGATTTGTGAAGGAAAAGAAGGCCGGCCGCCGATTTCTGCAGCTATTTTGAATCTGATTCTCCATGGAAGTGGTGGAGTGTTATTTTTCTGGAAGAGACGATCTTCTAAGCTGCCGTTTTCCAGGTACTCGTAAACAAGGCATCCATACTCTGGGCATGTACCTAGCAGGAGAACAATGTTTGGATGCCTTAAGGTGCTCAAAATCTCAACCTGCATTTTCAAGCATCAAGACAGAACATAACTGAGACTCTAATTAAATACTAGTATAAATGATCTGATATATTTATATTTGCAAAATGAAATTAGTGATTGTGACTCTTTATATGTTTCACTTATTGAACAAAATGTACAGAGAAATTGTAGTGTAATGCTGCTGCATATGGATAAGGATGAGCCTAACCTAATCACATCAAATTCATGTGATTATTGCCATTGGGCTTAGAAAATGCTACTTTGGTTCTTAATATAAGATCTCGTTTGTAATATAAAATTTATAAGAACTTGCACTATTTACAAGTCATGGACAATATAACTCATTTTAAACTCCATGCATAGTATAGACTCACAATCTAGTTAGATAAAAAGCAAGTTGCAGTTTGGGGAAAAAGTGATTTTATACAGCAAAGCTAATATTTGATGCTATAAATTTCTGCAAAAAGAAAATCATTAGTTAGTAACTCCTGTTGAAATTGTCTCTCTCCTTGGTCTATATCTGGTTTCAAGACATTAATGGCAACATCAGTGAAATCAAGCACAGCTCTATAAACAGATCCGCATCCACCTTCACCAATTTTCAAATGACTGTTAAAGGAACGAGTTGCAACTTCAATGTCCTTGATATCGAAACTTCTGCATTGAATGCTATTATAATTATTATTATGTGTCAACATGTTTGATTCTGTCTTCTTCTCTTCCTCTTCCTGCCTGACCCTTATTTGTTATTTCTGTATGCTTTAAGTTGCGCTCTTCTTCTTCCATAATCTGTTCAAGCTCCATTACCTAAAATAGAAATACTTTCTCTAAGTTACCCATTTTACTGTTTATTATTCTAAAATTTGATAAGCTTTAGTAGAATGTATAAGTTATATCATGAAATACCTTGTGTCTTGCTGCTAAAGCTTCTCTGCAGGCTGAGCTATACTTGTCCATAGTTTTTTTCAATTCTATGCTTAACTGCCGCATTTCTATGCCCAAGCCTGTCTGACAGATAACTCATGTAAAGGAGAAAGAAATGTGTATAAAATCGTATAATGGACATTGTATAGACAAAAGATATTTCTAGCCATTAATTTGCTTTCACAATTACAGTCTATAATTTTCAGAACAAATTTTTTTTCTCTCTTTTTTTTTTTGGAGGTGTCCTATCAAGGGCAAAATAAATCAGTTCCTATCAAAATAGGTGGTGCGTTTGTGATGGCAAAATAAATTTAGTGAAGCGTACATCATTCTTGTTGTGATGCTAAAATGGAAATGACAAATTATTGATTTCCAAGACACCAACTTATGCCCAAAGAGATCGATCCTATCAATTTGATATTATAGTACTTAACTTGGCATTTGACGAGGTCCTGTTGAGATCGTGTGAGTTCACAGATATAATTTGGTTTTCAGGTAACAAAGGAGCCAATTGAGAACGAAGCATCCTTGAATTGTCACCAGAAAATGAAAGAGAATTTTGAGTTGATGAATACTTTTGGTGAGGTGTTTTCAACCGATAATCTTTCTAAATTAGCCTCTTCATAGGATTTATGTGCTTCCACTTTTGATAAATTAGCCTCTTCACAAGGCTTGTGTGTTTTCAACTGCATAATGATGTTGTTTTCACCAGCATATACCCTATCAAGACCTGAGCCTGGCCAACTATGTTTGAATGATTTTCTGTATAAACAAAAAGATTGTCAAAGACATTGACCCAAAAAATGAGTAGTAGAGATCAAAATTCCAGTGATAAATGAAAAGTCAAAGAAAGCACCATGGAACTAGTAAAAACTGAATTCTAAACCAGTGTCTCTGCCATATTTTCTTTCCAATTTCTAGCATGCCAAATGTTTTCTTTCACTTAAACAAGTTCTGTTAAGAAATAAAATGGAAGAGAGCAAATTAAGTAGGAGAATAATAAATCGTTAAAAAAAAAAAAAAAAAGTCTGGAAACAAACTACATAGCTCCTAAATGTTAAAACTGATTCAATGAAGGGGAAGCTCTCCTATCTGTGTCTGCAATAGTGAATCCCATAAAAAGACCATGCATGGAACACGAAAGAGAAGCCATCAAACCAATTATCTCCATAAAATTTTAAAGGGAAAAGTGAAGATGCATGTCAAAAGATTTAAATTACATAGAAAACTAGCCTCAGAACCATCATGCTCAAACAATTTGGCAGTGGCATCTAGAGTCTTTGGGGATCCATCATCCATCTTATTTTCAATGTTGGATTATGAATATATTTAGTAAGATGGTTCTCACATGAACAAGGTGCCATTAGCTAGTTGATAAATTTCATCAACTAAGCATGTTTGGATCACGGTGGGAGCCCTAAAAGTGACTTTTAAACCATGAAAGTTGATTTTAACTCTCAACATATCATTTGAATTAGTGATTTGCCATATGTGCTTTTGGTTGAAAAGCTACAGGTGGAGGAAAATTTGAAATTTGTAGCTTTTGCATCTTGTAACATGGAGAGAGAAAATGTAACACATTAGAGGGGGAAGGAGGAGCGAGGAAATTGACACAGGAGGAAGGGAAAAGAAGATAACCTTATGCAACATCATGGGTCCCATCTTCATTTAATAGAAAAAAGATAAAATTATTTTTAAAAACCAATAAACTTGTATAAAAAAAATAAAATTATTCGAATGAGCCCAATAATTTAATATTTATAAATGTATCTAAAAAGGGAAAATTAAATAACAAAATTGAGGAAATTTTCTCATAATTAAAAAATTAATTGGTAAGAATAATCTTATAATTTTTTATACATAGAGAATAATAAACATATTTAATTAAGCATTTTAGTGTTTTCAAGTTTTTTTTTTCAATAATTAATTAACTATTTTTTACTTTATATAATTAATTTTAACTTTTCTTTAAAATAATCACAATGTATACCTATAATATATATGTATTATTTAATAAGATTTATGTCCCTTTTCAACCATTTTCCATAAACTTGTTTTTCAAATTATCATTCGAATAATTTTAAGTTGAAATAAAAAATCCATTTTTGTCACTGTCAATTCAAACACAAACCACATTTACAATATAACTTTTATCCAATCTTTATTTTAGCAAAAGTCAATTATGCCGGGACAGCCCTAACAGGTAAAAGGCATCTAAAAGGCTTGAAAACTATGAAGATGATGGCATTTATTTATGAATGATACAACTGGTAAACCTGTTTATATCTTCAGAATCTGAGGTATCAGGAAGAAGATTAAGCAATTAATCCAGTTGTGAATTTGCCCGAGGAGAGGATGTGTCTTCCATCGATACAGTTGGTATGATGCTAATACTTTGAGAGAAACCTGTTGGTTGGATATTTATCACTTTTCCTTTTGATATAATATGTACTGTGCAGCACTATGGCACAGACCTCATTAAACTGTTTGAAACACCTAACCCTTTATATTTCCTGCAGTATAATATAAATTGATTCATAGAATGTCTCATGACATATCTGCAATCTCGCTTATATGCATATCTATGTATAAATATGACAGAAAAAGAGAGAGAGGGAACTTGTAAGAGCATTGCGGTGGGAAGCGCCAACGACAATATTGCTGATAGAATGGTCAGTGATGTAATCAGTAAGTGCACTTGTAACATCATTGCCGTGAAGAACTAACTCCTTCGTTGAGATCTGATATGAATTTCACAACAACCAAAACGATACTGTTGAGTTTTCTCAAGGCCCTTAAGCACAATGTCATTGATTTTCAGATCTATAAACTGTACAGATGATATTTTTGTATGTCCACTTGCTGTTAGCTTTTTGTATGCAAGTTGTATGTCCACTTGTTAATTAGATTTCTTCATGTAAAGGAAATCTCCTCTTATAAATAACTAGTATGTAACTTGTAATGGAAAGACTTTGATTAGTGAAATCTGATATGGTTTAACCACTCTCTCTTCCCCCTCCAGTTCTTCATATTTCCCCTCCATTTCTGTTCTCCCCCCCCCCCCCCCCAAAAAAAAAAAAAAAGTTCAGATCTGTTTTCCCTCTCCCTCACTCTGTTTCAGCCTTTTTTTTTACCAAGTTCAAATCTGTTTTGTGTGAGAATAAGTGAGTGTGTGGGTGTTTTATAGGTAAGCATAAGTATCTAAAGCACTACTGTTCAACAATTTAGTAAGTTCTTTGGCATGCTTAAAAGTTAAGTCCATCTTACATGGCTTCGTTTGTCACCAAAATGCATATTACATACCACTCTAGTCTCATTGAGCCTGTTTGGGAAGGTGGTGGGGAGTGGAAAAAGCCTAATCTCAGGGAGAAAAGCTCAGTTTGACTAAAAACTTAGTTAGGAGTGTTTGAATTGGTTTTTTTCCCAACAGGGCTTTTAACCAAAACGCAACTTTTAAAGAAAAGTTCATTAGACCTACTTTTCACGGTGAGTGCAGTAGTGCACCACGGTGGAGTGGAAAATTTTCATGGGACCCACATTACCACTCCTCCACTCTCCTGTCACCCCATTATGTCCCTACCATTTGTCTATTTCCCTACCCTTTGTCTTATTTTGACTATTGTCCTGTCACCCCATTATATCCCTATCCTTTGCATTATATTCCTATCCTTTGTCTATATCTCCCCATCCTTTGTCTATTTCTCCACCTTTTGTCTTATTTTGACTTAGTGAAAAAAGATAAGAGATATCTATTTTCTTTTACCAAAACATATATGGTTAAACTTTAGGTTGCTAAAATATATTTGCTCGCCAAAAAACATTGGAAAAATAGTAATTCTAATTTTAGTAATATAATATTATTTAGTTAAAAAACTTAAGATTATTATTATTTGTAGTTTACATACAATTTTATCTATCAAAAAATATCTAATTAAGTGTTAGTAAGTATTTACAAAATTTTCCCAATAATATATCAATTATATCAAATTATATACATTTAATAAAAACTCATGTACTTTTCAGTAATTTTCCATGCAAATTTGATTTTCAAATAATAATCCAAATAAGTTTTAGGTGGTAAAAAGTCACTCATGTTACCTTTTTTTTTTTTTGGTAAAAACTCACGTTACCTTTATTCCAAACATAAATCACATTTACAATTTGACTTTTATTTTATCTTAAGTTTACAAAAGTCAAATTGAAAAAAGTCATTTTTGCTACAGCTAATCCAAACGGGTTTGATCATATTTACAATCTAACTTTTATTATATTTTAAGTTTATAAGTCGAGTTTGAGAAAAAAATTCTGATCCTAAGTCCACTTTTAGAGTAATAAATGGTAGTGCTACAATTTTGCTCACATTAAAGGTAGAGTGAGAAGAAAGAGATGCAAAATATTCATTCTTAGAAAAATTTATCAATTTAATCCATGTTTATTAAGTGAACTAACTTTTGGTACATGAAAATTAAGTAATTTAGACTTATAATAAAGACTAGAGTATTATTAAATACTGCCGATTACTCATCGGTTCTAGAGCGAAAAATTCTCGGAAGGGAAGAAAAACTTGTTTTAATTCTTCTTCAGTTGGTGGACGACCTTCTTTGGGGACAGAATCAACATCATCTGCAATCCTGAATTAACCAGACGAGAAATGTAATAGACGAAAAAGAAAAATCTGGTGTAATTGTTCATTACTAGCCTTATAGCATAAACTTTTGACCTCGACATTATTACAAACTCATTATAAACAATGAGGCACTGGCTCAGAATAGCATCAAGCCAGAGATTATAGATGGTGGTAATGGGATTGAAGAAAAAGAGTACCTACGAGGATGTAAATTTTTGGTCCGAACGTGAATTAGGATGCAAGCTGAGTTCTTCTGCAAAAGATTATGAATGCCCATCTGACAGCATGCACGCTATTGGGCCTGTTTGGGCTGGCGGTAGAAGCAGTGGCTTAAAAGCTATCTGACTTTTAAAAAAAAACTCAGTAGGAAAAAAGTCAGGTTGTAAATAATGATTTGTGTTTTGATTGATAGTGGTAGAAGTGGCGGAACCTATGTCAAAAAATTGAGAGTTTTTTGGAAAAAGCTTCATAGTAGAGCTTTTTCCTTAATTGGCTTTTTGAGTTTTTTTAACTTAAAGTCCAGTGAACTTAAAATTTTTGCCAAACGGAACAAAAATCAATTGGCAATGTTACTGGACTTTTTTTCAAAATTGCTAGCCTTTCGTGCGTCTCGCGTGCTTGAGTCAGCCGATTTTTCCATCTTCGCCGGAGAGATCGATCTTTCCGACGTGGGTCTCTTTCCCTCTTCGCCGGCGTCGATCTTTCGACGTTGGTTTTCCCTCTTCGCCGGCGTCAATCTCTCCCCTCTTTGGAGGTGTCGCGCCGAACGTGGGGATGCTCTTCAATCTTGAGAGAACTCATGGGAGATCGCGTTCTTGATTCTCGATTCGCGGGGGTGTATGAACACGCCTTTCGTGTCTCGCGAGAGATGACATTCGCCTTGATCTTGAACCTTTCTTGCGGAGACTCGGCAATTTGTTCTTGAATCACGGATTGCGGGAAATTTGCGGGGTTCACGGGTTCGTTCTTGGAGGCAATTTGTTCTTGAATCACGGATTGCTGGAAAATTTCTGGGGGTTACTTGGATCTTGATTTTGGGCCTCAAAGCCGAAGCTTGAGGCATTTGATTAGCGTGAGTAATGGTTCAGATCTTGGATTGCGACTTCTGAGAGGTGGGCTCGGTCTTGGGCTTCTTGATTATCGGTGTTCAAAACCTAGCCAGAGGTCCAAACAGTCCATTGACGTCATAACATGGCGACACACCCCAGAGAGCCATCACCGCGACCCCCACCGAGACGGGGCGGTGGTGAATGGGAACGCTTGAGAGATTGACGAACAAATACGATTATTCCATGGTTACATTTTTTGGGAAAAAATCTGTCATTGCCTTTATGATATGGCATTGCTATATTTGGCAGAATAGGCACAGAAAATAGCCGTTAAGCTGCTTGAAAGTTCTTAAAAAAATCGCCGTACCTTTTCAACTTTACCCTCACAACATGTCCGATCTCATTGACAATTTGGTATAGATAATAGTTTGGGAGAATGTAATAAAAATATCACTCGAATCTCAAAATCCGATTGATAACAATAGTAATGAGATTAACAAGAATAGTATAGCAATTGAGAGCTCATTTTTGTTGGAAAATCACCTATTTGAAATTTTTGAAGTTCAAATGGTATTGTCTTAGGATTTTCCTTAATAATTTTTTAAAAAATAATTTTATAGACAAAAATTAATATCATGTTTTTATTTTATTATTAATTAATGCCACTTTTTTTGTAGTTGAATTTTCACCCAATTTTGGTTTTGATCCCTCAAATTTGGAATAGGTGATTTTAGTTTTTCAAGTTTGCTCCATTTAGAACTGTTAATCCATGAAGTTTGAAAGAGTTAGATCTGCATTTGACAGTGTTAATTTAGCTTCCGTGATGCTCAGTGAGAAGCTAATGATGTGGCATATATAATATAAAAGTTATGGGCTAGTTATGATTTTTCAGATTGATTGAACGAACATGATTTAGAAATTATGATAAATGATGGGAGAAACCTAACCCAATGTTGTGACATTTTAGATTGATTGAATGCCGATTTATAATTTAAGAGATGAGGAAAAGATAATGAGAGAAACTCATAACTTTTATAAAATAATAATACCAACTCATAACTTTTATATATATCGTTCCCACTCAAAATGCCATGTAAGCCAATTTAACTGAGTTAGTGCCATGTAGGTTAAATTAACACGGTCAAATGTAGCTCTAGGTCCTTTTCAAACTTTAGGAACCAACCGTTAAAAACAACGGAGTAAACTTGAATCACCAAAACCACTTATTTAAAATTTGAGGGATCAAAATCAAATTGGGTGAAACTTCAAAGGACAAAAAATTGGTATTAACCCCTAATAGCTAGTTTCTTAAAAAAATAATTTTATGAACAAAAATTGATATCAAGTTCTTAGTTTATTATTAACTAATATCCCTTCCAGTCTTAAATATATAAATTAGATTACTAATTTAATAAATTAATTAAGTTTATAAGTTATTTATAAAAATAAAGGTAACAAATTAGTTATTTGTAAAAAGTATATGTTGTTTTTTTCAAAATACAACTCATTTACATCCTATTGACGAGTGTAATCAATATGAATACAAAATTTCATACTAATTTGTTATTTGATAAAATTAATTATAAGTTGGATGTGCCCAATTGGCCAAAGAGATGAAGAAAAAATCTCAAGCTTCGAGAACAATGGGATGGAAGAAAATAGTGAATTAACCAGCTTTTTTGAAAGGCAAGTTAATACAAGGCTCATGGGCAAGATCTAACTAAAAAAAGTGTCAATGTTAGGTTTAGAGGTGTGTTTTGTGTGAATTTTAACATGTCGTGACGTGTATATTTGAATTAGCTTTTGGAAAATAGTTTTTACGATTTACGAGATAAATATATGAGATGAGTTTTAACTCGACTTGCAGAAAAAAAAAAACTTTTAAAATCGTGGTTTAATTGTTTCACAAACGGGAGTGGTTAGGGTCCTCAAGAACATGGAAGAGGACAAAAGAGGTGGGGAGTGACAGAGGACATACATTTGTTAAACATACATTTGTTACTTTAGTGGTTTTGTGTCAAAAACGTGTAGCTTTTAAAACATACATTTGAGAAGTGTTTTGAAAGATTGGGTGTTGCAACTTCCTTGTGGTGAAAATTTCGGTGATTCATTTAAGGACAATAAATGTTTCATTTGTTGTAAAATGAAAATTTATTGGTTTCATGTCAAACAAGATGTGTGAAGACTAAAAATTCACTCTAAAACATTTCTCTCAGCCTAACTTATATGGACTTTATATCATGGTAGTTGGCTTCACTGCTAAAAAAATAAATATAACGATATTAATTAATGTCCGTTTTTAGAAAACATAAGTTAAAAATAAGGTGGTGGCATATTTAAAATTTTGACTTAACATTAAACGATTGTTTCCACAAAAACAGTCGTTGTAGCTCCATTTTATAACCACTATTTTTGAAAAGCAATCGTTGTAAGTCTTGTTGTAAGTTGATTCTCACGTCTGTATGTTCTTATTTACAACGATTGTTTTTATAAAAACAATCGTTGAAAGTAACTTTTAACAACAGTTTTAAAACAAACGTCTATTTTAAAACTTTCAACGACACTCATATATACTACTTTTTGAAAACAATCATCTAAAAATCCTAAAAACGGCATTAAAAATACTTTCTGTGGTAGTACTTGACTCATGCAAGAGAAGGAAGAAAAATTGCAAAATTACTAATATAAGTTATGGCTTGTGCAAGGCTTTGGAAATGATAATGGTAACTAGAGGGTTGTGAAGTGTTGTTCAATTAAGAGTTACAAACTTGATGTTTTTTTTTTCATGAAAACGTATTATATGCACTTTTTATTTTATTATCAACAAATAGCAAGTACATTATATGCATTTTTTTTTCTCACAACATTTCCTTTTTTATTTATGAGAATCAATATTCATTAAAATATGAAATGCTTTTATATCAGAATTGAGAATTCTACTGTCAAACATAGACATGACTGCAGAAATGTGAACAAGTTAGGATGAATATTAGTAACTAGTAACATTTTAATGATATCATATATTGGACGAAATGTTTTTTATCTTTAGATTACATATTAATTTATTAAGTCAAATTAATTAAAGTTTTTTTAAAAAAGAAATACAAATAAAAATACTCTAAATTATAAGTAATTTAATTAACTTTTATTTAATCTTAATCTCTCCAAAAATTAGTTTGTCACTTTAGTCTTATAATTATGAGTTTATGACCAAAGGGAATAGTAAATAAAAATAGTGAAAGGAGTATCGGAATATCTGAAATAAAACTGAAAACATTTTACCATTTAAAAATAATTTTTTTTCAAAAACTAATGATGGCCGAGAAATGACAGCAGACGGTGTCGTATTTGCTGAGTAGGTGAAAAGATGCGGCGGGATTTGGTTTTTTTTCTGGGACGTAAAGTGGAAAACAAGTGTCTATCGGAAGCCAGCGAGGTTTTGATCATCGCCGTCATGTAGAGAAGTAGCATTTCTTGTCACTTCTCTTCGGGAGGTTTCTTTTTCTTCTTCCGTTATTGTTAGCAATTGCGTTAGGTTTAATCACCTGTTGACTCAAACTGATTCTGCTTCTTTCAGTTTTCTTCGCTGTAAATTTCTCAAGTAACAACTCTCTGTCTCTCTCTCTCTCTCTATCCGTCTTTTATTGTCGTTTCTGGTTAAATAGCTAATAGCTAATTTGTTTGTTATAGCTGGATTTCTGGTGTTGCTGGTCTGTGCCTAGTAATTTTTTCAGTTGTTATTTCTAAATTTATGCGTTTAGTCAGATATTTGAGTTGGCGTGTTTGTCGGTTGGAAGGAATCTCGTTGGTTAAAATTGTTGTTTTGTCTTCTTTATAATCTTGACAATCCTGAAGATTCTTTTGGTTGGGCTTCACTGCCGAGGCATTTGGCGGAGGAGTAAATTGTTTTTATATGAATGGCTGAAATGCGCATTTCAGTTTACTCGTAGGTTAGCGCCGTGATACGGCCACCGGATCATATCGAATTGTTTACAAACCAGGGAATATCAACCTTGTCGCCGACGTTTTCTTATGAAAGATCAGAAAAAGATCAATTTGTTTAATTCAGTCAATTTCTCAAGCTTATCCTTTTTGCCTAAAGGAACCCCAAGCTTTGGCCCTTTTCTGCCTAAAGGTCCTATCACGCCGCTTTTATGATTTACCTTTTCTTTACTCATGAATCTGAACTCTTAAGCCTACGCCTTCTTGTTCTTGTATGGTGCAATTTTTTCCAGCTCTTTCTTAGTTGTGTATGTTCTCTGTGGCTCATCTAACGTATCAGTGATAAATTTGGGAAAGTGGGTTCGAAACACAACCACTAATGCGCAATAATCTAATGCTAACACGTAGATTTAGAGTACTATAGTGGAGAATAATTTGATGTGATTTCTATATTTCTGTGTCATGTGCGGTGCTATGATTTGATGTAATTGTTCGTGATTCACTTTCTATTGTGATATTTTTCACTCTAAATCAGTCTGCTGTTGAATTACATGATTTTCAATCAGAGGAAGCTATTGATAGATCTACTACTACATCTTCATTTTTTCTTCTTACTCATAGCTAAGTTCTAGGGCCTCCCTCAAGAATCTGTCTTCAATTTTTCAATAGTTCCAGCTCAAAAGTTAGGCATTAAATCATAGTTTTCACTCAGAATGTTGAGGCTTTATAGCAAGCAAAGTTAAATTTGTTAGTCATTCGTGAGAGTTCTAATAGAATTGAGCTTTCTAAGTTCAACCAGTTGTTGATGCTTGTGAAAGGCTTACTTCTTAGTTTTAGGTTGGTTAGTTTATCAGGTTATCATGTTTCTCAAAACTTTTCCTTTTGGATCCATAATTATTGGAATACGTTAGATTAAATGTCTTGATCAATCTAACTCTTAACTAAAAGAACTTTAAATTGTGGATCAAAATTGTAGGATCTTGTTTATATCTAACAACAACTAGGAAGCGCAGTTGGAAATCTCTCATGGTTAGATAGAAATTGGGATTGGAATGCCTGACGGAGTCTTCATTCTGTCTTATTAGTTTGGAACACCATTCATTAATTATCCATTAGTCCCACTTAAATGAACCTTAATTCCATGAACCTCTGCTCTTCTCATGTGAAACCTGCCATTTTCTTGTATGCCTGGGAAATGACTAAATGCAGAAATTTACTCATATTATACATGCATATTCTTGTTTCTGTTTTTTAATACCACCCTCTGAGCAAATTATGATATTATCCTTGTTCTAATGAATCCCTGATTGTAGTAATTCTATACTAGATAGACATAATTGAACCAGTCACAGAACTTGAGTTTGGTTTACGTAGGGCTCTGTTTGGATTATGATGGACCCAAGGAATGGTGAGTTTCTCCCATCAGGAATTCAGAGGATGAACAACCGGGAAAATTTGACAAGCCTCTTCCTTGTTTTGGCTGTGGAATTGGATGGTTTTTGTGAGTTGTTTTATGCAGCCCTTATCTTTCTTTCTTTCTATTCCTAACTCGTCTCTGATGGCATCTTCTCCATCCCTTTTATTTTCTTGCCAGTCTTCTGCTAGGATTTGCGTGCCCACTTCTTTGGTATTATCCCACTATTCTCTACTTCGGCAATTACTATCACAAGGACCCAAGAGAGCGAGCTGGGCTAGCAGCATCTGCAATTGCTGTAAGTTTATTTTATGTCGAGAACCAATTTACTTTTCACACTCCACTTGGTTTGTCAATGTGCTGCTTTGCTGCCTACCCTATTTGTAGTGTGTGGATGGAGCGAAGTATAATACAATGTTATGTAATACAAGAGAAATTATATATCTTTTGTTTTCCATTGTACCCCTTTTATTGATAGCAGATTTGATGGTTGTTGCAGGCGCTAATATTTACAATTGCTGCGCTGATCACGTTAGCTGTTTTTGTCGCTACAACAGTTTCAGCTCACCTTTCTTTAATCAATTAGCATCTAGAAAATAATCCCATCTTCATAATTAGTCTCCTCTAGAGGGAAGGAAAGCTGTATGCATGGCGGATCAAGCTCTATGATCATTTTTGACTTCCAGGAAAGATGGGTAACAAGGCTAGGTTTGACTAACTGAAATATACAGCTTAGATTAATGTAACTCAGCTTTAATCATAGAAGAATTTCATTCTGAAACAGACTTTTACTACGTATATATGTACTATGTCCTGAATTTGAGCCATCAGTGAATGATAGTCTTTACATGTTCTTTTATGCCATAGTTTTACTTTCACTGGGTTTCCATAAATCTCTTGGCTCATGCGGTGTTATTGAAGTGGAAATTCAAGCAATTATGACAGGTTTGCAAGTTGGGAAACAGATTGGTTTAACGAAAATACGTATTTGCTCTGATTCTTTAGATGCTTTCAACATACTTTATGTGAGATTGCTCTATGGACCTTTGACCAAAAAAAAAAAAAAAAAAAAAAAAAAAAAAAAAAAAAAAAAGAGATTGCTCTATGGATCACCCATTGAGGGAGATTATTGATGAGACAAGGGAACTGTTGTTCAGTGACTGGGATGTGGAGCTGCATCACACTCACAGGGAAATAATTAAATGTGCTGATTACATGGCTAAGGAAGCACATGGCAATACTGATGGTTTGATTCTTATACCAACAGTTCCACAAGGCTAATTAGGTATGTTTTTGGAGGATCAACGATCATATTCTTAGCACTTTGCTAATGCTTTATTGTTTTAAGATTTAGGTCTATTCGCGTGTTTGAGTTTGTGTTTGAAAAACACGTTTGTGCAAGTTGAGATAAAACTCATCTCACACATTCATCTCGTAAACTATAAAATCACGTCAAAAAAACTACTTCTATCGCTAACTCAAATGACACTATTTGACTTAAATTCTTAAGTACCCTTCAAGCTTCTGCTTGCTTATGTAATACCAAAAAAAAAGTTTTGATAACCAATTTGCAGCATATTTTCCTTGAGCAAATGCCTAGGGTTGCCACTACTTAATGGAAGAGTCACCAAAGCCTCGTACGAATTAGTTTGGCCAGATCAGTGCTTTCAACCATGCCTTTCTACATGATGCAAAGCACAATGCTTCCATCTAATTGTTGCAAAGAAATAGAAATATTAATCAGAAAATTTATATGGGGAAACACAAATGATCATAGAGGAGTGAGCTTAGTAAAATGGAGTGAGATCTGTGAGCCATAAAAAAATGGTGGGTGTGGGCTGTTAAAGCTTGACTGAACCTGAACAACTATGGGTCAGAATATGAAACGGGAAATATGCTCTCACGGAAGTAATGAACCCGGCTCAGAAAGCAAACTCATCATTTCTCTGGAGGAACTGTGTCAAGATCTGGGAAGAAACCTTGAGCCACATTAAATGGAACCCGGGAGATGGTTGTTGGGTTAATATCTTTCTTTAGTCACTTAAGCCCATAAGGGGCAAGTGAGGCTATCCAAAAACCCTGGCCCATTAGGTTTAGGGTTAGGTTTTGGATGTAGTAGTATATAAACCTACTTTCTCCTCATAGTGAAGGCTAAGTCAAAAAGGAGGCTTTCATCGAAACAAACCCTAGAAAGCGTTCGTTCATCATCCGAACGGTTGCCCACACAACTATCCCATCCCCCTCGAGAGATAGTCTGGATGATCGATCATAGCGTGAACTTGGATTGTTTGTGAGCTTGGATTGTTCGTGTAGAGGCTTTCAGATCGCTGCATCTTTCCAGGTAATCAAAACAATGAAGGTTGTAACTTTCTCCTACATCGTGTCGGTACGATTCGCTTCCGCGTTTCTAGTGAGATTCCTACAATTGGCATCAGAGCCGAATCGCAATGAGGAAAAGAACCAGTTTTGATTTATTCATGTGATTAATTTACGATTTTTCAAAAAAATTAAAAATATGGCATCTATTTCTATATTTGTTATTTATTTCATGAGTATTATTCGTTTATAATTCGGATTTAATATTAGTTCTAATTTTAATCGGTTAATCGCTTTAATCCATGGTTAGATTTTCTCGTGTATTTCTTGATTTGTAACAAGGAGGCTAATCCCATATGATTAGGTTTCCTCCTTGCTTGTTCTTATGTTTTTTTCAAAATTTCTATGTATTTTACCAAAATTCCGTAAAAGTTCGAGATCGAGAAACTGCAAGAAGATGAACATACGATCTTGTAAAACACTTTTCGTGGACTTCTGGACCTCGGATTTCGACAAACCAGATATGGTTGGAAAGAGTAGGGGTGAGCAAAAAAACCGAAAAACCGAAAAACCGGACCGAACCGAACCCAATTCGGTTTTTCGGTTTCGGTTTTTCGGTTTTTTTCGGTTTTTTATTTTCCTTATTTCGGTTGTTTGGTTTCGGTGCGGTTTTTATAAAATTAATTCGGTTAAAACCGAAAAACCGAATTAATAATGATACAATGTATTCTTTTTTTTTTTTTTTGGTCGAGTGCGGACGGTGCGGTATATGGTGGCAAACAACTAAGATGTTCAATAATTATTAATTGTAAGGCCCACCAACTTTACTTGAATTAGTCAAAGTGTCCAACAATCACGCAACTCCCCATGTGCTTTCTTTTTCTTTTCTATTTTTCCCCCCTTTCAATGAGACACCTCACGTCCTCACTTACCTTCGAGTTCACCAATTACCCATTTACCCATACGTCCACACCCATCTTTATCTTCATCTTGCTTTATTTTTTTTGCTCAGATAGCCACATAACGTTCGGTTAGAGAGAGAATCTCTAACTTCTCTCTAGAACATGAGATCTTTCGTCACTTCTTTTTGCTCTCCGGTAATTGTTTTTACTCAACGGAGGGTGTGTTCGTCGGCAACTATCTTCCCTAAACGGAGAACTGTGTTCCTTCAGAAGGATCTGCTCATCGATCGGTTCTGTCGTCATTCTACTTGTTTTGCTCTCGACCAGACTCTTGTGTTCGCTAATCGGATTTGGTTCGCTCGTCGGAGGAGTCTCCTTGTCTTTGATCTCGTATCGTGACTCGTAGTCGGTGGTGAGAGATCCGGATCTGTTTTTGGGTGGTGGCACAGGTGGGCGTTCGACTTCTCCTTGCCGTTTCTCGGCCGGATGCATTTGTGGGTGTGGTGGAGAAGACGGATCAGCAAAGATTCCGATGAAGTAGACGACATCGATCTGCGAGTGAGGAAACGGATCGAGGAAGATGAACATAGAGTGCAGTTTTTTCTTATCAAGCTGCGTTTTTTATCCGATTCTTATCGAGCTGCGGTTTTTTTTGGTCAAAATTGTAGCGGCGGTTTAACACAAACCCGGCAAACTTTCTTCTTTTTCTTATCATATCATTGTAGATGCGCCAGCTGCAGTTTATTTTTTTATTGAATTTCTGGGATAAATTTATATAGGTTGCAGATTTATTCGATGAATATTGTAGATCGATTCGACTAAAAAAAAATTGTAGGTTGGCATTTAAAAGAATTCACCCAAATAATTTAAGCAAAAAAAAAAAGAATTTTCCCAAACCAGAAACAAAAAAGCCCACAATAAGCCCAATTTACAGCCCAAAAACCGAAATATTTCGGTTAATTAACCGAAATATTTCGGTTTTTTCGGTTCGGTTTTTAAGACTGTTCGGTTTCGGTTCGGTGTTAAAATATGCATGCATTTCGGTTTTCGGTTTTTTCGGTTTTAACCGAACACCGAACCGAAAAACCGAATGCTCACCCCTAGGAAAGAGGACGGAAAGACGAACAAAATGGGAGGTGGACGGACGCCATAAGAGCCTGCATGCGCCCCCACGCGCCGCCACAAGTTCTGAGAGTAGCCTTCACGCGCCGGCAAAGGTGCCGCGCGTGAGGGCGCGTGGGATACCCTTTTGGGGTGGTTCCGGTGGCCGTGTACTCGACTCCCCATGGCAGTCCTTCCCCTGGAGTTTCGTGCTGAGATGACTTCGGCTGACTGCGCGACAGTACTAACGGCTAGGGTTCCTCTTTTGCA
Source organism: Acacia melanoxylon (assembly GCA_019022615.1). Classification (NCBI taxonomy): domain Eukaryota; kingdom Viridiplantae; phylum Streptophyta; class Magnoliopsida; order Fabales; family Fabaceae; genus Acacia; species Acacia melanoxylon. The sequence continues at coordinate 13,875,657 of JAFJYJ010000003.1, read as the reverse complement.
TCCTAGGGTTTCTCGCCAAAAAGTGGGCCTTTGGGCCCATGAATACCCTAAAGGGGCTTGAGACAGATACTATGGGCTGGACAAAAGAGAAATTCCAAAGTTGTAATTTTCTATTTTATTTTAAATAGGAAAGCCGTGGATTAAAGTTATTTGTTTAATTTTTTAAATGCTTTTATTGAATTGTATGAATTATATGTACGATTAACATGATGTTTGAAATAACATGCCATATAGAATAGGAAGATGCCATATTGATGCATAATCACATGTCATCACTGCATAAGTAGCTATTATGTCTTGAATCGACTAGTATGATATCCACTAAATTAATTATAAATTATTATGATTTTATATTAAAATCTAGAATAATAATTGGATTAATTAATTGTGGAATTAAAATCTAGACAAATAATCCGGAAATTTCCTAAGAGAATTGTATATTTGAGATTGATTTAAAAAATACTCTAAATTGAACAATTCTTGGAAATTGAAAATTCTAAATTTAAAAATTATTGAATGGGTGAAGGTTTTAAATTAAGAAATTAATTTTAAAACCTACGGGCCCCAATTGTGATTTTATTAGTGAAATGGTTATCGCTAAAGCCCCATCGGATAAGGATAATCGGATTTCGCTAGATTAAACCCTAATATTTCAAAGTTTTAGTAAAGTTTTGCACGGCCCATCGTCGACAACACTTAGACACTAAAGATAATTTTGAAAGTAAACAATGGTTAAATACATTCAACTTTGGTAAAATTGTTAACCCTCCCATCGAGGCTCGCAATGGAACCGCGAAGGCCCAAAATAACAATATTAGTTTTACAAGTATCTTGCCCATCGTAAGCCTTGTAAAGATAACTAATGGATTGTTAAACAATAAACGAATAGTAGTTATTAGAATCTACTAGCGCAATATCTGTTTGTTGTTAATTATAGTTTGTAATCAGTGTGATTTTTCCTTATTTTTTCAGAAAAATATCTTCATTCAATCCTTTAGCTACAATCTTGAGCCAAAAACCTATGGATGGTACAAACTACAAACAATGGAAAACAAATTTGGATATTGTTCTTCAATATGAAAAGCTCAACTTTGTTCTAACTCGCCCTTATGCCAAATTTCGCTGCTGAGATGCGTCGTGGCAATCCGGACTAAATTTCAGCAAGAGAAGGATAAATGGGAGAAGGCGAATGTAGCGGTTATTTGCTATATTTTAGCCCGATCTCTTGATCACCTTCGGGAGCAAGTGAGCATGATTGAGAGTGAAGCAACAATGCTCCGGACTCTTGATGGCATGTTTGCTACGTCTAGCGGCTCCGCTAGGCAAAATGCGCTGAATTCGGTCACCAAGACAAAGTGATGTCACGGAGGAAGTGTGCGGGATCATTGTCTAACAATGATAGCAAACTTTAAGAAGGTCAATGACCATGGTATCAAATTTGAACAAGATTTAAAAGTTGACCTTCTCTTACAATCACTCAGCTGAATACTTCAATCAATTCAAGATAAATTATAATATGAATAAGATGCATCTTGACCTCACTCAACTGATGCACGAGCTTGAGAGTGCTGAACAGTCTCTAGTCAAGCAGGGCAGTGCATTATTTGCTAGTGAAAGTTCTATGAAACCTAACGGAAACCCAAGGGAAAGAACAAGAACAAGAAAAAGAAGAAATCGGGTATTCCGGTTGCCAAAACGAGTTGCAATGAAGCGGCCAAAAGGCAAGTGCTTCAAGTGCGGACAAAAGGGGCATTGGAAGAAAAATTGCCCACGGATGAATCAACCAGGTATGGGTAATTTACATGTGATTGAGGCTTGTTTAGTGGAGAATTACGATGAAAAATGGATCGTTGATTCGGAGCCACTAACCATGTTTGTTACTCTATGCATGCGGTTCAAACATAGCTTGCCTATAAGTGAAGGACAAAGAGTTTTGAAGCTTGGAACTGGGGAGCATGTGTCTGCACTAGCAGTGAGACAAGTTATTTTATCTTTTGATAATTGCAGAACTTTGGTTTTAGAAGACTGTTTATTTATTCCATATTTTAAGAGGAATTTAATTTACGTTAGTTGTTTGGAAAAACATGGTTTGACATTCGTTTAATTCCTCGGTTTCAATAAGAAGTAAATCTTCTTTTATTTGTTCTTGTAATGATTAATGGTCTTTATTTCCTTAATCCTGTTCCTGTGAAGTTAATCATGTTGAATTAAGAGATGTTGAGCATAATAATTCATCAAAGAAAAGAAAAGTTTCCAATGAAACTTATCTTTGGCATTTGAGATTAGGTCATATTAACTCTAACAGGATACAAGGTTTGGTTAAAAGTGGGATTTTAAAATCCCTGAACTTTGAACCAATACCAGTATGTGAATCTTGTTTAAAAGGAAAAATGACCAAGAGATCTTTCAAGGCCAAGGGAAAACGTGCCACACTTCAGCTGGAATTGGTACATACTGATGTATGTGGACCAATAAATGTCCAAGCCAGAGGAGGGTATCAGTATTTCATCATATTTACTGATGATTACTCTAGATTTGGACATGTGTACTTGATGCGTCACAAGTCTGAAGCTTTTGGAAAATTTCAAGAGTTCAAGGCTGAGGCAGAAAAGCATCTTGATGTTCAAATTAAAACTCTTCGATCTGATCGAGGGGGTGAATACCTATCTGGAGAGTTCAAGTCTTACCTGATCAAAGAGGGGATAGTTTCACAATTATCCTCTCCAAGGACACCCCGTGAGAATGGAGTTCTTTGAAAGGAGAAATAGAACCCTTTTAGAAATGACAAGATCTATGCTCGATTATTCATCTCTTTCGATTCATTCTGGGGATATGCCTTAGAAATTGCTATGTATCTATTGAACTTAGCACCGTCCAAATCGGTTTCAAAGACACCAATAGAATTGTGGAAAGGGTGTAAGCCCACCATGAAACATATTCGAATTTGGGGTGCTCCGGCACATGTCTTGCAACAGAAACCGAGATAAGATGGAATCGCGTCTTGAAGTATGCATGTTTATAGGCTATCCTAAAGGAACCGAGAGGTTGGTTGTTTTATAGTCCAAAAGAAAAGAAGGTCATAGTGAGCACACACGCGACTTTCTTAGAGGAGGACTATATGGCAAATTATAAGCCAAGGAGTAAGGTTATTCTTGATGAGCTAGTCGCAGATCAAGTTTCACCGCCACCTCCTCAGGCGGTTCCAACATTTATTCCTGTGGTTGTTCAAAGAGGGAAAAATATGGAAAATATACCTGAACATACACAGGAACCAGAAATAGAACCAGAAGTTCAGCATAATGATGAACGTATGGAAGAACAAAATCACGAATTGGTTAATCCACCTAATGAGGGTCCTCATCAAGAAATTGTTAACCCACAAAATATGGACCCACCTGTAGATGCACAACATCAAGTGAGACAAAGTCGTAGTGGGAGATTGATTCGCAAACCTACAAGATTTCTCTTGTTGGGTGAGTCATATCAGGATGTCATCATTGATGAAGATGATGATCCCACAAGCTATGACGAGGCACTAGGAGATGTTGATGCTCAGGAATGGCTTGAGGCTATGAATCATGAAATAGATTCTATGTATTCCAATTCAGTTTGGTCTCTTGTAGATGCACCTGAAGGGGTAAGACCCATTGGGTGCAAGTGGATCTACAAGAGAAAGAGAGATCGGACGGGAAGGTTGAAACCTTCAAAGCTAGATTGGTGGCGAAAGGGTACTCCCAAATAGAACATGTGGACTATGAAGAAACCTTTTCGCCGGTTGCCATGCTTAAGTCCATCCGGATTCTCTTAGTCATTGCGACAAATCTTGATTATGAGATTTGGCAAATGGATGTCAAAAGCGCTTTTCTAAATGAAAATTTGGAAGAGGAGATCTATATGCAAGCAACCAAAAGGGTTTATAGCCAAAGGGCAAGAACAAATGGTATGCAAGTTGCAAAGGTCCATTTATGGACTTAAGCAAGCATCCGAGATCATGGAACATCGATTTGATCAAGCCATTAAGTCTTATGGTTTTGAGAAAAATCCGATGAGCCGTGTGTGTATAAAAGGATCCAAGGTGATGCGAAGATCTTTTCGGTACTTTATGTGGATGATATACTCCTTATCGGAAATGATACGAGAGGTATTATTAGGCATAAAGACCTGGTGAGCAAGCATTTTTCTATGAAGGACCTGGGGGAAGCCAATTATATTCTTGGTATTAAACTCTTGCGAGACCGGAAGAATAGGGTTTTGGAATTATCCCAGGCTAAATACATCGACAAAATACTTTCCAGGTTTAGCATGGAGAATTCCAAGAGGGGAATTATACCCTTCAAGCATGGGATTCATCTCTCTAAGGAGCAATCTCCTAAAACTCCTGAGCATAGAGAACGCATGAGTAGGATACCTTATGCTTCGGCAGTAGGTAGTCTCATGTATGCTATGCTTTGTACCAGACCAGATATCTGCTATGTAGTGGAGTAGTAAGCCGGTACCAATCTATTCCTGGAGAGGAACACTGGGTAGCGGTCAAACATATACTCAAGTACCTACGGAGAACGAGAGATTATATGTTGGTCTATTCTAGTGGGAGTCTTGAAACCATTGGATATACGGACTCAGATTTTCAAGGAGATATTGACTCAAGTAAGTCCACCTCTGGATATGTGTACACCCTTAATGGCGGTGCCATTTGTTGGAGAAGTGTAAAACAATCATGTGTGGTGACTCTTACCACGAGGCCGAGTATGTAGGCGCTTCGAGGTCATGCATGGTTAAAGAAGTTCCTAACGGACCTTCAGGTGATACCAGGTGTTAATTGTCTTATCACACTTTACGTGACAACAAAGGGGCGCAAGAGCACGTCAAGGAACCAAGGTATCACAAGAAACAAAAACACATACAGAGGAAGTACCATTTGATCCGAGACATAATTGAAAGAGGAGATACATTGGTAGCAAAGATAGCATCAGATGAAAACCTTGCTGATCCTTTTACTAAGAGTTTGCATGAACGTGCGTTCGGAGGCATGTTACTTCTATGGGTCTTAGGAGGATTCCAGATTTGCTATAGCTTTAGATAGTTGTTACTTCACTTTGTTATTTTGTGCTATTTGAGCAAGACATTATAACATTGCAATTTTTTTCTGAATGTTAATAAATGAGGTGTTTTTTCATTTATTTCGCACACTATTTACAAACTCCAAGGTCCGGATATGGATACGTTCATAGAGGACATGGTCATAGGTTCTCACAATTGATAAATAGATTCACAGCTATTAAATTAAGTTGGGCACTTTATTTAAGCTGCAATATTTTATGAAATGGTTTTGTCCGAATCATTATAAAATATTGGTGTGAGTTAATATTTACATTAAATGGATCAAGGAGAGATTTGATTAAAGTTGTTTTTCTGTCATAAGGAATCAAATCTCCAGATAACTATAGTTATGTAATTGCTCTTAATCCTGAGTTTATTTTAAATAGGTAATCGAATAGTTTTCATTCTTTGATTTACCAACGGGTGAGGTTTGATCTATAAGACGACCAATAATTTGGTATTTTGGGATTGAGACTTTTTTGGTTATCGGTGTTTATGAGATAAACAACATGGAATTTATAGGAAATGTCCCCTTGATATGTTTCGGTACTTGGATATTGAAGACACTGGCCAGTGCATGTAATCCATTAGAGAAACTATCACAGTCAAGGAAATAAATAATTGATTGAGTTACAGAAAACTAGTCAATCAAATTATAGACATTCTATAAAGGGGTAATGCATATTCGTGTTATAACTTGTCATTATTCTTGGAGTTCACATTCGGGCTTTTAGTGGAGTAGCACCGAACTAGATAATCGTCTGTAGATTATCATGAGCCTTGATCAATGACAAATGGTAGATCCCCAGACTAGCTCGATACAAGGGATGATGTATATTATCAAATGATGATGGCTTATGGGCTACATGGTCTTGGGTTTACGAACTAAAGTTTTGTATCTTAAAGAGCAAGTGGGAGATTGTTGGGTTAATATGCTCTTTAGTCACTTAAGCCCAATAAGGTTTAAGTGAGACTACAGTCCAAGAACCCTATGGCCCATTAGGTTTAGGGTTAGGTCTTGGATGTAGTAGTATATAAACCTGCTTTCTCCTCATAGTGAAGGCTAAGTCAAAAGGAGGCTTTCATCGAAACAAACCCTAGAGGCAGACGTTCATCATCTGAACGGTTGCCCACACAACCATCCCATCCCCCTCGAGAGATAGTCTGGAAGATCGATCATAGCGTGGACTTGGATTGTTTGTGAGCTTGGATTGTTCGTGTAGAGGCTTTCAGATCGCTGCATCTTTCCAGGTAATCAAAACGATGAAGGTTGTAACTTTCTCCTACATCGTGTCGGTATGATTCGCTTCCGCGTTTCTGGTAAGATTCCTACAATGGTAATATGCTAGATTCTAGACTGATTATTGGGTAGGTGATCATGGGTGATGGCCCTTTCAAACATGTTTCTTATGCCCCGATTCTAGATCCTGATTTCTCTAAGACGGCTTATACAAACATTGATGGCTCATGGAATTGGGGCGAGTTTAAGCACTTAGGGCCGTTTGGTACACAAAGAGGTGGGAAGAGAAGAGAAGATGAACAAGTTCTTTTGTTTGTTATATTTTTAGCGTCCAATCTTTCTAGGAACTCAAGTTCCCTAGGAATCTTCCTTTAAGGGTGGGAAGATAAGATCCACCAAAATTGATGGAACCCCAGTTCCCTCTATGAACCCTTTCGGACATATTTATCTCTCATAAAACATTTATTTTCTATAAGGCAAGAAAATATGATTCCATTCGAATTTATAAAACAAATTCAGATTTGATAAGAGAAGATTTTAAACAAATTCGATTTTTTTTTTTTTTTTTTTGCGAAATAAATGTTTGGGTCATAAAATTCGAACTTGACCCATAAATTCGATTTTTGTTTTTTGTTTTTGCAAAGTAAATTCTTTGTTATAAAATTCGAATTTGATGTGAGCAAATTCGAATTATAAAAAAAAATACATTTTTCCTTTTTATTTTGAATCGAGATACTTTTTAGGGTAAAATAAGTATTTCTTAATTCTTTTTCAATCTAACCCCTTCGTTTTCTTCTACCAAACAACTGATCTTTTCTCAAGTCATCTTCTCCCGTCACTTAAAATTTTCCCTTCTCTTCTTTTCCCGCCTCAAATCTTTCCTATGCCAAATGGCCTTTTAGTTCCGCCAGATGTCCTTACTCAGATATCCTCAACCAAGTTGGATACATCACATAAAAGATCCCTCATGCTACTGGCGTGTAACATAGTCAGGGAATTTCACCACTAAATCTGCCTACTGCTTTGAATTGGAATGAGATTGATCCCAAATGGCTAAGAATATGGATACTCCCAGTTGCTCGGCGTGTGACAACATTCTAATGCTTATTGTTCAAGGGTATATTACTCACTAACGCTGAGAGATTTCGAAGAGGCATGTCAAATAACGAGGCTCTATGCACCCTCTGTCACGATCAAGAAGAGAATATAAAGCATGTGTTCAGAGGCTTCTGGAAAAAGATATTACCCGTCGATATGCGTGCAGATTTCTTCAGACTAAACATAGAAACATGGCTAAGGCTGACGCCTCTAAAAAAAACATAGAAACAAGGCTGGATCTGCTTATCAAAAAGCCAAGATTGGACATGTCCTGGAAATTGTGGGAATCAAGAAACAAGAGAATCTTCAATTGACAGAAGAGAACTACACAACCGATGGATCAGCAGCACAGATCAAATCTATTGCTGTCCATACTTTTAATAGCTTCTCTAAATTCTGCAGACCTTGTATTTGTACAGTTTTTCCATTCATGAGTGAAATTCCCATTTACTCAAAGGGAAAAAAAAAAATTACTTTCACTGTCTTTATAATCCTCCAATGGGTTGTCTAACACAGTAACACTACCTCCGGTACATTTTCGGAGCAAAGGAGTAGTAATTATTTTGGGTACAATGTCTACTACTAGTAAATTTTGATGGGTTATCCTTCTCCATCTGAACTTGGAGCGTACTGTACTGTTGGTTGCATAAATGATTATTGTTTAGAATAGCAATTGAAACATTCAAAAGTAGATTTAATCGTGATTTACAATCTATAAATTAAGTAATTCTGTCTCAATTTATATGAATAAGTAGTTTTAAAGATCCCTAACATGTTATGAACAAGTCATCCACTAGTGACTGAATTAATAATTGATTTTTCTTTAAAAAGCTTGATATTTAAATGTATTAGCTATAACATCCCTACTCTCTCTCACACACACATTTATCTTGTGCGTTTAGACAAATAAAAAGAATCCAACCCAGGTTTTAAAACTGGTAGCATGGAAGCAGAAACTACTGTTGCTGTGGTATTTGACCAGTCCAAACCCAAAAGCTGTGTCGTTACCGTGTCATGGTGGCTTCCTATGACATGACCATCTTTGATTATTGATTCTAAGAAAGTAAAAGCAAAAGGTGCTTTGATGCGTTAAAAAGGGTGTATTTTATTTTTTATTATAATTGGCAGTGTCCTCTTGGAGCTGGAGGCAATCATACGAGGCAAAAGTAAGTAGGTGAATAACTAGACATTATAAAAAGTGTTCCTATAATTAAAACCTAGGAGGTAATAGTTTTTTTCAGATTTGTTCTCTATTTTACGGATTCCTTCTTTCACTCATTAGTTATAAAATGTTGGCAACCGTAAATTTAATAAAATATGACACAGGTAAAATGAATTAGTTAAAATTTAAACTATCCTGATGTAATTTCAACAATTCACATTACATAGCAATTAAGTATTAGAACTGTGTTTTCCCCTTCCCAAATTGAGCATGAGACCGTGATGATATAATATTAACTACTACCTCCGGTTTTAATTATAGGATAAAGTTTATATTGCAATTTACAATATAAATTTTGTTTTATAATTAAAACCAGAGGAAGTATTTTATTTCAGTAGTCATATGATACATTATCCAACAATTAGGCGCCTATATTGCATTAGGCTTCTCTCTTATTTTTGTCTTTGCTGGGTTTGCTTCTTTTAATATTATTAGTATGCTTCCTCCAATCTCTGTTCATTGAACTTGAATTACAATTTTAATTAAATTAATCGAATCAATCATTTGTACCCACTAGGGGAGAAATTGTCTTGATGTTTAAGAGCCGCCAGAATTTGAGAAACAAATCTTGGGGCCAAAGCATTGAACATTGAACATTAAGAAATGAACATTTTTGGTTTAGGAGGGAAAAAAAGCAAGAGTCCCAAGTTGTGGACAACGACATATAACAATATGGGAAAATTCATCTCAGAGCCCATATTGACAAAAAATGTTAAAAAAAGACCCAAACATTGTTCAAATGTCAGAAAAGGCCTTGGGGCCTTTTCTGGTATTATTTCAAAAAACATTAGTTATTAATGGGACTGATATAGTTGTTAACAGGTACTGATTTAATTGTTAATGAGACTGATTAAGTTGTTAAGATATTATTGTTAATGCTACTGATTTAGTTGTTAACGAGCATTGATTTAATTGTTAATGAGATTGATTTAGTTGTTAGCGTTTTATGAAATAATACCATAAAGGTATTTAAACAAAGTTTGGTCCTTTTTTGAATTTTTTTTATTTAAATGGGCCCTGAGATGAATTTTCCTTAACAATATACCGAGTATTGCATTACGCACTTGTCTTGTCATGTTAAGATTATTTGTCATATTAGCATTGTCATTTTAGGTATGATTTTGGAGGATCAACGATCTTAATTATATTCTTAGCGCTGTGCTAATGCTTTACTATTTTAAGAATTTAGGTCTATATGTCTGTTTGAGTTAGTTTTTAAAAAATACTTTTGCACAAGTTGAGATAAAACTTCATCTCACACATTTACCTCGTAAATCGTAAATCAAGTCAAAAAAGCAGTTTATATCATTAATCCAAACAGACACTATTTGACTTAAATTCCTAAATACCCTTCAAGCTTCCGCTTGCTTATGTAATATCAAAAAAAAGTTTTGATTACCAAATTTGCGGCATATTTTCCTTGGGCAAATACCTAGGGTTGCCACTACTTAATGGAAGAGTCACCAAAGCTACCTACGAATTACTTTGGCAGATCAGTGCTTTCAACCATGCCTTTCTACATGATGCAAAAGCCCAATGCTTCCATGTAGTTTTTGCAAAGAAATAGAAAAACTAATCAGAAAATTTATCTGTCGAAATACAAATGATCATAGAGGAATCAGCTTAGTAAAATGGAGTGAGATCTGTGAGCCATACAAAAAATGTTGGGTGTGGGCTGTTAAAGCTTGACAAAACCTGACCAACTATGGGTCAGAATATGAAAAGGGAAATATTCTCTCAAGGATGTAATGAACCCGGCTCAGAAAGCAAACTCATCATATCTCTGGAGGAACCTTGTCAAGATCTGGGAAGAAACCTCGAGCCACATTAAATGGAACCCAAGTTGGATGCATCACAGAAAAGATCCCTCATGCTGCTGGCGTTTAACAGAGTCAAGGAATTTCACCACTAAATCTGTCTGCTGCTCTGAATTGAAATGAGCCTGATCCCAAATGGCTAAGAATATGGATACCCAGTTGCTCAGCGTGGGAGAACATTCTGCTGCTTATTCTTCAAAGGTAAATTACTCACTAACACTGAGAGATTTCGAAGAGGCATGTCAAACAACGAGGCTCTATGCACCCTCTGTCACGACCAAGCACACTTGTTTGAATTGGTGTTGGAAAATCACGTTTACGCAAGTCGAGCCAAAACTCTTCTTATAAACTTACCTGTATATCGTAAATTATGTTATAAAAACACTAAAAACACTTCTACCGCTAATATAGGCAGTAAGAGAATATAAAGCATGTGTTCAAAGACTTCTGGAAAAAGATATTACCCGTCGATATGTGCACACATTTCTTCAGACTAAACAAAGAAACATGGCTGGACCTGATCGATTATCAAAAACCCAAGATTGGAGCGTAGTGGCGGTTGCATATGTGATCATTGATAGTGTTCCTTTATTTGTTGTTGTGCTGTATGAACAAGCCACTACGTACTCCACTAGCGACTGAATTAATAATTGATTTTTCTTTAAAAAGCTTGATATTTAAATGTATTAGCTATAACATCCCTACTCTCTCTCACACACACATTTATCATGTGCGTTTAGACAAATAAAAAGAATCCAGCCCAGGTTTAAAACTACTGTTGCTGTGGTATTTGACCAGTCCAAACCCAAAGCTGTGTGGTTACTGGGTCATGGTGGCTTCCTATGACATGAGCATCTTTGATTATTGATTCTAAGAAAGTAAAAGCAAAAGGTGCTTTGATGTGTTATAATCAAGGGAGTATTTTATTTTTTTATTATAATTATTAATTGGCAGTGTCCTCTTGGAGTTGGGACAAAAAGGCAATCATACGAGGCAAAAGGAAGTAGGTAAGTAAAACACATGGGGTTTGATTCTCGGGTAATTAATTAATAATTTTTTCAGATTTGTTCACTATTTTACGGATTCCTTCTTCCTCTTATTTTAATTCACTCATTAGTTAGAAAATGTTGCCAGCCGTAAATTGAATAAAATATCAGACAGGTAAAATGAATTAGTTAAAATTTAAACTATCCAGATGTAATTTCAACAATTCGTATTACATAGCAATTAAGTATTAGAACTGTGTTTTCTCCTTCCCATATTGAGCATGGCATTGTGATGATATAATATTGGGCCTATTTAGGTTAGCGGTGACTTATTTTTTATTTGACTTGTTTAGAAGCCCAATAGGAAAAAAGTCAGGTTATAAATATAATTTGTATTTGAATTAATTGTGGTAGAAGTGGTGGGGTTTACATCAAAAAGTTGAGAGTTTTTTGGAAAAAGCTATCTCATAGAATTTTTTCCTTAACTAACTTTTAAGGGCTTTGTTTAAAAAGGCTCAATGAATTTAAAGCTCAACTCAAACACTCAATTTCTTTTTTTTTTCTATTGCTACTTTTTTTTTCTGGTTTTAAGCTACTTATAGGGTCCGTTTGGATGTGCTTTTTTGATTAAAAAAAAGCACTTTTTTAATGTAAAAAAATGCTCATTTTATTCATTTATGTGTTTAGATGATTTTTTTAAAAAAAAAAAAAAAAAGTCAAAAAAAAAAGTCAAAATGCTGCTTTTTTGCTTTTTTTTAAAAAAAAATCACTATAAAAAAACATTTTTTTTTTAAAAGCTCATCCAAACGGGCCCTTAAAGCTCTATCCAAAAATGCCCATTAACTACTACCTTCAGTCCTAATTATAGAACAAAATTTGTAGTACAATTTGTATTATAAACTTTGTTTTATAATTAGAACCGATAAAGTATTTTATTTCAGTAGGCGACTATACTGCATTAGGCTTCTCTCTTATTTTTGTGTTTTCTTGGTTTTCTTCGTTTAATATTAGTAGTATGCTTCCTCCAATCTCTGTTCATTGCACTTGAAAACCAGCCAACACCCTTCTTTTTCTTTGACATCACGTTTTTTTTTTAAAAAAAAAAAAAAAAAAGACAAACGAATGAACTTCTCACGCTACGCTACACAAACGAATGACGAAAAGCTTAGGTTTTGTTTTATATCCAAAACGACGTCACTTTGTTTAAGTGGAGAGGCCAGTAGCCGATTTCCTGGCCCCTATTTTCCATTCATTTTTCTCTTTATTTAAACATAAAGTAAACTCGGGATGAATAGAAAAGGTAAAGAAGAGAAGCTAAATACAAAAGCGTATACTGATAATTAAATTTTAATTAAATTAATGGAATCAATCATTTGTAGCCAGTAGGTGAGAAATTGCCTGGATGTTTAAGAGCAGCCAGAATTTGAGGAGAAACAAATCTTGGGGCCAAAACATTGAGCAGCAAGCAAGCAATGTACATTTTTGGTTTAGGAGAAGGGAAAAAAGTCACAAGTTGTGGACAACGACATATAACAAAGCATTACGCGCTTGTCTTGTCATGTTGAGATTATTTGTCATATTAGCCTTGGCATTTTGTGAATCCCAAACACGTCACTCCAAATTGTTAGATTTGAAGTTTGACACTGATTAATATAGTGGGCATGTTTTACATGGTTTATGGGAGGAGCTTATGAGCTTATTTACTATTTTAATCGGATTTATAGGTTTTTTTTCTTTTTTTTTCATTTTGATGAAAACGGTGGTAATCGAAATTTATGAGCATGGGAAGAGCATGATAAGCTTTCATTTTCTCACTTATTTACTATTTGAATCGAACTTTATAGTTTTTTTCTTCTTATAATTATCTTAAAAGTTACTTATCTATAAATCATTCCAAATAAGTTTATTTCACAAAAGCTACTTATCAACTATCAATCCAAACATAAATCACATTTTACAATCTAACTTTTACCCAATCAAACTTATCTATAAATCCGATTGCCCACCAATATCTCAAACAAGCCCACTACCTCCTTTGTCTGAGCGGAACCAAAAATTGTAAATTTGGGGCGAAATTATAGAATAGAATATAGGTGTTCATGAAATTATATTCCATCCCTATAAATATTTCAATATTCTCATTTTAGTCTCTCCACGAAACTTTTAGTAGGGGACTAAAGTGAAAATATTAAAAAAATTATTAAGTTAAAATATAATTTCCTAAACATCTAGGTTTTATTTTGTAATTTTAGGAGAGTCACCACCCCTAACCCCCTAATTCTACTCTACCCTTGTCCTAAATGTCCCACGTGTAACATTGTGAATGCAAAAAAAAAAACCCCCGTTAGGAGACTCACCCACTATAATCAAAAGGCGGCCTGCAGCCGGATTAGTCGGGACGAAAGCGGATAATATAAAAAAAAAAAAAAGTCCCACGCGCAAAGCATGCTCACATCCAACTCATCTTATATCTTTTTGGTTTGGCTAACTAAGCCAATGATGAGCTGGTTCTAGAGATTTTATTGGAGCTAGCGCAGGTTTTGCGGCGTCAAAAATTCCCTTTAAAATTATTTATTTCATTACTAATATTTGAATTCATATTTTTCCTGATACAGTCTATCTTACTTCTCCTAACTTGTCTTCTTGTCTACAATGACTAGACTATAATGACAAGCTGGATTTTAGTGATTCATCGGTGGTTATACAGTTATACCACTCTGATCCTATTTATAAATGTATTTTTACTTTTTTAAAAAATGGATTTATAAATAAAAATAAAATGATAGTATTGTACGGCTCAAAAAAGTGTTTCTTTTTTTGAATACTTGTAAATTATTTCATTCTCTCTCTCTGCAAAATGGGAAATCTTCGTTTAACTATATATGTCATCAATAATTAATTAATCAAGATGAAAAAATAGTTAAATTTATTTAGTTTGTCTCCATATAATTTTTAAAAAATTTATTTAAGTAATTAACTTAAATACTCCTTTTGATTCTAAATATAGGCCATGTTCTAGAAAGATATAAATTTATTTAAAGTGTATAGAAAGAGTTTGATTTCCAAATTGATAATACTAATTACAGGTAAAAAAAATATAAACTTATTTAATTTTAAGACCAATTTTAACTCCCTCAGTTATCAAATACTCCTTCAATATACAACATAAGTCTAATTTAACCACCTTATATGAACTAAAAAAAAATATCAGCATTATCCAGTAATACATTTAATTATACTGAATTGTTAGTTTTTTTTTTATAATATACTGAATTATTACTTATGAAGGTTAATTGTATAGAAGGGAAAAATAAGAAAATGAATATTAAATGCTGTAGATATTATTAAATTGAACTTATATTTTAGACCCATTCAAATTGGGAGAAATTTACTTATATCATGAATGGAGGATAGGAGGAGTATAAGAAACAATTTGCTAAGATTTTTTCTTATCAAATATTATAAGAAATATTATTAATGTTCTTCATTTTTTTCGCGTTCTCTTCCTTGTTCTTGCTGGGAAACTTAAATCTGTAGTTAAGGAAAAGTATTTGTAGAATAAAATTAATTAATTCCCAGGCATTGAAATAGGTGCTCTGCATTTTGAATCAGTAAGCTTTCTTTCATATGCTCCATAGAGTATTTTAGACCAAAGAAAATATATTTTCACATAAGTGGCAATGCTTAAGGTAATGAAAATAAGACTGGTTAATTAACTAGTGGAGACAGTGATTCAAGAGTTATTAGTTTAAATTGGGGTTGAGAATAGACCGGTCATAATTAAAATAGGGTTAAGGTCTAAATTTAGCAATAAATTATTTTATATAGGCACCCAATAGAATTAACTACTCTCGATCTGGTCCTAAATATAAGACATAGTTGGCTATTTTTTGAGAGATTAACGAAATTAAATAAGTTATTTAATCATATTAAATATTTTGTATTATTAGATTATATATATCAATTTATAAGTCAAATAAAATAGTTTAGAGAAAAAATGATAAATATATTACAATAACATAGTTAGAAGACTTGTGTAACCCACAGTGTAAAAAGTAACGAAAGTTAACTTAAGTTAATGACGTTATTATATATTTTTTGAACAATATGGCGTTACTATATATACTACTAAAAAATTGATTATGTCTATTTTTGCACCCAAAAATAGTTAATTCTGTTTTATACCCATATGAAAATAGTTCTTTACTAAATTTACATCTTAACCCGTTAAAATAAGATTTTTCAAGTACAAACCACACATAATCCCACAAAATAGAATTACATAAGCACAATTTGATGGATTGTTATTTTTTTAAGGGTTAAGGTACAGATTTGCCAACAAACTATTACCCGAGGAGCGCTTGGTGTTAGTTATGCTTAGTTTTGATGATGTCTTATATTGATGCCATTATCTAGAGCAAAAAGTTTATATCATATACATTGACTAACTACTTTGTTTATTATAGGTTAGTCCAAATTAAATTATAGAGAATGATCAAGAATGGAGTTTGAAGAAAGAAGAACTTGTTAAATATCATGAGAATATCAATATTTAAGTCTCTGTGATCAAATAGAAGTTGGAACAACTCAATTCGGAGTTAAAACAAGCAAGTTCAAGCTTCCGAATGAATACTGGTTTGTTGGAGGGCATTTATATAATTTTAGCTATTTTTCTCACTTGAACAGTGTCTTGCTCGAGTAAATTGAGTTTCTGAAGTCATGCTCGAGCAACAACAATGTTATGCTCGAGCAAGGTGCATTTCCAGCCCAAAATTGCCCAAAATCCGCTCTTGCCCAAGCATGAAGAGAAAGCTTGCTCGAGCAAGGTCGTGCATCAGCATACTCTGTTCAGCTCTGTTTCAGGAGACCTCCGGTAACTCGACGATATCTTCCAAACCAGGAATCAGATTGACATGAAACCAGTGGCATATGAAACTAGACTCCCAATACGTCATTTTGATATAAAATTCAAGTCAAAATGAGTTCAGATGAGAGAGCTATGAGTTTTTGAAGATGCAACAGAAATCACCGTCACAATCAGGAACAAGCTTCGGTGTTTTGGGTGTATCTCACAATATCCAAATCCAATTGAGGTGAAATTGGTTCCATTGGAAACTAGACTCAAATACCTTTTCAAAAACATCAAGAACACAGAAAAATAAGATCAATTGAAGGAGTTATGATGTTTTTAAGTTGATAGTCTGTTCTGGATTCTGCGAAAACGCTGGATAAGATCAACCTCCACTCATTTGATGTTAATGGACGAAATACAACTAGTTTGGAGTTGATTATTATTGAAATGGAAGGAATATTTGAAGATATTTCTGAGATGATATGATTTGCTAAATTTGGATTTTTGCCGAAGACGTTATGCTCGCTCGAAATTGCTGTCAATGTGATTGCTTCTTGAAAGTCTCTATACTCTGGAAGTTGAAGCTTTGTACTGGAGAGTATTATGCTTATTCAAATATGATCAGAAGCTTCAAAGAACATGATGCCCAAGCATCAACGAGTTCAGAGTGAAGATTTGCAATTTGGAAAGTCATGCTCAAGCAGCAAATTAGTCTTGCCCGAGCATCAACGACACAGAAGTGAAAATTCCAACTATGAAGAGTGTTGCCCGAGCATAGAAGAAGTCTTGCCCGAGCACCATGCTCGAGCAGACCATTTATGATGCCCGAGCATCATCGGGTTCTGGAAAAGAAGAAGTGATGGATGATCAGTCATGCTCGAGCAACACACCGAGCTTGCCCGAGCAACATTGAGTCAGAGACGAAAGCAGCATGATTGAACAATCATGCTCGAGCAAGATAAATTCCTTGCTCGAGCGGCATCGAGGCAGAAGCAAAACAATGACTGGTAGTATAGCTTGCCCAAGCATGAAAAATATCATGCTCGAGCACCATGCCCAAGCAGGGGAAAAGACTTACCCAAGCATACCCTGAGACAACGTTGTTTAAAGAAGCTTGCCCGAGCAAGCCTGGTTTCATGCTCGAGCAACATCACCAAATCCATATATCTCCGCAAGCATGCTTTCTGGATTGCTCAAGCAACAACGATGTGCTCTCACTTCTCCGCCTCTATCTATGTCTTGCCCGAGCAAGAATAGCACCATGCTCGAGCAACATCGAAGCAAATCACTTCCAAGCCTTTGTAAAGAAGCTTGCCCGATGATTACCATGCTCGAGCACCATGCTCGAGCAAAAATACTTTGCCCGAGCATCGCGACCAAGAACATATTCATCTGATTCAAGAGAAGCTTGCCCGAGCAAGAATGGATTCCTACTCGAGCATGATCACGTTGTTCTCAAAATCATCGTGTTCGAAATCTTGGCTTATCATCAAGAACATCCAGATAAATTCCAAAAGAACTTATACTACTTCTTAACATTATTTATATCAATTTTGTATAAGTTGCGAGATGATTATATGAAGGACTCATACACATAGCTTATCGAACGAGAGCACAATTTCCACAACGTCTCGCAGAAATTCGAAATGATTATTATCAATTGATTTCTACTTGCTATACTTCTCAATGCTATTAATCATGTTTGTTAGCAAGTTTCAGATAATCAAACGAAGGATTAACACCAGATTATCAAAAAGCAGATGATGACGTGAGAAGCTTCAAAAGTAATATTTTCCAACGGTCATATATGCTCACAACGGTCATATTCTAAGAAGCTCAACTGAAGAATTGCTCTAACGGTCGAATGCTATTGGTTAGCTATAAAAGAACAAGCATTCAAACTTCAAGATGAGATACGAGCTTGCACTGTCGAAATGCTGATATTCTGAATCCAACACTTATTTCATATACTCTTTGTTTCTCAATATTTGTATAGTTTATAGTAGAGAGTGAGATGATCGATTATGTACTTCAAACATTATTATTCATCTACTCGTGATGAGTCCAAACACTTATTTGATTATCTGTTTAGTGATCAAATCTCAAGGTTGTGGAACCTTTGAGAGTGGGTGTACAATTACAACTTGTAAGGGGGAGTGAGTCTAAGAGTGAGAGGGTCATCCTTCGTTTACAGAGTCGGTAATTGTATTCTTACAGTACGTAAGAGGATATCTCGGTAAGAGATTGTAAAGGCTACACAAGTGCCCGACCAAACTTGTGAGGTTGTAAAGGCTTTCTCTTGTGTCCGATTAAACAAGGAGATAGTGGATTGAAAATCTCAAGTGGAGCTTGGGGACTGGACGTAGGTCAAGGAAGAGCCGAACCAGTATAAATCACATTTTACATATTATCTTCCCTAAACTCTTACATTTACAGTGTATATGTTTGAATGACTGATTATTGCTTTATAAACTAATTCTGTCGTTCGAACTACTTTCAGTAAGTTGTGAAAAGAGTTTCAAAGTTTTCGAAAGTTTTATCAGACACCCAATTCACCCCCCCTCTTGGGTGATAGCCGGTTCTAACACTTGGCACAAAAAACAATTGAAGGAACCAAATTGGCCAACGAACTATTAAAAAGTGAAAAAAAAAAAACACAATTTTGAGCAGATTCGCCAACGAACTATTACCCCGTCACTATCTTGGTGTCTCTCGTCTTCCATTGATCATATAGTGTCGACGACGTCGCGTCTCCAAAGCTTCCATTGTTCTTTGGATGTTCCACTCACCCTCTTGAACTCATCCAAAGGTCCCACGCTTTTCGACCGACACGCGCCTTGCACCCCGGTTGCGTGCCTCGATGCCACAAGCAAGAACCGCCGCCGCACAACGCTTTCGCTCGCATGGGTCTCATCTTCGTTGGTGTTTGCCTTATCCAACAAGAATGCTTAACTCGCTCTTTTCTCCAAATGTTTACGCTCACCGTCCTACGCCGGTCCTCATATTTTAACGTAATAGTGATAGTTGTTTTTTTTAATAGTTCTTTGGTATTATTTTTTTTTTCACTTTTTAATAGTTCTTTGGTTTTTTTTTTCACTTTTTAATAGTTCGTTGACCAATTTGGTCCCTTCAATTGTTTTTTGTGCCAGACGCTCCTTGGGTAATAGTTCGTTGGCAAATCTGCACCTTAACCCCTTTTTAAACTCAAAACAATGTTGTTTCAAGCTTAATAAGAAAAGCAAAAAAATTAAAAATTTAATATATTTTATCTCCCAAATTTATAATTTTTTTTTTTCCAAAATACTCATATCGATTGCATATATGATTACATGAACTAGTTTCAATCAAGAGTAGTTTTAATGCACATGCTTTATTTTAGTAACACAAATACATATTTGTTACAAACAATTAACTAATTAATTTTATTAACATCTGCAAATTAGTCATCTAACAATCATATTAAGAGTTAGAGATAATAATATATAACACGTCTGATTCATTCAAAACTTTTTTTTTTTTTTGGCTTAGCACATATATCCTTTTGTTACAAGCAATCTTATTTGAGACACTGTTAGATACTAAATATAGGCATATCTCCTAATAAAGATTCAAATATTGATTTATCATATTATAAGAGATTAACTCATTCTGTTAGACTCAAACCATGAGTATTTATTCAAAACTCTTGATAAAACTTCAGGTTAGCAAATGAACAGCATGGATTTGAATCCATGTGGTTGTGGGACCTAGAATGAATGCTTAGTGCATGTTTGGCCTAGCTTATTTTTAACTTATAATCTACTTATAAGTATAAGTTGGGCCAAACAAGATTTTACATAATCTCTTATAATTATAAGAGCTTATTTTATAATGAAGAAAAAAGAGCTTAAAAATAAGCTCCTATGAGAAGCTTATTTTTAAGCTCTTTTTTAAAAAAGAAAAAAAAAAAAACCCCCGTAATCTCTACTACTGTCACTACGTGCCATCACCACCGCCGCCCTATTATAATATGCCTTTTATGATAATTTTTATTAGAAAAAGTCTTTCATGACAATTTTTTTTTCAAACAAACTTATTTTTAATTTATAACTTTTAAGAACTTTTAAAATAAAAAATTTATATAATCACAAAACAATTTTTAACTTTTTTTTAAAAGCTTTTTTTTTTTTTTAGCTTTTTAGGCTTTTAAAAGAAGTAGGCTTTTAAGATAAAAATAAGAGGATCCAAACGGGCTCTTAGTCAGACAATTCTCATTGGCCACCATCTGTCTTACGTTTCCAATAATGCCAGCTTGCCTAATTACTCCGACAAAGTCTATATACTCTATGATTTACTTGGCATCTCCAGCAACTTTTATGTCCTTCTTATTATTTCTAATTACTTGCTAATTAAGTGTCTTGAGCATTTCAATTCAATGATTAGACTAAGACATAAGTTTCTTAAACGTGTATTAATACAATATTATTACATAATAATACACAAATAATGCAATATTTCAGTCAGTAAGATCGCGTGCACACATTTATTTGAATAATTAAAAGAGAGATAGTTAATAACTCAAAAACCTTTTTTATTTTAATCTTATGGTTCACGTTAATTATGATTTTGATGGGAATAACATAATAAATAGGGACAGAGTAGTAATCTTGATGTGCAAGTAACATGAATTAGGGCATGAATTTAGTTTAGCCAAGCTCAATGAAAGTGACTTGAGATTCATATTGGTCATACAAATTGATAATTTGTTTTATTTAATTATTTTAATTATCATACTATTGAAATAGATATATAAATAAACTGTGGAATAAGTACAATTTAATAACAATAATTTATAAGTTAAAAATAATAATATTGGGTGGCCAAGTCAAGGCTCCAGCCCTTAAAGTCAAAAGCCACATGCTCTTCTCTAACCACACTACCTATTTTAATAATGTCAATTACCTGTCATTAATACAAGAAGACATCACAACACTGAATTCCCAACAATCTTTTTTATTTCTTTGGTGAGTTTTATTCTTGGTGTAATTTATTTAAAAAACATTATATTACTATATATAAAATATAGATTATTTTTTTGTCCTTTAAATTAATTTTATAAATTTTATACTATATATTGTTGTTGGCCAAAAAAAGTTACTAATAATTTTTATCCCTTAATTATTCTTGTTGTATAAAACCCGTTTTTAAGTGCATTTCGTTTTTATTTCTTAATTTCAAAATGTTTTAATTTCATTTTTAATTTATACTGATGATTTTATGAGTGAAGTTGTCAGTTATTTACGTAGTACATTGATTTTTTTTTTTTTTTTTTACTGAACATCCTAATTTGATAGTGTTTGAGAAAAAGCTCTATAAAAAAAAATGTTTGAGAAAGAGAAATATTTGTATAGTTTTTATAAAATGAAAGATGAAATTAAATTATAGAATTAAAAATAATAAAATCTTCAGAAAATTATTTTTGAAAATTTTTTGCCAAATTTTTTAAGAATGAGAGGAAAATTACAAGCTATCTACTATCTAGGCTTTAAACTCAACGTCACGTTAACCTTCCCAGCTTTACCTCCACCGATCTCACTGTTAGACTTGGCTCCATTATATATAAGAAAGCGAAGCTCACAAAAGTTGGAATCAACATTACACAGCACGACACAACACAAAAAGCAATCTTAAAAGCTATAGTGTTCTTCAAAAGTTCACTTCATTCTCATCGATCTCTTTAAAGCAAAACCCACAAAAAATGGAAGAAGATGAAGATATGTTGCCACCCTTTTGGCTGCAATCCGATGGCGACAGAGGCCGGCGCCGCCGTCTCCACCGCTCTTACTCCCTCATGATCAGCTCTGGTGCTTTCCTTATATGCATCATTGTCACGGCTTGTGCGATTGTCTTCATCGTACTTCCCACATTGCGCTCTTTCACTTCACATATATTCAGACCACAATTGGTGAAGAAGAGCTGGGATTCTCTGAATTTGATCCTTGTTCTCTTTGCCATTGTTTGTGGATTTCTTAGTAGAAATAGCAATGAAACCCCACGATCCTCTGAAGATCGACGATTCTCAGAAGCAGCTTCTGATCAAGAGTTTGGGAAATCAAACCCAGAAACGCCTACAAGGCGATGGTATGAGTATTCTGAATCAGATCGCACGGCGATTAACAGGATGAGGAGTTTCAGCTCCTACCCTGATCTCCGACAAGAGTCTTTGTGGGTCGACGGCGACGAGAGGTGGCGATTTCACGATGACACCCGCATTGGGGGTTACAGTGGATCGGACTTAGATGATCACCGGCAGCTTCGCCACCGTCGGGTAAGATCGGAAGTCATTGAAGAGGAACATGACGCTGTTAAGAACATAGCCGTCGACACCTTTGTTGTTCGTGCAAAGGAAGTTCCCAGTGCGCCACCGATATCGGAGACACGTCAGCCACCTCCTTCCCCGCATCCCCTGACACCATCGCCGCCGCAAGTGCAGCCTACTGAAGTTGTTCGAAGAAATGCCAAGCGAACATATTACGCCCCTGGGAGATCGGAAAAAGATGAATTGGAAGTTAGAAAGTCCCAACCACCGCACTTAACGGCGGCGACGTCGTCGTCGTCGCCAGCTCAACCTGCTAATGGTGTTCCAAAAAATTCCAGGCGAACATATCGAAGTTCAAGGCCAGCTCTAATGATTGAGAAAGAGAAAACTATTGAATTGGAAGTCAGGAATTTCCCACCCCCACCACCATCAATCCCGCCGCCGCCTCCTCCTCCTCCGCTGCCAACATTCTATCAGTCATCGGAGAAGAAGACTGGCCAGGTTAAGAAAAAAAGAGTGAGTGCGACTAAAGAGTTCTTAACATCATTGAGGGGCAAGAAAAAGAAACAGAGACAGAGGAGCATCGAAAATTTTGAAAGTATTCTGAACTCTCAAACTTCACATCTGCCACCATCAACTCCTCCCCCGCCGCCTCCTCCTCCGCCGCCGCCGCCGCCGTCAGTATTTTATAATCTGTTTTCTCCCAGGAAACCCAAACACAAGAAAGTTCACTCTGTTCCGCCGCCGCCAAGTGCGCCGCCCCCACCAGTTTTGTCCACCAGAGTATCAAAAACCCAGAAAACCCCCATAACAAACGAGAGAGAAATTTTCAACAGCATGGAAGGGAACATTCTCACCGGTAATGAGTCACCTTTTCACCGAATTCCTCCACCGCCACCTCCACCGCCGTTTGGGATACCGGCATGGAAGTTTCGGGTGCAGGGTGATTTCATTAGAATCAATAGTGTTAGAAGTTCCCGTAGTAATTCACCAGATATAGACGACGATGGTGTTGACTCGCCAACCAATCAAGAACAACCGGCGACGCCGCCATTGTTCTGTCATAGCCCAGATGTTGATACCAAAGCTGACACCTTCATTGCGAGGTTCAGAGCTGGTTTGAAGTTGGAGAAGATGGACTCCATGAAAGGGAAGTCCAATCTAGGCCCTTCATGAGTGTGAAGAAAGCAGAGCGAATAAACTTGGACTACTAGATTGGAAGTTGTTAATGATTGTATTCTTCAACAAGATCATACTATTGCATTCTTTTGTTCTTTGTCAGATTTTGGCATAGAGATCAAACTCATAGAGATAATAAGAAGGATTCGCGAGTCTCTGACATTACAATTCTTGTATTCCATCCTCTTTGGGTAATGTATATGCGTTTGAGATTTTCACTTTTGAATGTGTGATTGTAATATTAGTTATGCATAAACAGTTTTTGTATATGAATGGAGAGCAGTTTTTGTATTACAATTTGTAATTTTTACGTTGTTTACTGTATAACACAATGCTAATGAGTTATGACATTCTAAAAAGACGCTAAGTTCAAGGCCTAATCCAAGAGACCAAGAATTTCATAATACTCATGAAAATACTAGAAAGAATGTTACCTCATACAGAAACAGAACAGCTTGAAATTTCCAGGGAGCCAGAGACCTATGTGAGGGTATTTGTTGGTTTAAATTAGGATTCATATCATTATTAGTCCTTATAGCTTGATTTGAACGTCTTTGATCCTTCTTCTTTTGATGAGTTTTGGTTTTAGCCTCTATACTTAAATTCCGTCCAAATTCTTATGAAAATATAAGGACCAAAACCAATGATTTGAAAGTGTACGGATCAAAACCAAAATTCGGTCAAACGGGTAAAGACCAACAATGATATTAACCCTTTAAATATTTTTTTCTAAGCACAAGTATTCTCCTATTCGAAGTACTAACGGGTACTAAATGTGGCACCTCTCCCAATAGAAATTCAAACCTTAATTCACCACATTGTGATGGACTAGTCCCTTCCACTAAGACTCCCAACCCTTATTGGTTATTAACCCTTTAAATTAAATCAAGTGAATTCATCAAACAAACACTTTAAAAAGTTTATTTTTCTTATTTACAAGATTCAAAGTTGAACATTTTTGTCACTAGGGTTAAAATGGATGGATAGATAAAGCATGCCTTGACATGAACATAATAGTTTAGTAGACTCATTGGTCTAATCCAACTTCCTCCAAACAGGAGAATTACATTGCCTTTGGTTCATGTCATAAAGACACATGTTATTGAAAGGAACTACTTGTTTCTGGTTTGGTTCAAAGGAAGCTGCTGTAAAAAGCTTTCATTTTCTCTGAACTAATTGTTTGATCATGTCTTGCAGAGAATGTTCTTGCCTTATACTCTGAATCCACCTTGCTTTGATTCGGATTTGCTCAATGCTTAGCTTCAAGTTCATAGCAATTGAAGGGTTCATACGACTAGCAAAAAACTCTTCTATCTCATCTGCTTTTTCATTGCTATTAACCTGCCAGATTATATGAAATTCAATGAGTTTACGATTCCAAGTTTCATCATTCTCACCTTAAAAAATGTTAGAAGATTTGATTCACACAAAATATACAATTTAAGTCGATTATGATTGAACATGACATTACTTAATATATTATATTTTAAGAAGACTCATTTTATTTTGTTTTCATACTCAAGATTAGATTATCCTATTTGTTATTTTACACACTCAATGATTGAAGACGGCAAAAAAATAAAACCAAAGTCAACCACAATAAAGTCAAAAACAATCAAAACAAATCCAGGCTGACGCAAAACTCATCAAAACCCAAATTTGATTGTGTTTTAAGGAATTGCTTATTCTATTGGCATACTAATTTAATAATTGAAGGGTAACTCGTCCATTAAGTATGGCATAAAACAAGCATCAGGAACAACACGTTATGGCTACCATTTTAGCTGTCAACTCACCTTCCTGCTCTTGCCTGATTTGAAAATATTATGGCTTTTAAGAAACTGTCGTATAGTAAATGATTTTTGGAAGACATCTAAGATAGTGTTAATGGATATGGGTTGAGGTGCAATTTTGCTCTTGAAGTAACCACTTAGGAGTGTAGGGTATCTAGAAGTTTTTTTTATGAATAATCTTGCCGTGGAAGTAATTAAAAAGTAGCAATTTTACCCCTTGTCATTAAGAATATTAACGGTCAATGTCACTTTTTTAACGATCAATGTTAGTTTTTTAATGGTGAAGGTGAAATTGCTCATTTTTTAACACTTCCACAGCGAAATTGCTCTTCAAAAAACTTTCAGATACCCCGCGCTCCTGAGTGGTTATGTCTAAGGCAAAAATGCACCTTTACCCAATGGATATTGAGCAATATAGGTTTTAGGTAAATTTTTGAAAGACAAAGGGAAATACGATGAGGATAATACCTATGAAGGAGCCTGAGAAAATTGTGACAGCATGGCCAGTTGACCAACACCATTACACCAACATTGGTGTTATTACACCAACACTGGTGTTGAGGAAGGAGGGAGAATCGTTGAAATATTTGAAATGTGAATTGATTTGATTTACTGTAATAATAATTTGCTTACCAATGGGACGATTTGATTAATGAAATTGGTGAGCAAAAGTCCAGCACCATATTTTGTCAAGATCCTTTCCCAATTGTCCTGCATTGTTCATCAATTCAAAATTATTCTTCAAATCCAAATGAAATCATCTTCTGTCTCAGAAATGCTATCATTGGCTTCCAAGATCCTATTCAAGACAATGTATAAACTAAATGCTACTACTAATTTTTTGTATCACATATGGAAATTTTAATGTAAACTCAATCTTAAGAAGAATCAGTGAATCAAATCAATCATTAATACAGAAGCAAGCATATTAATACATCTTTTAAATGAGACTCACTTTTAACATGTTTATACATGTATTGATGATTGATTTAGTCTGATTTTTTCTTTTCTATATTAACAAAATTAGGACAAGCAAGAAATAGCTGCCAGGGAAGCATATACCTTCAACCATCTCCATGCTATTTCACTTCCTTCTGAGCTTATTCCAGCAAGTACACCTTTAATATCTTGAAGTCGAATCTTAAACATACATTAAAGGACATTTATAGACAGAAAGGAAGTTCAGCTGATAAAAAGCTGCAATTGCATCAGAAAAATGCAATACCTCATCAGAAAACAACAGATTTAGAACCTCCAGAACTATGTTTGGATCCGAACTTGAAGCAAGACAACCTGAATGAGTTTTAAAACAAAGATAGAAAAATCAAGCAACATTACCCAACGGAGCGTAGACTTGAGTTGGAACACTTAAGACAGATTAAATCTAAGTGTTACTGTATCATACGGAGTATTCTGTCTTTTTCTTGGAACACATCAGTGCTCTTGTAGAAACTCAATAGGGATTCCAATCCAGTCCTGCTTTTGGTGGTAGTATTCCTCATGACAGCCACATAAGCAGCCTTCAATATATTTAGCACGTCTTCTAATCAAACATGAATAGATCCAAAACTACTACAAAGTGTCATCAATAAAAATTGCTCCCTCCAATCCTTAATATAAGATATATTCAAAGAGTTGATCTTACTCTTAAATATAAGACATATTTTTTTTATATTTGTTAATCTTTTCCTAATTTCCCTGCTCCTTCAACAATAATCAAGGAGAAGAGGGAAGGAGGGAAATAAGGAAGATGACCAAGGTGTTTTAGAAAATACATGTCATATTAACTAACTTCATTAATCTAATTAAATTTGATAAATATGTCTTATATATATTAAGGACCGGAGGGAGTATTAATTTTACCCTTCTAGTGTTAGCTGAAAGCAGAGAAGTATTGCTGTCATCTAACAGTATCGGAAAGCGCCGTAGTGCTTCTTGCTGAGTTTCACTATGATCAAATGTAGACAGAGCCTGAAATACTTCTCCTCTCAAGAGTGAACTTGAATGGTCTTCTCCTTCTTTAGAATCCCAACCTAATTTTCTGCATAAATTGTAAGCGACTAAATCACTCATCTCATAGATGAAAAATTTATCTGATGAACTATCCATAATGAGATATATGTCCAGCAAAGGTAAATTGATATGTCAAATCCAATTAAGGTTTCTTGTAATTGGGGAGTTCATCCTTACTCTGCAGAAAACTTGAGGAGGCTGATAAAATATTGTTTCAACTCGTTTACGGAATCTGGGATGGCATCACTTGAGATTTTGAGAATACTGTAACAAACCTGTCATAAAAAGAATTATGACACTATTTCCTGTTGAATACTCGTGAATTTATTAACAATGTTAGAATAGAGTACTTGTCCTTACAGAAATGAGTTTTGATACAATAACATAATCAACCTCTTTTCTGTACACATCCATCAACAGAAGTAAAGATGAAAGTGACTGTTCACAAGCCTGGCAAACAGCATTTGCATCATCCAAAATGCCTGAAAATGAGTTACAAAAAGACTTGAAAACCACCAATACATTGGGATCAAGACAAGCCACGGGAAAGTACTACCAAATACACAAAATTAGTCGAAACCTAGATTCTCTTCCTAAAATCAATGGATAGCTGAAGTTGACCCCAGACAATCTTTTTATGACTGGTATTTTGAGGTAAAGAAAAGCTTGTAAGAAAAAGTAAATTTATTATGTCCTCACTCTAAGCATTCCTCTGGTCTAAAACATACTACTATCATTTTCTTTGCAGTCAGTTGTTATACCTAGACTAATCATATCCTTGTAAATATAAAATGCCTAAAAATTGCAGTATCATAGATTGCTGTGTGCATATCGCTTGCGCATCATACCCACCAAATTTATCTGTAGCTTTCAAGTCATTGTTTTGTATGGCTTTTCTCAGTCGAACTGCAAGCTTGTCTTCATAATTTACCCTATAGAAACCACTTTGATCAACATTGACTTTAACCCATAACTTTTCATCACTGTCTTCCACATTTTTGTCTTTAGTCAAGCTTTGACTTTTATCACTTGCTTGAACCAGTCCAGAGATATCCAACTTTCCCTGACTTGTCTCCAGAAGAAATTTTTTTCTCCGTTGGTATGAACCAATACACAAGGTTACAGGAACGATCCATTGGCCATCAACGTGTGCACCAGATAAAAGAAATTGTGACTGCACACGACAACAATTACATTCAAAGGTGAAAATAAAAGGGAAAAAATTGATATCTAACCATTTGATGAGTGTTATTTTGATTTCTACTTCATTATACCTGTTTGAGTTCCAAAATATTGTCTTCTAGTTTAACATTGATAACTGGGTATCCTGTCTTTTTTGTCCAAGTGTTCATCATTGAGTTGACTTGCACACTTGATTCCTCTGAAAGAACAGTCCATAGATCCTCTGTTCCTGCATTCTGCCCTTGATATTTTCTTATGTAATTGCTCAAGGATTTCTGGTTGGAAAATAAATATAGAAGTCAGCAGGACTGCCTCAAAGATTCTCATTTTAACATTACAATTTACAAGTCTAAAATTAGAATGTAAGATTTACAACAAAAAGTTCCAGATCTAATAGAATGTTGCAAGATTACAATGAAGTGCTCAGATCCATGGCAATGGTCAATGCAAAACAAAGAAACCATGTATGGGCCTTGTAATGTGAAGAAATAGCTCCACTTAATAAGTTAGGGTTCAAAACAGCATCCTCACCTGAAATATCTCATCACCAAGGTAACCCTGCAACATTCTTATAACAGTAGATCCTTTTTCATAGCTAACAGCATCAAAGATTTCAATAACTGAGCGTGCATGTTGTATTTCTACCTGAAAATATGCCAATAGGAAGTAACTCGGTCACTAGTTTGCTTAGTGCAGTTATATTTGACAATCATATCGGCAATGATATTCCCTTTTCCTTAATACCGAAGAAAGATGCAAGATATAAACTAGAATCAAGGATGAAAGTGGCCTGTTATATACTTTTGTCAGAATCTCTTTTGTCTTTTTGCCTTCTATCTTTGTTAAAATCTATCTATTCTTATGCCTTTGGTGGTAAATCATTTTGTGATGCCTTAATCAAGTGCCCTCTCAAAACACTGGCTTAAGAACTATTGTCCTGTCCATAATACATAATATAATGTTTCTCCAAGCTGATTTCTTTACTATCAGCATTAAAAAGGGTGGCCCAATACACAAAGCTCCTCACCAGGTTGGGTCTAGAGAGAAATAGATGTACACTGTACACAGCCTTACCTCTACAAGCAGAGAGGCTGATTTTAGGATTTAAACCCGTGTCCTCTAGGTCATATGTCAACAACCTTACCGCTCTGCGTCAATGCTCACCCTCTCTTTACTATCAGCATTAATGTAAGAAAATTTTAGTGTGTTTTGATGAAGAAATTTGAAACAGAACAGCGTATATTGGTAATTGTCACCTCAATTGGATGTGATGTTTCCAGAGCATCCATTCGTAAACCATCAGCAGCTTCTAAAAGGAACTGAGTCCATATATTCCACTCTGGAAATAAGATGTCAGTGGCCATATAACTTATCTGGTAAAACAGTTGCAGAAGAAAAGATTATTTTCTTGTGGATTGGTTATAAGTCAAATCCAACATGTTACAAAGAATCAAAATTACCCATGTCGCAAAACCTTCATTAAGCCATAAATGAGTCCACCATTCCATAGTTACCAGATTGCCAAACCACTGATGTGCGACTTCGTGTGCTGTGACAATTGTTAGCTAAGGAAACAGACAAAGCCTATAAGATATGGTTGATGTTCCATTTAATTAGTTTCAACGTTTCTAGTCGCAAACAAAGCCGACATTCATAGGGTGACTAGGTATGTAACTTACACGTTGCTTCTTAGCAGCATTAGAATACAAATCATGGTAAAGAAGATCGTCTTCACGGTAGACAATCAAGCCATAGTTCTCCATGGCTCCAGCAGAAAATTCAGGAACAGCGACGAGGTCTAGTTTAGGCAGTGGATAAGGCACTGAGAAGTACCTATGATTCCACAAAAGAGTTCAGCTGGAATTAATCAGTGTAAGAACACCACAAAAGGAGGAATAGAAAAGAAATTTTTCAATTTTCAGATTCAAGATGGGAAATGTTGTAGTTTCTGTTTGGCTTGTTCAGTTTAAATTTAAGAAGGATGAATTTACTTTGTATATATATCTAGAGCCTTAACTGCTATATCCAAAGAAAACTTCCCTTGATTAGCCTTCCCAATAGCACAATATAAATTAACCTTGATCCCTGCAAAAGAGATCAAAATAGAATCCATTAACTATATGAGCTTTGGCTTCCAAAAAGCATCACTAATGTCTGACTCATGGTAGTTGATTACCAGCATATGTTTCCTCAATATGATCAAATAAGCCAATAACGACAGCCACCAAATATGTAGACATGGTAGTTGATTCCTCAAAATAAACAGTCTTTAAGTTTCCATCATGCTTTTCAATTTCAACTGGCATATTAGACAATGCTGTCAACTCTGACGGCACGGTAAGTGTTATCTTAAAGGTCGCCTGTTAAGAATGGTTCACATTGTCAAAACAGGTTTTCTGATCAACAATGAAAGTAAAAGTTTGAAGAATCTTGTGGTCCATAATATAAGCCCTCTTTTTGAAGAATCTTGTGGTCTTGAATATAAGTCACTTTGCAAAAGTTTGTATAGCATTAATTGCTTTATTCCAAATATGTCCTCCTTCTTAATTTTCAACAAGGGGATAGAGAGTGTATATTTTTTAAATTTATGGTATTTATTAGGGTAAAGCTGGAAATCCAAACAATTTTTAGATAGTTTCGATGATGCAACTAACTTTTCTTGGTTCTAGTGAATTACTTATAAGTAACTTATATTATGGATCGAACAGAGTGATTCTACATACCTTCAGAGCAGGCTCATCCCAGCATGGGAAGCATCGCCTTGCATCTACTGCCTCAAACTGAGTAACTGCCATATTTTTCTTCACTCCTCCGTCAACATATGTGCTGGTAAAGTCAGTATGAGAATTTGCAGCAAAGTACCAACCAGATTTTCATTGAGTGGTCAAAAAACTACTTTCATGATAGCTTAACTTAAATATGAGCCAGTAAGAGTCAGATTATTCTCTGCTTAGATCTTTCAGACCGTAATCCAATAATATGAGCCAGTAAAGGTTAGCTTTATGACCATGGCTTCACAAGGAGAATTTGAATTTCTTTAAATTTCCAGGACACTAAATCACAAGTTCTTGTCTGAAAGTGCTCAATGAGTTGACTGGTTCTTGCAAAGGTAGGTCTATTGTTTCCGTTATGTGAAAACTAGCAGAATTTGTTCTCCTTAGAATACATCAATAGCATATAGACTAGAGTGTGATGCATCATCCTATTCATCAATGAAATTTTATATGAATTTCTTTAATTTTTTGATGTCATAGGGAAGGTATCTTTCATGAGAAGATTTCTAAATTTGCTAGCTTGGGATTACTACTAAAAATAATAAATGGTTAATCTGGTGGTGCAGTATAAGATGCTTTGTCCAATAAAAAAATACTCCCTCCGGTCTTGGATCTATCTAGGGAGTTGATCTTAGTAATAGATATAAGATTTAGTTTTTATATTTGTCAATCTTTTCCTAATTTACCCCTATTGATATTCACTCAATAATAATCAAGGAAAAAAAATGAGGGAATTAAGGAAAGTTACTAAGGTGTTTTAAAAAATACATGTCATATTAACTGACTTAACTAATTTCTTTAATCAAATTAAATAAGATAAATAAGCCGGAGGAAATAATGAAAAAATTATTTACAGCTTGAAATATTAACGTGTTGTTTCTTATTATCTCTTAATTTTTCAGAAAATTCATTCCTCTTCCAGCGAAACTATCAAGTAGAGAAAATTTTAACGTAAAGAGGGAAAAGAAGTCACCATTTGTAGAATCCTGTAAGGTGCTCATTGAGGATCCCAGAAAACTCAATCCCCAAGACTCCCTCTCCAACATGAAGCATTTCATCAAACACCAGGACGACAATCTCATCATCACCACTCACAACAACGTCACTTGGAGAGTACTGTAGAAATCAGAACAAGAATAATCACCGAAATCCACTATTTGCATCACAAAGCAAGACCTGATCACTGAAAATTATATAATCGGTTACCTCTACATGATCAGAATGAGTGAAGCAAACTCTCTGAATATCAAGTTCGAGAGAGTTTAAGACAAGGAATTTGGTGTTTTCAGTGATAGTGAGGCTGATTTTCACGGTGCCGGAAAAAGTACAGGTAGTGAGATCAGGTTTGAGATAAAGATCATAGCGTTTTGGAACTGCAAATTTGGGTAACCTTGTTTGACCTTTGAATTGCTCTATGCTCTGTTTCGGCTCCATTATTTTCCAAAGCTTTCGCTAAAAATTTGTGTGGGAAAGATCAGTGAATGGCTTCTCTTTACTCTAGCATGCTTTGCTGATAAAAAAGAGATTTTCTAAACATGTGGGTTGACTTTTTGGCTGTTGAAGAAGAAGATAATTGATTGGTCCTTTTGTCTCTAGTCAAGTTTATTGAGCACCACTGGATTTTTAAGTTGATCATAATCACTAGAGGGTCTTCAGTTCTGCAAGGTGATTCATACAACAAAGTCTCATTAGCTACACGTATCAGTTCCATAAATCACACAGTACCATGACTTCAGAAAAATAAATTTCATTTTTTATGGATTCTTTATGAATCTCCTTTAGATACGATTGAGATCAGTAATGGAGCGATCGAATTCATCTAATAATCATCAAGCAACAACCTGGTGCAAAAAGGCCTCACTTTTTGTGGGTTTCATGGATGACCAGACTTGTATAAGTTCATTTATCAGTAGCATTGAGACCAATCATTGAAGCTGTTTTCAATTGAAACCTGGGGATGAAATGAGTAGATAGAATTTTCATCTTCTTATGCTAAGCCCACGTGCTTGTTCATGCATGGCATATGTACCACAGTGAATTGATCAATGGGCATGTTCTAGTCTTGTTTGCCTTTTAGGAGATAAAAAGTTTCTTATGAAAGACTATCCCTTCCAATACTCTTTTGTATGGATGTACAAGAAGGAGCGAGTCAGATCGGGTTGGAGGTCAATCTAAGATCCGGACTGATAGGACCTCGGGTTGGAAAAGTCAGCCTGAGGTCCGGTCCAGTCTAATACTAGCCCGAGGTCGGGCTAGACCGACCGACCGACGGTCTAAAAATTATCGAGCTTTTTTTCTAGTTTTTTTTTTTTTTTTTTGCCTTCTTGGGAAGTAATATTTTAGCTCTAGTTTCACTTGATTTCCAAAAATAATAAAAAGTGACTAAGTGAAAAGTGATTCCAATAAGTTAAAAAGCACATTAGGATGTTTGGACTCTAGTAAGTGGTTGAGTGCAGTGGTGATTTACAAAAAAAAAAAAATTGGGTCAGATTGGACCAATCCAAGGGGTCTAAGCCTCTGGACCGAAGTCCAGTCCAACCCGAACAGTCTGATCCGATGAAATTGTCTTGGACAAATTTTTTTTTACCCGAACCAGACCAACTAGACCGTCAGGTTTTTTTGGACAACCCTAATGTTTTAGTTTCTTAAAGTCAAAATGGAAAAATAGTCGAGGTTTTTATTAAAATATGGAGAATATTGTTTTAGACGGGAAGAAATTTGAGGGACAAAAACTTATTATTTAAAACTATAAGGACCAAAACAAAGAAGAAGACAAACTATTGTATTAACCTCAAAACAAATAAATAAACCATATATATATAACAAAGAAATTTTAAATTGAGAGAAATACAACGAGGTTTTAAGGAAGAAATTTAATTACTAAGAAGTTCCAATAATAAGTGAGGTGTTGTCATTTTTTTATCGTGGAACTTGTTATTGCTTGCTTTTAAGTTGTCATTGGGCTTCTTGATAATTAAGCCATTCTTTAATACTTTGATCCTTAAATTTGTCATCATTTTGATTTTGGTCTCTCAGTTTTAAACAAGAGATTTTAATCTCTTAAGTTTCATACCGTTTAAAATATTAGTTCCTATAATTAAACAAAGATATGGACCATTTTACCCTCAATAGATGAAAACATCTGGTTTTAAATTTAAGAGACCAAAACCGAATTGAAGATAAATCATAAAAAATCAAATATTGTATTAACCGCAAGTACGAGTTCATTACTTCAATTGAGGTAATAAAAAATCATTTGATCTTTTTAGTTGGAAAGTTACGTAATTAAGAAGGATGTTAAGCCAAAACCCCAAAGTTGGGTGGTTCTTGGAAAACACATATTTTTTAAAAATAAATACAAGGGGGAAATAAAATCCAACGACTGTCATTTTCATGACAGATGAATCACATACACAAGTTTGACCAAAAAAAAAACGTTCATATACACAAGTGGCCCTCCCTGTCCAAAACCAACACACCACTATTTGGCTATTTGCTCACAAAGACGTGAGCCTTATCCAGGCATGCCCATTTTGGTAAATCCCAATCACTTTACTCTCTTCAGCTGCAAAAATAAATAAATATCACTTTACTCTCCTAAATTTTTATTTTTAGAAAACTAGTATTTTATTTCTAAGGTTCGCCATGCCAAAAAAGTTACATTTTTGTTGTTGTCATGACCTTCCAAGGGAGCTGTGTGCATGTACCTATACACCTATCTATAACTTATAATGGAATACGTTAGCTAATTCAACTACGATATCATTAGAAAGAGAAACGGTAGCCCTTTTTTTCTTACTCTCTTCACAACTAGACATCATTGAGTCTCCTCTTGATTATAATGCTCATTAGTCATTTGAGATTCTTTTTGGACCAAGATCCTTAAAATTTCAGTTACAACTCACCTACTTTTCTTGTATTAATGATTACATTCCAAAACTTTATATATAATTGTTTAAATCTCTAATTAATTTATGTTTGACACACACAAAAATGAACTTTTTACATCACATGAAATTATTATTTGTGACTAAACAGTATCCCCATATGAAAGACTCAATCAATGCGACCAATCCGGTTTATTTATGGGAAAGTACTAGATCTGGAATCCAAATTTGATCAGATTCCCTTCTCCGAAGGCCATAAAACGCCCAACAGAGATAGTCTACAACAATGGAACCAGTTTCCTACAACAATAAGCAAAAATACAACATAGAGCAGCGCACTAAATGCTATTAGAACACAAAAACTTGAAGCTACTATTAAAAGACATTGCAGTACCTAAGTAGGTAGACATAGATAATCAAAGCAAAACTGGCACGTCTGTCTTTTCAATGCTTTGGAGCCTGACTCAGTAGATACTTCTTCAAAACATCCATAACTGACCCAAAATCAGCCTTCACTTGCACTGGTGGATTAGCATAACGGCAAGCCATGTCCTTTATAGCTCCAGAATGATAATCAATCTTTGACTGGGTAAACTTCAATCCATGAGCAGTACTCACAACAACAGTCCGATCTGTAGGTTTTATGACCCCACTGTTTCTCAGTTTAATCAGTGCACTTAAAGCAACTCCAGTATGGGGACAAATGAACATGCCAGTGGAATCTGCTTGAGCCATAGCATCCATTAATTCTTCCTCAGTTGCTTCCTCAACAATCCCATCTGAATTCCTCAAGGCAAAAACAGCTCTGTCTATTGAAACAGGATCACCAATTTGTATGGCAGATGCAAAGGTAGTTTTAGCCCTTATGGGCTCAAAGTCCTTCCACCCAGACTTGTAGTATAAATACAGGGGATTTGCATTTGCAGCTTGTGCACAGACAAGCCTTGGAATCCTATCAACAAGTCCTAAATCCTTACACATTTGAAACCCCTTGTAAAATGCATATATGTTTCCCAAATTCCCTCCTGGCACTATGACCCAATCAGGGACTTCCCAATCAAATTGTTGCAAAATCTCAATAGCTGCAGTCTTCTGCCCCTCTAATCTCAAGCTGTTCAAAGAATTAGCCAAATAGATAGGCAATTCGGCTGTGACTTCCCTAATCAAATGCATACACCCATCAAAATCAGTATCAATGCTCAGCACAAAAGCACCATTTGCAATTGGCTGGACCAACTGAGCAATAGAAATCCGATTTGCAGGCAAGAAAACAATTGATGGGATCCCTGCAGAAGCACAATAAGCAGATAAAGCAGCAGAAGTGTCACCTGTAGAAGCACAACCAACACCCACAACAGGTCGCTCCATTTTCCGCAATCTATTGACCTGACTCACCAATACAGTCATACCCAGATCTTTGAAGCTCCCAGTGTGACTAATCCCACAGTGCTTCACCCACAACTCGCTCATGCCCAAATACTTTTTGCCAAAACGCTCAGCCCAGAACAGATTCGAATTCCCTTCAAAAGCGCTGACAATGTCGTCACCGTCGATCTCGGGTAATACCCATTCCTTCTTGCTCCAAACGCCGGACCCATAAGGCCACGTGGTCTTACCCACCCGAGAGTCAAAAAGGTTGCGCCAATACTCGCCGTCGTATTTCTTCAACGCTTCCATATCGTGCTGAACATCAAGCAGCCCACCAGATCGGGATCGATACACGATCTCGTCGAGAGAGTAGGACTCGGTGGACGAAGGGTCTGCATTAAAGGGGACATACTTGGCTGAAAACTGGTGGCGGTGATCGACATTGATCCGGCGAGCCTCCTCGCGAATGTTCTCGTCGGCGGGGCGACGCTGTTTGGAATGAGAGGGGACAGAGTTGTTACGGGTAATCGGTGATTCAGGTTTGGATTGAGCTTTGATGTTGAGATGATTGGGTAAGGCGTTGGATTTGGGTGGTGGGTATGAACCGGAGGGTTTGCATTTGAAGGTGAATGGAGAACCCTGAAACAGAGAAGAGGAGGCCATGAGGGAGAGACACAGTGAGAGCTAAGAGCAAGGCGTCGCTATCGTACTGGCTGCTCAACGATATGCGCTGAGGATGAAAAAAGTACGAAGCCCCTTTTAAAGCAGGATCATTGTAAAAAAGCAGAAGCCTTCTGAGCAAAAAAAAGTAAAAAAGCAGAAGCCTTACAATCTTACAGGCGATT
The DNA here is from genome assembly GCA_019022615.1 of Acacia melanoxylon. Taxonomy (NCBI): domain Eukaryota; kingdom Viridiplantae; phylum Streptophyta; class Magnoliopsida; order Fabales; family Fabaceae; genus Acacia; species Acacia melanoxylon. The sequence continues at coordinate 13,838,003 of JAFJYJ010000003.1, read as the reverse complement.
TTTTTAGTATTGTTATTAAGATAAGATATTGTCACTACTAATTTTGATCACTACTATTTTTCCACTTTAGACTAGTATCTCAATAGAAGAGAGAAATGATAAAGATAGATGTAATAGAGATAAATGAAACTTTGGACCCGTGCGATGCACGGAGTGTGGATTTTTTTTTTTGGTTTTAATTTACGACATCTAAGGCATCAATGTATTAACAATGTAGTTTTATTAATCAATAGATAAATTGTAGACCATTTTAGAAAATCACAATTCGAATTAAAGGAATTATGAATTGATGTAACAATGAAGATAAAAGCACAACAATGAGAAATTGGAACAAAATTTTCATTAAGAACTATTAATGTGGTAAAATGTTTTAGAACACTTCTCTGTATACCACATTAATTGTGTTGCCTATACATTTATTAAACTCATCCAAAATTAGTATTTTCAAACCTTTGAAACTCTTTATCCTAGATAAAGCAACGTAAAATTGTCCATGTGAGAAAACTGGACTTGGTAGGTAAAGACCTACATTTGACATCGATTGTCCTTGACTTTTGTTAATTGTCATGGCAAATGAAATGATGATTGAGAATTGTCTTCTAGTCATCTTGAATGGAAGTTTAGATTCATATGGATTACGTATCATCCTATGATCAAAATGTCTTGGCACTTATTTCCATTCAATGCCTTGGCCTTAATGACGTTCTTTCCTAGTTGTGTAATTTGAAGCCTCGTACCATTGCATAATCCTGATGCTTGGTCAATGTTCCTTATTAACATAACATACACTCCAACCTTCAAAACCAATTTATGATGAGGAATCCCCGAACATTTGAATTTAGAAATTCTGTATCGTACAGATCATCAAGACTATCATTTGCACGATCTATACCATTTATAGAATCAGCACTAAAGTACTCAACTTCATCTCCTGGCAACAAAGAACAAATGTAGTTATTCAAGGAATCAACATGTTCCGTAGTTGGTGTAAGGATTGACCTGTTGTTTAGGTAATCATCTTCAAATAAACGCTCAACTAAGTTTGGGTAGGTAGATTGAACGATACACCTTATTGGATTTTCATCATTATAAAGTAACAGATCAGATGGTAATGTTATGTTTGCAATACCATCCTGTGGTAATCCAATAACACCCTCCCCTACAAGCAGCAACCATTCAGAAAATGCTTTGATTTTCTCTTGCTCAACTGGATCTATGGAAGACTTTAGTCTCATATTTTTCGTTAGTTGCAGTAACTGACATTCATTCCAAAGAGGAGAAGCATTTATAGATGCATCAACAATCTCAACTTGTCCACTTTTAGGAATGACAGGGAGAATCTGTCTAAAATCACCTCCCATGACGACACATTTCCCTCCAAAAATACAATTCGTCTTCATTAGGTCCCTTAAGGTTCGGTCAAAAGCCTCGGCACAGTGTCTCTTGACCATTGGAGCTTCATCCCAAACAATTAGATTAGCAGCCTTGATCAAGTTTGAAGTGTAAGACCTGGCTATCACCCAAGAGGGGGGTGAATTGGGTGTATGATAAAATTTTACGAACTTTGAAAATCTTTTCGTAATATCTAAATCAACAGTTAGATATTCAAATAAGCATATACTAGAAATATAAGAGTTTAGGGAAGAGAATATGCAACCGTGATTTATCCCGGTTCGGTCCAATCCACGATGACCTACGTCCAAATCCCCGAGCTCCTCCCGAGATTTTCAATCCACTATCTTCTATCAACTTGATTACACGTTACGTACTCAAGCAACCCTCTCACTAGGATTCACTCCCCTTACAAACCGTAATCAATACACCGCTTGATCACACACTCGTACTCAAGTAATCCTCTCCTAGGATTCACTCCCCTTACAAGCTGTAATCAACACAGTGTGTTTCCCACTCAAGATCACCCAACCTTGAGTTACTCTAAGATAGAATGTTTACAGATAAATCTTCTCTCTCTCAGAAGTGAATAAATAAACACTGAAGTACAAAGTTGATCATTTCACTCTCTACGGTAAACTATATGAGCATTGAGAAACAGTAAATGAATATCAGAGTATTGCCATATGTTGAAGATGTAAGCTCTTGACTCTGTGTTCATTGTCTATCTTTGAATGCTTCTCTATTTATAGACAATCGTCTCTTCGACCGTTGTGTAATATTACCGTTGTGAATAGTAACCATTTTGAATATTGGTCGGTCCGTGCCTTCATTAAATGTCTTTACCTAATTATGCAGTAGATGAGTCAGAATAATAGCTGTCTTCGACTGCTACACACTTTAATTCTGTTTGCGTGTCTGTTGATGAATTTGAATGCTTTGTCGTTGATCTCATTCCATGCTTCGCTATTGTGTCTGTTGGAAGTAGCCGTTGAGGCTTCGTTTGTTTTTCAAAGAATCGCATTAAATGCTTCTGACAGATTTTGATTTCTATCAAGTTTGATATTATCTCAAACTTTAATCACCTGAAACTTATACACAAATGATGTTAAGAAATAGTATAAGATCTTTTGGAATTCATCAGGATGTTCTAGATGAGAATCCAAGATTTCGGACACGGTGATTTTCTGCAAAGATGTTGACTCGAGGCTATGAACTAACCGACTTGAGGCAAGCCTTCACCAGCCAAACTCCCGTCGTGTTTGACTCGAGACAAGTAAGTGTGTGTGACTCGAGGCACTAAGTTTTGTCATAATGCTTTGTTCTCTGACTTGAGGCAAAGCACTTAACTCAAGGTAAATAGTCTTCCTGACCAATATGACTCGAGGCAAGCAAGGATGAGACTCGAGGCAGTAAGTGTTCCCAAAACATTTGCTCTCTGCCTTCACTTAACTCGAGGCATAAAATATATGTGACTCGAGATAAAAACTCTTCTTCAATGAACTTGTTCTCTGCTTGTTCAGAACGCAAGAATATCATCAACACAAGGTTAATTTCCAGTGAGTGTAGCGTCCTTGATATAACTCCAAAATTGGCAAATGACTTATCCCCATATATCTCTTTGATTCTTCTTTCCAATGCAAAAAGAATCAGCTCCAAACTCATTATATTTTGTCCGTTATGATCCGATGAATGAAGGTTGTTCTTTGACCAGCGTTTTTTTTTTGCAATATCCTGAACAGACTATCAACTTCAAAACATCATATCTCCTTCAATTGATCTTTATGTTTCATGATCTTGATGTTTTTGAAAAGGTATTTGAGTCTAGTTTCAAATAGCACTGGGTTCAGCTCATTTGGATTTGTCGTTTGTGAGATACACTCAAATTACCGAAGCTTGGTCTGCTGTGTGACGTTGATTTCACTGTCATATTCCAAAATTCATAGATCCCTCATATGAACTCCTTTGGACTTTTATTTTATGTCAAAATGACGCATTGGGAGTCTAGTTTCATATGCCACTGGTTTTACCTCAATCCGATTTCTGGTTTGGGAGATATCATTGAATTACCAAAGCTCGCCCGAGCAGAACGTGAAACAGAGCTGAACAAAGTAGCTAAAATACATTGTAACTCGAGGCAATTAATTGTTGTACCTCGAGGCAAACATGGATGCCCAGATTCCTATGTGGAGATTGCCTAGAGTCAATTAGTAAGTGACTAGAGGCAAATGGAGAAGTTCAGCAAAATTACAATTTTGCCATTAAAATGAATTTCAACATAATTACGATTTTGCCATTATAATTGGATTCAACACATATGCGTGAAATGAATCGGGAATAAAAAGACTGTAATTCAGAGAGTTTTTCTCTCCTCTTTGAGAGTTTTTCTCTCCTCTCTGACTTCTCCTTCGAGAGTCTTTGTTTGGTTCCTTCGTGAATCTTCCCGCAAGTTCACCAATTTATTGGTACTAGTGGCGATCTCTGTTTCTTTTCTATTTTCTCGCCGGGTTTTGACGTTTGAGTCGGGGAAGGAGCCTCAACCTTCTTTGTCAATAGAGGTAGGGGGTTACGGGTAACAACAACAATAGGATGCGAAGCAAGTTTCTTTGGACACGGGCAAGAGACTGAAAATCAAGGGGGATCCCTGGTAGGTAAAATCCTATCCCGAAAAAATCTTCATGTTCCAACGATTATTACCATGATAAAGAAAGGATGGCAGCTGAGTGAAGATGTAGAAGTTCATGATCTTGACAAAAATCAACTGGTTTTTCTTTTTCGTTTTAATAATTTGGATGATTATGCTAGGGTACTTAAAGGTAGACCCTGGTCCATTCAGGGCTATTTACTAAATCTCCATCTATGGAATGATTTTATGGTTCTGAAAGATGTGAGTTTCAAACATGAACCTTTTTGGCTTCAATTCCATGGACTCCCATTAGCGGCCTTTGAGGAAGCGAACGCTAAAACTCTAGGAGATGCGGTTGGTGAGGCGGTGATGTATGAGACTCCTATGGTCGATGGAAAAATGTCACGAAGCTTCATTAGAGTACGAACGCTCCTCTGTTTAGATACTCCTCTAATGACGGGGTTCTGGGTCCCGAGGGAAGGCATGGAAGCTATCTGGGCATCTGTTAGATATGAACGCCTTCAAAAGTTTTGTCACAGGTGTGGTCGTTTGAGTCACGAGGAGCGGAGCTGCAAGGATCTTAGCCGGGTATATAACGTTGGGGACGATTATGACTTTGGTGGCTGGTTGAGTACACCCGGTATAAGAACTCATGAGGATATCTTGGTGGATTGTAAAGAAGGGTGGATGGAGAACAAGATTAAGGTTTCAAACCAACCTGCTCATAACTTCCGTAGGAAACCTCCGCAGGATGGCGAGATTATTCCGGCTAGACGTCTCACTTCTGAGTGGGACCCATATTTTCAGACCGGCGGGAACGAGCCGAAGACTGCAACGGATCCTCCGGTGCTTTCGCCTCTGTCTGTGTCTCGGCCGAAAGGCCCTGATGTGGTGTTTGCTCGGTGTGGCCCTGGTGATCTGAACGACGGCGACAGTCCTACCGGCGACGATGGTCTTAGAGGCGGTGATGGTCCCAAATCCTCGTGGCCGACAATGTCTGGTCATTTAGAGCCGTTGGAGGTGCAAAGATTCCCACCTTGATCCCCGAGCGAAGATGCGAGGAAGGCGTCATGGGCAAAGCAGAAAATGGTGAGTGCGTCTGAACATGCAGGATGTGAAGTCAATATAGATCATGCTATACAGGGGAATCAAATTGTGTCTATATTTGTGAAGGCTTGTGATGTGGGGCCGGATGTCTCTAAAGGAAAAGAGATGGGGCCTCTTTTATTAGACATGACGCATGGGGCATTATTAGATTCTAGTTCTCTTAATTTAGATAGTGGGGTCATGGGACCCGGACATTATGGATACAAGAATTGGGGAGGCAAATCACGTGAGTGTTGGGAATCCTTTAGAAGTGGTAAATGATAATGGAAATGGGCCTTATCCTTTGGGCCAAATAGTGGAAGTGTGTAAGGGCCGGGATGATGGGTCTTTCTCTATTGGGCCTAAAGTACCATTTAAAGGTGGTGCGGTCTATAAACATGCTACCGGACCTCCTTTTGTCTTGGCGCCCCCTCTCGAAGCAATCGCGAGCCCCGTTCCACATCGCCCCTCATTAATCTGTCAATGCGACTTGAGTCGAGAAGCAATGGAGTGAAATTTGGAAGTCATGACTCTAATTCAAATGTCCTACCTTACGTGGTAGAGTTTCCTGAAGAAGATCCGATTCACGAATCCATTGTTCCATTTACTGGACTTTCCCCTATATCTACTGTGGCTCTTAGATTAAAAGGGATTAATCTTAAAAGACCTTATGATGAAGAACTTGGTGTGGAAAAGAGCAAAAAATGTAGGAAATTATTTATCGAGCCTGAGGTGGATTCAACTAAAGGTAAAGAGTCTACGGCCCATTCTCAAAAAAAGAATAATAGGAACTCTCTTTACGTGAAAAGGTATCTTCGACGTCCAAGGACTAATGTTATCCAAGGGAGGCTGGGTAATTATGTGGCATCTATTCCAATTGAGGTTGACTTTCCTGAGAATTGGATGAGTGAAGACAATGTTTGCAAAGAGGAGCATGAGCATGCATCTTCTAGAATCGCCGGTGGTTGGATGGGACCAACCACCGGTTCGCCATGAATCTATTAGCCTGGAACTGTCAAGGCTTGGGGGTTGCCTTGACAGCCAGAAACCTGAAGGAAGAATGCTTCCGGAAAAAACCCCATTTAGTCTTCTTAATGGAGACTAAACAGAAAGCGAGATATGTAAGAAAGGTGAGACGTAGATGTGGCTTCGATGAAGAATGGATAGTTAATCCGATGGGAAGAAGTGGGGGCCTGGCTCTATGGTGGTCGGATGTGCTTACGGTTAATATACTTTTCTCATCTCCGAATATTATTCATACTAGTGTGATGTCTGCTACTTTTTCTACTCCAGCATATATCACTTTTATTTATGGACCCACTGATGAGGATGATAGAATGTTATGCTGGCAAGAGGTCCGGAGAATTAGTAACAATATTAGGACTTCGTGGTTGTGTCTTGGGGACTTTAATGACATCTTATCCCAGACTGAGAAGTGTGGCGGTCTGCCCAGAGCCTGGAGGAAAATTCTGAATTTTAAATGTTTTGTGGCTGATTGTGAGTTAGAGGATTTGGGTTACAATGGCCCCAGCTTTACGTGGTGTAATAATCGTGATAGCCCGGATACGATCCATGAACGGATAGATAGGGCCTTGGGCAATTTGCGCTTGAGAGAGCTTTTCCCTACTCTCCGGGTCTTTAATATTGATCCGGCTAGATCCTCCGATCATCATCTTTTGTTTATCCAATGCCGATGAGAAGTATAAGAAGACTCGGGCCTTTCGTTTTGAAGCTGCCTGGGCCTCTCACAGGCACTTTCTTGAGGTAATAAAAGATAGTTGGAGGACCTTCTCTGAGTAGGACAATTCATCTTTGGAGTCTTTTCTAGGCAATATGAAGAGGTGCAAACTGAATTTTACTTCATGGAGTAAGAAGGAGTTCCCCAATAGTGCAAAGCGTATTGATCTTTTAAAGGCTCATCTTGCTGAGTTAACACTAAAAGAGCGAACTCCCGATGTTGCTAGAGGGATTTTGGAGGTAAAAGGGAATCTGGATAGATTACTGGAATTAGAAGAACAGTATTGGTGGCAACGCTCTCGGATCAATTGGTTAGAAGCTGGTGATAAAAACTCTCGTTTCTTTCATGTATCCACTATCAAACGGAGACAAAGGAACCAAATATCTTGTATTAAAGATGATGTGGGCAACTGGTTAATGGAGAAGGATGCTATAGCTCAGAATATTGCCAGTTTTTTTCAGAATCTTTTTGCTACGTCTGGTCCTCATCCAATGGGTGCTGTTTTGAACTGTATTGACCCTAAAATTACTGAGGATATGAATCACGGTCTTATGTTACCCGTTTCGAAGGAGGAGATTAAATCGGCTGCATTTAGTCTTGGGAGTACAAAGGCGCCGGACTCCGACGGTTTTTCGGTACATTTTATCATTCCGTTTGGTCTCGATATTGGGGATTCTATTTGTTCTATGGTCAATGATTTTTTTGCGGTCATTCTCGTTTTAGAGAGGATTAATATGACTAACATCACTCTTATCCCCAAGATTCATAAACCGGAACACGTTTCACATTTTCGCCCTATTGGCCTTTGCAACTTCTCGTATAAAATCATTTCAAAAATTTTGGCCAATAGGTTGCGACCTTTGCTTGATGTGTGTATCTCCCAGAACCAGAGAGCATTCGTTTCTGGCCGTTGTATTCATGATAATATTATTATAGCGCATGAGGTTTACCATTACCTTCACCGTAAGTACTCGGGAGGTAAGTATGAGTTCTCCCTTAAGATGGATATGAGTAAGGCTTATGACCGGGTCGAGTGGGATTTCATTGAGAATGTCTTATTACGATTTGGTTTCTGTCAGGAATGGGTGTCTCTTGTTATGAAATGTGTGCGTTACGTTAGCTTAAATATCTCGTTTATCTCGGTGAAAATGTGAAATCTTTTATTCCTACTAGAGGTATTCGCCAAGGAGACCCCCTCTCGCCTTATCTTTTCATCATTGTTGCTGAGGTACTCTCTATTATGATTAGTAAAAGCTAGAATGACAAGCGGCTTAAAGGTATTAAATTGAGTAATGGGTGTCCAGTTCTCACTCACAGTTTTTTTTGCTGATGATGCCCTCTTATACATGCATGCTAGTCATAGAAATTGTATTAATTTGGCTAATATTCGGATTTGTCTTTAGCGACCTCGGTCAGTTATTAATCTTGATAAATCCAAGTATTTTTTTCTCTTCTAACACTCCCCCGCAAAGGAGAAGTATGGTGAGCGGATTGTTGAATATCCCGATATCGGAGGATCCGGAACATATCCGGGCATTCCTAGCATTTGGGGGAAATCTAAACATCGTGCCTTGGCTTACATCGAGAGAGCGAGTAGCGAATAAAATCCAAGGATGGAGTCATTCCCTCCTATCCTTCTCCGGTCGTGAAGTAATGATCAAAGCGGTTATCCAGACAATCCCGATTTATCCGATGAACTGTTTCAGATTTCCCATTAAGACTTGTAAGGAGATCAATAGCCTTATAGCTAACTTCTGGTGGGATGGCAATGCCTTTGGAGGCAAGACTCATTGGAAATCCTGGGAAGCTATGACCAGTAGTAAGAGTTCTGGAGGGATGGGGTTTCGGGACCTCTTGATGATGAATGATGCCCTCTTAGCTAAGACGGCTTGGAGGCTTATGACGAGGCCTACTGATTTTTGGGCTCGGGTGTTAAAAGGTGTGTACTTTCCTAAACAAAACTTCATTAATGCGGAGATAGGCTACAAGGCTTCTTGGTGTTGGTCTAGTATCCTTGATGGCAGAAATTTCCTCAAGAAGGATCTTAGGTGGGACATTGGAGATGGTATGCGCTATCGAATATGGGGAGACCCTTGGGTCTCAGGAGCTATTTTCCCAGAGAGACCTAAGACCACCAACATCCCGATTATCTTAAATGGTAGAGTCTGTGATCTGATAACTGATGGGCGGTGGAACCTTTCGCCTATTGACCAATACATAGCTCCTGAAGTCAAAAAGGCAATATATAATATCCCTATCCCCTCCAATGGGCTGGAAGACAAATTGGTGTGGACTGGTGCCAAGAATGGAGTGTATACGGTGAAGTCGCTACCATTGCCGGAAAGATTGAAATTCCGCTAATGTGGATAGGGGTGGCTCTTCGACCGTCATTCACACTTCATCTTTGGAACTCGATTTGGAAAATAAAAGTGATCCCGCGGGTACAACAATTCATATGGCGGCTTTTGAGTAAGGCAGTTGCCACCAAGTTCGCAATGTTTCGGCGAAAGAGGTCCCAAGATAGCCAATGTCCAGTATGTGCGGATGCCGAGGAAACTATCGAGCATGTATTCTTCCATTGCCCTTGGACGAGATGCATTTGGTTTGGCTGCTCGCTCGGGGCTAGAGTTGATGTCTCCACCATATCCAACTTCAATGCCTGGTGGATCTTGACGACAATTACCCCCATGCTGAGTAAGCATGATCTTTCTTTGATTTGTTGGCTTCTGTGGTTTATCTGGAAGGCTAGAAATGAAATGACTTTTGACCATAGGCGGCCAAACCCGAGTATTGTGATTGAATTGGCTCGGAGAAGTAATTTTGATTTTTGGGCTAACTGTGCTAAAGGGACTCGGGAACCTTTCTTGTCGAGGGGTGATAGTCCCGGCACTATTTGGTTTCCCCGGACGAGACAAATTTAAAATTAATTGTGATGGAGCCTTTTCTTCCTCTCGAGAAAGATCTTTATTGGGGTTATTTGTCGCGATTTTGCCGGCTCCTTTAGATGGGGGTTTGTGGATAAAGTCAAATCTATTTCTGCCTTTATGACTGAAGCCTTAGCCCTAAAGAGGGCCCTACTTCTAGCTTTGGATATGGGTCATGATATGGTGATTTTTGAGTCGGATTGCCTCTCTCTCGCTTTCTTGTGTTAAGGCCAAGTTACCAGATTTGTATGATTGGAGGTGTAGGAGTATTATCCATGATGTTATTAGTCTTTTGTCTCTGAAGGTTGGGTTCTCTGTGTCCTTTTCCCCGAGAGGGGGCAACCGTGCTGCGGATCTCCTTGCAGCTGATGCTTATAAAGGGGTGTGCCCTGTTGGGTGGGTTTCGCAACCAACACCCGCTTTGTTATCTCTTCTAACTCTAGAGGCTCAGAAGACTTTTGCTGGTGTTGATATTCCTTCGCATACCAGTTCTTCATCGAATGGTGGCTAGCCGGTTTTTCTTTCCTAGTTTACTTTTTGTTTTTGGAATTTTCTTTTGGTTGTATTTGTTTGTTGTCGGTTGTATTTGTTTTGCTTATGTTGTAGTTGTTTGTCCCTGTTTTGTCTTTTTGTTTTTCAGGCTATTGTTTATTAGTGCCCTATTTGTAACTGTCTTGATGTGTTATGAATAGAACTTCCTTTGACCAAAAAAAAAAATGAATCGGGAATGACTTGAGGCACAACTTAATGACTAGAGGCAAGAAGAGAAGTTCAGCATATTTACGATTTTGCCATTAGAAGTGAAGTTCATCATATTTACGATTTTGCCATTAGACTTGAGGCACTTAGATGACTTGAGGCAAAACTAGTTTTTAGCAAAAATAACAAGAATGCCATTGCCATTAAAGAATTGATGTCTCGGAGGTATTTTTGAGAGATGCCTAGAGTCAAAATATTTTTACCTTGAGGTAGCAAGTGAAAAACATTTAATCATTGAAGCATATAACTCAAGGCTTTTCTTATTTAACTAGAGGCAAATCAAACACTTCAAATTTTCATAGAATATCAAAGATTAATTACATTATAATTATCATCATCAAAACATCAAAAAACATGATAACTAACATGAAGTTGGTGAATTTTGACTAATTGAATAAAGAGAATCTTCATTGATGTCTATAGGAATTAAGAACCTTGAATGTGCAGTTCTACCTGATGGTAGTAAAGTAGCTGCAATTCCACTGGATGCTACGTTCAGTATGATACCTCCCTTAGATCTTATCGAAGCTGTCAATGCGTTCCAAATGAAGGTTTTCCCAGTACCACCAAATCCATGCAGAAAAAAAAATGCACCGTTCTGTGAAGAAACAGAGGAAAGTATTTTATGAAATACATCCTTTTGCTCATCAGACATAAGATTTTGCAATCGAATAGCTTCATCGCTCTCTCTTTCTTTGTTGTAGTTTAACTCCTGAAGGATTAGTTGGTTAGACATGTCGATCAGGTTCCCCTTGTTTGCTTTGGGCAATGATGGATAGTCATTGAGGCTTTTGCCGTTTCGTAACAACAACTGTTCAATTTCCAACAGTCTAGCAGCTTCTTTATTGGCACTTGAAAAACTCAATTCTGGAGAAGTAAAGGAAACATTTAATTATTTGATCATTATGTAACAAATTGTATAAATATCACATTAAGAAGGAATCGTACCTGTAAAGAGCTGGTTGCCCCGTGTGATATATAACAAATCTTCACATATAATATCTTTAGTCCGTTCCCACACAATACTCGATTGTGACATGGAACCACTTAATAACATACTGGTGAAAAAGCGACGAAGGTAATTGCCTGATGCCCACAATGCTGCTTCTTTAATTGCATCGATATACTCATTGTCATCATCTAACAATCCAAATGCGTAACATGCTTCCCTGAATGTCGCGTAGATAACATTATTAACTGTCCTAATGTCTTCATAATTCTTTGGACCTCGAACTTTTGTCAAAAGTAAACGAAGGTAATATAACTCTCCTTGAGCAGGTGTACAATGACCAAGCCTGCCAACAGAGAAACCACGTTCACGATGCTTCCAAATTCTTTTTTCCCTAACAAATGTAAAATAGTTAGGGAATTGAGAATATGTTAGAGTTCTTGCAAAAGGGTCATCCTTATTCTTTTCAAACCAAGCAAGGAACATTGATTCTTTAACTCTAGGATTGTTGACAAGGGATGACATCATCTGAGATTCAGAGTAATAAACTGCTTGTTGTTCATGTAGATGGAAACTTAGTCTCTCAACAGGTGGTTGTCTATGATGGATATCAAAGCCAAAAATTCTCCACGATGCCTCACATGAAGATACATACCTACAATTGAGATAGTGAGAAATTTCATCAAATGTTTGTGTAGATCCTGGGGTACCATTGTTGCTATATATCCCTGCAATTACGCGGTCATTCCCTTTGCAGATGTATTTGAATAGGTATTTCACAGCTCGTGATTGATTTGTCTTCTCAATGTTCAAATGAGCAGAAAATAGCTTTAGCAATGTAGCATTGTAAGAGACGACGAATCTGTTATCTAGATTAACACCCTTCCTAGACACTGTACGTCCATCATTTCTTCTTCGATATGTTGGATATCCATTTTCATCCAACGTAGTACATGTTTTATACCTTTTAGGAAAGTACTTGGAACATTTACCATCCTTCATGCAAGGTGCATTGTTAGATGATCGACCGCATGGACCATGAACCATATAGCTGCCAACTAACTCATATAATTCAGGGTCTAAATCTTTGTCAGGTATTTCTGTGGATATTAAGCTGTCAACCTCGAATGGTGTTTTTATTTTGTTCATGTCTGACAACCATAATATGATGTGCGCGTGCGGTAGGCCTCTTTTTTGAAATTCTATGGTGTAGACATCTGCAATTACAAAAGAATCAGTAAATTATACATTCCGAGAACCAATTAGCTACTAATATTGTTAACCAAAAATAAGTTGTTATATTCATATGTTTTTTCACCAGAAATCAGGAAAACCAAATTGGCAACTTGATCCACACTAAGCATAAATTTGTAAAGGATGAAAGTATTCATTTTCTAACTATGTTTGTCAATTTGAATAATTATTGTTCCAAATTGGTTTCTTATCAATTCCTTCTTATTTAACATTAATATACAAATAAATATATCAGTCATGACGACAGTAAATAATTTCAAAGAATGAAAGATTAGGTTATGGTTTTTTGAAAAACATATCTGCCTTTACTGAACCAAAGATCTTATCGTCCTTCAAAGTTCGCATCAACTTCCTTAGCTTAATGTGGAATATTCTGCTCAATATTTCTGGTCTATCACATGGTTTCAATCCATCTTGGCCACAATGATGAGTAATCTCAGGCCACATAGGGTTGCATGTAAATGTTACAAAAATGTCAGGATAACCAGCCCAAGAACAAATGGCCATAGCATCCTGATAATTCTGAATCATGTATCGTGAGCCCCCAGTGAAAGAAGAAGGTAGAATTACCCGTTGTCCTGTTGATGAAGGATCTGTCTCTCCTCTTGTAATAGCGTCTGAAAGTCCACTATAAAGATCAACTCTTAATTCCTTTTGATGTTTTCTGATGTAGTCGAGTCTATCACTTTCTACCATGGAATATCCATCAACAACAAACTGTTGAAGTAATTTTTGACCTTGCAAAATAAGAGACCGCTCTGAATTCCTCCTCATCAAACGGAATGCCGAGTACTCCCTAGGAGTTAGTTTTCTTTTCTTCTTTGTTATTGACAAAGATTCATTTGCAAGTTCATGTGTTGAGTCATACCCGTTGTTACCATAGGGAAATAACAAAGGATATTGAAGTGGTAGATATGACATGTGTAGCTCATCAATTCGTTGTAAATGTCCACTTTGTCGTCTAACAATAATGTCCCTTTTGGTGTATGACTTGTCAAAATCACCAACAATTAGTGCTGCTAGTTCAGAAGTTGTTGGCATATTGTATTGCCTAAACAGCATGCTTGAATTGCTATTTCTAATTAGCCTTATGCTAATATCATGGACAACATTGTCCTTCACTATGTCTGCAGCTCTTCTGTAATTTTTTACTATTGAATTGTGCTTATCAAGGCAATCCTTCAACAGTTGAACAATCGCAGGATCCAAGTTCTCAGCATTAACATGACGGCTGTAAAGTTAACAAATAATGGTCCACTATTTCATAAATGTTGTTTTATAGTGTATATAACATTTGGATTTAGCAAAAGGAAAAAATTAGTAAAACTAACCTCACTGATGAAATTCTGTTTGAAACTTCATTGTCAGTATCATAAATATACAGATGGGTGTATACCGGAGGATTTCCTAGAGGGGGCAATAAGCTCCCGATAAGATGGTGGTTTTGGCCTGAAAGGACAAAAGAATAAGGGCCTCTGCCTCTGGAGTTTATAGAATGATCAATTTTTCCACCCATCGATGTGAAGCAAAACATATTGTTGTATGAGCGGATATTTTTCAAGAAATTTTTTGCATATGATGACTGCTTGTTGAAAAATAAATCCTCAAGTTCTATAGGGGCTCTCTTTAGTAGAGGCACAATTATCTTCCCATTACAACAACACAACCCAAACTGTGGTGTGTTATTTTTCTTGACACTTTTAAGGCTTTCTGCAAACCACATTTGTGCACCACATGAATGACATTCATGGGTAGCAATGTAGCATCACCATCGTCTAAGTAGCTGGACTGGAATGAACGTCTGAAAGTTGACTGATCTTGTCCAAAAACATGTCCATTATCTCTTTCAGCCTGGTTGACTTCCGAGTGGACTGCATGGAAATATAAAGGAAAGTTGAGTACTAAAAATCCATGACAGCCAGCGTGCATCAAATAAAATGATGACAGACAAAAACTTACATGCATTGAATGGTTGTTGAAATCTCTGGGATAAATCAGTTGCAACTTCACAGATTTTATTGAATGACCGCTTTGTAAGCTTCTGTTTCGTGACCGATGCTGAATAACAGTTAACAGAGGCAACCTGAGTCACTGTGCTGATGTCCGTTAATCCACTAGTATGGGTATGGTTATTATTAGGGTGCCCTTGTTGGTTAGTAGTATCAGACAGAACAGACAGATTTCGATTATCTAGTGATGGATTCATAACAGTAGCCTGTGGTGATTGCATGTCGGCCTCCGTCACAACCAATCCAAGATTCATCCCAACAGAGTTTGCTGAATAAGAATTTTCTGAACACGGTCGTTTGCCTGCATTACGAATTTGCATTTCAGATTATAATATACCGGGCATCAAGCTGGAAGGATAATATACATTTGGCAACTAACATCGTTACTTATGAAATTAAAGTATCGGTATGTCGCTTATGATACTTGCCTGGTCGTTTTGTCATATCTAAGACAACAGGTTGGCTTCGATTATTTGATGATTGGTTCACAATCGTACAGGGCGTGTTCCCTGTTAAATCAGTTAGCATTACACTTGAGAGACATAAACACACGATGAGAATGAACAGAGTGAACGAATTAGAGGCCATAAAATAACTTGTGGACGAAATAAATGAAATATATAGAGTTCAGTGAACTTTGCTATTGGAGTGTTTGCAGATAGATGTATCAACCTATAAGCATGTTTGTCTGATTATAACACTAAGTGTTATAATATGAATGTGGTCTCTACAAATCATAAAGCACCAGAGAACACTAACGTATTCATTCATAAAGCGTAAAAGAGGACGCACACAACAACTTTTTAATATGCGATGTATTTTATACATAGGAATGCATACATATAATAAGAATATTATATAAATGTCAAAACAATATTGAAACATGGTGTTACCCTTAAGATGGCTTATTGCAGTAAATAGTTAACCAAGTTTGATGCAAGTAGTTAAAGTTTCTGTCATGTATGAACAATGCTAACTTTGTAGTGCTCATATTGAAATGACTAAACATGAAAGAGAAATTTGTAAGGATAATCTCATGGAATCAAGCCTGTTAATAAGTGCTTAGTGAGAGTTAACAGAATAAAAAGAAAACGTACTAACAGACAGAAGAGGTTTGGTATGTCGTAAATGATATTTGCCTGGTTTGTTTGTTATATCTGACAATACAGGTTGTATATGTTTTTCAGCTGCCTGATTCACAAGCGTCGATGAGCTCCCTACAAAATCAGTTATACATTAAACTTTAGAGATATGAACACGATATGAGAGTCAAAGAAGATATCTTATGTTAAACCATAAAACAACCTGGAAACACATTAAGTTAAAGGTATACAGTCTTGGGGAAGAACATTGGCAATTGCGCAGGATAATATGTACAGGAATAAGCAAGGTTGGACTTGTAAACACAATGTCATATATTACAAATGACCTCCATTCGAGTCGTAAATTGTTAAACAACACTAACCTATTCCTTCAAGATGTCGACGTTTCGGATGACATGCTGCTTTCTTCCTCATTCTTTCATTACACTGTTGAATAAGATTAGATACAGATCTGATAACCTGAGAACCAAATGTTCGACCACGTTCGGTTTGAAAGATATATGTAGCAAGAGAATCTTCTTTATGAAGGATATCAAATTCATTGGCTAAATTCTGTATCAACACACAGACGTTGAAATCTTATTACATCTCCCACGGACCGTCGGATGAAAGGAATTACTTTAAATGATGACAAAGATCGCCAGCTGGACCCATTCTCCATTGGTCACCGTTCTATGACGTAGTAAAAAATGTTCATTGGTCATTAAACAGGCGTTGATGTGTAGACATGTATTAAACGTTCCTTGGAAGATGTTTGCAGAGATAAATTAAGACGAATCATTAATGACAAGGTTGAACAAATGCAGTTGGCCACAAACCGGAAGAGTTGTGTTAATCTGATCCGTGCAAGGTAGTGTACATTTTCTGCCTAACACTCATTGGTAAAAGTGAGTTGCTTGAAAAACGAAATAGACTTAATTAATATAACATTTAAATAGATTTAATGAATCGTAGTGTCTTTCATTAATGAATCGAGTAACGCTTCTCGCCAGATAATATTGAGCAATTCAATATGTTCCCTCATACCTCTGTCTTTCATTTTTGTTAAATACGCTTAATATATTATTCTATAATAGTAGTGCCTTTAATTTTTTGGTATTCTAATTAACAATACAGAACTTTAAATCAATTACGAGTAATATATTAAATGTAAGTTAAGTTATTACGTAAATGTATTTACTGTATTCTTTCCACACACACACACACATATATATATAATTCTTTTTTTATTACAGCTAATCAATTACACATTCGTATATTTTATATCAATGTATTCTAGGTAAATCGAAGTGCTCAATATATGTAGTTGAGTAAGAAATCTGCAATGACTTTTTATAAAACGGAAATTTATAAAACATTCAAGACAATGTTTAAAAAGAAGATTATTACAACCGAAAATGCCAGGAAATTAAACTTCATAACGTAGTAACTACTTGGCTTAATATATCAATGTGACTTCTCTTTCTTGACGCTTTTAAGAGGTTTGGTGGTGCTCAGTTTTGGTCTGCACATCTCTGCAAGGCCAAGGTCTTTTCACACAATTGGAACATCAGTTGCAATACTCTTTCTTTTTGTGTTGGCCTCAGTTGGTGTTGTAAGTTGGGAGAGTGTATTAATGTCATCTTCATTGACATTAATTTGTGAAGATGTATTGCCAGTTTCCCTTGAAGCAGTTGACTCCTACATATAATTAAAGGAAGTATGTAAATAGTGTAACCATATTTCATACTTAAAAAGAGAATACAATAACAAAAGATGAAGATGATGCAATACTATCTCTGTCATGGAGGTTGTCTCTTCTTGCTGCAAGTAAAACATGTAAATAGAGTAAGTGTAACAAATTAACTGACGAGGATTTAACAAAAACCAATATGCAAAGTTTAAAGAAACTTAACCTCAACATTTGAATATTGGAATTGTTGTACCAAGTGTGTATCTGCACAAAGTTGACTGACTCCAATGGTACTTGTCCTATGCTTTATATTATGGCTCCTAATTCGTAGCTTGACAAGTACAACCTTTCCAGCTATTTCATCCAAGTCTTTAGGAATTGTAGAATTCCCACCATTCTATGGGAATTTAAAACATATGTACATCATAAGAATCTACATAATAAAGCATATAATATGAAAATAAGTATATAACATATTGAATACCCTGTGCATATCCTCTTTCATCCGTGATGCAGATTTTCCCAACAACTCAGTTGCATGACGATCAAAGAACATGATGGAACATTTTCCAGTTTCGTCAAAAACTTTGTAGTGAACTTTAAACCTATTAAAATAGATATGAACTAAATTTATTATGGTTTTGTCAAGTAAAGGATCAATATGTGATGGTTAAGTTTGGAAACATACTTGGGAACCGCCATAAGTACATCCTTTTCACATTTGGTGCATCTAAGGGTACCATCAGGCAAGTACTCAGGTTTTTTGTCACAAGGACATGCATCATAAAACCACCCATACAGTGTTTCACATTTTTGAATTGTGACCTCTAAGACCACGTCACATTCCTATACATTTGACAAAAAATTAATATTATTTTATTTGCAAGTTAAATATTGCTTAGCATTTGTCTAACAATACAGATGAAGTAATAAATTTAATAGTGAAAGTAAAAAGTCATTCCAAAACAGTTTCCCAAACATTACTTGCTCTAACTTAGAAATATCAGACAATGGAATTCTGGTGCGGAAACTAAGTAGTGATTCAGCTGAGTATGTTGGATATTCGACATTTGAAATCGACTAAACAAATGAGGATCCGAATCTTGGGTAAGCCTGTACATTATGTGAATGTATGCTTGGTGTAAGGCAACACTTAAATAATAATAATAAAAGTAATTAAGAAATTATTAATTTTGATCTAACCTTTCCTTCAACAATGATGCCTCCGGTATATTTGGATTTAGAGTGACTAAAGTTGCATTAAATGCGTTACTCGGATGACCGTAATCTAATAGAAAGATATATTTGACGATATATTAATAATGAAAAAATCTGGAATGTTCGATATGTATGAGTGGAAAAGAATAAAATCATAAATGCAAAACCCGTATTCCTATTTGTTCGCGCGAAACGTACAAGAACAATAATTGGAGGTTCCATGTCTTCATGTTTCTTTGCGTATGTCTCCTCAAAGACATTCACCCCACAAAGTGATGTTTATAATGTTTTCACTAAAACAGATGGAAAAATGGTTTTACTCAATACTATTAAATAAATTTTCATACTTATGTTTAAAGAAATGGTACTATAAATGTATAATGAGCTTCGAAGATAGAAGAAAACACTACTTCTCATTAGCAATGCTAAAGTTCAGCCTCTTAGTGACATCACTTTCCCTTCTTTGATCCTGCAAACGTCCGAAAGCTTGCAAAAACCCAAGTACGTGCGGTTGTTTGTATGACATTTATGTGTTAAAGTAATTGGAATTCACGTTAGCTTAAAGAATGAATAGTTATTTGAGTGACGAAAATGGGTCAAAAACAGACAAACCTATTAACCCTATTTCAATGTTCATTCCATTTTTGATGTCTACAATGGACTTGAAGTTATAAGCTTGTTGGTTGATGGCAATTTCAGATTCTTCCATGAACGTGTGGGTATGGAAGTTCAATCTCCAAGGGTTTGTAGTTGCTCTATTCTTATCATCATTATCGACAACCTCAAAGTTTTGGAAGTTGTACACCATCCCTTCCTTCGGATCATCAAGCAATTTTGGAATGACATTTTTTTGTGTAGCAGAAACTTCAATCGTTGACTCCTAAATGAAAAAAAAAATGAAATATCGATGAAATTAAAAAGATGCAGTACATTGTAGTTTAATAACTTCCGTAACATTATGAAAGTCTGTTTAATATGAAGGAATGTTTACCATGAAATATCAGTTTTTATGAATGAATACTATTAACAACAACGTACCATTTCATCTACTAATATCATTCATATCTTCCATATAGTGTATGGTGCAACCTTCTTCCTAACGACCCACTTTCTCAGCACCTTTGCAACCACCGACCACGTGTCTTTGTTATCATCGACGTCAAAGAAGAAAGACGTACTCATCTGCTCATTAAGGAAGAAAATGTTTGTCGAAATTAAAAGAGCAAGAGTGAAGAGCGTTGTGAGAATTAAACATTAGTTGCTTACTATACTGTTTGAATCAGACAGAACGTGGGATATGATGTTGACAGAAGTGCAACCAAGAACTTTGCTTTGTAACTGATTGTGTGGTATGCTCAATTTGGGCGAAGTATATAACCTGAAATTGCTATTGGCGGGATATATTCATCAACTTAAATGCTTTGTATAATTATCGCGCCAAAAATAGGTATTGAACACCAATTGGACGTGGGGACTTGAAGGTAGTAATTTGCATTTAGCGCATTGGGAAATAACGTTTCCCTGCAGATATTCAATTTGAGTTGTCGGCCACTGAGTTTATTGGCTTCACTGTTAACGTAATACTTTTTTCAAAGGCATCGACCTACAAATGTCGCTCAACAATGTGGAAGTAGTTGTGGCATTAGTTCGAAGCCTCCTTGGAAACCTAAATAACAACTAATGATGTTATACATTACAATGAATAGTAATTTTCTTGCATTTTTCCAAGCGTATTCAATGAAATAAGATATGATACAACAGACAATAGGAAACAAAAACGTGGGTTGTTTGATATTAATTGTTCCGTAAAGAATAAGCATTAAAGAGGATGGATACTTCATGGAGCCAATAAACGTAAACGTACGTCGAAGTATGTACTGATAATATCTGATATATGTTGCGTTAAAAAGTTGCTATCTGATTTATCCAACGCTACGTCAAGTATGTATGAGATCTGAATGTTTAAAATATTGGAGGGTTCTTTTAAAAACAGTTAATCATGTCTGGGTGGAGATAAACATGAGTAAAATATTTAATTATTCCATGGAAAATATGCGAAAAAATAAATAGGACCTTGGGGTGATAGTTTGAAATAGCCAATGGAGTTCTCCATAGGGTTGAAGAAGTGTTTCCTCCTTTAATAGGTTTGACATATGTCCATTCCCCCACACTTAGACCTTTGTACTCCTAAACAAAGGCATTGAGCACAAGATTCCAAGTTCAAATCACGAAAGCATTTGAAAGATGAGCAATTTCATAATTAAAGAGCAATGGATTAATTAATCAAACTCGTCAAGCCAACACTAGTGATAATCAAGCAATGTAAAGAAATTAGCTGACTATACAATCCAGAATATTAAAATGAAGCACAAGAGAACTCTCAAGGTATTATCAGTGTTTCACTCATTTCATCTCATTGGAATAATTCACTCTAATTCACTTAATTAACACCTTACCATAAGCTTGTAATAACTCTAATATCTCCACTGCTAATAGCAATTAATGTAATGAATCAAGAGGACTTAAAAGGCTTGTAATATTGGATGAAGGCTAAATGGAGTGAATTAATTAGAAAAATGAAAAGTTGATATGCAAGTCAAAGTTAGTGACCAAGTTCATAGCATCTAAATAATTTACAAACTTTTGCTTCTTTTTTTTTTTTTTGAATCAATACTTTTCTATATTTTGTTTTTCTTTTCAATACCTTTCTCTTCTTTTTCTCTTTTTTTTTAACTATATTTTTTTTAATACCATTCTTTTCTTTCCTTTTTTTTTTTTAACTACACCCACTTTTTTTTTTCAATATACATGGCATTTCAAATTTTTATTGGCAATTCTCTTTTGATTTTGATTTTTTTTTTTTTAGAATACTATGAACACTATGAGTAATGACATGCATATAACATAAGAAAGGCTCAAAGGGGGTAAACAAAGGGTAGATGAATGTAGGTTTGTGTTTGGGTGAAAATGTTTAGAATTGAATGCCTCTTTCATTTTCATCTCACTAACGCAAATACCGTTTTGAAGAAGAGTTGAAACAAGTTCTAGAAGATGAAAAACTAAGAGAACATACACACATGCAAAGAATTTAAGGCTCAAATATCCTTCCAACAAGGTTTTTCTCCAATGCTCACTCTAACACAATCAATTGCATAGTAAACTAACCACAAAACATCTACTTAACTATTCCAAGTGCTAACCTTAAAAACACAATCAATAAAAACATTACAATAAATTATAATCATGCTCAAGTCTTAAAAGCACTAATGAAGCAGAAACTCTGTTTCTCAAAACAAGGAGCAAGCAAAAATCCAAATGTGGGTTCATTTCTCTTCCCATTCACTTGAAAAGCAAAACATGGTTTTAAAAAGTTGCCAAAACACTAGATCTCATGAAGCTCAAAGAAGGGCATGCATTAGAGCAAGTCATTCTTGAAAAAAAATTTGGAAAATTTTCTAGTTTAAGGCATTTTCTCATTTAAAAACAACCAATTAATTAGGGACTCAAAATGTATTCTTCTCCCCCACATTTAATCAACACATTGTCCTCAATGTGGACAAATCACTCTAAAAAGAATGTTAAACAAGTTGAAATTCAAGGCACAATGGTAATTAAGTAAGGTGGTGGCCAACAAAATGCAAAGCATACATAGGGGGTTTTATTTTGCTTACTAAACTAAATTATTTCTACTTTTTCTACTGGATCGTGTCCCTCCCCCACACTTATCTTCCTCACACAACAATTAAGCCCAAGTAATCAAAGGAATAGGAAGAAAATAAGTGAGGAAAGAGACAACCTGTGTTAGAGTATCTTGAGTTGCTTGAAAGAGAAGTTCTCATCTATGATGAGAATCATGCATTTGTCTTTGAAGACATTTTCTCCCGCATTGATTTTCCTTGGTGGAGGTGGTTCAGGATCAATCGGAAGAGGTCCAAGAATGTATGGTGGAGATGAGTACCACAAAGGACCCTTCCAATGATGTGCCTGCAAAGACAAGCAACTAGCAGTATCCCATCCAAAAATAGAAACATGGAGAGATTTCAAGTGAATTAAAGATACTTTAGGAATCAAACTCTCCAAGTAACTATCACATCCAAGGAAATCAATGCTACTCCCATCAGTAGGAGTCAAACAAAGATGTATATTTTGAAAATTCTCTTGTGTTTGCAAAGTGGAAGGTGCGGAATCCAACTTAGTGTTAGGGCACACTGTAACATCCCATTTTCAAAAGCAATATATATTTTTTTTCATCAGAGTAGAGCATCGGAGCGATTGAGTAACTGATACATATATTTCAAATGCCGTAAGTCTGGCTGATTACAATAACAGGACATTGTTTTCGGACGTCTAACGTCGGTGTAACTACAAAAAACATAAGAAGTCTTCAAATAGGGTCTTTATGCGGCTCGCTTGCCTTTCTCCTCGGTCCTCGGTCCTCCCGAACCCGACGTTATGTTAAGAGCTGAGGTCCAATGCACCGGACCCCAGGTAACGGTTAACCTCATGTTTACATACATCATATAAGTACTACGATATTCATGGAATTTTGACGACACTTACTACGTTCAAAGTAGGGTATACATAATCGATATATATGGCAATAACAATACAAATCGGATGTAAGGTTAAGGCACAAGGAGAAATGTACATGATCGATATGCACGGCAATAACAATACAAATCGGATGTAAGGTTAAGGCACAACGGACATTGGACATTGGACATAATCGGATATGGACATAATCGGATATGGACGGCAATAACAATACAAATCGATGTAAGGTTAAGGCACAACAGCGAAAATACAGCATGACAGAGGAAAATACATATATGCATACAATAACCATCAGAGTTAGTGTTACGGTACGCGAACGTACCTTCGTCCGTTCGGTTTCGTGGTATGTCTGTTTGTCGGTACGTCTCCGGTATTTCTCGAATATCCTATATTAGTATTTCCGCGTTATTTCCTCATGAGTAATATCTTAAGAGATATTTTGGTCACTATTGACCTTTTTACCCTTAGTAGATTTGATATTCCTATTTTGCCCTTACATTTTATAAAAAACGCATATGCTGATTTTCTTGGGCAGAATTTTGATCAACTTTGAAAAATCATAATTAAATCTACAAAAATCGAAATGAAGATCCATAAAATTATTTGGAATCGTTAAGATGTCTAATTTTGATTAAAAATACTGGTATCAACCCAGATTCATTATACAATTCCCAGTTTTTAATTTCCAAAGATCTGTCCAGAATTTTCGTCCAGAAAAATGGCCAGATTTCAAAAATTCATATCCACTTGCACAAAACTCATTTTGACATGCTATAAGCATATTTGGAAAGGTCTATATGTCTACTATAACCATGAAAAATTTCAGATTAAAACGACTTCATCTTCCCATAGATTTAAGGTTTTTGCGAAGCTAACTTCAGAAATCGCCTAACCGATAAAATTTCGCGGAACTTCGTTACTTTGTGGTTTCTCTTCCAGAAATTTTGCTCTATGACTACCCTCACCATTTTTTCGAAATAAGGCTAATTTTAATCATAAAAACATAAAAATAAAATTGCTTCTAGGAATTTAAGATCAAAGCATAAATTTCTATGAATTTAAAAGCTAAAACTTAAGAACTGAGAACTTACCCTTGAAGACTTTGCTACTACTTCCTTCTTGCTTCTCACTAGCTCTCTTCTCTCTTTAAAAACCACTACTTGGAGTTGGTTTTGGTGTGAAGAATAATGAAGAGCTAAGGGGTCTATTTATACTAAAAGGTCATGGCACTCTTGATAATTATTCCTAACCTAATATACTTGCATGAGAACCATGGGTTTACACTAAATAATCTGAATTCTTCTTCAAGCCAAGGCCAAAAACGTGGCCCTCTCTCCCTCCATCACTTTCTTCCAATTCCAAGAGGATATCCTATCCAAAGGTACCTTATCCTCTTCCAAAATTGAATATTATTATCACATGTGTGTTTTTGTTTATGTTAAACAATTCTTGGCTTGAAGAAGGCATTGGTGGCTTCTCCACCTTCATCCATTCTCCAAGAAAGCCTTGGTGGCCTCACCACCATCATGCATTTCCCATTGGTTGCTTAATTATCATTAAGTTCAATTTCAAGATTAAATTAGAACCATTAAATTCACTTTATGAATCTATGATGAGAATTAATGGTTAATTAGGCAATTATCACCTATGGAACCCTTGATCCACAATGTGCCAACAAGGCCAATTAACTCTAATCACTCCAACCCTTGATCCTCATTGTGCCAACAAGGCCTATTGGATTTAACTACTCCATTGATTAACTTTACCATAATTGCATTTAAATAAATTCCTCACTCCTCCACTAGACACACATCACTCACTACACACACAACATGTCTCCCTCTCATACACTTTTCTTAATCTTTTCTATTTAATTAGCAAGTATACTTTATGCTAATCTTAGCCATAAACATTTAATTAAAGGATTTTTACATACTTTACCTTGAATTTTCTTTTATTCAAGCTTAAACAATTAGCCATTAATTACTTAATTAATCACTTACTAATTGTTGATAATTTTCTTAATTGAGATTAATTATTATCTCACAACTATTTTACTGACATTGGTATTTTATGCTCCATGTAAAATATTAAAAATCATGGGGTCAATTATGATCCCCAAAATAATATTAAATCTTGCCTCAATATTTTCCAAGGAAATTAATCCCAAAATTACCTAAATTAGAGACAACATATTCTCCAATTTTTAATAAATATTTCATTGCCTCTTAGGATTTATCATAATATTTTCGGGTATTTTATGACCCACAATTGTATTTAGGGATTTTTAGCTCTTTATTCACCCTAATTTCAATAGAAATTACCTTAGAAAATAAGGTATTTATTACACTAGTTTTGAGACCACATATTCACCTATTTCCAATAGGTATTATTTATCGAAATATAATATTTTAGATAAATAATTATCCGGGTATTACACACACCACATCATCATTGCAATCACAAGAGATGGAAGGCAAAAGAGTGGAAGAAGAAAGAGAATTTTTCAAATTGTCACCACCTGGAGCTTTTAAAGATTCAAAACAATTATTTTTCTTTTCTAAGTCAGGTGGTAAGTCACAAGAAAGCTCTTGTTGGAAAGATTCATCAACATCCAGAATTTTATCAATTAAAATTTCAGAATCTTTGTCTCCAACAAGGCTACAAGGAAGTAATCCAATGGGAATTTCATGCATTTGGCATTCTAGGCTATGATCTTTTTCACCTGTATCAACCACATTATCATCCATGCAAGATTCAACATGTTCACAATTGTCATGCTTGCTATCATCAATAGTACAAGAGGGTGCATTATGATCAATGGTAGAATCAACCACTTTACTTAATGCTTTCTTTCGAAACGCAACAAGCAAGTGGCTTTTTTCATGATAACAGTCTACACATATTTGAAATTCCGGAAAGAACATGAAAACATTTCATTCAATTTATCACAATCATCCCTAGTACAATGAAGAGAAGCATTTTCAATAGTTGAAGCATCACACAAAGAAGTAGGAGCACATTCATCAACAAGTACAATTGAATTGCTACTACTAGAACTAATGGGTTGAGCAATTACGTTTTCAAACATTTGATGGGATTCAACAATAATTTCCTCATCCACCTCATCATCATTCAAATCATTAATTGCTTCACTAGTTAAAATAGTAGGAGAGTCTACTTCTATTAGGATAGGATCATTACCAAATGGTAGAGAAGACTCTTCAATGCTCTTTTGTACTTGCTCCACTTCTTGTGTATGTGTGAACATAGGTAGAGGATTTTCTTGGAAATTTGTCTTCAAAACTTGTGATTGCTGAGTGAGACGCTCAATTTTCTTTTCCATTCTCTGTCTCTTGATATTCCATTCGTCTCATTGTAGAGTCCATTTGATGGTCAAAGTTGGTCTTGTATGACCGCTCCTCGTCTACAGTCTGAGTCTCTTGATTTTGCAATTTTCTAAGGACTTCGCGAATGGTAGGTTTGGGAGCTTCCACTTGTGAAGTGGCATTTGACGACTTTTGTGCAGGCAAGTTTCTAAGGACTTCACGAATGGTAGGTTTTCTGTTTGGCACACATGGCTGAGAATGAGGTCCAGAAGGTGGCTCAAATGGGTTTAGGAATTCATGAGATGGATGACATGGTTGAGAAGTGGGATGGAATGAAGGAGGAGGTTCATGGTATGGCATGCGGTTGTATGGTGGAGGATTATGAGAAGGCTCATAATATGGGTTGTATGGTGGTGGAGAAGGCTCGTGGTATGATCTATAGGGTAGGTGTGGTGAGTGATTTGGTTGAAATGGAGGTTGGTGGTAAGGTTCAAGATATGGGTGGTGGAATGGACCATGACATTCTTGACCAATTGGACTCTTATCTTGAATTCCCAAGTTAGCTTGAATAGTCTGTATTGTTTGTAGAATGGAATTGATGCTTTGAGAGATGGATTCTTCCCTTCTAGTCGACTCTCCTACAAAAGAGTGAGATTGAGAGGGTGAATCTTGATTACCATTAAACCAAGCCATGAGAATTCGACACAATAAATTCCCAACAAATCACAAGATCACTATCTAACTATAAACTATAAAAATTAAGAAAAGGAATATAAGAAAAAAAAAATACTGTAAATGCAAAAGAAAAAAGAATTTTTTATTTTATTTTTTTAAAAAAACTGCAAGTATGCTATGAATTAACTTGGAGACATGGTGAATTTAAACAATTAAGCTCAACAACATATCAAATGTAATGCAAACACACCACACAGAAGCTACCAAGTTAAAATAATGCAATAATGCTATGCAAGTTACCTAAATGCAAAAATCCTAAACTATATGCAATGAAAAATCAAAAATGCAAAACTAATAAGCTTCACAAGAGAAACCCCTTGTCAAAAATGAATTTGACAATTAGATTACCTAGGGAGCCAATTACTTAGCTCCCCGGCAACGGCGCCATTTGATTAGTGGATTTTTTCTCTTTAGCCTTGGGGTCCACAATCAAAAATAAACCAAGGATTGCGTATAGGCAAACCTAGGATCGTTCTCTCTCTCGAGGAGCCTTTTATTGAATCCTAAGTAATCTAAATGACATGCAAATGCAATTAAAACAAGGGAAAAAAATAGGTTTTGGATTTTCAAATTAATAAAGTAAAATAAGAATGCAATTAAATTAAATGCTAAACTATTATTTTTGGTATTTTTAATAAAATGGAATGGAGTATGAAAATGAGTACGGATGCTCTTGGAAATGGAATAGTGACTATCCTAGTTCAATTAAATATATGAGTAAATTTTCACTAAGTCTAGATGAAAAACCCCAAGATACCACTTGAGTCCAATATTCTCAATTAATAGTAGCTCCTACTACCGTAGCAAACTACTATCTCTTGAGATATTGTTTAAAACCACTTAGTGTGTGATTAGGATTAAATTAATGCAACTTGGTTCCTCTTGATATGAATGCAATACCACGCCACTCAATTAATCCAATTAAATCATGTTATCTAACAATACCATGTAGAAAACATAATTTCACCGAATCAATAGGGAAATACAAATTTATAAATTCACAAACCACAAAATTCAATCCAATCACATAGGTCCAATCCACAAAGTTTTCCAAACGGATAAACTAAGTCTCAACATTACAAAATAATATTCCTAAAACTAGGAAATTAAAATGTAATAAAAGAAAATAAATTGAACAAAATACTCCCTGTTTAAGCTTTGGAGCTCAAGACACTTTCCACCTCCAAGAGGCAAAAATCTCAGCCACGCATTGAACCCAGTTCAGTCACCAACAAGTTGTCGCGGCGCTGGTTCTGAATGTCTGGTCTTCTCGTATTTGACGGCTAAGAGGGTGGTGGTTGGCGTTGTGGCGTCGCCGGCGACGATGGAGGCGGTGGTGGAGGTCGCCGACGACGGAGAAGAAATGGTGAAGGATGATCGATGGTTGAAGCCTCAAGGTCGTTTGCATCTCTTCCCCCTTCGCGGCACTGTCTGCTTTTCTTTTTATTTCCCCTCAGCTCCATTAATTCTGTCGGGGCTCCACCTTCTTTTCTGTCAGGTTTCTGGTTCAATTCCAGCCCACATTCCAGGTCTGACCTAGCGTCTATTCCCCCCAGCTTCTGTTAGCGGCGCTGGATATATATTTCATTCAAAGTGTCGGGCTCCCCCTTTGCGTTTTTGGATCTCCCCATTTAATAATTCCCAAAATCCCACAGCTCCAGGTCGCGTCTTGGGTCTCCAAAGTTGAATCATAATTCAAACCTAATCTCCAATCCACCAAAATGCAGCAGCTGCAACAGGGACCTAAGTGAATATTTAAAAAAAAGTTCTACTTGAGGGACGAAATTGCAACTTTTAAAACTTGAATTAAAACTTTCATTTTCAAATTTGATTTAATCTTTTCAACCATCCATAGTCAAAATAATTAATCTAGCATCAAATATTCTCCGAAAAATCAATAATTAAGAGTAATTACATTCTTTTGACAATTTTGCCCTTTTTAGCCCTAATTAAATCTATTTACTCTTAATCTCAATTTATCATAAGAGAAGCATTTTAAGCCCAATAACTATGAGAAAGTACATCAAAAATCCCTATTTAATCATGTAAAATCATATAAAAATATGGTTTGATCAGTGGTTTTAGTAAATGCCAGTTACGTTGAAACCATAATACAGAGAATATTGTTTGACTTAAAATGATAGCACACAGAACATTCCCACCACACTTTGTCGGCCATTTGATTTTACAATTACGAAGCATCCTATTGAAGTACATCCAACGACCTTATTTAATTACAACTAATTATGCTCTTCTAGCATCGAGATTACTATCTGTACCAATGCAGTAATACGATATTTATTATACTGACCAGATAATAAAATACTTATTAAATAAACTGGTATTAGTTGGTACAACAGGGAAGAGGATTATAGATACTGAACTAATTTGCAGATAGTTCTCAAGGAAATCCACAAACAAAATAGAATAAACATACCGTCTATATGTAAAACCATGAATAGTCTAACAATAACATAACATCCACGAAATAAATTCATTGGCACTAAATTAAAGATGAACTGAAAAGGAAAAAAACAAAGACAACCACAAATTCATTCCCCAAGTTCATGTATCTTCGCTGACGCAAGTTCAGGAAAATTTGGATCTATGAAAACGCGAGTTGCACCGTCGACAGCAGAAATCTCCACACCTAAATGTGAGACAACCAATAAAAAACAATGAGAAATGAAAGATTGATAAAATTGTTGAAACCACGTATGACGAAAAGGATAAATGTACAAGTTGTTTATTCTTTACCTCTTTCGATTTTTCCCATGATCTCTGCATACTGAATAACAACAAAAACACCAACATGTCCGGTCAAACTTTCCAACTGTGGTAGAGAACTTTCAAGTGCTTGTCCGTGCAAGATATATCTGACAACACACTGCTTTTTGCAAGGAAATACTCCACTATCTGATACGTCCCATATAGTGAAATATACACATGATATAGGATGACAACTAAATATTGTAGTTCTATTAAATAAGCAAACCTTTTGTTTATTACAGGATTAAAGGAAACATACCAATAACCCTATGGTTGTTCGGTTGACCCCACCATTTCGTATCCTGTACGGAATGAAGTAAGAAGAAGCGTTTTGGCAGATCGTCACTGAATGTAGGAGCTATTTTGGATTTGTCAGTTATAATGATGTGGATAGATTCATGAATGGATTCCCCCGTCTCGACGATAAACCGGAAATTTCATAACAAGAACCTTCAACCAGCTTCCAACAGTGCTTATTCATGAGATCCATGGAGAGAATTCTAACCATCATTCGTGTGTCAATATGATAGTAAATAGAAAAGGTGTAAAAAACTAACAAAGGAAAAACTTACAACAGAAGGTTAACCAAAAAAAGAGATACGCAATCAGATGAAATAACCGTATTATCGTAGATAATCAGATCAACCGACTCCAGTTCTAGTGCCGGACGTTTATGACGGCTGCAACCCGTTTCCTGATATCTGTGGATTATACAATCAACAATGACCTTCAAGGTGACATCAGAAACATTTGCATGGTTGATACGTGTTGGTTGGCCATTGAAGTAGCAAGTTTTGTATGGAATAACAGTTAGACGTATGTAATCGGTGGGATGTTTTTGAGGGAAAAGTAAAAAAAGAGAGGTGTGAGTAATTGCTTAAGGGAAATCTGAGACGGAGTGGATTATATAATGGCAGATGCTTCAAACATACGGCAGTTGAAACGATGTTTCGCTATAGAAGTAACCGCTGAAGGGGTTTCAATTTAAAATGTACCTTTTCCTTTTAAAAAATATTGGTTACCCACGGTGGAGTCATACACATAGGAAATGACGAACCACAGAGGTAGATAGAGATTGAAGGAGATACGTTTTACTTTCATTTTTTCTATTAGTTGCTAGCGTTAAATGGAGGTCACCGTCCTGTTCCGCCAATGAGTGGGCTCTTCTTGAAGATGATATTGCCCCGTAGGAAAGAAAATTCATGGGAAAAACGCAAACTTCATCGGAAATACTGAACATTTAATTAGGGTTGAGGAACCATCATTTGAATTAGCCAATGGAATTCAAAGTACTGTTGAAGGAGTGATTATAGAATAAATAGGTTTGAAAAAGTTGGTCATCGTAGACGGGTTTGAAGCAGATGGTGGTCGACGTGTTTTTTCTTATGGGTGTACCGGTCGGCTCAATCAAAGTTTAGGAAAACGACAGGTAGACATGACATTTGGCCCAATGGTTAACGAGCTAGGAGGTTTAGAAGGATATATTGATGATAAAGGTAGATGAAATTGAGAGAAATGATAAAGGTAGATGAAATTATTATTTAACGATGAAAAAGTGGTAGTGACTAAAATTGGAAGTGACAATATCCTATCTCTTATTATTATATGAGGAGATGATATTTGACAAATATTTAAAAACCAACTCAACTTCTAAAATTAATAAAAGAGTATTAAAATTTACAAAAGAAAGAGAAAAGATGAGGTGAGAATCTGAGTTTTTTATATTTTGGCTTAAAAATCAAAATAACCCTTTCAAATTCTAAGACATTTAAACGCTCTGCTTTGAAAAAAGGGGGACTACCACGCTAAAGTCATTTGAAGTTGAAGTAAAGGTGACGAAGCCAGGAGCTTATCAACGTTGAAGAGAGGGAAGCTAAGAAAAGAGTAAAGGGAAAGTAATTTTTCAACAACCATAATCTTTTTCCAAATTAATCGGACCATAATCATTTTATTCCCATTATTCATGTTGGTGGGTTTTGGGTGTAGTTCAATGGGCTGAAGGTGTAGCTAGTAAAAAGTTGGGGCTTTACGTGGGATGTGAGAGATATTTTATTTGGGGATGTCAATGAGGGGAGTGAACAATAACATGGTGGTTCAAAAACTTGATAGGGCAAAACTTTTAAGCCTAAAACTCCGCAAGTATACGGGCCGTATCAAGTAATAAAGAGTAAGTAAGAAAATTATCGTTCCCACAGAGACTCAGTCAAACTAGTGATTAGATGTTAAATTTCCTTATTTCGTTTAAGTTGAGCGAGGCAGAATTGTTTTCAATAAGAAAATAAATAAGAAATAATAGTAGCAAAGACTTTTCAGAAAATAGCAATTTCCAATATCAAGAAATACAACCTAGAGTCGCTAATCCCTTGTTGTTTCTTAGATTTTATCCCCACTAATTTAATTTTGAATTAACCTAATCAGCTAATCTAGAATATTAATGTTTATAAATGCCTTCCGGTCCATTTATAAACCTATCTTAATTAACTATGTAATGCTTCACACAATTAACTAAAATGCATTTTAGATCGAACTCACCATAATTTGACTATGCGGAGCTTCTAGGTATATTCCTATCCTAGACGCAAATTAGATTAAAACCTAATTCCTTATTAAATTTAAACCTAATTCCACATTACTTAATCTCAAGGTCAATTTAGGATTCCCTCTTCCAAGTTCAACCCTAAATCCCCAAAACATGCTCACTAGTGGCCAATTAATAAGCAATAACAAGAAAAGCAAGAATAAATAAACTGAATAAAATTAATCAAAACTAATAGTGGGAAATAATACCTAGAACCCAAACAAGTTCATAGGTTCTCTAAGTTGAAAGGAAAATTAGCCACACATGGCTATAAGAAAATCCATGAAAACAAAATAATATTCAGATTTAAACAAGACAGGAAAGGAAAAGAGAAATAAGACTCCCAAAGAATGCCTCAGTACTCCTCGCTTTTATGGCTGATCCTTGTACGTTCGAACATGCGTTCCGTGCTGATATCCTCGTTGCCGTTCGCTTATAATCTCTGTAAGTCTGTCTTTGTGCGGCTATATCCTTCTTGAATTCTTGAATATAATTGTTCTATGCGTCTTGAATTGGCTATTGGAATCACGCTTCCTCCTCCCCGTGCGTGTTGCTCTCCTTAATATATATTGCTTCGGGCTATTCTCTTTGGGGCGTTGGGTGTGATCTAAAAAGATATATCATATCCTATATAATATATTATTGATAAATGTCTAAAGCATATCTTTTGGCTCCATGTGCGTATTGTAAAAGCAATTCACTTTATATTTATCCTTTCCATGTATGTGGACCCCACGTACATCTTTATCCTTTCACAATAACATCATATATTAGGTAATTGCTTTGCCCAAGTATCATTGCTATTTTTCGTAATATTTTTTCATCCTCTCTTTAAATATATTATCACTTGTAAAATAAAATAGGATATGGATAGATTTTATGTCATAATATTCTTTTATCCTATATTTAATTAAATAATAGAAAAGTATATAAAAGATAATTAAATAAGTATAAAATATTAATAAATTCAATCCAATATATCTCAGAATCTATACTTATTTAATTATAAAATATATACTTATCATGGTGGCATGGTGCTGTGATTGTGGGTGTTTTATGTGGGTTTTGGTTGTGGATAAGTGGGTTTGTAGGTGGAGGAGGATTAAACGTTGAGACTTTACGTAAGTAGGAGACATTGAAGGTGTTGTGTTGGTTATTTATTTATTTGTTCGTGTTAGCTATGAAGAGGAGTATAATGAAGAGCTTATTGATTTGTAATAGGTTACATATTGAATTGGTGGGGATGACGGATTGGTTGGAGGGAAAAATTGACATGTAGATGACTTGTATGTGGTACTTTGGTGGGGATGACATGGGTGTTTTATGTGGATGACTTGTTAATGGTGAAATTTTATTGCAAGTAATGTATACGGAAAGGAACATGTTCTCTAAGGTTGATGACTTGTATGCATTAGATGTATGTGTAATGAGTAATGTTCACAAGCCATTTGACCATTTTCATGATAATCGTTGTCATGAACATTTCTGGTTTTTGATTAACGCCATCACAATCCTTGTCATTACCATTAACAATAATAATCAAGTCATTTACTCATTTTGTCAGGACCTAACGATTGTGTGAAAATCATTATGGTATTTGTTAACACCATTACTAGTTTCGTCACTCGCATTACTTAATTGATCACAACCCAAAACTTTTGATCAATCATTTTATACATGTTGTCAGAAATTATTGATTTTGTCAAAACTATTATGGATTTTATCAATACCATTACTATTTTAGTCAATCCCATAACGGATTTTGTCAAGACCATCACTAATTTAGGCAATTCCTTTAGATATGTATGCTGCCATGATATGGGTATGCAGTTGGAGGTCAAATACTTAGTAAAGGCTTAACTTTGTTGTTAATTGCGAAATTGGAATTGTCAAACCCTTCGGGAAGTAGTCAATGGTCCAAGTGGGTGTGTTGTGGAGATTTTTTTTAGTAATGAAATATGATTTCTATAGTACTAACCTTCTGATGAAATCTTCATTTTTTTGTTGCAAGTTAGCATGCAAGATGACATCCAATATTGGGGCAACAACTTCTTCGAAATCACTTATTTGTTTTTTCCATGTTGAGGGAAGGGATTTTGTAACTAATGTTCAAGTTGTTAAATATAATGGTATGAGTGTGAGGGTAAAATCGATAAAGGAGGGGATGACAGCTAAAGAATTGAGGGTAATGATAAAAGGATAGTTTGGTATAGATGGTCATTAGTGTAACATTAAATACACTTTGAGCTTTGATGAAAAGATATTAGTAGATTTCATTGATGATTTTGAATTGGAAAATCTATTTCATTCTAATGACAATAATTGCACAATATAGCGACCGGATTGCTAAGGTAGTGGTGTCCTTACACAAGTGCACCTCTAGAACTTGGCAAATGTTATGTATTCCTTGTCCTCAGGGGCGGATCCAGGAAATTACGGAAGGGGGGCACTATTGGCTGGGGGGAGGTGCGGGGGTTCGGGGGCGCTGCCCCCGAATTTTTTTTTTCACTTGTCATAAAAAACAAAAAATAATTCAAGGGAAATAGCAAGTAAGACCAAGTGTGGTTAGAAATAGCAAGTTGGACACCATATATTTTAACAACAAAAGTATATTACAATAGAAACAATTACAATGTCATCCTTCTAGGCCTTATTTTTTGGAATTCCATCATAATTGCCTCGTTATCAATGCTATCAAATACATCTTTTTCAATATAAGACACTAAGCAATCATTCAACAATTCATCTCCCATCCGATTGCGAAGTGTAGTCTTGATGTATTTCATAGCTGAAAATGCTCTTTCCACAGATGCAGTTGCTACAGGCAAAGTTAATGCTAACTTTACCAGTAAATAAACCAAAGGATACACAATATGTTTTTTCTTTTCAACCATTCTCTTGGCAAGATCAGCTATTCCTTGCGATTCAAAAATCGATCACATTGCACATCAACAATATACGTATCGAGCTGATATTCAAGCATGACAAAATCATTAACATCAAAATCGGAAGGATAATAGCCAGCAAATTCACACAACTTATTCTTGTCAAATGCCGAGAAAGAGTTGCACGGATTTAAACATGCCATGCATTCCAGAAATTCGAACTAACTTCACTAAAACGATCATTCAACTCTTGAAGTTGAGTATCTATCACTGCATAAAATTTGTCAACCTTAAAGTGATGCAGATGAGTAACTGGTCCTCTACGTTTTGTTCTTCCTTGTACTTGCAGTACACTTTCCATATCAGGGATATCTATATCATGTTTTATACAAAATTCAGAAGTCTTCCGAAATAGATTATCCCACCCATTATCTCTCATCTTCAGTAATAACAACTTTGAAACTTTTACAAGAGCCATAGCATTCACAATATCTTGATCTTTTCTCTGAAGTGCTTGTGACAACTCATTCGTTATTGATAAGACCTTGATCATCAGGTGCAAAAGTAATACAAATTCAAAAGTTTCCATACGAATCATAAGGCCAGAGGCTTCAGACCTTTTTGCATGCATAAGGGTTGTATCATCTTTTATAATTTCTAGCACATCAAGAACAGGATCAAACAATGTACGCAGACTTACCAATGATCGGTAATGTGAGCTCCAACGTGTGTCCCCTGGTCGAGACAAACTCATTTCTTGATTCAAGCCTCTCCCTGATTGAACATCATCGCATGCAATATTTTTGACTAATTCTTCCAATTGCTTTTCTCTCAAAATATCTGCTCTTTTGCAAGAAGCACCAACTACATTACACACCAATGGTATAAAATTAAAGAAGTCAGTCAATGCGTAAACCTTTTTTGCACAAGCTACCAGAGCTAACTGAAGTTGATGTGCAAAGCAGTGAACATAGTAAGCAGAATTATTTTCAACTAAAATCAAGCTTTTCATACCACTGAATTGACCACTCATATTGCTTGCGCCATCATAACCTTGTCCACGAATCTTTGTCAAGCTCAAGCCATTTTTGGCAAAAATTAACTCAATCGATTCTTTAAGTGAACTGGCTGTAGTATCTGAAACATGAACAAGACCAAGAAAACGCTCAATAATGTCACCGTTGCAGTTCACATATCTTAAAACAATGGCCATCTGTTCTTTAATTGATATATCACGAGCTTCATCAACTAGTATAGAGAAGAAATTATCCTCAATGTCTGAAATAATAGCTCTGGTAACTAAACTAGCAGCAGCATGTGTAATATCTTTCTGAATTGAGGGAGCTATCATTTTGAGATTCTCTGGGGCATTATTCAAAGATACATTATTTACCTCCTCATTGCTTTCACAAAGGAATTTTACAAGCTCCACAAAATTTCCTTGATTCATTGAAGCATCTGTCTCATCATGTCCCCGGAAAGCCAAACCTTGTCGTATGAGATATCGAATACATCGAATAGAACCATTCAGACGTATACGATAATCCTGTTTGGCTTTGTCAGAAATGTCAGACATAACAATGTCAATATGTTGGTTTTGATTCATCAAATCTTTGGCAGCACTAAAGCACAA
Organism: Acacia melanoxylon; assembly: GCA_019022615.1. Lineage (NCBI taxonomy): Eukaryota > Viridiplantae > Streptophyta > Magnoliopsida > Fabales > Fabaceae > Acacia > Acacia melanoxylon. The sequence goes on along the minus strand of JAFJYJ010000003.1, from coordinate 13,800,790 downwards.
CATATGAATGCTTCCAACTTTCCCAACATGTTTAAGAATCCGTTGTTTCTCCTTCCAATTGCTAAATCCTTCTCCTACAAATGAATCCCGACCACCCCTTCCATCACCATGCTCACAAGTAAATAGATAACAATGCAAGCAAAATATAGCATCTTTTGATTCACTATACTCCAACCAAGTGCCAAACTCATTGTACCATTGAGGATTGAATCTACGCATTTTACCCCCAATTAAGGATTGAGGAAAGTTGTCAAGTTTTGGTTGACAAGGACCATTCGTTAGATAAATTCTTCGAATCATTTCCCTTTCTTTAGCATCTTTTGCAAGGCTCATAATAGGAAGTCTTTTACCCGGATCGGAACATACAAATCCGGTGGACCTTCTACTTGTTGGTTTGTTCGACTTGAGGGAGTAGCACACTCATCTTGAGTTAAATCAATAAAGGAAGATTCCGATCGAGAACGTTTAGTTCCACTACCACTTGACTTTGTAAAAAAAAGAACCTAAATATCTTTCCATCCTAAAAAATGGCAAATGACAAAAAATGAATCATGTGTGTGTCAAATTTTAGGCGTCTAATTTTAGGCGTCAAATGACAAAAAACACCAGCAAGACAACACATTTGCAAAAAAACTAGCAAGCAACATATTAAAATGACGTCGTTCGTATTTTATGTGTGTCAAATTTTAGGCGTCTAATTTTCAGTATTGCACAAACAGGTTGCACTTTGTAAAACAAACCATTTGTAGGCTGAAGCAATTCATAAATAATAGCTATTGGCCAAACCTACAAACGAAATGTAGTTTGCGGTTTCTCTTTATTCATGAAAATAGAGATAAAGATTAATGACTCCAATCAACAACATTATGAGGCCAAGCCAACACCGAATTTATAAATTCAAATCAAGTAAAATTTTTGCATCAAGACAACCAGATCCTGAAATAATTTCTTTTCAATAACTTCAATGCTTAAACAAAAGAAAACCTCAAACAAGATCTATATTCTCGAACAAAAGAAATCAACATTAGTGCACAGATCATCGAGATGTTAATGCTAACATGTCCTAATTGGAGTTGTTTTCTTCTCATATGCCTGGTAAAAAACAGGAAGAAAATCCAAACAAAACCAAGTCACAAACACTAACCAAATTATTCCCACTTTTAGGAGTAGCATAAAAAAGTAAATCATATTTTTAATGTTGCAAATTGCGTAATCATTTGAAGTTTTAGATTTCCATCTAATACATCATGAAGCATTCATAAATTTAAATGAACCTAAAAGGTGTGTTCAATCAAACCCAATTTGTAAACACCACTGACCACTACATGTTTAGCTTCTCTTATATCAATATTTCAAACTGCCATAACTATATCAATATTTCAAACTGCCATAACTATAATAATTACTTTTAGAGAAAGACAATAGAAAGCTTGAAGCATCTCCAACCAAAGTAAACAAATCAAAGAAAGAAGATAAAAATCGAAGTTTGTTTTAGGTAGATATAGGACCAAAAGAAACAAATGCATATAAAAATTTACCTCAATAGTGGTTGTATTAGCAGCCACCAAATGAGATATGATACCTCTCATGAACACCAAAACCTTCGTGCTCAACCTTACAACCAGTAATTTTGTAACAGCCTCCTTCCCCAAACCTCCAAGAAAAACGCTGCATCACCTCTTCATTGTCCAGACGACCAAGAATAAGACAACTGTACAAAGGAAAACCAGCAACTTGAAGTATTAGTCAACGTCATTCAAGCTAAATGAGCACTATGGTGATTTGTAAGAAAATAGTTAACGAAGAAAAAAGATTTTCTCAACCTTTGTGTCGAAGAACACCATGTCCATGGACACCAAATCCTTCAGAGGCAGTGGGAAACTCGCAAAAATCTGGACCACCTCATTGAGTAATAGTATAATACAATCCACATAATGTGCATAACAAGAAATCCAAAAACGCTCAATGCAAATGCCAGGTTCAAAACTGTACATAATTCAACAATGTCATAGATATATTCACGAGAAACTAACAATTGAATCAAGCAATGTTTCAAAACCCTACCAAGCAATGTTTCAAATTTATCTCGGAACAAGAGGCACGGCACGACCGTAGGTGGATCGAACGGCAAACAACAACAACCCCGACCGCACACGACAAACGGCGAACGCCCCCTGCGCACGACGAACGGCGAACGGCCAACCAAAGTCGACGAGAGGCGAAGAAGAAAAAGCTCCGACCTAACTCCGCGTGCGTCTATCTCTCGCGACTCGCTTGCTCGATTCAACAAAGTAAAGTAAAGTAATATGATTTTACCAATTTAGCACACACACAAAAAAAAAAAAAAAAAAAAAAAAGGTACGACGTCGTTTAAGGGGGGGCAAGTGCCCCCTAGTCATACACTTCCATCCGCCTCTGCTTGTCCTCATGCTTGTGCAGCCCATAAAGGGCGTTCATGGCAATGTCTACAATTATGTTTATGAATGCCTCAAGATTACATCCCAACAAAAGATTTATGGCAGAACCATGATTTTAGATGCCACAATAAACATGTTAAATCCAAATGACTACCAACTAGATATATAGCAAGTCAAAAGTTCCTAGTACCACCTAAGACTAGTCGACCACTTAGAAGGCCAAGAGTTGTAAGGAAAGAGTCACAGTTCCAAAACAAAAAAATATACCACCTGGGTGTCCATACCTGGGGGTACATATTTTGCAAGTCATCTTTTGGTTTATGTACAATGACTTGGATCATTTCACATGTTTTTTGTTAGAAGGGTTATGGTATATAGGATTACTCAAGTTTAAGCACTTAATAGGAAAAAGAATATGTTCTATGGTGGGAATGACAAGCAAACATTTGGTGTAGGTGAAATCGTAATGTTCACTTGTCATTTAACTATGTGTATTGTAGTTACTGTCATGTAAAATCTGGTTTTTTTGTAAATGTCAATATTGTACTTGTCATTACCTTTACTACTTTTGTTAATGATGATAATTTATTGTAAATGATGTATGTGGGAAGGAACATTTTTCTGGGTTGGATACCTTATATGCATTAGGTGTACGTGGAATGAGTAATGTTTACAAGCCATTTAACCATTTGCATGATAGTTGTTGTCATGAACATTTCTAATTTTTTGTCAACGGCATAGCTGCACTTGTCATTACCATTAAAAAATTAGTCAATGCATTTATTCATTTTGTCAGTACCTAACGATTTTGTTAGAACTATTACGATTTTGTCAAAATCATTAATGTTTTAATCAATCATATTACTCAATTGGTCACAGCCCACAACTCTTGGCCAATCCTAATAAAAACAAAGATGATATAGCTTAAATATATAATCACATAGTAATTGAATCAAATATCAATTTCAATATTCATCATGTCTAAATATTCACATCGAATCAAATATTATTCATTATCTTTTAAAATTTATTTAGACCCGGGAAACCCTGCCAGTCTATTTAGTGGGAAGAGAACCATGGTAGACCCGGGAAACCCTGCCAGTCACAAATCATCAAATTGGCCATAAAACATTTCTTCCTAGTGTGCACACCTCTTTCCAAAGTTGCTACTAGTGTCCCGGAAACCTGCCAGACACCACTTTGGGAAGAACGGATACTATCGATTCACATCACATAATATATAGGAGGCATGAAGCCTAAGGGTTTTGTTCATCACTTTAGGAGGTACCATCTCAAAGACAACCTTATATATATATATATATATATATATAATTTTAATTTCTCACGCAAAAGTCGTCAATATTAATACTTGAATTATAAATAACTATGCTAAAGTTGTAAACGAGTTATTTCTTGAATATTTCCTAATCATTTTCACCGGAGCACCGTGACTATTTTTTTTTTTGAATTTCTTATGCTGAAGTTGTTAATAGCGATACTAAAGATGTAAATGCGGTATTTATTGATCATTTCCTAATAACCTTTACCAAAGCTTCAACGGCTAATATTTTTTTTTTATTTTTTTTTATCAGGCCAGAGTTGTTAATACAAATATGTAAGTTGTTAATAGTGATACGAAAGTTGTAAACAAGGTATTTGTTGAATATTTCCTAAAACCCTTTGCTGAAAATCCGACGGCCAATATATATTTTTTAAAATTTTCTAACTAAAATTGTTAATATGGATACTTGAGTTGTTAATAACTTTCACCGGAGCTCCAGCAGCTAATATCTTTTTTTTTTTTTGAATTTCTTTCACTAAAGTTGTTGATATATATATTTGAGTTGTTAATAGCGATACCAAAGCTGTAAATGAGGTATTTATTGAATATTTTTCTAATAATTTTCATCGGAGCTCTAACGGCTAATATTTTTTTTGAATTTCTCAGATTAAAATTGTTGATATATATACTTGAGTTATTAATAACAATACTAAAGTTTTTCATATATTTACTTGAGTTGTTAATAACCTTCATCGGAGCTCCGACAACTACTATCGTTTTTTGAATTTCTCTAACTAAAGTTATTAATATAGATACTTGAGTGTTAATAACCTTCATTGGAGCTCCCGCGACTAATATCTTTTTTTTTTTTGAATTTTTCAGACTAAAATTGTTAATATAAATATTTGAATTGCTAATAACGATACTAAACTTGTCAATATAGATACTTGAGTTTTTAATAACATTCACCAGAACTTTGGCAGCTAGTCGCCGACAAGGTCACCGGAGTTCTGACAATGGCCGCCGCCGTTAGTCACCGGTGCCGGAGCTATGGATTAGATGCTTAACTGAAATACATACTTAGCAGAAATAATTAAATGATTTATGTAGATTGAGTATAGTTATAGATATTAAATATAGGATATTTATCATTAGTATTAATATTTTATTTATTTACTCCCTTTGGTCCTTAATATATGACATATTTAGAGGATTGATTTTGGCCCTTAATTTAAAATATAATTTGTATATTTGTCAATATTTCTCTAATTTACCCCTATTGATGCCCCTCAACCATAATCAAGGAGGAGAGGAGAGGAAAGAATTAAAGAAGGTTATTAGAATGTTTTAGAAAATGTATGTCATATTAACTAACTTAACCAACTTTCTTAATCTAATCAAATAAGGTAAATATGTCTTATATTATGAATCGGAGGGAGTATCTTTTGATATTTGCAACTTCTCAATAAAAATATAATGTTTATATTACCTATAATTATCTTCCTATCTTAAGGTTAAGATTTGATTTGGATTTATATTTAAATGGAAATTTTATTAAAAGACGGTTAAATTATCCAAATTTAAATTTAGGTAATCAAATTTAATAAATTATTAACCAAGTGGGAGCATAAAGTAATTTAAGAATTGGGTCAAATCACTTTCATGCCCTTTTAGTCCTTCATCTTTCCACATTTTTAATAATTTCATAATTTTCATAAATAAACTACTTTAAATCATTATTTAATAATAATATATGTATTCAACAATAGAAAATTAAGGATGAAAAGCATCAGCCCAATATTTCTTCCCCTTTATTAATCATACCATTATAAAAATCATCTCCTTTTCCCATTCCCCTTTTTTTTTTTAATAACTTTTTTTTTTAATAATTAGCCATTCCTTTTTCTTCCGCCATCTTCGCACCTTCCAGCGTTTTGACCCTTTTTTCGATATGCATATTTCTCGTCAGTTCAAAAAGGGTCATCTAATTAATTGATGATTCAAAATAATTTATCTATGATAATGATGAAATTATTAAGAATATGGAAAGATTAGGGACTAATAGGGCATGAAAGTAATTTGACCCAATTCCTAAATCTCTATATGCTCCCTATGATCTAATTAATAATTTGTTAAATTTGATGACCCAAATTAAAATTTGAGTAGTTCGTACGTCTTTTAATAGAATTTTTCCTATATCTGAATTTAAATTATTATTTCTTTTTATCAGAATCTTTCTCCACATCTCTTACGGGTTGAGTTTTTCTCATTTTCATTTTATTCTCACAATTTTGTATTCATCACCTGATTTTTAAAAAATAAATGATTTAGATTCAATATTTTATATGCTATACCATAAAGAAGTAAATTTAAAACTTAACCTATACCATTCATAAATGCATACAAAAGAATTAATAAATTTTAATCTATAAAATATTATAATAATAATTTTATAAAATATTAAATTTAAACAATTCATTTCATGATCGGTGAGAATGAAATTATTAGAAAATAATGACAATGAGGAAAATGAAAGCATCTGACACCATATCCCACCTTTATCATATAAGTTAATTTTATTGAACTTGTTTTAATATAATTGGGTGACTTTATGATTTTTCATTAGTCTGAGGGAACCTCTATTCCATATTTTTTTATTTATTTTAAAAAACCTATTTCATAATTTAAAATAGAAATTTAACATTCGATAGAACATTTTTAAGTAAAAAAATAGCTAGAACATGCCATCAAACAAAAATTACCGTCCATATTCATGGGTTTTACACCACCACAAATTACTTTATCAAGTAATTTTCTCTATTTCTTAGAAATAAGAAATAAAATTAATTACTTCTTAAAATAACATTAATTACTCACAGCATGCTGACTTTTTTAAACGATACACTAATTTTTCCCAGTAAAACATACTATTTTTGTTTTTTGCTCAAATTAAAACATACTACTTAATATGTAATAATTATATCAGGTGTAAAATAATCTATCCTTTTTATCCCAGTAATTACCCATATACACTCTCTATCTTAAAAATATACATTCGAGTTCATGAGATTAACATTAAAGATTAAATAATAGGGGTTTAAACTTCGTATTGCGCATTTAAAAAAGAAGATTCCTACACACAAATGGTGGGAACATATATATATAATCTTCATTATATATATATGTGGCGTCCCACCATTTCAAATTCGTGTGTGGCTTAATATACTTCTCCTAAGAAGTGTTTTTCCCTAAATAATATTATAAAAAACTATAAAGCATATCTTCAATTCAAAACCATGTTAAAATAAATTTACTTACTAATTTAACCATATTTGTATTAAAAATATTTATGTTGTACAAAATATTAAAAATTTTAAATAAAATTTTCCAACATTTATGTTGAACAAAATATATTTAAAAATTTTAATTGAAAAATTGATATATTAATATAATATTCGTAAGATTATACCATTGTGTAACCTCATAATTGAAATGAAAATATATATGATTCTAAGATATTTTCTGGAAACATATATTTTAAGGGATATGATATTGTCACTATCATTTTTTGGCCACTACCAATATCACTATCATTTTTTCACCGTTAGATCAGAATTTGATCTATTTTTATCATTTCTCTCTCCTATTGAGATTCAGATCTAACGGTGAAAAAGTGGTAATGGCAATGGTAGTGACAAAAAAAATTAGTGGACAATATCTCATCCCATATTTTAAAGATTACGTTATAAATTAATTTTAAATAAATGAGATTAAACATATAAAATTATTAGAAAATTAAAAATTAGTCCTCTAGGCTTAATTAATAAAGTCAGATGACTATTTTGAGTATTTTCACCGGCATTGAAGTAAACTATATCATTTTATAATCTCATAATTGAAATCAAAATATATACGATGTATAATATTCTTTATATTCTAAATATTATATTATAAATACATTTTAAATAAATGATATTAAACATTTTAACTTATAAGAAAAATAAAAAATAAAAAATAAAAAAATAAAAAAATAAATAATTTTGTTGTAGATTGTAATCAATATAAAGTTATATTATATTATAAAATGATCAATTTAAAATAAAATATAATCAATTTAGCAACTATATCATATTCTTACATTATGGGGTACTACCTCCGGTCCTAATTATAAGACATAGTTGACTTTGTTTGGAGAAATTAAGAAAGCTAAATAAGTTATTTAATCATTTTATATGTTGTGTATTTTAGATTATGAGGTTTAAACTTCTCATGTTGCATGAGAAGAAGAAGATCCTACCATACATGAAATGATGTGGCCCACACACATATATATAATGCTATTTATATATATATATATATATAGGTCCCACCATTTCGTAACATGAGAAAACACTTCTTCTACAACATGAGAAGTGTTTTTCCCTTAGAATTATACATTAGTTTATGGGAAAAACACTTCTCATGTTGTAGGAGAAGTGTTTTTTTATGTCACACACATATGAAATGGTGGGACCCACATATATATATAATTTCATATTAATTAAACTAATTACTTTAAAAAAATTAAAATTAAAATATTTTAAAATAATTTAATTATCTTCCTTAATTTTTTTTTTAAAAAGGTCATTTTATTTCCTAGTATTTTTTTTTTTTTTGCGGGTTCTTTTCTTAAACCCTAAACCCTCCACCTTCCCTTGCCAAACTATATTATATTCTTGGAAGCTTGCCAAGAGGTTCAACAGACCAGAGGACGCTGTAAAGACAGAGGACCAGACCAAACTACGGCTTGCATTCTCCGCCACCACCGTCAACGGATCTGTTGAGCTTCACCACCGCCGGCTCCTCTTTTGTTCTAGCCGGCGCTTCTTTCTTCTTTCCCGAGCCACCATCGCCGGCAAACTGGAAAGGTCTTGAGCTTCTGAACCAGACAGAGGTGTGTCGTGGATCGTTCTTGCTGGTTTGGTGATCCCTTTCCCTGTCCTCGCTCGCTAATTCGGTTATTAGCGCGCCCTACTATCAGCTCCAAGCGCTTATCTTGAGGCTTTTTCGTCTATCGTACTTATTCCTCTTCCTAGATTTTCTCTTTACTATCAAGCCACTCAGAATTTTATCCCTCAGAATTTTATTTTTGTTTTTCCGTTTTTGTTACTAATTATTTTCTTTGTCTAGGACAATATCCAATATCCACCCCAGGTTGCTCGAAGACGAAAATTGTCACTCAATTTGAAACTCACATAGTCACAATTTATACACACGTACTCTTTTAACTGTTTTCTTTTACTGCAGAGAAGTATTTTAAGTTACAGATACAAATGGCTATTGACGGTAGTTTTAGCCTTCATTCAGCGGTTGAGCGATTTCTCGACCGTTTTCCAAAGCTTCAATCTTTCCCAGAATTTTACCCCTTGTCAAGAAAGGTATAAACTCCTCATACTTATTCTATTTTCTTTAATCTTAAAGAAATTAAAGTTAAGGACATAAAATTTTAGTGTTTAAATGCATTGTTTTTTCTGTAGGGACAATTGTTTACTGAAGAGGATGTTGTCAATAATTTTGTGGGTGTCTTTCTACACCCTTCTTATACTATTCCAATGATGGGATGTTTCTGTCCAATAGCCCGGAAATTCACGGATAAAGCTATTGACCTGCTTCGGCTTGTGCCAAATTTGAGGTCTAATGTTCAGAATACTATCATGGAAGATTTTGCCAATGTGTCTGATGAAATTCTGAACGTGATTGAGTTTTATAGCAAACATGGAAGAGGTCTAGATCTTCATGAACTTGCTTGTTTGGCTTTCTGTCGTGCTCTTGGCATGGCTCCTTTTCTATTGAGGTTAGTTCTTTGTGGTTTTATTTAAATTTTCCCTGAATCTTCTAGTTCTCTATGCGCCCTTATTTTCCCTTCTCTATATATTATTATTATTAGGAAAAAACTAAGAAAGCATTATGCCTCTTAGTTTATATGCAATATAATCTTCTGTGAAATCTTGTTAGATGTTAACTGTTAAGTGTCTGGAGAAGTCTGAAGTTGCTCTGATATTGTAGCAGATTTGTGTATTTTTTGGTGTGTCAAGTTGTTAATAGAGATTTATTTGATTCCGGAGTACAGGCAAAAGAGTTAGTTAATTGATGCTGGAGATTTATTTCATTATGTTTGTGCTCATACATGCACTGTTCCACCCAAAAAAAGTCTTTTCGATTAGGCAAATCATATATGCTCAATTGTCTTGATTCTTGTGGTTCCCAGTAAATGTAATATTTTTTCTTTTGAAGATATGATTTTTTTCTCATTGTTGAAAAATAACTTTTCCAATATAGCGTTCTTAAGAAATTACTCATTAAATGGAAAAAAAGGAAAAGCCAAAAGAAAGAGATAAGGAAGGGAGAACTATCTTTCAATTATCAAACATCCTTATCCACAATTATTAATACTTTTCCCGGAGAAGGATGTTTGATATTTGAAAGATAGTTCTCTATTTGGAAATTTACATTGTATTGTATTGTCTTGGCTATTTTTGATATTTGTAGAAATGTTGGATAAATAGTGATGTCTTTTCTTACATGCATTGTTTTCAGTGATGGTCAATGATATTGCTAATTGAAACCTTTTAGCAATTTGGCTTTGCATCAGTTTTATTATGATATTGTTTGATGTGATTAATTTGGCTAACTGGTGCAGTTCTGTATTAAACTACTTCAAGTTTGCTCCTCCTCCGTTTCAACGATTTTCAGTGAAACAAGCTATCCCATCAATGTGGGATAAGGTCGGTAGAAGTTGCCTATTTTTCCCCCCGATTTAGGGGTTCTGCCACATTTTACCAAGTTGTGTCCATTTTTTCCCTAGATTGGAACCAGTGAACTACTTGTTGCCCGAATATCATACCGTTTCCTTATCATGAAATCCGAAGTTTTCTTAAAGCTCTGGGACTGGTCATGTTTCATGGACTTATTGGAAGAGCCCACTAGAACCAGTGAATGTGTGACAGCTGAAGCAACAGACCTGATTTGGTGTGGGGTGCAAATAACAGCCATTGTCTTAAAATTGAGTTATATGGCCAGTGAAAACTTGAATATTAGATCAGAGGAAGCATCTCAGTGTCTATTACGGTTGGTAGTGTTTGCTTCTCTCCTGCTGCATATTGTTGTCAAAACGCAGTTCTGGTTACATCACAATCTTCATCTTCTGTTTTCAGTTGGGAAGAATTCTGCCAGGATACATCAATAGAGAAAGCTGGATTGTATTACATGCCAGTGGTGCAACATATGCCAGGTTCTTCAGATAGAAGCATGGATTTTAGCCAAGACAACTGTTTAAAGTCCTTTGGTCTTGATTTTCAGTCTGTTAGCTTGCCAAAGATGCATGGGGTTGAACAACCTTTGAAGAGTCAAAAGCTTGCCACATGGTACAGCCTATTTTATTTTGAATTTAACCATCCCTGCTTGTCCCTTTTCGGCTTTTAGTTAATTTTGATTCTGTTTGGGATTTAAACTGAATATTATATATTTGCTTACCATCATAGGGCTCCAACTTTCCCAAACACCTTTTTTTAAAATTCTAAATAAAGTATTTTTTTCTCAAAACTTTTTTGGTTCTTCACAACTTGGTTTATGGCTTGTAGCTTCTCATTGGTAGGTCTTAAGTCCTACTGATATGCTTTTTATGTCCTGTGTGGATTGTGCTGTAAGTTTTGATCTCTTCTGTGTTTCAGGGATGATAAATCTAAAAGTGATACATTCATATTGACATCAAAAGTGAAGAAAAGTTTTGAGAGGGTGCTGCTGGCAGTGAGTCAGAAGTGGCCTGTTCTTTTATATGGTACTCGTGGTTCTGGGAAATCATCTCTCATTGCCAAGCTTGCTCGGGATAGTAATAACCGGGGTATGTCTAGATCTATAAGCCTTTTTTTTACTAATTTTTCCCCTGCCCTTTTGCCCGTCTATGAACTGTTGAATGTGAGTTAGAATGTCACATTTCTCAGTATTTTGTGCAAGTCATTACATGCTTCATGGGAAATGGTAAGTCGACACCAACCAAAATGTTTACTAGTTGCTTTATGGGAAGTGATTTCAAGTTTAAACTTTCATGAACCGCTAATAGTCAATATAATGAATTCATGAGAATGTGAGAAATTAAGCTTTTATCATGTCCCCTTTGTCTTTCCATCTGTGATGAAGGTGTAAATTGTCATCTACTTTACTATTTTTCATGTTCCTCTGTCTACTCTTGTTGTCTGTTTCTTCCTATAGTTTGTGCATGTTTGCCGTGCGTTGTCGTTCATATGGATCTTCACTTCAACAATCTTTGTCCTAATTTTCTATGCAGTTCTATCTATCCAGATGGATGATCAAATTGATGGTAGAACATTGGTGGGAAGTTATGTGTGTACGGATATTCCTGGAGAATTTAGATGGCAGCCTGGGTCACTTACCCAGGTTTGTTTTCCTTTTCTGCCTTATTATCTAGTTAGGAGACTGGCACCTAGAAAGCATCCTGTTTCATCTTTCTGTGCTATCTTTATCACAGGCTGTGCAGAATGGTTTTTGGGTTGTTTTTGAGGATATCGACAGAGCACCAGCTGATGTGCATTCAGTTTTAACACCTTTATTGGAAGGGGCTGGCTCATTCATGATTGGGAATGGGGAGGTAGTTTCCTGCATTTTGACTCCTTGTTCTTGCTGATGAAATGTTTATATTGATTTATTAGTCATGATCTAAGTGGAGACGCTCATTAAGTTTCATTGTAGCTCCTTTTTGTTTAAATTGAGGGTTGGCTGTTTATTTTAGGATAAATTGGTTAGGACTTTGGAATTCTTGGAAATTCAGATGATGTATTTTAGGCCTTTTGATAGAGCACAAAGGGGAAAATGAGGAACAAGAGAGATTTAGGGAGAAAAAGAAAGCCTCCCATGTTGATAGCAAAATATTCTTATTAGCTATTCAATGCTAAGGTCTACAACGAGACTAACTTTAGGGCTTATGTATCTCCAAATACAATAATTAAAATAATACTGATAACAACTCAAACCTAATTTCAAATCAATTCTGAAAAAACCTTAATTTAAAATAAAGGTAATGACCGAAGCATAAAATTACCAAGGTTATGTTCGTAAACCCGCTTTTAGAACTTTTGAGTCAAAGTCTGTTAGTTTTTTAGTTTGTTAAAAGTCTGTTTATCAAAGGTCCATTTGTCCAATTGAAGTTTGGTAAAAGTTGTTGCAACAAGATTTATGTTTGGATACATTTATGAAAAAGTCAGTTTGGTAAATTGAAATTGTTCAAAAGCCAAAAGTAATTTTTGGAAAGTAATCCAAACCGTCCTGCAAATAGACTTTAAAAAAGATTGCAAATGTACTTTCTGAAGTAAAAAAATTACTCAAACAGCTTTTGGCAAACAATGGTTTCCCAAAAGGACTTTTGATAGTCTATAAGTTGAATCCTAACAAACCCAAAGATAGTCTCACATTGCTTTGGTCAAAATGTGTTTTGACCAAGACCCATGAGTTTCCAAACACATACTAAAACATAAAATAAATCTTAAGTTTCCCACAAAAGAGCTGTCCTTCGGTGAATACTCAATAATAGTATGTCCTAAGATATAGAGCCTGAGATATAACTTTATGCTTGCATTGTATTAGAGCTTCTATGACCAAGGGGTCTAGTATTTAATCTTTGCTGGCTTTGTTCTAATTAAGTGAAATTTCAGCCCTTGATAGCTTGTCCATGTTTCAAGCCTTACTTTATGCTTTTACAGTTTTACCCTTATGATGCCTGTTAGAAATTATAATTAGTGCTAAGTCTTACCGTTTATGGGGGTTGAATCACTTATCCTTCCTCTCGTTGTGTTTCTTTCTATTTTTTTTTTTAAAATCACCAAATAACAAGATATTTTATTAAAAGGAAGGGAATAGGTGAAAGTGTGAGGGTGAGGTGTGTGCTTGCAAGGAAAAAATGAAAATATTTTTTGATGCCAGTACATCTGCATTCGATGATTGCACCCACTTAAAAAATTCATTAGCTAAATATTCTAAAAATGGGGAAGTATTTTGAAAAAGTTTTAGCATTACTTCCAATTTAGTTGCCAATTTGCTGCACATATTATAAAATTTGTTAGTTTCCATCTTTTACTTTTAGGAAGAGAAAAAATGTAGTGGTTTGATTACTTGACAATTATTTTTTTGAACCTGTTGATCTCCTACATTTCCCTATCATTTTCTTTGGTCAATGATTATTGATGCATCACACTAAATTTTCAGGAAATAAGGGTGGCAGAAGGTTTTAGGATGTTTTCAACTGTTGCAACTTCCAAGCTTGAAATATACCAGGGTGCAGGTATTTGACTTTGTCTACCTTCTAATTTCTATTTGCCGGATTGTCTTTATTTTTTGGGCGACTCCTTTTGGTTTTAAACAATGTATTTAAGCTTTTTAAAAAAGGGTGGCCTAGTGCACAAGACTCTTTTTTTTTTTTTTAAAAAAAATATTTGATGGAAATACGGGGTGCTAAAAGAAGAACAGAATTTGATTTGCAACCACTGTTGTTCAAATATTTAATGGAAATTCTTCAGTTTCTGTTTAATTTCTAAGATTTTCCTAAGAAGACACAATCTGATTTTGCAACCACTGTTGTTCACCTATGAGCTGAATTTTGTTGTATTGGTAGGTCGAGGTTCACCAAGTGTCCTTTGGAGAAGTGTGATGGTTAGGCCTCCAGAGAAAGAAGACTTGAAAAATATAGTCTTAATTTGGTATCCAAAGTTGGAGCTTCTTGTTGACAGGCTCATAGGTATTTGCATAAATTTCTGCCAAGATGTAAGGTCACAGGTTCTTTCTTTTATTTGAAGTTCTAGATAAAAAACTGACTCATTATCTTTGTATTGCTATGATTATCTTTGGCAGAAACTTTTATTATGGTTAACTCCACCTACATGCATCAGATTGTGGGTTCCCACTCTGGAAATTCTGCTTCTGTTGGTCTTCTGAACAGATTCTCATTGAGGTAACCAAAGAAATTATTGCTTTTCCTTGCCTGTTTTGCCCATTTACTTTTATAATTGCAGCTTTTGATTCTCTTTGGCAGGGATCTCCTTAAATGGTGCAAGCGCCTTGTGGGCTTAGGTTTTAGCTATGATGGTGGTTGCTTATCAGAGTACCAATGTTATTTAGTGTACAAAGAGGTCTGTGTTTTACTTGTGATTCCTACAGTTTTTGTTTCTGAATTTTCGTGAAAAGTTCAGTTACTTGATGTATAGTTATTGTCTTGTTTGCAGGCTGTTGATGTTTTTGCGGCCTTCTCAACTTCATCTAAACATCGGCTGTCTATAATGAAAGAAATAGCAAGGTTATGGGCAGTGCCAGTATCAGCTGCTGATACCTTGTATCCCCGTGACAAACCAATAATTCAGGTTTGTTATTGATAACTGTATTGACTGTTTGTTACATTATTTGGCAACATCAGCTTCTCATTTTTTTGCTGCGAACTGCAGGATTCTGTCACTGATTTAAGAATAGGACGTGTTTCACTCCAATACACTACGGAAACTGTAAGTATGGTGTATTGAAAAATTGAAATAAAACTTACAATGCAAATGGTTTCATCTTTTCTTGGCGATATTTTTATGTTCTTATGCAGTTACAAGAATCTATGAGACCTTTTGTTGAGATCAATAGTTCCCTGCATGTGCTTGAGCGCATAGCATGCTCTGTCAAGTATAATGAGGCAGTACTCTTGGTAGGGGAAACTGGCACAGGGAAGACTACTCTTGTTCAAAATTTGGCTTCAAGACTTGGTCAGAAGCTTACTGTTTTGGTATGCTCGTTTTCATGTGCTGGATTTCTTCAATATTCTTGTATCTGAAATTCAATTATCAGTCAGACTGAGCTATAAACTTTTTATTTCAGAATTTAAGTCAGCAAAGTGATGTTGCAGACATAATAGGTGGATTTAAACCTATAAATGAGCAATTTGTTTATATGCTACTTTATAACGAGTTCATAGATCTCTTATCCAGAACATTTTCTGTGAAGGTATTTCTTTTTTTCAAAATATTTGGTCAGTTAGTGTATAGCTGGCGTTAATAACTCTTAGTCGTTTGCTGCTGTTCAGAAAAATAAAAAATTTGTTAAATGGCTAGAAAAGCATCGAAGCTATAAGAATTGGAATATGCTACTAGAAGGATTTCGAAGTGGAGTTGACAAGTTCCGTGAGTCAGTTGAGGTTGAAAGAACTGGGTCTAACAAGAAGCGTAAAAGTCAGCGGTGGGACGAAGAAAACATCAGGGATTGGGAAAGATTTTCAGTTAAACTTGAAAGAGTTAGCCATAGTGATGCATCTTCGGGGATGATGTTTTCATTTGTAGAAGGAAGTTTCATTACTGCGATTAGAAATGGCGAGTGGATATTGCTTGATGAGGTGAATTTGGCTCCTCCTGAGACCTTACAGAGGTTTATTGGGGTTCTGGAAGGGGAGAATGCGGCCCTTTGTTTGGCTGAAAGAGGTGATATTGAGTATATACACTGTCACCCAAACTTCCGTATGTTTGCTTGCATGAATCCAGCAACAGATACTGGGAAGCGGGATTTGCCCTTTTCTTTAAGGAGTAGGTTTACTGAGTATTATGTAGATGATGTTCTGGAAGATGATGATTTAAGTATATTTATTAATCAGTTTATTAGTGATGGCCATAAGGATCGGAAACTAGTAAATAAAATTGTCTGTTTCTATAAAACATCCAAAGAGGAAGCTGAAGAGAGGTTGCTGGATGGTGCTGATCAGAAACCTCAATACAGCTTAAGGTCCCTTTACCGTGCTCTAGAATATACAAGGAAAGCAGAGAGAAAATTTGGGTTTTATAAAGCATTATATGATGGTTTTTGTATGTTTTTTCTCACACTGTTGGTTGGGCCCAGTGTTGAAATAATGAAAAAGAAAATATTGTCTCTCTTGTTAAACTCAAGTGTGCCTCCTCCCCATGTACCTTTTGACCAATATTTAACCTCCATCAAATCTGATGCTTCCTTGGGGAGCTATGTTCTTACTAAAAGTGTTAGGGAGCATCTTGAGAATTTGGCTCGTGCTCTTCTTATTAAGAGATATCCCGTACTTCTACAGGGACCCACATCTAGTGGGAAAACTAGCCTTGTTCGGTATCTTGCTGCGCTGACGGATCATGAATTTGTGAGAATTAATAATCATGAGCACACTGATTTGCAAGAGTATCTAGGTTCTTACATAACTGATGCCAGTGGGAAGCTTGTTTTTACTGAAGGTGTATTGGTTAAAGCGGTAAGAAATGGTTACTGGATTGTATTAGATGAGCTTAACTTGGCTCCATCTGATGTCTTGGAGGCATTGAATCGGTTGCTTGATGATAACAGAGAGCTTTTTGTTCCTGAACTGCAAGAAACCATTAAAGCACATCCAAACTTTATGCTTTTTGCCACTCAAAATCCACCTACTGGTTATGCTGGGCGTAAAATGCTGTCCCGGGCATTTCGCAATCGCTTCATAGAGATTCATGTTGGTGAAATTCCTTATGATGAGTTGAGCACAATACTGGAGAAGAGATGTGAAGTCCCTCAAAGTTATGCTGGAAAAATGGTTGAAGTCATGAAGGAGCTGCAGTCGCACAGGCATACTCACAGAAGTTATGATGGGAAGCATGGTTTTATAACCCCCCGAGATTTATTTCGTTGGGCTGACCGTTACAAAAGATTTGGAAAATCCTATGAAGATTTGGCCAAAGATGGCTATTATCTTTTGGCTGAAAGATTACGAGATGAGAGTGAAAGGTCCCTTGTTCAACAAGTTCTAGAGAAACATCTGCGGGTTAAATTAAACATAAACAGCATCTATGATCAGGTATGGTCTCGTCATCTTGGTTTTTCATGCTCAGCTAGTGTTAGTGCCTGCATTGCCCTGTTTTTGTTTTTGTTTTTTTTTTTTAAAAAAAATATTTTGTGGCTTATTTTGTAGCTTTTGGAGAATTAGGTTGGCTATCCAACATGTAAACATACATTTAAAATTATATTGAATGGAAGGTTGCCCTGTGTACTTATTCCTCGGTTTGGTGCTGGCAAGCTTATTCTGTAATATATATCCTTGCATGATATGATCTGTAGTCAAAATTTTTCAGACCAATTGTTGAAGCAGAACCCTTGTGAATATGGGGTGTGAATTTGTTGGTAATTATTCTGAAATATTTAATTTATTATAAATTGTTAGTTCAAGCTGCTAGCCATTGTTTTTTTCTGTGAATGAATTCTTTTCCTGGTCTGATGTTGTGAAGAATTGTGTAACCTGTTTTTAAATTCGGAACTACTGTGACTATGAATGTATTGTGCATTTTCTTTTATATATCTTTGTAATTGAGGATGATGTCCCTTTGTTGGATTGAGCTCATGGGAAATATCTGTAAACTTGGACATTTTTCAAAATTTAGTAGTAATAATTGGTTATACAATACTTGGTAATAGTAATGAAAAGTTGATCAACAAGCCTCTCTTAAATAAAAGGGAATTTTAGGATTGCGTTTTTTGATTTTGATTTTTTAATTTTCAGGTGATATTTGAGGGGAAGCACTCTTTTAATTTGTGTGCTGATTCCGGAGGTTCAAAAAGTCTTGAAAGGTATTGGCTTGTTATCCTTTTTCAGCTGGCCCAAAATTCTTCACTAATCACGTACTTACTGATGCTTTTCTCCCATACAGTTTTAATTTGACCAAAAGCATGCGGAGATTGTACTTCCTTGTGGAACGCTGTTACCAATTGCGTGAGCCTGTGCTGCTTGTTGGGGAAACAGGTGGAGGAAAGACCACTGTCTGTCAGCTTCTGAGTGCTTGTTTGCAGATGAAGTTACATATTTTGAACTGTCATCAGAATACAGAAACATCTGATTTCATTGGGGTTGGTCGTCTCATACATTTTGTTTATTTTATTGTTGGAAGGAGTTTCTAATGAAATATGCATCATTTTGATCTATAAAGTTCTAACCAGTAAAATGTGTACCAGGGGTTCGGTCCCATCCGAGAGAGGTCTAGACTGATATCCAACTACAAAGAGATAGTGGAAAACTTGAAGAAGCTAAAGGCATATACCTGTTTACCTCAAGACCTTGTGAGTTCTATAACTCTATCCTTCCCATTTGGTTCATTTTAAGAATGTGCCGAGTATTGTGGATATGTATGACCCCTAGTTTTTCTCTACCTCTCTTTGTTCTTATTTATTTTATTTTTTGATATTTCTTCTTCACCCCAGTTTTGTCACTGTTATTTTCTGCTTTTTTTTTTTTTTTTACCGATAAAACTTATGTTGATTTGTTATTTTCTGCAGCAGTGTGTTTCTCCTGACTTAGGTCATGCTTCTTCAACCCTTGATTTGCTGAATTGTGTAATAAGGAAATATAAAGATGGTCAAGTTTGTTATCCTGATGTCACCACGGATGATCTTTATGCTTTTGAGCAATTGAAGTTGGACCTTGATGAGCTGCATCATAAGTGGCAGAGTATATTTATGTGGCATGATGGGCCCATTGTGAAAGCAATGAGAGATGGTGATCTCTTTCTTGCAGATGAGATATCTTTGGCTAATGACAGTGTGCTTGAGAGATTGAATAGTGTATTGGAGCCTGAAAGGACACTGGTAAGTAGTCATAGTTGTGTTTTGAACGTTTCAGCATAAAAGCTTATGCCATAGAGTTCATGATTGCTTTTTTATATATGTGCTATATACTTCCTCGTTTGAAAGTATCATGGGCTGGAAATGTGAGGGAAATACAGTTTTATTGCTCCTATTGACTGGCTGGTTAAGCCAGTTTTAGAACCTTCATATTTGAAGATATCAATTAATTTGTCTTTTCATTCCCATATACTTAATGATTTTTGAAAGACCTAGCACTTGTTGGATACGTGTACCATATCAAGAGAGTTAAAGGATTGAGAGTTCTGCTGATAAAAGTATCTGTGGGGAACTCCTAAAGGAGTAGGTGTTTATATTGTAAGTTAGCATTAGTAAGTTTATCATTGTCTGTAGGGGTTTATATCTTAGTTAATCAATGGTATTCTTATTATATATAAAGGGGGTATTGATTACAATAGTGTGTGTGAGAGATTTTGCTTGTGAGAAAGCCGAGTTCACAATATACTTATATGTTACTAGTTTAGTATTTTAGGAGTCTAATTAGTTAACTATGACCTTTCCATGGTACTTTTTTTTCAGATGAGAATAATTTTTTGATCAGTAGAGAAAATTATACAGAAACGGTATAAAAACAGAGGATTGGTGATCTTTCCTAACAGTTGTAAGAAAAACAAGAAGTATTGCAAAATCCAGCTCAGAAGGGCCTCTAGGTTTATTTTTGGGAGATATACAGGAGCCAAACTCCATAGAAACTTTCAACAGACCCTCGTATTGTTGTCTGTAAGCCTTTGTGCTTGCAAGTCATTTTAGATATCAAAACTTTTTATAAGCTTTTGGGTGAAGTGGTCTTTTGTATTATCAGAACTCAATTTTTGAAGTCACACAGCTTATGTGCAGTATGCTACTAGCTAGTATTCAAGCTATAGATTGCTTACACTACCAGTAGCATTCAGAGTAATTACCGATGTCAAAAGAATATCTTAATTTATGCCCACTGCAATCTTTCTCATTCTTAATTATATTTATCCCACTTAGACTAAGTTCCAACTCTAATCTTACTTGAAAAGTTTTGCTTTAATTACTTTCCCATTCTAAAATTAGTTAATGCACAATTGTTCATTAGGATTTTCAAAATGATTACTTTTGAATGAATAAGAAATGCATTTACTTGCTTAGTGCTGGGAACTAGCATTTACATGAACTGCTAGTTATTTATCTGTTCTACGACCATTTGTGATTTTTCAATTTTTGCTTGCAGTCTTTGGCTGAGAAAGGGGGGAATGAACTGGAGGAAGTTAGCGCTCACCCAAATTTTTTTGTTCTTGCGACTATGAACCCTGGTGGCGATTATGGTAAGACGGAGTTATCTCCAGCATTGCGCAATCGTTTCACGGAAATATGGGTTCCCCCTGTTAGTGATTTAGATGAACTTCGAGAGATTGCCTTGGCAAGGTATTGGTCAGTTTCATAGTTAAAGGATGAGTGCTTATTTCAACTTCATATGTTTCTTCTACATCTGCCTTTTATTTTCAGAATTTCAGAGCTTGAAGATGCAAGCAACTCATTTCCTTCTGACGCACATAAACTCTCAAGCAGTGTCATTGTTGATGCTATGATCTGTTTTTATGAGGTATGCTATCTGCAGATTCCTTTTTGTTCAGTTAATTCCTCTCATCCATCATCTATGTTAAGCCAAACTGATAGGAACCTGATAATACCTTTAGAAGTGTTTTAGCTTGCCACATTTGTAATTTAAAATTCAGCTTCTACAATTAAGTGCTATTTGGTGTTATGGTGATTATTTCTATTATCAGATCTGTTATATTAGATAACTCATTTGTTTTTCACTCATATGCTTATCAGTGGTTCAACCAATTGCCTTCTGACCAATTGCCTTCTGAGAGATTGCTTACTGTGAGAGATCTCATTTCTTGGATTGCTTTTTTCAATGTGACGGATGGAAGCTTGGGACCTGAATATGCAGTTCTTCATGGATTATTCCTTGTGCTGCTTGATGGATTGAGTTTAGGTACATCTAGTCTGTCATAGAATTTTGGGGAAAGATTGGTCTCTGTCTGTTTTCTTGTTTTTGAGAACTGTATCTAAACAAAAAAATTATAATGAATTTAGAAACAAGAATTTGGTTGGAGGAACTATTCCTGAAACATTTGGTCATGCTACTTGTTGCTTGATTTGAATGGAAATTAAATTGTTTTTCATTTAAAAAGAGTAATTGAAATGATTATTTATGGTTGCTTATCAGCCTGAGAGAGAAAATGGAGAGCAAGAATATGAACAAATTGGGATGTTCTTTGTTTTCAGTTTTAAAATACGGAAAATTAGAAAACATTTTTGAAACGTGCATAACAAATAAATTTCCAACAAAAAGTTTTTCACGCCAGATATAATAAATTATGGTTATCTTTTACAACTTCATAGTTTTTTTATTAATCAAATTTTTTGAATAGTTTCTTATTACTCACATGTCATGTCACGGTAATAAACTGATCTTTACATATTATTCTATATTTGAGTTCCCAGTAGCATTTTTTAGCTATTATAGGTTGGGATCTGATTGACCCATGAACATGTTTTGGTAAGTTGTGTTATTCCCTTGAATTTCACATTATGGTCCCCACTAGGTATCTGATCACTAGCCTACTATTTATAAGTTCTCCAAAAGTTTTGTATACATGAACTCCCTTTTATTCTATATGCATTGAAGTTTGGTGAGACGGTTTATTTGTTACCACGAATTCATTGTTCCCTCTTTTTACATTTTTACAACTTATCAGGGACTGCTATTTTGAAAGCCGAGGCTGATAAGATGAGGGAGATATGTTTATCCTTTCTTCTATGCAAGCTGAGGGTATATTTCTTTTATATCCTTTGTTCATCTACCTCATGACAATGTTCAAAAATTTAAGCTGACTGTTGAACTGAGAAGGGCATTTGTTAATCTTAAGTGATCTCCATGTTGTTCAACTATGATTAAGCTGGAGTTTTAGACGTTATTGATGTTAATAACTTGTGCACATGAACTGATTTAGTTTTGGATACGGTGTCGGAGCCTCTGTGGCCGAGTAATCGATAATTTGGTTTTTTCACTGTCTGTTACCTTCATTAAAAATTAAATTTCAGCACATGGGATAATGAGCCTTACAAACTTCCTCTCGATGGGCTTTCATGTTAGGGATCCAGCTCACCTAAACTTTTTAGTATAAAAAAAACAGATAAACAGAGGAAGCCGAATTGATATTCCTGGTGTTCACTTGACACAGGCAGATCTTCATCTCTTCCAAGTTAAATTATCATGGGTTTGCTTTATAAAATGATATGTCTATCCACAGGAACCTGAATTGTTTGAGCACAAATGGAAAAAAATTATTGTTTACTTTGTAATTGTTGTTTTGGTTGGTGTATTGAAGTTATCCGTTTGTATGTTTTCCATTGTTGCTTAGAATTACTTTTGTTTCTCTGTGTAATGTGATAATAGGTGCAAGTTAAGTGAGTAATTACTTTTTGTTGGAAACTTTGTAATTGTCAACTTCATTGGTGCGACAGGTTGATGAAGGCCATTTATTAAATTCAAAACTTTCAAGAATGGAAAATTACAGTTGGGGTGAATGTGGGTCATTGGTGGGTGTTTCTCATAATGATGATGTGCAGCGAGAGAATGTATTTGGCATTGATCCATTCTTTATCAGAAAAGGTGATCAACACATTCTTCATGCTTCCTTTTATTTTGTGTATTTTGAATTGACCTTCGCTAAGTGCTTTTTTAATGTAAATTCCATCTCAGTTTTTGCATTGAGAAACCTAGGTGTGATAGATTCCTTATCCTTCTCTTTGATTGTGGAGCCAGTTTTTTTTTTTTTTTTTCTGTTCATCTTTTTATATTGGAGGTTTTGATTCATAGATTGGCTCGATTGAATTTAATCTGCCCGTACTAGCCTATTTGCTTGTAATAATATTGCAGAGGGCATTGGAGTTTTTTGAACTACTTTTGATTTTTTTTTTTTAAAGTTTTCATTGTTTTGTTATAACTTGGGTGTTAATGAGGGATTTTTCGTTTTCCTTATTCTTTGTACACTAGTTGCAATTTGAACGAAAAATTCATAAAAATTTAAACTAGAAAATGGATATTCAATAGTTCATGTTGAAGATTGGGACTGATCTCATGATTTGTGGGTTTAATTGATGTTGACCTGATTTATGTTTGTTTTCTTTTTTAGTTTCTGTTAAGTTTGCTGTAGTTAATCATGTAAATTTAGAGCTAAATTTTTTGGTCTGTTTCATTATTTATTCTTTCCTGGGCCCTCTATATGTGTGTGCGTTTTTGTCACCTTAAACATATGGCTATGGGTGAGAAATAATTCTCTTCTCCAAAATTTCAGACTGTTCCCTGTATTTTGTTGTATGCCTATAGGTTGTTTCTGTTGTGAGATTGGGGGATTTGAATTTAAGGCTCCAACAACCCGACGGAATGCCTTAAGAGTTCTGCGTGCTATGCAGCTTCCAAAGCCTGGTATTTTTCTTCAGTTGCTTTAGTTCTTTCCGTTCAATTCTGTATCAAAATTTATTTTTGTTCAGTAGTGTTAGTTTTTTTCCTTCAATTCTTCTCATTTTATTCTGACGTTCATTGTCATATCACTGGTGTGCAGTTTTACTAGAAGGTAGTCCAGGGGTTGGGAAAACTAGTTTAATTGTTGCCTTGGCCAAGTTTTCTGGGCATAAAGTGGTACGAATAAATTTTTCTGAGCAGGTCAGTAATCAATCATGCTTGATTTATCATTCATTTCCTGTAATATATGTTTGTATATTCTTGTCTGCCATATCATTTTTATACCTGGATTTATTTTTCGAATGTTTTTGGGGCAGACTGATATGATGGACCTGTTGGGGTCAGATTTACCTGTGGAAAGTGACGAGGGAATGAAATTTTCTTGGTCTGACGGGATACTATTGCAGGTTGAGTTGTTGTAAGATTAAAGTATAATGTCCATCACACTTTTTTCATAAATATAACTGTCTGCAATCGGTTTTTTCAGGCCCTGAAGGAAGGGAGTTGGGTTCTGCTTGATGAGCTTAATCTTGCTCCACCAGCTGTTTTAGAGGTATTTTCATGCCAATTCGAATGTTCTTTTTCCTACCCCCATTTCAATCTTTGTTCCATGGTCCACCTCATTTTTAAATGAGCAATGATGTATTTGTCTCAATCTTATTTATTTGCTAGCTTCCCTTTTTTCCCTTTTTTGAAAGGGGTGGGGGAAGGGTATATTTTAATTTTTGTTATTGGAAGAATGGATGGATGGCTTTGCTATTGGAAAGTATGAATAGTAACACAGATCATTTGATTTAGGGTTTGAACGCTATTTTGGATCACCGAGCTGAGGTTTTTATACCAGAGTTGGGGCATACTTATAAATGTCCACCATCATTTAGAGTTTTTGCTTGTCAGAATCCATTGCATCAAGGTTGTGGTAGGAAGGGCCTTCCAAGATCATTCCTGAACCGATTTACCAAGGTAAGCTGGTTTACCAATGAAATTTTGTAGTCCTCCCTAAGAAGACTTTTCATTTTTCTATAGTTTTTATTCTTTTATTGTTCCCATGCTTTTTGATGTTAAGCTTACTCACTATGAGTTAGTCTTTTAACATTGATATATTCTCAATTGTTTGCATTTTACTTCTTGGTTACAGGTTTATGTTGATGAATTAGTTGCTGATGACTATCTTTCTATTTGTGAATCTAAATTTTCAACTATTCCGAGGTCTTTACTCTCGAAGTTAATCTTATTTAATGAAAGAATGCATGAAGAAATATTGGCAAATTGTAAGTTTGCCAAGGAGGGCTCTCCTTGGGAGTTCAATCTGCGTGATGTATTTCGATCTTGTGAAATTATTGAAGGTTGTAATTCCAATCCTTTGAACTCCAATCTTAAGCTTCAATTTTTTCTCTTCATCCTTCTCAAGTCTTTTGTCATGTGGAAAGTCATTCCTCTCTCACTCTCTCTGATTCTTATGCTTAATCCAGGTTCTCCTAAGCATAGGAGCAAATATTCCTTTTTGAACATTGTCTACATTCAAAGAATGCGTACAGAAGCTGATCGACATGTAGTCTTGCGGCTCTTCAAGGAGGTATTTGAGGTGACTCCATTGATCAATCCCTTTCCTCGTATAGAGATAAAATCCAATAACCTTATTGTGGGGCATGCTGCTATTAAAAGGAATCATGTCCAGTTATTGACATCTTCGAGCTGTCAGCTTCGTATGTTGCCTGAAATTCGTCAAAGTTTGGAAGCCGCTGCTCACTGTGTACAGCATCAATGGTTATGTATTTTGATTGGCCCACCTTGCTCGGGCAAATCTTCCTTGATAAGATTGCTTGCCAACCTCACAGGAAATGTATTGAATGAAGTAAATATTTCATCGGCAGCTGATATATCTGAATTACTGGGGTCTTTCGAGCAATATGATGCGTTGCGAACTTTTCACTCTGTTGTTTCTCAAGCTGAGCGCTACATTAATGAGTATTGCAGTTTGCTGGCGGAAACATCAAAGGCAGAATTCATTAGCAAAAAGCATCTAGTTACCAGATGGCTTGCTTTCTTGCCCAGTATGAAGTTTGACAGTTTGGATGAGTCTGCTTCAATTTGTGTTGAAAAGTGGGAAAAAATTGTTTGTTCTCTTAGTCTGCTAACTGAGTTAATTGAAGAACTAAAGTTGAATATAGAGAAGAAATCTTCCAATATGTCTTATTCAATCATGGAACTTGATTTGTTCCTGAAGAAAATTTTGAAGCTGAAGGTGGATCATCAGAAAAGGTTGACTCCAAGAAAATTTGAATGGGTTCCAGGAGTACTAATCAAGGCTATAGAACTAGGGGAATGGATAGTCTTGGACAATGCAAACCTTTGTAACCCCACAGTATGTGATATTTACTCCTGGTTATTTATTTACATACTTATTTTTGATAATACACTTAGCTATTCATATACTTATCAATTGGTCAGCAAAGAATCATGCTCGCATCTCAAAGCTCCTATACTTGAAAAATTCATTTTTTTCGTTTTCTATTTTGTTATTCATTTACAAAATGTGGACTTGAATATTATTTATTTGTTATTTATTCTATTTTGGTTTAGGTTCTTGATAGAATTAACTCTTTGGTGGAATCTTCTGGATCAATTACGGTTAACGAGCGTGGAATTGTTGATGGAAACCCTCTAGTCATTCATCCACACCCTAATTTCCGCATGTTTATCACAATTAATCCCACCTGTGGTGAAGTCTCTCGAGCAATGCGTAATAGGGGAGTTGAAATATTCATGATGCCGCCATATTGGGTATTGGATAATGTAAGTGGATGCAAGGATGACGATACTGAATTCGAAGATGTAAAGAGATTTCTCATTTTATCCGGTATACCTGGTTCTCCGTTGGTTAATGCCATTGCCAAAGCTCACATCTTTGCTAAGAATGAGGGCTTACACCTTAATGTTCACATTACATATCTTGAACTCTCACGCTGGGTTCATTTGTTCCAGCAGCTTCTTATGAAAGGGCACAGTCCTATTTGGAGTCTACAAATAAGTTGGGACCATGTATATCTCTCTTCTTTTGGTGAGGTTGAAGGTGGGAAAATAATTAATTTTGCATTAACCACTTATTTACCAGCATCTGATATTTCTGGTAATGATACTTTGGCGGCACATACTTTATGTCTGCCGGGTGGATGGCCTGTGCCACTGACTTTGAGGGACTTTATGCATTACTCAAGAGAAGCTTCAGTAAAACAAAACTGCATGTATCTGGAGTTCCTGGGAGCACAGCTTGCATCACATCAATATCGATTTGCTCCAAACAGGTTTACCAAGGACCATTGGCTATATTTGATGGATACGATGACACTGCATGAAATTTTGTTTCCCAAAGTTCCAAAGGTGATAGTTTCAGACTGCAGAAGTGAAGCTGAATTTGACTTGAAACTGGCAAATAAGATGCTGTTGTTTGCTGCATATTGGGCCATTGAACAAGCAACGGAAAGTGATTTCAATCTCTATCATCTCCGGCTTAGTTGGTTTAGCTCTCAGGTACACCCATTTTGTCAGTTCTTCCAGGAGTTTGTCAGGCTGTTGGAGCAAATGGTCAAGCATCCTCTGTGGCAATATATTTTACATTGTCGCCAGCAGCTTGGTTTGGATTGGCAGTCAATGCCATTTTTGTCCCTTGAGTTATTGGATTTGGCAGAATCAAATAGCACGTGTAAATATCTCAGTAATTCTATTAGCTGCATAGATCTGCTAAAGTTAACTTACCGGCAGTGGGAAATCGAAAAGCAATGGGAGATCAAGAACGAGCATCATTTTGATGAAGAAGTTTACAGCTTTAAATCATTTTTGGAGTCTCTCCAACAATTGGAAAATGAATTTCTCAGTGAACTTGCTTGTCGACCCGCCCTGATTGTTGAATGTTCATCATTCAATAATTTAACTGAGTTATACTATGACATTATTGAAAATCATGCACTATTCTGGCATCAATTGATTTTGTCGAAGTTTGACCATTTGATAATATCATGGCGTTCTTTGGTGAAGGATGCTACAAAGTTGTTGGATATCTGTCCAGAGCGTGTAGAGGAACTTGTGGTTAGTATATGCTGTATTCTTATCTTCTGATAGTCTGTACCGAAAGTTACTTTATTGTTATAATTACTTTTTTTTTTCCTTTTAAATTTCAACAGATGAAGAGCAGAGAATTGGAGAAAGTTTTTTCCAAAAAGAGAAGAAATTTGGATTTGTTTTCTTTTTCAGAAAAATCCTTGCTTTGGGTTTATGGTGGTCATCCGTATTTACCTCCTTCTTGTGATTTACATCACAAATATGACCAGCTTTTGAAATTTGTTGAACTGTTGTCGTCAACAAAGAAAGCATCTAGAAATCAAGGTTTGCTAATCTGAATTCTTTTCTTTTGGCTTCTCTCATGGCTTAATTATTTATTTATTTATATATTTATTTATTGTCTCATTTATTCCTCTGATAATGTATAGAAATGCTAAGCAGCCAGCTACTCGAAGTTGTTGCATCATGTGATCATGATCTTCGTTCCCTTGTGGTACAAGGTTTGTACCTCTACTGTATTTATTTATTTCTTTTTTTAATGGTAATTTTGATTGTGAAGTTGTGATATCCGTTTCACTGGCAATGAATATTTTCTTAGATCTTATCTGAGGTTACACCACTTGCATGTTTTAGATCTAAGATTTTCTTAGAATAAGGCGCTAACTAGTTATATGATCTCTCTTTACTGGATTTCCTATGAGAGTTGTTTTTCTAGCCTTGTAGTTGATGCTAATTAAGCTTTTGATAACGATAATTGCAATTCATGATATTTGCCACATTGGAGCTATTTCCATAATATCCATGTATTTTGTAAATTCTCTTGTTCTACTTCCTCTGCTTTTCAAAATATTGAAGCTTAAGCTTTAAGTTGGCTGTTGTGGTGGTTTTCATGCTTCACAAAAAAAGGTTCATAAAAATATGATGGTTTTTAAAGGAAAACTTGAGATGATCTGAAATTTACATCTCACACTGAAATTTCTCTTAATACGATGATATGTTTTTGTTGGATCATTTGTAAATTTCTTTCTTTTTGTAACCATTTAGGGGTTTCAATGTCATTATTTATAATGAAGAAATGGAGTCAGGAGGCTCATCATGATGATGATATTGTTATGCAATTGGAGGAGATGTATCAGGTTAGTCGGTTTTTACCTCTGACGTCTTTATGGACATATGTATGAATGTCTGTTCCCCATTAAACGTGCAACTGCTTCCCTGCAGATGCTGGTAAGAAGGTTTGAGTATGTGAAGCATAAGTTGAAGATGAATACAGAATCCAATGGTCCTGCAGATTGGGGTGAAAGTTCGGTTGCTTGTTGTTCATTTCCTCCTGGAATGTTGTTCCAACAATCTGCCTTTTGTAGTTGGCAGGATACACTTCCTCCAGTTGATAATGCCAGTTTACATTGGGATATGGAGTTGCTTCAAGAGCTGACATCATTTGACTTGTCTGATATTGAGGGCTTACATCAAGTAAGATCAACATTTTTGTTTGTGTTTTCTCATTTTTGTTTGATTTCTTACTTTGTTCTTTTTATGCAATTTACAGATTTAAGATGCAAAGAAATTTTAAATGTTACTTCTGCAAATTTTCTTTAATAATCTTTCTCTCAGATCCTATACTCTTATGCTTATAACATGAGGAATTAACTCATTTTTTAATTCGTGGGGTGAAACCATACTCTTACACTTTGCATAGAGTGAACTATGCTGTTTTTTTTGTTTTTTTTTTCCCTTTTGGGTTATGTTGGAAGTATTTTGTGGTAAATAGCTGTTCTGAACATATTTTTTGTACAATTGTTTGCTGAATAGGCTGTTGGACGTGTTTCCAACCTTTTGAATTCTGCCTTGAATTTTTCGTTGACCTTCTCTTCAAGACCTCTTCAAATGTTTTTGCCACATCAAAAGATCTTGTTGATGTTGAATGCATGGACTCAAGTAGATGCAGGTTGGTACAAATGCTTCAGTTTTACTTTTCTGTATTTGCAAATGCATCTTTTAACAATTTCCCGCTTTTTTGTTATATTCTAGTGAATGTGAAAGTTGCAAGCTTTGTTCTGGAGTTGTGGTTTAGGTGGCATCAATCTTTGTGGATGTGTTTCCCTGAACACGTTAAGGTATGGATGAATGTAAATTTTGTTTCACATTTTGTTCTTCTATTTTTTCGCCTTATCGCCCATTTATGGTATCTTTATTTACATGCAGAATTTCTCAAATATTGACGGTCTGGATACAATTGATACCGCATTGCCCCATCCGCTTATTGAACCCGTCAATGCCTCAACTGTGTGGCAGATTACGTGAGTTCCTCTTTTCCATGAAGACTCCTTATTACTTGTTTGGCAACTTTTGTATGTGTCCCCTTTATGCATCTACAATTGCTTATTGAACCCGTCAATGCCTCAACTGTGTGGCAGATTACGTGAGTTCCTCTTTTCCATGAAGACTCCTTATTACTTGTTTGGCACCTTTTGTATGTGTCCCCTTTATGCATCTACAATTCTAAAGATCCTTTTCCCCTTTTCTCTGAAATTATTTGATAAAACTCTGCTGATAAATAGAGAAAATAACCCAAGAAAAGGACAGCAGATGAAACTAATGAGGGAAATCTTTAGAGTTGCTGCTATTAAATACTGAATAGTACCAAATCAGTGATGCAAATGAGGCTCCACTGGTTCTGGCCAAAACCCTATTCTCCCGCTACACCCTAAACTCTATATGAGGTGAAGAATTTGTCTTTGGCTCTGAATTTTGAGCCTGCAAATGCCATCGAGTTTTTCCTGTGTAGTATGCTGTTGATTTAATATATCTTCGGAGATGATTGCTGTCCAATTTTAAACAGAATAAAGCTATTATTCTAAAACCCTTTTTTGTCAAATGCTTGTGTCCTTGCATGTTGCCAAAACTATCTTTGTTTTATTTTTTTCTTCTTATTTTTCGCTTCTAAGTTTATTTGTTATCTGATGATTGTAGCTATTTCAACATTTCTGAAATTGGCTTTGATTATTTTCTGGGTTTGGAACAAATTTTGTATTATGCTATCGAATTTCTTATTGTTGATTTTTGGGATTGTATGTTCAGGAGAAGTATGCATACTATCAGGGAATTTAGGTTGCAATCTCTCAAGTTTAGGTTTACCTCGTCCAATATATGGTGTAGCTTCAGTCATGGAGCACATTTACCAAACTTTCTTTTATCTGCTGCACGCTCACTTGTCCAGCAGGTAGTACCATTCCATGCATTATCTTCTTAGGTTCTTCTTATCTTGAGATTTTTAACTTTTGTTATTGAACTGACTCATCCTTGCATTACTGCTCACTTTCAGATTATGTATGCTCACAAGAAATCTTTTAGCACGGCTCAATTTTCTGCGATGAAGTCACTCGTTTGTTCTTTCCAGAACAGCATGGTTACAGTAAGTCCTTTTATGTTTTAATGGCTTATTTGTCTCTTTGAGAAAACAAGTGTTTCCAATTTTCTTATTAAGTGTTGGAATACATTCATTGAAGCTTTATCTTTTCCATTACAGCAAATGAATTGGAATTCTGAATAGATTAATCTGTCTCTTGCTTCTATCAATGAACAAATTCCCGTAGGTTAAATTGTCTTTTGATTTCTGTAGAATTCTTGTAACAGCAGTAAACATGGGAAACATACATAGACTTTGGACACTTGACCATGGATATTCTTTCTACCTCTCTTTTTTCAAAAGTGGGTCATTAAGGAAAATTATAATAGTAGTTAATGTTCATGTATATTTAAGGCCAACATTATTGTTTATGTGGTTTACTTTGTAGGCTTGAGCACTATTGTTTGCATGGAAATTTATGCAATTTATGCACGCTTCTTGTACTCTGGTGTGCTTTAGATTATGCGTTGAATGCAGGGTGTTTCAAAATCTCTAGTTTGTTTGAGAGCTGTATGGATAACTTTTACCCCTCCATTTCCCCCTATTTTCTCATTCTTCTTCTTGACTGTTACTAGGAAGAGATGATTGAGGCTTTGACAGCGCTGCTTGCTTCTACAAGGCACCACAGGTTGAAAGATTTGGTTCATGAATTCATTGCTCCTCTGCTCAGTGATCTATATATTCGTTCCAATGCTGGTCAAGGTAATTATTTGCTTCTGCCTCATTCTTTTTAATTGATATATTTGTAAAGATTGTGTGCTTTTTTTTTTTTTTTCCGGCAGTCACAACATTTTATACTAGTGGAAAAACAGAGACCATAAAATGTCTTAGTTTATTCAATTGAAGGTGGCTACATAAATAGGACTCAGATACCTTATACAATCAATGGCAAGCCGATTACACTAAAGAAAAATAAATGAATGATCACGATCTCAATCAATCCATGATTTGTAGCGTGATATTTGTGCTCAGAAGAAGGAAATATTATCTATCCAGAGATACATAGTTAACGGTCAGATAGTATTGGGCCTGGGCTTCATTTTCTAACAAATACAAACTTGAGAAACTTGATTAGCATAGAAAACATTGATTAGAGATACATGATTTTATCCTATCTTGCATGTTTACCTTGTATTGACCAATAATGTTCTTCTTAATATCTTATATTTTTACTGTGCCTTTCTTCATTTTTAGGCTTCAATAGTAATATTGGTAGTGTATGGATACGCATTGGGGGACTACGGTTTCGTCTCTTGCTTAGCTGCATGGATATTGATCCTGCCATGAAGTACTATTGCAAGTACTCACAACTAGCGGAAACAATATCATCACTTGAACTTGAAATCCAGGTATTCTGAAAACACAAATTTAGCTTGTTATCAGAATTGTTGAGTTGATATGACATGAGCCGTTTCTTCCCTCATTTTCTTTCGCAAATATTTTCTTCTGTTTTGTTGAGATTCTAGGAAAAATTATCGTCTTAGTTTGCTTATACTACTAGTCTACTACCCACTACATCTTCTATCATTATCAGTTTGTTTTCATAATTTCTACTAAGTCAGTACTGTTCAATATTCTATCTGCTAAATTCTTTCCAGGTGAGGAAAGAATGTCAATATTTAGCAGGACAGCTTTTAACAGGTGAAGCTGATAAAAGAAAAGAAAAAAGGCTGGAACAGTTCAAAGAAGAGCTTAGAAAACTACAAAAAAAGGTTTGAGCATTCTGCTCTTTCCATTCCATTTCTTGTTCTTCAAACTGTCTCCAAGATGCTTATTTATTTGCTGTCGTCAACAATTATCATGAAGCAGTTCTGAGTTTTATTGTTACAGGGAAAAGAAAACAGTTATTTATGAACAAACTTTAGAAATATGTTCATTATGATGTTATCTAGAAGTAATATTTTTTTAAATGTGATTTGTTCATTGTGGTGTTCTGTTTCATCTTTGTTTGGAGAACATTCTGTTATTTAATGGCCTCTCTATTTTTTTTTGGGTAAAATTAATGACCTCTCTATTATTCAAATGCCACGTTACTCTTTAACTATCTTTTATTCTTGAGTGATGAGAAATTGATCAAATTCTCTCTCTCTTAGATGGTGTACCGATCTGAAGCTTGGAAATACATGGAGTTAATGGATGAATGTGCCGATTTTCTTAAACTCATTTCGTCATTGGAATCTATGGTGAGCAGCGTTGAAGATGAGAAATTTCAACTGGCTGTCAACCAGGCATGCAACTGGCAGGTATAAATAATTTTGGCTGTTTAGCCAAAGCAATAAGTATGCATTTTAGTCTGCATAACTTGAATATAAGTATTACTCCCTCCGGTCCTAATTATAAGACAACATTTGAGAGTTGGTTTTTGTCCTAATTATAAGACAACATTTTAATTTTTGTCAATTTCTTCCTAAAATACCCCTATTTTATTCTCTCAAGTGTATTTGGTTTTTGGTGAGTGTATGTATGTTGATGCATAGACTCTTACAATAAGTAAAACTTTTAAATTGTTGGATTTTAATTTATTTATCAATCAGCTGATATTAATTTTTCAATACATATATATATATATATATATATAGACACACATTTATACTCACACACATATATGTGTGTGTGTTTATACATATATGTATATTTGTGTATCTATGTGTGTGTACATATATGTATATCTTTGTGTGTGTTTGTCAATGTGTGTGTGTCCAGATATATATAAATATGTGTGTGTTTATACATATATGTATATTTGTGTGTGAACATATATGTATATCTTTGTGTGTGTTTATACATATATGTATATTTGTGTGTGAACATATATGTATATCTTTGTGTGTGTTTGTCAATATATGTGTGTGTGTGTGTCTACATACATACATACATATATATATATATATGCACACACACATATATGTATATTTGTGTATCTATGTGTGTGTACATATATGTATATCTCTGTATGTTTGTCAATATATGTGTGTGTGTATACAAATATATATAAATATGTGTATGGATAATATACATATATATACGCACATATATGTATATATAGCAAAACCATTATTTCAATTAGAAAGTGTGTAAAAAGAAAAAATTTAGGTTGGAGAAGTATGTGGTATGAGTTGTTGATTTACTTTTACTTATGTCATTTTAAATTTATATAAGGGCATTTTAAGAAAATCAGTAAAATCAACTAATTTAACTCCTCTCCTTAATCTCCGCAAAATCGGTTAAATATGTCCTATAATTAGGACCGGAGGGAGTATTATTTATTGGTTATTGTTACCTTTAAAATTCTTAGTGAAGGATGGCATCATATTTCTTTGTTATTTTTATCATATGAAACATAATGCAAGAGAATATTGCTTAAAGTTAAATAGAACAGTAATTAGGGTTTCGAAAGCAGAATGACTTGGACAGGATCATTTTCGTGCTCTCTTTATGGTGTTTAGCTTAGGGAAGCTTCAAGGGAAACATACATAATAGAAATTTAGGAAGGGGTTGGAGACCCTTGTATTGATGATCCTGTCTTTACAATGTCTCTTCTTTTTTCCTTTGATGGTGGAGGATAAGTTAGGCCCTTTCTATTATAGTCTTTCTACAGTTTTATTATAATTACATTTCTTTCAAATGGCACCCCATGCTCATCATGAATCTGTGCCATTCAATTTAATTTGAATGGTTCGGATTTAATTTAATTTAATAAAGATATTTTTTTAATTCTCCATTTGTTTAAAAAACAAATTTTTCCTTTAAAATTTGAAAATTAAAAGCCGTGACTATCTAAGTTAGATATGGATGGTTTAGATCTCATTGTAGTGAAAAGCACTGAACAAGGATACTATTCTTCCTTTCAGAAAGTTTCAATTCTCTTTGTTTACCCACGCACGCACACACTGCTGCTGAAACCTAACAAAATTCAATATATATTAGAAAATTAAAAGATCAAAGAACTCGAGTGTAATATAAGTATTTTCTGTACAATTTATATTTTTTCTGTCATTGGGAAATTGATAAACCTCTTTGATGAAGGCTTCTACTTGGGATTTTTAATTGTATGTCAACTCCCATGATCTAATAAATTTATTATTAATGTTTTTTCCTATTTTGAATTTCAGGAAACAGCAAGTCGATTCATTGATCGATTGACAGATGAATACAGTGCATTTGATGATATAATTCAACCAATACAAGTTGCTGTTTTTGAGATGAAATTGGGATTGTCATTGATTCTGTCAAGTGCCTTGGAAAATGAATATCTGAGTAGAGTTGGGCTGGACAACATTAACTTTGTCATGGTATCTTTTCCCTGAATTTGGTATTTCTTGGTTTATTTTCTTCTTTGATTTGATGATTGACATTGGTAACCCTGCAGGAAACTATTTACAACCTTATGAGATTTCCTCGTGGTGCTTTGAACAAGCTGATTTCTGTTAAGTACAACAGTAGTTTGTACATGCTGCCTTCATACAGAATAGATTCTGGGACAGGATTTTATTCAGTGGATGCAGGTATGCTGGAGAGGCTTGTTACTCTTTCCAGTGGCATTGCTGCTTATAAGAAGGTCTGTACTTTCACCCATATGATTTGGACAATGCACAAAATCAACTTGTCTTGTTTTTCAGTTAGTAACTGAGTCATGAAAAACAGGTTTCTGTTATGCACTATAGAGCTGCTGCCTGGCATAATATCCTTGTTCAGATTGCACATTCTGCATCTAACTCAAAAGTATTAGATGACGAATCCTATCTGGTCAGGTTCCTCTCCTTGGTTTTTTTACATCAGTTAATTCATTCATTTTGGTAGGAATGATTATTTTGCTTACTTCTTACTACATTGGGTGCATCAGCTCTTGGACAAGATATTTGACAACTTTGCCAGGCTTTGGATGAGTATGAAAGTTCAAGCAAAATCAAAAAGTGATTATGATTCCCAACAGTACAAGTTTAAGCCCCGAGTTTTTCAAATTGAGAGTGTTATTGAAGTTGACATTTCGTCTCTGTCAAATTCTTTTACAACGGAAACATTTTCAGAGTGGAAAGATTTTTTTGCTGAAGAGATATCCACCGACAAGGTAATAGTCAAAATGGATTTCTTACTTTTTGTGGTCTTGTGTGCACTTGTTTAGACCCCCCCTCCTCATGCGATACTTGTGTTTTTGAACTGAAATGTGTGCATCTCTCAGATGGAAGCTACTGAGGCATGTGAAACATCAGTGGAAGAATGGAAGCAACTGGAAGAATCTATCCTGAGCAGTGTTGTTCACACTCACAATAAGTTATTTGGATCTGCTGATCTCGTCCAAACTGTGAGTGTCCGTGGCTTTTTTGTTAGCACATACTAGAAAATAGTATATACTTGCCTATTTGGGTTTAAAAGATTCCAACCTTTAGTGCTGTCCGTAAGCTGAAAAAGTTTTCCTAGCATTTCCTATGTTGTTACTGGCAAAATTTTAATAACTCACGATGCTCGTGAGTTGGTTATTTTTTGTTAATACCCAGATGAAAGTGAAATTTGTTTCACATCGGTTTAGGTTTTTGCCAGACCAGACAAATTAGTAATGTTGCTTGTTTTGACTCGTTTTGCTTTATGCCTGTTGGAAGAATTCTAATGAAAATTTGCAATTAAATCCTTTGTCATCTCAAACTACATAGAACATCACTAACGCCTGAAATATCCCCCCTTTTTGCCTATGTTCGAAGTGTTCAGTGTCAGTACTGTTATTGAACCATCAAATACTTTATCTTGGATTATGATGGGCACCTAAGTGGGATGAAGAACCTTAACCAGCCCACCACTGAGCATCCCATTCTACTCAATGTGGGACTTGGTATCTCATAATACCAAGTCTTTATCAATTGACCCCAATGGAAAGCTGACGTCTTGGCGGCACGGCACTTCACTTGACCTCCTAGTGGTCAGAACCCTCTATGGGTAGCCCTCTTCAGAGAGGTTGATAATTGGCAATAATACCAATTGATGAGTACTAAGTGGGATGGGGGAACCCTACCCCAAAAGTTAGTGTTTGGGGTGGGAGAACCAACCCACTTAAATAACCCATTGAGCATCTCATTGTACTCAATGTGGGACTTGGTATACCATACGACCAAGTCTATAAGATTGTTGTTAAAATTTTCTTCGCGTATTTCTATTGGCTGTCGTTTGAATAAATGTTTTGGTTCTAGGTATTGAAGAAATGATAAATTTATTTATGATTTTTTTCCCACGTGCGTGTGTCTCTTGTTCTTTGTTCCCCCCCTCAATGGAATGGTGAATTCTATATCCTACTTTGTAATATGGTACTTCTTATTTTGTTCAGCCTGGAACTTTTGAAGTTTATGATGAGGATCGATTACTTTTCTTCTGTGACTCATACACACTGGGTGTAGATTTAATCAGAGGTAATCATCTATACATGTTTGAATTTTGCTTCCTGAAAATACCTTTAAGTTCCTCCTTTGTGTCACAACGTTCATGTTGCTTTGTTTTCCTTCCTTAGGTGTCCGCACACCACTCCTGTCCAGTTTGGATGCTAAACTCATGCCAGAGCACTTACTCTATCTTTGTTTGGACTATGAGCGGAAGTTCCTCTCATTTCAAAGATCTGCTACGAGATACAATTTTTACAAGGTTTTGCCACCTTAATTAGATTGTTATTTGGTCTCCTTTCCATTTTATTTTTATTTTTCCCCTTCATTTTTATGGTTGATTCCTGCATGACCTGGGCTTGAAAATTTACATAATTTCTTTTCTTTTTTCACTTCGTTCAAGGACTCATATGCTTCTGAGATGGCAAAAATGGTGGAAGCACTTGCCCCTCTCCAGCAGAGGATTTCCTCCCTTAATGAGTTGCAAGATCATAATGATGTTCAGAAAATATCATGCATAATTGACATGCTCTTGAGCCTTCCTTCAGTGACTCCTTTAGCAAAGGTAATCCATTAACTATCATGACTACTTTTAATGCATGTTTCAGATACATTTTTTTTTTGAAATACAAATATTAAGTTAATCCTTATTCTTAATATGCATGGTGATGTATGATATACTCTCTTTTGTAGACTTTTTCAGGGATGCAGTTTTTACTGCACAAGGCTCAAGCTATGCAAGAAAGTGGCTTAAAATTCTGCTTTTCACGTATGAAATTTCTCTTGATTTTTATTGCTGTGTATTATTGACGCCTATGTGTTAATACTTAATAGTTCCCTTTCAAATGGCTTACAGGTGAATTGGAACCTGTTTTCCAACTGTTATCCTCATGGAAAACGTTGGAACTGGAATCTTGGCCTGGTTTGCTTGATGAGGTGATGGATCAGTATGAGAGTAATGCTGGGAAAGTAAGTGGCAAATGTCTTTTGGTTTGTTGCTGTTATTTAGAATTATCTTCTTAGTCTGAGTTATTTACAATAATCAAATTGGTAAAGTTAATGTTCTTATTAGCCTGAGTTATTTACAATTCGTCGTAGTGATAATATTCCCTCATTTTAAAAGAACATTATACCTATTTCTCTGTGGGGATTGCTTATTTTTCCATGCTTTCTTTTCTTGCAGCTGTGGTTTCCTCTCTATTCAGTTCTTCAACCCAGTTCTTCTGATCAATCAGTTGTTCAGAGGTATGTGATGTTAGATTGATATTCAATCTGTTAATAAGTTTCTTCCTTTACATTTTGTGAACCTTTTTTGTTGAGTTGTTTTTTGATCTTGCAGCTTGGAGGATTTCATTCACACATCCAGCATTGGGGAATATCGAAAGCGTCTTCAGCTTCTTTTTGCTTTCCTTGGTCAAAATCATATTGGCGCAAGCTTGAAAGAAAACTCCAGGTAACGTTTGTGGTTCTAATAGTTCATTTGTGTTGGGTGTGATGAGAACTTTGGAAATTTAAAACACAGCTGGTAGTCCACCTTAGAATATGGTATCGATATAGTATTTGTAATACTTGAGGTGACACCCAGGTGTTTATTGGTTTTTTCTCTCTCAAGGCTTCATTTATTTGTTATTTCTGGATTTATTTATATTATATTTTCTTGTAACAAGTTGAGCATGATTAACATATATACTCAACTTGAGGGGGAGTGTTAGGAAATAGGAAATATATGGTATTAATGTCTATGCTAAGATTATGGGATTATAATCATATCCCAATCAGATCCCATATAATTAGGGATTACAATATTATGAGCCATTATGTGTAGAGGCTCCTCTCTCTTGTATAAATACCAATACGTTTATCATGAATAAGATAACCTTCTGATTTATTTAAATAAAAAATAAAAAAAATTCTTAGCATTATCCCTTAACATTCTCAACAGTCTGCATAATTTATGATGCTTGAGAATGAAGATTTTGGGAAAAAAGGAAGCATGAAAGGATTTGTGATAATCAAGTCGAGAAAGGAATGGTGTAGATGACTTTTTGAGTTTCTTGTATAGTTTCAATGGAAGCTGAGAGATAATTTTAGTGTAACACCCCTTTCATATTATGTGTCCTGTCGTTCTTTTTTTGGCCCTTGTGGATGATCAGATTGGAATTGGCTGACACAAGATACTTTAATGAGGCTATGTAGCAAACGAATGTAAATTTATTAAGAAATCTTCCCTTACTGATTTTTTTAACCTGTGAACTCTGCAGTCCCGGGTGGATGGAACATTCAAAGTACTTGTACAATATTTTTGGATTTTATGTGCAGTTCTTACCAATGTGAGTCACTCTGTTATATATTTGCATCATTTTGTATTTCATTTTTGGCCTTATTAGATGTCTGTTGTTGAGTAATTATACGAGTGAATGCAGAGTAATGAACTACATCAGCATGAATAAGAAAGAGATCGAAGCTGAACTGAAAGCACTGGTGAAACTGTGTCAGTGGGATTGCACCAAGAGTTATTTATCTATAGAGAACTTGAAAAAGAGCCGGCAGAAGCTTAGGAAACTCGTACAAAAATTTTCTGTAAGTGTGAAGCTGTTTTTATTTGCTGAAACACAATTTTCCCCCCTTCATTCCTCATTTTCCATGGTTTTATTTTAGGGACAAACTACCATTCAATTTAGCTTTTATTTTAGTTTTAAAAGTTCACATTGATAGCTTGATGTGATTTCTGTTTTTGATGTATGCCAAAAATCAATGTTTTCCATTTTAAGATGTTAGAATTCTTTTTGTCTGTTGAATAACTTTCTTCGTTTTTGGTCAATGGGTAGCTTAAAGTTCTCATTAAGACTTTGTTGCCACTCCTGTAAATTTTTATATATCAATTTTTTTTAATAAATTTATGGTCTAGCTGATACACTATTAAGCTAAACTGCTGATCTATGGTCTTGCAGCAGCATCCGTCTTTGTCCTGACTAAAGGAACCTTAAAGTACTTGTATTCTAAGATGCCTAGTGAGAGATAGTAAATTTGAGATGACATGAATTTGGAAAACATGACATGTCATCTTTTCCAATGAAAAATAATAAATTCACCCTCATCATTTTAATTTCAAAAATAGTAATGTGTTGGTATTTATAATTTCTTATTTTATCAGAGTACTTTTTTATAGTTTTGGTTGGTTTGGATTGGATTTATTAGTTGACCCTTCTTTTGTGACTTGGGAACACACACTTGGAACAATGGAAAAAATGCCAATGGCACTCTCCTTGTGATGCCTGATTGAATGTACTGCCTCTCATGGTGTGGGAGGTGCTGACCACGAACAGTTCCTTGTCTTAGTGTCTTAGGAGCTAAGGCAAGCAACTTTTCATCACTCTCTTTGGCCTGATCAAGGGGCTTGCCCACCTGCCTATGGTTGTATTGACTCTTTTTACTTGAAATTATATAGGGAGGAGGAATGGAAAATAAATTTGTTGTAGAATTTGGAGTGTTTGGCTTCAGCACAATGGTGCTTGGGCTTTTAATGAGTGTTTTCTGTATATTAGATTTTTACAAACAACTTTTATGCTTAGATTTATTGTGCTGGATCCTTTGAGTGTTAAATTAATGTTATTTTCTAGAACTACCTGTTCTTTTGATATGCACCTTTATTGAGCTCTAGTGTTCTCTCTCTCTCTCTAATATATATATATATATATATATATCTAATGTTTTCCTGTCTTCTTTCCTTGCTTCATGAGCCATTTCTAACCCTTTTTTGCCTTCCATATGTTGAAATCGACTATTTATTCATTCAATACATGTTTACGTTCATCACAAGTTGTAAGGCATTTATGTGCCTATAGTGGTGGCTGGCATTGTGCTGAAATGACATGATTTTTCAAGTGAAATGGTTTTCTTTCTCGCACATATGGGATTGCATCACTAAATTCTTCTGATCTTTCCTTTTTTATTATTGAAGGATATTTTGCAAGAACCTGTGGTGATGTTCCTTAACCAAGAAGCTTCACAAAAGAGAGCTATTACTCAATGCTTTCATGGTCATAAGTTCATCTCTGATGTACTGAACAAGGGCTCGTTTTGTCTCGATTTCGATATGACATATTTCAGTGACGAGAACAGGTTATCTTACTGCTGATTAAGCATCCTCTGTTTTTAAATATTTTGCAGTTCTAAGTTTGTTGACATTTCTTTTATGATGCAGGTCTAAATGGTTTGGAGAGTGCAACAAAAAATTAGATACTTCTTTGCAAAACTTTAATATTAAGAAAAAAGAAGTATTTGGCATTCTATCTCCACATTGGAAGAATTTTGAAGGTTTTGATTTCCCCCTTCTTTGCCTTTTGCTTTATCTTTGCTTTTTTGGCTGTGTTTTGGAGGTAAGGACTTCATTATCTATGCAGAATCTGGAAGTGCATTTAGACCTTGTGCTGGTTCCCAGCATGCAAATCTGTCTTATGGAGAAAGATGGAAAGCAATTTGGGATGTCATTGAGAATATATATATAACAGCAGTTGAGTGCGGTCAACTTTGGAAGGAAGAAAGCAAGAGTCAAGGGAAGAGAAGAGCTCTCTCGTCACTTCTTAAGCTTTTAGAGAGTAGTGGTTTGTCTCGACACAAGTCTACATATTGGGAGGTGCGAAACTTGGTTATCTGAATTTACGAATGACCCGATTTGGCTCTATTCAGATATGCCAGATTTTTCCTGTTTCTTATTTTTTCTCTGCTTTGTGATCATATACACAGGGTGATCAGAAACCTTGGTGGTTCCTTCAGCACTCTGGTGACATGCAACATTTGTTGCAGACAAATAGCAAACTACCTTGTGTAATCTCAGAAACTGCAGCTGGGGTTCAGAAAAATGAAGTACTTGAAGAAAGCTATGTTATGGAGTGGAAAACAGCCATTGAACTTTACTTTAAGAGTGTTGTGTCTGTGCTTCGTCTCCAGCAGATTTGCCTCAATCC
Source organism: Acacia melanoxylon (assembly GCA_019022615.1). Taxonomy (NCBI): domain Eukaryota; kingdom Viridiplantae; phylum Streptophyta; class Magnoliopsida; order Fabales; family Fabaceae; genus Acacia; species Acacia melanoxylon. The sequence goes on along the minus strand of JAFJYJ010000003.1, from coordinate 13,758,097 downwards.
TCACAAAGATATAACGTATGAACAGGTAAATCTGAATTTAATTTAATTGCCTACTGTTTACTGGCTTAAATTGGAGTGCAGAAAATAAATGCTAAGGTTGCATTATTTATCTCAAGTTGTTTTTTCTTTTAAAGTTATGGAATTGTTCTATTCATTTTGTTAAATATTTTTTTCTTTGCCATCATATTTCTTGTACATTATTTTCTCCCATGTCCCTTTTTTGGGCTTTCTATTGAATCTATCCATTTCCACTATTCTGTACATTGAAAAAGAACGGTAATTTAGTTGGTAAATTTTACATCTCCACTGCATTGCATAACCCTCACATCATGATCTGAATTATGTTTGGCAGGTTGATAGGTCAGGTTCTTTCCTCACGCAGCTGGTTCAAGTGCAACAGAACCAACTTGCTGCTGCCAATGATTTTGATCAGCAGTTGAAACGCTTTAGAGAATGCACGTCTAGTTTGAAAAAGTTGTGTTCGTTGTCCACCTCCAATGATAACAGTACTGTCTTAGAGTGCTTTATTCCAGAGCAGGTCGCTGCCTTTAAATGCTTGTGGCAACAAAAGGTAAGTGTTGTCTTTGCAGTTCCATTTGGACTTGTTAATTCTTGTGATTCATTCGGATTTCAATATGATCTTGCTTGACCTTGCAGCAAATTTTTGATAGCCTGTATGCTATATCACAAGAAGCATTGCTTTTGCTAAGGACATATGAGAAAAGCCACTCAAGCACTTGTAGAAGTGTGAGACCTTCAGTCAGTGACTTGATTGCTGCCATAGAATTTTTTTTACCTGTGTTCAGTCGATCAAAGGTGCATACTCTGTCCTTGGTTGTTGTGTACTTTAAATTAGTACTATTTCCTATTGCAGTCTACTTATGGAAATTTATTTACAGGAATCGTTGGACTATTACCTTATTGGGGGGACAAAAGCCATCACTCCAGTGACTTCTACCTCACATTTTTTGTTTGTTACTGAGGAATTGGAACAGTTAGTCTCTGAAAATTTTGATGTTATAAAAGATTTCAAGGAGTACTTCCTAGTGTCACAGAAGCTAGATCTGGATAGAAGCTCAGTGAGAGTAGTTCTTATTGATCGTTTTCAAGAAATAATTGAAAAGGTGATATTTTCTTTCCATCAATCTACTTAATCATGGTGTGTGACTTGCCTTTTTTGTTTAAGCAAAATTATCTTCTGACATAGCCGTAATAAACCTTTGTAATTTAGATTTGGAACATTTGGTTTAACTTCTTTGCTTGCTCTGCAGGCAACATTAGTTGAGGAAGAGTTCACCTCTGCATTGAAGCCAAATTATGTGCCAGAAGATTTATCTGAAAAGGGAAGCTTTTGTGAGAGGAAACCTAGAGTGCCCAATGCTGGATTTGATGAAGCCCTTAGCTCTACATATGGACATATTGCAGAAGTATTACAGAAGTTATGTTCTTCGAGCACCATCCTCATGGCTGAGGAGTCCGTGAATATAACTTCATGGAGATTGCTATTTGTTGACTTTGTAGACAATCTCAGATTAGATGTACTATGTGAGAGAGTTTTCAAGACAGTCACTTTTGTAGTAAGTTTTGTACAGTTGCGGGTTATTTGAGATTCTTTTCTTGATAGATGACTAAAGTGGTGATTATTTTGTGTAGGAGAAGCCGGCGAATCATTCTGACGAGAAAATTTACAGTTATTCTTATACAGTTGGGAACCATAATAGAGATCTATTTATACTAATGGATCTCATATTGAATTTTGGTGATGAGTTGTTGAAAAATTTCCTAGCCATGCACAGATCCGTAAGCTTAATGCCTAGTTTCCTCAATTTATATATGTAGTTTTGTTTTCTTTATTACTGTTTCATGAATAATTTGTTTATTTCTTGTTCTTAGAGCACATGAAACAAGATCCGAATTTCAAAATTGTGTTATATATTATTTATTCTAATTCAGTTGGACTGTGCTTCTGTCTGTTGTGCGTGGCAGGTATCAGTGACTACTCATGTGCTTGCGAATGTTTTAGCTGCTTTATATTCAAAAGGTTTTGGAACTGCAACTGAACAGCTGGAGGATGATGGAACCGTCAACACATCAGAAAACGCAACTGGGACAGGTATGGGGGAGGGTATTGGATCAAAAGATGTCAGCGACCAGATCACTGATGAGGATCAGCTGCTGGGAACTCGTGGGCAGGTCTGAATTCGATCTTGTTTTACTCTACATGATTTGGTAATCTTGTTGGTTATTACCTATTTACCATGTGTTTCTAATTTTGATTCCATGGCAGAGTGACAGTCAGGATGACTCCAGTGAGGTGCCTAGTAAAAATGATAGGGGGATTGAGATGGAACAGGATTTTCAAGCTGATGCTGTAAGCATCAGTGAGGACTCAGGAGAAGATGAAAGTACAGATGCTGAGAATGAGCAGCTAGAGTCTGAAATGGGGCCCACTGGACCTAACAGTGATGCAGTTAGAGAAAGGACTTGGGATAAGAATGAAGATGAAGCTCTCAATGGTACAGATGAAAAACATGAATCTGGACCATCAATTAGGGATAGAGATAGAAGCAGTAGGGAGCTCAGAGCCAAAGATGATTTTGGAATCGATGAACCTGGGAAAGCTGATTATGGCGAACTTGATGATCAGAATAATGAAACTGGAAGCCAAGATGACATTGGTGATGGGGAAACCACAGACGCAGTTAATCTGGAGAAAGAAGCAGCAGTTGATGATCCTAATGGAAAGCAGCCTGATGAGGTGGAACAAACTTCCGATGTGGATATGGATAGGATGGTAGAAGAGGATTTTATGGAAGAGGGAGATCCTGAAGAGAAAGATGAATCAGCTGAGGATGGAAACCAAGATGTGAAGCATGGTGAAGAGACATTTCCACCTGATGAAATCATGGAGGATGCCCATACTGATGTTGGTGTTAGTTCAGAAGAGGATAATCTAGGTGGGGACCATCAAGAAAATGATGAGACTAATGGCATGGATTCGAAGAAAAATATATCTGAACCCGGATCTTCTGGCTTGTTTAATGAGCAAGTGACCCCTTTTGAGCTAGCATCAGAGGCCAATACTGATTCACTGACATCTTCTGAAAATATAGCAGCAGCCGAATCAAATTGGTCAAACAACAATCAGAGTTTTGACAACCCTACCCTCTCAGGAGGCTTGCCTTCTAGTAGCATGTCTAAGGTGGATCTTAAGATGTCAGACTCATCAAATGCCGGAGGATTCACTGAAAATCAAGTCAAGTCTAGTTTTCCACAGGATGAACATTCACATGTTCAAGAAAGGCTACCCAACCCCTATCGAAATTTAGGTGATGCACTTAAGGAATGGAAAGAAAGAGTTAAAGTATCTGGTGACCTTCCTGCAGATAACACCGAGAAACCAGGTGAAATGGAGGATGAAAATGCTGAGGAGTATGGGTTTGTCTCTGAGTTTAAAAAGGGGACAGCTCAGGCTATGGGGCCTGCTACATCAGAGCAGATAGACAAAAATATTGATGGCAATAAACTTGATCAAGAACTTCATACGTCAGAAAAAGATCAAGAATTGAAGTTTGAGGAGCACAGTTCTGACATACAGTCTATAACTAATTCTACTTCAATCCCGAAAAATGAGAAAAGGGAGCATATTAATGTCTCAGGCTCAGAGAAGGTACATGATGATCGATCTCTGAAAAGTGTTGACTCTGAAAAGCATTCAGATGATCTGGTCGCTCTGAAGAAATCGTATTTTAGTGAGGATATATATCAACTAAGCCGACTATCTGTGGATGACGACAATTTGGGTAAAGCCCAAGATGCTCCAGATGTTCCCACTGATATGAAAGACAAAGCAGCTGCTCTCTGGAGAAGATTTGAACTTAGGACGACAAAATTATCTCAGGAGTTATCAGAACAACTACGCCTTGTGATGGAGCCTACTGTAGCAAGCAAGCTTCAAGGGGATTATAGGACTGGCAAAAGGATAAACATGAAAAAGGTAGATTTTATATTCTTTAATTCCTGTTGTATATATAGTTATGGATGATAATTGTTTGAGAAACTAACTTATTTATCTTTTTTATTTTAAATTTAAAAACCTCAGGTAATTTCATACATAGCAAGTCATTATCGTAAAGATAAGATATGGTTAAGGAGGACCCGGCCCAACAAACGAGATTACCAAGTTGTTATTGCAGTTGATGACTCGAGTAGTATGTCAGTGAGTTGCTGTGGAGACTTTGTTATTGAAGCATTAGTTACAGTATGCCGTGCCATTTCTCAACTTGAAATGGGGAGCTTAGCAATCGCAAGCTTTGGAACAAAAGGAAATATAAAATTGCTCCACGATTTTGACAGGCCCTTCACTGCAGAGGCTGGGATTAGGGTTAGTGGGTTGATAGTCTTATAGATAGTTGCATTATGCATATATTTGTTTAATATTATTTTGTATATGAGCAAAATGATCTAATGGTTGGTTATTATTTTGGAAGCAGATGGTCTCCAATTTAACGTTTGAGCAAGAGAATACAATTGTCAATGAGCCGATTCTTGATCTGTTAAAGTTCTTGATTGACAAGCTAGATTCTGCGGTTGCCAAAGCACGGCTTCCATCTGGGCATAATCCCCTAGAACAACTTGTTTTGATCATTTCAGATGGCCAGTTTCATGAAAAGGTAATTAATACTATAATGTTTTTATGCGTACCATGCTGAATTGTTTTGATGCTACTCTCCTGTGTCATTACTTTTTTAAATTTTAATCCATGTAATTGTAGGACAATTTGAAGCGGTGGATTCGAGATCTGTCAACCGGGAATCGAATGGTTGCTTTCTTGGTTCTGGATAATTCTCAAGACTCGATTATGGACCGCACGGTATTCTTTATTTCAGCGTGTGCTTTTTACAAGGGTATATAAGTATAACACTACAATTTTCTCATTATGACTTTCTGATTTTGAACTGCAGGAAGTGTCATTTGAGCGGAATGGAAAGATGAAGCTTTCAAAGTATATGGAATCCTTTCCCTTTCCGTACTATGTTGTTTTGAGGAACATTGAAGCACTGCCACGGACACTGGCAAGCCTACTTAGACAGGTAATGTTATTTTCTTAAACGTCTCGTGATTCAACGCGGTTAGAAATTGATTCATGATTTAATCGCATTTCATGAATTGAACCAAACTTAGTGCATGTTTGAATTAGTGTTACAAAAGTATGTTTACGTAAGTTAAGATAAACCTCCTATCACATCTTTACCTCGTATACCGTAAATTACGTTGGAGAAACAGTTTCTATCACTAATCTAAACACAGACACTTACTTCCCTAAACCTAACCCGCTAGGAATAGTAATATATAACTTTTCGGTGAAAAGCTTGATGCATTATGGTTATTCTTTTTGTAAAATTCTGTATTTGCACATTCATATTTTCATTAAAAATGCCTTGTCTAAACATTTGAATAGAAGAGAGGAAGAAAATTGAAATTCAAGGGTAGGTATTGCATCAATAAAGTTCAGCCCTCATATCTGTTTTGACTTTTCATTTTCTTGATCGTTAATTTTGAATTTGGTTGCCTTCTTTTTCAGTGGATGGAGCTTGTGCAGAAGTCAGTGGGATAGGATTGCTTGAAGACTTGGCTTTATATATTGCATGAAACAAAATTTTTAGGATTTCTTCTTGTTAGCTTGTGGGAATATTAACTGTCTGATCTGGGTTTGGTGTGTATTTTGAAATTGAATTTCGAAGATATAATTTGTTGACTTGTTTACAATTTAAATAGTGTGACTAGTTGAATTTCGAAGATCTTAATCTTATTTACTTTAATTTTTAAAAGTCATGCTTTTAGAAGCGACTTCTCAGTGTCTGGGGCAAAAGTTTCAGTAAATACAACTTGTTAAAAATTGAGAAGCAATCCTTACATGTCAGTCGTTAAAATGATAATGAAAAGATTGTATAATTGTTACTCAAGCTTAGATGCCTGTTGACTGCAATTTAAAAGATGTTTACTGGTCCTTAAAGGTTAAATACCATTTTTGCCACGGAAGTATTGGCTAAGGGGCATTCAGCATCCGGAAGATTTTTTGGTATCATTTTTGCCTTGGAAGTTTACAAAAAGAAGTAAATATGTCCCGGAAGTTTTTTCTAGGAGCAAATTTGCCCCGGATTTTTTTTTATAACAAATTTTTGTAAACTTTTAGGGCAAAAATGATACCAAAAATGATCAATCCAACGGTCAAGATCCACTGATGGGTAAGATTGCTACATTTATAAACTTCCGGGGTAAAAATGATACCAAAAAAACTTCCGGGTGTTAGGTGCTCCAAAACCAAAACTTCCGTAGCAAAATGGGTATTTATCCTTTAAATATAATCTTTTATTTGTTCATCTTTTCAAAATCACTCTTATAAATACACCCTCAACAATAAAATAATTCACTAAGAGATGTAGGGAATCAAGAAAGATTATAATGATATATATTAACTAACTAAACTAACTACTTTAATTTATCGTATTAGGTAAATATATCTTATATTTGAGATTAGAGAGATTATTTTTGGAATAAACATTTCCTAACTCTCTCCATCCAAACTTTCTCCATTTTCTAAATCCTTATTTGGTATTCATTAATTCCTTTCAAATCATATGCTACAGCTAGGAAATAGTGTGGGTGAGCCCTAATAAGCTTGCTTATAATAGTTTGGGCTTGTAAACCCTATCTAAAATTTATTTATTTTTTTAAAAAAATATAGTTAGAAAATGCAAACATAACATAAAAAATTATGGTCTAAAATCTAAATTACAATTTTTCAAAAGGATAAATAAAAAATATAGCACAATAAAAATAATATAAAATTTGAATTCGACATTTTGCAATCGCATAAAGAAAAAGAGGTGACTGATAAGATTTTTATAATTAATTATTAAAATAAGCACATAAATTATGGTCATTTTTTGTCTCTTGTCCTTACTATTTTCTTCTAAATTACCCTTATAGTTAGAAATTTGTTTATGGTATAAATCACGTTGATAACATTCCAATGTAAATTTTTTCACAAATAACTAATCTAATTTTTTTTTATCAATATGAATTAGTTAATTATATTTTATAGTTAGGTTTGGGAATTAATTTATGTTGACATTGATGCATGGAAGACATGGAGAGAAAACAAAGAATTGATCTCTGCAACCTTAGTAATATACTCCTGTGTGTATTAGCTTAGTCACACGACTCCCCAAAGTCAACTATGGCTATCTAATAATCTTATTATAAAATGATTTTGACTTCGTTATAAGCTGAAGTAGCTCCATTAACTTTGTTACTTAAGTCTATATGGTTGGGCTCAAACTAAAGGGAAAATCACGTTTAGCTCCCAATCAAGGGAAATAATATCAGAAAAGTCCTACAATGTAACTTATTAATGATAACTGATTAACTTGTTATTAACAATCTGATGAGACTTTTATGATATTATTTCCCTTTGTTGGGATCTAAACGTGATTTTCCCCATACTAAACTTGATTCATCTTGAAAAGTTTTTTTTTTATTCTCTATAAAAGGGACGTGTGAAATAGTTTTATTAGAAGTTAATAATTCTACTATAGTGGAAGTGGAGAAGAGACTAAATTAGGAGACCCACGTGGAGAGGCCATAGTAATATAAATAGCTGCATGAATTTCATCCCGAATAAACTACCATATTGAGGGGGTTAATCTTGATCTCATATTTGTCAAAAATTTCTTAATTTACCCATATTAATACTCCTTAATATAGGACCTAATTGGGAGATCGATGTTAGTTTGAAATATAAGACATATTTCATATGTTTATCAATACATTTTTTCAAAGTTAACTTTATTAATATTACTTCAACTATAATCAAGTAAGAGAAAGAGGGAGGAATTAAGGTAGATGATTACAGTATTTTAAAAAAGAAAATCATATTAACTAACCTAACTAACATCTTTAATATGCTTAAATTAGTTAATTAGTTCTAACATTAAGGATAAGAGAAGTATAATATATGAAAATTTTAAAACCATCATGTATATACATATATAGGTCTCCACTTAAATAAATAAAAAAAACTAAATAAATGTTTCTTAAGTATATAAATGAACAAAGAGAACAATTTCTTGGTAACGAGCTAGCTTTTGTTTGTTGCTTCCTCTTGCCTCTGGTTCAAACAGAGGTTGACTTTTATTTACTAAAATGTTTTCTTGCGTGGGTACAAGCCTTCAATTTTTTCATATATATTGAGATATTTTGACAAACAAGTCAAACCACATCAAAGTCTAAAAGTTCAAGAATGTGACCGATTATTTTCTCTGTATCTCTGTCTTTATTCGCGGGATCATTTGAAGAATTCTCAGAAGTTACGCAAACAAGCTAGTGGACGGTACTCGGTTCATGGTTATTGTATATATAGTTAATTAATTAATTAATAATGAATAATTATCATTATCTTGTGTAAGCAACATTAATGATTAGAATATTACACGATAACCTCAAAAGAAATGTTTGTTAACTACACATTTTCCACAGAGTGGGAGTTGGTCAAAATATGAAAAGAAAACTTCTCGACGTGTAGATTAACAAATAATGGGCTTCTTTATTATCCTTACCTAACGAGCGGCTGGGGTAGGTGAAGAATTTGAAATAACAATGAAGATTAAAAGTAATAATAAAACTTATTCGAGGCAACTAAGCCTTATATATAGTTATGTAAGAAATCAACTTTTTATTACGAACAAATGTTGCTAGGCAATAACTTGAGGTGTGACACGTTGCATGACACACACACACACACACACACGTTCCCCAAAGGCAAGTACGGCTATCAAAAATGGTTTTTTGCTTAATTGTAAGCTAAAGCGGTTTCATTAACTTTGTTACTTAATTATTACAAGGTGTTTCTTTTTTAAAGTCTATTTGGGTGGGCTCAAACTAAACCGGCTTTATCTCAAATGTTCTTTATTCTCTAAACATGGACACGTGAAATAGTTTACAAGTAAATAATTAATTTAGTGGAAGTGGAGAAGAAACTACATGTGGAGGCCAACGAAGAGAGGCCAGAGTAATATAAATTGCAGCGTGAATTTCTTATACTACAAAAAAACCAATAGATTATTGGATGATTCATAAATCTTAAATTCGCCAAAACCCTCCTTACTTTAAAGGGGTTTTCTCTTACCTCATGTTCATACGGGAGGGTCTTTAGGAGACCGATAAATTTTTATTTGCCAAAATGTCTTTGGGTGGGCAAAGGCCTTTGTTTTTCTTTTCTTTCTTTTTTAAGCCAAACAAGTCAAGTCATCAAAGTTTAAAGTTCAAGAACATGAGTTTTATTTCCATCTCTATGTATATATGAGGGATCATGTGAAGAATTCTCATAACTTCTACAAACTAGTGGAAGGTACACGGCTCATGATTATTGTAAAACACAGTAATGGTTAGAATATTACATGATAACCTCAAAAGTGATATTTGTTAGTTATACATTCTGGAAGCTAAGAGCGGAAGTTCATCAAAATATGAAAAGAAAACTGTAAAATTCCACATCAGTGGGGAGAGGAATGAAAAATATTTTATAAAGGTTTAGATACCTCTCGTTCTCAATACTAGTGATGAGGGACACGAAGCAGTCTCGTCACCTGAAGTGGATAATAACGAGTGCATGTAAAATTTATGAGTACGTTCTTTACTCTCTCTTGCCCTCTTAAACTTATGATGTATAAGTTAGACTGATAGCATCCTAATGTAAATAATTAAAATGATGTGGGCATTTTAAGATTACCAATGCACTTTTTTTTTTTAACAACAAAATAGGTTATCTAATTTTAATATATATAAATTAACTAACTCTTACATTTGAGACTAGAGGAATTAATTTATATTCTATTGATATGGATAAAAAACATGGAGAGAGAATTAATTACACCACCCCCTGAATTCAAGTTTTTTGGCTATTTAATAATCTTATTGTGAAATGTCCCCCCCCCCCCCCCCCCCTTTTTTAATTATAACCTAAAGTAGTTCCATTTTGTTACTTAGGTCTATATGGGTGGGCTCAAACTAAACCTGATTTATCTTAAAAGTTCTTTATTCTCTAAAGAGGGACACGTGAAATTTTTTAATTAGAATTTAATAATTTTAGTTTAGTGGAAGTGGATAAGAGACTACATGAGGAGACCAACGAGGAAAGGCCATTGTAATATAAATAGCTGCATGAATTTCATCCTGAACCAGCACCGCATATTTACTACCATCCATTAATTGATTCCCAGAAGACATGGAGCCCATGAAAATGGATATCGCTCATCCTCATAAACAAGAAAAGGTGAAAGTTCTTTATGAGGCATCATACCAAGGAAGTGTTTCGATTTTGAACGCATTGATACAGCAAGAACCACTACTCTTGCACAGAATTAGCTCACAAACTACATATGTTGAAACTCCCTTACACATATCATCTTTACTTGGCCACCTTGAATTCTCCAAAGCCCTTCTTACTCACAAACCCAAACTCGCTCTTGAGTTGAACTCATTCCAAAGCACAGCCCTCCACTTAGCTTCAGCAGAGGGACATATAGAGATTGTGAAAGAGTTGCTGCTAGCTTGTGATGAGGCATGCTTGGTTTCTGATCAACAAGGCATGATTCCCTTGCATTATTCTGTTATGAGAGACAGATTAGAGGTTGTGATAGAGTTGACTAGAGCCAAGCCAGAGTCTTTGAGAATTCTTCACAAAGGGAACACTATTTTCCACCTGTGTGTCATATACAATCGCTTGAAGATCCTAAAAGCTTTGGTGGAATTGGACACTGCTAACACCTACGAGCTCCTCAGTTCAAGACATTCCGACGGAAACAACACCATTCTCCATTTGGCTGTCATGTTGAAGCAAGTTGAGGTACTTTATTTTTTTATTACTACTAAAGAGGCTGAGCTCTTGGTGTTAGGATAAGGTTTCTGCTGATTCATCTCCTAGAAACAACCTCTTTTTTACTTGTGGGATACTCCTAAAATCCCACTTGATGGATGCATTGTTCACTGGGCTGTTTTTTATTTTTAATACTCCTCCAATCTTTAATATAAGACATATTTAAGGAATTAATCTTGATCTTAAATATAAGATATAGTTTTCATATATGTCAATCTTTTTCTAATTTACTCTTATTGATGCTCCCTCAACAACAATAATCAATGAGGAGAAAAAATGAGAGAATTAAGGAAAGATAGCTAACATCTTTTAGAAAATACATATCATATTAACTAACTTCTTTTATCTAATCAAATTAGGTAAATATGATTTATATTAAGGAGCGAATGGAGTATAAAATTCTTAAGTTGAAGTATTAAGATATTTATTTGTCATTTATATATGCAGATGGTAAGGTACCTGCTTTCGGTTCCTAAAATAAGAGAGATAGCCAATTTGGAGAACAACATGGGTTACACGGCCCATGATATTGTTAGAAGAGTTCCACAGGACTTGAAGAGCCTTGAAATAGAGTTGATATTCATGAACAGTACTTGCATCAAAAGTGATGAAAACAAAAGAATGGAGATTACTCAGACGCCAATTACTGCTTTGGTTGTTGAGGAAGAAGTAACTGGTGGGAGACCTAAGAAGAAGAAGGGTGTGGGAATATTATATAATATAATTGTATTATATTATATTATTCTCTCTCCTCTCCATAATTAATACTCTCCACCATCTACACCTACCCAATATATCTACCCAGCTGTCTCTACTCATCTTCCACCTACCTCCATTAATGTTCCACCTCTATAGGGTCCTTTATCCGTTTCGTATAGGGTCCTTTATCTTTACCAGTATGTCTTTCTATTTTGTGTATAAATAGGTGTTGTATATGAACATTTGATATATCAATGAGAATACATATTTTCTCCCATATTATTCCAAATGGTATCAGAGCAGGTTTAATTCCTGAAGCAAATTAGGAGTTCCGTTCTGTTCTCCGTGCGCCGTGACTTGCTTTGCCCTCTAGAGATAGTTGGAGAAGCTGCAAGACACACAGCGCCGGGAGACCAATCCAGGAGCCACGTTCACCACCGTTTCTGTTGTGTCAGCCCATAGTCGCTGTCCATTTTGTCAGTCCATGATTTCAGCTCCTCACCTCATCTCCTACTTCTTCTCAGTCTAATTGCTCCCTGGGTTCTCCGTTTGTCAGACCCAGCGTCGTCGTAATTTCGTTATATTTTCTGCTCCCTGGGTTCTTTGTTTGTCAGACCCAGTGTCAGCAATTTTCTGGCCAACTCCGGAGAAATTTTCCAAATTCCGGCGAGTTTCCCAAATTCCGATGAAAATTTCCAGATTCCGGCGAGGTTCAGAAATACAACCAGCGAACCAGAATCTTCTTCTCCAGTCATATTTTCTGCTCCATGGGTTCTCCATCACGGACCCGGCGTCAGCGATTTCGAGCAAAGTCGCGAGATCGAAGCAAAATAGAGAAAGAAGAAGGTGAAGGTGTCTGTTCTCACCGGCCGCATGTATCACCGGAAATGAAAACCGGCAAGTTTGAACCAGAATCAGCAGCGAACAAGAATCACCGGTGCTGTCTCTTCATCACAGTTGATCATCGGCGAGTACAAACCAGAATCGCCGGCAAAATCACCCAGTCACCACCGTCATCTTCGACCGGATCCTTCATCGAACTGCGACAAGGGGGGCTGAGGAAGAGAAACCGATCAGTGAACGGTACTGGGCCAATGAAGCTTAATCAGCACCTGTGAAGCTCGGTCTGCTCCGGTCTGTCTTGAGGCCGCCGCTCCTCTTCCTGATTGTTGGACTGAGACGACGAGATCGAAGATGAAGAAGAAGGAGACCCGTGAGAAGAGAAGGTAATGAGGTGATGAAAGAGAGGGAAAAGTCACCACAGAAGGAGTGGATCTGACCTAACTTAAGTGATTAATTATTGTAATCATTTAAAACTTTTAAAAAAAAGGTGAATTATTGTGTTTAGTGAAGTGGCAGACAAGAGGCATCTTGAGGAAGAAAGTAAGGTGAGAGAGATTTGACTGGAGAGATTTTTTTTTTTTAAAAAAAAAGGTGAACAGTGCTGTATAAATAGTATCCGTGGGCCCCAAATATTGGTGACTTCACATGGCGCAGGACATCATTTTCCAGCCAGCAAGTGCAAAGTTAGCCTAATTCAGATTTATGGCGACATGGTGATAAACATCAATTAGATGTCACTGTTTGGGACTATTCATCAGCACTATTCCTCACTATTTATCCGTTGTGGTTATCAAACCATGAGAACCCGTCCGACGCCAAAGTCCGTCTGATGTCGTCCTCTAGAGCCCGTCTATCTTGTCGGAGTTGCTGCCCATCGATCTTATCGCAGTTACTGCCTGTCGATCTGTCGCAGCTGGTTACTTCCAAAGTTCGAGTATCTGCGCCCGTTCGTCTTGTCGTAGTTCTTTGCTCTGTCGATCTGTCATGCAAGAAATCCCAACGTTCTTCGAAATATCTGCTACTCTCTAAATAGGCCTCTGAGACTCAAAAAAGGAGTACAAGTCCGAAGTCAGTGGACCTCTGAGACTCAAGAAGTACAAGCCTAAGGGGGAGTCAGTAATATAAAGTTGCAAGTTTTGCAAGTTGGACATGATTAACAATCCAAGTGTGGGAATATTATATAATATAATTGTATTATATTATATTATTCTCTCTCCTCTCCATAATTAATACTCTCCACCACCTACACCTACCCAATATATCTACCCAGCTGTCTCTACTCATCTTCCAGCCTACCTCCATTAATGTTCCAGCCTCTATAGGGTCCTTTATCCGTTTCGTATAGGGTCCTTTATCTTTACCAGTATGTCTTTCTATTTTGTGTATAAATAGGTGTTGTATCTGAACATTTGATATATCAATGAGAATACATATTTTCTCCCATATTATTCCACAAAGGGTAAGAGGACAAAGAAAATATTCAAGCGCATGGGAAAGTGGTTTAAGCATAATGGTAATTGGTTAGAGGAAATGAGAGGCAACTTAAGTCTTGTGGCGACTGTTATCGCAACAATGACCTTTCAAGTTGCCATTAATCCTCCTGGGGGCTTTATTCAACAAGGCATTGACAAAATGGGACCTCTCGATTGCCATAATGGAGATAACTTTGATGCCGCATGTCCAGGACAAGCCACGCTTGCTTCTCGTGATCCAAGAGCATTTGGCAGCATATCTTAATATTCAATACAATCTCTTTCGTTGCGTCTCTCGGCGTTAGCCTTTTGCTGGTAAGCGGAGTCCCTCTGAAGAACAAAGTTGTGATGTGGACGCTATGTGTAGGAATGTGTATCACGCTGTCCGCCCTAGCTCTGACCTATTTTAATGGCCTCTCTTTGATATCACCCGATGAAGTTTGGGATTCATCAACTTCTAAAGTGACTGAAGTAGCCATTTGGGTTTGGGTTGCATTGCTGGGAGTCGTTGGTTTATACATCATAGTGGGTGTGGTTATATGGGTAGTGAAGAAATGTGTCAAGATAATTAAACATCGCATGTCAGAGTGTCAAAGGAACAAAAACGGGAATGGTTGTTTGATATGATATCAATTAATAGTGTGCTATATATGTCGTTTGGATAATGATAAGATGATGGGATATTGGCAATTAGAATTTTTAGACACTGAGGATATTATATAGCATCATTAGAGCATAGTTACGTTTGTTTTAATTTTAGTTGAGTTGTTGTCGTTTTTTAATTTGTTTATTCGTATTTAATTTCACTCATTAATTTTTATAGTAAGAGTGAGGCAGATAAATAACATCTGAATACATTTGCTTTGTATATGGTATGAATTAAATAAATTGAGTTTTGAGTTTTCTTTAAGTGTCTCTCTTCTATTCTCCATTTATCTGTTTGGTTCCCCCTCCATGATTTTCTCCCCCTCCCTTCCGCTCTTTCTCTTCTATTTCTCTCGTTTATCCCTTCCCCGGTTCCTAAATCCGAGTTTTCAACCCAAAAATAATGTAGTGTTTTATCTCTTTCATGTGAAATGTTTGACCAGTGGCAACAATTAACTTTCAAGGCTATCTTTAACTATGGTGGTGATCTTGTGAGTTACATACTTCTTAAATTATTGATATATTATTATTACAAAATATTTCGTTTACGGAAATTACCAAAAGGCTTTTACCACCGATAATGAAACTGGTTTAGAAAATTCAAAACTTTCTGTAGCGATAATACAATCAAAAGTTCTGCACTTCCTTTAATTTTCAAAGAATGTAGAAGAGTGAAAAAAATAAAGAAAAAATTTAAAATTTCCTAAATTTATAACTGGGTTAGAAATTGATACATTTTTAAAAAAAATATATTTGACAGTAAGTTTTTATATATGCTGTTATTTCATATAAAATATGCTGTTCATATCGATTACTTTAAAATCCAATTTATAGAAGGCCTAACATCATTGTCAAAAGCCTTTTGAGTACTGGTGCCATGGCAAAGTATTTTGTGTAATTTCAGTAGGTTTTTAGAAAATTGCAGAAATTTGATTATCAATAAATTTATAAGATATTAAAAGCAAAATTAACTTGATGATTACTAAAAAGTGTGTTTATAAATTATTTGTTGTGGGGTGGGGGATGCATATATGATCCAATTATGTATACCACTGTACAAAAATAGTCCAAGTACTAAGTGGAATGAATAGAAGGCTCATTCGTTCTTCTTCTTCTTCTCCTTTCTCTATGTATGTATCCACACAAATAAGAGAACTCCCAACTCTATACCAATACCAACAATATTCAATTTTCAACCTTTTTCTGTGTCTCAATTATGGTCATATGCCTTTCACATATGAAGCAAAGATTCAAATCACCGGCAGGATTAGAGCTGAAATCTCACATTCTCATATATTCACGTCATATGTGAATGGCCTCGTCACCTAGCAACAGGAAACTTCTTTTATAAATAGAAGGTTGCAAGTTCGATCTTGCTAGCCCCATTCTATTAGTGCGTGCATCTCGTATTGGGGAAAAAACGATATCTGTGTGATATAAGCATACTAAAATGATGGGTAAACTGTAACGGTAGAAAATTGTTTTAGCCCTTTTCAAATTTAAATGTTGAAAAGAAAAGGAGCACATCAAGAGGAAAAGCTTAAATATTGGCTTTTGTCATACGCATGCCTATGAGGAACCCAACCAACCATGCACGTTTGGTGGTTCAAACTTCAAAACATGGAAATTTTTGTAGCCAAATTGTCCCTATCATAGCATCAAATGTCACTAATTATCAAACTAGCTAGAAAGCTCTCTAAGAGTTTAATTATTGTTTTTACCAAATGAGAGACAAGTGAAAATATTTAAGAGTTAGACATAGTGGGCGATATACACGACAAATTAAATATCCAGCAAAATGAAAAAGGTCAAGTATGGCTATTTAAAAAAATCTTATTGGAAAATGATAGTTGATTTAATTATACGTGCACGAATAAGTCAAATTAGTTAAATCACTTTATCTAAAGAAACTTCTAAGCTCATTTTCCAAAGTCTTCTTGGATGAGCGCAAATTAAATAATGTTGGAGTTCCAGTGCTTTAACAGATTAATTATTTTCTGCCTATTGATGAACACGTGAAATAATTTAAACTATAAAAAGTTAAACTTTTGCATAGTGGAGACTATATTAATAAAGAAAACATTATAAATTGGAGCACTAGCTAGTTATCCCCCACCTGCATTGTCCATGCAATGAAAATGGAAACTAGTCATCATGAAGATGAGAAAATGATGAGATTTCTATATGAAGCATCATACGAAGGGTGTGTTTCAATTCTAAACACACTAATACATCAAGACCCACTAATCCTACACAAAATTGACTCCACGACAATATTCACCGAAACTCCTTTGTACATACCGGCTTTACGTGGCCACCTTGAATTCACAAAAGTCTTTCTTACATACAAACCCAAACTTGCCCTTGAGTTTGACTCATTTCGAAGCACAGCCCTTCACTTAGCTTCTGCAGAAGGCCACTTCTACATTGTGAAGGAGTTATCATGCATGCTTGATTCCTGATCAATATGGTAGAATTCCCTTGCATTATGCAGTTATAAGAGGGAGAACAAATATTGTTTTAGAGCTCATTAGAGCAAAGCCAGAGTCATTGTGGATTCTTGATAATGGGAAAACTGTTTTCCATTTGTGTGTGATGTACAGTCACTTAGAGATTCTTAAAGCTTTGATGGAATTCGATATCGACGCGTGCATGCTCCTCAGTTTGAGAGACTTGGATGGCAACACTATTCCTGATTGGCTACCATGTTGATGCAAGTTGACGTAATTTTTCTAACTTGCATTATTTTGTGCTGTCATGATCCTACGTCTCGGGAAGGTTACCTTGGAGCAAACGCCTTACAGTCTTGGGCTCTCCAACCCCAATAGTCAGTTTTTGGATGTAGTCCTCCCAAGAACTTGTTTTTTATACCTTCTCTCATTTATTGAGAGCCGGCGCCCAATTCAGGGATAAGCCCAAAAGGCTGAGTTCGGCTCAACAACTAACTTTTGGGGTGTGATTTTTTTAAAGGCTTGTCACTTATACTTGTCACATATGCGTTCACTATGTAGCAATTGTTTGAGAAACTAATTTATTTATCTTTTTTATTTTAAATTTAAAAACCTCAGGTAATTCCATACATAGCAAGCCATTATCGTAAAGATAAGATATGGTTAAGGAGGACCCCGCCCAATAAACGAGATTACCAAGTTGTTATTGCAGTTGATGACTCGAGTAGTATGTAAGTGAGTTGCTGTGGAGACATTGTTATTGAAGCATTAGTTACAGTATGCCGTGCCATTTCTCAACTTGAAATGGGGAGCTTAGCAATCGCAAGCTTTGGAACAAAAGGAAATATAAAATTGCTCCACGATTTTGACAGGCCCTTCACTGCAGAGGCTGGGATTAGGGTTAGTGGGTTGATAGTCTTATAGATAGTTGCATTATGCATATATCTGTTTAATGTTATTGTGTATATGAGCAAAATGATCTAATGGTTGATTATTATTTTGGAAGCAGATGGTCTCCAATTTAACGTTTGAGCAAGAGAATACAATTTTCAATGAGCCGATTCTTGATCTGTTAAAGTTCTTGATTGACAAGCTAGATTCTGCGGTTGCCAAAGCACGGCTTCCATCTGGGCATAATCCCCTAGAACAACTTGTTTTGATCATTTCAGATGGCCAGTTTCATGAAAAGGTAATTAATACTATAATGTTTTTATGCGTACCATGCTGAATTGTTTTGATGCTACTCTCCTGTGTCATTACTTTTTTAAATTTTAATCCATGTAATTGTAGGACAATTTGAAGCGGTGGATTCGAGATCTGTCAACCGGGAATCGAATGGTTGCTTTCTTGGTTCTGGATAATTCTCAAGACTCGATTATGGACCGCACGGTATTCTTTATTTCAGCGTGTGCTTTTTACGAGGGTATATAAGTATAACACTGCAATTTTCTCATTATGACTTTCTGATTTTGAACTGCAGGAAGTGTCATTTGAGCGGAACGGAAAGATGAAGCTTTCAAAGTATATGGAATCCTTTCCCTTTCCGTACTATGTTGTTTTGAGGAACATTGAAGCACTGCCACGGACACTGGCAAGCCTACTTAGACAGGTAATGTTATTTTCTTAACCGTCTCGTGATTCAACGCGGTTAGAAATTGATTCATGATTTAATCGCATTTCAATAACTATGAATTAAACCAAGCTTTGTCCATATTATGACTTAGCGTTACAAAAGCAGGTTCACATAAGTTAAGATAAAACTCTTCTTACATCCTTACCTCGTATACCGTAAATTACATCGGAAAAGCAGTTTCTACCGCTAATCCAAACAGACATTTACTTCCGTAACCTGGTAGAATAGAAATGGTAATATTTAACTTTTCGGTGAAAAGCTTGATGCGTGATGGTGATTCATTCTGCAAAATTCTGTATTTGCACATTCATATTTTCGTTAAAAATGCCTTGTTTAAACATTTGAGTAGAAGACAGGAAGAAAACTGAAATTCAAGAGTAGTTATTGCATCAATGAAGTTCAGCGCTGATATTTGTTTTGACCTTTCATTTTCTTGATCGTTAATTTTGAATTTGTTGGCCTTCTTTTTCAGTGGATGGAGGTTGTGGGGCAGAAGTCAGTGGGCTAGGATTGCTTGAAGACTTGGCTATATATATTGCATGAAACAAAATTTTTAGGATTTCTTCTTGTTAGCTTGTGGGAATATTAACTGCCTGACCTACCTGGGTTTGGTGTGTATTTTGAAATTGAATTTCGAAGACATTTCTTGACTTGTTGTACAATTTCAATAGCGTGACAAAATGTAAGAGATGAGGGTATTTCCTTTGAATCTAAGTATAAGAGCTATAAGAAGGACTTTGAGTGGATGGAGGGTTTAATTTGATTATAAATATAAGATCTTAATCTCATTTCCTTTAATTTTTGTAAGTCATGCTTTTGCGCTAGGTGATTGATCCTTTTGTTGAGTTAGCATTTAGACTTGTTACGTTAATTTTTGTGGCTGGTAGCGTGAGTCATGCATGTTTCGTGAGGCTTTTTTTGTCATCAAAGATAAATGGATGCCTTTATATTATAAAACATAAATACTTTGTTAAGTGTATTCTTAAATTAATAAAAGAAAATGCCATCAACTCTTTGTTGGAACAACTATTTTGTTAACTTCACATTGAGTATTAATTCCATAAAAACACTTATATTAATTGGTGTTGGACTGTAGTGTTTACATGATTGGATTGTCAATTGTAATATCTTACTTATAATCAAAAAGGAATATGAGTATGTGAAGTAGGATATCTTCATGATAATATTGTGATGCCATCCATTGGTCATTTTGTTAAAGTGTGATCCTTTTCGATTAGTTGAGCTTGAGGTGATACATTGATATGTGTTTTCCATATTTTTAAGGCTAATAATGGTATATAATACTTTGATAAACCCAGGATAGTATTTTGCAAGTTAAAGATGTGAATATGATAAGTAGATGCCAAAAACATTCAAGCTTTTAAGAAGTTGGTTATTATCAAAAGATTTAATAGACTTTTATATGATGACTTTATCACAAATTTTATTTGTGTTGTCATGGTATGAGAGTCGCAACAAACTACTATAGAGTTTGAATTTATGTGTTTACCTCCTTATAGAAGATTAGAATTGGCCCTTATATATAGAAAAAACTTGGCCCAAAAAAAAGAGGTTACAAGAATTTTATTCCCCAATAGGTATGGGAACATAGACAGCAAACGTGGCATTAGGATTAAGTAATGTGAATACCTAAAATACTTCCCTAAATGTCTACATGAGTTCATTATAGGAAGCTTGAGACAATAATTTATGAAAACAAAAAAAACAAAAAATAATTCATCGCCCCCGATCCACTTTCATATCTTATATAAGATATAACTTCAATAAGACTTAGAGAATTGGGTATCTTTGGGTGTGTTTGTGAGGAAAGGGGGATGAACCTGTATGACTATTATAAAATATAGATATCAAAATGGTCCAATCAATGGAAAACAAGTATATATATATATAAAAAAAGGAAAGATAAATTCATTAACTTCCATTTATCCAAGGGACAAAATGAATCTTGTGGGAAACAATTAACCATGTACCAGAGCAAACATGTAAAATGAATATTAGGGAATAAGAACATAAAACTCGTCAATGGACATGGTATAATCATATTGAGAAATAGGTGGCTTAGAAAGACAAGGACAATGTGAGAAAGAATTAAATTAACACTATACGTTTCTTGAAACTTGTTTTATAATCCCTTCAGGTAGTTTGACAAACTCATGGTATTTTTGTTTTTACTGAGTCAGTGGTAGACTCACTATATATATTTTCAAGATAATGCAGCTGGCCGGTGATATTTATTGTGATTGACATGCTCCATAAACTTATGGAGTATATTGTAGTGGAGTGTTCCATCCTGTGGGGTCCCATGACTACTACGCGGTGTCAAGTCTTTTTGTTGTGGAGATGTTTGTTTGATAATTGGCTAGGTTAAGTAGAGTTATTTGATTTGGCAGTATGCGCCATATGACTCGGATTTTAAGTCATGGTTTCTTTAGGATACATCATAACAAGGGCCCATCTGGACCTTTTAAAAAGAAACTTGTCTGGATATGTGTGGGGTGAGACCTAAAAAACGGTGATATGTCAGCACCAACCCGACTTTATCCTTCCCACACTACATACAGGAGCACATAAAAAACGGTGATATGTCAGCACCAACCCGACTTTATCCTTCCCACACTACATACAGGAGCACATAAGGTGCTTCTCCCTTATGTGCTCCTTACATGCGCACATCCCCTCAATTAGGGGATGAGTATTTATTTATATTTAAATTATATGCGAACTTTTCCTTAATTATTTTACTGGGATATTGGTGTTAATAATATTTACGTATGCGGTTAATATGAAAAAACATTCCGAAAAGATCATATAATTTAAATCTAAATAAATAAGTCATAAAAAATTAAAAAAAATTAAAAAAAATGTGCTCATCCCTCTTATAGAGGACAAGACTTTATGTGCACCTAATGTGAACCCCACTACATATATGGTTGTTTTTAGGTTGAAGGTGTAAAAATATACACGTATTTTTTTTGAAGAAATTCGATGTAGCAAGTGTTTTTTTTTTGGAGTAAAAGTGCACACGCGTGGTTCTAAATTAGGTGCAAAAATACCGTTTGAATCGTTAAGTTTGACTTTTTTTTGACCTGACGATGATGTGGCATTTCAGAAAGGTGCAAAAAATACACACGTGTGGTTTGTCGAAAGAGCCTTTTCAACACCAATTTTTTTATTTAATAATTTTACTTCAATTAAAATTATTTTAGGATTTTGAAAAAATATTTCGGATTGACCGATCTTAAAGGATATTGACCGATCTTGAAAAAAATATTTGAGATCGAATGGTACTAAAAAGTACTTTCACGATACTTGATACATTTAAAAATACTTCATAATCTTGAAAAATTATTTTAGGATCTTGAAAAAATATTTCAAGCTATTGACTTGTCTAAAAAGATAATGATTGATCTTGAAAAATACTTTATGATATTGAAAAATTATATTAAGATCATAAAAAAATATTTCGGATCTTGAAATTGTACTAAAAATATACTTCAACATATTTTTTTAAGATTCTAAAATAATTTTTGAAGATCATGAAATATTTTTTAATGCACAGACTCAAAGTATTCTCAAAGATCTTTTAATACCAAATCAGATCCTAAAATATTTTTTCAGATCTTAAAATGATTTTTCAAGATCATAAAGTAATTTTTCAAGATGCTGGTCAAGATCACGAATATCTTTTTAAATCACCGTTAGTAATTAAAATAAAATTATTAAATTAAAAAAAAAAAAAATTTGGTGTTGCTCAACGCTTCTTTTGATAAACCACATTGTATTTTTTGACCTTCAAATCCACGTGATCGTCACAATCATACTGGGTCATTGCAGAATAGTGCGGTGAAGTCAGAATCATACTGGGTTCAGCAATCTTTGCAAGTGTCTGAACTTTTTGTTTCCACTAAACTTTTTTTCAATTTCACTAGCTTTTAAGGGGTTAGACGCTAAATCCAAATAGGCTATGGTGAAGTCACAATCATATTGGGTTATTGTAGAGTAGTGTGGTGAAGTCACAATCATACTGGGTTCAGCAATCTTTGCAAGTATCTGAACTTTTTTTCGATTTCACTGGCTTTTAGACGCTGAATCCAAACAGGCTCTGGTGAAGTCACAATCATATTGGGTTATTGTAGAGTATTGCGGTGAAGTCACAATCATACTAAGCTCAACAATCTTTGCAAGTATCTGAAGTTTTTGTTTCCACTAATTTTTTTTTTTCAATTTCACTGGCTTTTAAGGGGTTAGACGCTGAATCCAAACAGGCTCTAGTGAAGTCAAAATCATACTGGGTTATTGTAGAGTAGTGCGGTGAAGTCACAATCATACTGGGTTTAGCAATCTTTGCAAGTGTCCAAACTTTTTTTTCACCAAACTTTTTTTCAATTTCACTAGCTTTTAAGGGGTTAGACGCTGAAACCAAACAGGCTCTGGTGAAGTCAAAATCATACTGGGTTATTGTAGAGTAGTGCGGTGAAGTCACAATCATACTGGGTTCAACAATCTTTGCAAGTGTCTGAACTTTTTTCCATTGAACTTTTTTTCAATTTCACTAGCTTTTAAGGGGTTAGACGCTAAATCCAAACAGGCTCTGGTGAAGTCACAATCATACTGGGTTATTGTAGATTAGTGCGGTGAAGTCACAATCATATTGGGTTCAGCAATCTTTGTAAGTGTCTGAACTTTTTTTTTCCACTGAACTTTTTGTTTTCAAATTCACTGGCTTTTAATGGGTTAGACGCTGAATCCAAACAAGCTCTGGTGAAGTCACAATCATATCGGGTTATTGTAGAGTAGTGCGGAGAAATCACAATCATATTGGGTTCAGCAATCTTTGTAAGTGTCTGAACTTTTTTTCCTTTTTCCAATTCCACTGGCTTTTAAGGGGTTAGACACTAAATCCAAACAAGCTCTGATGAAGTGACAAACATACTGGGTTATTGTAGAGTAGTGCGGTGAAGTCACAATCATACTGGGTTATTGTAGAGTAGTGCGGTGAAGTCACAATCATACTGGTTCAGGGTTCAGCAATCTTTGCAAGCATGATGATTGTGTCTCGCAATAATTGTATTCCATGGCATGTTTTCCACGTTGAGTTGTCAAAGGTAAATGAAATAAGTAAAAGGACAAATTACAAATAGGATTTTATAATTAAATTAATTAAAATAAAAAATCTTGAATTTCTGAAATTATTCTTAGAAAATTCAGTCTTTTTTAATAAACAGATGTGCGTCATAATCATAATGCCCTTGAAATTAACTGTTCTACTTGAAAGCATACTTATAATTTTTTCTTTTTGGTGTGACCGAGCAATATAAAATTGACTAATAAATTTAAAAGCATCCCATTTATAAATTTATTTTGTGTGACCTGTAAAATTTTTGTAAGAAAACTTAATGATATGATACTAGCCTCAGTTCTTAATATAGTAATTAGTTAAATTTTAAATTTTATTATAAATATTAAATCTTCATCCGCAAAAGTTCCTCAAATGATTGGATAGGTTAAAGGTTCCTATATAAGAATAGTCCTTATTAAATATCACTTTTTTTTTCTTGCTCAAAATTAAAGATGACATTTTAGAATAATTAAAGTATAATATTTCCAAGTCAAAAGTTGATTGCAGCATGTTGGTGTGACCCTCTGCCCTCATATGAGTCAATGCCTCAAGTCGTGTCAATTTTTATATGATTGTGGTGTACGGGCTCAATAAGGAGCTTTGGGGGCTCAGTTGCTTTGAAGCCCAGTGGAGTTTATGTTTTTGTGTTTGGGAGAGCTTTTTTTTCACTTTCCGAAAAAGTAGCCTTTTCTCGAGCGTCTGCGTTGCTTTAAGTCAGTCATCCACGTTATTCCTATCTCTTTCCTCTTCATCACATCACTTTATTTCTGTCCCATCCACTGTTCTTCCCTTCCCTACCCACTATTCAATTAATTAAGGGTTAATGAGTAAATTGACCAATAAACTTTTACTTCAGGAGCGTCCAGCACAATAAACTTTTAAGTGGATAAAAAATACCAATAAAATTTTAAAAATGTCTGTAAGACAATAAACTTTTAAAAATGTGCGATCAATAACGACAACGTTTAGAAAAAGATAACGTCCGTTATCTAAGGTGTAGATTGGTCAACAAACTTTTACTCTAAGAACGTCCAGCACAAAAAACTTTTACTTAGGAATGTCTAAGACAAAATTCTAAATTTCACTAAATTAAATAAATTTTTTTCTCAATTGTCATTATTCAAAACTACTTGTATAGATATCTATGGACAAAAATTACTCATTTGCTAAAATAAACAAAACTTTTCATTAAAAACATAATTATATGATTTAAATAAAACTCAAGGTGTTTTATAATTTATTATATATGTTAAAAAAATTATATGATTTATTTTTATTTTAGAATAAATTTATTAGAGTTAAAAAATTCATTTAATGTTAATAACATTTAAAAAATATAAAAAATCTATTATATCTCGAAAGAAATGAAATGTGTTTAATTTTTATTTTTATAAAAAGAGCTTAATGGATATCAACGTTGATACTTAACAATATAAATATGGAAAATTGATGATATATTTGTTAATTAAATGATCTATTAATTATATAAATATTGAACTTGTTGGAATTTTTTCTTTTAAAAAAGATAACCTAAAAAAAAATTAAAAATTTGTTGGTCAAATTACTCCTTAACCCATTATTAAATTGTCTTTAATCAAACCTCTTAAGTTATTTTTTTTTCAACAAGTCTCATATTCATATAATCAATAGATCATTTAATTAACAAATTTATCATCAAATTGCCAAATTTATATTATTAAGTATCAATGTTAATAGGGTTAAGGTTCAATTTTACCAATGAACTATTGGTCCGGAGCGTCCAACACAATTAACTATTAAGTGAATGAAAATACCAAAAAAGGTTTTACTCGGGGCGTCCCTAAAGACAACGCCGCTAAACAAAAGTTAACGTCATATCTAAGGTGTAGATTGGCCAACTAACTTTTACCCGGAGCCTTTCTAGGCACAAAATTCTAAATTTTACTAAATTAAATAAGTTTTTTCTCAATTGTCATTATTCAAAACTACTTGTATTATCTACGGACAAAAATGACTTATTCTTCAATTTTGTCAAAATTATAATTTTCTAAAATAAACAAAATTTTTAATTAAAAATATAATTATATGATTTAAATAAAATTCAACGTGCTTTATAGTTTATTATATATGTTAAACAAAATAATTATATGATTTATTTTTATTTTAGAAGAAATTTATGTGATTTAAAAAATTTATTTAATGTTAATAAAATTTTTGTAGGCCAAGTTGCTCCTTAACCCATTAAAATCGCTTTTTAACCTATTATTAAATTGTCCTTCATCAAGCCTCTTAAGTTATCATCTTCTTTTTTTGTCAACAAGTCACAAATAATCAATAGATCATTTAATTAACAAATATATCATCAAGTTGCGGATTTATATTATTAAGTATCAATATTGATATCCATTAAAAATAAATCATATATATATATATTGTTTAACATATAAATTAAACTATAAAACACCTTGAGTTTTATTTAAATCATATAATTAAATTTTTAATTAAAATTTTTGTTTATTTTAGAAAATTATAATTTTGACAAAATTGAAGAATAAGTCATTTTTGTCCATAGATAATACAAGTAGTTTTGAATAATGACAATTGAGAAAAAAACTTATTTAATTTAGTAAAATTTAGAATTTTGTGTCGGGCTCCTGGGGTAAAAGTTCGTTGGCAATCAAGACCTTAGATAACTGACGTTAACTTTTGTTTAACGGCATTGTCTTTGACGCTCCTGAGTAATTTTTTTTTGGTATTTTTGGTCCACTTAATAGTTAATTGTGTTGGACGCTCCTGGACCAATAGTTCATTGGTAAAATTGAACCTTAACCCATGTTAATATCCATTAAACTCTTTTTATAAAAGTAAAAATTAAACTCATTTCATTTCTTTTAGGATATAATAGATTTTTTAAATTTTATTAACATTAAATGAATTAATTAAATCACATAAATTTCTTCTAAAATAAAAATAAATCATTTTTTTTGTTTAACATATATAATAAATTATAAAACACCTTGAGTTTTATTTAAATCATATAATTAATTTTTAATGAAATTTTTTGTTTATTTTAGAAAATGAGTAATTTTTGTCCATAGATAACTATACAAGTAGTTTTGAATAATGATAATTGAGAAAAAAAAATTATTTAATTTAGTGAAATTTAGAATTTTGTGCTGGGCGCTCCTAAGTAAAAGTTTTTTGTACTGGGCGCTCATGGAGTAAAAGTTCGTTAACCAATCTGCACCTTAGATAACAAACGTTATCTTTTTCTAACGGCGTTGTGCTGACTGCACATTTTTAAAAGTTTATTGTGCTGGGTTCACATTTTTAAAAGTTTATTAGTATTTTTGGTCCACTTAAAAGTTTATTATACTGGGCGCTCCTGAGGTAAAAGTTTGTTGGCCAATTTGCTCCTTAACCCATTAATTAATTCCATCGTATATATATTTCACGTCTTCATTTGATAAACAAACTCCATGAATAATGTAGTTGCTTATTTTGCTCTCTGAATAGTAATAATATGATAATTAAATAAGGGTAAAGGTGCAAAAATATATATGTGTTTTATCTTGAGAAACGCCCAACACCAAATACTTTTTTTAAGTGCAAAACTACCATCACCGTTAGATTGTATTAACTAACGTTATTGGCAATGTGAAAATACCAAAATGGCCCTAAACTCAAAAAAATGAAGAACAACAAGAACGAAGAACTGTATCGTTGGGATCTTGATAATGAGATGCTAATCTCAAAGCCGCCGTCGGGATCTCTCTGTTTCTTCTAGTTACTGAAGTCAAATGAAGAACGTTACTGAAGTTGAGCGATTCGGCTGCACAGACTTCTCACTTCTAAGAGATGAGAGCAACCAGGCACAAATACACTAGCAGGGTTTTCTAAAAATCAGTGACACTAAGGCTTACACATTGAAAAAAATAGCAGAGTCAAACAAATACATGGCTAAGACAAAAGTCCATGATCTTATCCAAATCCTAAGCCGATCATCTATTCGATGACAAGAATCAAGAGAAGAACAACGACTTTTAAAAAAAAAAAAAACTGAGAGAGCGAAAGCTCAAGTGCTAGACAACAACAATGATTTCACATAACCAGATTCAAAATGACAATACCATATTCAAAAAGAAACAGAAAAAGGTGTAGGGGAAACAAATCACAGAAGCAAGAAAAGCTATAGAGGAAGTGAATCATCATCTAGAAAACGAAAAAGCATGTTTTTCTGGGTAACAAACAAATCAGAAGAAGGAATCACCAGAGAGGAAAATGTAACCGAAGATCCGCCGAGTTTCAAGATCAGACAAGGAGAGCCGAAGGGATTAGTTCATTGATGCATCTCCTTCTCAAAGATCCCAATTTCTTCTCCTGTTGTTCCAATTTTCGATTAGCTTGTAGAAATGAAGAATGATGAGAAATGCTGATATTTACATAGATGTTGAAAAATGATAGAATACAGATAATATAGCACGAAAGAATCAGTGTTAGTTAGGGGAAGAGGGAAATGAGATTGACCAGAGCTCGTGGAAGACATGGCCGCAGATATTGATGGATTGGAGGCCTTCGACGATGGGCTAGAGAACTTCATAGCAGATTGGACAAATGGTTCCAGCAAAGTCCCCTCCATCCCAATCGCCCATTTTCTCGCTAACGCTTTATCTTTAGTGTTCTTCTTTCTTCTCTGAAATTGGGAAATGTTACCGAAATCGTGTACGATTTTGTGTGCTTCGATGGGCTTATTGAGAGCATTTAACGTGGCATCTGACAAATAGTCAGAAGCGTACATTCTCTCACATTCAAACAATTCAACGACTGTTGCTAATTATATCAATGACAATAATTATATGCAGGATTTTTTTTTAAAAAAAAAAAAATTAGAAAAGGGGTTGGATTCTCCCACGATCTAAGGGCAGGGCGAAGTCTCACTTCCTTCTAGGTGATACCGATGTTAGGTAGGACGAGCCGTCTATTACCCTCAGGCGTTTACCTAGGCACCCAGAAGTTAAAATACGTCCCCCAGCGCCTTGATCAACTTTAATATTGAACCTACTCCTTTTAATGAGAATGTCCGACCCTTTTACCAGTTAAACCCAACGACAACGAGGGATTATACGCAGGATAATTGATTGTTCATCTAAGCTTCAACAAATAGTTCATGAGCCCAAACTTCAATCAATCGTGTCTCACAAATACTTCAGAAGGACGTTCTCTCACACGGCTTGATTCACACAATTCAACTATTTTTTAGAATAAAAAATAACGGTTGTTGCAGCCAGAGGGAGACGACTTTTAATTCTTGATTTTTTTACATGTACGTTTAATGTCTGTTTTTACAAACCGACATTATCATGTAGCTTTAACGTTTGTTTCTAAAAGCGGATATTGAATTTATTGTATTTAATCTGAGCAAAAAGAAATGTATTGTATTTAACGTCCGTTTTAATGTCTATTTTTCAAAAAAAAAAAAAAAAAAAAAAAAAAAAGACGTGAATTGAGACATTAAGCTCCTATTTTATAATAGTGAAAGTTCTAAATTAAAACATTACAGGGAACTATCACTCTAATTCTATTTATAAGTCTTTTTTGACCAAATTACACATACCAAGAAGATGTAGTTAGCTCAATGATTATGAAGTGAATTTTTAACTTTACCCTCATTTATGATTGAGTACCTTTCAACTCTTTCTTCTCCCTATATTTTTATTGGTCAATTAATATGGACAAAATTGTCACAATTTCATTTATTTGGTAAAAAAGAACTTATAAATATGACCAAATTTTTTGATCAAAAGAGACTTATAAATAGAACCAGAGGGTATTTTTTTAAAAATAATCGTTGTTGTAAGTGTTTGAAGGAGACGACTTCATTAGAATTTTAAGTAGGGGGTATATTAGAGCCGGCAAAACGGGCCAGACCCATCGGGCGAAGCCCGTTTAAAGCGGCGAAAAATGGACGAGATATTTGAAATTAGCGCGGAGAAGCCGACGCGCCAGCTTAAACTTAAACGGCCCGGCGACCCTGGAGGGTCTCGGGCCAAATCTGCGCCCTTTTTCACCGTAACTTTTTCTTTTTTTTCTTTTTAAATTTATTAATTTATATATATTTTGTATTTGTTATAGAATTATTTATCCATTTAACTACAAATACATAATAACTATACTCTAATTTTATGATTTGATTTATTATTTGTTGCAAATAAAGATTATGGATGTGTTCATGATGCGGGAGAAGAATTTCATGATATTCTTACTCGCCAGAGGCTACTATTCAAAGTGAAGAACAATCAAATGTCGTTAAAATCGATGATAGTGACGAAGATGACGATAATAATAGTCATCGTACTAACGTCGCTAGTGATATCTTTTTATGTTTTATGTGAGTTATTTGTGAATATAGTTTTCTTTTGATTATGAATTAGTGATTGTGCTTTTATTTATTGGATGATTCGTGTTGTAATTTACTAATTATATTTTTTAAAAAAAAAAGTGGAGGAAAAATAGTTAAAATTTGGAATAGTAATTTACGGGCGCTTAATGTCACTGCCTTTTCTGTCTTTCTCGGGCGGTAGAAAAAACATGTATTTTTTTTTACTCCGGACCTGGAGGGCGGCTTAGGCCCTGGCCTTCACAGCCTACGATTGACAAACTTCTAGGGTATATCTATTTACCAATAAATAAAAAAAGTGCATGGTGTTCCTTAATATCCATGGGATAAAAGAATTGAAAGTCTGAACCAGATACTTGATTCCATCCTTCCAGGCACCCGTGACTTGCTCCTCTTATGTGGTTTGTTTTTTAGTACTTTCAAGTTTCACCGTTATTTTCTTAATAACAGTTGTTTTTTCTTTTATTTATAAATATCTTTTAATTAAATCACCTATATTAAGGAGAAGTAGTTAAATTAATAATTATAGGATAAATTTTTAACTTTATCCTCATTTATGAATATGCATCTTTCAAATCTTTCTTTTCTCTCTATTTTCATTGGTACAATTAATTAATATGGACAAAATTGTCACAATCCCATTTATTATCTGAAAGAAGACTTATAAATAGGACTAAAGTTTTTGGTCAAAGGGACTTAAAAATAAAACTAGAGTGGTAGCTATTTTTCTTCTTCTTACTTTTAATAATTATTTTTTAAAAAAACAGTCGTTCAAACTTACATATATTCATATTTTCTAAAATTTCGGTTTAATTTTTAAAGATTTTTTTAAAAACAGTTGTTACCTGGAAACCATAGTTAAAAATTAAGCCAAAACTTAAAAAATGTCATCACCCCCTTTTTTTTCTTAATGAAAAAGGACGTTAATTAGTACAGTTAAATTTAATTTTTGTAATAATGCTAGTTCCCCAAAGGCAAGTATCTAATAATCTTATTTTTAAAAAAAACAAATTTGACTTAATTATAAGCTTAAGTGGTTTCATTAACTTTGTTACTTAATTATTACGATCACATAGGTCTGTAGGTCTGTCTTTTTTAAAGTCTATTTGGGTGGACTCAACCTAAATCGGATTTATCTCAAAGTTCTTTATTCTCTGAAATGGGACACGTGAAATAGTTTACAAGTAAATAATTTTAATTTAGTGGAAATGGAGAAGAGACTACATGCGGAGACCAACGAGGAGAGGCCATAGTAATATAAATAGCTGCATGAATTTCATCCTGAACC
Source organism: Acacia melanoxylon (assembly GCA_019022615.1). NCBI lineage: Eukaryota > Viridiplantae > Streptophyta > Magnoliopsida > Fabales > Fabaceae > Acacia > Acacia melanoxylon. Next base: position 13,726,612 of record JAFJYJ010000003.1, on the reverse strand, counting down.
AGCACCACAAATTTACTACCATCCATTAATTAATTCCCAGAAGATATGGAGCCCATGAAAATGGATATCGCTCATCCTCATAAACAAGAAAAGGTGAAAGTTCTTTATGAGGCATCATACCAAGGAAGTGTTTCGATTTTGAACGCATTGATACAGCAAGATCCACTAATCTTGCACAGAATTAGCTCACAAACTACCTTTGTTGAAACTCCCTTACACATATCATCTTTACTTGGCCACCTTGAATTCTCCAAAGCCCTTCTTACTCACAAACCCAAACTCGCTCTTGAGTTGAACTCGTTCCAAAGCACAGCCCTCCACTTAGCTTCAGCAGAAGGACATATAGAGATTGTGAAAGAGTTGCTGCTAGCTTGTGATGAGGCATGCTTGGTTTCTGATCAACAAGGCATGATTCCCTTGCATTATGCTGTTATGAGAGGCAGATTAGAGGTTGTGATAGAGTTGATTAGAGCCAAGCCAGAGTCTTTGAGCATTCTTCACAAAGGGAACACTATTTTCCTCCTGTGTGTCATATACAATCGCTTGAAGATTCTAAAAGCTTTGGTGGAATTGGACACTGCTAAAACGTACGAGCTCCTCAGTTCAAGAGATTCCGATGGAAACAACACCATTCTCCATTTGGCTGTCATGTTGAAGGAAGTTGAGGTACTTTGTTTATTTTGTATTACCATGTGTAAAACTATGTGCTAAAGAGGGTAAGCCTTGGTGTTGGTGTTAGGATAAGGTTTCTGCTAATTCAGAAACAACCTCTTTTTTCGCTTGCGGGATACTCCTTAAATCCCACTTGATGGAAGCCTTATTCACTGGGCCGCCTCTTATTTTTAATACTCCTCCGGTTTTTAGTATAAGACATATTTAAGGAATTGATTTTAATCCTAAATATAAGATATAATTTTTATATTTGTCAATCTTTTCCTAATTTATCCCTATTGATGCTTCCTCAACAATAATCAAGGAGGAGAAGAAATGAGGAAATTAAGAAAAGATAGCTATAAGATATTTTAGAAAATATATGTCATATTAATTACTTTAACTAGCTTTTTTTATCTAATCAAAGTAGATAAATATGTCTTATATTATGGATCTTATAAAATTCTTAAGTTGAAGTATTAAGATATTTATTTGTCATTATATATGCAGATTGTAAGGTACCTGCTTTCGGTTCCTAAAATAAGAGAGATAGCCAATTTGAAGAACAACATGGGTTACACGGCCCATGATATTGTTGGAAGAGTTCCACAGGACTTGAAGAGCCTTGAAATAGAGTTGATATTCATGAACACTACTTGCATCAAAAGTGATGAAAACAAAAGAATGGAAATTACTCAGACGCCAATTAATGCTTTGGTTGTTGAGAAAGAAGTAACTGGTGGGAGACCTAAGAAGAAGAAAGGTAAGAGGACAAAGAAAATATTCAAGCGCATCGTAAAGTTGTTATGCATGATGCTGATTGGTTAGAGGAAATGAGAGGCAACTTAAGTCTTGTGGCTACTGTTATCGCAACAATGACCTTTCAAGTTACCATTAATCCTTGATTGAACCATAATTGTATATGATTTTTGATACTTAAATTGAGATTCTTAATGCTTTTTGTTATAATTATTGAGCTTAAAATGTCTTTTTTGTAATAAATTAAGATTAAGAGTAAATACATTAAATTAGGACTAAAAAGGGCAAAATTATCAAAGAAATGGTAATTACTCTTAATCATTGATTTTTATGAAAATATTTGATGTTAGATTAATTATTTTTCATTGTAGATGCCTCAAAAGATTAAATCAAATTTGAAAATGAAAGTTTGAACACAAATTGTAAAAGTTTCAATTTAGTCCCTACTCCAGAACTTTTTAAATTTTCGATTTGGTCCCGGTCTGCAACTATGCGTTTTGGGCCATTGATTAATTAGGGAATCTGATTCATTGAAAAAAAAAACAGGACCCGAGAGGATTGAAGAAAAGAAAACAGAGTGCGCCACACCAGAGGGATTGATTTTTTGGACCTTCACGATTCGGACCATCAACGTGCACGACCTTTGATCAAAAACCCTCACCTTACCTTCGCCCATCCTCCTCCTCGCCGGCGGTCCCTCTTCCACCACGGTCGCCGGCGAGTGACCTTCTTCCACCACCGTCCTTCACCGTCAGAGACAGATATCAGTTCTGAGTTGGTGTTCTAATGGCTTTATATAGCTAATTTTTCAATTCTTGATGGTGGAGATTTTTACTTGAGCTCAATAGACTACAAAGGGGAGTTAATTTGTTCATTCCATTAGTCTAGATTTATATATTTAGGTTGCATAGTTTTAGGAATTATTGTGTATAAATTCTGGAACTGAGATTAATGTTTATTGTCTCTGTTGGTTTGATAATTGTAGTTGAGATTTGACTCTGTAGTGTGAAAAATATATGTGTTTTAATTTCTTGTGGTTGCAATGAGATTATATTAATTAGCGTGTTATTGTCTAGTTAATGTGGTTGATTTGTGCCCTTTGAGGGACTGTTATGTACTCAGTTCAAGAAGACTCATATTGCATTATTCCAATTTCAATTGCACATTAAGTTGTTTTTAACAATTTCTCAAGAAGTAGTGGTTATCTATGTTTGTAGGAGCTACTATTAATTGAGATTATTGGACTTAAGTGTTATCTTGAGGTTGTTCTTTAGACTTAATGAGATTTTAACTCCCATAATCTTTTATGAGCAAGGATAGTCATTTCTCCATTTCCAAGAGCATCCATACTCATTTTCATACTCCATTCCATTTTATAAAGAAAATATAAAAAACATTAGTTAGCATTTGATTTAATTACATTCTTATTTTAGTTTATTAAGTTGAAAATCCAAACCTATTTTTCCCCTTGTTTTAATTGCATTTGCATGTCATTTAGATTACTTAGGATTCAATAAAAGGCTCCTCGAGAGAAAACGATCCTAGGTTTACCTATACGCAACCATTGGTTTATTTTTGATTGTGGACCCCAAGGCTAAAGACAAAAAGGGCCTCATCAATCCTCCAGGGGGCTTTATTCAAGAAGGCATAGTTGATTCCAAAGACAATGTGGGACCTTTCGATTGCTTGCAAGTGAAATACCGTAATAGAGATACGTTTGAAGCATGTCCAGGAGAAGCCATGCTTGCTTCTCTTTATCCAGAAGCATTTCGCAACTACGTAATTTACAATACAATGGGCGTGTTTGGGTTCGCGTTGAAGAGAGCGTCAAAGGGGAAAAAACACAGTAGCTTAAAAGAAAACACATGATACTTTGGAGGGGAAAGCTAAAGAATGGTACATGATGCTACCTAGGCATGTTAATGATGCTCTTCATTCATGGGCTAATATGACGAAAGCCTTCTTGGAAAAGTACTTTCCTGATTCAAGGGTTAGGGAGCTTAAAAAAGAGATTTACTCTATCAAACAAGACCCCTTGGAGACTTTCTATGAATATTGGAGTCGCTTTCAGGAGCTTTTAGCTAAATGTCCACACCATCAAATTATTGATGAACAATTGATTACATACTTTCGTGAAGGTCTTCTTCCTAATGAGAAAGGCATTTTAGATGCTTCAGCTGGAGGTTCTTTGGAAGATTGCACGGCTGAAGAAGCATGGGCTCAAATCCGAAAAAGAGCTAGAAATACTCAACAATATAATATGAGAGAGACAAGAGGAGTTTGTGATATCGGTTCCAACCAAAGAATGGTCTCACTTGAGTCTAAGATGGATACAATTACTTCACAACTTTCTCTAATCACATCTGAGCTTCATAATCTGAGTATTCAACAAGCAACTCATTCTCCTGCTTCACAAGCTCTTGTTGCACCTAGTTGTGATGGTTGTGGTTCAATGATGCACACTACAAGTTTATGCCCTAATCATCATGAGGAAGTTAATGCTATGTATCAGGGAAGGCCCAATCAACAATAGCAAAGATGGGATTCTAACACTACCGCCTACAATGAAGGTAGAAGACCTAATTCTAATTTTGGTTGGAGAAATCAAGAAGGTTCATCATATCAAGTCCAACCATATGGGTCAAACCGTGGGCAAATGGTACCTATTCAAGAGTCTAAGGGTGATGAGAATAATCAATTGTTGAAGAGTTTGGGTTCTCAACTTACTAGTATGAACAACCGGATGATGGAAGATAAAGCTATGAATAAGAGTCAATTCTCTTCTATTTCCAATACCCTACAAAAGCTACAAGGTGATGTGGCAAGTGATAGTAATCAAATGGCTCATGTGTGCAAAAAGTTGGAAGAACTGGAGTTGAAGAATAATAATGTGCAATCCCACTTGACTCAACTCTCAAATTCTGTGAGTGATGTGCATGCTAAGACAAGTGGTTCTATTCCTTCAAATACTGTCATCAATCCTAAATCACTCAATGCTATTGGGTTAAGGAGTGGTAAGAAGGCATTTCTCTGAAGAGGTCGACAATGAGGTGGATGAAGAGATAGAGGTTGAAAGTCCACCACTGAGCCCAATGAAGCTTCCTGAATCTGAGAGTTTCAAAGAGAAGACCATCCTTGAGAAGAAGAATGGAAAAGCAATTGAGCAACCTCAAGTGGAACAACAACCACTTCTGAGAGAGGTTGGCACCAAGGAAAGAAGCAATTTTAAGAAAGGTGAGACAAGCGAGCAAGACATCTTATCCAATACTAATGGTAAGGAGGTAAAAATTTCTCAACTCCCCTTTCCTAAAGCTTACTTTCAAGGTAAGAAAATGCATGATGAACAAAATGAGAAAGAAATGTATGATTTATTTAGCAAGCTACATATCAATGTCCATTTCTTTCAACTTGTTAAGTTTATGCCTAGTTATTGCAAATTCTTAAAAGAGCTTTGTACTAACAAGAGGAAGTTTAGGCCTAATGAGAGAGTGCAAATTAGCCCTAATGTGTCTGCCCTTTTCAAACCTCAACTCCTTGTTAAGTGCAAGGATCCCTGCTCATTCACTATACCTTGTACCATAGGTAATGTGAATGTAGCTCAAGCCTTGTTAGATTTAGGTGCAGCCATTAATGTCATGCCTAGTGCCATTTTTAAATCTCTTGGTGTCAAAGAGCTTAAAAGGACTAGTGTGGTTCTCCAACTAGCTGATAGGAGCATCAGCACCCACTAGGCATCATTGAGGATTTGCTTGTTAAAGTTAAAGGCTTGGTTTTCCCCGCTGACTTCTATGTGTTAGACATGTCTCATGAGTCTAGTGAATGCACCCTTATCTTAGGGAGACCCTTTATGAGAACAACTAGTACCTTTATAGACATGAGAGATGGTTCAATCACTATGGAAGTGGGTAACAATAAACTGAGTTTTAACATGTATGAAGCCATGAAGCATCCTTAAAGATTACTCTTTATTAGGTGTGAATTCAATTGATTTTGCCATTGATGATTTGGTTGATGAATATGAGCTTAATTTGCATACCGATAATTGTAACCTTGAATGTGGTATTTCATTGGATTCATGTGATAAATTTCCCTCTCCTTCTGTTGATATTTTTGATTCACTTGGGAGTGAGATTTCCAACCTCGACTCATCGATGGTTGATTGTTGGTTATCATCCCTTGATAATTTTTCTCTTACTTCTCTTAGTTCGTTAGAGCTTAATTCTTCCAATGATTCAAAAGATTCGGTGATGATGCTTGTGAGGAAGGTGTTTTTGTCAATGTTTCGGGTCACAAACGGTGGAGGAAGCGAGTTTGAGGTCGGTAGCCAAGATTTGGATGATTTGTTCTCTAAGGGGATAGCCCTCACACCGACGAAGACATCCTCTCATGTGACTCACTTTGGACCTAAACACAATGTGGTTAAAGGGCCACTTTCTAACTCACTGCTTAATCATAGAACTAAGATCACTCTGCATACCTTGAGATTTTTGAATGAGCTAATCACTCCTTGTGAAGTAGGTATGAAGGAGACTACTTTCTCCAAGCATGTTGCTACTTTAAGCCAACCTAGTGTTAGTTCTACACTTGGGAAGACCAATGAACAAGTGGTAGAGTCCATGGAGCTTAGCACAAGTCATGCACCTCCTAAGCTTGCAAAGGGGAGTATTTCTACTACCCTTGATCTTCCTAGACTAATTCTCTCTATTGTTCAACCTCCTAATTTAAAGCTTAAGCCTCTCCCCTCTAATTTGAAATATGCTTTCCTTACTGCTGATGGAAAATTGCCTGTTATTATTTCAAATTCGTTGTCTGTGAGTGAGGAGGAGAGATTGCTTGATGTTTTGAGTAGAAATAGAAAGGCTCTAGGTTGGACTTTAGCTTATATTCCTGGGATTAGTCCGACTGTTTGTACCCATAAGATCCTTTTGCATGAGGAGTCCAAACTTCTTAGGCAACCCCAAAGGAGACTCAACCCCCTAATTCTAGATGTGGTTAAGAAAGAAGTAACCAAGCTATTGAGTGCGGGTATCATCTACCCAATTTATGATAGTGAGTGGGTTAGTCCGGTGCATGTAGTGCCTAAGAAGAGTGGGATAACTGTGGTAAAGAATGAAAATGATGAGTTGATACCTACTAGGGTGCAAAATGCTTGGAGAGTGTGCATAGACTATAGAAAATTGAATGAAGCATCTAGGAAAGATCATTTTCCCTTACCTTTCATAGATCAGATGCTTGAAAGGTTGGCAGGTAAGAGCCACTATTGTTTCTTAGATGGTTATTCAGGATATTTTCAAATCCCACTTGCTCCTGAAGATCAGGAAAAGACCACTTTTACTTGTCCATTTGATACCTTTGCTTATAGGAGAATGCCATTCGGATTGTGCAATGCACCTGGCACTTTCCAACGTTGCATGATGTCATTATTCTTTGATTTTCTTGAAAATTGCATGGAAGTTTTTATGGATGATTTTACAGTGTATGACAATTCATTTGATGCTTGTTTAGATAGTTTGGACAATGTTCTTGCTAGATGCATTGAGAAAAATTTGGTTTTGAATTATGAGAAGTGCCATTTCATGGTTGATCATGGAATAGTACTTGGTCACATGATATCTAGCAAAGGCATTGAGGTTGATAGAGCTAAAATTGAGGTGATTTCCTCCTTGCCCTACCCCGCAAATATTAAAACACTTCGTTCTTTCTTAGGGCATGTGGGTTTTTACCGGAGATTCATAAAAGATTTTAGCAAAATAACTCTACCTTTATCTAAACTATTGCAAAAAGATGTTCAATTTGTTTTTGATACTTCTTGCAAACAAGCATTTGATGAGTTAAAAGCACACTTAATATCTCCTCCTATTTTAAATGCACCTGATTGGACCTTGCCTTTTGAACTAGCATGCGATGCCTCTAATTCTGCTGTGGGGGTCATGCTAGGACAAAAGCATAGCAAGTTCTCTCATGTGATTGCTTATGCATCCAAAACTTTGGATAGTGCACAAAAGAATTACATGACCACAGAAAAAGAACTTTTTGCTGTCATATTTGCATTAGATAAGTTTCGGCAATATCTAATCAATTCTCAAGTGGTGGTGTATACAGATCATGCGGCTCTGAAGTTTCACTTCACTAAGCCTCAATCCAAACCAAGGCTTATTAGGTGGATGCTTTTGCTACAAGAGTTCGATATAAGCATTAAGGATAGGCCTGGAACTGTGAATCTTGTAGCAGATCACCTAAGTAGACTACCGGATGGTACCAGGGGAGTACTTGACTCTGACCTTATTTGTGATGATTTTCCTGATGCGTCCCTTATGTCTATATCTCTCTATGTTCCTTGGTTTGCTAATCTAGTAAATTATATTGTGACCGGTCTCATCCCTGAGCATATGTCTTCTTTTCAGGCTCAAAAACTTAAACGAGAAGTTGAGCACTACATTTGGGATGAGCCGTATTTGTGGAGACTATGCTATGACCAAGTTATAAGGAGATGTATTCCAGAGACCGAGTCTAAGGATATACTTTCTGCTTGTCATTCAATGGTTTGTGGTGGGCACTTTAGTGCTCAAAAGACCTCTAGGAAAGTGTTAGATGCTGGGTTTTACTGGCCTACCCTGTTTAAGGATGCTTATTTATATTGTAAGGCATGTGATAAATGCCAAAGGTTCGGGGGGTTAGGTAAACGGCATGAGATGCCACAACAACCCATGCTCTTTTGCGAGGTATTTGATGTTTGAGGTATCGATTTCATGGGTCCTTTTCCACCATCATCTGGCTTTACCTACATTCTCTTAGCCGTAGATTACCTCTTTAGGTGGGTAGAAGCCATTCCCACTAGGAAAGATGATGCCCAAACGGTTTCCAAGTTTCTTAAGTCTAACATCTTCTGTAGATTCGGAGTACCAAGGGCTATAGTGAGTGATAGAGGTTCCCATTTTTGCAATAAGGTTATTGATAACTTACTTGTTAAGATTGGGGTAACCCACAAAATGTCCACTCCCTACCATCCACAGACGAATGGGCAAGCAGAAGTATCCAACCGAGAGATCAAACACATATTGGAAAAGATTGTCAAGCCTTCAAGAAAGGATTGGAGCTCAAGGTTGGAGGAAGCACTATGGGCCTACAGAACCGCCTTCAAGACACCAATAGGAATGTCTCCTTACCGGCTTATCTTTGGTAAATCATGTCATATTCCGATAGAATTGGAGCACAAAACCTATTGGGCTGTGAAAATGTGCAATATGGATGTGGAAGAAGCCGGGCTTGGAAAGGAAGTTACAAATGCAAGAACTTGAGGAAATGCGATTAGAAGCTTATGAGAGCTCCCGCATTTACAAAGAAAAGACCAAGTTACTTCATGATAAGAAGATTCTGCGAAAGGATTTCAAAGTTGGTGATCAAGTTTTGCTATATAGGGCCCGATTCAAGTTGTTGGATGGGAAGCTTAAAGATAAATGGTATGGCCCTTTTACTATCACCAAAGTGCATTCATTTGGCATGGTAGAGCTGCTTGACGAGACTACTGGAAAGGAATTTCAAGTCAATGGACATCTCCTCAAGCTCTACTATGATTCATCATCAAAGCCTACTTAAGGCCGGTTGTCTCTTTCCTTCACTTACATATTCGATTTGAATTGTTTAACTCATTTGTGATTATGAATGCTTGAAATAAGTGTGGGGGAGGGACTATCTCAAAGAGAAAAGTAGTAGTAGTATAGTTTAGTAATTAGAATAAGAACTCCTAATGTATGCTTTGCATCTTAGCCACTACCTTGCTTAATTACAATTGTGCCTCTTCACTCTAATTTTCTCTGTTATTATGACTTGTTTCTTCTCTCTTCTATCTTTATGATGTTGATGTGTTGTGCTTCAATTACAATTGGACTTCACAACTTTCCACTTCATTAAGGAACAAGTTAGAATAATAGAATTGCTTTACAAACATTGAGGACAATGTGTTGATTAAGTGTGGGGGAGGGAAATAATATTTTGAGTCCCAATTAATTGGTTGTTTTTAAATGAGAAAATACCTAACACTAGAAAAAATTTCAATTTTTTTTTTAGAATAACTTGCTCTAATGCATGCCCTAAGTGGTAAAGGGTCGCATTTACCACTATGGAAGTGTATAATTTGTGAGAAGTTCTTTGAGCTTTCAATAGATCTAGTGTTTTGGCAACTTCATTAAACCATGTTTTTTTTTTCAAGTGAATGGGAAGAGAAATGAACCCACAATTGGATTCTTGCTTACTCCTTATTTTGAAAAAGAAAGAGTTTCGATATCATTAGTGCTTTAAGAAGTTGAGCATAATTTTAAACAAATGCAATGTTTTGATTGATTGTGCTTTTAAGGTTAGCATTTGGAATAGTTAAGTAGATGTTTTGTGGTTAGTCCACTTGTGCAATTGATTGTGTTAGAGTGAAGCATTGGAAAAACCTTGTTGGAAGATTATTTGAGCCTTAAATTCTTTTCATGTGTGCATGTTCACTTAGTTTTTCACCTTCTAGAACTTGTTTCCACTCTTTTTCAAAGCGATATTTGCGTTAATGTGATGAAAATGAAAGAGGCATTCAATTCTAAACCATTTTCACCTAAACACAAACCTACATTCATCTACCCTTTGCTTACCCCCTTTGAGCCTTTCTTATGTTATATGCATGTTATTACTCATAGTGTTCATAGTATTCTAAAAGTCAAAAGAGAATTGCCAAACAAAATTTGAAATGCCATGTATATGAAAAATAAAAAACAAGAGAAAAAAAGAAAAAAAAAAAAAAGAGAAAGAAAGGATGAAAAAAGAAAGAAAGAGAAATTTGGAAAAAAAAAAAAAAAAAAAAAAAAGGGATAAGAGAGTATCAAGAAGGCATTTGTTCATGATTTCCAAAAGAATTGGCAAAAGTTTGTACAATTATTTAGATGCTATGAACTTGGTTATCACTTTGACTTGCATATAAACTATTTTCTTTTCTAATTAATTCATTCCATTTGGCCTTCATCCAACATTACAAGCCTTTTAAGTCCTCTTGATTCATTATATTAATTGCTATTAGAAGTGGAGATGTTAGAGTTGTTACAAGCCTATGGTAAGGTGTTGATTAAGTGAGCTAGAGTGAAAATTAATCCAATGAGGTGAGGTGAGATGAGTGAAACACTAATAATACCTTGAGAGTCCTCTTATGCTTCATTCTAATATTTTGAGTTGCGCAGTCACTAATTTCTTTACATCACTTGATTATCACTAGTGTTGGCTTGAGGAATTTGATTAATTAGTCCATTGTTTTCTAATTATGAAATTGCTAATCTTTTAAATGCATTAGTGTTTTGAACTTGGAATTTTGTACTGAATTGCCTTTGTTCAGGAGTACAAAGGTCTAAGTGTGGGGGAATTGATCTAACCATATTTTTATATGATATTTTATGATTAAATTGGGATTCTTAATGCATTTTATTATAGTTATTGAGCTTAAAATGTCTTTCTTGTGATAAATTGAGATTAAGAGTAAATACATTAAATTAGGGTTAAAAAAGGCAAAATTGTCAAAGAAATTGTAATATCTCTTAATCATTGATTTTTATGAGAATATTTGATATTAGATTAATTATTTTATTTTTTTGTAGATGGCTAAAAAGATTAGATCAAATTTAAAAATAAAAGTTTGAACCAAAATTACAAAAGTTTCAGTTTAGTCCCTCTATATAAAAGTTTAAAATTTTTTCACTTAGGTCCCTGGTCAAAACTCCTTGTTTTGACCAAGGGAATTAGGTTTTTCCTTTTCTCTTTTTTTATATATATCAGATATATACAGCATATATATCACATATATGCAGAAGAAATAAAGGATTACACGGAGAGATATCACACCACAATGAAAGACGGAGGAATCGGATTTTTTTTGGGGGATTTCGATTATTGATTTATAATATCCAGCACATCGAAAAGATAGAGGATCGAATCGACATATATATGATCCTAGGTGCTCTCTTCTTTAATGAATAATCAGCTTCTCCCTTGCGGCGCTGTCACAGAATATATCTCTGAATATTCCCGTGAATGTCGTCCGAGAGTTTCAGGCTTTGCACTTTGGGGGAAGGGGAGGGGAGGGGAGAGAAAATGGAGGGAGAGAAAAGTTATTTGTAGTGGGGCCCAGAAGAATTTTCCTCTCCTTTAAATTTTTTCCCTCCATTTTCCCTCCCCTCCCCTCACCTCCCCCAAACCAAACAAAGCCTCAATCACTGGTTCACACTATATATATATATATATATATATATATATATATATATATATATATATATATATATATATATATATATATATATATATATATATATATATATCGATTCGATCCTCCATTTTAATTTGTTTATTCGTATCCTATTTAATTTTACTCATTAATTTTTAAAGTAAGGGTGAGGCAGATAAATAACATCTGAATACATTTGCTTTGTATATGGTAAGAATTAAATAAAATTGAGTATTGAGTTTTCTTTATGTGTCTCTCTTCGGTTCTCCATTTATCTGTTTGGTTCCCCCTCCATGATTTTCTCCCCCTCCCTTCCTCTTTCTATTTCTCTTGTTTATCCCTTCCGCGGTTCCTACATCCGAGTTTTCAACCCAAAAATAATGTAGTGTTTTATCTCTTTCATGTGAAATGTTTGACTAGTGGCAACAATTAACTTTCAAGGCTATCTTTAACTATGGTGGTGATCTTGTGAGTTGTGACCTACTTCTTAAATTATATATTGATATATTATTATTACAAAATATTTCGTTTACGGTAATTACAAAAAGGCTTTTACCACCGATAATGAAACTGGTTTAGAAAATTCAAAACTTTCTGTAGCGATAATACAATCAAAAGTTCTGCACTTCCTTTAATTTTCAACAAATGTAGAAGAGTGAAAAAAAAAACAATTTTTTTTTTAAATTTCCTAAATTGATTAAATTTATAACTCGGTTAGAAATTAATACATTTTTTTTATAAATATTTGAAAGTAATTTTTTATATTTGTTGTTATTTCATATAAAATATGTTGTTCATATCGATTACTTTAAAATCCAATTTATAAAAGGCCTAACATCATTGCAACTTATTTGTAAAAATGCTACTAGTCACACACTTTCTACCCCAGTTCCTTTTTATCTCATTTAAAAATATCATTGTAAAAAACCTTTTGTATACTAGTGTCATGGCAAAGTATTTTGTGTAATTTCAGTAGGTTTTAAAAAATTTGCAGAAATTTGATTATCAGTTAATTTATAATATATTAGAAGCAAAATTAACTTGATGATTACTAAAAAGTGTGTTTATAAATTATTTGTTGTGGGGTGGGGGATGCATATGATCCAATTATGTATACCACTGTACAAAAATAGTCCAAGTACTAAATGGAATGAATAGAAGATTCATTCGTTCCTCTCTCTCTCTCTCTAGATAAAAAAACATTCAACATAGCAAAATGGAAACTCCTCCGCATCCACCATCTTCATCAACAGCTATTCCACAAAAGGGTTGGAGAAAGATTTTAAAGCTCATGGAACGTAACTTGGGACATAATGGTAATTGGCTAGAAGAGATGAGAGGCAATTTGAGTTTGGTGGCTACGGTCATATCAACCATAACAATTCAAGCTATAAATAACCCTCCACGTGGTTTTGTTCAGCAAAATATATCATCACCAGATTATCCTTTTGAATGCTTAGACATTGGAAATGGCACGTCGATCAGCATGCCCTGGAGAAGCAGTATCAGCTATTATCTACACACCTTAATTATTTTCATTCTTAGATGAAGTAAAATAACACATTTTTCATTTCATCCCTCACAATTGTTCTTATACTTGAAAGTGGAGTTCCTCTTAAGCATAAGGCTGTGGTGAATTAAGGATTATTCATGTTTTTGGATGCTATCTTAATTTTGTATTGTAGGAATTTTGGAAGAAATTTGGAGATTTTTTAGGGTCAAAATTAATGTTTTGAGGACTAGGGAAAATTACATTGGAAATCAAGGAAGAAAAGGGTCAGAGACAAATTACATAAAAGGACCCATAATTTTTGTAAATCACAGTTATCACCAAAATACTTTTATAATTTTCACTTGGTCCTCCTAGAGAACTTTTTGAAAAAAAGTTAAATGATTATTAAAAAAATTAATAAATAATAAAAATCCTTAATTAAATATATTTAATAGATTAAATTGTTTATAAATTATAATCTATACAAACAATACATTTTGCTAATTGCAATGGCTATGAAGTTTGTCTCTGAACAAAATTCTTATTAAAATTTTAAACAAAATTTTTTAAAAGTTGTTGAGATTGAAGGATCATATTGAAACCTAAAAAAAATGCTCTGAATATTATTGATTCTTAAAAATAAAAGAGAGTACCCTAGCCCAATAAACTAATATAATCAAATCTAATTGGATCAAATCAAATCATAATATCTTATGATATATTCCTAAAATATAATATTTATATCTAATCCTAATAAATACTAAACAATGTCCCTAATAATAATTAATTAATATTTCTAAACATGATAACCACAACAATAGTCATTAATAAATCATGATTTGATAAAAAAGTTAAATTATTACTCCCCTGATTCTAAATAAAAGACAAAATTAATTTTTTAAAGAGATTAAGAAAAGCCAGTTAAGATGAAAAATGACTAAAAAGGGCCTGAATCATATATATATATATATATATGTATTTTTATATATTGTGATAATTGATGATAAAAAATTAAATTCATGTAAAAATAAATAAATTAATAGGATATTAAATTAATAGATAAAAAGAGCCATGCATCATTTATGAGATTTCAGTTTAAAATATAAGTTTAATATCCATACAAAATAAATGCTTCGTTCCAAAACGCCCAAAACGTTGTGACCCCAGATGGTAAACTTTTTCACCCAGCTTGAAAAATGGTTAGAGTTTCACTTAGGATTTGGATTTGGATTGGCTTCTAATCGCACTTGTCATTAACGCTCAACTTAATTTCTAAATTAACCTCTATAATATAGTGGTCAACCTAGGCCGTATTTTCTTTTAACATTTAATTTAATTGCATTCTTATTTTCCTTTATCAATTTGCCAAAACCTAATGAGTCAATAGTATTTAATTCTTAAATTAATTAAATGTGCAAAACTCAAAATAAAGAGGAAATTGACTTTTAATAAAAAAAGAAAATGAAAACAAATAATGAAATTTCTTGAGAACATATCGAAGGCCATCATAGTTCTAATATATATGAAATTATTAACTCACTAAATCCTACACATTGAAAACTCTAGAGGAACGCCATAGATCTCATTTATATAATTAATAATTATTCCTAGGAACCTAGCACATATAATTACCTCTCAGATAACTGTTAAATGCAACTTAGCGCGTGAATTAAATTTCAATTATAATTTTTCCTCTAATTAGAATAATCAAATGATATATCCTAATGGAATAAGCAAACACTATATTCAAGAAAATATAATAAACCATACAATTCAATTAGTAACATAAAAAAATAATTAATCATATGAGAAAATTGAAAAAATGGATTAAGAACTGCAAATTATTGGATCATGGGTGAGCCCAACCCCTTTCCTAAAAATTTTTTACCAAAAAAAAAACTGCAAATTATAATTGTTCATAAAATTCATAAAAGTTTAATCATAAAGATTATCCGAATGGAAATCAAAGTCTTGAACATATAAATTAAATCCTAAAAATAGGAATTCATAAAATAAAAGAAAAGATTAAATTAAAGAGTAACTCCCAATTAAAGAATAGAGAACTCAAGCTACAAGATCCATCCTCAAAGGGAGGATTAATTAACCACACATGGTGATGGAAGAAGAAAGTAGTTGTGGTGTGTGGTCATGCTTGGAATGAAGTTTGGGGTCCCTTTTATAGGCATCAATGGCTTGTTTGAAGGGGGAAAAAAGATAATCAAGATAATATAATTTAAATGATTGCTCCTTTATCTTGATGAATCTTTTCTTTTTCATGCATTTGAATTTGAGCTTTGAATAAAGGATGATGAGATGGAGTAATATCCTGAAAAAGATATTGGCAAGATAGTGATTTAGCCCTTGATATTTGAAGAGATGATGACACTTGTGTTTTTTTTTTTTCTAAAGATGTTTGAGGAAAAGAATTAAATCTAATTATCAAGGAATAAAAAGATATAATAATTTGAATTTAATCAATTATATCCTTTAAGATTATGACGATACATGACATCATGAGAATTGATATTGATAATATCTTTTAGATTTTATAATGAATTATCTCTAATTAATTCTCATGATGATATGTGGCAACTTGTGGTGTAAGGCTTGGCTAACTTGGTCTTTATTCTCCATAGATGGCACCATATGATAGCTTGTAAGAGAAGAAACTATGCAAAATGACCCTCACGCCCTTCATTAATTGTAATTGGCTACATTTTTGCTCTTTATGGGAAAGACATGCATTTGGGCTTAAGTTGTGATCATAGAGCACATTTAAGGAGCATAAGTTATAAGTGGACACATATGGGCCTTAAATATGTTATAATTTGGCCCAAAAGCAATATTAAGGCCTTGTTTTCTATGGATCTTTTTGCCTATATGAGTTTCCACCTTCTTTTCCATGGTGGATTGGCTGCTCTGCTTATAACATTGCGCTTTATTATTTGGTTAAAAAGTTGAAAATTTTCAAGCATCAGATTCATTCAAGCATCGGGGATGAAAACATTTGACTCCATTGTGTTTTGTTCTCTATGTAATGGCTATACTGTGATATCATTCTCATGAAAACTATCAGGCCTCTGAATAATTATGGATCTTTAGAATAGGCTGTCAAATTATTGGCATATGAATTGTTCTTAGAATATTGTTATTCCATACTTTTCTTGTACCTTTTTTCTGGAGTTGCGTTTATTCTCCATTACTCTCCTTGCAAACTTTGAAAAATTTGTTTACTGCTGTGTGCTTGAGTTTTAAATAATATTATGGGTGTTAAACTCTGACATTTCCACAAGGTTTTATTTTTGTGATGTAGGTTTTGTAAGTGGCAGTTGGTGATCGGTTTGGAATCCAACATCAGGCCTATTACATCATCATGAATAATGAAGTTGCGGGATCAAACTCAAAGTGATCTATTTCCTTGAAGGACAAGTAATGATGACAATAGGGAATATACATCTCATATATCTCTCTCCGTCTTTGCTTTCTCCATTTTCTCCTTATTTGGTGTTCAGTAGTTCCTTTCAAATTATATGCTACAGCTAGGAAATGGTGTGGTTGAGCCCTATTAAGCTGTTCTATAGAAGTTTGTCGAGTGGAAACCCGGTACTCCTAAAGCAATATTTTTATGAGCTCAACCTTTATTATAAGTGCTCAAAGCCAGTAAGCCCATATTCAATTTTTTTTAAACAAAAAAAATTCTTAAACATGAAGTTAGTAAATACAAACATTACATGTAAATGATCTAAAGTGTAATTTTTAAAGGATAAATAAAAAAATATAGCATAAATAAAAATATTATAAAATTTGATATCTAATGTAGTGAACATGGGTTTGAATCCCTACTTTGAAGATTTGCTCATATTTAGTGCTCAACAATGCTTCGAACATGATTGCTTCTAATAGGAGGATAGCTGTGCTTAGAAAAAAAAAAACCTTTTTTTACAATCACGTAATGAAAAGTGGTGACTGATAAGATTTTTGTAATAAGTTATTAAAATAAACAAGTAAACCCACCGTTTTGAAATAGAGAAGGGTTGAAATTCTAAGTACCTCATTACCTAGCAAGTCATATTGATGGATTGGGGGTCAAATGTGGTAGGATAGAAAGGATTGATGCTTCTAGCGAACAATACAGAAGTGGGAAGAAGAAGTGGTCTGAGAAATGTTTTAAAAAGTTTAGACACATGGCTCTGTTTACGGTGGGTATCATGATCTCAACCATAACTTTTCAAGTTACCCTTAACCCTCCATGAAGCGTCATCCAACAAGGTATAAGATCTAGTGATCCGATCTCAACTTCACTTCCAGTTCCAACCTTTACATCTTCTCATCTAAACAACACCACCTCTTTTTGTTAATAGAGTTCCTCTCAAACATAGATTTGTGATGTGGATGATATCTCTAGGCATGAATGTGGCTGTCATGTAGTCTACGAAAGGAAGTATGAATGAGAAAGAACACGTTGTGTTATGTGTTGGAATAGAGGACTTGTGTTCGTTTTGATACAAAACCTTAGGAAAAAAATGCTAACCATCATCTTAAAAGTTTGACCTAGTAGCATATGTCCATTCCAATTTCTTTTATTCCAAATTACACATAGGTTTGCCAATCCCTTACAACTTTGTGATCTATTAATGCTAACTTCGATACCAAACTTTACGAACGAGATGCTAACAATTGAGCCAAAAGTTTAAGCTAGTGGCCAATGCCCACCCTAATTCCTTTTAACTAGATTAGACACAAATCCACCGTTCAATAGAAGTAAGATTCAAACTCGTGCTAGCTTTGATACCAAACCTTAATCTTCTATGGCTTTTTGGTTTACCAATGCTAGCTCTGATACCAAATCTTAGGAACTAAACCCTAACCATCATGTCAAAAATTTAAGCTAGTAACAGAAGCCCACCTCAATTCCTTTCAAGCTAGATCTGACATGAGTCTACCTTTAGATGGTAGTAGTGTTGGAACTCGTGTTGTTTCTGATACTAAATCATACGAACAAAATGATAACCATAATGTCAAAAGTTTAAACTTGTAGTAAAGGCCCACCCCAATTCCCCTTAAGCTAGATCAGACACAAGTCTACCTCTAAATAGAAGTGTTATTAGGAACCATGTTGGCTCTAATAACAAACCTTAAGAAAGAATCGCTAACCATTGTACTAAAAACTTTAGATAGTAGTAGAAGCAGAAGCTTTAGTGACTGTATGGTGTGCTATTTCTGAAATAGAAGGGGAGCCTGGCAATTTCAAGCTTTGGGGTAGAAGGAAATATAAAATTGGATTTCTCAGATGGAAAGAGGAGCTTGGCAATTGCAAGCTTTGGGTAGAAGGAAATATAAAATTGGTTCACGATTCTGGGATTTATATTGGAAGTAGTATGAGATCTCCAGTCCAATGTTTGAGGAAGAGCATGCAATTGCCGATGCAATAGGATTCTTGATAACTTGTTTGCAAAATACAGAGTAAACCAGGAAGTGTTCCCTTTTACCATCTTTAGGAACGAAATGGTAACCATTGTGCCAAAAGTTTTAACTAGTATCAGAGACTCACTCCCAATTCCAACTAATATTTTAGGACACCAACTTCAATCATTTCCAGTTTTAAATGTGAATTCATCTCATTTCAGGACATAATGAGGTAATGTATTTGAGATCTCTCAACTCCAATTTAGCAAGTGGTTTCTACATTCTATATCATAATCCTCAGGACTCAATTTGGGATCTGCGGGATGATTGAATATAGAACACTGTAGTTTTCTTTTTATGACTTTCTGATTACGAACTACATGAAGTGTAGAAGAAGATATCTTTCAAACAAACAAATGAAAGCCTAGACTTGTATGGATCTTTGTACAAGCTATAAAGTATATCCAACACTTGAATGTGTCAATGAGGCTTGAGGTCTCTATATCTAGTAAAGAATACGCATACCGAATAGCTTTGCAGGACCCTTCTTTACTTGTGGAATGATAGTACTTAGTATCTTAAGCAATTCATTAAATAAAATATGAATGAATTAAATAAATAAAACAATATCAATATTCTTATATATTAATTATTTAATATTTATTCTGGTTGGAAAGGGCGAACCTTTGAGCTCTAAATCTTTATAGGGATTATACCTATAATCAAATAAAAAAAATATTTATTCTTTAATTTTCAGTTAATATAAATAAAATTCTGAAGCGAACTAAGGTGCCCTTCTAGTTGTTTTTGTTAGAGTTGGAGGCTGTAAGGCCCATAATTTTACGCCAATTTGTTTCATTATCAAAACTATATTATTTCTAATGAAAAACATGGTCATGATAATCTAATAGAGACCTATCTAGGCCCTACCAAGCTCAATATAGAGAGCTGTATTGCGTAGACTTTTGTTTGGGAGTTCATCCATAATTGAGCAATATCTCGACTTTTCACTTAATAATTCATTCTTTGTATTATAAAACTTGTAAAAAAAAGTAGAGAGAAGTCGGAGAGAAATTAAGAGATGGAGGAATTAATAATTCATTCTTTGGGAATCCACATAATACATATATTTATAACACTTTGGGAATTATTAATTCGATTTCAATTTCTTTTACGTCCAAATCTTTGTTGGGAACCGTACTATGGGAGGCAGTTGATTGATAACAACTCGGACTGGCACAATATTATATACGGCCAATCACACCTTCACTACAAAAATAATATATCATATCATAATTCTGACAATAATTATGGAAGATAACTTTTATATATTTATACATTAAATATTAAAAATACAATAATTTTTTTATTTTTCTGACAAATTCACTTATAGAATTTGTCACAGAAATTAGTCACGAAAAATATTCCTAGGCTGACGGAAAACTTTCTGTAGCTATAATGAAAAATCCTGTCAGAAATTTCGTTGGAAAAAGTTTCAACGAACTTCCAATGGAATTCATCAGAAATTTAGTGTGTTTTGGTAGTGTTTGTGTCATTACTTGGATTAGATTAAAAAATTTAAAGAAATAATTATGATTTATTTTCTGACCAATTAAAAATGTAATTAGTGAACACGGGCTTCAAGTCCTTAAATCGGAGCATTCCATCAAGCGAAAGTCCAATTAGGCTCTACAGCTACAAAATGAAGAGAAATCGGCAAAACACTCCATGCATGCACATCAACGGGTCTGCATGCCCTGCTCATCGTATCTCTGAGCAGGGATGCTCATCCCTCAATTTTGGGGTGAGGGACCACTTTTTTTTTTTATTCTTATTTATTTTGATTAAATTATACGTTGTATTTTGAAATATTTTTTGTAATTGGTATCTCAAATTAATTAATTTATATTATTGCATTTTGAAATATTTTTTCAGAATTAGTATCTCAAAATATTTTTTCAACACCCAGCATCTTAAGCTAATTAAATTTTAGTGCATGGAACTTTTATTTGGGTATAAGCATTTCCTGCTAATGCGGATTCCACGTGAATCCAAGAACTACAAAATATTGGGCATATGAGTATTTTCCATTTATATTCTTTCTTTTCTAACTCAACCCTATCGGATGTTTCGAGCAAAAAAAAAAAAAAAAAAAAAAAAACTCCTATCGGATGTGAATCTTTTGTTCACACCAAATCAAGTTAAAACCTATCTCTTGCTTCATTCAGGACACACAATCTCCCCTCAAGCCAATAACACAAACAACCACATTAAAGTTTTTGAACCAACGTATAGACAACCAATAAACGCTGATTAGAGACAGTAAAATTTAAAGGCTGTGTTTCAAAATTGAATTCATTGCTGCAGGAAGACCCAAGAATGTTGCAGAAAGTTAGCTCATAAACTATCTTCATAGATATTCTCTTGCACATATCAGCTTCCCATGGCCACCTTGAATTCACAAATATCCTTCTTACTCAAAAACCAGAACTTGCAATTGAGTTTTACTTAGCTTCTGCAGAAGGCCGTGAAGGAATTATTTCACACGTGTGACCGTGCATGTGCTTGATTCCTGATCAACATAATATAATTCCCTTGCATTATGCAGTTAGAAGAGCGAGTTGTGATGTAGTGTAATGAGTCCCACTGAAAATCTGACAAGTGGAGTGAGATTTATAAGTTCAAGGGGCTCTTCCTCTCAATAGGCTAGTCTTTTAGGATGAGCTCTCCTTTTAGACTTGTGATCATCTCATGTAACTAATTAGTGTAAAGCCAGACTTATATTGTGGATCCTTGGTAATGGCAAAACTGTTTTCCACTTGTGTGTGCAGTTACTTGGAGATTCTTAAAGCTTTGATGGGATTTGATATCCACGCTTGCATGCTCCTCAGTTTGAGAGACTTGGATGGCAACACTACTCTTGATTTGGCTACCATGTTGGAGCAAGTTGACGTAATTTTACTACGCCAGTCAGCTTGGAAAATTGTTAAGAGTATCACCTGCGAACTTTTCTCTTTGTTTTTTTTTTTGTCTTTTTATTGGATGCAATCATCTTCGAGGTATCGTTATAGGCACTAAATGTGGGCACCTTCTTAGTAGAGATTTGAATGTTTGTTAGGCACGTTGTGAGGGATTAGTGCCTTCTACTAGACCTAACATTATCACATGGTGGGGGATTAGTGCCTAGACCTAACCCTATCAGTTGAGAACTTTTCTCTATTACTAATAATAACTCGAATCTCGACATTGGGCCAAAATAAGTTGGACTATGTCCCAAACACTTCTCTTCATTTCTGATTTATTTTTCCTTTTGTTTTTAGTGATTTAGCTTATTACCTTAATTACCACGCATCATCAATTGCATTTTTTGTGTTAATCATTAACTTAACCGTAATATTGTTATGCTAATGATCTAGTAATTTCAAATTATTGTAGAGTAGTTCTGTAGAGTCACAATCATACGGGGTTCAACAATCTCTTCAAGCATGATTGTGTCTGGGAATAATTGTATTCCATCGCATTTTTTTGCACATTGAATTGTCAATGGTAAATGAAATAGGTAAAAGGAGAAATTACAAATAGGATTTTATTATTAAATTAATTAAAATAAAAACATTGAATTTCTGAAATTATTCTCAGAAAATTCAGTCTTTTTTAATAAAAAACGTGTGTCATGATCATAATGCCCCGTGAAATTAACTGTTCAATTTGAAAGAGATACTTATAATTTCTTATGTGTAAGCTAGCAACATAAAATTGACTAATAAATGAAAAAGCGACCCATTTATAAATTTCTTGTGTGACCTGTAAATTTTCTTTATAAGAAACTTGATAATATGATACTAGCCTCCGTTCTTAGTATAATAGTTAGATGAATGTTGAATTTGGTCATAAATAGAAGATCCTAACTCACTTTATTTTTCATTTTTTTTAAAAAAAAAATATCCCAATTACATATTCTAAAGGTTTTCTAAATAAGAATAGTCCTCATTTAACATGACATTTTAAAATAATCAAAGTATAATATTTCCAAGTCAAAAGTTGATTGCAGCATTTTGGAGTGACCCTAATATGAGTTAATGTCTCAAGTCGTGTGATTTTTTATATGATTGTGGTGTACCTCAAGCTGGTATTCTCATCAACTCAGTCTGAAACAACTTGCATTGGACATTAGTCACACAACAACCATATCCATTACACACAAGACATTATAAAGAACCCAACAAAAAGTGAACTATTTAAGATGCATCATAACAAGGGCCCGTGTGTTTTTGGCTCCCGTGAGGGAGTGAAAAAGCAAAAATAAAAAGCAAAATAATATCAATATTCCTTTAAAGGAAAATCCCTAAAATATACTATTAAAATATCAAAATCCTAAATTAGGATTCAAATTTCAACAAGAAGTTGTTGAGATTTTAAAATGTTGTGAAAAAAACACCACTATCCCTCACTTTAGTTTTTTCTTTAAAATATCTCTTAACCCCTTGTCCGAGCTAGTCACCGGAGCTCTATCAATCTTTTAGACAGCCAAAGCCCAGATTGGCGACCCCTTGCTACTCGCAAACAAAATTCCCACAATTAAATATTTAGTATATTTATTTTTCTATTTATTATTTTGGTTTCACTATTATTACCTTTAGTTCAAAAATTTGAAAAATATTTCTGACTATTCACTTTAATTTTTTATGACAACTATATATACTTCATTTACTTTGCTATGTGTTGCTTTTTCTTCCTTTTTTCCCCAAGAAATAGTTAGCAATAGAAGCATTCTCCATGAATTTATTCAAGTAGTAAGTAGAAAAATTCTAGTAATAAATAGTGAAGTAAATGTAGTAAATAGTCATCAACATACGCCTTCTCCATGAATTTATTCAAGTGTAGGAGTTCTTAATGTGTTTTTAGAATTTTTAAAACGGGAGCAGTAAATATCGATAAGAAAGTAATAAATAGCGAAATAAATGTAGTTAATATTAATATGTGAGGTGTTTAGGGGACATTTCAAAAAATAAAAGTGAGGGAAGTGATGTCTGTTCCACAACATTTCAAATTCCATAGACTAATTTGGAATTATTAAAATTCAATACACTAATTTATCTTTTAAATTTTCAATTTTTTTTTTTTTTGAACTTTTCCCTTTCTAAATAATATATTAATTATTTATTATTTACTCTGTAATATAACTCTCAGTTAATATAAATAAAATTCTAAAGTGAATTAAGATGGCCTTTCGGTTGTTTCTGGAGTTATATGTTAGTGTATGGTAACTTTTCCAAAAATCAATTTTATGCTTTACGAAATAAAATTTATGTCACAGATTTATGGTAACGCAAAATAAGTGAGTGTATGTAACTTTTCCAAAAATCAATTAACGCAAAATAATTTAAAATAAGTTAAACTAAACACACACACATTTGTTTCGCGATCAAACTATATTTCCAAGGAAAGACAAGGTCGGGGGAAATAGAAGAGAGACCTATATAAGCCTTACAGCAATGATCGCCCCATGAGTTTGCAAGCTTAATAAAATAGAGACCTACAGTCCCAATCAAGTGTCGCCTGGATTTTTAGTGATACATCCAATTAATCTATGAATCACCGAATGTTCACCACTAGATGGGATCTATAAATACGAGCAATAATTATCAAAAAAAAAAAAAAAAAAAATAGAGACCTCCATGTGTAGCCACTTTTCCCTTATACGAGCAATAATCATCACGACTTTTCACTTAGTGATTCATTCTTTGAGAATGAGTGTTTATTTAATTCCAATTTCTTCAACAACCAAATCCTTAAACTTTCTACCGTAAATCTTTGTTGGGACCGTCTTTCGTGTGGAAAGGGAATCGTTTCATGATCACCAGCATAGCATACCGTGTCATTTAGTGATTACTTGTTTTAGATAAAAAAAAATACGGTTTAACAGTATTATTGCCTTTACAGTTTCATCACATTTTAGTTTTGATCCTTGAAATTTTAAATAAGAATTTTTAGTTTATAACTTTTTAGTTTTTATAAGGACTGAATTTGAGTTTAGTGTTATTAATTTCAGTCAACGTTAGGTATAGGAACCTATACTTTCTTTTTAATAAGTTTTGGTTTTTCCCTATATATTTAATAAATTTTGGTTTTGCTTCTTTACTCAACGGCACTAAGAGTTAATGTTATTAAACTTAGACCGAGCCCTTATGAAGCCATAAAAAGTAAAAACTCCCTGATTTTAAATTATATGAACCAAAATTAAAATTTGATTAAACCGATTAACAATGGTGCTAAAAGTTAATGCTAATGATGGAGTAATTTTATATTATTGTAGAGTAGTGCTGTGGAGTCACAATTATATCTGGGTTCAGCAATCTTTGCAAGATTGATTGTGTCAGGCAATAATTGTATTCCATGGCATTTTTTTTCACGTTGAATTGTCAAAGGTATATGAAATAGGTAAAAGGAGAAATTACAAATAGGATTTTATAATTAAATTAATTAAAATAAAAAACCTTGAATTTCTGAAATTATTCTTAGAAAATTCAGTCTTTTCTAATAAAAAAAATGTGTGTCATGATCATAAATAACCCTTGAAATTAACTGTTCAGCTTGAAAGCGATACTTACAAATTCTTGTGTGTGTGTAACCTAGCAATATAAAATTGACTAATAAATATAAAAGAGACCCATTTATAAATTTATTTTGTGACCTGTAAATTTTCTTTTAAAAAAACTGGATGATATGATACTAGCCTCGTTTCTTAATATAATAGTTAGTTAAATGTTGAATTTGGTCTTAAATATAATATCCTAATCCGCTTATCTCCTATATTCATAATTTTTTTCCTTAAAAGTTTCTCAATTGATTGGATATGTTAATGTTTTCTATATAAGAATAGTCTTTATCAAAGATGACATTTTAGAATAACGAAAGGATAATGGCCTTATTTGGGATATTGGTGGGAAAAATGATTTATGGAAGAAGTTAGATTGGGTAAAAGTCAAATTGTGAAATATGATTTATGTTTGGATTGATAGTTGCATAATAAATATACATCTATGCTGTGTTCAAATAAAGAGCTTTAACTCTATAAGCCAGAAAAACTAGCTTTTTAAATAAGCTGCTTTTACCCCAAAAGCCCGATTCAGAAAATTTTTCATCCAAATGAAAAAAATAAAAAAACCAACGAAAAAAAAAAAAAAAAAAACCAATAAGCCCAACTGAAATAATAAATAAGTCCAATTACCCCTCCTAAAAAACATGTACAATATTTCGAGCTTAAAAGTTGATTGCAGCATTTTGGAGTGACCCTCATATGAGTCAATGCCTCAAGTCGTGTCAAGTTTTATATGATTGTGGTGTACGTCATCGTTGAGTCATGTATATGATGTAGAACTAGCTAGTATTGTCATCAACTCAGTCTGAAACAACTTGCATTGCACATTACTCACACAACAACCATATCCATTGCACACAAGAAATCAAAGAGAACCCGACAAAACGTGAACCATTTAGGATACATCACAACAAGCCAAAGCTCCAAACGACCCCCTTGCTGCTCGCGAACAGAATTCCCACTATGGAATATTTACTATATTTAGTTTGCTATTTATTATTTTAATTTCACTATTTATTACCTAAATAAAATCTCATATAAAGTTGTTTAAAATATGAAAGTTCTAAATCAAGTTAACAAATTCAAAAAATCTTTAAATAAGTCATTAACCCAATGTAGAATTTAAAAAATGTGGGTAAAATAACTTTATTGTCCTCTCTCCTATCAAAAAAGTTTCAGTGCTCTCTAGCCTTTTTTTCATTAAGTATGTGTGTCAACGTTAATATATATATATATATATATATATATATATATATATATATGATTTGTTTCCAGAATTAAGGATTCCATAATTGATGATACTCCCAAGACAAAAAAAAGTCCTTGGATTTGTTTTGCATCCTTAATTCTGGAAATTAAAGAGGCTAACACTGAGGAAAGCATCGCAGATTTGTTGGGGTGAGAGAGCTAACAGAAAACCCTTGAGACAAAGAAGGCTAGATTTGTGCTTGCTTCTAGAACTTATGGGAGTGGAGTGATTATCAACACAGGGATGTTACGAAGAGCCCACCGAAAAAGTATAAATTAATAAAAGAAAGCGACTGTGATTTTGTCCGCCATAATCAATTTCACAAGTTAACAAATTTTGTCAGGGCTAAGGGCTATGCTTACATATAGGAGTAGGAGTTTTTTTTTTTTTTTTTTTTTGGCTTTGCGGTTTCCCATAAGGGAGATATTTGCTGTTGCAATACGCAACAATTTTGAATATTTAATATGTTGATATATATATATATAACACATTAATGTGTATAAAAATAAATATTAAATGTATAATTTATACAAATAATATTGAGACCACAAATTAATATAAAATATCAAATTTTAATTTATTATATATCAAAGTTGATACACACACTAATTGGAAAAAAATAAGTTAGAGAGGAATGAAACTCTTTTGAGAGGAGAGACTAGGAGAAAACAAGAAAGTTATTTTAGGCATATTTTAAAATTCTAAATTGGTTCAGTAACTTAATTAGAGATTTGTTAAATTTACCTACCTGATTTAGAATTTTCCTATTTCAATCAGTTTTATATGAGATTTTCCAAATTATCTTTAGTTCAAAAATTTGAAAAATATATTTTCTGACTATTTACTTTTATTTTTTATGACAACTATTTACTTCATTCACTTCGCTATTTATTGCTCTTTTTTCAAAAATAGTTAGCAATAGAAGCATTCTCCATGAATTTATTCAAGTAAATGTAGTAAATAGTCATCAACATAGGCCTTCTCCATGAATTTATTCAAGTGTAGGAGTTCTTAATGTATTTTTCAAAATTTTAAAACAGGAACTGTAAATATGGAAAAGAAAGTAATAAATAGCGAAATAAATGTAGTAAATATTCATGTGTGGGGTGTTTAATTAGGGGGCTTTTTTTTTTTTTTTTTAAAGTGAGGGAAGTGATTTCTTTTTCACAAAATTATAAATTCCATAGACTAATTTGAAATTATTGAAATTCAATACACTAATTTATCTTTTTAAATTTGGAAAGTTTTTTTTTTTTTTTGGAATTTTCCCTTTAAAAGTGATATTAATTATTTATTATTTACTCTGTAATATAACTTTCAATGAATATAAATAAAATTCTAAAGTGAATTAAGATGGCCTTTTGGTTGTTTCTGGAGTTAGATATTAGTGCATGGTAACTTTTCCAAACATCAATTTTATGCTTTACGAAATAAAATTTATGTTTCATATTTATGGTAACGCAAAATAAGTTAGTGTATGTAACTTTTCCAAAAATCAATTAACGCAAACTATACTTCTAATGAAAGACAAGGTCGGGGGAATCTTAATATAAGCCCTACAAAACTTAATAATAGAGACCTACATGTGTAGCCTGGATTTTTCATTAGAGTTCACCCGTACGAGCAATAATTATCTCGACTTTTCACTTAGTAATTCATTCTTTGAGAATTAGTATTAATTTCATTCCAATTTCTTCTGCAACCAAATCTTTAAACTTTCTACCGCTAAATCTTTGTTGGGACCTGATGAGGGCCTTTTTGTCTTTTTAGCCTTGGGTCCACAATCAAAATAAACCAAGGATTTCGATAGTCAACCCCTGGATCGTTTTCTCTCGAGAGCCTTTTTATTGAATCCTAATCTAAATGTCATGCAAATGCAATTAAAACAAGGAAAAAAGGTTTTGGATTTTTCAAATTAATAAACTAAAATACGAATGCAATTAAATTAAATGCTAACTATTATTTTTGGTATTTTCTTTATAAAATGGAATGGGGTATGAAAATGAGTATGAATGCTCTTGGAAATGGAATAGTGACAATCACAGTTCAATTAAATATAGGAGTAAATTTTCACTAAGTCTAGATGAAAAACCCCAAGATACCACTTGAGTCCAATATTCCCAATTAATAGTAGCTCCTACTACCGTAGCTAACTACTACCTCTTGAGATATTGTTTAAAACCACTTAGTGTGTGATTAGGATTAAATTAACGCAACTTGGTTCCTCTTGACAAGAATGCGATACCACGCCACTCAATTAATCCAATTCAATCATACAATCTAACAATACCACGTAGAAAGCACAATTTCACTGAATCAATAGGAAATACAAATTTATAAATTCAACAAACCACAAAAATTCAATCCAATCACATAGGTTCAATCCACAAAGTTTTCCAAACGGATAAACTAAGTCTCAACAAATACAAAAAATATTCCTAAAACTAGGAAATTAAAATGTAATAAGAGAAAATAAATTGAACAAAATACTCCCCTATGTTTGCAACTCGAACTCAAGCACAAATTCATCTCCAAGAGTTAAAGGATCAGCCACACATATTAAGCTCCTTCCGTCACCAAGGAACATTAAAACGCATCCAGCGAACATGGACAATGGTGGTGAGTGATGGAGTCGATGGGTGGTGGTGATTGAAAGTCACGATGAAGGATGGAGTTGATTGAGTTCCTGAGAGTGATTATGTAGAATGGAAAAATGGAAGGTGGTCGATGATTTCTCGCCCCCGGCTCGACCGTCGAGTCGAGGTGAGGTCGAAGGTGAAGGTCCAAACCCGGGAATCACGGTTCTCTGGTTCGATCGGTTCTCACCGCCGATGAGGATGCGGGTGGTTGAGGAGGAGAAGGACGGTGAGGAAGGGTCGCTCGCCGGCGACCATGGTGGCAAGAGGAAGTCGCCGGCGAGGTGGGTAATGGGTGAAGGAATGGGAGAAGGGAAGGTCGATGGTGTATGTGTGAAGGCGTGATGGTCGTCAATCCTCCCCGTAGCTCGCGGCGCCGGTTTATTAATTGCTCCAAAATCCCTTCACTCCTCCGTCTTTTTTTTTCTTTCAAATGACCTAATTCCCAATTGGCCAAAACGATGTGTTTCAATAGGGATCTAAGTGAAAAAGTAAAAAAGTTTTGGAGTAGGGACCAAACCGAAACTTTTAAAACTTGAGTTTAAACTTTCATTTTCAATTTTGATTTAATCTTTTCAACCATCTATAGTCAAAATAATTAATCTAGCATCAAATATTCTCAGAAAAATCAATGATTAAGAGTAATTACATTTTTTTGACAATTTTTCCCTTTTTAGCCCTAATTAAATATATTTACTCTTAATCTCAATTTATCATAAGAGAAGCATTTTAAGCTCAATAACTATGATAAAATGCATTATGAATCCCAATTTAATGATGAAAAATCATATAAAAATATGGTTTGATCAATTCCCCCACCCTTAAACCTTTGTACTCTTGAACAAAGGCAATTGAGTACAAAATTCCAAATTCAAATCACTAAAGCATTTGAAAGATGAGCAATTTCATAATTAAAGGTCAATGGATCAATTAATCAAACTCTTCAAGCCAACACCAGTGATAATCAAGCGATGCAAAGAAATTAGCTGACTACACAACTCAAAATATTAGAATGAAGCATAAGAGGACTCTCAAGGTATTATTAGTGTTTCACTCATCTCTCCTCATTGGAATAATTTCACTCTAGCTCACTTAATCAACACCTTACCATAGGCTTGTAACAACTCTAAAATCTCCACTACTAATAGCAATTAGTGAAATGAATCAAGAGGACTTAAAAGGCTTGTAATGTTGGATGAAGGCTAAATAGAATGAATTGATTTGAAAAATGAATAGTTGATATGCAAGTCAAAATTAGTGACCAAGTTCATAGCATCTAAATAACTTTACAAACTTTTGCCAATTCTTTTGCAAATCCATGAACAAATGCCTTCTTCATTTCTTTTTCTTTCTTTTTTTTTTTTTTTCAATCCTTACTTTTCTATAATTTTTTTTCAATACCTTTCTTTCTTTCTTTTTTTCAAACTATACTCACTTTTTTTTTTCAATATACATGGCATTTCAATTTATTTTTATTGACAATTTACTTTTGATTTTTAGAATACTATGAACACTATGAATAATGACATGCATACAACATATGAATGGCTCAAAATGGGTAAACAAATGGTAAATGAATGGTGGTTTGTGTTTGGGTGAAAAGGGTGTAGAATTGAATGCCTCTTTCATTTTCATAACACTAATGCAAACACTGTTTCGAACAAGAGTTGAAACAAGTTCTAGAAGGTGAAAAACTAAGTGAACATGCACACATGAAAAGAATATAAGGCTCAAATAATCTTCCAACAAGGTTTTTCTCCAATGCTCACTCTAACACAATCAATTGCATAGTGGACTAACCACAAAACATCTACTTAACTATTCCAAGTGCTAATCTTACAAATACAACCAATCAAAACATTGCAATCAATTAAAATAATGCTCAAGTCTTAAAAGCACTAATGATGTAGAAAATTTCTCTTTTCAAAATAAGGAGTAAGCAAAAATTCAAATGTGGGTTCATTTCTCTTCTCATTCACTTGAAAAACAAATCATGGTTTTAAAAAGTTGCCAAAACACTAGATCTCATGAAAGCTCAAAGAAGGGCATGCATTAGAGCAAGTCATTCTTGAAATTTTTTTGAAAATTTTTCTAGTTTAAGGAATTTTCTCATTTAAAAACAACCAATTAATTGGGACTCAAAATGTATTTCCCTCAATTGGGACTCAAAATGTATTTCCCTCCCCCACACTTAATCAACACATTGTCCTCAATGTGGAAAAATCACTCTAAAAAGAATGTTAAACAAGTTGAAATTCAAGGCACAATGGTAATTAAGTAAGGTGGTGGCCAACAAAATGCAAAGCATACAAAGGGGGTTTTATTTTGCTTACTAAACTAAATTATTTCTACCTTTTCTACTGGATTGTGTCCCTCCCCCACACTTATCTTCCTCATACAACAATTAAACCCAAATAATCATAGGGATTAGGAAGAAAATAAGTGAGGAAAGAGACAACCTTTATTAGAGTCTCTTGAGTCGTTTGAAGGAGAAGTTCTCATCCCTGATGAGAATCATGTATTTGTCTTTCAAAACATCTTCTCCCACATTGAATTTCCTTGGTGGAGGTGGTTCAGGATCATTTGGAAGAGGTCCAAGAATGTATGGTGGATGTTGGTTCCATCGAGGACCTTTCCAAGAATGTGCCTGTAAAGAAGACAAGCAACCAGCAATATCCCATCCAAAAATAGAAACATGGAGAGATTTCAAGTGAATTAAAGATATTTTAGGAATCAAACTCTCCAAGTAACTATCACATCCAAGAAAATCAATGCTACTCCCATCAGTAGGAGTCACACAAAGTGTTGTATTTTGAAAATTCTCTTGTGTTTGCAAAATGGAAGGTGCGGAGTCCAACTTAGTGTTGGGGCACACCACATCATCATTACAATCACAAGAGGTGGAAGGCAAAAGAGTGGAAGAAGGGAGAGAATTTTTCAAATCATTACCACCTGGAGCTTTTAAAGATTCAAAACAATTATTTTTATTTTCTAAGTCAAGTGGTAAGTCACAAGAAAGCACTTGTTGGAAAGATTCATCAACATCCAGAATTTTATCAATTAATATTTCAGCATCTTTGTCACCAACAAGGCTACAAGGAAGTAATCCAATGGGAATTTCATGCATTGGGCATTTTAGGCTATGATCTTTTTCACTCAAATCAACCACATTGTCATCCATGCAAGATTCAACATGTTCACAATTGTCATGCTTACTATCATCAATAATACAAGAGGATGTATTATGATCAATGGTAGAATCAACCACTTCATTAAATGCTTTCTTTTGAAACGCAACAAGTAAGTGGCTTTTTTCATGATAACAGTCTACACATATTTGAAATTCCGGACAAGAACATGAAAACATTTCATTCAATTTATCACAATCATCCCTAGTACAATGAAGAGAAGCATTTTCAACAGTTGAAGCATCACACAAAAAAGTAGGAGCACATTCATCAACAAGTACAATCGAATTGTTACTACTAGAACTAATGGGTTGAGCAATTACATTTTCAAACATTTGAGGGGATTCAACAATAATTTCCTCATCCACCTCATCATCATTCAAATCATTAATTGCTTCACTAGTTAAAATAGTAGGAGAGTCTACTTCTATTAGGATAGGATCATTACCAAATGGTAAGGAAGACTCTTCAATGCTCTTTTGTACTTGCTCCACTTCTTGTGTATGTGTGAACATAGGTAGAGGATTTTCTTGGAAATTTGTCTTCAAAACTTGTGATTGCTGAGTGAGACGCTCAATTTTCTTTTCCATTCTCTCATTCTCTTCCTCTTGATGTTCCATTCGTCTCATTGTAGAGTCCATTTGATGGTCAAAGTTGGTCTTGTATGACCGTTCCTCGTCTACAGTCTGAGTCTCTTGATTTTGCAATTTTCTAAGGACTTCGCGAATGGTAGGTTTGGGAGCTTCCACTTGTGAAGTGGCATTTGACGACTTTTGTGCAGGCAATTTTCTAAGGACTTCACGAATGGTAGGTTTTCTGTTGGGCACACATGGTTGAGAATGAGGTCCAGAAGGTGGCTCAAATGGGTTTAGGAATTCATGAGATGAATGAAATGGTTGAGAAGTGGGATGGAATGAAGGAGGAGGTTCATGGTATGGCATGCGGTTGTATGGTGGAGGATTATGAGAAGGATCATAATATGGGTTGTGTGGTGGTGGAGAAGGCTCATGGTATGATCGATAGGGTAGGTGTGGTGAGTGATTTGGTTGAAATGGAGGTTGGTGGTAAGGTTCATGATATGGGTGGTGGAATGGACCATGACATTCTTGACCAATTGGATTCTCATCTTGAATTCTCATGTTAGCTTGAATAGTCCGTATTGTTTGTAGAATGGAATCGATGCTATGAGAGATGGGCTCTTCCCTTCTAGTCGAATCTCCTACAAAAGAGTGGGATTGAGATAGTGAATGTTGATTACCATTAAACCAAGCCATGAAAGTTCAATACAATTAATTCCCAATGAAAAACAAGATCACTATCTAACTATAAACTATAAAAATTAAGAAAAGGAATCTAAAAAAAGGGAAAAAAAATTACAAATGCAAATGAAAAAAAAAAGTTTCAAAATGACAAAAGATGCAAGTATCTATGAATTAACTTGGAGACATGGTGAATTCAAACAATTAAGCTTAACATCATATCGAATTAAATGAAAACACACCACACCAAGTTAAAAACAATGCAATAATGCAATGAATGCTACGCAAACTATCTAAATGCAAAAACCTAAACTATATGCAATAAAAAATAAAAAATGTAAAACTAACAAGCTTCACACGAAAACCCCTTGTCAAAAATAAATTTGACAATTAGATTACCTAGGGAGCCAATTACTTAGCCCCCTGGCAACGGCGCCATTTGATGAGGGCCTTTTTGTCTTTTTAGCCTTGGGGTCCACAATCAAAAATAAACCAAGGATTGCGTATAGTCAACCCTGTGATCGTTCTCTCTCTCGAGGAGCCTTTTATTGAATCCTAAGTAATCTAAATGTCATGCAAATGCAATTAAAACAAGGGGAAAAAAGGTTTTGGATTTTTCAAATTAATAAACTAAAATAAGAATGCAATTAAATTAAATGCTAACTATTATTTTTGGTATTTTCTTTATAAAATGGAATGGGGTATGAATATGAATGATGAATGCTCTTGGAAATGGAATAGTGACAATCACAGTTCGATTAAATATAGGAGTAAATTTTCACTAAGTCTAGATGAAAAAAAAACCCCCCAAGATACCACTTGAGTCCAATATTCTCAATTAATAGTAGCTCATACTACCGTAGCTAACTACTACCTCTTGAGATATTGTTTAAAACCACTTAGTGTGTGATTAGGATTAAATTAACGCAACTTGGTTCCTCTTGACAAGAATGCGATACCACGCCACTCAATTAATCCAATTCAATCATACAATCTAACAATACCACGTAGAAAGCACAATTTCACTGAATCAATAGGGAAATACAAATTTATAAATTCAACAAACCACAAAAATTCAATCCAATCACATAGGTTCAATCCACAAAGTTTTCCAAACGGATAAACTAAGTCTCAACAAATACAAAAAATATTCCTAAAACTAGGAAATTAAAATGTAATAAGAGAAAATAAATTGAACAAAATACTCCCCTATGTTTGCAACTCTGGAACTCAAGCACAAATTCATCTCCAAGAGTTAAAGGATCAGCCACACATATTAAGCTCCTTCCTGTCACCAAGGAACATTAAAACGCAGTCCAGCATGCAGCTATGGACAATGGTGGTGAGTGATGGAGTCGATGGGTGGTGGTGATTGAAAGTCACGATGAAGGATGGAGTTGATTGAGTGCCTGAGAGTGATTATGTAGAATGGAAAAATGGAAGGTGGTCGATGATTTCTCGCCCCCAGCTCAGAGTCGAAGGTGAGGTCGAAGGTGAAGGTCCAAACCCAGGAATCACAGCGCTGGTTCTGTCTACTGGTTCTCACCGCCGATGAGGATGCTGGTGGTTGAGGGAGGAGAAGGACGGTGAGGAAGGGTCGCTCGCCGGCGACCATGGTGGCAGAGGAAGTCGCCGGCGAGGTGGGTAATGGGTGAAGGAATGGGAGAAGGGAAGGTCGATGGTGTATGTGTGAAGGCGTGATGGTCGTCAATCCTCCCTGTAGCTCGCGGCGCTGGTTTATTAATTGCTCCAAAATCCCTTCAGCTCCTCCGTCTTTTTTTTCTTTCAGCTGACCTAATTCCCAATTGGCCAAAACGATGTGTTTCAATAGGGATCTAAGTGAAAAAGTAAAAAAGTTTTGGAGTAGGGACCAAACCGAAACTTTTAAAACTTGAGTTTAAACTTTCATTTTCAATTTTGATTTAATCTTTTCAACCATCTATAGTCAAAATAATTAATCTAGCATCAAATATTCTCAGAAAAATCAATGATTAAGAGTAATTACATTTTTTTGACAATTTTGCCCTTTTTAGCTCTAATTAAATATATTTACTCTTAATCTCAATTTATCATAAGAGAAGCATTTTAAGCTCAATAACTATGATAAAATGCATTATGAATCCCAATTTAATGTTGTAAAATCATATAAAAATATGGTTTGATCAGGACCATCTTTCGCGTGGAAAGGGAATTGTTTCATAATCACCCGACCTAGCATACCCGTGTAGTTTAGTGATTACTTGTTTTAGATTAAAAAGACGGGTTAACAGTATTATTGCCTTCATAGTTTGATCACATTTTAGTTTTGATCCCTGTAATTTTAAATAAGAATGTTTTGTTTATAACTTTTTATAGTTTTATAAGGACTGAATTTGAGTTTAATGACATCAATTTCAGTCAATGTTAGGCGTAGGAACCTATATTTTGTTAACAAGTTTTGGTTTTGATATCTATATATTTAATAAGTTTTTGTTTTTGTTTCTATACTCAATAGCGTTAATCCTATTAAACTTAGACTTAGTCCTTATGAACCCACATAAGTAATCATAAGGACTTTGTTCCACATAAATAATCATATCATCTTTGTTATGATCCTTTGGTATTATTTATAGGATCAAATGAGAAGAAATCATAACCATCTTCCTTAATTCTCTCTCATTCACTTATTTGATTATTGGCGAGGGCAATAGGGGTAATTTAGAAAAGAATTGATAAATATAAATAATCTTACATTTAATTTTATATTAAAGAACGAATGAATAATTATCTTGCAGCCCAGTTAAAAATGTAAGACGTCCTTACAAGCATGCACCCTCTTGCTCAGGAAACATACGTAGTGTTGAGATAGACATTGCCACGTTAACCTTCCACATAAGTAATCATGTCATCTTTATTATGTGATCCTTTGGTGTTACTTATAGGATCCAGTGAGAAGAATTTTTTTTTATATACATATATATATATATATATATATATTATATCATTAAATTTTTTATATGAATATACAATTTTACTCTCCATCTATTATTATATTAACTTTGTTATCATATGATGTTTGTTAAATATGGATAAAATTAAAAAGTTATTAAATTTTAAGGCTTACGACTTAATGAAGTTTATTGTTTTTTTTTTTAATCGTATACAAGTTACTGAGGAGAGGAGTAATAGAAGCTGGCACGGCACCTGGAGCATATACAAAGAAGGAGGGTCCAACTGCTGGGTCCTGCTCCAACAAGATGCATGATTATTCCGTTAAGGGGCCCAAGGCTGCCATTATAAATTGGAATCCACAACTTGCATCACGCATTATCTAAACCAACCACACAAATATTCTTCTTCACTTGGAGCATAATTATTGAAACAAATGAGTCATTCTTGTGGGCAAGAGACGGAGCTGATGAACATAGAGACTGCTCATCATCATGAAGAAGATAAAATGAGCGTTCTCTATGAAGCTTCATATAAAGGCTGTGTTTCAACCTTGAATTCATTGCTTCAGGAAGACCCAGGATTGTTGTACAAAATTAGCTCACAAACTATCTTCATAGAAACTCCCTTGCACATATCAGCTTCCCATGGCCACCTCGAGTTCACAAAAACCCTCCTTTCTCACAAGCCAGAACTTGCCCTTGAGAGAAACTCTTCACAAAGCACACCTCTCCACTTGGCTTCTGCAGAAGGCCACATCGACATTGTGAAGCAGCTGTTGGAAGCTCGTGAGGAGGCGTGCTTGGTTCGTGACCATGAAGCCAGAATTCCCTTGCACTATGCAGTTATAAGAGGCAGAAAAAACGTTGTGTTGGAGCTGATTAGAGCAAAACCAGAGTCTTTGAAGATCCTTGATGACAAGGGCAAAACTATTTTCCACCTGTGTGTGACGTGCAACCAGTTAGAGATCCTTAAGGATGTGGTGAACTTGGATATTGATGTCACCCACGAGCTCCTCATCGAGGGAGACTCAGATGGCAAGAACACCATTCTCCACTTAGCTATTATGTCGAGGCAAGTTGAGGTACTTTTTTCACTCAGTTGGATATAACATACCATTGAAGTAGTAGATATCTTTTTTTTCTGGTTGTTATATATATATATAAACAAGCATAAGAAATAATTGTAATGGGTATTGGATTTTAGTGATTAAGGTATGTGCTAGGTTGATCCTTATATCAAAATGATTTTAGTTAAATTTTAGTGCTTTATGTACATGTTAGGTTTGTCTTAGTATCTAAATGATTTAAGTCAATTTGATAACCTCCCTCAACTTTATGTACCTCTAATTTAATTTAATGCCCAACTAATCATGTAGGACTCATAATATATTCTAATATTCCTTCTAATCTCTTTTTTCCCACATTTTCATGCATTTTTTAGTCCTATAGCTCGAATGACTCTTGATTCTATATTGAATTTCACTGATTTAAGCGTGTATTAGATTTGTCTTTTTTATCAAAATGACTTAAGTTAATCTGATAGGACTTACCTCAACAATCAGCAAGTACATATCTTTGATTTATTGTCTAACTGATCCACGTGAGACTCGTAGTATATTCTAATAATGAGCATATATA
This sequence comes from Acacia melanoxylon, assembly GCA_019022615.1. NCBI lineage: Eukaryota > Viridiplantae > Streptophyta > Magnoliopsida > Fabales > Fabaceae > Acacia > Acacia melanoxylon. The sequence continues at coordinate 13,688,560 of JAFJYJ010000003.1, read as the reverse complement.
TCCACTTGCTGATTGTTTAGACTGTGAGGTACCTCATTTCAATTCCAAGAATAAGGTCAGAAGCATCGAGCTTGAAGAACGACATGGGTTATACTGCCGCCGACACTGTCGAGCGAATTCCACGGGACTCCAGGAGCCTCGAAATACAAGCAATACTAATGCAGCAGTGCGGCATCAATTTTGAGAATTTTGGGAAAGTCGCTGCAGCTAGAGAAGAAGGAGGAGGAGGAGGAGACAGACCATGTTTGAATTTATTGCGAAACTTGTTTGATGGTGATGGTGACTGGGTAACACAAATGAGAGCAAATCTATGTCTGGTGCCTGCTATAGTCGCAACCATTACATTTCAAGCTGCACTTAATCCTCCAGGAGGAGTCATTCAACAAAATATATTAAACTCAGGTGATAATAAGACCGTCACTTCCAGTACTGAATTACTGATCACCATATATGGCTAGATGAAGGACCGCTCGGTTGCTTGCCGTTCAATGGTTCGGTGTATGATGAACTATGTCCCGGGGACGCCATACTTTCTCATACGCGGCCAAATGGTTTCAACAGATTCTTGATTTTTAATACCATATCTTTTGTTGAGTCTGTCTTTCTTGCCTTCTTGCTTCTCAGCGGAATCCCTCTCAAAAGTAGATCTATGATGTGGGTGCTCAATTTAGGCATGCTTTCAAATCTCTCATTCCTATTAAATGCCTATTTAGCAGGCATCAATCTTATCTTTCCACAGAAAGGTAAACCATTTGCCACAATCATCATATTCCTCATCACTTGGGCTTTTAATGCTTTCTGTTTGGTTGTTGCTGCCTACATTGTGGTGAAGCGGCTGGTGGCATTCCATAAGAAAGGCAACACGAGTCGATCAGCTATGCAGGGATTGTCAAGGTCTCCATCAATTACTGTATCTTAGGGTTTATATTTTTTTCACCAACTTTTCAGGGTTGATTAGTATTATGCTACTGTTAATTTTATTGGTGTGTGAACTTAGATATTTAATTAATGAATGGCCTGTGGTTTATTATGTTTTCACTATTAACATCCCCACCTTCAGCCGTCTCATCCCCACCTTCAGCTGTCTCATCCTTGTTTGTATTTTATGCTTCAAGTTTTCAAGCTCGTCCTTCTTGCTTCTCCCTCATTCCTTAATAGTAAGTAGGGGTAAAGTTCGAAAGTTATTACAGTTTGTCTTTATTATTTTAGGTTTTTAATAATTGTTTCTTAAAAATTGATAATGTTTTAGGTTTTTCTTAATTGTCGTGAGATATGCTAGTAGTGGTACCTTATAAATAGAAACAGTGGAAATACACCTCTTGCTAATATGTTTGACTCGGAGACCATGTTTGAATGGAAGTTAATGATATTTACATTATTCTTTATGAAAATTGTTGACAACTCGCGATTACCCAGTGTGATGCTCATATATATATATATATATATATATATATATATATATATATATATATATATATATATATATATATATTCTAGTTACTAATGTGAAACTCTAGCTTTAAGTAATCCATATACTTTGAACAGTGGAAGTGTTCGAACCCCATTCAAACTGGATTTCTTGGGGGCTAGCTGTGTCATTCCTCTAATTGCAACTTTGCTATATTATTTGGCTACTGAAGAAAAAGATTTAAAAAAGAAAGAAAGAAAGAAAGAAAAATCAAGCCTCAAAATATTACGATGTCATAGCGCCTAATATGAAAACAGAGAAAAGAAAAAGAAAAAGAAAAAGAAAAGGTGAAAGTGTTATAAATATACTAATTATGTGGATGTCCATTGACTCTTGATCCTCAATATTATTTGTATACGGATTCACTGTTCATACGGGGTTACTATTCATGTATATGTATTTACTATTCACGTATACGGGTACTTTCATGTGGGGTCCACGTGAATTCTCAACTTCTCCAAACACTCGGCAGTATGCAGAAAAGTTTGAAGAAGTTTGTGATTTTGGGGAAAATCATAGCTAATGACCCGGGTAGAATAATTACACTTAAGGACCCATTTTCCTTCTATAAATAGACGTCTTCTCGTAAACATTAAAAACACACTTGAATGATAACTCCTCTCTACTTTCTCTCTCTCTAGAATTACTCGCTCTTATTCTTCTTCATTTACCTTAAGTTATCTTTAGTTTTATAACACGTTATCGCACGAGTTCTAAGAGTGTTATGATTTTCTCATCTTCTTCTAAATGTTCATTATATCAATGGGGATAATCTTAACCACTATATGTAATTATAGATATACTTTTACCGATTGTTTTGAACATCGGGTTCCATGGTTAAGATTGGAGATTATTTACTATTCATTTTTGATCCAATTATTTTACATAATATTTTATTCTTATGCACAATATATATATTGTTGTTACCTCCTATATGGATGGTTCTACTTTCAAAGTTTAATTTTATTGCTAACACTTTATTATTTTTTTAATTTGACTACATGGATGGTTCTACCTCCTACATATATGTTTAAGTATTTACTCTTATGCCGCATTTATTTATTATTATTTAATATTTAATTTATTTGTCATTTTATAATTTGTTAATTTAACTCTTACATGGATGGTTCTACCTCCTACATGGAAATCTTGGTTACTAACTTTAACATAACATTTATACTTATTATTATTGCTAACTATAATGTTATGTTATTCTATTCAAATTTTTATTAATATTATGGCCGAAGCCATATATTGTTTTCCTATTCTAAAATTATATGACCAAAAGTGGCAACAGAGCCATGGACGCATGCGCCGAAAATTATGAAAGTGGAGGTGGTGAAATAAAATTTGTCCTCTCGCATTGAATCGAAGTCACGAGAGAAATGCATAATGGTATGTATTTAGTCTTCTTCTTTTCGTAATATACGTTGGAATGCGAAGAAATATTGAGAATAGTATTAGTGGGTCATACCAAATGAATTTATTTGAAAAGCCGCTTTGTTGAATTTTGGGTTCTACTAGCCAACATAAATAGATTTTAATGATCAAGACTCCCATGCGCATATGTTGCCATGGCAAAAGTAATGATAGAGAAAGTATATATTAATCTACTAGAAAGTGCTAAGTTTGAAAATATTGACTTTGACAATATTGGCTTGGTTTGAAAAAGAAATGGTTAGGTTTGGAAACATGTTGGTAGAGAAATTATTTGTTTTCCAAACGTATCGACATCTACATGGCTAGGTTTGAAAATGATGCATCCGGATGACATTTTTTTCTTCACCCATAAATATTAAATGGATGGGTACTAAATGCTCTTAGCCTAATTTTGTATACTTTTATTTATCCCGAAGATAAATAAGTTAGAAATCATATATATAATTTTTGTTTGTCAATTAAAAGGTAAGGAACAAATTGGTCTTAAGCCATAAGGAGACACAAATTTACCGAAGCAAAGTGATAATTTGGCCTGCCATGAGATAAATTGAAATGAAGACAGATCTGTGAAGTTGAATATTTGCCATTAAAAGGACTCTCTTAATTAAATTAAAGGGATTGTCTAACCACCGGAAGATGGTTGTTCTTCTAAAAGTCTATTATAAATTGGTGTATCTAATTTGCTACTATAGTAGTAATATTGTTAAAGAGGTTTTAAGAAATATTATGACTTAATTTCATTGACCTCATGTAGCTAAATAAAACAGAGTTACAAGAATTATAAATATTGTACTGGCTTAACTCCATTCCCAAAAGTGAATGAAGTAACGAATGAATTTAATTATGGCCATGAACATTTGTGTAAATATGACTGGGTATGGTCATTGTTGTAATCATAATTGATTTAAATTTCCACCAGAAGTGAAGAAATTTTTATATTTAGGCCCTGAAGGCTTATGTTTCAAACATTCTATGATACAATAAGATTTTAGTAGCTTTGGAAAAGTATTGTCCGAAAAAACAATAACATGTGGAGATTTATGTCTAATAAATCTAAAGGCTAATGGTCATGGGGACTAATTAACATATTTTGTCCAACTTTATAAGTGAGGCTAATATCCATACTATATATGGTAGTATAAATTTGATTAAAGGCTCCGGAAAAGTTAAATTTTGTCACATGAAGAAACCAAATTGTGTATTGAAAAGAAACTCATTGAGTTTGAATGATATCTGCAGAAATAGATATCATATAGAAAATACATGTTGTAAACCAGAAGTTTACAAATAAGGGATTGTAAATACAAACTAAATGTTGTAAACCGAAGTTTACAAATAAGGGATTGTAAATGCAAACTAAAAGTTTGCTAATGCAAATCAAATGTTTGTTAATGCCGCAAATAAAAGGGCATTGAGTCAGCAGAAAATATGACCATATTAATTTTGAAGCCAAGGGTCAAGATAAAGAATAAACCTACAAGGTAATACGACGTTTAAATTTGTTGTTATTATTTAAATTTATTATGATTACATATCATAAATTTATTGTCATGAAAATTTTCTGCTAGAAAATTATCATATGTGTGACTTTAAATCTGTGTAATTCTAAGTTATTTTAACATGAATATCTTCACATGTGATAGACTGCATATATTTTATGCATATATAAATTAATTGAAGCATTTTAGACTAGTGATGCAATGTTATATGTTTATTCTTGAAGAATTAACATAAATTTTTCCTTTCAAAATTTAAGATGCAATGTTATATGTTTATTTTTGAAGAATTAACATAAATTTTTCCTTTCAAAGTTTAAAGAATTTGAAAGTGATTTTGAAATACAAATATAAAGAAAGTATGTTTATATAACTCACACTTGAGGGGGAGATTGCGGAAAAATAAGTGTGAGTTATATAATACAAGTGTGAGCTAATTTTTGAAAATTTGAAAAGTTATATAGTTTTCACATAAAGTTTGATCTCCCAAAATGCATGTCGGATTTCGATCGATATGTTATTGAAATTGAAAAAAAAAAATTATGATTGTTTGAAATATATGTTACAAAGAAACCTTTGGTTTACTGATCCAAATAAATGTATTGTTGGCATGACTTGTTTGATCATCCGAGTCATATAAGAACCAAAAGATTCTTCATAAATAACCAACATATTGTTCAAGAATAATTATGTGCTGCTTGTTCTCAAATAAAAATGACTATGTAAATATCATAGGTCATGATTGGTAATGGTAATGGATCTCTGGAAATATATCAAACAGATCTATATGGGCCCACTGCAAACCAGAAGTTTGTAAGAACGCAACCTGAAGTTGTAATAATGTTTGAATAAATTAAGCGCGCTATTTCCAGATTATACGATCCAGAATTATGAATTAAAACATTCATAAAGAGCTGGATTAATGCTTACAAGAACATAATACTATATTGGTATATTTGATATTATATATTGTAGCATTTATATAAGTCAACAAAATTCTCCCTGTAAATTGGTTTTTGATCAGAAACCATACAATTCCATCTGGAAAGTTTTTGAATATGCAATGCTTATAAATCCCCCATAATGCATATAGATGGATATAGAAAGAAAGTTGGGATAAATGTTATGTAAGGACCTCTTTCTTCTTGTTTGTCTCTAAATGGAACAGAATGATGTTTCTAAAGGTAACAAATGGATTTATGAGACTTACACTACATGATTAGTCAATTGTGATTTGACATTGTTTTCCCAATATGAGGGGGAGAAAATAAGCAGTTGGGTAAAGAGATTAGCTATAATAAATTATCATTGTCTCATTTTGATCCTCATACAAAATAATGTGAACTGGAAGTTCAAAAGATAACTCATGTACATAGTTTAGCTAATCGAATGCCAAAAGCATTTACTGACCCAAAGAAAGTGACAAAGTCATATGTCCCATCTGCTAATGCTCCTATTGATGTCCCTGAAGGACAGTTTATGATAAATGAATTGATAGTACGCCTGAAGCGTGATAGGTCCATCGGTTCCAAAGAAAATCCTCGAAAGAGAAAAGGAGCTAAGAATATAGATGATCAAGTTGAGAATAATCAAGGAAAATTAGTAGCTCCGGAAGAGCCATCTCCTGAAGAGATATTATCTCCAGTAGAGATATCTCCAGAAGAGAATGTTGTAAGTCCCAGAAGAGACAAAGGTACCTGAAATGTATGAATATAATGAGATCTCAATAAATTATGTTATGAATAGTATCCGATGAGACCAAAATGAAGTCAACGTTGACGACATCTTTGCTTATGATATAGCATATGATGTAATGAATAATGATGAGGATCATGAGCCACAATCCATTAGTGAGTGCCAACAAAGAAAGTATTGGCCCCTATGGAAAGGTGTCATTGATGCAGAATTAAAATATTGGCAAAGTCCATACAATTGATGATGTAAGGCCAGTGATGTAAAACCAGTTGGATACAAATAGGTTTTTGTACGAGAAGAAATGAAAAGGGTGAAATCACAAGATATAAGGTACGTCATGTAGTTCAAGGTTTTAAACAAAGACCTGACATTGATTTTGAAGAAACATATGTGGATGCAAATACTTTTGTTATTTGATAAGCCTAGCAGTAAATGAAGGGCTTGGTCTGCATCTAGTGGATGTTGTAAATTGTAACTGTCTATTTGTATAATTCACTTGATAGTGATATTTATATGAAAAGTCCCTGAATGACTCATGGTGCTAGAAGCACATGTCCCCGAAGGACTTAAGGTGCCAGAAGCACATATCCCTGAAAGACTTAATGTGCCAGAAGCACAAATCCCTGAAAGATTCAAGATGTTAGAAGCATCTGATTCAAGTTCTCAAGAACAATACTCAATTAAGTTAAATACGTCCCTTGGCCTGAAGCTATTAGGGCGCATGTGTTATAATTGTTTCAAAGAATATCTCGATGAAAAGAAGGGTACAAAAATAACCCAATATACCCATGCTTTTTATGAAAAGATCCAGAAATTAATTTGCTATAATTGTCGTTTATGTTGATGATCAACATCACTGTAACTCCTGAAGAGCTTCAAAAGACAATTAATTGTTGAAGAACTACTTGGTCCAGAAGTACCATATCTTAGTGCTTTTTGAGTACTTATATATCATGCTTATTATCAAGATATAGTTCTCCGCCAACACAAAGACATTGGAAGCAATACTAGCATAAGAAGAAGCAATAATGATATTGTCATCAGGGGGAGTAAAACTGATGTTATCAAGAGGGGAAGTCGATACACGCTGTACTCTTTTTCCCTTATCTAGGTTTTGTCCCACTGGGTTTTCCTAGAAAGGTTTTTAATGAGGCAGCATTGGAAAGTGTATCAATGAATGATGTACTCTTTTCTTTGGCTAGGTTTTTATCCCACTGGGTTTTTCCTAGTTAAAGTTTTTAACGAGGCACATTCATAAATGGACATCCAAGGGGGAGTGTTATAAATATACTAATTATGTGGATGTCCATTGACTCTTGATCCTCAATATTATTTGTATACGGATTCACTGTTCATACGGGGTTACTATTCATGTATATGTATTTACTATTCATGTATACGGGTACTGTTCATGTGGGGTCCACGTGAATTCTCAACTTCTCCAGAACACTCGGCAGCGCAGAAAAGTTTGAAGAAGTTTGTGATTTTGGGGAAACTCATAGCTAATGACCCAGGTAGAATAATTACACTTAAGGACCCATTTTCCTTCTATAAATAGACGTCTTCTGTAAACATTAAAAACACACTTGAATGATAACTCCTCTCTCTACTTTCTCTCTCTAGAATTACTCTGCTCTTATTCTTCTTCATTTACCTTAAGTTATCTTTAGTTTTATAACAGAAAGCCTTATCTGGCAATTCTCAAGTCATGTACTTCACTTTTTTCTAGAAATGCAAACACTAGGCCTATCATGTCATCACCTTTAGATAGAGGCTTGATTTTTCTTTTTGTTGGCCCAGATACAGTAGAGGTTTAATTATTGACAATGATTTTTATTGCATTTCTTTTAACTCCACTGTCGAGTGAGATGAGTTAGTCTTTCTTTTTTTGAGTTATCAAGGATGTTGTAATTCACTTTGTGCTAAAGACTGATCTTTTCAAGACATTGGAATTAAGCTGTGTTAGTTCTTACTTCTATATATAGTTGGCGTTGTTAAATAAGTTAAGTTACAAATTTGTCCTTTAAGTTTTCACTTAGGAACGTTGAGTATCTGATTTTTTTTTTTTTTTAATTCAAGGTCACTCTAGAAGTTTTAAATCATAGCAATGTCGCCCCAACTATTATCCATGTTAACTTTGATTGTTAGTTGACCAAATATGTTAAGTTGACAGTCCAAATATCATCTAAATTTTTTATTTGTTTTAAGGTTAGGTTCAAATTTGCCACAATTTTTTTTACTTAAGAGTGCTTTATATCCAAAAGTTTTTTATGCGTTCAATGTCATCCTAAAAGTTCTCAAATTGTAGCAATATCACCTTAATTATTATCTAAGTTAAATTTGTCTATTAATTGACAAAATATGTTGATATTATGACATATCCACATGTCATACACTTTATTTTTATATAGGTCAATTTATAAATAAGGGATTTTTTTTTCCTTTTAAAAAAATGCATTCGACCAAAGGATTGGAGAAAATTGAGGTGGAAGCATGGCAGTGGGGATTGTGGGCAGCATTGTTCATGACAATTCCCTCGGTGTGTCCTGTATGCAACAATCAAATCTTTTAATTTTCTTTATTCTTCAAGGACACTAATGTCACACCTCAAAAGTTAGGGTTTGACAAGCCTAGAATATAAGTAAAAACTCACATCCCTTAATAAGCAAAGTTCCTGATTCATATATGAAGCATACTACAAATCAAAATATAAAGTTATTTGATAAACTTAACCTAGCAAAAGTCATGTCTATTTGTAAAAATTTCAACAAAGTCTCCTTGCTAATAAAATCTCATGCAAATTCTACATAATAGAAATGTTTGCATTATAACAATATTCAACAATTGCATAACAATAATAGCTCTACTCCATACTAATAAATCGCTTTATGCAAAAGATTGATAATAAGCACAGTTGAAGCTGCAAAGAAGATCATTAAATGGATGATACCAAATACATAATAGAACAATTTGTCATCCAAAATCAGTTTAAAAATAAATATCAAATTCTATCTTCTCGTAGGACTTCAATGTAATACCCTAAAAATCTCACTTATTATAAGTATCATATTTTAACAAATAATACCTATTGAAAATAGGTGAATATGTGGTCTCAAATTATTGTGTAACATCCCATTTTTTCAAAAGCAGTATATATTTTTTTCATCAGAGTAGAGCATCGGAGCGATTGAGTGACTGATACTTATAATCAAATTGCCGTAAGTCTGGCTGATTTACGTAAACGGTACATTGACCGAGAGTTTTCAAAATGAATAACAACGAAAGAAAGTCTTCGATCGGGACTCAGTACGGCGGCTCGCCCTTCTCCTCGGTCCTCGGTTCTTCTGAACCTGACGCTATGATAAGAGCTGAGATCCAATTGCAATTTGGATCTCATGTAACGGTTAACCTCATGCTTAAATATGACTACATATACACGACAAAGAAATCAATACAACACCACACAATGATGTATGATTAAAAACACATAACCACGTATACAAGATAATAACCACGTATGTAACATAACCTCGTATGATACAACATTAATAACCTCGTATGTGACATAACCTCGTATGTAACATACCGTGTATATAGCATAACCTCGTACACTACTACACAACAAACAGAACACAACAAACATATATAATCATACAATAACCATCAGAGTTAGTGTTACAGTACGCGAACGTACATACAAACAGCAGAGCTATCAGCTACCACGTACAATACACATAGCACATATATGCATACTATAAACATCGAGTTAGTGTTACGATGCACGCGAACGTACCTTTTTGGCGGTACAACAACTTTTACGGAAAAACGTGAAATTCGACAAATGAAAAAACAATGTATGACGGCGGCACAACAAATGCTCGATTAGCTCGGATATCCTATAAGGACAACGTTTATCAACATTTGGCATCATAACAGGCCATTTGGGCGAAAATTACTATTTTGCCCCTAGTACCCCTATTTGGCGGAATTTCGCCGAGCTTCATTGTTTTCGCTCTATCTCTCCAGAATTTTGACAGATCTTTTCCCTTATCATATTTTCAAAATATATATCATATTTACCCCTAAATATGATATCTAGACTATCTTGAAAAATTAAAGATAAATCTAGCATTCCTACTATATCTACCGAAAGAACTACCGAAACTAAAGACCAGGGACCGAAGAACTTACCCAGACTTTGCTCAGACTTTCTCCAGAGCTTCTCTCTCTAACTTCTCTCTTAAGGGGCAGATTTTTGGTGTGAAAAATGAAGAAGGTGCTCATGCCCTTATATAGGCAAAAATTGTGCCACTTTGGTAATTTCCATATTCCAAATCTTGTAATTTTCTCTTACCTTATAACCAAGTAAAATAAAGGCTAAATGGTGGTTAATTCTTGACCATGGGCAGCCCTTAGTCGACATTGGGGAGTGATGTGGCAGCAAGCCATTGGTCCAAGAGTGGTGAGTCAACTTGCTTTATGGCCTTCGGTTCGATAGATTTTCCCTGTTCGATCTCCCGTTTCGCGTCTCTTCGGAGAAATCTCAAAATTCTGAATTCATAACTTTGAAGATCTTCTCTTCCTCATCAAGAATATCTAATTTAACTTAGATTTCGGTCCCTTACAGGGTTCCAACGGTCCGTTGAAGTTTTCTCGAAAACGTGTCCGAACACGTCCGGTGTCGGAAATCGCTTTCGAAATCATCAATCTCTGGATAATAATTCACTGATTCCAAATATGTCCAGATAATTATAAACTCATATCCGGATGTTGACTTATAATTTATTTTCTTCAAATCCAAAATGTGAATATCTGCATTTTTCCCTATTTCGTCTTATTAGGCAAATGCGCTACCGACCTCGGAATTAACTTCCGGAAGAGGTCACTTGAAGGTAAAAACTCACTAATCAATATTTTACCTTGACTTTGGAATTCCTATTCCTGGTTCTCTAGATAGGATCCGTTTCCTATTTATTCCATTACTATTCACTATATTATATAATAATACAATTTTACAAAAATATCATGATATTTATTTTTATTTTTTATTTATTTTTCTAAGCATAAAATATTTTATTAATATTTTATTTTATTTTTTATTTTTTATTTATTTAATAATTTCGAATTTCTCCAATTAAAAATAATTATTTAAATTATTTTTAATTCATTTACTTTATACCTTAATTATCCCATTAATTACCAGATTAGCCACTTACTAATTTTTGATAATTTTCTTAATTAGGATAAATCATTATCTCACAATTATTTTACTTACATTGGTATTTTATATCCCATGTAAAATATTAAAAATCATGGGGTCAATTATGATCCCCAAAATAATATTAAATCTTGCCTCAATATTTTCCAAGGAAATAAATCCCAAAAATTACCTAAATTAGAGACAACATATTCTCCAATTTTTAATAAATATTTCATTGCCTCTTAGGATTTATCATAATATTTTCGGGTATTTTATTGCCCACAATTGCATTTAGGGATTTTTAGCTCTTTATTCACCCTAATTTCAATAGAAATTACCTTAGGAAATAAGATAATTATTACTTATTATTTGAAACCACATATTCACCTATTTTCAATAGGTATTATTTATCGAAATATAATATTCCGATAAATAATTACCCTGCAAGGTATTACATTTCTCCCCTCGTTAAACAAAATTTCGCCTCGAAATTTGCTCTATCCCAATTTAGACTTTGTACGTACTAACCTTCGGACTAATCGCTCCGGAATTTTTTCTCTATATGTTGGCCGCTTCGCTCGATGATCGAGAATTCGCTCGGTTTGACCGTAAAGATCTTGTCATTTTGTACTTTGATATATAGTGTTTCCCCGTGACACCCATATACCGCGGTTGACACCAGATATCAAAATGTCTCCATGGCGCCCATACACCATGGTAACACAAGATACCTTAAATGTTTTCATGGCGCCCATACACCATGACAACACAAGATACCTCCTACTCAATGACACAATCGCAATCGGAAAGTAACAACTAAGAAACATAGAACACGTCACGAGGGTAATTCACGTAATCGTATGGCTAATACCTACGTCATATACCGTCTAGAGAAGATTCCTTTGAAAAGAGATAGTACCTTGGACCATCTCCGGAAGTCCCCCGTCCTCGGTACATGTTAGTGTGTACACTCGGCCTCTCGGAGCTCCGACTCCTCGTAAATTCGCCATATCTCGTTCTTTCACTTTATGAGTGTATACGTTTAGATTTTAAAACAACAAGTAGCATATCACAGACTTTATCACACCTAGCATTTATACCACACATAAACTCTATTCACACCGCAAATAAACAGACGCCCGCAACCTTTCCTTCGTCAGATTCTCGTTGGTTCTTTCTACTCGAGTATGGAAATACGTGTCAGGAGTTTCTCTACATGCGTCAAATACTACATGTATTTATCTTTATTGATCTCGGAGTTTCATCCGACGTGGCCCAGTTCCACATAAAAGCTCTGGGTCCGAATGGAATCATCGTCCAGTACAAACTGGAGATTATCAGAATTTATCAGAGACTGATATCGATATAGGTACCGATGATGGACTCACCAGCCCTGGTTTAGAGTGATGCACCGACAGAGAGTGGTACACCGGTTCAGAATGGTATACCGGTCGCAGTAACCGGTACACCGACTTAGGCTATATCGCACTCATTTTTAAAACATGCTCTTTAAAAAGCGTAGAGCCTAACTCCGTTACTCAACCAATTTGGCCGGTAGGTGTCTATCATGGGAGCCTCACCGTGCTAGGGTGACCGATTGGCCGATCCACATAGACTAGCCCCCCTTCGGTACCAAAAAGGTTTTTGGAATAACTTAGTCAGATCTATGCCAGGACAACTGCTCTGATACCAAAAATGTAACATCCCATTTTTTCAAAAGCAGTATATATTTTTTTCATCAGAGTAGAGCATCGGAGCGATTGAGTGACTGATACTTATAATCAAATTGCCGTAAGTCTGGCTGATTTACAGAAACGGTACATTGACCGAGAGTTTTCAAAATGAATAACAACGGAAGAAAGTCTTCGATCGGGACTCAGTACGCCTTCTCGCCTTCTCCTCGGTCCTCGGTTCTTCCGAACTGACGCTATGATAAGAGCGAGATCCAATTGCAATTTGGATCTCGGTAACGGTTAACCTCATGCTTAAATATGACTACATATACACGATGTGCGGAATCAATACAACACAAATCCACAACGGATGTATGATTAAAAACACATAACCACGTATACAAGATAATAACCACGTATGTAACATAACCTCGTATGATACAACATTAATAACCTCGTATGTGACATAACCTCGTATGTAACATACCGTGTATATAGCATAACCTCGTACACTACTACACAACAAACAAACACAACAAACATATATAATCATACAATAACCATCGAGTTAGTGTTACGACGCGAACGTACATACAAACAAAGTGAGCTATCGCTACCACGTACAATACACATAGCACATATATGCATACTATAAACATCGAGTTAGTGTTACGACGCGAACGTACCTTTTTGGCGGTACAACGAACTTTTACGGAAAAACGTGAAATTCGACAAAATGGGAAAACAACGGTATGACGGCGGCACAACAAATGCTCGATTAGCTCGGATATCCTATAAGGACAACGTTTATCAACATTTGGCATCATAACAGGCCATTTGGGCGAAAATTACTATTTTGCCCCTAGTACCCCTATTTGGCGGAATTTCGCCGAGCTTCGTTATTTTCGCTCTATCTCTCCGAATTTTGACAGATCTTTTCCCTTATCATATTTTCAAAATATATATCATATTTACCCCTAAATATGATATCTAGACTATCTTGAAAAATTAAAGATAAATCTAGCATTCCTACTATATCTACCGAAAGAACTACCGAAACTAAAGACCGGGGACCGAAGAACTTACCCGAGACTTTGCTCGACTTTCTCCGAGCTTCTCTCTCTAACTTCTCTCTTAAGGGGCAGATTTTTGGTGTGAAAAATGAAGAAGGTGCTCATGCCCTTATATAGGCAAAAATTGTGCCACTTTGGTAATTTCCATATTCCAAATCTTGTAATTTTCTCTTACCTTATAACCAAGTAAAATAAAGGCTAAATGGTGGTTAATTCTTGACCATGGGCAGCCCTTAGTCGACATTGGGGAGTGATGTGGCAGCAAGCCATTGGTCCAAGAGTGGTGAGTCAACTTGCTTTATGGCCGGTTCGACGATTTTCCCCGTTCGATCTCCGTTTCGCGTCTCTTCGGAGAAATCTCAAAATTCTGAATTCATAACTTTGAAGATCTTCTCTTCCTCATCAAGAATATCTAATTTAACTTAGATTTCGGTCCCTTACAGGGTTCCAACAAATCCGAGTTGAAGTTTTCTCGAAAAACGTGTCCGAACACGTCCGGTGTCGGAAATCGCTTTCGAAATCATCAATCTCTGGATAATAATTCACGATTCCAAATATGTCCAGATAATTATAAACTCATATCCGGATGTTGACTTATAATTTATTTTCTTCAAATCCAAAATGTGAATATCTCGCATTTTTCCCTATTTCGTCTTATTAGGCAAATGCGCTACCGAATTCTAATTAACTTCCTAAGAGGTCACTTGAAGGTAAAAACTCACTAATCAATATTTTACCTTGACTTTGGAATTCCTATTCCTGGTTCTCTAGATAGGATCCGTTTCCTATTTATTCCATTACTATTCACTATATTATATAATAATACAATTTTACAAAAATATCATGATATTTATTTTTATTTTTTATTTATTTTTCTAAGCATAAAATATTTTATTAATATTTTATTTTATTTTTTATTTTTTATTTATTTAATAATTTCGAATTTCTCCAATTAAAAATAATTATTTAAATTATTTTTAATTCATTTACTTTATACCTTAATTATCCCATTAATTACCAGATTAGCCACTTACTAATTTTTGATAATTTTCTTAATTAGGATAAATCATTATCTCACAATTATTTTACTTACATTGGTATTTTATATCCCATGTAAAATATTAAAAATCATGGGGTCAATTATGATCCCCAAAATAATATTAAATCTTGCCTCAATATTTTCCAAGGAAATAAATCCCAAAATTACCTAAATTAGAGACAACATATTCTCCAATTTTTAATAAATATTTCATTGCCTCTTAGGATTTATCATAATATTTTCAGGGTATTTTATTGCCCACAATTGCATTTAGGGATTTTTAGCTCTTTATTCACCCTAATTTCAATAGAAATTACCTTAGGAAATAAGATAATTATTACTTATTATTTGAAACCACATATTCACCTATTTTCAATAGGTATTATTTATCGAAATATAATATTCCAGATAAATAATTACCCTAGTATTACATATTGTATATGTTTATTTTATTTCTAGGCAATTTTTCCCTAGAATTAGAAGAACCAAAGGCTAAATTTTCTAAATCCTATTAGGGATCATAAAATATCCTAAGATTATCATAATTAAGTATAATCATAATTATGTCATAAAGGGTAATTAAATATCATCAAAATACCTAAATCAATTGGAGAAAATTATCAACAATTGTTGGGAAATTAAATTTGCAATAATTGAAATATTTATGTTAATTTTCGAAATTAAATAATAATTAATTTAAAAAGGCGTAATTAGGAATATATCAATTTATTTAACCTCCAAATGATATCTAAGGCCAAGATTAACACATAAGGGGTTTTTAATCATCAAAATTAATATAGTAACCTATCAAATTTTGACAATTAGGCCTAATAACCCCTAAAACACCATATTAAAAATATTAACCAAGATTAATTAATCCTCCCTAAAATCATACAAAAGTGGCGAAATTTGCTAATTAAAGAGGCTAAGTAATTTCATTAATTCTTAATCCTAAATCATTAACAAATATCATCAATAGTGTTTAGATTTTTCCAACCCAAATCAAAGGCTTGGATTAAAACTAATAAAGCTAAATCCTAAGACTTTAATTATGTATCATAAAGTGTAATCCTTGTGGAGGAAGAATTAACCAATGAGAGGATTCTTTCTAAATAATTTAATAGGAATGAAAACATAAAATAATGTAAAAGGAGGGAGTATACGGTTTTTGCAAGGAAAAACTGAATTGGAGTAATTAGTTAATTAAATTAAACAATGATAATTAAAGCACATGCATGTCTTATTCAAAGAAGAAAATTGTGCACTTCACATAAATGCAATCAATGAAGTGGAAGAGGATAGAGTTTGAGAAAAAGGAGAGAGAAAAGTGTGTAATTAACCATTGGGATTAATTCAAGACACAAGTAAATGAGAATCTATACAAAATAAATTGTAGCTTGAGATACGTTAATCATAGATCAAATATAAGGATTTATTATGAACAAGCATATTTTAAGCTTGGATTTGGTTATCTTTAAAATCATTTTCTCAACTTTTGTGATTAATATTAAAGTGATTAAAGTGTTAAATGAGACCCCTAATAAAGCCATAATTTTGAGATTATAAGATTGAAGAGGAAAACTTGAATAAACTACCATTTTTCACCTAGTTGCATAAACACTTGGTATAACTAGAGATTGAAACAAACAACTTAAAGTGCAAGGGGAGGGGCACGGTTTTGAAGCTTGTTCAAGGGGACAAATAAATTGTTTATTGATTAATCAAACACATGGGATAATCACAAATTTATGAAGGGAATTAATTGGAGAGAGGGTGTACTTATGAATAAATGCTTGGTTGAAAAAAATGCAAGAGGAGAGTGTGAGAGAGGGGGGTGGTCGGCCAAGGGAGTGTGGGGTGAGGATGAGAGGTTTTGGGTTAACCTAGATCTAATGGTTCAAAAGCAAGAAGAGGCAAGTTCCAATTAATTACACAATTGCCACACCAATTCACTATAAATAGACCCCTTGGGTCTTCATATTTTCTCACACCAAAATAGCAAGTAACATCTGATTCTAAGAGTGAAAGAGTGAGTGAGAGTCTTGGATAAAGGAGGAGCAAAGTTCTAGGTAAGTTCTTGAGCTCTAGCTTTTGAGTTTTTAGTTAAATTGTTGTTTTAATCTTTGATCTTCTAAAATTATTTAGATTTCATGTTTTCTCAGTTTAAAAATGAGTTTGTTTCGAAAAAATGATGGAGGAAGGGTTGGAGCAAGAATTTTGGGAGTTGAGAGTCAAAGTAGCGAAGCGCTGGCAAAATTTTGTCAGTTAGCGACTTCTGGAGTCAATGGTAAAAATGCTGGTATCTTATGTTAAAGATAATGTTCTTAAATTCTGAGAAACTTCATGGTTGAATTAGACATATAGGGATTTTCAAATATACCTAGAATGTATTATTTTGAGTTCTGTGCTAAGAGATAAAAATTCCCCAAGTTGGGCTATGTTTTCTGGAGAGTTTCTGGGCAGAGGTTAGAAACACTAAACCTGGGAATGACTCACACAATCTGGGAAAAAATGAGTATTTTTACTTAAAACTAGACATCCTAAGGATTCCGAGGAATTTTACGGATCCTTGTTTTGATTTTTGTAGAATTAGTTATGATTTTTCAAAGTTAGGCGAAAAATAAGTCCATATGCTGTCAAACAGCGTTTTTTACAAAATTTGTGGAAAGAAATTGAAAAGTAAATACACCAGGGGTAAAATGGTCAGTTGTGACTAAGATATTTACTGGAATATTATTTATGAATTAATAAATGCGATATTACCCTTATAGGATATCTGTGATCGCATTCTGACCGTCAAACGTACCGTAATCATCAACGAAGGTACGTTCGTGGCGTCTTCGTAACACGACTCTAATGCTTATAGTATGTTTATATATGATAGTTGTATTCATAAACTAAGATGCTGTCTTAGTTCATTACTTTCACATTCAGCTTTACACGGGTTATAGTCTTATTAATACCGTTGAGTTTTCCTAGCGCGAGGACACGAATGTACATCGTGGCACCGGTGAATAGTGCAGACCGGGATAACATGCATACTGCAGTGGCTGTGTATTGTTATTGCCTTACATATCTGATTATGTATTTCCTACATCTGTTATGGGCTTTTGTAGTGATTAATGCTGAAATGTCATGAATATTTGTCATACATATATTGTTTACATAAGCATGAGGTTAACCGTTACCTGAGGTTCGATGGGAACTGGACCTTAATATGAACTAATAGTCAGGAAATGATCATGAACCAGAGAAGGCACCAGTAGATGGAGCCGTAAAAAGGCGCCGATGGACGGAGCCGTGAGGAGGCACCGGTCAAAGTAAACGCAGGAAGAAGGTTAACAGAATCTACCTTCTGGCATGAAACTAATAGGGTTACTTCAAACCATTTGGTGCTTAAACTAGAAAGGGTCGTCTATGTGGTTCAGTCAATCAGTCGCCGTGAATTCGGGGAGACTCCCACTAGACCT
The DNA here is from genome assembly GCA_019022615.1 of Acacia melanoxylon. NCBI lineage: Eukaryota > Viridiplantae > Streptophyta > Magnoliopsida > Fabales > Fabaceae > Acacia > Acacia melanoxylon. The sequence continues at coordinate 13,670,006 of JAFJYJ010000003.1, read as the reverse complement.
TACCCAGCCTGGCCAAATGGATTTGATTTAACTGTGTTAGGTTCTATGCCCCAAGTCAAGAAATGGTTCGGTCTGAAAATGTATAGTTACAAAGTAGATTCTGTAATTATATAAGTTCTGTATCACATGAATATTCATTCGGGAAATTTTTAATATACCAGTATACGTCATGCATCAGCATATGCCTGAGTATTTTATATCAGTTACTCGTTGTTCAAATTTTTAGTACATGCTCTCCGTTTCCGCAACACGCTGAGTTGTAGCACCTCAAACTCTGACGATTTTTAATAAACCACGTGTCACCGGCACAATTTATGATACAAAACTTGGGGTGTTACATTCAACAGAATAGATAACAAATGTAGACACACAATCCACGAGGATAATTAACCAAGCACAACTTAAGACTACGACTACAAGCATGGACACATTGTCCACGAGGGTAAATAACTTTGCAAGTGCAGCACGAGGCCACGAAACTAGTGCTAGTACAAGACCTATGAATAACAAGTATGAGAACGAATCCCACGAATATCAAGTATGAGTACTGTGCTTACGAATGTCAAGCAAGCTCGAGGTTAACTATGATGCACCAAGGACTAACAGGAACCAGCATTGTGTATTCAATCCTATTAAAACGTTTCAAGCATACATGAGATTAATTTACCATTTATAAACAAAAAAGATCTAATCTTAAAAACTTGTAAGGAATATTTCATATGAGTAATCCAGCATGAAGGTTAACAAATAATAACTCAAAACTACTTTTGAGCATGCATGGATTCTATATCTTCTAAATTCTTTCTTTTCACATCTTTTCCTTTTAGAAACAATCCTCTCACCATCTCCATTCATGAATCACAATTATCAAATACTTCACATATTAGAGGATCATGTTTAAATTCGAAGTGCAAGAAAAATTTATATAGAAAACTCAATGAAAGCAAACAATATTAAATAAGATTCTTGTTCTTTACTTATTTCAATATCAATATGAAAATGAAATAATTCCAATAAAAGTTATAATGTGACGCTATTCACTCACCTCTATTGACTACCAATTATATAATCTACTCTTATTTATTGGCTTCCAACTTATTCTCAGTTTTTCCCTCCTTAATATTTTTCACAACATCATTCACTCCCCTGAAATGTTGCAATATAGGAAGATCATGATAACTAACTACATAAATTTATGAAATTAATGATTTTTCACCTTTATACTTGAATTACTCTCAAAGAAGGGAGAAAAAGCACTATTCCCTTCCATACTACAAAACTATAATCTTTCAATTCTCACTCCAAAGTCTATACTCCAACCATAACTCAACTTTAACCCAAGGCCAGGTTATAATCATTAACTAACTTGTAACATACTTTAATCAATGAAAAACATCGTCAAAGTCTTCTGTTACATTGCAACACTTTCCGCATGAACATGTAGATGCAACCCCATAAGGCTTAACATATATATCTTTAATTTCATTACCTTGGCTATAGCGTAGTTGAAGATTTAGGTAGAAGAACAAGCTTCATAAATCTTCCATCACCTTCCACCATCGTCTCATACATTTTAGCTACACCCTTAATCCTCCCAAATCCCAACATATTTATCAAATAGCTATTATATTAACTTTGGTCGCTAAACAGTAACAACACTTAGTTTCCCTATTTAATCAATAGGGTACTTTTCATAGATGACTACCAACTAAAGCCCTTTCTTTGTTCTTATTTTCTTGCCAAAACAGAAGTACAATGCTAAACCATTCATAACCCAGACAAAATTGACGCCAATAAAGTTAACTGTCAATAAAGATTATACAGCATATTTTCTCTTAAACATGTCATCAAACACTTTAGATGCACCTTGAAGGCTAACATAAGAATATACCAACTTAACATTTAAATTATAAACTAAATACCTTTCTAACAATTTCTTACTTTCATTTCCAAAATTCATTATAGAGAATAATTGCCTTTCTCATAATTAAATTCCAACATGGACCAACAATTCACATATTACACATTTCATCGAACATGTTGTCTGCATCAGCATTCACGCAAGTTCATCAAACTTCTTAACCTTCAAATCACAAGGCCCCCCAAACACCAATTTCAAATCACAAGGCGCCAAGCAAAGAGGAAGATATAGCCGAGCCATTGCTAGAAATTTTCTTTCTTGATTCCAGTTCAGTCAAGCAATCTGACAGCAACAGGGAGAATGGAGAAGGATTGGAGTAGCGAATGGGGCTGGGATTTTCCAATTCAAACATGACCGAACAGAGGGAAAATAAAGCATTCTACTGCATTAAAATATTGCAACTTTCTGAAAATTTAAAATTAAAAACATAACAGAGAACGATCATTGAACATACCCAACAACACCATCGCATAAGAGGAGGAAGAAGGGGATGATGTTTGCATACACCCATCCACACACACGCCAACGACGAGGAGGAGGAGAGAGTTTTTGCGTAGTACTCTAATTGGAACGCCCCAAATTTAAATGTCGAACTACTTGATCAAAGTATTTTAAATATTGCGAATAAGGATACTCAACATCTAAATAATTAAAATATAAAATTAATTCAACTAAAAACCCACATCATAGTATCAAATTACATCATAAAAACCCACATCGTGCACAATCATACACAATTCACAAGTTATGGAAGAATATTTAGAGTTACATGTTAATTCCTATATTCATTTAACTTATTGACCCAAACTCACCAGCTTCTTAAGATACACTCGTAATTACACAAGTTACTCCCAAGCTCTCAATGAGAATCTAAAATGTCACAAACATAAATATCTGTTATTATATTTTTCAAAACTCTTTCTACTCTAAAACATAAATAATGTATCCATCTAAGAATTTATATAGTATAAATACATTTTTATTAATTACAACAGATTTACTTTTAGATTTAGATTATGGTTAAATAATGCAATTTTGTTGAATGATTTATCCTTACCCCGAACCCCGTAGGGCCGGGCCTAACCCAGGAGCAATTTTGCCTTTCTACTCCAACCCATTACAAATACAGCTACCATATATATGCAGTAACAATAAATTATGCTTTCATTTATATCAACTATAATCATTTTTAAACAAGTTTATATAATTACTTAGAGCAATATTATCATACTATTATAATAATAAGGGTATGATACATACTATTATTTACCATACATACACATATACATATATATCAGATTTATTTTATAAAAGATGTTCATGCACAATCATACAATGTTGGAAGAATATTTAGAGTTACATGTTAATCCCTAGCCTCCGTTGAGAATCTAAAATGTCACAAAATAAATATCTGTTATTATATTTTTCAAAACTCTTCTAAAGTTACTCTAATACTACTCTAAAACATAAATAATCTATCCATCTAAGAATTTATATAGTATAAATACATTTTTATTAATTACAATAGATTTACTTTTAGATTTAGATTAGGGTTAAATAGCAATTTTGCCAAAGAAGTATACCCCCATGAGCAATTTTGCCTCCGAAAGTTTTTTTTTTTGGAGCAATGTTACCCTCCGATTAAGAACCCTAACGGTCCAACGGTTACGTTGACCGTTAGGGTTCTTAACGGAGGGGCAACATTGCTCCAAAAAAAAACTTATGGGGGCAACATTGCTCCCAAAAAAAACTTCCATGGCAAAATTGTTACTTAACCCAAAAAATGTTAAAATTGCTATTTGTGATATCATATATTTTTAATTCTTATTTATATAATATCTAGGGGTGGAAACAAGTCGGGCCACCAAAGCTTCACCCTTAACAAAGCCAGCCTATTCGGCAATAAAGTGGCCTGAGCGACGCCTGTGGCCTGTTAGAGGCCATTTTTTTAGCCTGAGCCTGGCCTGTGCCCTGTTAAGGATGCCTATATTTAAAAAAAATTTATAATTAGGCTAACAAGCCACATGCCTCACCGCAAAACAGTCTACTTCAAAAATATATACCTACTTTAAACAAGCCGAATTACATAAATCAATGAAGACAAAGATAAAAAAAAAAAAGGTTGCATTTTCATTAACAAGTCATTATTGCAAAATTAAATATTAAATATACTAGGGTTAAGTAGCATTTTTGTCCCGAAAGTATACGGCCAAGAGCAATTTTGCCCTGGAAGTTTTTTTTTAGCAATGTTGCCCCGGAAGTTTTTTTTTTTGGAGCAATGTTGTCCTGGAAGTTTTTTTTGGAGCAATGTTGCCCCTCCATTAACAACCCGAATGGTCAACTAACCGGTTGTTAACGGAGGGGCAACATTGCTCAAAAAAAAACTTCCAGGGCAAAATTACTCCTGGGGGTATACTTCCGGGGCAAAATTGCTAATTAACCCTTTAAAAAAAGCTTGTAGATGAATTTGTAGGGATAAAATTACCAAGCTAGAATGAATTTATGATTACAGTATCATATGAACTTGTATAATCAATGATAAATGATGGGTTAGGAAGATTCAGAATTTCTGATAAATAAAAGCACACCTCGAGGTTTTGCGGAATCGGCAAGTAACGACATTCTGGTGTTCAAGGATGTTGGGTCTATTCTGGTGTTTCCCAATCAGCGGCGCTCTCTCCTTTAGTTCTCGCCGGCGGTGAAAGTGACGGTGGTTGTGGGAGGAGGAAGGTCGAGCAGAGGAGTTAAAGGTTGCTGCTCTCATTCTGCGGCGCTGCACTATCGTATCAGTCCTCGCTCGCATATGGTTTACAGGGGCTTTTTTGTCCCAATTTTCACTTTCACGGGAACATTTCGACCTTCTCGCCTCTTTCGGATGTAATCAACTTTCCAATGGTTGATGGAACGTTAACGCTCTCGGGAATGCTACTCGACGGAAGATGGGTGCACCGAACACGTTTTTTCAGAGGAAACCTTGTTATGTTCCCTTTCCATCCCAACTTTTGCTCTAACAAATAGGGCGTTAGTTGGTTTTTTTTTTTTTTTAGGTTAATAAAATGACCGAACACACAAGCATTGATACAAAACAAGGACAAAACCAGTAACACGCATTTGTCTTAAATTTCACAAGAGTCAAGCACTTACACCAACACTTTAACACAAGGTTTAATAAAATGTGAAACCAATCATTATGATTAATCATTTTTATTTTTTCAAGTCGAAATAACAATGTGCATGTGCAACGAAGGAAATTTAATATTTTTTTTTAAATATTTATAGATTTAGTTTGAAGTAACCAAAAAAAAAAAGAGCTATACAACCACATATAAGGATTTTTACTCCTTAAGCCTAGTGCCACATCCTTATCATAAAAATAAGCTAGCATCCAATTTGACTTATGACTATCCATAAACCAAAACCCAATTTTACGGCTACTACATTGTATATTTTTTTTAAAAAAATTAATCACATGGTCAATAATTACCTTTCAACCATAAGACCAATACAATCCTATAATGTAACAATCAATTTGTTATACCAATATGTCACATCACATCAAAAGAAAGTCCATATATTAAAGATAGCAAAACAATATTTTCCTTGGACTTCAAAATCAAAACAATTGACCAATTCCACAAGCTCAAGCTACATTTCATTTAAACATCAAAGTCTCGAGTAAAATCGTAGACGTATGAGCACATCTTCAAGTTGAAATCTGAATCTATCTGCACAACTAGATTATTAGAAGTATTTTCATGAATCACATTAAACCGGCCCACCTAAGGAATAAAAACTTTTAGGATAAATTTATAGCTTAACTTCTTCAATCTTGGAATAAAATGCATATATTCTATGACCTCTGCTGAATCAAACCGGCCCACCTAAGGAACCGCGGCTCCAATATGAACAATACGCTTACAAAACCTATAATGAGGCAAAGTGGGTGTTTATTAGGTCCAATTCTATGCGTCCATTTCTCTCCTTTTCTTGTTTTTGCCCATCCCTCATCATCTGCAAATCCTGGCCGTCAAAATCTTGATCAAAGGGTCTAGAATCATTTTAAAAAAAACCGCATGCAGTAATTTTTACCGCATGCGGTTTTTTTTAAAATTATTTTGGGCCTTTAGATCAAGATTTTAACGGCAAGGATCAGACTGTGAGAGATAATGAGAAATTTGCTCATGAGAGAATCCTCTTCCCCAATTCTATTTGTACGCGCGTGGGGGACTATTTCCACATCAAGCCAAGTCTCTGCAGTTGCACTTGGCATCTTTTATATACTTTGTAGGAATATTATATAATATTATTATATTATATTATTCTCCCTAGGTTATTGTAACCTCTCCTTATTCCTCTCCTAAATTTCTTCCATCAGTTATTCCTTTATTCCCTCCTTAATTTGTTTAGTTTTATCCCTCTACTTATTATATAAGTAGGTATTGTATCACAACATTAATAAATGAAATGAGAATATAATTCTTCTCTCATAAATTCCACATGGTATCAAAGCTAGATTGATCTTGAAGACAAAAGAGTTCAGTTTTTTGTTCATCCGGCGCTAGTGACACTGCTCTCCCTAAAAATGTCTCTCCTTCTCCTTCATGCTCCACCGTCATTGCTTCGAGCATTGAATCGAGAGACAAAGTCGGAGAAGTTGCAAGTCACCAGCGTCACTTTCACCATCGTTGTCTGTTGAGTTAGCCACTCCGTGAGAAGCACCGGGGAATCAACTTCGGCTAGTTCCTTCCACCTCCTTCGCACTAGCACTGAACCTCCAAGCTCTCACCGAACCTCCATCGTCAGTGTTTGTGACTGGGTTCTGTACCCACTAGTGGCGAGAAACAAAGTTGTAGAACGAGAGAAGAAGTACTGTGATTTCGGACTTGAAGAAGAAGTGTAGAAAGTTCTGTATCTTCCCTGCCATCTCGTTCCTAGCCGAGTTCTCTCTCTCACCTCAGTTGCCTCTTTGATTACCGATAACGCCATAAAGTCCATAATGTCACAACCGTAAATCATGGTAAACAAATAAATCGAACTACAAGTCGAACAAGAGAATTTCCCGGAAAGTCGTCCGTAATTTCCGTGAGATTCTGCGATTCTTGCCGACGAATTTTCTAAGATTTCGGGCGAAGATTTCAGATCAAACCAGATGTAGCCTTGCGAGTTAGGTTTCAGCGACTTGCGAAAACGAAACATAGCCGGACGACGTTCTCCTTCACCGTCTCTGGACTCCACCATCGCGCCGGTCTTACCACCTTCAACACTAGCAAATTAAACGGAGGAAGGAGAAGGAGAGAGGAGAAAGAAGGCGAAGGTGAAGAAGGCAAGATTGCCGAAGATGAAGAAGACAAGATTGCCCAGTCAATTCGATTAGTCCGCGTTGTCAAGAATCTAACTTAGACCTAAATGGTTATGGTTTGTGTTAAGTGAGGTTAAAATTAAAAAAAAACAAGTGTGGAGCCCAGCAAGGAGAGAGAATTAAAAAAAATGCTACAGTTTTTAACAGAAGAGTAAATTGCCATTTAAGAAATTCGAGGATCAAAGTGTCATTTTTGAAATTCGCAGGACCAATCTGTCATTTATCAAATTAAGGGACCAAATTGTCATTTCAAAAATTCGTAGGCCTCTGAGACAAAAAAAAAAGAAAAAAGAAAAAGAAAAAGAAAGAGTACAAGCCCAGACAAAACAAATTGGCCTTTGAGACTCAAAAAGGAGTACAAGTCTAGACAAAATAAATGGACCTCTGAGACTCAAGAAGTACAAGCCTAAGGATTTTGAAGACTCAAGCAGTTATAAGACCTTCATCTTCGATCTTGTCGCAGCCGCTGCCCGTTGATCTTGTCGCAAATGCGGTGCCCATCGATCTTGTCGCAACCGGTTACTCCCAAAGTTGTTGTGTATCTGCTGCTCGTTCATCTTGTCACAAAGAGTAACTCCCAACATCGTCGAGACCCCAATAAGTTGCATAAGCAAGTTGGACATGATTAACATCTATGATCCAACTTGAGGGGAGTGTGAGAATATTATATAATATTATTATATTATATTATATTATTCTTCCTAGGTTGTTGTAACCTCTCCTTATTCCTCTCCTAAATTTCCTCCATCAGTTATTCCTTTATTCTCTCCTTAATTTGTTTAGTTTTATCTCTCTACTTATTATATAAGTAGGTATTGTATCACAACATTAATCAATGAAATGAGAATATAATTCTTCTCTCATAAATTCTACACACACACACACACACACATATATATATAAGTTTCGGTGGGGGTAGACACTAGTATCCCACCAGAGCTAGGGCATGCCTCCAGGCTCAAAGAGCGCTTACAAATGTACTTACAGATCACCCACCAATGAGACCCTCACATCGACCAACGGGTATTGAATCTCCTTTTTTGGAGTGAAGGCCGACGCCTTAGCCAACTGTACCACTCCTCATTGGCACTTGCACTTGGCAGCTAAACATGTTCTTCTTTCCTTTTCAGGAAAATCCCCCTCAGGGCCCAAGTAATTAAGATATTATCAAAAAAGGCCCAAAGAAAAGTTACATGTCAGAAAAGGCCCCTGGGCCTTTTTGGGTATTATTTCAGAAACGTTAGCAACTATATCAGTACAACATTAACAACTAGATCAGTACATCTTAACAACTATATCAGTACACATTAACAATTATATCAGTACGACATTAACAATTAAATCAGTATAGGTTAACAACTAGAGCTTTTTCGACATGTGACTTTTCTTTGAGAATTTTTGACAATATCTTGGTTACTTGGACCCTAAGGGGGATTATCACTTCCTTTTCATAACCACGTCATCATCTCTGCAAATAATGTAACGGCATGCAATACATTACAAACAACATAATTAATACAAAGTTGCAATCCACTGGCCAACAGAGCAACGTAATATAGAAGCTATCAATAGTGAATCTATTCAAACAGCCTCTTGAAGTAAAGATATAGATAAGACAATTGCCTTTACCCTATTACCGAAGAATAATTGGCGGATTTTTAAAGCTAATATTATACTTTACCTAAAGATTATAATTCAAAAATGTAGATCCTCTAGTTGTACATGGTTGCACCTAACCAAAATTATCACAAAGCATGTTTTTTTTTTTTTTTTTTTGAGTGAAATGAAAATATGATAAACATAACATTCTCAAAGGTATCGCATGTTTAACATTTTAATAATATGTTCTTTCCAAATTTATCTGAACTTCTGAAAGTTTTGACATCAAATCACAGATACATTCTTTTATATCTGTGTTCACATGCACATCTTCTTGTTTTTTTTTTTTTAACTTGAAATTTTCTTCCTTTAATACTCCTCTTTCTTATTTTACCCTTCTCAAGAGCACATCGTATGTGCTTATATCCGGATTTTAAAGGTGTTTTACTTCATGCTATGCTTTATCGTGCAAATTGCTATATAAATTTGCTTACACTGTCATATTGCTATCAATAGGGAATCTATTCAGACAGCCTCTTGAAGTAAAGACATGCAGTAGATAATATAATTGCATTTACGCTATTGGAAGAATAATGGGAGGATTTTTAAAGCTAATATTATACTTTACGTAAAGATTATAGTTTAAAGTAGATCCTCTAGTTGCACCTATATGCTTACACGACTTTCATTGCAAAACAAACATTATTTTTCTGAAAGCAATTTTTTTTAAAAAAATTCTGCAATAACTATTATTTTAACCAAAATTATCAGAAAGCAAATCTTTGCGGGTGAGTGAAATGAAATATAATAAACATGTTGTTTAAGGTATCGCACGTTTAACATTTCAATAATATTTCTTTTCCAAATCTATCTGAACTTTGGAAAGTTTTGATTAAATGATCATCACAGATACTATTTCTATGTTTTCCAACAACAACAACAATAATGCCTCCCCCTATAATAAAGTACTAACCTTAAACCAATAATAATATTATTTTATTTAAAGGGTATGTATAAATGACTTAAGTTTACAAGTAGAATTGAACTTCTTACCTTCCACCTATATGGAAGCTTTCAATATGCCAATCAAAAGCAGGGCGGAGCCAGGATGTAAAAATTTGGGGGGGGGGGGGGGATTACATAATAGAACCTTCAGGAGTTAGCATTTGTAATTAGGGGGCAAAAATTATAGAATTGGACCCAAAATTTTATGAAATTATGCTCTAGCCTCATAAATATTTCAATATTTTCAGTTTAGTTCCTCTATGAGACTTTTTAATAGGGACTAAATTGAAAAGATTAAAATTTTTATGAGACAAAATCATAATTTCCTAAAATTTTAGGTAAATTTCTGTAATTTTAGGGCGATTTAAAAACGGCCACCCCTAGCCCCCCGATTCCGCCCCTAGACAAAAGTAGTATTGGGGAGTGGAGTCCCGAAGATGCTGGGTTTAATATATTCTGGAAGCATGTTGTAATAATTTTTTTTTTTTTAAAAAAACATAATAGTGAAACATGTGATGTGTCTCCAAAGATTATATTTCACCGCTTTTGTGTACATTATATATGTCGAAATTATATAGTGGAACAATTTTTATGTTACAAAAGCACCTAGGTGTGTGCTTTATTGCTGATATTTATCAAGTGATGTTTCAACAGTCAGATTTAATATGAATTATTCAAATAGTGTATTATTATTATTTTTTGATTACTAACCGTAAATTGTTTAATAACTGGTAGTTTTATGAGATCATTTTAAATTGTAGTCTGCCTCTTATAAAATGAAAATAATTTCTAAATGAAAAACTACGTTTATTTTGTTTTGTTTTTTTTGATGAGCATGAAATGTGCTCCCAAAGGCAGCACAAGGACCCACCACTTGCACCAAAAGAACATATGTGGATAGTGAAGTGGCTGGCCTATAAATAGTTAACAAGCAAAACGCACAGTCCGACATCAACAGGCAAAAATGGAAATAACAATAGCTCAAAATAGTGAAGAAGAGAGAATGAGAGATCTATACGAGGCAGCACAAGAAGGCTGTGTTTCAACTTTGAACACACTACTCCAGCAAGATCCATTGATCTAGCACAAAGTTACCTCACGAAGAACCCTCGATGAAACTCCATTACACATATCAGCTTTACTTGGCCACCTTGAATTTACCAAAACCCTTCTTGCACATTGTCCCAAACTTACCCTTGAATTGGACTGGTCCCAAAGCACACCTCTTCACTTGGCTTCTGCACAAGGCCACATCGACATTGTGAAGGAACTGCTGCAAGCTTGTGGAGAGGCATGCTTGGCTCGTGATCAAGAACACAGAATCCCTCTGCACTATGCAGTTATAAGAGGCAGAAGAGACGTTGCGTCGGAGCTGATTAGATCAAAACCTGAGTCTTTGGCGTTCCATGATGACAAGGGGAAAAATATTTTGCACTTGTGTGTGATGCACAACAAGTTAGAGATCCTTAAAGATGTGGTGGCTCTGGATACTCATGACATCAACAAGATGTTCGTTGAGGGAGACTCAGATGGCGGCAACACCATTCTCCATTTGGCTGTCATATTGAAGCAAGTTGAGGTATTTTTTATCTCTTTGTTAGAAATATAAGGAGATTAATTGATTAGTTAGTTAGGGCCCTAGCTTATATAAGGGGTCTTAGCTAATGTGATTAGTGGGTGGGATGTGGAGTCCTCACCAAAGAGAGGGAGTTAATTTGGTCTCCCTCCAAGAGGAAGTTAACTTAGTCTTCTTCCAAGATCCTAGAGTTAGGATTAGTTTGATAATCTCCCTCATATAAGGGTAGATTAGAGATAATCTAAGTGGGTTATAGATTGTATGAGCATATATATTGCTCCTTTATGAGATTAATACAAGATTGTTCATTTTCTTCATATTGTTTCTTTAATTACTTTTGTTAACATGATATATCAGAGCAAGCAAGATTGATTTTTCAAGACCAGCAACCAAGTAATCAAGATCCAATCTACACAAACGTTTAGGGTATGTTTGGTTTGAGGGGAGGTTAGGAGAGGGGAGGGCATACTTTTACCAAATTGCCCATGAAATTTGGTGAATATTTAGGCTTTGTTTGGGAGTTTAGAGGGGAGGGGGAAGGAAGGGGATGCAAGGAGAAGGGAGGGGAGGGGAAGGAAAAGGAGGATATTTCCTCCCCTTGTTTGGGAGTTACAAAAATAGTAAGGGAGGAGGAAGATTGAGGATTAATGAGTTATTTTTATCATTTTGTCATGTTCTTTAAAAATTAATATAACTATTATACTTTACAAATAAATTTAAATTTAAATTTTCAAAAAAAAATTATTCATGTAATTTTTATATTCAAAAATATTTTTCCCCTAAAAAGATATTTTCTCTATCTAAAAAATATTTCTCTCTCTAAGAAGTATTTTCTCTCTCTAAAAAATATTTGATTCGTGTGCATTCCAATGATAGAAAAGAAAAAATAAATAAAAAATAACGAGAGTGTTTTATTTGAACGAAGGTAAAAAAGTAATTAATCTATTTTCCCTCTTAAAATCCTCTATATTGGGGGAATTTTATTTTTTAGAAGAAAGAGGGTTTTGGGGGATTTGTAAAAATCCCTGATTTCCCCGCTCTTATTTTTAAAACTTGCAAACAAGGGAAGGAACTACTAAAACCCTCTATTCCCTTTCATTTCCCTCCAAAATTGAACTCCCAAACAAAGCCTTATAGTCTCCATTAGGGTCCATAGGATGGCAGAGATTGGAATTACAATGGGGTCCATGGGCTATTTAGTAAAGATGAGAGAAAAAAATCTCTCTCTCCTCTCTCTATTCCCTCAAACCAAACACACTATTATGCCCTGTTTGTTATAAAGAAAGTGGGCGATGGAAAGGGAAGATCAGACAGTTCCCACGCAAAAAAACCTATTTGCTTGGCGCATCTTCCTTCGTGTGACATTCCCGTGTCTGTGAATCTTCCATCATCCATTGGAATGTGCTTTCCATCCGAAAGAGGCGGGAAAGCTAAAATGTTGCTGGGAGAGTGAAAATGTTGGACAAAAAGGACCCTGTAAACCAGATGCGAGCGAGGACTATGATAGTACAGTGCCGCAGAACGAGAGCATCGACCTTCCTCCTCCCTCAACCACCGTCACTTTCACCAGCGGTGAGAACTATAGGAGAAAGGAGAGAGTGTCGCTGATTGGGAAACACCAGAATAGACCCGACATCCTTGAACACCAGAATGTCGTCACTTGCTGATTTTGTGAAACCTTGAGGTGTACTTTTATTTACCAAAAATTCTGAATCTTCCTGACCCATCATTTAAACTGTTCCTTCTCTACATGTGTCTCTGTTTTAGTTTCTGTGTTCTGGTGCTCTGGTTTTCTATCTATAGGGTTATGAAATTCCTGATGTAAAACTCCCCACCGTCAGATTTTAAGTTTGAACATAGGCGATTGGGTGCCTATTACGTTCGAACGTAACTTTTTTGTTCGAATGTCCGAGGGGCATTTTAGGAATTTCACCTCACCTTCCCACTTAACCAACACCCAATTCTTCATATCAAACAATTCATTTTCCCTCAACTTAAGTTCCCTTCCCATGTCTACCAAACAGCTCAACTTTTTTAAGTTCTCTCTCAATCTTCCTTTCCATTCTTTTCCCTCTTTTAAGTTCTTTTCCCTCCTTAAATCTTCTTCATAACAAACGGGGCCTTAGTGGACAGGAACAAAGCTTCATTGAAGAATAATGCTCTTTGTGTTGAAAGCCCAGATTCAAGAAACATTAAAACATGGCCCAAGATTGAAGGCCCGGATTCAAGAAAAATTAAACCCTGTTCCAGGTTTAGGGGGGATTTTTCAAGATCCGACCCGCACAAGTCCACAACCCATTTCACATTCGGCTTATCGAGTTTGACGCATCGACACTCAAGGTAGTGTGCATCGGGTTCTTTCTTTGTTTCTCCTTCCTTATGCGAGGAGTGCCCTAATTTGCTACACCGTCGCCATGTTTCGGAGCCCGATCCCTGTGTTCTTGGTCATCCGCTCTGCTTCGGGCGTGATGTTGTCCGAGCACGATCTGGAAATTTTTTGCTAAGAACGGCTGGGTGTTCTATTTGTCTTCTCCGATTCGAGTTCTGGCCATCAAGATTGAAGACATCTTCCTTTGAGCGGTGAGTTTTCTGGCCGTGATTTCCTTTTTGGCATTGTGTTTTTGGAGTTCTCCACTGTGGGCTCTTTTTCTCGGGCGACGTGTGTTGCTGGAAAACTTCAAAGATCTCCCTTAACCGATCGATGATTTTTCTGTCTGGTGCCGTGATTTATGTCGCCGGACTCCACTTCCAAGATTCGGATTCTCGAGTATTCTTCTTGATGTCGAGAAAATACCTCACAAACCGCTCGACCTCTGCTCTCTGGTAACGAAGATGGTTTTTCTTGTTCTCTAGTGGTTCTTGATTGTTTGATCGCTCTTCATCACGCTTTCGTCGTCCTCATTTGTACACAAAGATACACGTTCTAGTTCTCGGTGGGTCTCTCCGGTATTTTCAAGCCGAGTTTTGCAAGGAGTTGGAGGTCTCGGTAGCCTGTTCTTGGTAAATCTGCGGTTGGAGGTCTCGACTGTGAAAGATCGGTCTTGGTGGCGTGATTCTCAGTAAATCTGAGGTTGGCACTCTCGGCTGGTTTTGCTGAAGGATGTTCGCTACGGTGAATCTCGCCGGTGTTTTTCCTTCTGGCCGGCGTTTGTTCTTGACCGTGAATCGTGCCGGTGTTTTTGTACTCTCTTGTTCGAGATTTCGTGATTAAAGATCTGTCTTGAATCACCGCAAGTTTCGTGTACTCCTGATGGCCGCAAATTTCTAGCATGATTATTGGTGATTGCATTTGAATTCAAATCACCGTCCGTTCCTTCGTCTTCGGCTTTTCTCTTCACTGCAATTCTCTGATATTGTTTTGCTATTCCGCTGCAAAGATTGTCTTTACCCTGTATCTTGTAGTGAAGAGCTCATCCATGTTCTCGGTTCATCTCAAGTGTCAACATCCCATGGTGATTGGTTACTTATGGTAGTCTTCCTGTTCAATCCTCTTCCCTGCGTGAGGCTTTGATAGGGCCAAAATTTTAAACCTACAGCTCCGCAAGTATACGGGCCGTACCAAGTAATAAAGTGATAAGAAAGATATCGTTCCCACAGAGACTCAGTCAAAATAGTGATTAGGTATTAAATTTCCTTTTTTCATCTAAGTTGAGCAAATAAGAATTGTTTTCAATAAAAGTAAAAACAGAATTTTAATAAAAACAAAAACTTTCAAACAGAGAGATAATTCAAATATCAAAGAGGACAACTTAGAGATACTAATCCCTTGTTTGTTTCTTAGATTTCATTCCCACTAAATTAATTTCGACTTAACTTAATCAGCTAATCTAGAGTAATGATGTTTATAAATGCCTTCCGGTCCACTTATATACCTACCTTAATTAATTATGCAATGCCTCACACAACTAAATAAGATGCGTTCTAAATCGGACTCACTCTAATTTGATTATGTGGAGCTTCTAGGTATATTCCTATCCTAGACGCAAATTAAGTTAAAACCTAATTCCACATTAAATTTAAACATAATTCCACATTATTTAATCCCAAGGTTAATTTAGGATTCCCTCTTCCAAGTTCAATCCTAAATCCCCAAAACATGTTTAATGGTGGCCACTCACTAAGCAATAGCAATAAATACAAGATTAAATAAACTGAATTAATATTAAGCAAAACTAATTAGTGGGAACAATTTCTAAGTCTCAAACAAGTTCATAGTACTCTAAGTTGAAAAGAAAATTATCCACACATGGCTTTAACCATATCCACTTCAGCACAGCAAAATTCAGAGTTCAATAGCATACTGGAAAAGACTAAGAAACTAGAATCAGAGTCAAATGAGATAACAAAACCAAGAACAAGAACAACAATCAGCAGCAACAACTTCTGCGTTCTTTGCTTTTGGGGTCAAGGTCGAAGATGTCTCCCAAAACCACTCCAGCTCATCTGTTCCAGACACGAATCGCTCCACTCGTCCTCCCTCTTTCGTGAATGTCCCCTCTGTTCTCCTCTGCGCTTCTGGTTCAATTCGTCCTCTGCTCTCGTTTCTTTTTTCTTCGCACAAGTCCGCCGCGCTCTGCTCTTTTCTTCTCGCTGAAGTCGTGGTCCCTGTTCTGATTTTTTTCTTTTTTTAATGCCGCCGCTGCTTTAGCTCTTTTAATCAATCCCTTAGGTCACCAATTCAATTGCTTCCATCCATTTCAATTTGTGGGGCCCAATCTTCAATTGCAATTCCAAATCATTCAATTGATTCCAACTCCTTCAATTACGTCTTTGCTTTATCAAATAATAATAAAATAAAAGAAAATAGTAATTATCTAATAATAATAATAACAAATAAACTGAATTTATTTCCTAAACTTTTAGTTATTATTATTTATTTCCTAAACTCAAAAACTTTTATTTTAAATTGAAATCCCATAAATGATGCATCCATATTGATTTATCTTAAAATATCAATAAAATCCCTTAAAATTAGTAATAATGACTTCTCAAATATATCAAAATATATCTCAAATCTATTAAAAATGAGAAGTCATCACACCCCCACACTTGCATCAAATCTTGTCCTCAAGATTTTAAATTCCAAAACAACCAAATTCAAGAAAACCATGGAAGCAAGATTTTTTAAAGCAAGCACTACAAAATTAAAGTCAATCCAAACATTCAAGAACTAAACTTTTTCAGAAATCTTTTTCACCTTCCAAAAATGCAAGTAGCAAGGCAATTAATTTGGGCAAAGATAAATCACAATAGAATGTCTCTCACAAGTCAAGTGTTTCACTCATCTCTCAAAATATTCAAGGGCTTGTGTTTCACTCAATTCCACCTATTACAACTCATCAACCATAAGCTTGTTTATCATCTCAATCTCCACTATATATTATCCAATTGCACACTCAAATCAAAAGGACTTTTTCAAGGTTTTAATGATTAAGGTAGGATAATGAAATGAAAGTGATCAAATGGTATGGGAGAATACTTTAATAAGTGCCAAGTAATTTAATGAAATTTATGATGAAGAATGAAGGAATACCCATGAGGAGTAAACAAACTCACTAACACTATATACAAACAACCTTTATTCTATTGACCTCAACAATATTTGTTTTTTTTCTCTATTTTTTTCATATATTCCTTTTTTTCTTTCTTTCTTTCTTTTTTTTTTTTTTTAAATTTTATTTTATTTTATTTTGTTTTATTTGTTCATTTTTTTTTTTTCCTTTTTAGCTTTTGGTGTTAGTTTGATACTTTGTGATTTGTTTGGTTTTACAGGTACCTTGATATATGACCCGTAGAGCCAAAGCTACTAAAACACCACAGAAAACAAGGAATATCCAAGAGCTTTTGGACGCTACAACACCTCATATTGAAGAGGAGGAAGTAATACATTCTGAAACTGAAGAGATGGCTGAAGATGAAAATGATAATTTGTGTATCAATGATTTTCTGGGAAGACAATCTCGGGGCTATCAGTCAGGAATCAGAGTGCCTGATTTTCAAGCCAACAATTTTGAAATCAAGCAGACTATGCTTAAGATGCTTGAACTACAGGGTCAGTATTCAGGAAACGATTCAGAGGATCCAAATCGGCATCTGATACAATTTCTTGATGTTTGCAACTCCTTCAAGCAGAATGGCGTTCCTAATGGTGTGATCCGTCTTCGGTTTTTTCCTTACTCTCTACAAGGGAAAGCCAAAGAATGGCTCAACAATTTAGAAGAGGGCAGCATAACCTCTTGGGAGACATTGGAAGAAAAGTTCAGATCACGATTTTTTCCACATAACAAGATGGTGGATGCACGAGCCGCTCTTACTAATTTCTGTCAACAATTTGGGGAACATATGTATGAAGCCTGGGAGAGGTTCAAGTTGCTTGTTAGGCAGAGTCCTGGTCACAACCTAGAGAAGTGGGTCTTGCTTCAAATTTTCAAGATTTCGGTTGACTTCGAATCTAAATCAGAATTAAATGATGTCACTAATGGGGGAATTACAAAGCAACCGGTTAATCATGTCTGGAAATGCTTGGATGACTTATCAGCTAACTTTATACAGAACAACAATGAAAGAAGGCCATTGAAATCAGTTGATAAAGTTATTGAGGAACCTTCTTCACAGTTGATGGCAATGTTGACTACAATCAACAAGAGGTTTGATAATTTGGAAGTTCAAGTAAACTGATCTAATGGTAGACAGATGGGAGTCAATGCTATTCATGCTCCTTGTGATTATTGTGGAAGTTGTCATGATAATGGACAATGCCTCATATCTCAACAGTGGAACCAAATCAACTATGCGGAAAACTATCGAGGCAATAACCGTAACAATCCATACTCAAATACATACAATTAGGGTGGCGTAAAAATGCCAACCTCTCTTGGAAATATGGTGCAACTCTTAATGATGCATCAACCTCTAGTACAAGACAAGTGTCACCTCCTGGCTTTCATCAATCGGAAAGGGAAGTCGTTCCTACCCAAGAACCTAAATCGATCTACAAGCAATGATAGCTCACTCGTAAGTTGTCAATTAAAGAGCGCTCGGGATCAAGTCGCTACTAATGCCTCTATCAATAATCTTCGGACACGAGATGGGACAACTTGCAAATCTTCGTGAATGGTTTACAACAGAGAAAATTGCCAAGTAATACTTGCCTAATCCTCGTAGAGATGGGAAGGAGGAATGCAAAGCTCTTACATTGAGGAGTGGAAAGGAATTACCCGAGATTCCACAACCAAAGAAACCTTCACTTCTAATGATCAAACAAATCCTACAATATAGAGGTTGATGAAGAGGTTTTACAGAAGGTGAATGGAAAAGTCAATGAAGAGAAAGTTGAGATTGAGTCTAAACAAGGTGAAGTGCAAAAGAAGACAAGCCAGGAGAATCTTAAATGGGTACCGCCTTTACCATTCCCTCAGAGATTTCAGAAGAAAGCTTTAGAGGAGCAATATAAGAAGTTTTTGGGGATTTTCAAGCAACTACACATTAACATCCCTATCCTTGAAGCGTTAGAGCAGATGCCTCAATATGTGAAGTTTCTAAAGGAGATGTTAAGTAAGAAGAGGAGGTTTGGTGATTATGAAACCGTAGCCTTAACTGAAGAGTGTAGTGCTATTCTTCTCAACAAGCTACCCCTTAAACAGAAAGATCCAGGCAGTTTTTCTATACCTTGCATAATTGGAGAAAAGTTTCAGGGAAAAGCATTATGTGATCTAGGATCAAGTGTCAACTTGATGCCATTATCTGTGTTCAAAAAATTGCAACTGGGTGAAGCTCAACCAACTTCTGTGACACTTCAGCTAGCTTATCGAAGTTTAGTTTTTCCAAAGGGTATCATTGAAGATGTTTTGGTTAAAGTTGACAAGTTTATTTTCCCTGCTGACTTTATTGTATTGGACTGTGATGAAGATAGAGATTTGCCGCTCATTGTGGGAAGACCTTTCCTTGCTACAGCTCGAACACTGATTGATGTTGAAAAGGGAGAGATCAAGTTGAGGGTGGATAATGAAGAAGTTATATTCAACATGAACAAGGCATTGAAGTATCCTAGGGATGTTACAGATTGCTTCAGGGTTGACATGTTCGATGAGATGATTCAAGAGACTTTAGAGTCCTTTTCTATAAAAGAACCGTTAGCATCTGTTTTACTTGGAACGAATGAAATGGAAGAAGAGAATATAGTTGAATGTAAGAAGTTACTTGAAGCCTCTCCTTATTCCGGAAATCATCACAAAAGAGTTTGAGTTGTTAGAGATAGAATCAAGGCAAACTACTTCTTTGAAGCCTTCTATTGAACAAGCACCAATTCTAGAGCTTAAACCTTTACCACCGCATCTTGAATATGCATACTTGGGTGAATCTGAGACACTACCAATTATCATCTCTTCTTCCTTATCTGAAGATCAAAAAGAACGGTTGTTGAAAGTTCTCAGGGGCCACCAAGGTGCTTTGGGTTGGACAATTGCAGACATAAAAGGCATAAGCCCATCACTTGTAATGCACAAGATACTCTTGGAAGATGATCACAAGAAATATGTCCAGAATCAGAGAAGACTAAATCCTATGATGAAAGAAGTGGTCAAAAAGGAAATTATTAAATGGTTAGATGCTGGGATCATTTACCCTATTTCTGATAGCTCATGGGTTAGCCCAGTACAACGTGTTCCTAAAAAAGGGGGCATGACAGTGATTACTAATGAGCAAGATGAGCTTATCCCTACTCGCACAGTTACTGGTTGGCGTATTTGCATGGATTACAGAAAGTTGAATGATGCTACAAGGAAAGATCATTTCCCACTTCCTTTTATTGACCAGATGTTAGACCGATTGGCTGGTAAAGAATTCTTTTGTTTCTTGGATGGGTATTCAGGTTATAATCAAATTGTGGTTTCTCCCGAAGATCAAGAGAAGACAACCTTCACCTATCCTTATGGCACTTTTGCCTTTAGAAGAATGCCATTTGGTTTATGCAATGCTCCTGCTACTTTCCAAAGATGTATGATGAGCATATTCTCTGATATGATAGAAGAGATAATGGAAGTGTTCATGGATGATTTCTCGATTTGGAGAATCATTTGAAGAGTGCTTGATCAATCTGGAAAAAGGTGTTGAAGCGATGTGAGGAGACAAACTTAGTGCTCAACTGGGAGAAATGTCATTTCATGGTGACTGAAGGCATAGTTTTGGGTCATAAAGTTTCTAAACATGGTTTAGAGGTTGACAGAGCCAAGATTTCTGTGATTGAACAGCTTCCTCCTCCTTCTAATGTCAAAGCTATGAGAAGCTTCTTGGGCCATGCTGGATTCTATCGTCGATTCATCAAAGATTTTTCCAAGATTTCAAAGCCTCTTTCACAGTTACTAGAGAAAGATACTCTTTTTCAGTTTACTGAGGAGTGTATGAAGGCTTTTGAAGAATTGAAGAGAAGGTTGACTTCAGCTCCTATCATTGTTGCTCCTGATTGGTCACTACCTTTTGAAGTTATGTGCGATGCGAGTGACTATGCTGTTGAAGCTGTGTTGGGACAAAGGCGTGTGAAGATCTTCCATCCTATCTACTATGCGAGCAGAACCCTAATAGCAGCTCAGGTAAATTACTCCACCACAGAAAAAGAAATGCTTGCTATAGTGTTTGCTTTTGAAAAGTTTAGGGTATATTTGATGGGTGCTAAAGTTATAGTTCACACTGATCATGCTGCCATTAAATATTTGTTAGGGAAGAAAAAGAGTCTAAACCTAGACGATTAGATGGGTATTGTTGCTACAAGAATTTGATGTGCATATAGTTGATAGGAAAGGAATTAAAAATCAAGTTGCTAATCATTTGTCTAGAATTGTGAATCCTTCTGATCATGTGAGTGATTTGTTGGTGAATGAATGTTTTCCTGATGAACAATTGTTTGTTGTAAGTAGTTGTGGTTTGCCATGGTATGCTGATATTGTGAACTATCTTGTGTGTGAAGTTTTACCTCCTGATTTGAATTTCTATCAAAGAAAGAAGTTTTTGCATGATGTTGCCTACTATATTTGGGAAGAACCATTTCTTTTTAAGAGATGTGCTGATTTGATTATTAGAAAATGTGTGCCGAGGTAGAACAAGAGGAAATCTTGAATGCATGTCATGCATCTGCATATGGGGACATTATGGGGGGCAAAGAACTGCATCAAAGGTTCTTGAATCTGGTTTTTATTGGCCTGCTTTGTTTAAAGATGCTCACCAATTTGTTACCAAGTGTGATAGATGTCAAAGAACAGGTAATATTTCTAAGAGACATGAGATGCCTCAACTGGAATCCTTGAGGTGGAGTTGTTCGATGTTTGGGGGATGGATTTCATGGGTCCTTTCCCATCTTCAAGAGGAAACAAGTACATCCTTGTTGCTGTGGAATATGTGAGTAAATGGGCTGAAGCTATGGCTTGCCAAGCTAATGATGCTAACACAGTGGTTCGATTCTTGAAGAAGTATATCTTGACACGATTTGGCACCCCAAGAGCAATCATTACTGATGAAGGGACTCACTTCAACAACAAGAATTTCAAGGCTCTCTTGGAAAAATATAGAGTGCACCACCGGATGTCACTTGCATACCATCCACAAACTAATGGTTTATGTGAGTTGACTAACAGGGAAATTAAGAGGATTCTTGAGAAGACTGTGGGCCCAACTAGAAAGGATTGGTCTGACAAGCTTGATGATGCTTTATGGGCTTATAGGACGGCTTTTCGTACTCCAATTGGCATGTCACCATACCGTTTGGTTTTCGGAAAAGCGTGCCATTTACCACTTGAATTGGAGTATAAAGCATGGTGGGCAATCAAGAAGCTAAATATGGATCACAAGCAAGCGGGATCAAAACGACTGCTGGAACTGAATGAGTTGGAACAATTTAGACTTCAAGCATATGATAGTGCACAATTGTATAAAGAAAGAACAAAGAAATGGCATGACAGTCATATCTTGAAGCGATCTTTTGAACCCGGGCAGTTGGTGCTTCTCTTCAATTCAAGACTGCATTTATTTCCTGGGAAGCTTAAATCAAGGTGGTCTGGTCCTTTCAGAGTGGTTTCGGTGTCATCAAAAGGTGCAATTGAGGTTAAAGATGAGAGAACAGGAAATTGCTTTAAAGTGAATGGGCAAAGACTGAAGCATTACCATGGTGGTGAAGTGAACCGACAAATAATGGTTCACCGCTTGTCCTCACCTACTTAGATTGCTGGTATAGTCGGGCTGAGGACTATAAACCAAGCGCTTCTTGGGAGGCAACCCAATGTTTGATTTTATGCTTTGTTTGATTTTGTAGGACCGTTGAAATCTCCGATGAGGTGTTCCACTTTGGTAGCAAGGATTTAAAGCGCAAGTCACGGACAAATAGGGGAGTTTTCTTCTACTTTTCTTTGATTTGTTCTATTTGATTGTTGATTATATATTGCTTGGGAATGAGTGCTGGTCTTAGTTGAATATGTTTGTGATGACTATTGAATAGTTGTTAGCACTTGAGTCATTTTTAATTGGTGGAAATTTGAAATCTCTCAAAATTGGTATTACCCTTACACTTATAGATGTTTGTTCTTCACTTCCATTACTTTTTGTTACTTGTTCACATTGAGGACAATGTGACATTTAAGTGTGGGGGTGAAGGATCCTGAATTTTACATGACTTTCTTTGTCTTCAGATTTTTTATTTTTTTTTTGCCGCCGCTGCTTTAGCTCTTTTAATCAATCCCTTAGGTCACCAATTCAATTGCTTCCATCCATTTCAATTTGTGGGGCCCAATCTTCAATTGCAATTCCAACTCATTCAATTGATTCCAACTCCTTCAATTACGTGCTGCTTTATCAAATAATAATAAAATAAAACATTTAATAAAATAAAATAAAATAGTAATTATCTAATAATAATAATAACAAATAAACTGAATTTATTTCCTAAACTTTTAGTTATTATTATTTATTTCCTAAACTCAAAAACTTTTATTTTAAATTGAAATCCCATAAATGATGCATCCATATTGATTTATCTTAAAATCTCAATAAAATCCCTTAAAATTAGTAATAATGACTTCTCAAATATATCAAAATATATCTCAAATCTATTAAAAATGAGAAGTCATCAGGCTTTATGAGGAATGGCCTTTGCATTTAAATTCATTACAGAGAACGTGGGAGGATACCATCATGGGAGTAACAATCATAAGAGAAAAGTGCCATGAGATGGAAGGACTAGTGGACAAGGACCAGGGGGTGGAGCTTGTGCATCGCTCTGGACCAATTTTACTTTGGCTGGAAACTGGATGAAGGTAAAAAGTATTCACAAGACGCTGTTTCTGTGGCTCTATTTGTACATGACAGGGGCATTATTGGTGTTTGATTAAATGCCCAAAAGGAGATGCAAAAGTGCAAGACAGTCTTGTTGACAAGGGAAAGCAACCTTTACATCTCAAGTTGCTGCTGGAGGAAGAAGGGTTGGATCTGAAAGAGCATCTCCATCAGTACTCAAAGAAACTAGAACTGAACAGAGAACTGTGTGTTCTGCTGCATTTCATTCTTCTCTGTAGCTGGAACTTCCATTTTTATTTTTGTATCTGATTTGCTTCAGTGTTCATTGTGAACAAGTTGATGCATCTTGATTGGTTCTGTGACGTATGATTTGGTTAGAAACTGGCTAAATAAATCAGGTTCAATTGTGGCTGTTGTGGCCTTGGAATTGTTTGGTTTATTCTTGCTCATATTGAAGGCTGAAGTAGTAGGGCAATGAACTTGACAGTCAGGTAGATTCCATGAGGCTATGCATGAAGTTGCTGCAATGAGAAAACAATTTGATAGTTGATCACATTATCACAATATGTGGTACTATTGTAGAAACATTGATCATAGGGCTTCCTGTAATACTCAGTGACACGTCCACCCATACTCATTCAGTCATTTGCTTCAGCGTGGCGTCTTCAAGGTTGTATTTTTGCCACTGGGAATCAAGACAATAATGAGGCTTGCATCAGTCATTGAGAAAGAGTGGGGAAGAATGTTATGAAGGAATTTTGTATTATTGTAAATGGAAAATTATTCAATTTTATTTACCTTACCCCTTATTTTTTGTGTTGTCCATTGAGTATATTTGAGATAAATAGAGTTCAACTTGAGGAGCGTGTTAGAAGTATAAAGTGATTAATTGATTAGTTAGTTAGTTAGAGCTCTAGCTATAAGGGGTCTTAGCTAATGTGATTAGTGTGTGGGATGTGGAGTCCTCACCAACTTGGTTTCCCTCCAAGAGGAAGTTAACTTGGTCTTCCTCCAAGATCCTAGATCCTAGAGTTAGGATTAGTTTGGTAATCTCCCTCATGTGAGGGTAGATTAGAGATAACCCAAATGGGTTATAGATTGTATGATCATGTTGCTCCTTATGAGATTAATACAAGATTGTTCGTCTTCTTCATATGGTTTCTCTAATTGCTTCTTTAATTACTTTTGTTAACACTATTATTGGATTTTTATATACATGTATATAAATATTAAGTTTATCCTTCTATCAAAATAGCTTAACCCAATTTGATTATGTACCTTTAATCTTTTCTCTAGTCAATCCACGTGTGTACTCTCTTATATTCTAATACTTATCACTCTTTCAGGTACGTTTATGTTTCGATCTTTCTCTGGTTCTATTCTATGCAAGTCATCAAACAGAAGCATAACAAATTAAGTTTGCATGTTGGCTGTTGTTTAGTCTGTGAGGTACCTCATGTCAATCCCAAAAATAAGATCAGAAGCATTGAATTTGAAGAACAACATGGGTTATAGTGCAACAGATATTGTTGCGCAAATTCCCAAGGACTCCAAGAGCCTCGAAATGCAAGTAATTCTAATGGAGTTTGGAATCAAATGTGAAAAGAAAGAAGAGAGTTGTGGGAAGAAGGAGGAGAAGTGGTGGCTGAGAAATGTTTTCA
The DNA here is from genome assembly GCA_019022615.1 of Acacia melanoxylon. NCBI lineage: Eukaryota > Viridiplantae > Streptophyta > Magnoliopsida > Fabales > Fabaceae > Acacia > Acacia melanoxylon. The sequence continues at coordinate 13,644,609 of JAFJYJ010000003.1, read as the reverse complement.
ACTCCATAGACAAATTGCTTGTCTACAATGGCGAACGGCTAGAACAAATGAGGGGGAATCTATGTACAGTGGCTTCTGTCATCTCTACCATAAGCTTTCAAGCTGCACTTAACCCTCCAGGGAGCGTCATCCAACAAAATATAAAATCAAGTAATAATTCTGATCCTTCTTTCTATTTTCTCTCAAGGACCCTTCGGGTGCATGCCGTGGTTCATCGATCAGCATGGAAAAAACCACACTAATATAGGGGTACCATGTCCTGGGGAAGCCATGTTTGCTTATCATGAACCAGACGACTTTAAATTCTTCATGATTTCAAATACCATATCTTTTTTGGCATCTCTGTGGGTTGCCCTCTTGCTTGTATTTGGAGTTCCTCTCAGGCTTCATATTGTGTCATGGATGGTGAGTCAAGGCATGATTTTATCTATCACGTGCCTAATAAGTTCATATCTTCTTGGTGTCCAATTTATCTCCCCTATTGATCATTATCAGTACACCGCCATCGCCCTAACCATTTGGATTGTCAATGGTTTGCATGCGCTGGTTGGTATATACGTCGCCGTGAAATTGGTTAAGGAGGCAGTGAAGAAAAAGGCAAATAAGCAAGTCAAGTGATGACCACAACACGGCTAATGCTTGATATATATGATTTTCTCAATCAATTTATGCATCCTAGGCCAGTTTGGATTGCGTTTTTAAAAGTGATTTTATAGTTTGCAAAATAAGTATGTGAAAGAAGTTTTATATTAGTTTGCGTTATGAAAGTGCCTATGAGAAGCTAATGTGTGCACAACTTTTTTTCAGGGGTTGATTACTATTAATTTTCTTTGTGTATGCATATATCCATGTGTGTATATATGCACTTAAATATTTAATGAATGGCTTGTGCTTGACATGTTTTCACTATTGTGTCTTCTTCATTTTTACTCATCTTGTCCTATCTAATCACAAAATTTATGTATCTCACGCTTCAAGATTTTCACCATGAAAATGCCTCTTCATTTCAAGATTTTCACCATTTTTATAAGTTTTTATTTAAAAAACAGAGATGTTATTTAAATGAAATTTAAGAAAGTTTTATATGATTTACTTTACTTTAAGGAGAAATTATAAAAATAAACGAAACATTTGCATAATTTCAATTAAAAAAAGGATATATTGTGCCAGTTCAATTTTTAAAAATAAAATGTACATAATTTATTTTCTTTTATTTATACAACTTCAAACTCAATTCCTCAATTGACCTTTACCTTATTTTTTTCTTTACTCAATGCATAGGAGACAGTATGATTAATCAATCATCAGTACAAAAAAGTCAGAATTATTCTCTATAAAAATAGAAAAAAAAATTGAAGTAATGAGTTTTTTTTTTTTTGATATAATGAAGTAATGAGTTTCAAGTGAAATTAGCAACTTTTCTCACATTAATACGTAATTTCTCTCTACCCAAACATTCATTGATAGCCCAATTGATAATGACGGTATAAACCTTAAAAATTAAAGTCAACATTGTCCGAACTACCATTATAATCAATATATATTGTTGGCCAAGTTTGTGCAGATTGCTATCAATGACGTGTCCACATGCTAGCTAGTTCCGTTAATCCACCAATAGATTAATTAAAGAATTAAGTAGCCAACATCATACAGAATCAAATATGATAGACTATCTGTTATGCCTTGATGAGTTCATTGGCTAAACTGGTGACAAGTAGCGACTCACCAGTGTGATGTATAGAATACTTTTTGTAATTATTAACATGAAAGTTGAATTGAATGTGATTGTGAAGCTCTCTATATAAATGATCAATACTTTAAAAAATAAAAAGTGAAAGTGTTCGGACCCCATTCAGACTGAAATTCTTGGGGCTGGTGTGTCATTCCTCTCTTCTGGTAACTTTGATTTATCATTTTGGAAACTGAAGAAAAAGATTCAAATAAAAATCAAGCGTAAAATATTACGACGTCGTAGTAGCTATCGGTGGTGGTGGCCGGCCGGCGGTGAGGGGGGTGGAGGGTATTTTATTGTTTTTTTTATATATTTAAAAGTAAGGGTAAAAGGGTAATTTCACCCGAATTTGCATATCCCTCATAGGTCCTTTGTACATCTCAGTCTTTTTACAAATTCGGAAGACTTCTGGGGGTTTTACAAATTCAAAAGGTATTTTATTGGAATTTTCCCTTAATTTTGTCCATGCTCTTGGAATTTACTTCTAATAAATTTGCTTTTACTATTGTGTGCTTGAAGCTTTATTAGAGTGCTATCCAGCCATATTTTGATCTCACAGACCAACATACTTTAATTCCTTCAAGCCAAATTAAGTTAGGTGTATATTTTGGATTTAATTTCATTTTATCATCAAACATTTGGAAATGACACATTTTCATCTTTTTTTTACATTAGCATATTCTTAGTGACATTACTTTCTTATTTATGATGCAGTTAACTATTAGTAAAACAACATTGTCTTGAATATTTATTGAAACCTTTAACTATTAGTAATTTCTCTAGACCTAAATCTATGAGTTAAATAATTTATTGAGGCCTTTTTGTCTTTAGCCTTGGGGTCCACAATCAAAAATAACTAAGGATTGCGTATAGTAAACCAAGATCGTTTCTCTCTCAAGAAATTTTTTATCAATCCTAAATAATCTAAACGCCATTAAATAATTAAAACAAGGGGAAAATTGATTTTGGATTTTCAAATTAATAAAGTAAAATAAGAATGCAATTAAATTAAATGCTAAACTATTGTTTTTGATATTTTTTATAAAATGGAATGGAGTATGAAAATGAATATGAATGCTCTTGGAAATTAAAATAGTGACTATCCTAGTTCAATTAAATATAGGAGTAAATTATCATTAAGTCTAGATGAAAAACCTCAAGATACTGGCTGAAATCAATATTCTCAATTAATAGTAATTTCATACTACCGTAAGAAACTACTATCTCTCGAGATATTGTTTAAAACCACTTAGTGTGTGATTAGGATTAAATTAATGTAACTTGCCTCTTGATATGAATCGATCTACGCCACTCAATTAATTCAATTCAATTATACTATCTAACAATACCACGCGTAAAAGACAATTTCACCGAATCAATAGGGAAATACAAATTTATAAATTCAACAAACCACAAAATTTAATCCAATCACATAGGTTCAATCCACAAAGTGTTCCAAACGGATAAACTAAGTCTCAACATTACAAACAAAATTCCTAAAACTAGGAAATTAAAATGTAATAAGAGAAAATAAATTGAACAAAATACTCCCATGATTAAGCTTTGGAACTCAAGCACAAATTCCCATCTCCAAGAGGCTCAATGATTAGCCACGCATTGGAACTTCAGCAACAGTCATAAACTGGAACTTAAACACAGAGAAGGAAAAAGGTGATAGTGATAATGGGAAATAATGGAGGCGAATCTGTGATGGAAAATAATAGAGGCAAATCTGGAATGGGAAAGAGAAATAAGAACAGGTGAATGTGAAGATGGAGAATCGAAGGTCCTATGCTGCTCTCTCCCATCTCTGTATCGTCCCTATTCCCTCACGAAACTCTTGCTGCTGCTGGTTTTCTTTTCTCTCCCACGGGTCTGACGTGGTGGCGCAAGGTGATGGGAGGAATGAAGGTCGCCGGCGACGATGGGGATGGTGGTGGAGTCGCCGGCGACTATGGAGTGAAAGTGGAGGGGGATGAAGGATGAACAGAGAAGGGTTGAGAGGTTGCTCAGGCGTGAAGGTCCAGTCGATGATCAATGGAGGATAAGGGGGCGAGAGGGAAGCTTGGGCATTCTGTCCGAGTGTGCAGCGTGAAGGTCCAGTATCGCCTTCCTCTCCCCTTTTCTGGTTCTCGCCGGCGACAATGGTGGATGAGGAGGTCGCCGGCGAGTGGGCTAAACCGTGAAGGAAGGTCGAATGTCTGCGTCTGGGTCAAGGTGCGTGATGAAGACGATCCAGTTCCCCCAGCTCGCGGCGCTCACTATTTATTTCTCCTGCCCCCTCAGCTCACCCTGTTATGCGTTGCAATTAGGTCTGACAATGTCCCCCCAGCTGAAGGTCCGCGTGTGTCGATGATGATCTGTGTGTGTGCGGCGCTGGCTTTCAATTCCAATCCCCCAGCTCTCCATATGCCTTCAGCTAGGTCTTGTCCCTGGTCAAAACGCAGAGTTTTGACCAGGGACCTACGTGCAAAGTTAGAAAGCTTTTGCTGAGGGACTAAAGTGAGAGGTTTCAAAATATTTGTGGGGCAGAAATGTAATTTCTGAAACATTTGGGTCCTTTTCTGTATTTTTTTCTCTGGACCTTTTCTTCACTCATTTCCAATTTTCAGAAATTGGTGGGCACTTTCTTGTAATTTTCTCCTAGTCCTCAAAACATTAATTTTGACCCAATTGACATTTTTTTCCAATTTCTTCAATTTTCTTCCAAAACACTCAATGCAAAAATTAAGACAACGTAAGATCAAACGTCCAAAGAAATCATTTGCATGAATAATTAATAAATTATGATCATTTTGCCCTAATTTCACTTAATTCAAAACAAATGTCCCTAACTCAAATTAGTGTTTAATCATGCAATAATGTCCAAGAAAATACATTAAAAATCCCAATTTAATTATGAAAAATCACGTAAAAATATGGTTCACTCAATAATCAATTTATATATCTTAATAAAATTAGTTAAGTTAGTTATTTGTAAAAACAAATGTGTTTACTTTTCATGAAATATTGTTTTTACTCATTTGTATTGAAACCTACCTCATTAATAGAAATCTCATTAATATGTGTAAAAAGGGATACTCATTTAGAAAGAAAATTATAGAAATTTTGAAAAATAAAGTGGATTGATATTTTACATTTAGTATCAAAACAATTCTTTATCTAGCAAGCTCCTACATTTAAAAATGGAGTTTGTAAAAGAAATCAGAGCGCAAACTTGTCAGACCTTGATGTTGGTGGTGGTATAAATGTGAACGTATTAGTATACTTTGTGGAAATCAAGCATTATATTTGTGGAAAATGAGTTGTTGATGTTGAAAGTACATCTTCATTAAAATTAATTTTAAATATATTCAAATTTTAAATTTTATATTACAGATTAATATGTCAATATATAAATGCAAAAAGCCATCATTTAAATTCACTGAGTCAGTATTTTCTATTAATATATAAGATTAACGGTATTAATATTAAATGACAAAAAATATACTTTACAAATTTAAGGGACTAAACTACTGAAACTATTAATGTAAACTTAAAGAAGCAAAAACATACTTTAGCCATAATATTCACAAGATGTTACTCTTGAATTCTCAAAAATAGCTTGAGTGCTATTGAATTTGTATTCTATAAAATTAAGAAACCAAGACAATTTTTCCAGGCTTATTTCAAAATATTTCCAATGTTGTCAATGAGGTTCATCATCGAAGGATCTTAATTAGGGGTTCTCTCTAGTTGTAGTAGTAACCATTATCTGAAGAATAGCTCAGCTAAGTAGGTTAGTTAGTTGAATCATCATCTCACTAAGTAGCTCAGCTGGATCGAGGGGGCTTATTTTCCTCGTATGGTAATTTTCTTTCATCTCATGGCAAGAAAAAAAAAATAGAGGACGAAACACATAAAATAAATATTTATCTATTCATGCTTCATATTTTTGCTAAGAAAATAAAAGGAATCAAGAAAGGATAGTTCAGTTGGAAAAAGAAAAGGACGTACAAAAAGAAGAGAATAGTAAAAAAAATCCAAACCCGTCAAGCCACTTAGCCGCCTCGATCCAGCTGAGCTAGTGAGTTTATTGGGCAAAATATGCAAACTAGAGATAAATTATAAACATAGTTTTTAAAAAAAATATTTGGGTCTGACTTATTAACATGCATGTTCATTATTATTTCAGACAATAAGGTACCTCCTATCAATCCCAAAAGTAATAGAAACAGCAGGCTTGAAGAACGACATGGGACTTAGTGCTTATGATATCCTTAAACGTAGTCCAAAAGGGTTCAAAACCCTAGAAATACAATTCATGGTGATGGAATATTCCGGAATCAGAACTGTTGAAAAGAATATTATCCAAACTCATTCTCACTCGTCACCACCAGTTGCAAGACCTCGAATTTGAAAGAAGAGAAACTGTATGATGAGGATTTTGAAATGGATTGGAGGTTGGTACTGACAAAAAGGTAACTGGATAGAAGAAATGAGAGGAAATCTGAGTTTGGTGTCCACAGTTATAACCACCATAACGTTTCAATCATTAATAAACCCACCCGGTGGCTTCATCGAACAAGGTTTATGATACGACCACTTCATCGTTGATGCCTCCAAGTAATATTGGAGGACAAGGTTGCAGCTAGAGAACGTGGATGCAGCTCGTATATTACCATTTTAGCACGTTATTGTTATTGGAGAACGTGGTTGTAGCTCATGTATTTTCATTTTAGCACGTTATTGTTATTCTTTATTTTGCTTCATGTTCAGTTAGTATGATCCTAGTTTCTAGCCATGTATTGCTACGTGGTCTTAGTGGTCTTAGTTCCTAAGTTAGTGTTAGTGGTGTTAGTGGTGTCAGTTGCTATGTCAGTTGCTACACCTATTTAAGGAGAATGATTTGTTTAATGAAAAACAAGGAAGAGATCAGTTTGTTTTAATTCAGTTTAATTTAGTTAATTTTCTAAGCTTTGGCCCTTTTTGCCTAAAAGGTCCTATCAGTTTATCTCAAGGCTCATCCAATGAAAGCCCTAAACTGCTTTATCTTTAATAACGAACAAGTTCTATTGTCCTGGAGAAGCAGTCTCATCTTTTCTTTCCCAAAATCTGTTTTTGCGGTACGCAATTTAAAATACCGTCTCTTTCATTTCATCGCTTAGCGTCACCCTATTGCGTGTAAGTGGAGTTCCAATGAAGAACAAAGCTTTGACATGGGTTCTATCCAGAGGAATGTGTATCACTCTCACAACCCTAGCCCTTGCCTACTGATCGAACCATATTTTTATGTGATTTTTCATATTTAAATTGGGATTTTTAATGGACTTTATCATAGTTTTTGAGCTTAAAATGCCTTTTTTGTGATAAATTAAGATTAAGAGTAAATACATTAAATTATGATTAAAAAGGGCAAAATTGTCAAAGAAATTGTAATTACTATTAATCATTGATTTTTATGAGAATATTTGATATTGGATTAATTATTTTGATTATAGATGCTTGAAAAGATTAAATCAAATTTGAAAATGAAAGTTTGAACTCAAGTTTTAAAAGTTTCAGTTTGGTCCCTACTCCAGAACTTTTTAAATTCTCACTTGGGTCCCTGCTTATAAAACTCTGCGTTTGATTTATTAGGTTTGGGCTTTCTTCTTTGTGGAAACAGGACCCGACAGAATTAATGGGAGATTAAATATCCAGCGCCGCAGAACACACACATTCGGACAGAGCTGAGACGCCTTCACATACGCAGACATCACCATCTTCATCACACTTTCAGGCAGGAGTATTCGACCACACCTCCACACCTTCGCCCTTCACTCTCGCCGGCGGCTTCACCACCTCCCTCCGTCGCCGGCGAGCACCCAACCTCCATTCCTCCATTATTTCCGACGACGCAAGCTGAGAGCATGAGACGTTGCAGCGCGCGGATTAGGGAACCTTGGGGGATTCTTCATCGTCTTCCTGCTTTCATCCTCACACCACCATCTTCTTCCATCCTCCATTGTTGCCGGAACTCACAGATCTGATTTATACAGATCAGCACAGTGAACGAAACAGAACAGAGGCGAGCTTCACCATCGTCTTCAACCTTGGACCTTCATACACCCATCGACCTTGGAGCTGGGATATTCGGACCCTCATCCTTCTTTCCTCCACTCTTCCATATTTTTCTTTAATCAGTCTGTGGTTTTCTTTGCTGATTTTTCAGAGCTGGAGTTGAAGCAATGAGACACTGAGTTCATTGTCTCTTGGAGGTGGATTAAGTGGCAGGAGTTTTCAGAGCTTGAATAATAGGGGAGTTTATTTTGTTCAATTTATTTTCTCTTATTACATTTTAATTTCCTAGTTTTAGGAATATTGTTTTGTAATGTTGAGGCTGGTTATCCGCTTTGGAAACTTTGTGGATTGACCTATGTTATTGGATTGAATTTTGTGGTTTGTGAATTTATAAATTTGTATTTCCCTATTGATTCGGTGAAATTGTGTTTTCTACGTGGTATTGTTAGATAAAGATAATTTAATTGGATTAATTGAGTGGCGTGATCGCATTCATATCAAGAGAACAAAGTTGCATTAATTTAATCCTAATCACACACTAAGTGGTTTCAAACAATATCTCAAAAGGTAGTAGTTTCTTTACGGTAGTAGGAGCTACTATTAATCGAGAATATTGACTCAAGTGGTATCTTGGGGTTTTTCATCTGACTTAGTGAAAATTAGCTCCTACATTTAATTGAACTAGGATGGTCACTATTTCATTTCCAAGATCCAATATACATTTTTTTTACTCCATCCCATTTTATTAAAAATACCAAAAACATTAGTTAGCATTTAATTTAAATTGCATTCTTATTTTAGTTTATTAATTTGAAAAGCCAAAAACCTATTTTCCCCTTGTTTTAATTGCGTTTTGCATGACATTTAGATCACTTGTGATTCAATAAAAGGCTCCTCGAGAGAGAACGATCCTGGTTTTCCTTTACTAATCCTTGGTTTATTTTTGATTGTGGACCCCAAGGCTAAAGAGAAAAATCCATTCATCAAATGGCGCCATGAATTCTTGGAGCCGAGTAATTGGCTCCCTAGGTAATCTAATTGTCAAATTCATTTTTGACAAGGGGTTTCTCTTGTTCGATTAGTTTTGCAATTTTGATTTTTCGTTGCATATAGTTTAGGATTTTTGCATTTAGGTAGATTGCATATCATTCATTGCATTATTGCATTGTTTTGACTTGGTAGCTTCTGTGTGGTGCTTTTGTATTAAATTTGATTTGAATTTGAGCTTATTTGTTTGAATTCACCATGTCTCCAAGTTAATTCATAGCATACTTGCATTTTTATTTTATTTTATTTTGAAATCTCTTTTTCTTTTGCATTTGCATTTGCATTTTCTTAGATTTTTTCTCTCTCTTAATTTTTATAGTTTATAGTTAGATAAATACTTGTCATTCATTGGGAATTAATTGTATTGAACTTTCATGGCTTGGTTTAATGGTAATCAAGATTCACTCTTTCAATCTCACTCTTTTGTAGGAGATTCAACTAGAAGGGAAGAAATCTATCTCTCAAAGATCGATTCCATTCAACAAACAATACGGCTATTCAAGCTAACTTAGGAATTCAAGATAAGAGTCCAATTGGTCAAGAATGTCATGGTCCATTCCACCACCCATATCATGAACCTTACCACCAACCTCCATACAACCCATATTATGAGCCTTCTCATAATCCTCCACCATACAACCGTATGCCATACCATGAACCTCCTCCTTCATTCCATCCCACTTCTCAACCATGTCATCCATCTCATGAATTCCTAAACCCATTTGATGAACCTTCTGGACCTCATTCTCAACCTTGTGTGCCAAACAAAAAACCTACATTCGTGAAGTCCTTAGAAAATTGTCTCGCACAAAAGTCGTCAAATGCCACTTCACAAGTGGAAGTTTCCAAACCTACCATTCGTGAAGTCCTTAGAAAATTGCAAAATCAAGAGACTCGATCAGACGAGGAGAGCGGTCATACAAGACCAACTTTGACCATCAAATGGACTCTACAATGAGATGAATGGAACATCAAGAGGAAGAGAATGAGAGAATGGAAAAGAAAATTGAGTTTCTCACTCAGCAATCACAAGTTTTGAAGACAAATTTCCAAGAAAATCCTCTACCTATGTTCACACATACACAAGAAGTGGAGCAAGTACAAAAGAGCGTTGAAGAGTCTTCCTTACCATTTGGTAATGATCCTATCCTAATAGAAGTAGACTCTCTTACTATTTTAACTAGTGAAGCAATTAATGATTTGAATGATGATGAGGTGGATGAGGAAATTATTGTTGAATCCCCTCAAATGTTTGAAAACGTAATTGCTCAACCCATTAGTTCTAGTAGTAGCAATTCGATTGTACTTGTTGATGAATGTGCTCTGTAACATCCCGTTTTCAAAAGCAGTATATTTTTTTTTTCATCAGAGTAGAGCATCGGAGTGATTGATTAACTGATACATATATTTATAAATGCCGTAAGTCTGGCTGATTTACAAAAACGGTACAATGACCGAGAGTTTTTAAAGTGAATAACAACAAAAGTGTCTCCCCGGCAACAGCCATGTCGTGTCAACAAGAGATCTTCACTGGATCTCTATGCGGCCCGCTTGCCTTTCTCCTCGGTCCTCGATCCTCCCGAACCCGACGCTATGTTAAGAGCCGAGGTCCAATGCACCGGACCCCGGTAATCGGTTAACCTCATGTTTACATACATCATATAAGTACTACGGATATTCATGGAATTTTGACGACACTTACTACGTTCAAAGTAGGGTATACATAATCGATATATATGGCAATAACAATACAGTCGGATGTAAGGTTAAGGCACAAGGAGAAATGTACATGATCAGATATGCACGGCAATAACAATACAATCGGATGTAAGGTTAAGGCACAACGGACATTGGACATAATCGGATATGGACGGCAATAACAATACAAATCGAGATGTAAGGTTAAGGCACAACATAGAAAATACAGCATGATGAGAGGAAAATACATATATGCATACAATAACCATCAGAGTTAGTGTTACAGTACGCGAACGTACCTTCGTTGACGGAAAACGGTACTTTTACGGAAAACGGTAAATTTCCGATAGTGAGAAAAACAGCGGTGTGACGGCGGCACAACAAATGGCTTCGACAATGTTCGATTATAACGTATATCCTATAAGGATAATATTTAACAACTTTTAGCAAGATAACGGGCATTTTAGGTACAAATTACCATTTTTCCCCCGAACCCCTAATCTGTCGGAATTTCGCGAGCTTCCATTTCGCTCTATCTCTCCGGAATTTTGACATCTTTTCCTCATCATAGTTTCAAATATATATCATATTTACCCCTAAATATGATATCTAGACTATCTTGAAAATTTAAAGATAAATCTAGCATTCCTACTATATCTACCGAAAGAACTACCGAAACTTAAGACTAAGGACCGAAGAACTTACCCAGACTTTGCTCAGACTTTCTCCAGAGCTTCTCTCTCTAACTTCTCTCTAAGAGGCAGATTTTTGGTGTGAAAAATGAAGAAGAGGAGCTTGGTATTTATAGAAGAGACGGATGGCGTAACGGTAAATAATTCGAACTTCGTCTTGACGAATATGGACCGTAGGATCGCATTTTGAGGACAAAACACTCTTGGCCATCCATGGTCAAGATCGAAATCTAAGAGCCCTAAAGTCAATGGATGAGTTGTCATCCATGATGGCTCTTGCTTTATGGCTTCCGGCCCGATAAAGCTACCCGATCGGTGTCCGTTTCGCGCGATTTCGCAGAAACTTAAAAATCCGGGCGTGTAACTTTGAAGATCTTTCCATCCTCTTTCATATTATCTATTTGGATCCTCTTTTTGATCATATCCAGGTATTCTCCGGTGCGTCGGAAGATATTCGGACAAACGTCCCGCATCTTTAAATCGCTTCCGATAGAACCAACTTCGGACAACAATTCACCGAATCGTAAAACGTCCAAATTGTTGCCTAACTTAATCTCGTGTTTAAAAAGACGCAATTGTTTCTATAGGTTCTCACTTTGCCTATCTGACTCTACTCTACCTGATCAACTTTTCGTCTTATTTGAAATCGGGTTTTCGGTTGCGGAAACAACGCCCGTAAATTCTTTCTTTGTGTAAAATTTCACTTGTTCTTAATTTGATCAAATTCTAAAATACTTTTACCTCTAGTTTACCTGTAGAATTTATTTCTAACTTTTCCCCAAGTTTATAAAGGTGACTCACCGCATTATATTATTATTTTATTCTAATTACCTTCACATTTATTTATTTTATTTATTTTTTATTTATTTTTCTAAGCATAAAATATTTTATTAATTAATTAATTTATTTATTTATTTAATAATTTCGAATTTCTCCAATTAAAAATAATTATTTAAATTATTTTTAATTCATTTACTTTATACCTTAATTATCCCATTAATTACCGATTAGCCACTCACTAATTTTTGATAATTTTCTTAATTAGGATAAATCATTATCTCACAACTATTTTACTTACATTGGTATTTTATATCCCATGTAAAATATTAAAAATCATGGGGTCACTTATGATCCCAAAATAATACTTAATTTTGCCTCATTATTTTTCAAGGGAAATTATCCCAAAAATTCCTAAAATTAGAGACAACATACTTTCTAATTTTTTATAAATATTTTACTACCTCTTGGGATTTATCATAATATTTTTAGGCCATTTAATGCTTTAAAAATACATTTTAGCTCTTTATCTCTCCTAATTTCCATAGTAATTACCTTAGAAAATAAGATAATTATTACTTATTATTTGAAACCACATGTTCACCTATTTTCAATAGGTATTATCTATCGAAATATAATATTCCGATAAATAATTATCCTAGGTATTACATGCTCCTACTTTGTGTGATGCTTCAACTGTTGAAAATGCTTCTCTTCATTGTACTAGGGATGATTGTGATAAATTGAATGAACTATTTTCATGTTCTTGTCCGGAATATCAAATATGTGTAGACTATTATCATGAAAAAAGCCACTTACTGGTTGAGTTTCGAAAGAAAGCATTTAGTGAAGTGGTTGATTCTACCATTGATCATAATGCACCCTCTTGTACTATTGATGATAGTAAGCATGACATTATTTGTGAACATGTTGACTCTTGTATGGATGCCGATGTTGTTGATGTGAGTGAAAAAGATCATAGCCTAGAATGCCAAATGCATGAAATTCCCATTGGATCATTTCCTTGTAGCCTTGTTGGTGACAAAGATTCTGAAATTTTAATTGATAAAATTCTGGATGTTGATGAATCTTTCCAACAAGTGCTTTCTTGTGACTTACCACCTGACTTAGAAAATAAAAATAATTGTTTTGAATCTTTAAAAGCTCCAGGTGGTAATGATTCGAAAATTCTCTTTCTTCTTCCACTCTTTTGCCTTCCATCTCTTGTGATTGTAATGCTTGATGTGGTGTACCCCAACACCAAGTTGGATTCCGCACCTTCCACTTTGCAAACACAAGAGAATTTTCAAAATATAAATGTTTGCTTGACTCCTACTGATGGGAGTGTCATTGATTTCCTTGGATGTGACAGTTACTTGGAGAGTTTAGAACTTAACATGCCTTTAATTCACTTGAAAATTCTTCATGTTTCCATTTTTGGACGGGATACTGCTATTTGCTTGTCATCTTTGCAGGCACATCATTGGAAAGGTCCTTTGTGGTACCCATCTCCACCATACATTCTTGGACCTCTTCCAATTGATCCTGAACCACCTCCACCAAGGAAAATCAATGCGGGAGAAGATTTTGTACAAGACAAATACATGATTCTCATCAGGGATGAGAACTTTTCCTTCAAGCAACTCAAGATTCTCTAATAAAGGTTGTCTCTTTCCTCGCTTATTTTCTTCCTAATTCCTTTGATTACTTGGGCTTAATTGTTGTATGAGGAAGATAAGTGTGGGGGAGGACACAATCCAAAAGAGAAAATGGTAGAAATAATTTAGTTTAGTAAGCAGAATAAGAACCCCCTATGTATGCTTTGCATCTTTTTTGCCACTACCCTACTTAATTACCATTGTGCCTTGAATTTCAACTTGTTTATCATTCTTTTTAGAGTGACTTTTCTACATTGATGACAATGTGTTGATTAAGTGTGGGGGAGGGAAATACATTTTGAGTCCCAATTAATTGGTCGTTTTTGAATGAAAAAAAATGCCTTAAACTAGAAACTTTTTCAAGAATGACTTGCTCTAATGCATGCCCTAAGTGGTAAAGGGTCGCATTTGCCACTTTGGAAGTGTATAATTTGTGAGAAATTCTTTGAGCTTTCATAAGATCTAGTGTTTTGGCAACTTTTTAAAACCATGTTTTGCTTTTCAAGTGAATGGGAAGAGAAATGAACCCACAATTGAATTTTGCTTACTCCTTATTTTGAAAAGAAAGAGTTTCGATATCATTAATGTTTTTAAGAGTTGAGCATTATTTTAATTGATTGCAATGTTTTGATTACTTGTGTTTGTAAGGTTAGCACTTGGAATAGTTAAGTAGATGTTTTGTGTTTAGTTTACTATGCAATTGATTGTGTTAGAGTGAGCATTGGAGAAAAATATTGTTGGAAGGATATTTGAGCCTTAAATTCTTTTCATGTGTGTGTATGTTCACTTAGTTTTTCACCTTCTAGAACTTGTTTCAACTCTTGTTTGAAACGGTGTTTGCATTAGTGTTATGAAAATGAAAGAAACATTCAATTCTACACCATTTTCACCCAAACACAAACCACCATTCATTTACCATTGTTTACCCCTTCTGAGCCATTCATATGTTGTATGCATGTCATTATTCATAGTATTCTAAAAATAAAAAATGAATTGTCAATAAAAATTGAAATGCCATGTATATTGAAAAAAGAAAAGAATGGTATTAAAAAAATATAGTTAAAAAAAGAAAAAAAGAGAGAGAAAAAAAGAGAAAGGTATTGAAAAGAAAAAATATATAGAAAAGTATTTGAAAAAAAAGGCAAAAGTTTGTAAATTATTTAGATGCTATGAACTTGATCTTTAACTTTGACTTGCATATCAACTATTCATTTTTCTAATTAATTCATTTCATTTAGCCTTCATCCAACATTACAAACCCTTAAAGTCCTCTTGATTCATTTCATTAATTGCTATTAGTAGTGGAGATGTTAGAGTTGTTACAAGCCTATGGTAAGGTGTTAATTAAGTGAATTAGAGTGAAATTATTCCAATAACGTGAGATGAGTGAAATACTAATAGCTTGAAAGTTCTCTTATGCTTCATTCTAATATTTTGAGTTGTGTAGTTAGCTAATTTCTTTACATCGCTTGATTATCACTGGTGTTGGCTTGATGAATTTGATTAATTAATCCATTGCTCGTTAATTATGAAATTGCTCATTTTTCAAATGCATTAGTGATTTGGATTTGGAATTTGTACTCAATTGCCTTTGTTCAGGAGTACAAAGGTCTAAGTGTGGGGGAATTGATCGAACCATATTTTTATGTGATTTTTCATATTTAAATTGGGATTTTTAATGGACTTTATCATAGTTTTTGAGCTTAAAATGTCTTTCTTATGATAAATTAAGATTAAGAGTAAATACATTAAATTATGATTAAAAAGGGAAAAATTGTCAAAGAAATTGTAATTACTATTAATCATTGATTTTTATGAGAATATTTGATATTGGATTAATTATTTTGATTGTAGATGCTTGAAAAGATTAAATCAAATTTGAAAATGAAAGTTTGAACTCAAGTTTTAAAAGTTTCAGTTGGGTCCCTACTCCAGAACTTTTTAAATTCTCACTTGGGTCCCCGCTTATAAAACTCGCGTTTGATTTATTAGGTTTGGGCTTTCTTCTTTGTGGAAATAGGACCCGACGAATTAATGGGAGATTAAATATCCAGCGCCGCAGAACACACACATTCGGACAGTGAGCCGAGATGCCTTCACATACGCAGACATCACCATCTTCATCACACTTTCGAGGCGAGTATTCGACCACACCTCCACACCTTCGCCCTTCACTCTCGCCGGCGGCTTCACCACCTCCTCCATCGCCGGCGAGCACCCAACCTCCATTCCTCCATTATTTCCGACGACGCAAGCCGAGAGCATGAGACGTTGCGGCGCGGATTAGGGAACCTTGGGGGATTCTTCATCGTCTTCCCCGCTTTCATCCTCACACCACCATCTTCTTCCATCCTCCATTGTTGCCGAACTCACGGATCTGATTTATACGGATCAGCACGGTGAACGAAACAGAACGAGGCGAGCTTCACCATCGTCTTCAACCTTGGACCTTCATACACCCATCGACCTTGGAGCCGGATATTCGGACCCTCATCCTTCTTTCCTCCACTCTTCCATATTTTTCTTTAATCGATCTGTGGTTTTCTTTGCTGATTTTTCGGAGCCGAGTTGAAGCAATGAGACACCGAGTTCATTGTCTCTTGGAGGTGGATTAAGTGGCGGGAGTTTTCAGAGCTTGAATAATAGGGGAGTTTATTTTGTTCAATTTATTTTCTCTTATTACATTTTAATTTCCTAGTTTTAGGAATATTATTTTGTAATGTTGAGACTTAGTTTATCCGCTTGGAAAACTTTGTGGATTGAACCTATGTTATTGGATTGAATTTTGTGGTTTGTGAATTTATAAATTTGTATTTCCCTATTGATTCAGTGAAATTGTGTTTTCTACGTGGTATTGTTAGATAGCATAATTTAATTGGATTAATTGAGTGGCGTGGTATCGCATTCATATCAAGAGGAACCAAGTTGCATTAATTTAATCCTAATCACACACTAAGTGGTTTCAAACAATATCTCAAAAGGTAGTAGTTTGCTACGGTAGTAGGAGCTACTATTAATTGAGAATATTGGACTCAAGTGGTATCTTGGGGTTTTTCATCTAGACTTAGTGAAAATTAGCTCCTACATTTAATTGAACTAGGATGGTCACTATTTCATTTCCAAGAGCATCCAATATACATTTTTTTTTACTCCATCCCATTTTATTAAAAATACCAAAAACATTAGTTAGCATTTAATTTAAATTGCATTCTTATTTTAGTTTATTAATTTGAAAAGCCAAAAACCTATTTTCCCCTTGTTTTAATTGCATTTGCATGACATTTAGATCACTTAGGATTCAATAAAAGGCTCCTCGAGAGAGAGAACGATTCTAGGTTTGCCTATACGCAATCCTTGGTTTATTTTTGATTGTGGACCCCAAGGCTAAAGAGAAAAATCCATTCATCACCTACTTAACTGCCTTTGCAATGGTGATGCCAGAACATATTTGGCATGATAAAGCATGTTTGACCACAATCTCAGCGTCAATTTTGGCCTGGGTTGCATTGCTTGTGCTGATTATAGTATTAACCACACTGCGCTTTATCATTTAGATAATAAAGAAATATGTCAGATTTATCATAAAGATGTTTAAATGTGGGATATAGAGAAAGTTGATGTTGTGGGAAAAGCACCAAAGTAGCAACTTTTAACAAAAATTGTACCTAATTGAAGCAGTTTGGAAAACATTTACCAGACTAATGTAGTCAAACGTGACAGATGACTGACGCCACTAGTGGCGTCAAGGGTGGCGATGCCACTAACTTGATCGCATCAGTCAACGACGCCCTCTTTGCGCGGTGGCGTCAGGTACGACCCCCCACCCCCCCTCTTTCCCCAACACCCGTGACTCCTTCCCTCCCTATTTAGCTCCTTCCCTCTCTCACCATTCACTCACTCTCCCTCATTCGTGACTCCTTCCCTCTCCCTCTTATCATTCACTCCTTCCCTCATTTGCAAAACTCCCTTCGTCCTCCATCTCCCTCATTCTGTTTCTTCATTTCTTTTTTCGCAAAAAATGAATCAAATTCGTTCATTTGTATATTATAATGGTTCTAAAAATATAGGTGCAAACAAATTGAGCTTTGAAGGTGAAAAAAGAAGAAGCAATGTATATTATTCGAGGCATGTCCGCTGAAGATTTATATGAAAAGATCCGTCAAAAGTGAAAGCTGCAACAAAATCAGGTAATATCTTCAGTGACGGGTAGAGTGCCTTGTGGAAACCGCAAATATGCGGGTTTTGAGATATCCGATGATGAGGATGTGGATGTTTTTGTTCAAACATTCTAGGAAAACCCTACGTCCCAATTTGCTGAGTTATATATGGATATCGAGACGTCAGAGGAGGGTGTACCAATACCGACTCATGGACTCCATCAGTCACATTATATGGCTCATTTTGGTACGCCTCAGCCAACACAATCAACCGTTGTGCATGGAGAAGAAATTGACTATATGGTAGATGAAGAACTTGACAATGATGAGGAAGAGCAAGAGGAAGAAGATGAAGACACTTTATTGGCTAATGACTATGATAAGAATGATAGTGATACAGATGACGAATATCATGGTAATCCCATGTCACAGCAGATTGGTATGTTATCATCAGGTTAGTTACGAAGTTGTATTATTATATAAATTATTTTTTATTAGTTACTATGTTTTCACATAAACTGTATTATGTGTGAATATACAGAGATGTTACACTGTTTTGGAATGACATTCCGCATTATGAGGCTGTTGATGAAGATTACCCGCATGAGGATATACTGTATCAACCTGGAGAAGGAGATCGGGAGACTGACAGATTCTAGCTGGAGCCTAATATTTGGGGTGGCAATCTGGAAATTATGAACATGGAGAAACCAGTCTATATTTGATGAAGACTTCAAAAAGCCTGTGTTCCTTGCAGTAAATATTATTCACTCATGGCGTTTATTTACGTTCTGCAATGCTAAGACTGGTTCTGCTGTTTCTGTAACAGCTGGCTCGATTGAATGGCAGGCTTCACCATTAGAGTGGGTCAAAATTAATGTTGATGGGGCTGTGACTGCTACAGGACAATTTGCTGGCAGTGGTGGTGTAGTGAGGGACTCCATGGGCTTATGGCTATTCGGATTCTCTCTTCAATTAGGATCTTGTGGTCCTCAAGAGGTGGAGGAATGGGCTTTGTTTAAAGGCCTTGAGCTTGCGTGGTCCAAAGCCTTCAAGAAAATTATTATGGAATCAGATTCTCGAAAGCTGGTAGAGTTATTGCAAGGCACTAAGGACGCTGGTACATAGAATTTGGTAACTCTAAGCATCCGCGGTATGTTGGCTAGAGACTGGGAGGTGAGGCTCCAGTTTATTTCTCGTACCCAGAACCTTGTAGCAGACGAATTGGCAAAGTTGGGCCTCTCTAAGTCTGCTGTTTTTGATTTGTGTCCTTCCTTTTTAAGGTCCGTTGTTCCTCATGTTTGTATGGGACCTAGTCCCCCACTTTCCTCATTTTAATTTAAAAGGCTTAGCCTCCTCTTTTACCCAAAAAAAAAAACAAACATTGCGCTTTATTATTTGGTTAAAAAGTTGAAAATTTTCAAGCATCAGATTCATTCAAGCATCGGGGATGAAAACATTAGACTCCATTGTGTTTTGTTTTCTATGTAACGGCTATATTGTGTAACGACCCCCCACAGGTAAGGACCCCATCCAAAACTGCCTTCCCCCTCCAGGTGCACCCGTTACACCCGTGGTGGTCGGCCACCACTGGGGCAGGAATTGTCCTCCTCTTGGAGGATTTGTCCCTTGAGAACGCATTTCCAAGGGCGCCTCCCTAAGGGCTCGAACCTTGGACCTGAGGGATAAGTTCAAAGCCTAAGAGCACCTTGGTATCCATTACATACTGTGATATCATTCTCATGAAAACTATCAGGCCTCTGAATAATTATGTATCTTTAGAATTGGCTGTCAAATTATTGGCATATGATTGTTCTTAATTATTTTTATTCCATACTTTTCTTGTACCTTTTTTCTAGAGTTGCGTTTATTCTCCATTACTCTTCTTGCAAACTCGAAAAATTTGTTTGTCACCGTGTGCTTGAGTTTTAAATAATATTATGGGTGTTAAACTCTGACATTTCAACAAGGTTTTATTTTTGTGATGTTGATTTTTTAAGTGGCAGTTGGTGATCGGTTTGGAATCCAACATCAGGCCTGTTACATCATCATGAATAATGAAGTTGCGGGGTCAAACTCAAAGTGATCTATTTCGTTGAATAACAAGTAATGATGACAATTTTTTTCCTTAGTTCCTTTCAAATTATATGCTACAGCTAGGAAATGGTGTGGTTGAGCCCTATTAAGCTTTTGTGCGTGCAAACCCTGTACTCCTAAAGCAATTATATTGCTCAAAGCCCGTAAGCCCATATTCAAAAAAAAAAAAAAAAAAATCCAAAAAACTATCTTAAACATGAAGTTAGTAAATGCAAACATTACATGAAAATGATCTAAAGCCTAAAGTGTAATTTTTGAAGGATTAAAAAAAAAATAGCATAAATAAAAAAATATAAAATTTGATATTTTGAATTCAGCTTTTCGCAATTACAACGGATTAGGTTTCATGGAAAGGGATAATACCTCATAACAACGTAACGTAGTGAACATGGTTTGAATCCATACTTTAAAGATGTGCTTATGTTTAGTACTTGACAATGACTTGTACCTGTACTTATTTAGGGGGAAAAAACTTTTTTGCAATCACGTAATGGAAAGTGGTGACTAATAAGATTTTTATAATTAATTATTAAAAATAAACAAGTAAACTCACCGTTTTGAAATAGAGCAGGTTTGAAATTCTAAGCACCCCATTACATAGCAAGTCATATTGATGGATTCTGGGTCAAATGTGATAGGATGGAAAGGATTGATGTTCCAAGGAAAGAAGACTGAAGTGGGAAGAAGAAGTGGTCGTGGAGAGAAGATGTTTTCAAAATTATGGACAACTGGCTCCTGTAGAATGCCCACCGGCTAGAACACTTGAGGGGAAATCTGTGTACGGTGGCTACCAAGAAAGGCTACCCAACCCCTATCCAAAATTTAGGTGATGCACTTAAGGAGTGGAAAGAAAGAGTTAAAGTATCTGCCGACCTCCCTGCAGATAACGCACAGAAACCAGCCAGGTGAAATGGAGGGTGAAAATTCTGAGTATGGGTTTGTCTCTGAGGTTGAAAAGGGGACGGCTCAGGCTATATGGGGCCTGCTACATCGGAGCAGATAGACAGAAATATTGATGACAATAAACTTGATCAAGAACTTCATACTTCAGAAAAAGATCAAGAATTGAAGTTGGAGGAGCACAGTTCTGACATACAGTCTATAACTAATTCTACTTCAATCCCGAAAAATGAGAAAAGGGAGCATATTAATGTCTCGGGCTCAGGCTCAGAGAAGGTACATGATGATCGATTCTGAAAACTGTCCACTCTGAAAAGCATGATGATCGACTCTGAAAACTGTCCACTCTGAAAAGCATTCAGATCGATCTCTCTCTCGGCTCTCTGGGCCTTGTGAGTTGTGAAGTGTATTGTGGTTTGTGAATCCCCACGCGCTTCTTTCTCCATTTCCCTTTTGTCTTTTGGCGCCCATAAACCTACATCCCTATAAATCATCTGTCTTGGCCGCCATCAGGTCTCATAAATCAATCATATCATTTTTAAATAATACTATATATTATATGGGAAAAACACTTCTTATGTTGTAGGATAAGTTTATTTTCATGTCACACACACATGAAATGGTGAGACCCACATATATATAATTAGCATTATATATATGTGGTCCCACCATTTCATGGATGTGTAGGAATCTTCTTCTTCTCATACAACATGAGAAGTTTAAACCTCATATTATATATAAAGAATTTTTGAGACGGATCTCATGGAATATGAATTGCATTTAAAGATTCAAAAAAATGCATTGCATTCAATTTAAATATACTTGAGCTAGCTACGGTATTTATTGTTTGTGGATTATGTTAGTTTTTAAAATTTTGGCATTATATTTAGGGAAAATTACGCTCAGGTCCCAAGGAAGGTAATTAATTACAATAAAGTCCCTTGAAATCATCAAATTACGCTCAGGTCTCAAGGGACTTCTGTGTAATTATTTTTATTAACAACAGGAAATACATATATTTACAACAACTTTTAAATACCTGACCATTAACAACAGGAAATGCATATATTTACAACAACATTTAAACACCTGGATTTTGAACATAGAGAGGTCATTTACAACGAAAAAGCATAGATTTACAACAGAAATGTTGCATTTGCAACAAAATTTAAAATATGGTCATTTACAACGAAAAAACATGTATTAACAACGGAAATGCATGTATTTACAACAACTTTTAAAAACCCGTATTTTATTTTCATACAAATAATTACACGAAGTCCCCGGCTATTTACAACGAGAAAATGCATGTATTTACAACAGAAATGCATGTATTAACAACAACATTTAAAAACCTCCATACAAATAATTACACAGAAGTCCCTTGGGACCTGAGCGTAATTTAATGATTTCAAGGGACTTTTTTGTAATTTTTTTCGTTCCTTGGGACCTATATGAAATTTTCCCTAATATTTAACATGTGACAACTTTATGTATACAGCATAAGATTGGCGAAAAAAACCAAGAAGAAACCAAAGTCTGGCTCAAAAGGAGGGGAGAAGCAGACATTAAATTGATATGAGCTCAGCATGTTTTCTTCCATCACTGACTAGAGTTGGGAATCAGGGTCGGCCCGGCCCGATAGAGCCTGGGGTAACAAAAATATCTGTTTTTCAAAGCCTGGCCCGATAGTACTAGGACCAGGGCCGGCCTACATGGCCTAAAAATTACTATTCCAAATTTTAACTATTTTTCCTTCAATTTATTTTAAATAAATATAATTAGTAAATTGCAATCATTAAATTTCTAATCTATTAAATAAATGTTATCAACATTAATATCTAAACAATATAAATCTTTCAACAAATAAACACATTCATTAATTTGTAATAAAAAACAAATAAACACAAAGAATATGTTTTTTCCTATTTTTTCAAAAAATATTAAACAGATGAATTGCTTTATGTATGCCCACGACAAAATGTCTTTCCCTCTCATAATTTTGTATGTGTCTGCAGATTCCTTCGGTTCATGCATGATTTTACTGATAGGTAAAAATAATTATACTTATTTTACACCAAATATATTTATAATTTATTACTTATATAATATTGTAATACCAAAGTATGTGTTTACTTAATATGAAAACATCTCTTCTTTAAAATTTATAATAACTAATTATGTGTTTTAATATAGAATAATAATAATAAACATAAAAAAGGGTTATAGTTTAAACTAAAAAATCTAAGTAATTACAAATAAACACATTTATTAAGTGGAAGTCTAAATATATATATATTTTTTAAAAAAGCTACAATTAAATGGGCACGCAAGGTCGGCCCGATTAAGCCCGAGGCCTTATAGGGTCGACTTTGCAGGGCCAATTTCAAATTTCTGGCCTATTTTTCAAGCCCAAGCCCTACAGGGCCAAGGCTTAAACGGGTCGGCCCGACGGGCTTGACCCGATTTCCCGGCTCTATCATTGACACATGTTTTTTTAAAATCTGATTGTGGACGAAAAGCCTAAAGTGGGCCCATTGGGCCTCGACTCCATTGGATTATAAAACCTCCTAAACTTCTAGGTTTTTTTTAATGCAAAATTTTTAATTTTTTTTTTGGTATCCCACCCGATTCACCGGACCTTCGGTTCCGACTAATCCGGATTTTGCTCCGCGTTGAGCTCACGGTCGTGGGGGAAGAGCCCCCAACACCCTTTGATTGAACCATATTTTTACATGATTTTTGGTAATTAAATTGGGATTCTTAATGCATTTTGTCATAGTTATTGAGCTTTAAATGTGTTTCTTAGGATAAATTGAGATTAAGAGTGAATACATTAAATTAGGGCTAAAAAGGGTAAAATTGTCAAAAAAAATGTAATTGCTTTTAATTATTGATTTTCCTGAGAATATTTTATGTTGGATTAAATTATTTTAAATTGTAGGTGCTTGAAGAAATTGGACCAAATCTAAAAATAGAAGTTTGGGCTCAAGTTGTGAAAAATTACAATTTGGTCCCTGCAGCAAAACATTTTAAAAGTTTCGCTTAGGTCCCTATATAAAACTTAGCGTTTTAATGTTTTTAGGTTTGAATGTTTGACCTTTTTGAACTAGATGGGAGATCCGAAAACAAAAGGAGGGACCCGAGAAGATTGAATAATTATTCAGTGCCGCTAACTCTCGGATGGGGACACAGAGACGCATTCGACCTTCAAGCTATCATCGACCTTGACGCAGAGCTTCGCCCTTCAACACCTCGCCGGCGGTTTCCTCATCCACCCTTGCCGCCGGCGAGCAACCTTCTTTCTCCACCACAGCCGTGGGATTCGAACAGAAATAGAGAGAGCACACCACGAAAAACACCACGCTGTCGGACCTGAACCAGAACGGGGAGATCATCTTGGACGCTCAGGACCTGGACTTTCATATTTATTCTTCTTTTTCTCCACCATATTCGATCATTTTTGTCCTTCCATCAGTCGAAATCAGCCCTCATCTATTTCTCTCAAGGACCACTGTTTTACCTATTTCCATCCATTAAGTCCGATAGCCTCCGTGGGGATTTCAGTTTGCAGCTCTGATTGGGTGTTCTAATGGTTATATATATATATAAATCCTTTGTTCTTGGTGGTGACAGAACTGGGTTCAATGAGTGGCTGATTCATTTGCTCGTTGTAGATGGATGAAGTGACTGAAATTTCAGAGTTCAAAATAGGGGAGTTTATTTGTTCAATTTATTTTCTCTAATTACATTTTGATTTCCTAGTTTTAGGAATATTGTTTTGTATTTTTGAGACTTAGTTTATCCATTTGGAAAACTTTGTGGATTGAACCTATGTGATTGGATTGAATTTTGTGGTTTGTTGAATTTATAAATTTGTATTTCCCTATTGATTCAGTGAAATTTTGCTTTCTACGTGGTATTGTTAGATAGTATAATTGACTTGGATTAATTGAGTGGCGTGGTATCACATTCATATCAAGAGGAACCAAATTGCATTAATTTAATCCTAATCACACACTAAGTGGTTTTAAACAATATCTCAAGAGGTAGTAGTTTGCTACGGTAGTAGGAGCTATCATTAATTGGGAATATTGGACTCAAGTGGTATCTTGGGGTTTTTCATCTAGACTTAGTGTAAATTTACTCCTACATTTAATTGAACTAGGATAGTCACTATTCCATTTCCAAGAGCATCCATACTCACTTTCACACTCCATTCCATTTTATTAAAAATACCAAAAATAATAGTTTAGCATTTAATTTAATTACATTCTTATTTTACTTTATTAATTTGAAAATCCAAAACCTATTTTTCCCCTTGTTTTAATTGCATTTGCATGTCATTTAGATTACTTAGGATTCAATAAAAGGCTCCTCGAGAGAAGAACAATCACTAGGTTTGTTTATACGCATTCCTTGGTTTATTTTTGATTGTGGACCCCAAGGCTAAAGACAAAAAGGCCCTCATCACCCTTTTTTCCATTCCCACGTTTCGAACCAAGGACATGGTGGTGGGAGAGCAAGTCCCTTACCACTTGCTCCCACGATATGTTGGTAAAATTTTTAAGTTTTAAAAACATTGGTAGTATGCTTTGAAATATATGTTGGGCCTTCTAAAATGGGCTTAGCAGACAGTTAAGGCCTCACCTGCTGTATTTGAGCTGTTGGGTTACTGGGTAATGGGTATGGCCTGAGTATCAGACAGTTGGAACTAGACCCTGATTGATAGCCACGGGCTTGTATCACGAATTATTCTTTGGGAATTATTAATTTAATTCTGACTCCTTTCCTTTTACGATCAAATCTTTCAACTTTCTGCCATCAAATCTTTGCTGAGACCCGTCTTTTGTGAGTAATTCAGGGACTCTGTAGAGAGACAGCTACGTTGCAACCAATGTTTCGCTGCATACTGCAGAATCTTCATAAGATAATTTGAGTGTTGTGGGGTTTATATAGCTTTACTGTATGTAGCAGTTTTCAAAATACCGACTACAAATGCGGTTTTAGCCTCAAACCGCGACAAAACAACAATGTGTAGCGGGTTTCATTTTTAAACCGTGACAAATATTGTGACTCTTTGAATCCTGTAGCCGTTTTTATCTTGAAACCGCGACAAATATTGTGACTCTTCAAATCCTGTAGTGGTTTTATCTTAAAACTGCGACAAATAGAACAGTCACAACCTTCGCGCTATTACATGCCAAGCTAGCGCCAATTTTGTAGCGATTAATTTTTTATAACCGCTACAAAGTTTGTTACCTACAAGCGCGTATTTTGGTGCGAGTGTCATAGTTGCAAATTTTTAGTGGGTTTGATATAAACCGCTACAAAATTTTATATTTGTAGCGGTTATTTTTTACCACTACTAATCGACAGTTTTTTGTTGTTGTGTGAGATTGATCGATTTTTTTAAAAAAAAACAACTTATATTGCGAGTCAAGAGTGAGGACATAATTTTAAAAGTGAGGCATGTTGTGGATCGAAAATGAGTTTGTTATTGCTTATAATGTTGACTACTTTTGAGAACATACTCGTATGATCAGGTCAGTTTAAAACAACCTGGAAGATAACCAAAGTAACCTGACTCAGTTGGCTCGTAGCTGGGTTCCCTTAAACATCTAGTCAGGGGTTCGATCCCTGGCGGTGTGTATGGAGAATGTTATTTGGCCAGTACCAATGCCCTTTCGAGACGACTACGGTGCGAAGGAGGATTAGTCTCTGCTGTCGGCGAAGGATACCCCCTGATTTCTATCAAAAAAAAACAAACCTGGAAGATGCTCTCTCTAAGCGTGCATTAATTACACATTAGTTAAATAACAGCCATATTAATTCCTTTCACACTGGAAATGGGGAAGACGACAAAACGTGAATTCTTTAGGACATTGTTGTCAAAAACAGTGTAATAACGTTTACTAGA
This sequence comes from Acacia melanoxylon, assembly GCA_019022615.1. Taxonomy (NCBI): domain Eukaryota; kingdom Viridiplantae; phylum Streptophyta; class Magnoliopsida; order Fabales; family Fabaceae; genus Acacia; species Acacia melanoxylon. The sequence goes on along the minus strand of JAFJYJ010000003.1, from coordinate 13,617,889 downwards.
TTGATACGTGTTAAGACGTAAGTAAAAACTGTCCTGAGTAAAAACTATGCTTAAAAACTTAAAAAATTGTTTACAGATAGTAAATATGTGATAGTTGTATTTTTTTAGTATACCCTTATTTATATAGAGGGAGTGCTAGAGAGAGAATGAGTGGGGAAAGAGATGAGAGAGGATGAGTGACAACAGAAAGGAAAATACTTAGGTCAAGTTCCTTATATCTATTTTGTCAAGTTCTCCAATCATATGTGACCATGTGTTCTATTTTTGAATTAATAACATTTAATTATAAATGCATATGAAAAAAAGACATGTAGTCACGTATGATTGGAGAACTTGAAATAATAAATATAAAGAATTTGATGTAAGTATGGTCCATTGAGACTTACAATACCATATCTTTTTTGTTGCATCTCTTTGTTTTGGTCTCTTGCTTGTAAGTGCAGTTCCTCTCAAACATAGGTTTATGATGTGGATGCTATCTATAGGCTTGGTTATCACTCTCACCTGCCTTCTAAAGTGCTTATTTTGTTGGCCTCAGCCTTATCATCCCATATGGGATTTATGATTATAAAAGGGGGTTGACAGCCACTAGGATTTTTACTTGTTTGATTGCACTGGTTGGGATATACATCGCAGTGAAATTTGTCATATGGGTAGTGAAGAAATTGAAGGCCAAGTTAACTAAGCATCGCAAGTCAAGTGACCAGATGCATAATGCTTGATAGATATGATCTCAATCAATTGATGCGTCTTGGCTATAGGTGTGCACAACTTTTCAGTACTGTATTCCTCATCTTCACTCATCTCATCGTCATCACAAAATTTGAATCTCATGCTTCAAGTTTTAAAGGTCGTTCTACTTGCTTAAGTGTATGAGATACCTTCTTTGCCCCATGAAAATAACTCTCCAATTCATTGATATATCATGTCAATATATTTCGTTTTTTTAAAAAAAATAAAAGAGGCCACGTCTCTTTCTTTTTTAAAAAGTAAAATGCAGTAATAACTGAAAAAGGTTTTTTATTTATTTTTTTATTTTTATGTTATCATCCGGTATAGTTCACGGCTGCCCTTCCTATCACATGTGTTTCCTTTGAGAAGTTTTTAATTTAAATCATATGTCCTATAATAAACCAACAGCTTGTTGGTGCCTATTTTTAGAAACATATGCACAAGCCTCTGACATATAAAAATAAAAAATAAATTAAATTCAATATGAACCATCTAAATTAGATATGAACGACTTGTGATAGTAAGAATTGAGGTGGTGATGCTTATTAGTCTGCTTTAGAGCTAGGAATCAAGGTCGGACCGGACCTACAGGGATGACCCTTAAAGGGCCAAGGCCTAAAAAGGGCCTACCCTTTTAGGCACTGGGTAAGAAAAACATATGCTTTTCTAGGCCCAGCCTGAAAGCATGTGGGCTTGGCGACCCTATAGGGCCGAAAGCTATTTTTTAACTATTTTTTGAAATGTTAACTATTTTTCTATATTTTTTAAAGAAATATAATTAGTAAATTACAATAATTAAAATTCTAATTTATGAAATAAATATTGTTAACATTAAGATCTAACAACACGAATCATGCAACAAACAAACACAATCATTAATTCATAATCAAAAGTAAACTATTGTCTACAAATAACTCACACAAAGCATAAGAAGCTTATCACTAAACAACATGAGAATGATGACTATCATTTTCATCTTCTTCACCACTATTATCAATTTCAAAGACATTTAATTGTGCTTCACTTCAAATAGTAGGCTCTGCTTCATGGGTAAAAACATCAATAATTTCTTCTTCCGCATCATGAATACTGGAGGAACAGTCTGTCGACCGTCAGCGCCTCAGAGGAGTGGTGAACTTCATGAGCTGAAGCAATGAGGCACTGATGGTTTGATGCCGTGAATCCGTGATGCACTGATGCGCGACTGTGTATGCGTGAGGCCGAGACTGAGGCGAGAGGCGTGAAGTGAATGACAAAAATGAGCTGAGTGAGACTATGAGAATGACTGAGTGAGTGAGTACTGGGCAATAGGGTAGGCAAGTAGCTTCCGTCACTGTCAAACTCGGTGAGCGGGCAAGTGGGCAATTACCAATTGGGCAAGTTAAAAAAAAATTAATGGGCCTAATAGAGCCAGCCCTTGGCCTTGCAGGACTAGCCTTTTTAGGCTCGACTTCATTTAAAGACTCCATTTTATAATCCCGGCCCTTGAAGGGCCCGGGCTTAAACGGGTCGGCCCGATTTTCCGGCTCTAGTTTGCTTAGCACAGATGCTCGTTCCAGTCATGTTGTAAACCTATAGATTGAGTTGTCATATTCTTAGTCGAAAATACTGAAATTACTCATGGCAAAATATTGCTATATAATTTTCTTACACTATCATATTGCTATCAGTAGTGAATCTATTCGACGCTATTAGTTTTGGTGCTCATTGCAGTGACGAGTACTCATCATAGTGATGAGCACTCTATTATTCAAATACAATTTTAATGGTCTAAAATTAAAATTTTAAACTAATTTTTTAAATTGGAAAAAAAAAACATTTTTGAAAAAAAAAAGTTAAGAAATTATTTTTATTTTAGATTAGGTACATGTTAAAATAATTTTTCTAAGAAATAAAAAGAATAAATATCGACCATCCAAAAATTTGGATGGTCTAGAACTCCTCCACATTTCAGTGATGATGAGCACTAAAATTGAATCTGGTTGACAGACGGACTCGGTTTTAGATATAAATAAGATAATTGCCTTTACGCTATTACGGAAGAATAATTGGACCATTTTTTTTTCTTAAAGCCAATATTCCACTTTACATTAAAGATTATAATTTAAAGGTTAGATCCGCCAGTTGTATATGACTAGTTGATTATGGAAAAGGGGTCACGCTCCATTGGGATATGAGTCTCTCTATTTCCCATACCGTCTAATTCCCTCTACTTATTTATTTACACCATTAGATTAATTTTGACGGCTGCAATTTAATATCCAATAAAAAGTAAAAAGAATATATAGAATACTTTAATAAAATTATAAAGACATGAACTACTTAGATTAAATTTTAATGATTGAAATTTATTTATTTACCTTATTTTTTATTTAATATTATAATAATATTTTTATAGGATATTAAATCTCAACGTCAAAGTTGACCTAATAGTCATATTTGAGCATTGTTGATCACAATTATTGGAGCTAGCAGTCATTTGAGATGAGTTTTGTTTTTGGGTTAATATGTTTGTTTGTCCTTACAATTTGATTAAATTTTAATCTTAGTTCTGATACTTTCAAATTGTTGGTTTAAGTCCTTCCAATGTTATAAGGACTTGGTTTGAGTTAAATATTGGAGCTAGCATTGTTGGTTTTAGTCCTTCAAATTGTTAAAGCAAAACTCGCAAGAACTTGCCCAAGTTTCAAATCATGCATGGACAGGGTAATCATCTTCGTCCAGGTTATCGATAATCAACAAAGAAAGACTGAGAGGACAAAACACATCAATAAAGATTCACGAAGAAGAGAGGAAGATAAAAAGGAAGCAAGGAGCAACCAATGAAATCTCTTTTTGTCAAAAACGACATGCAAATTCTTTATAAGAACTCTCTACTTTGAAAAGGAAGAAATATGAAACCCTGCTCTTTGGAATGAATTGAAGAAACATGAACCCTTATGCTTTTGGGGAGTAAAATTATAACTCTACCAATGAACGTCCTGTCTAGATGCTATCAGGAGTGAATCGATTCTAAGTTTCAAACTGATTTTCGGATTAACTTATTTTAAGTAATTTTGCATTCTTAAATATGTGGGAAGGATTTTACATGAAAATGATCATAAAATAATGGGATTGATAGATATTTTTCCTTTTAATAATGGATTAAATTGTGCGAACCCTCATAATGCCTCCCCGAGCCAATGGCATGTTGCCACAGTGATACAAACGCCTTCTCGGAATTAGAAGAGAGGCTCCGGGCTTGATTCGGCACAAGTATGATTATATGACGTTTTCTCAGTTATTCTGAGTGATAATAGTAATAGTAATAATAATGCTTCACCTGTAAAGTACTCCCTCCGGTCCTATTATAAGACATATTTAACCGATTTTGGAGAGATTAAGGAGAAGAGTTAAATTAGTTAATTTTACTCATTTTCCTAAAATACCCTTATATAAATTTTAAAAAACATAAGTAAAAGTGAATCAACAAACCTCTACCACATATCTCTCGGATCTAGAATTTTCCTTTCCATATGTTTTCTAATTGAAATAATGATCTTACTATATATGTGTGTACATATACATATAGACACACACGCTATATATATATATATATATATATATATATCTGTGTGTGTGTGAGTTTATGTACATATATATAGACACAAATATATAAACACACACACACACACAGATACATATATATACACATACACATATATTGACACACACACACACATATACACAAATATACATATATGTATAAACAAACACACACATGTGTGTGTGTTTATATATATGCGTGTGTGTGTCTATATATATATATATATATATATATATATATTTTGACAAATTAACGTCACTGATCTATAAATTAAAATCCAATAATTTAAAAGTTTCATTGATTGGAAGAGTTTACGCACTCATATACATATACTCTCCAAAAAATAAACACACTTGAGAGAATAAAATATGAGTATTTTAGAAAGAAATTGACAAAAATTAAAATGTTGTCCTATAATTATAACCAAAGCCAACTCCCAAATATTTTCCTATAATTAGGAGCGGAAGGAGTATTAATTAACCATAAATCAATATTTTTGTTGCATAGTATTCCGGAGTCCCAATTATCCCGGGTTTACTATCTTTTGTGAAGCATGTGATGTGTCTAGCTCCCAATGATTATGTTTCATTGCTTTCTAAAATTACGTCAAAGTTATGTAATGAAAAGAAAAAGTATTTTGCTTTTGGAAGGAATAACTTGCGTGTTACGTACAGGAAGACTTGGGTTGTTTTTTATTGCTGATATTTACCCGGTTCTGTGTCAACTGTTCAGATTTAATCTGGATTGTTCCAATCTTTTATTTTTATTTGTTTTGATTGTCGAGCATCAATTTTAATTCCTTTTCCAATATTGGTAGTGTTACAGAGATTGTTTTTAATTTGTGTTTCACCTCATTTAAAATGCAAGAAAATTATATCTTGCGAGAGGTTTAGACCGTCTAGATAAAAAATTAAAGCAGCACAAGGACACACTATCTTGACAAAAAGATAGTGAATAGTGAAGTGGTTGGTCCATAAATAGTAAACAACCAAACGCACACATCCACATCAACAGCCCAAAATGGAAATTGCAATAGCTCCAAACAGTGAAGAAGAGAGAGTGAGGGGAATAGCAACAGCTCAAAACAGTCAAGAAGAGAGAGTGAGAGATCTATACGATGCAGCACAAAAAGGCTGTGTTTCAACTTTGAACACACTTCTCCAGAAAGATCCATTTATCTTGCACAGACTTAGTTCACAAACAACCTTCTTTGAAACTCCCTTGCACATATCAGCTTTACTTGGCCACCTTGAATTTACCAAAACCCTTGTTGCTCACAAACCCAAACTCGCCCTCGAGTTGGACTCATCCCAACACACGCCTCTTCACTTAGCTTCTGCAGAAGGCCACATCGACATTGTGAAGGAACTGTTACAAGCTTGTGGAGAGGCGTGCTTGGTTCGTGACCAAGAACAAAGAATCCCTCTGCACTATGCAGTTATAAGAGGCAGAAGAGACGTTGTGTTGGAGCTGATCAGAGCAAAGCCAGAGTCCTTGACGTTCCCTGTTGAGAAAGGGAAAAATATTTTCCACTTGTGTGTGATGTACAACCACTTGGAGATCCTTAAAGATTTGGTGGCTTTGGATACTCATTGTGACACCAATAAGCTGCTCACTGAGGGAGACTCGGATGGCAACAACACCATTCTCCATTTAGCTACCATGTCAAAACAAGTTGAGGTACTTTTTTCACTCAGTTGGATATAACATACCATTTAAGGAATATATATCGTTTTTCTGGTTCTGTTATATATATGTGTGTGTGTGTGTGTGTGTGTGTGTATAAACAAGCATTAGAAATAATAGTAACGGGTATGGAATTTTAGTGATTCGGGTATGTGTTATGTTGATCCTTATCTCAAAACGATTTTTTGTTGAATTTTAGTGATTATGTGTTAGGGTGGTCTTACTATCAAAATGATTTAAGTTAATTTGATGACCTACCTCAACTTTATATACCTCTAATTTAATTTAATGTCGCCAAATAATCGATGGGGGACTCATAATATGATCTAATTTCCTTCTTCTCTGTTTTTTCATCATTTTCATTCTTTTTTTTGGCCCACATATTCATTTTTTTAGTCCTACAGCTCTCGAATGACTCTTGATTCTATATTGAATTTCACTGATTTAGCCAAATATTAGATTTATCTTTTTATCAAAATGATTTAAGTCAATCTGAAAGGACTTACCTCAACTTTATATATCTTTGATTCAATATCTAACTAATGGATGTGAGACTTGTCGTATAAACTAATAATGAGCATATATATTCACATGCTGATTGTTTAGATTGTGAGGTACCTCATTTCAAATCCAAGAATAAGATCAGAAGCATCGAGCTTGAAGAACGACATGGGTTATACTGCTGCCGACATTATCGAGCGAATTCCACGGACTCCAGGAGCCTCGAAATACAAGCAATACTAATGCAGCAGTGTGGCATCAATTTTGAGAATTCTGGGAAAGTCACTGCAGCTAGAGAAGAAGGAGGAGGACGAGGACGAGGAGGAGACAGACCATCATATTTGAATTCCTTGAGAAATACTCTGCAATGGATGCTAAAGTTGATTCATGGTGATGGTGACTGGGTAACACAAATGAGAGCAAATCTAAGTCTGGTGCCTACTATAGTCGCAACCATTACATTTCAAGCTGCAGTTAATCCTCCAGGAGGAGTCATTCAGCAAAATATATTAAACTCAGGTGATAACAAGAATGTCACTTCCAGTACTGATCACTATACATGGCTCTATGGAGGACCGCTCGGTTGCTTGCAGTACAAGGGAAAAGATGCTTCTGAATATGATGAACTATGTCCCGGGGAGGCCATATTTTCTCATACGGAAGCATATAATTTCAACAGATTCATGATTTTTAATACTATATCTTTTGTTGCGTCTCTCATTCTTGCCTTCTTGCTTCTCAGTGGAATCCCTCTCAAAAGTAGATCTATGATGTGGGTGCTCAATTTAGGCATGCTTTCAAATCTCTCATTCCTATTAAATGCCTATTTTGCAAGCATCAATCTTATCACTCCAGATCAAGGCTTGGGTCACTTATATGACAGACCCATACAGGTCATCACTTGGACTTTTAATGCTTTCTGTGTTGTTGTTGCTGCCTACATTGTGGTGATGCGGCTGGTGGGACCCCATAAGAAACGCAACACGAGTCGATAAGCTATGCAAGGATGGTCAAGGTCTCAATCAATTACAGTATCTTATGGTTTATATTTTTTCACCAACTTTTCAGGGCTGATTAATTAGTATTAAGTTACTGTTAACTTTCTTGGTGTGTGAACTTAAATATTTAATTAATGAACGGCGTGTGGTTTATTAATATGTTTGACTCGGAGACCAAATTTGAATGGAAGTTAGTGATATCTACATTATTCCTTATGAAAATTGATAACAACTCGCGATTACCCAGTGTGATTATTATTATTATTATTATTATTATTATGTAGTTATTAATGTGAAACTCTAACTATAAAGAATCCATATACTTTGAACAGTGGAAGTGTTCGGACCCCATTCAAACTGGATTTCTTGGGGCTAGCTGGGTCATTCCTCTAATTACAACTTTGCTTTATTATTTGGCTACTGAAGAAAAAGATTTAAGAAAAAGAAAGAAAGAAAGAAAAATCAAGCCTCAAAATATTATGATGTCATAGTGCCTAATATGAAAACAGAGAAAATAAAAAGAAAAAGATAAAGTGAAAGCCTTATCTGGCCATTGTCAAGTCATGTGCTTCACCTTTTACTAGAAATGCAAACACTAGGCCCCTCATGTGATACCTTTAGACTGTGCGCTCAGATAGAGGTTTTTTTTTTTTTTTTTTTTGCCAGATGCAGCAGAGGTTTAATTATTGAAAATGATTTTGGCAAATTATTTTTATTGCATTTCTTTTAACTCCTCTGTCGAGTGAGATGAGTTAGTATTTCGTTTTTGAGTTATCAACGATGTGTGCAAGTCACTTTGTGCTAGAGAGTAATATCTTTCAAGACATGGTAAGCTGTGTTAGTTCTTACTTCTACATATATAGTTGGAGTTTATAAATAAGTTAAGCTGTAAATTTACTCCAGAAGTTTTCACTTGGGGAGCATTGAGTACCTGGATTTTTTTATTTTTTATTTTTGATTCAAAGTCAACCTAGAAGTTCAAATCATCATAACAATGTCACCCCGTCATTCATTATCCATGCTTAACTTTAACCGTTGACCAAAAATATGTTAAAGGTGTTCAAATGTCATCCATGTTCTTTTTTTTTTTTGTTTCAAGGTAAGGTGCAAATTTGCCATGAATTTTTTTACTTAGGAGCGCTTGGTATCCAAAAGTTGTTTATGTTCAATGTTACTTCAGAAGTTTTCAAATTGTAGGAATATCGCCTCGATCATTATCTAAGCTAAGTTTGTCTATTAGCGACAAAATATGTTGATATTATGACATATCCAAGTGTCATCCACTTCATTTTTATATTGGTCAATTTATAAATTAGGGATTTTTTTATTTATTTATTTTTTAAAAAAATGCATTTGGCACAAAGGATTGGAGAAAATTGAGAAGGTGGAAGCATGGCAGCGGGGATCGTGGGCAGCATTATTCTCGACAATTCCCTCAGCGTGTTTTCTGTATCCAATAATCAAATCTTTTTCCTTATACTCCCAGGATGCTAAGATAGGTAGATACCTCTTCGATTTTCTCTGTTACATAAGATGCTTTCATCTTTTTGATTGTCTCCATCCCTGTGGGACACATTTCATTAAATTTTTCCCTAAATTTTGTAAATCTGACTTGAAAAAAAAAAAGTTGATGATATGTAGACTTGTGATCTAATAATATTTTTATATGATTTTTTATAATAAAATTGGGATTCTTAATGCATTTTGTCATAGTTATTGAGCTTAAAATGATTTCTTGTGATAAATTGAGATTAAGAGTAAATACATTAAATTAAGATTAAAAAGGACAAAATTGTCAAATAAATTGTAATTACTTTTAATCATTGATTTTCTAAGAATATTTGATGTTAGATTAATTATTTTGGATTGTAGATGCCTAAAAGATTAGATCAAATTTGAAAATAAAAGTTTGAACCCAAGTTGCAAAACTTTCAGTTTAGTCCCTCTACGAAACTTTTTAAAAGTTTCACTTAGGTCCCTCTGTGCAGCTGCTGCGTTTTGACGTTTTTTAGAAATTAGGTTTGGCTTCTTCCTAATGAAGATAGCAGACCTGATACATTACAAAAGGAGGGGATGGGCGCCGCGCAAGAGAGGACCTGATTTATTGATTGAGAATTCAGCAGACGCGCAAAAGAAGGGGTGGAGGCAATTATTTGATGAATATATATTAAGTGCCGTGAATGAATAGAGAGGGGGATCGAATATTATAGATATAAAGGGAGCTGATTTATGAAAGGGGCGATTGAATCAAGCGCCGCAAAAGAATCAATTGGAGAGAGACGAGAGAATAACGCCGCGATCTACGACTTGGACGCGCACCCGCAGAACCTTGAACCATCGGACCTTCGACTTTGATCCATCGACCTTCAGCTATCATCGTCGCCGGCGACCTCCACCCCCATCTCCATCGTCGCCGGCGACCTCCACAACGTAAGCACCACCCTTAGCTGTCAGAACTGAGAGATCAGATTTGAGAAGGAGCAGAGCAGCGATTTCAGTTCTGCAGATTCGATTGGGAATTTTAATGGCTGCGTGTAGCTGATTTGTCTTGCTTCTTGGCCATGGAGATGTTGGCTTGAGCTTCAATTGCTTTAATGGGGAGAGAAAGAAACCTGAGAAATGAATAACAAAGCACAGAGCAGAGGAAAGAATGAATGACCGAGTGAGTATTTGCACTGGCCTTGTATTGTATATATAACAGAAAGAATAAGCAATGGGTCGTACAGAGTTTGTTACATCGATAAGTGAGCCAGACGCGTGGCATGGATGATAGCTAGTGAGTCATCCACTATAGTATATACGAAGCAATCTAGACACTAATTACAATTATGCAGAACCTAATTATTCATTATTCTAACATTCCCCCTCAAACGAGAGGGAGTAGACACAACCCCGAGTTTGTTTTCAAATAAGAAAATTGAGTATGACTTAACGCCTTTGTAAGACAATCGGTATCTCGATGTTGAGAAGGAACATACTGAACTTTAACGTCTCCAGCCAACACCTGATCTCTTATAAAATGAACATCAATATCTATGTGTTTGCTTCTGGAGTGATGTACTGGATTAGATGCAAGAGCCTGTGCACTAAGATTGTCACACCATATAGTGGAGGGTCGCTTGAGAAACAAGCCAAGTTCAGTGAGTAGTCCACACAACCATTTTAATTCAGCTGCCCCATAAGCAAGGGCTCTATATTCATATTCAGAGCTAGCTCTAGACACAACCTTTTGTTTCCTAGATGTCCAGGAAATCAGAGTGTTACCCAAGTAAACACAAAAACCACCCATTGACCGACGATCATCTAAATCCGTGGCCCAATCTGCATCAGTAAATGCCATCAGCTAAGGGAATTTAAAAGGCTTTAAATGTAGAGCATAGTGATAGGTTCCTTTGAGATAGCGAAAGATTCGCTTGACACCTTGAAAATGGACATCTGTGGGGCTAGACAAGAACTGACTGAGTTTGTTAACTGAATAGGCAATATCTGGCCTTGTGGTGGTCAAATACTGAAGAGAGCCTATAGCTTGTCTGTAAAGAGAAGAATTTGACATAGCGGTACCATCAGATGCAGTAAATGGCCGACCAGTGACCATAGGAGTAGGGACAGGAGCACAGTCAAACATCTGAAATTTTTCAAGCAAGTCTAGGATATATTTACTCTGATTGAGATAAAGACCAGAAGCATCCCTATGAACTTCTAAACCAAGGAAATAGTACAGAGGCCCTAAATCCTTTAGAGAGAAAATGTCATTCAACTTCAGAACAAATTGACTAATGAAATCATTGTTGTTCCCTGTAACCAGTATATCATCAACGTAAACCAGAACAAATACAATAAGAGTCTTAGTTTTGAGAAAGAAAAGTGAGATGTCACTCCTTGAATTTTGAAAACCCCACTGAGTCAGTGTGTGACGAAGGCGATCGAACCAAGCACGAGGTGCTTGTTTTAAACCATAAATTCCTTTGGTTAACTTGCACACATGATTCGGTTTGGCAGGGTCACAAAAACCACCAGGTTGGCGCATAAACAAACTTTCTTTGAGGAAACCATTAAGAAATGCGTTATTCACATCTAACTGCCTAATACTCCAGTGAAATGTAACAGCAATAGTAAGAATTAACCTGACAGTGGTGGGTTTAATCACTGGGCTAAACGTCTCGAAATAATCAAGGCCAGGCGTCTGTTGAAACCCTTTGGCAACTAGCCGTGCCTTGTGCTTGAGAATTGAACCATCAACACGAAACTTTGTTTTAAACACCCAACGACAATCCACAAGCTTCTGAGTGCTGTCACGAGGAACCAAAATCCAGGTGTGATTCCGAACTAGAGCGTTGAATTCATCCTGCATAGCTTGCTTCCACGGCGGTGAAGAGAGAGCATCGGCGATTGTGCGTGGAACACTCGCCTGAGATAGTATTTCCGGCGTCTCTGATTTGAGCAATCCCACAAAGGGATAGCGAGGTTTGCAGATCCCATCTTTTGCGCGAGTGACCATCGAATGAGTGTTGCTGGAGATACGAGGTGGTGTGTTTGATGAAGGTGGAGCTTGGGCCTCGGGTTGGGCCAAGATATGTGGAACTGGGCTGGTTGACGGATTAGTGGATCCACTAGTAGGCGTTGACATATGTGGATCAGAAGCAATAGGCGTTTGAACATGACCTGTAGAAGAAACTGGACTTGGACACTCTTCTCGTAAAACAGAGGAAGCAGGTATGGTTGAGTCCGTCAACGGAACTATTATGATCGGAACGGTAGTCTCTGTGTCAGGTGAAGAAGAATGACGCTGGAAGAAACCTGAAATACATGGAAAAACAGAATCATCAAAAACCACATGGCGAGAGATGTATATTCTTCCAGTGGAGCTAAGGCACTTGTAGCCTTTTTGCTGTGTGGCTGGTCCGAGAAAGAGACACTGCTTGCTATGAAATTGCATTTTGTGAGTATTATAGGGTCGCAAATATGGATAACACGCACAGCCAAACGGTTTCAATGAACTGTAATCAGGACTGGTGCGAAATAATTTAAACAGAGGAGAGTCTCCATCAAGAACTGCAGTTGGAAGGCGATTGATCAGGTACACCGCCATTTGAAATGCCTCAACCCAGTATGTTAATGGTAGATGAGCCTGAGCCAACAAAGTTAAGCCAACCTCAACTATGTGGCAATGTTTGCGCTCTGCACGTCCGTTTTGAGAAGAGGTATATGGACAGGTGTATCGCATGACAATACCAACGTCATTGGCAACAGGAGCAAATGGCTTAAACTCTGATCCATTATCACATTGAATGGATTTAATGGTTGTATTAAACTGATTTTCTGCATATTTGCGAAAGTGGTTAAATGCACCGATAGCTTCACCTTTATGTTTGAGAGGGTATAACCAGGTATACCTACTGTAATCATCGACAAAATGAATATAGTATTTATATCCATTAACAGATTGAACAGGTGATGGTCCCCAAAGGTCAGTATGAACAAGAGCTAGTGGATTAGATGCTTGAGACTGAGAAATTGAGAATGGAAGACGTTTTGATTTACCACACCGGCAAGCGTAACATACAAAGGATTCATTAACACTAATATTGACATTACAAGAGTGTAAGACTTGGCTCAAGACTTTATTACTAGGGTGCCCAAGTTTATAATGCCATTTGAGAAGGAGTTCATCATTTTTTGTCTTGCTTGCAGTTGCCACGTGTGCTTGAGCAGTGACCTTACTCACTGGATAGAGGCCCTGTCTTGGCGTTCCCTTCATGAGGATTTGACCTGTGCCCTTTGCCTTCACAACACAACCACCATTAGAGAAAGTAATTGCAATTGGATGATCCTGCACAAGCTTATTCACACTGACTAGATTTTTAGTAGCAGTAGGCACAACAAGAACATCGTTGAGTTGAAGATTAGAATTAAGAGCAGTAGATCCAACGCCATGTATACGTGTTTTATGTCCAGTGCATGTGTAAAGAAAACGATTACCTGTAGGAACACTCGAATCAAGCTGAGACGACATTGGTGTTACATGGTGACTCACACCACTATCAAGATACCAATCTGGGTCAGTGATAACTTGGGGATCAGCATAATAGACGTGATGAGTGGCATTTCCAGAGGAAGCAGAGCCGCGAGAGTAGCTTGAGTTGGCGTCTTGTCGTTGATAGCAAGTTTCATAGTAGTGACCGTGACGGTCACAGTAGGTACAATATGGGCGTCCACCACCACTGGAGTATGAGCCACCACGAGAACTAGATCTTCCAGCTCGTGAACGACGACCGCGACCACCACAAGAACCACGCCAGGGTCCACGACCAGAAGCGAAGGGATTTTTGTCAAAAACAGAGGGTCCATGAGTCGCAGAGTTTACAGATGGTTGGAGGGACAGAGACGACAGATTGTTAAGTTGCTCTAAACGGCTTTCAAAAGCGAGAAGAGATGATTGAGCATCAACCCAGGTGAGCTCAAGTTGGTCAATCAGTTTAACAATGATAGCGTTGTATTCCGTATCCAAACCGTTCAACGTGTGAAGAATCAAATCGTCAGTGGAGATTGGAGCTCCGGCAAGCACCAGTTGGTCGGAGATACTTTTCATCTTTGCTAAGTAGTCATCCATTCGCATGCCATTCTTTCTGGTTTGGTGAAGCTCTGCCTGATAGACCATGACACGAGATCGTGAAAAAGCGCAGGTGAGAGTGCGAGAACTTGACCAGAGTTCAAGAGCAGTGTTGCAGTGAAGTAGTTGGGCACCCACTTCCTGAGTCATGGTGTTGCGGAGCCATCCAACTAGCATGCGATCAATGGCATACCATTCCTCAAAATCTGGGTTAGAAGTTGTCAGGGTAGACCCAGGAATAGAGCGAGTCATCGCTGGAACAATGGCAGAACTGGAGATATGATGCTGGAGCCTATTACCTTCGATGAGAGGTAAGACTACAGACTCCCAAACCAGATAGTTAGTCCTATCCAACTTGATAGACGTCGTACCTGGCCGGAGGAATGGAAAAGAGAGTAGGTTTTGTGAGGGGCCGGGTAGTTGTGTCATCGGAGGTTTGCGATGAAGAAGACATGACGAAGAGAAAAATAACCAGAGGATATACCTCGGCTTTGATACCAAGAAAGAAACCTGAGAAATGAATAACAAAACACAGAGCAGAGGAAAGAATGAATGACCGAGTGAGTATTTGCACTGGCCTTGTATTGTATATATAACAGAAAGAATAAGCAATGGGTCGCACAGAGATTGTTACATTGATAAGTGAGCCAGACGCGTGGCATGGATGACAGCTAGTGAGTCATCCACTACAGTATATACGAAGCAATCTAGACACTAATTACAATTGTGCCCTTTGAGGGACTGTTATGTACTCAATTTCAAGAAGACTCATGTTGCATTATTCCAATTTTTAATTGCACATCAAGTGGTTTTTAACAATTTCTCAAGAGGTAGTAGTTAGCTATGTTTGTAGGAGCTACTATTAATTGAAAATATTGGACTCAAGTGTTACCTTGAGGATGATCTTAAGACTTGATGAATTTTAACTCCCATAATCTTTTATGAGCAATGATAGTCATTTCTTCATTACCAAGAACGTTCATCATTCATATTTTCACTTCATCCATTCCATTTACTCCATTCCATTTTATTTAAAATACCAAAAACAATAGTTTAGCATTTAATTAAATTGCATTCTTATTTTACTTTATTAATTTAAAAACCCAAAACCTATTTTTCCCATTGTTTTAATTGCATTTGCATGACATTTAGATTACTTAGGATTCAATAAAAGGCTCCTCGAGAGAGAGAACGATCCTAGGGTTGACTATACGCAATCCTTGGTTTATTTTTGATTGTGGACCCCAAGGCTATAGACGAAAAGGCCCTCATCAACTTGCAATTGCAAGCTCGACATATTTGGTCAACTAACAGTCAAATTTAACTTAATTAACGGTTGGGCAATATTTTGGAAACTTCAGGTTAAAATTGAAACAAAAAAAAAACTTTCAAATACCTAGCGCTCCCGAGTACAAACTTCTAAGACAAATTTGCAGCTTAACATAAAATGACGTGGATCACATGTATACCTACCTACTCTGCATATTTAGTTAACTAATAGTCAAACTTTACCTAGATAAACGGCATGGGCAAATGCTACGATTTTAAATTTTTATGGTGACATTGAAATTAAGAAAACTTTTGGAGATCAAACACTCATAAGTGAAAACTTTTGGAATAAATTTGTAGGTTTCTTCAATCTTGGAATAAAATGCATAACATTCTATTAGCTCTACTGAATCAAACCGGCCCAGCTAAGGAAGCGCGGCTCCAATGTGAATAGTACGCTTACAAAACCTATAGATGAGGCGAAGTGGGTGTTTATTAAGCATCCATGTGTGGGATATTATCCTCCATAACTACAACAGGCTGAGACAACATTACTGCCTTGCTATTCGAAAGGCTCACTGTACACTATATGAGCTGATGCATGCAAGATGATTCCAAGCCACATCTAACTATCCACTATGCACAGAAGGCTTTCACTCACGCTTATCACAGATAACTTCTCTGCAAAAAGACAAGCATTTACCAACAGAATTACCGACATGAAAAAAAAAAATTCTTAAGAAATTCATCAGTAATTTTACCAACAGAATTACTAACAAAAACATTATGCCACTCATTCTATTTACTGACGGAATTTTTCCTCGGTAAATTAATTAGTCAGGAAAAAATTATTGACGAAAAAATTCCCGTCAGTAATCCCTTTTCGTTGCTAAACTGAAATTTCCTTTTTGTCCGTAATAAGCTGTTTTTTTAGTGCTTGGCAAGAAATATTGCTTTTGATCTCATTCACTCATGTCAATGTTGTTTCCACTAAATGCTTTTTTTAGCTTTTTTTAAGGTGATTCTTTCTATGTGTTAACTTACTGTTCCTTGTCAAACTTTTTGTTTTCTAAATATCATTTTTTTCGAAATGCAACAAAATGGCGGGGCGGCACCTAAAAAAGAAAGAGTTTATAGGTCATTACACTTACACACACACACACACCTTTTATTAAGTCCAATTCTATATGTGTGCGCGTACGTGGGGGACTATTTCCACATCAAGTCAAGTCCTCTACACTTGCACTTGACATCTTAACATGTTCTTCTTTTCTTTTCATAGCCACGTCATCATCTCTGCAAATAATGTAACGGCATGAATACATTACAAACAATATAAATAATACAAAGTTGCAATCCACTGGCCAACAGAGCAACGTAATATAGAAGCTATCAATAGTGAATCTATTCAAACAGCCTCTTGAAGTAAAGATATAGATAAGACAATTGCCTTTACGCTCTTACGGAAGAATGATTGGAGAATCCTTAAAGCTAATATTCTACTTTACCTAAAGATTATAATTCAAAAAAGTATATCCTCTAGTTGTACATGGTTGCACGTAACCAAAATTATCACAAAGCACGTTTTTTGTAGTGAAATGAAAATATGATAAACATAATATTCTCAAAGGTATCGCACGCTTAACATTTTAATAATGTCTTTTCCAAATTTATCTGAACTTCTGAAAGTTTTGACATCAAATCACAGATACATTCTTTTATATCTGTGTTCACATGCACATCTTCTTGTTTTTTTTTTGTTAACTTGGAATTTTCTTCCTTTAATACTCCTCTTTCTTATTTTGCCCTTCTCAAGAGCACATCGTATGTGCTTATATCCGGATTTTAAAGGTATTTTGCACGTACTTCATGCTACGCTTTATCGTGCAAATTGCTATATAAATTTGCTTACACTGTCATATTGTTATCAATAGGGAATCTATTCATTCAGCCTCTTGGAGTAAAGACATAGATAAGATAATTGCATCTACGCTATTGGAAGAATAATGGGAGGATTTTTAAAGCTAATATTATACTTTACGTAAAGATTGTAGTTTAAAGTAGATCCTCTAGTTGCACCTATATGCTTACACGTTTTACTTTCATTAAAAAATAAACATTATTTTTCTGAAAGCAATTTTTTTTTTAAAAAAAATGCTGCAATAACTCTTAAAGATTTGGTGGCTCTGGATAGTCATGCCATCAACAAGATGCTCATTGAAGGAGACTCGGATGGCGGCAACACCATTCTCCATTTGGCTGTCATGTTGAAGCAAGTTGAGGTACTCCCTTTGGTCCTAATTATAAGACAACATTTGAGAGTTAGTTTTGGTCCTAATTATAGGACAACATTCTAATTTTTGTCAATTTCTTCCTAAAATACCCCTATTTTATTCTCTCAAGTGTGTTTGATTTTTAGTGATTACATGTGTGTGTGTGTGTGTGTGTGTGTCTATATACAAATATACATATATATATACAGACACATATATATAGACACACACACATATAAATACACTCACACACACACATACATACATATATATATATATATCTATCTATCTGTGAGTGTGTGTACATATATAAACACACACATATATATACATATGTGTGTGTGTGTGTTTATATGTGTGTCTATATATATATATATATTTGTGTGTGTATTCATATATATGTGTGTAGATATATGTATGTATATGTTTGTGTACATATTTAAACACACATATATATACATATATATGTGTGTGTGTGTTCATATATATGTGTGTAGATATATGTATGTATATGTATGTGTGTGTGTGTGTGTGTGTTTATATATATATATATATGTATGTATATGTATGTGTGTGTGTGTGTAGCTAGACCATTATTTCAATTAAAAAGCGTATGGAAATGAAAATTCTAAATCGGAGAGCTATGTGGTAGGGGTTGTTAATTCACTTTTACTTATGTCATTTTAAATTTATATAAGGACATTTTAGGAAAATGAGTAAAATTAACTAATTTAACTTCTCTCATTAATCTCTCCAAAATGGTTAAATATGTCCTATAATTAGGACCGGAGGGAGTATTTTTAATCTATTATTGGATTTTTAGATACAAGCATATAAATATTAAGTTTGTTTTTCTATCAAAATAGCTTAACCCAATTTGATTATATACTTTTAATCTTTTCTCAAGTTAATCCACGTGTGACTCTTATATTCTAATACTTTTCACTCTTTCACGTATGTTTATGTTTCGATCTTTCTCTGGTTCTATTCTATGCAAGTCATCAAACAGAAGCATAACAAATTAAATTTGCATGTTGCCTGTTGTTTAGACTGTGAGCTACCTCATGCCAATCCCAAAAATAAGATCAGAAGCATTGAATTTGAAGAACAACATGGGTTATAGTGCAACAGGTATTTTTTATAAAATCAAGGACCCTTCTGATCCAACATAATATAAAATCAAGTAATAGTTCTGATCCTTCTTTGTTTAGTTTATCTCAAGGACCCTTCTGGTGCATGCCGTTTTTCATCGACGAGGATGGAAAAAACCACACTTAGTAAAGGACCATGTCCCGGGGAAGCCATGTTTGGTTATATTGATCCAAAAAACTTTAACTTCTTCATGATTTCAAATACCATATCTTTTTTGGCATCTCTGTGGGTTGCCCTCTTGCTTGTATTGGGAGTTCCTCTCAGGCTTCATATTGTGTCATGGATGGTATCTAAAGGCATGGTTTTATCTATCACGTGCCTAATAAGTTCATATCTTCTTGGTGTCCAGTTTGTCTCCCCTATTGAAAATTATCAGTACAACGCCATCGTCATAACCATTGGGATTGTTAATGGTTTGCATGCGCTGGTTGGTATATACGTCTCCGTGAAATTGGTTATGGAGGCAGTGAAGAAAAAGCCAAATAAGCAAGTCAAGTGATGACGACAACACGGCTAATGCTTGATATATATATGATTTTCTCAATCAATTTATGGGTCTTAGACCGGTTTGGGTTGGCTTTTTAAAAGTGATTTTATCATATATAAAATAAGTATGTGAGAGAAGTTTTGTCTCAGCTTGTGTCATGAAAGTGTTTATGAGAAGCTAATGTGTGCACGACTTCTTTTTTTCAGGGCTTGATTAGTATTATTTTTTGTGTGTATGCATATATATATATATATATATATATATGCTCTTAAATATTTAATGAATGGTGTTTGCTTTACATGTTTTCACTACTGTGTCTTCATTTGTACTCATCTTGTCCTACCTAATCACATAATTTATGTATCTCATGCTTCAAGATTTCCCCCATGAAAATACCTCTTCATTTCAATGGATGATATGTATAAACCATTTTTATAAGCTTTTTATTTATTAAAAAAAAACCAGAGATTTGCTTTACTTTAAGGAGAAATTATAAAAATAAACGAAGCATTTGTATAATTTCAATTAAAAAAAAGATATATTGTGCCAGTTCAATTTTTAAGAATAAAATGTACATAATTTATTTTCTTTTATTTATACAACTTCAAATTCAATTCCTCAATTGACCTTTACCCCATTTTTTTCTTTATTCAATGCGTAGGAGACAGTATGATTAATCAATTATCAGCACACAAAAATCAGAATTATTCTCTATAAAAATAGAAAAAAAAATTGAAGTAACGAGTTTCAAGTGAAATTAACAACTTTTCTCACATTAGTACGTAATTTCTCTCTACCCAACATTCATTGATAGCCCAATTGATAATGACGGTATAAACCTTAAAAATTAAAGTCAACATTGTCCGAACTGCCATTACAATTAATCAATATATATTGTTGGCCAAGTTTGTGCAGATTGTTATCAATGAAGTACGTGTCCACATGCAGAATTCAGTAGCCAATATGATAGACTATCTCTTATGCCTTGATGAGTTCATTGGCTAAACTAGTGACAACTAGCGACTCACCAGTGTGATGTATAGAATATTTTTTTGTAATTATTAACATGAAAGTTGAATTGAATGTAAAGCTCTCTATATAAATGATCGATACTTCAAAAAATAAAAAGTGGAAGTGTTCGGACCCCATTCAGACTCAAATTCTTGGGGCTGGGTCATTCCTCTCTTCTGGTAACTTTGATTTATCATTTGGAAACTGAAGAAAAAGATTCAAATAAAAATCAAGCGTAAAATATTACGACGTCGTAGTGGCTATCATGAAAATAGAGAGATTAAGAGAAAAGAAAAAGAAAAAGGTGGCAGCCTTATTTGGTGATTCTCAAACAGCAGGCCCCTCATGTTTGTAAGTAGTGGGACCTTTATATTGTGAGGTTATATTCTTGGCTTAATTATTAAAAATGCTTTTGGCAAAAATTATTATTATTTTATTGTATTTCTTGTAACTTCGCCGTACGTCGAGTGATGAGTTTTGTTAGTTTAATTTTGTCCATGTTCTTGGAATTTACTTGTAAAAAATTTGCTTTTACTATTGTGTGCTTGAAGCTTTATTAGAGTGCTATCCAGCCATATTTTGATCTCACAGACCAACATACTTTAATTCCTTCAAGCCAAATTAAGTTAGGTGTATATTTTGGATTTAATTTTATTTTATCATCAAACATTTGGAAATGACACATTTTTCATCTTATTTTTTACATTATCATATTCTTAGGAACAGTACTTTCTTATTTATGATGCAGTTAACTGTCTTACATATTTATTGAAACCTTTAACTATTAGTATAATTTCTCTAGACCAAAATGTATGAGTTAAATAATCAATTTATATATCTTAATAAAATTAGTTAAGTTAGTTATTTGAAAAAAAAAAATGTTTACTTTTCATGAAATATTGTTTTTACTCATTTGTATTGAAAACTACCTCATTAATAGAAATCTCATTAATATGTGTAAAAAGGATACTCATTTAGAAAGAAAATTATAGAAAATTTGAAAAATAAAGTAGATTGATATTTTACATTTAGTATCAAAACAATTCTTTATCTAGCAAGCTCCTACATTTAAAAATGGAGTTTGTAAAAGAAATCAGAGCGCAAACTTGTCAGACCTTGATGTTGGTGGTATAAATGTGAACGTATTAGTATATTTGTGGAAACAGGAAACAAATAATCAAATAAACTAGGATGACAATTGTTGCCACAACAATTTGTCTTTTATCTTAAAGGATAACGATCTGAGTATTGTAATTTTTGAGTTAATTGGTTGAAAGTCACATAAGAATACCTGATTTATTTTTCATTAATAAAACTTGAATGATTATAACTGGAGTTGCTGGCGCTATCCATTCATGGATGAGGTTGTAACACTTCAAATTCCATACTTGAAATCGTGTCGATTGACACTTAGTTTTAAGAAAATAGACAGAGTTTGAGGTGCTACGGCTTAGAGTAATGTGGAAACGGAGAGCAAGCACTAATATTTGGACAATGAGTATCTGATATAAAATGCCCAGACATATGCTGATGCCCCGACATAAGCTGGTATATTAAAATTTTCCCGAATGAATATTCATGTGATACATTAGTACAGAGCTTTGTATAATTACAAATCTTTATGGTAACTATACAATCTTCAACCAAGCCGTAGCTAGACTTGGGGCAATGAACCTAACTCAGTTAATCAAACAATTTGGCCTGGTAGGTGTCTATCGTGGAAGTCTCACCGAGTTCACGGCGACTTATTGACTAATCACTACTATAAAAATTCGATATTACTACCCTAAAAAACGTCCTAAATAAGAAATAGGTAGTAAAAAATGACAATAATAAGGAAAATAAGTGTTCAACGTCCTAAATTTTTTTAAGGACATCTAAAATTGATTTTTGGCGTTCTAAGATTTTTTTCAGACGCTTTAATTGCTTCCCGTCAAGAGAAATATAAGAATTTTTTGTTTGGCGCCATGATATTTAATTATTTTTTGAATAAAGTTCAAAATTGGCGACGATAGATATTTCAGTCGCCTATTTTCAAAAATAGACGACCTGATTAACTGTCAGGTCGCCAATGTTCAAAAATAAGCAATCTGAAATTTAATCAGGTCGCCTTTTTTCGAAAAAAGGCGACCTGATTAAATTTCAGGTCGCCTTTTTTTCTTTTTAATAATTAATCAGGTCACCTATTTTTCAAAAAAAGGCGACCTGATTAAATTTCAGGTCGCCTTTTTTTGAAAATAAGCGACCTGAAATTTAATCAGGTCGCCTTTTTTCGAAAAAAGGCGACCTGATTCTTGTTTTAGGTCGCCTATTATCGGCCTAAACCTACTTTATTTTGTTGCCTCTCGACATTTCACCCTTACACTCACACTGACTTTGTTGCCGCGACTTGTACACTCGCGACTCACACTCGCCTGGTTCTCTCACAATCGCCCTTTCAAGTTGATTTCCCCCACTTTGTTGTTGCCGCATCAGGTCTGTCTTCTCCGTCTTCCCTCTTTGCATCGTCCTTCGGCTTGCGTGCTCTGTTTCCGGCGCCTCCCTCCTTCTCCGATCTCTTGCGGCCCATACGCCGAGCCGCATGGCGGAGCGACGTTAGTAAGGTGTGATTGCAAAAAGTACGTAATAAACTTTCATATTTTTTTGAAAATGTCGTCAATGTCGCCCGCTCCATATACCTAAATCTCCATCTCGTCCCCGTGACTGCAGATTGTGTATTCATGTGGAGTTCAATCAAACTCTTTACCCACTCTCTGTGGCTAAGATCTTAAGTGCGCTTGTGGTCGTGAGGTTGAAAAACCCGAACTTCTACTTCTTGGTAAACAGTACTACATCCGTGTTTTGATATGATGAAATTGTTGAAAATTTTTGGGTAGTTTAGAAACAAAGAGTTATATATGCATTGACAAATAGTGGATTTGATACTGTTTAGGATTATGAATTGAAGAGTTCCATGTTCATTACTGACACTTTCATATGCTCTAATTTGCTTGAGTGACGTAATTGTATTAGACAATTCATATTTGTGTTCCATGTTCATTACTTCATTTGTTTAAACCATGCAAGTATTTTATTTGAACACTGGTTTAGGTAATGGATTTCTCTGAACCTCCAAGTATTTTAACCCATGCAAGTATTTTATTTAGACATTGAACTGAGGCTAGAGTTATGAGATCAAATTTATTGAAAAAATTGAGGACTAAACACCCAAATTTGGTTTAAATAATTCTATTGCATGGCTTGAAGTTTTACTCAAAGGATTTAATTGGATTTGGTTAAACTTGTTGGGGACTTGCCATTGGATTGATAAGCTCTTGGAACCAATGCTTCTTTTTTTGTGGGGACTTGTCATTTCTTGATGTTTCATCTCTATTTTCATCTTTAATTTTTGAAAACACATTCTAGAGAAGGCATGTTCTAGAACTAAAATCTATCTAAACATTTAGAAGTAGTCTCGCCTAATTTTGGAGCCTTTGATTTCCTCTTGAGATCACTCAAGCCTCTTGATCCAAAGAATTGCAAAATCTTACTATGAACTGTTTAAACACTCATTGACTCGAGTTTCTTGTTAGAGAACTTACATTGTTAACAAGATTTCCTATTACCGCTTCCAAATAAGTTTTGTGCTTGGTTCTTAATATAACAACCATATGTTGATAATGCGATATAGACGAGTAGAGATTAAAGGATAGTCATCTTCGTCTTTTTTGACTACTCGCGGAGAAATATTGGTCAAAGGTTTGAAGCAAACGCTTGCGCTCCCAAATTAGGTCGTCGGTTGCTTTCATTTTATGCACACACCCATATGTTTTTAATCCAAATCGTGATTTTTTTTTGTCTTTCCTTTATTATTAGCCATATGAACTACGTGAACTTGATTAAAAAAGTGATGGCTTCATGGTTTACCATTTCCATTACCATTGAAGTATATGTCGGAGGAATAATTTCAATGTTCTGTTAGTTGATGAAATTGTTGGATTTAATAGTTGATATTATTCTGAGTTGCTTTAGTTAGTAAGTTTTGATGAATTAAGCTGAAATTGGTTGTTTTTAAAATTTTGGGATGTCTTACTTTTAAGGGGGAAATAAATTTCCTTAAAAGAAAGCATGTCGTTCTTGAAATTGACATGAACTTGACTGTTGTTGGAAATGTCGTAGGTGGTAATAAAATGGGTCATAGTTGGATGAATGCGTTGAGAACTAGTGAAGAATATGAGAATGGGGTGGAAGAGTTTATTGAATTTGCTAGAAGGAATGTGGCCACAAAAAATGGGATGTATTATTGTCCATGTGTTAATTGTTTAAATGGGAGTCGAAGGGTTATTGCTGATATAAGGGACCACCTACTTTGTGATGGAATACACATTCGATACACAACGTGGATATGGCATGGTGAGGAAGTAAGTATCGGTGCGTCCCACGCAAATGAAGTTGAGGTAGATGATGATGATGGAATGGAGAAAATGATTAATGATGTTGAGGCAGAATCTTTTGCACAATCGGGTGAATATGAAAGCGTGCGGAGCGATGCAGAGACACCTTTGTTCCCCGGGTGTACAAAGTATACACGGTTGATCGCGACCTTACATTTGGTCAACTTAAAGGCAACTTGTGAGTGGACCGATAGCGCTTTCACGTCGCTGCTTGAATTGTTGTGTGATATGTTGCCGATGATAATGTACTTCCAAATCGTATGTATGAGGCCAAGAAAATCTTGTCTACGATGGGTATGGAGTATAAAAAGATACACAAAGGCCCTAATGACGCATATTGTACAAAAACAAGTACGAAGGCCTCAGTAATTGTCCGAAGTGTAAAACTTCACGATACAAAGTGAAGAAAGTTAGTGTTTCTGGAGAGCAGACAACAAAAAGGCAACCTTTGAAGGCATTGTGGTATCTTCCAATAATTCCACGGTTTAAGCGTCTGTTTACTAGTGAAGCAACGGCGAAGAAGTTGAGATGGCATTCTGATGAGAGAATATCCGATGGAAAATATCTTTGGCACCCGGCTGACTCTCCGCAATGGAAGAAAATAGACGAAATGTTCCCTCAATTTGGCAATGAGCCAAGAAACCTTCGGCTGGGGCTTTGTACAGATGGCTTCAATCCGTATCGAACTCTTAGCAGCACCCATAGTGCATGGTCGGTTCTCCTTGTAATATACAACTTACCTCCCTGGCTATGTATGAAACACAAGTATGTGATGCTTTCTATGATGATTTCTGGACCAAAACAACCCGTGAACAATATCGATGTGTACTTGACGCCTTTGGTTGAGGATTTGAAGAAGTTGTGGGAGGAAGGCGTAGATGTGTTTGATGCATATAAGAAGGAGCACTTCAAGTTGCGTGCAATGATTTTTACCACGATAAACGACTTTCCTGCATACGGAAATTTGTCAGGGTACAGTGTGAAGGGGCATAAAGCATGTCCAATATGTAAAGAAGACACAAACTTCCATCAACTAAAGCACGGAAAAAAGACGGTCTACCTCGGTCACATGAGGTTTCTTCATCGGTTCCACCCATATCGTAAGTTAAGAAAGCGTTTTAACGGCTTACGGAGAGCAGAAAGCAAAGGCATTAACCGGAGAGGACGTTTATAGTCGGTGAAACATATCAATGTCATATTGGGTAAGCAAAGAAAGGAAGACGAGTGAGAAGAATATATGGAAGAAGAGATCAATTTTCTTTGATCTTCCATATTGGCGTAGTCTTGATGTGAGACACGCCTTGATGTGATGCATGTGGAGAAAAACGTTTGTGATAGCCTTGTCAAGACTTTTTTGCACATACCAGGGAAGACTAAGGATGGAATTAGTGCGAGACTAGATCTGGTTGATATGGGAATAAGAGAACGGTTACATCCACGAGTAATGGAAGATGGTAAGAGGGCATACATGGAGCCAAAGAACTCATACACTATCAAAAGCGGAGAAGAAAAGTTTGTGTGGATGTCTATATGACATTAAGGTGCCACAAGGATATTATTCTAATTTGAGAAAGTGTGTCTCAATGAACGATTTGAAGTTAGTGGGAATGAAGTCCCATGATTATCATGTGTTGATGCAACAACTACTACCAATAGCTATAAGAGGCATTATGAAAGATGAAGTTCGATCCACTATAACAAGATTGAGTATTTTCTTCAATGCTATCTCGCAACAAAGTCATTGACATTGAAAAGTTGGATGAATTGGAGAATGAGGGTTATATTATTTTGTCCCAACTAGAGATGCATTTCCTCCCGCTTTTTTTGATATCATGGTGCACTTGATAGTGCACTTGGTAAGGGAGGTAAGACTCGTGCGGTCCAGTTTACCTAAGGTGGATGTACCCTTTCGAGCGATACATGAAGATCTTAAAAGGGTATTCTAAAACCCTTATCGGCCTAAGCCTCAATAATTGAGAGATATGTAGTTGAAGAGGCTATGGAGTTCTGCAAAGATTATCTATCGGGGCCGACGATACAATCTCAAAGATGACGAGGGGATAAGCGAGGAACTCGAGGAATCAAACTGAAGAATAAGCCTCGTGAAGAGGTGTTGCAAGCACACCTATACATCTTGAATAATACGGAAGAAGTTCAACCATACATTAATGAACACAGAAAGAGTTTGAAGAATATGAATCCAAGGAAGAGTGACATGCAGATAGTGAATGAGCAAAAGAAGACGTTCATAAAGTGGTTCAGTGAGAAGGAATTGCACGAGACCGGAGTGTCGATACAATCGAGCGGTTAGCCTGGGGGCCTTCTTTTCGTGTCATCACTTGGAGCAAGCTTACGATGTAAACGGATATTCTTTCTACACAAAAGACCAAGATGGCAGAAGTGCTGTGCAAAATAGTGGGGTGATGGTTGAAGCTAAATCCATTCACTTTTTGAGTTCGAAAGACAAAAACCCGGTGTTAGCATCAATGGCCTATTATGGAGTGATCGAAGAAATATGGGAGATCAGCTACAGCAAGTTCAAAGTTGCTTTATTGAAATGTAAGTGGGTTAGCAATAATGCTGTTGTAATAGATCCTAAATTTGGATTTGTCTCAATTGATCTTCAAAGACTTGGTCATAGAGATGAGCCATTCATTTTAGCAAGTCGTAAACAAGTGTTTTATGTTACGACTTGAAAATAAAAGAAATGTCAATTGTACTTCAAAGTAAAAAACAGAAGTATGGTGAAGAATCGTTGAACCTTGACGATACACTCCTTTCAAAGACAAATCCACCTACAACACGTGAAGTTGAATTGGTAGATGATAAAGAATATGCTGCAAGAAAGGATCATTGTGAAGGAATATGGGAAACCATGTAAAGTAAGATCTTCATTCTTAAATGATTTGTTTAACTACTATGTTCTTTTTGTGGTCGTTTAACATGTTGGTTCATTTTATTAATTTGTTTATTATTTAAAAACCTATATAACATAAATTTTTGTGGTCTTTGATGAATAGGAATATGTCTAGCTCGACGAGTCATCGGAGATAGGGTTGATATGCCCGTTGAGAAAGGGGAGAGGTAGCACACACATGGGTGCGCTAATTGCTCGCCGTGATGTCGAAAAAAGAGGCGCATGTGGAGTTCGATGAAAATATGAATCCAGCTTGGCGAGAGGAAGACAACTTCATTAGCTATTTAGGCTATATGGCTCGAAGCAAAGTGCGTATTGTTTACTCAAATTTGGAAGTTCGTTCTTGAGAAGACAAAGGAGTTGATTTGGACACAATTTTGGTATCTCACTTTCGATATATCTCGCATTTGTATCTTTAGTCTTATTACTTGATTTCTTTCATATATTCTCTTTCACCTTGCAAAAGAAACATTTGATGTCCCTAACACTAAGGCCATGAACAAGCATTGATGGGCGAAGTTCGTCTCCGTTGGAAGGATTTTAAGAACAAGCCGACAAAAAAGTATATTCGCGGGCCAAAGAGGGACAAGGATCCATGTATGACCTATGACTTCATTTCTCCAGAGGACTGGAGGGAGTTTGTGGCGTCCCGGCAGAATCCTGAATTTCTGGTAAAATTTCTGTCATATCTAATCTTTAATTTGAATCTACTTGAATTCGTACGATCAGTTTTGTTTGAATTCGTGTCACAGAAACAAACCAAGCCAATAGAGAGAGGCAAGCGAAAAATAAGTATCCGCATTGCTTGTCTAGAGGTGGCTGCGTAAAGATGGAACGAAAGATGATGGAGGAAGAGCTACAAAGAATGAAGGAAGCTTCCCAATCCGATCCTTCCACCGCTATCCAGCCCCGAGCGTCCTCCTCGTCACAAAAAATGGAAAGTCATGAGGATGAAGGGTGACAAATTCATCAATGAAGATGTTGTCATGTTGCCTCAAAGATTGTAAGTAGTTGAATTAGAAGTATTAAATAGCCTCGCTTGTTTCATACTATATAAGAGTTTAGTTATTATTTATGAAAAATCTTATGGTACAAGATTCACTTGAGCAGCAGAGCAGCCAAGGCTCATTCACGCCAGGTACACGGCAGGACATTTTGTCAACGGCGATTGGGAAGCCGGATTACCCTGATGCTGTTCGAGGGGAGACGAGGGAGCGAGTGTCGCAAAATATTTCGGACGGCGTTCACGTTTGTATGCCGAAGAGAGCCATCGAGCTTGAAGCCGACCCGAGCAAACCTCGTAAATGAGGTTATGGCACAACTACGGGGTGAAATGCAAGCTATGGTACAACAAAGAACGTACAACCGACGAATCCCGAGGATCCCCAAAGAAGGATATTTTTCAGCCTCCAGAGGTACATATTGGCGAGCCGTCTCACACTCCAAAGGTACCTATTGGCGAACCTTCTCCCCCTCCAGAGGTACATATTGGCGAGCCGTCTAACACTCCACATGGAGGTATACCTTGCACTCTATATTTGGATGACCCACACCGGCAGATTGTTGCCGATGGTATTGTTTACCCAGAACAAGACAAACACCACGGCAAGCAAATTCCAGAATCCCAACGTCGGGTGACTATGACGAGTGTGCAAGAGTGGGGAAGAAGAGACAAATGTCCCGATTGATGACGAGGAGGTTACCACACTAGGCGCCGCCATCACATGGTTCATCCTTTGGCCGGCTCATCTTATCGAGATGGGGACGACACCTCCGATGGTAGGAAATACATAGATGATTGAGTATGAGTTGTTTCCGATTGATTTTCATTATATTGCTCATTCACTCATAATATGTTTTTTATGTTTTCATAGGATGAACAAGTCATGGGGCTTATTTTCCTACTTAGCACAAATTTGCGAGAGTTGTACAAGGACATCGGCCTTATAAGCTTGCATGCCTCCTGGCATTGTCGGTGCGTAAAAGACATATCCGATAACATTTGACAAGAAAGATTTGACGGAGTTTTTTGACGATGGATTGTTTAGATATACAGCTTTCTTCAACTTGCAATCCCGTAAGTTTTTTTAACCCTTTAATTATGTTAGTACTCTTGTTTTTGTTTAATATTTTCAATAACATTTATCATTTCATTTCATAGTGTCTCGCTATGAATTATGCGCCTTGACAAAGCGAGCGGGTTCGTATGGATACTTATGTCCCGGATGCACGGCTTCGCCGCAATACGTTACCCAGGAGGTCAATTTATATTGGTTTAACAATGGGCGACGGAGAATCGTCTTGTTATCTAGCGCCAATACATGAAAGGTGCGTACTTTTGTTTTGTCTATATAAGATTTTTGTGAATAAATTGCTTTCTTATCTTAATTTAATATTAATACGTATATGTTGTAGTGGTCATTGACGCCGTGTGTTGTTTTTCCTGGAAAGAACTCCCGTTATTGGTTCGATTCAAGAGGTGGCACTCCAAACGAGGATATCAAAACCATGTTTGCCGAGTAAGTACATTTTTGTCTCGAATCATCGATTCTTTTTTAAATGAATGGTTTAACATGTCTGTTAATTTCCATTTTAATGATAGGGCCTCAAGACGATAGACAGCTTTATCAATGCAAAAGAGCAGGTGGACCGAGGTGGTATAAACCGACGGTGAGTAGTTTCAATTCAAGTTATTTCATTGACACAAAGCTTTCGATATGCCTTTATTCGTTTTTAACAATTTGCCTTTGATTTATAGTGCCATCAACAACCAGGGAGCACCGAGCGCGATATTACGTTATGAATTGGATGCAATCCATCGTTACCAATGGACGTGTTCAAAAATTTTCAAAAAGTACGTAATCGCTCCGTGATTCTCAAGTTTATTGAATTTTTGTTGTTGTACTTGAGTTGTTAATTATTTCCTTCACTTAATTGGTTTATCTTATTCCACGTTTTCCAATTTACAGCTTTATGGGTACTAGGATCCGTACTCATAGGATGAGATCGATTCGGTTCGAGACATGATAGCTAGACATCTTCTTCAACACATAGCCTAGTTAGTAGTGAGCATGATTAGTATGTTATTTTGTTAGTGATTCAAATTTGCTACTGTTGTTCATTTGTATCTATTTGATGTTTTGTCTGTTCAAAATATGCAAGTTTGGTGTTATATATATATTGTGTTTATGTATTGTGTTAGTGTGATTCTTGTGTTTCTTGGTGGTTTCTGGCTGATGCAAAAAACTTGGTAGATATCTCATAGTTGTAATCCTATTGATAGTTTGTGTCTTTCCAAGTTTGGTGTTATTGTCTAGTTTGTGCAAGTTTACTGTATTATTTTACTTCAGATTTTACTACACTGATATGATCCAAAACTTGGTAGCTAGATATCTCTTATCTCATTATTTTATGTATTGTGTTAGTGTGATTCTTGTGTTGCTTGGTGGTTTCTCGGTCGATGCAAAAAACTTGGTAGATATCTCATAGTTGTAATCCTATTGATAGTTTGTGTCTTTCCAAGTTTGGTGTTATTGTCTAGTTTGTGTCTTTCCAAGTTTATCGTATTATTTTACTTCAGATTTTACTACACCGATATGATCCAAAACTTGGTAGCTAATCTCCTATCTCATTGTTACCAAGAATGTATGAGGAAAAATTAAAATGTAGCTAATATTTTTTAAAAAAAAACAAAGGCGACTTCGATTTTGAAAGTAGTCGCCTTTGTTTAGCTCATAAGGCGACCTAATTAATGATCGTCGCCTTATGAACTCATTAAGGCGACTTGAAATTACAATCGTGTCGCCTTAATGTAAGTAATAAGAATACATGATTACAAATCAAAGTCGCTTTAAGGCGAACTCAATATTAATCAGTCGCCTTTATTAACCTTAATAAGGCGACTTCGATTTTCAAATCAGTCGCTTTAATAAGGCGACTTCGATCGAGAATCAGTCGCTTTAATAAGGCGACCTTATTTAAGATCAGTCGCCAAATTCAAAATTTTCCTCTACCCTTCCAAGACGTCCCCGCAGGGACGTTAATTGGGTCTTATTTAGGTCGTCTTTTAGCATTTTTGTAGTAGTGAATCCACATAGACTAGACCTGCCTTCGGCACCAAACTGTTTGAGGTCACCTTATCAGATTCGTGTCAGAATGAATGCTCTGATAACGGTCTTCCGGCATTTGCTTTGACCGGTGCCTCTTCACAGCTCCGTCCATCGGTGCCTCTCTTCGGCTCCATCCTACGGTGCCTTTTTACGGCTCCGTCTACCGGTGCCTTCTCTGATCCTGGTTCCTTTTCCTGAACCTTTAATCAATGCTAAGATTCAATCGAATTGAATCTCAGGTAACAGTTAACCTCATATGAAAAGTATGAACAATATATGTATGACAGATATTCATAATGTAACATCCCATTTTCAAAAGAAGTATATTTTTTTTTCATCAGAGTAGAGCATCGGAGCGATTGAGTAACTGATACATATATTTATAAATGTCGTAAGTCTGGCTGATTTACAAAAGCGGTACAATGACCGAGAGTTTACAAAAGTAGATAACGACAGAAGAAAGTCTTCAGCTGAGTCCCTATGCGTGCTGCTTGCCTTTCTCCTTGGTCCTCGGTCCTCCTAAACCTGACGCTATGTTAAGAGCTGAGGTCCAATGCATCAGACCCTGTGTAATCGGTTAACCTCATATTTACATATACAAGATATCAGCATAACAAATGAACCATTCCTACATGTATCGCTCCCAGCCGACGTACATACCGCTCCCAAATAAGACACACCGCTCCCAAATAATACGTATATATCGCTCCCAGCGCATAAGATACATCTCGCTCCCAGTGCATGCAAATGTTCAGTTATCCTCTAACATCACCATGCATTCAAATAACATACCAACAACACATATACAACACACATATCACATATACGAATACAATAAATATCAGAGTTAGTGTTACAGTACGCGAACGTACAGCATACAACATAACAACTACACACACACAATACACATAGCACATACATGCATAACATAAATATCAGAGTTAGTGTTACCGTACGCGAACGTACATCATACAACATAACATACACATAGCACATATACGCATACAATAAATATCAGAGTTAGTGTTACCGTACGTGAACGTACCTTCGTTGACGGAAAACGGTACTTTTTGGATGTGGTGAAATAAATGTACGACGGCGCACAACAAATGCTCGACAAATGTTTCGATTATAACAGATATCCTATAAGGATAATATTTAACAACTTTTAGCACTATAACAGGCATTTTAGGTATAAATTACCA
Source organism: Acacia melanoxylon (assembly GCA_019022615.1). Taxonomy (NCBI): domain Eukaryota; kingdom Viridiplantae; phylum Streptophyta; class Magnoliopsida; order Fabales; family Fabaceae; genus Acacia; species Acacia melanoxylon. The sequence continues at coordinate 13,584,920 of JAFJYJ010000003.1, read as the reverse complement.
TTTTGCCCCTGAACCCCTAATCGGCGGAATTTCGCCAGAGCTTCGTTGTTTTGACTCTAATCTTCCAAAATTTTGCCATACTTATTTTCCCATCACATATTTCGAAATATATATCATATCTACCCAAAAATATGATATCTATAATATATTGGAAGACTAAAGCTAAAAACAAAGATTTCTATTATAGCTACCGAAAGAACTACCTAAACTAAAGACTAGGGACCTAAAAACTTACTCCGGCTTGGCAAGAACTTCCAAGAGCTCTTCCTTCTCTCTAACTTCTCTCTAGGTTTCGAAGTTGTGGTGTGGGAAATGAGAAGAGGAGAGGTTCCTATTTATAGGAAACGGAGGGACAAGGTTGGAATTAAGGGATTTGTTTCCGTAATGAATCTTGCACCGTTGGATTGCATTTTTGAGGACAAAACAATCTTGGCCTTACACCTAGTTGGGCTGTCCTACTTGCCCATTTATGACATCATCTTTGATGATGTCATAATGCCGACTTACCGTCTGCTCCTCGACGGTGCTCGAATCGCGTAATTTTGCCGAATCGCGAAATGCTTTGTCAGTAGTTTGAAGTACTTTTCTTCCTCAGTAGAATATATACTTTAATGAAATTTATGATCCCATTAAGGGTATTCCGTTATCTGCAAGATTTTAGGCCTCGACGCCTTCTAAGCATTTTAATCAAATTTAAACACTAGTTTGTAGGCGAAATTCACCGGTTCGCAATATGATCTGATCTAAGTGACCTTATTCCTGGTTTCCAAAACTCGCTTGTTTTCTCTAAGTCACTTTTAGCACTATCTCGCCATTTCCTAATTACCCTAAGACTCCTCTAATTACGCCGTTGGTTTTAAACGATTTCTCGAGACCGCTCAATCCGAGATGGATTTTCACACGGTTTATAAAAAGTGATGTTGTTTATGACTTCAATCCTATATTAGGAGGTAGGATTTAAGTTCTAGTTGTTCCCACTTCTCCCGTTTCTTCTATACCGATTATATTATTATTTTATTCAAAATGCCTTCACATTTATTTATTTTTTCTTTTATTTTTTATTTATTTTTCTAAGCATAAAATATTTTATTTTTTTTATTTTTTATTTATTTAATAATTTCGATTTCTCCAATTAAAAATAATTATTTAAATTATTTTTAATTCATTTACTTTATACCTTAACTATCCCATTAATTACCAGATTAGCCACTTACTAATTTTTGATAATTTTCTTAATTAGGATAAATCATTATCTCACAACTATTTTACTGACATTGGTATTTTATGCTCCATGTAAAATATTAAAAATCATGGGGTCATTTATGATCCCAAAATAATACTTAATTTTGCCTCATTATTTTTCAAGGGAAATTATCCCAAAAATTCCTAAAATTAGAGACAACATACTTTCTAATTTTTTATAAATATTTTACTACCTCTTGGGATTTATCATAATATTTTTAGGCCATTTAATGCTCTAAAAATACATTTTAACTCTTTATCTCTCCTAATTTCCATAGTAATTACCTTAGAAAATAAGATAATTATTACTTATTATTTGAAACCACATGTTCACCTATTTTCAATAGGTATTATCTATCGAAATATAATATTCCAGATAAATAATTATCCGGGTATTACACATAACATTATAGCATTAACCAATACATAACACACAGCAGATGTAAGGTTATAACATCACAACAGTACATAACACACAGCAGATGTAAGGTTATAACATCACAACAGTACATAGCACACAGCACATGTAAGTTATCCACGTTTGCACTAACCAGTGCCACGATAGCTATTCGTGTCCTCAGCGCTAGGAAAACAATCTCACCGCATTATCAAGACTATAACCCGTATAAAGTCAATGTATAAACAAAGTGACCTAAGACAAAGCCTTTAGCCACTTGATACATGATCCAAGACATAGTCCTGTCCATGACCCTATGAATCATACTACCACATACATGCATACAAGACACATCGTAGTTAAAGTTATTGTACGCGAACGTACCTTTCACCGGTAATGGTCAACATGCCCGACCTTTGAACCCGACTCCGACTTCCCGATATCCTATACATTATCGTCGGATTATTTCCTTTTCCATGATATTATAATTAATATCATATTTCCTAGAATAATATCAAAAAGGATATTTTCACCTATTTTGACATTTCTACCTTTGGTGAATTTGTTATTACAATTTTGCCCTCACATTGTATTAAAAAACGCAACCTTCAGCATTTTCACCAGATTTTTCACCAACTTTGAAAAATCATAATTAATTCTATAAAAATCGGAATGAGGTTCCGTAAAATTCATCGGAACCCTTAGCATGTATATTTTCAAGGAAAAATACTCCAAGAACCTAAAACACAAAGAATAATTCTCAGTTTTCTGTTTTCTCAACGTTGCCCAGATTTGAGTTCCGAAAATAAGGCTTAACTTCAAAAATTCATATCTCCCTGACCGGAGATCAAAACGTTACATATTTTATATATTCAGAAAGCCCTACATGTGTACTTTATTTCTGAAAATAATAGTATTTAATTCACTTTTTGCCCAGAATTTTAAACCGAAAATTTGCCAAAGTTTTGCTACTTTGATCTCTAGCTTCCAAAATTTTTGCTCCATCATATTTTCCATCAAATTTTTGAAATAAAGCCATTTTTAATAATAAAAACATGAAATCAAAACTATATTGGAAGATTCAAGATCAAACTAACATTTATGCTAAGAACTACAAAAACTAAAGACTAGAAAACTAAAAGCTAGAGCTTACCTCTTGAAGAACCTTACTACCCCTTCCTCCTTCTTGCTTCACTCTCCTCTTAAACTCACCAATTTGTATGAGTTTGGTGTGAAGAATTGTGAAGGGAGGAGCTCTCTATTTATAGGCAAAACTCAAGGGTTAAAATGGTAATCAACAAGAGAACCAAAATCTCATTTTTCTTCTTAAACCATTGGATCCATACTTAATAAAGAAGTTTTAATCTCCTCCATCCACCCCCCTCTCTCTCTCTCTCTCTATTTTGCATTAATGTGCTTGTTTATCCCATGTACTTTGCTTAATTACTATCTTGATTTAAATAATACATAATTCCTTCCTCCTTCCCTCCCTTCTCTCTTGGTTTTGTGTTTTCTTTGAGTCTCATAAATGAAAACCCAAGTTTCCTATTGGTTCATTCAATTAATAACATTTTGATTTAAATAAAATAAGCTCTTTCTCTCTCCTTATCCTCTTCCACAAGCATGTGCTCTCATTTATGACCCCATGTGCTCTCATTTATGACCCCACGTGCTTCAATTATCCCATGTGCTAATCTAATTTTAATAACTTGATTTATTAAATAATCTCTTATCCTCTCATCTTGATCCTTCACCCTTGGATCAATTTGTGTTTGTTCAAAATAAATCCTCACCATTTATCCATAGCTTAATTTTCCCATTGGTCCATTTAATTATCTAAGGATTTAGCTCAATTCTTTGATTTCTTATTGGTCAATTCTATTACAAGAGGATTAAGGTTAATTATAGGATTAATTAGTACCATTGGATTCAATTGTGTTTGTTTAAATCCAATCTTCACCCTTAATTGCATTTTCTATTAGCTAATTGATTTATTAACTAATCATGAAAATTAGTGCTTAATTAGGAAAGTATTATTTCACCCTCATTTGCTTAATTATGTTCAAATATAATTAGCCCTTATTTGATACTTTTAATTTGTATCTACCCATTTAGAAGAATTATGCAACTAATCTCAATTAGTGCAAGTTTATTTTGCTAAAAATAATTGTTAATAGATAACAATTAAACTAAGTGTTTCTTTATCCCCTTTTTCTTGTTTATTTTAGCCATAAATAATTATCATCTTATGTGCTAATTTTATCACACTTCATGATCCCTAATATTGGTCTCATATCTAGCCTTTGTTAATTTAAATCTCAAGGAAATTTGCCTAAAATTATAATTAACAAATTACACAAATTTGAGACACATATTCACCTTCATTTTATAGGTATTATTTATCAAAATATAACACTTATATGAGTTATGAAAATTAGGTATTACAGAGGTTACTTGGATGAATTTGAGAAGTCTCTATAAAGGACAAACTTCACAAAGCACAAACTAATTATTAATACTTGATCTAAATATGGGCATGGATCTAGGAAACCAGCCGGCTGAATTTCTAGCAAAATGAGATCTTTAAGTATATGTTAGATAAAGCATTCATCAATAATATTTTACTAAAGCAAACATTTGATCCTTTTAAGTTTGCGTACATTAAATTGTAGTTTAGTCCCTTAAGTTCAATCCTTAATGTTAATATTGTTACTATTATTAACGAAAAATGTTGACTCAACAAATTTAAATCGTAACTCTACAATTAAATGCCGACAAATCATGTTTGAAATTTAATAATTTAATATATTGTTTTTATATTTTAAAAATGAGTTGTTGATGTTGAAAGTACATCTTCATTAAAATTAATTTTAAATATATTCAAATTTTGTATTACAGATTAATATGTCAATATTTAAATGCAAAAAGTAATCATGTAAATTCACTGAGTCAGTATTTTCTATTAATCTATAAGACTAACGGTATTAATATTAACGGACTAAAAATACACTTTATAAATATAAGGGACTAAACTACTGGAACTTTTAGTGTAAATTTAAAGAACCAAAAATATACTTTTGCTATAATATTCATAAGATGTTCATCTCCTGAATTTTCAAAAATAGCTTGAGTGCTATTGAGTTTGTATTCTATAAAATTAAGAAACCAAGACAATTTTTCCAGGCTTATTTCAAAATATTTCTAATGTTGTCAATAAGGTTCATCATCGAAGGATCTTAATTAGTTGTTCTCTCTAGTTCTAGTAGTAACCATGATCTGAAGAAAGCCCTAATTGATTACAGAAGACTTCATGCCCTTCAAGGATTATTAATCCTCCACATTAGGTTTATCCTAACCTATTCACTAAACCGTCCACATCAAATTAGGTTTAAACAATTAGGTAAGCCGTTCCTCAATTTGCCGCTTTCGTTTTTCTCTAAGCCATTCCACTATATAGCGCATTGGAAACATATGAAATTATCATTATTTAAATCCATACGACAAATTTAAATACGTTCTAGCTTAACAAAGCATATGGCCCAAAGCAGAAATTTATTTGAATTGAATAATCCATGGTATACGAAGAGTACTGTAACCAAACAAAACTCAGGACAATTATTAAGCAATCACATGCAAGCGAAACTATGATGATCAAAATGGGAACTACTTCTCATGGTGAAGAGGACAGATTGAGCCTTGTTTATGAAGTATCACATAAATGGTCTGTATCGACTTTGAACTCACTTTTACAAAAAGAACCATTAATCCTACACAAAATATCACAAAGTGGCTTCACTTATACTCCTTTACACATATCAGCTTTGCTTGGCCACCTTGAATTTACCAAGGCACTTGCCACATACAATTCCAAATTAGCCATTGACATCATGAAGGAATTGCTTAAGGTTAATAACAAGACATGCTTGTTTCCTAATGAAGAGGGATGTAATAACCCCATTTTCATGTAAATTATTGTATAAAGTTAATTAATACATTATTATTGGGATATATGGAATTTTTATTAAATTTAAGGCAAATGATATTTGTTTCCATCCAATTGGCTAATAAGGGATTATCATTGTGAAGTGGCATGAGAAGGCAATAGATAATTCAAAAACATGTACACATGGCAAAATAGGAAGATTATTAACAAAAGTAACTTTGCCTTTGAAAATGACATATACACATGGCAAGATCAAGGTGATTATTAGAAAAATATCTTTGACTTGGAGACAATAGCTTTATTGATGATGATTATTATGAATTGACACTTGTGTATGAATCCAAGATGAATGAAAGAACATTAAATATTCCCTTGGTTCTTGAAGGTGGCGCATGGATAGGAAAGGAAGAAGAAAAGAAAGCCATTTTACACAAAGTGGGAGACAAGAACCATATAGAAAGCCATAAAAAGACAAGTGTCCCAATATAAGATTATTTAGCTTCATGAGGAAAGACACTTATTTATTTATAATTAATATAAGTTGGAAACATAATTATCTCCCAAAAGGCCTATAATTTCGAATTAAATAAGGTAAGAGGGAAGGAAATAAATTATCACATGATTAACAAGAGGGTATCTAGAACATGTCCACATGTCCTCTTATAAATTAAAGATTTGTTAGAAGGGACACTTGGGCACCTTCATCAACCAAAGAATTACAGAAATGGACACCTAAGTGGACACATGGAAAGGTGAATAATCATGGAAGGGACACCTAAGTGGACACATGGAGAGGTGGATAATTATGGAAGGGACACCTAAGTATCCATGTGGCAATATAATATTTGAAGAAGAAAAGTTGAGGACACTTGTACATATTTAATTAATAAAAGGGGACACCTAATCACCTTCTCCATCAAGCAAGATATTTCATCCACAAAATAGGTATGTGATTAGGAGATATTTTTGACCCCAAAAGAGACAAGTGGCGTGTTCAACAAGAGGAGGACAAGAAAATTAGATTTTTCTAGAGATTTCAAGAGGCAATTAAAAGGGCAAATTAGTAAAAGCACAAGGGAATATTCTTGGTACCTTAACCTCTATAAATAGGACTTCATTCTCCCTCATTTTGGAGATAAGAGGCGCCACATACATGAATACATAAGAGAAGAAGAGAGTAGTGAGTTTGAGAGTTAAGCAAGAAGAAAGAGTATAGAGAAAATTGAATCAAGGTAAGAGAGTTATGGAATTTATTCGACTTCCTTCAAATTCATACAAATATGTTTAAGTTTTCAATTAGTAATTTTGTGTAATATTGTTGGAGTTCTAGCTACAATCACAAAGGAGATCAAGGAGAAGTAGCCAAAGAATTAGAATTTTGAGCAAGTAAGTTCTCTTCTCTAATTTGTAATATTGCAAAAGTTTAAGGAAATTTTGGTCAATAGCTAGAACATGGTGATATGATTTTATTTTGGTGATTTTGATAGTTTAAAAGTGTTTAAAATGGAATTTTGTGTAGGAAAGGGTATGGAGAATAATTTTGAAAATATAAGAGTATGAGCATAAGCAAATTGAAAAGTTGAAAAACCAACAAGGGCATTTTTGTAAACTGGGAATGATTTACATGTTTGGTCTTAGCAAGTATTTTTAGTCAAAAATAGACATGTTAAGGGTCACCTAGATTTGTGGAACACCTCAATCTGATTTTTCTACAATTAGTTATAAATTTTTGAAGTTTGGTCAAATTTATGAAGTTTTCAAAGACTTTATGCGAAAATAAAGGAAAACTTACTAATGAAAAGATACTCATTAACAAAGAAAATTAATGAGTTATAATGCCCCTTGAAATTAAGATAAAAAACTGTGAATTTCTGAAATTATTCTCAGAAAATTTAGTCTTTTTTAATAAAAAAAAAAAAAAAAACGTGTGTCATGGTCATAATGCCCCTTGAAATTAACTGTTCAACTTAAAAGCTAGCGATGCTTATAATTTCTTTTGTGTAAGCTATCAATATAAAATTGACTAATAAAAATTTAAAAGCGACCCATTTATAAATTTCTTTTGAGGGACGTGTAAATTTTCTTATTAAGAAACTTGATCATATGATACAAGTCTTGCTTCTTAATATAATAGCTAATTTAATGTTGAATTTTGTCTTAAATATAATATCCTAATCCATTTTATTTCTCATGTTCGTAATTTTTTCCTTTAAAGTTTCTCAATTGATTGGATAAGTTAAAGGTTTCTATGTAAGAATAGTCCTTATCAAAGATGACATTTAAGAATAACGAAAGGATCATATTTCCAACTTAAAAGTTGATTGCAGCATTTTGGAGTGACCCTCATATGAGTCAATGCCTCAAGTCGTGCCAAGTTTTATATGATTGTGGTGTACGTCATCGTTGAGTCATGTATATGATGTAGAACTAGCTAGCTTGAAGCTACTATTATCATCAACTCAGTCTGAAACAACATGCATTGCACATTAGTCACACAACAACCATATCCATTGCACACAAGAAATTATAGAGAACCCGACAAAAACGTGAACTCTTTAGGATGCATCATAACATGGGCCCATGTGTTTTTGGCTCCCGTGAGGGAGTGAAAATATAAAAATTAAAATAATATCAATATTCCTTTAAAGGAAAATCCCTAAAATGTACTATTAAAATATCAAAATCCTAGATAAAGATTCAAATTTCAATTACGAGTTGCTAGGATTTTAAAATGGTTTGGAGAAAAAAAAAAAAAAAAACCAATACCCCTCACTTTAGTTTTTTCTTCAAAATATCACTCTATCCCTTGTGTCCGAGCTAGTCACCGAAGCTCCATCTTGCTGCTCACGAACAAAATTCCCACAATTGAATATTTACTATATTTATTTTGCTATTTATTATTTTGGTTTCATTATTTATTACTTTTAGTTCAAAAATTTGAAAAATATATTTGCTGACTATTTACTTTATTTTTTTATTGCATCTATTCACTTCGCTATTTATTGCTCTTTTTTCCAAAAAATAGTTAGCAATAGAAGCATTTTTCATGAATTTTTCAATTAGTAAGTAGGAAAATTCTGGTAGTAAATAGTGAAGTAAATGTGGTAAATAGTCATCAACATAGGCATTCTCCATGAATTTATTCAAGTGTAGGTGTTCTTAATGTATTTTTCGAATTTTTAAAACTGGCTGGAGCAGCAAAACTCCAAAAGAAAGCAATATATATCGAAATAAATGTAGTAAATATTCAAGTGTCGGGTGTTTAGGGGGCATTTTAAAAAATAAAAGTGAGGGAAGTGATGTCTTTTCCACAACATTTCAAATTCCATAGACTAATTTGGAATTATTGAAATTCAATAAACTAATTTATATTTTTAAATTTTGAAAGTTTTTTTGTTGTTGTTGGAATTTTCCTCTTTACTTGATTGTAATTATTTATTATTTACTCTGTCTTCTATTTGATAAGAACACAAGTGTATAGTCTCAAAGGACTAGAATATTGATGTAGGATTAGATAGCTCTCCTCCTGGTATCATGGATGAGATACCTCTGAGAATGGAGGATCACTGTACACAAATATGAAGGTTCTTTGCCAAGGGGGATGGGGGTTGTGTTTTGTGGGCATGTGCACAGTGATCGCTGTATTGTAAATTGGGAGAGAGTGTAGAAGATGTGTACCTTAAGGTTCACTATCTATTTATAGTGGGTACCTTAGGGTTAGGGTTTGGTTCGCTCATGATGGGCCTCATCTTGACTGGGCCTAATCTTTTATTCCATAATAGTTGCCCCCCAGCCCGGTAGTTCAGGTCTCTGAGCTGCCGGGATGCATTAATCGTCTGATGTGACATGCGAACTTGGCCGAGATATATCCAGCTTATCCGGGTTGTTTGAGAAGAAATAAGATCTCTTGTTTGCTTTCGTAGCAATTTTTCCCGGGACAAATATCCGATTTACATTCCTGCACTTAATAACATGTAAGTAAATCAAAATCAATGGAAAGTACTTACTATTTGAGCAAATCATTCAGCTTGCTCATTTCGCATGTTTGCCCGAGTTTGATTTTTGTTCTGGTTTGCATGAATCTCGGTTAGTGATAACATGCTTTTCCACGAACAACTCGTTGTCCACTCTGTTGTCCCCAACCCGGTAGTTCAGATCTCGGGATTGCCGGGATGCATTTAAGGTTTAACATGGATCTACACGAGGAACTCGGATTTTAACTAGATTCAGTTTAACCGGTTCCGCATTCAAAACTTCATACGGAGCCGGGATTTTAACCAGATTCGTGTAATCGGGTCCGCATTCAAAAATTCATACGGAGCCGGGATTTTAACCAGATTCGGTTTACCCAGGTCCGCCTTCAACTTTGTACGGATCCCTGATTTAAACTAGATTCAGCTTAAATCGGGCCCGTCTTCAAAACTCTACATGGAGCTCAGATTTTAACCAGATTCAGTTTTAACCGAGGGCCGCCTTTGAAACATTTAATGGATCCGAGATTTTAACTAGATTCAGTTAACCGGGTCCGGCTTCAAAACTTTTCACAGATCCCAGATTTTAACTAGATTCAGTTAACCGGGATCTCCACACGGCCTTCACACCGAACTCAGATTTTTAACCAGATTCAGTTTTACCGAGTCCGCCTTCATTTCCTTTACAGGACTTTAAGATAGACTTGGCAACCACAACCGTCGCAACATGATTCATGAAAACGGGTTTGTGTACTTCGGATTCATGCATGTATATAAACTTGACATGATCCATGAAAACGGGTCTGTGTACCTCAGATTCATGCATGTTTAGCTTTGACATGATTTTCGAAAACTGGTTTCTTTACCATGAATTCATACATGTTTAGCTTTGACATGATTTTCGGAAACGGGTTTATGTACCTCGGATTCCTACATGTTTATCTTCGACATGATTTTCAGAAACGGGTTTATGTACCTCGGATTCCTACATGTTTATCTTCGACATGATTTTCAGAAACGAGTTTATGTACCTCGGATTCCTACATGTTTATAAACTTTGCGGCATTGTCGTCGCACACGGAGCTCGAATTTTAACCAGATTCAATTTAAACCGGGGGCCGCCTTCGAAACGTTTAACAGATCCCAGATTTTAACTAGATTCAGTTAAATCGAGCCCATCTTCAAAAATTTACACGGATCCCAGATTTTAAACTAGATTCAGCTTTAACCGGTCCGCTTTCAACAATTTACACGGATCCGGGATTTTAACCGATTCGATTTAAATTGGGTCCCACCTTCATCCCTTTTATAGGGACGGACTCCACACGGAACTCGGATTTTAACTAGATTCAGTTTAATCGGGTTCCGTTTAAGATAGACTTGGCGGTATTACCGTCGCAACATGATTCATGAAAACAGGTTTGTTTACCTTGAATTCATACATGTAAATAGATTTGGTGGCCGTAGCCGTAGCAAATAATCCAATAAAGGACTTTAAATAAACGGAGCCCGGATTCTAACTAGATTAAGTTAACCGGGGTCAGCCTTCTTTTCCTTTGCCTTAAAACTTTACACGGAGCCCGGGTTAAACTAGATTAAGTTTTAACAGGGTCCGCCCCTTCTCCTTCAAGAATTTCAGGCACACTTTGGCTCTTTGATATGAAAAATTTCATTTGCTCATTTGTGGAGTGAGATTCCGCCATTGTTGTTATGATATGAAGGAAATTGGCCAAGTGCAACTCAGGAGTGCCATCAAATAATAGACGAGAAAACTCCATAAACAAAGCATGATGACTTGCGGCTTGTGTTTTTGGGCATCACTATATCATCTTCATGAGATGAATCAGATCACAGGTTTAATCCATATAGATAGAAAAAACATTGATCTAAGGCATTGTCATTTTTTTTTTTACTCAAGCCTGGTTTGATAATCCAGTTTTAACACATGCACTAATAATACCATCTTTTTCTTGGCATCAATACCAACTTTTGTGGAATATATATCCCCATGAAGAATAAAATCAAGGAAGGCATCCACCATCTTTTTCTTGGAATTAATTTCAAAAGCGGCAGACACTTGATAATAGTGGGGTCCACCCCGTTAATGTGACAAATTCTTTTACACAATTACAAGATTTGGCAACTTGCAATGTAGCTTCTTCAAATGGCTTAAGAAAGAAAACCTCCCAGGTACTGCAACTTTAATTCTAAATACTTTTGACCTTGTAGAGCTCAACCAATCATAACCCAAACCGACATGGATACATGGAAAAGACCCCAAGGTAATTGGCTTGTGAGGCTCTCAAGGAAAAATAGCTAGCATAAGACCTTGAAGCAACCAAGTACCTTGAGACAAAATCTAAATTCGATCTTGACAATCTCTAAAGAAGACAACAACGAGATTTCAGAATTTCCGAATAATTCTAACACAACCTCCAAGTTTCTAAGACAACAGAATCAATAAATATTGATCACCGTGTTAATCAACATGTCTATCATCAAGTACTTTCAGGAAGCTAGTTGCGGCTCCACCTCAGTTTTAATAAATATTGATTTGGTGGGTGAAGAAACTAAAGCTAACTAAATTACCTCAAATGCTGGAGGCTTATTAGTTACAAATATTTCTTACGATCATGAGCATTTTTCTGCATGTGGTATTGCTGATTCAAGCTTAGTCTGCAACAAAGATAATCATTCCATAATCTCACATTTTCCATTAGATGGAAATATTAATGGCCACTCAAAAAAGAAGCTTCTCGTTTTTGACGTGAATGGATTGCTTGCTGACTTTGTTGATCATGCTCCTTTTGGATATGAACTAGATGCGTGGATTTCTAAGATCAAGCTCAATCATATTTGAACTCACATTAGAAAGCTACTCCACCACCTTGTACTTAAGACCTCCAGGAAATGTTTATTCCTTTCATGAGGTAATAGACTTGCGGGAGACCAAAATTGGGAAGAAGCTTAAGAAATCTTGTATTGGAAGAAGAGTTGCTCCAGAACATTAAAGAGACTACTTTCCCAAACAAATTTGAGAAGCTGCTTATATATTCTTCTTTCATACTTGGAGATCATACTTACTTCGTGGTATGGAGGGTACAAAGCTATACCCACACGCGAAGTACACTACAACCAGTGAATTCTTTGACACACTTGTCTAATCTTGGCTTGTTTTTGGAAATGTTAGAAGGGCCATAGATATGCCAAACACTTTCATTCTTTCCATGCTATAAAATAAAATCTTACCCACTTTGATCGGTCCTGAGTAACTACAAGCAGCTAGGAGGGGAACAATTGCTGCATGATTTGGCTTAAGGCCTTCTTTGTTATCATTCTATCATAGACACCAATCGTATGAAGTCCATGACCGTTCATGACATAACCCATGATGATAGAGTTACTAAATATAACACCTTTTAAATGGAATCCATAATTGAATATCATCTCAGCATTCTTGAGAGACCCCATGTGGGCACATCAATGCACAAGATTAACCAGAGTGATAGAGTTTATGGACACATTCTCTTCTTGCATCTGAATAGAAAATTCCAGGGAATCCTCTGCATAGCCTTTTTTTTAAAAAAAAAAAAAAAAACCCACCAGCATAGCAGCCCAAGTAATTACATTCCTTTCTTTCACTCTTCCAAAAACGCTAGTTGCCTTTAGAGTGTGCAGCCACGTTTAGCATACATGTCAACAATTGCAAAGCACAAAATAATATTTGATTCAAGCCCTTTTCTTATGATACAAGCGTGAAGGATTTTTCCACTTTCCAAGTTACATGACTGGGAATATCCCTGAATAAGGCTCACCAAGGTTCATATCACAAACAAAAACATTCTGATTGCTTCCTTAAAGAGGCATTGTTGCACATAAACTCCAATAATTGAATTTCAACAAACAAATCTCTTTCAAGCATTTGATCAAACACTTTTCTTTCTTCATCCAGATTACCAAATTTTACCAAAGGATTAATCATTGAACTGCCAAAATAAGGGTCTAAATGAAACTCTCTCAAAACAGCCATCCTTGAGTTCCAGCAAACTGTGAACATTATCCCTACTATATCGCTTGAACACATTGCTCTTGATCTCAACAAAATTATTTGACACCAGCAGAGCAAGCAATGCAGTATAGTGAGCAAACATACAGATTCAAGGGACCAGATTGCAGCAAAATTTTCACTGAAAGCCTATGTGTGCCCATAACAAGGGATTTGTTGAAAGCCTTCAGAGTATGCAGCCTTAGTAAGAAAACAAAGCCTAACAGCACATTGATGAATCAGTTACTTCTTAATATACGGGAGCAGTCCTCCGAAGCTGTTCAACTCAGGATATTTGAGAGATCCAACATTCAATGAGAGGAATGATGTCGCTTTTGAGAAGGCGAAAGATTATCTCAAAAAAGAAGATTGGTTCCTGCAAAAGAGTTAGTTTCTCTGCAGATTGATCTAATTCTCTTGATGAATGCCCAGTTGTTTGAATTTCTAAGGCTTCTTTTGGGAATTTATAATTGATCCATAGATGTCAAAAGAGAAATACAGAAGCAGATGAGTGACGTATCATTTGAACTAAATCAAAACAATAACTCCCCTCATGTGCGGCAACGTTTGCTCTCAATGGAGCAGGAACCATCTCGGCATCTTAGGATCAAATCTTCATCCCGGCATTCCCTGACTCAGCCTTTGTCCGAAATGATTAAATACTATCGTCACCTGTATTCCCCAGTCTAGCTATATCTCGGCTGTCGCTATGAAACCGGCCTCATGGGCATTGAGCAATCTCGGCTTACCGACTTTAAGCAGCGGGTCCCTCTCATGATCTCGGATGCCGACTTCAGTTAAAGGATCCCTTCATATGAATACAGCTGCCGACAACCGACATGTAGACAATTGCAATGGCGACCCAGTAATGACGCGAACAGAGTAAAGGAATAGGCACTCACTCTGAATTCGAACGAAAATTTTCTTTAACCTGGAACGAAGCTAAGAATATGTTGCTGAGGGCAACGGCCGAACTTGCTTTTCCCAGTCGAGTTCCTCGCACTCACCATTTTGCTTCTGATTCTTTCATCATTCAAAGCAGCTCCAAGACATCATCGCCTATCATAATCGAAGGATCTCGGTTCAATATCAAATCAATTCTCTGAACCCTGCGATTCTCTGGTATTTGGATCTCGGGTCACATGTCGGGCCACAATGCAAATCTCAGCGTCAGTTATCTCGGCACCTCAGCCTCTTGGCATTGTATCCCGGACACACACGCACAGAGGGCATCCCGGCATAGAATCATTGTGCACCTCAATCTCTGAGAATCTCGAATTTAAAGGTTTGACGAATAACCAGCACAAATTTGTTATATCTCCACAAACCCTAACTACAAAACTCCATGATTGTTTGTCTAGCAGTTAAGAATTGGAATCATTGACCATTTTTGGTCGCGGGAATCAGAAATTTACCGACTCCCCACGGACGGCGCCAATGTTCTGTTTGATAAGAACACAAGTGTATAGTCTCAAAGGTTAGAATATTGATATAGATCGATAGTTTTCTTCTGGTATCATGGATGAGATACGAGAATGGAGGATCACCGTACACAAATACGATGGCTCTTTGTCAAGGGGGATGAGGGTTGTGTTTTGTAGGCATGTGCACAAGGATCGTTGTATTGTAAATTGGTAAAGAATCGAAACGCTATTTTACCCTCAAAAGAATTAATTCAAAATAAAAAAGAAAAATAATTTTTTTGCTAAAATATATTTTAAAAAAATATGCTCTTGTCAAGTTTGAACTCGTATAAAAAAAATTTTCGCCAAATTCAAATTTTCCCGCCAAGTTCAAATTTGATGGGTAAATTTATTTTTTTTTAAAAAAAGAACAGTGACGTAGGAACTTGAGATCCCACCAATTTTGGTAGGATCTGATCTTCCAACATATGAGAGAAGATTGGTGAGCTCGGGAACTTGGATTCCCAAGAAGATTTGTCCAAATTACGTATCAAGGAACTTGCTAATTTTTCTTTCCCTTCCCACCGAATCTATGTACCAAACGGTGCCTTAGTCTTTTTTAATAAAAAAATGTGTGTCATGATCATAATGCCTCTTGAAGCTAACTCTTCAACTTGAAAGGGATACTTATATTTTTTTTCCCGTAACCAATCAATGACTAATAAATTTAAGAGTGATCCATTTATAAATTTCTTTTGTGTGACCTATAAATTTTCTTTTAAAAAACTTGATAATATGATACTAGTCGGTTCTTAATATAATAGTTAATTAAATGTTGAATTTGTTTATAAATATAATATCCTAAACTGTCTTATTTTCCATATTTATAATTGTTTTCCTCAAAGTTTTCTCAATTGATTGAATATGTTAAAAGTTTCTATATAAGAATAGTCCTTATCAAAGAGGACATTTTAGAATAATGAAAGTATAGTTTTTCCAAGTCAAAAGTTGATGTTACCCATTTGTCCAAAGATGGGCTTTCCGTGACTAGCTCGGACAAGGGATAGAGTGATATATTTTTTTAAAAAATCAATATTCCAAATTAGTCTATGAAATCAACATTTCAAATTTCATAGACTAATTTGGAATATTGATTTTTTTTTTGGAATTTTCCCTTTTTAAATAAATGTAGTAAATATTCAAGTGTGGGGGACTTGGGGTGATGGAGGTATTGTCGGTGATAGAGGGAGGAGGGTTTCCTCAATGTCAATGATGAGAGAGGACGGGCATTCAATTAAACGACCGATAAAGCCAACAAATAAATGACCATTTTTTTTTTAAAAAAAAAAGGACGGGCATTCAATTATGGGAAAATTCATTTCAAGTGTTAAGGATCAAGAAAATGTCAAAGAAAATTTAAATATCAGAAAAATCTTAAAATATTGTTAATCTCACATATGAAAGTTGTTAATGAGATTTTTCTCGATATAAAAATTTTTTTATATTTTTTTAGCCCCTTAGATCCCAAAAAAAAAAAAATCCTTTCAATTATGTCCCGAGCTTGTGGTCCTTGTCAGATGGGGATGCCTGAGGCGGATTATGAAATGAAAGTAACTAAATACACTTAGGGGTGCATGGTAACACCCTGCATGAGTTTTTTCTTAATTTCTGCTCCCAGAACAAAAATAGATAAAAATTGTGTTTGGTAAATCCGGTTTATTTTTTTTGTTCCTGGATGAACCGATTTAATTTTTGTGCTAGGGAATAAAAAAAAGAAGCAGAAAATTCCTTGTAACAACTCTAAAATCGCCACTTCTAATAGCAATTAATGTAATGAATCAAGAGGACTTAAAAGGCTTGTAATGTTGGATGAAGGCTAGATGGAATGAATTAATTTGAAAAATGAATAGTTGATATGCAAGTCAAAATTAATGAACAAGTTCATTGCATCTAAATAACTCTACAAACTCTTGCCAATTCTTTTGAAAATCATGAACAAATGCCTTCTTCATATTTCTCTTTTTTTTTTTTCTAAAAGCAAAACAAATTTTTTTTTTCTTTTATTCTCTTTTCTTTTCAAATACTCTTTCTTTCTTCTTCTTCTTCTTCTTTTTTTCTTCTCTCTCTTTTTTTTTTTTTTTTTTTTACTTTTTCATTCTCTTCTATATACATGGCACTTCAATATATACATTGTTCAAATTTTATTGGCAATTCACTTTTAATTTTTAGAATACTATGAACACTATGAATATTGACATGCATACAACATATGAATGGCTCAAAAGGGGTAAAAAATGATAAATGAATGGTGGTTTGTGTTTGGATGAAATGGATTAAGATTTGAATGCCTCTTTCATTTTCATAACACTAATGCAAACACCGTTTCGAACAAGAGTTGAAACAAGTTTTAGAAGGTGAAAAACTAAGTGAACATGCACACATGAAAAGACTTTAAGGCTCAAATATCCTTCCAACAAGGTTTTTCTCCAATGCTCACTCTAACACAACCAATTGCATAGTGAACTAACCACAAAACATCTACTTAACTATTCCAAGTGCTAACCTTTCAAACACAACTAATAAAAACATTGCAATCAATTAAAATAATGCTCAACTCTTAAAAGCACTAATGATATATAAACTTTTTTTCTTCTTCAAAATAATGAGTAAGCAAAAATCCAATTGTGGGTTCATTTCTCTTCCCATTTAGTTGAAAAGCAAAACATGGTTTTAAAAAGTTGCCAAAACACTAGATTTCATGAAAGCTCAAAGAATTTCCCACAAATTTACACTTCCAAAGTGGCAAATGCGACCCTTTACCACTTAGTACATGTATTAAGGCAAGTCATTCTTGAAAAAATTTATAGTTTAAGGCATTTTTTCATTTAAAAACAACCAATTAATTGGGACTCAAAATGTATTTCCCTCCCCCACACTTAATCAACACATTGTCCTCAATGTGGTAAAACCACTCAAAAGAGAATGATCAACAAGTTGAAATTCAAGGAACAATGGTAATTAAGTAGGGTAGTGACCAAAAAGATGCAAAGCATACATAGGGGTTCTTATTCTCGCTTTACTAAACTAAATTATTTCTACCTTTTCTCGGATCGTGTCCCTCCCCCACACTTATCTTCCTCACACAACAATTCAGCCCAAATCCTCATAGAACTTAGGAAGAAAATAAGTGAGGAAAGAGACAACCTGTGTTAGAGTATCTTGAGTTGCTTGAAGGAGAAGTTCTCATGCCTGATGAGAATCATGCATTTATCTTTGAAAAATTCTTCTCCCGCATTGAATTTCCTTGGTGGAGGTGGCTCAGGATCAATTGGAAGAGGTCCAAGAATGTATGGTGGATGTGGGTACCACAAAGGACCTTTCCAATGATGTGCCTGCAAAGATGACAAGCAAATAGCAGTATCCCGTCCAAAAATAGAAACATGGAGAAGTTTCAAGTGAATTAAAGGCATGTTAAGTTCTAAACTCTCCAAGTAACTATCGCATCCAAGAAAATCAATATTACTCCCATCAGTAGGAGTCAAACAAGCAGGTCTATTTTGAAGATTCTCTTGTGTTTGCAAAATGGAAGGTGCGGAATCCAACTTAGTGTTGGGGTACACCACATCATTATTGCCAACACAAGAGATGGAAGGCAAAAGAGTGGAAGAATGAAGAGAATTTTGCAAATTGTCACCACCAAAAACTTTTGAATTTTCAAAAGAATCATTTTCTTTGTCTATATCGGGTGGCAAATCACAAGAAAGAATCATATGGAAAGATTCGTTTTCATTTGTAATATCATCAATCAAAACAATCGAATCTTCCCTTATTAAACTATCATGCAATTCATTGGAATCAAGATAAAGATCTTTTTCAAGGCTATGGTCTTTTTCACTCAATTCAACCACATTGTCATCCATGCAAGATTCAACATGTTCACAATTGTCATGCTTACTATCATCAATAGTACACGAGGATGTATTATGATCAATGGTAGAATCAACCACTTCATTAAATGCTTTCTTTTGAAACTCAACAAGTAAGTGGCTTTTTTCATGATAACAAATACACATATTTGATATTCGGACAAGTACATGAAAATATTTCATTCAATTCATCACAATCATCCCTTATACTATGAAGAGAAGCATTTTCAACAGTTGAAACATCACACAAAGGAGTAGGAGTACATTCATCAACAAGTACAATCGAATTGCTACTACTAGAACTAATGGGTTGAGCAATTACGTTTTCAAACATTTGAGGGGATTCAACAATAATTTCCTCATCCACCTCATTATCACTCAAATCATGAATTGCTTCATTAGTTAAAGTCGTAGGAGAGTCTACTTCTATTAGGATAGGATCATTACCAAATGGTAGAGAAGACTCTTCAATGCTCTTTTGTACTTGCTTCACTTCTTGTGCTTGTGTGAACATGGGAAGAGGATTTTCTTGGAAATTAGTCTTCAAAACTTGTGATTGCTGAGTGAGACGCTCAATTTCCTTTTCCATTCTCTCATTCTCTGTCTCTTGATATTCCATTCGTCTCATTGTTGATGGTCAAAGTTGATCTTGTATGACCGCTCCTCATCTACAGTCTGAGTCACTTGATTTTGCAATTTTCTAAGGACTTCACGAATGGTAGGTTTGGGAACTTCCACTTGTGAAGTGGCATCACGAATGGTAGGTTTTCTGTTTGGCACACATGGTTGAGAATGAGGTCCAGAAGGTGGCTCAAATGGATATAGGGATTCATGAGATGGATGAAATGGTTGAGAAGTGGGATGGAATGAAGGAGGAGGTTCATGGTATGGCATGCAAATTGATGGTGGAGGATTATGAGAAGGCTCATAATATGGGTTGTATGGTGGTGGAGAAGGCTCATGGTATGATTATAGGGTAGGTGTGGTGAGTGATTTGGTTGAAATGGAGGTTGGTGGTAAGGTTCATGATATGGGTGGTGGAATGGACCATGACATTCTTGACCAATTGGATTCTCATCTTGAATTCCCATGTTAGCTTGAAGAGCCCGTATTGTTTGTAGAATGGAATCGATGCTTTGAGAGATAGACTCTTCCCTTCTAGTTGAATCTCCTACAAAAGAGTGAGATTGAGAGAGTCAATCTTGATTACCATTAAACCAAGCCATGAAAGTTCAATACAATTAATTCCCAATGAATGACAAGTATTTATCTAACTATAAACTATAAGAACTAAGAAAAGGAATATAAGAAAAAAGAAAAAAAATACTGTAAATGCAAAAGAAAAAGAAGTTTTAAAATAAATAAATAAAAACTGCAAGTATGCTATGAATTAACTTGGAGACATGGTGAATTCAAACAATTAAGCTCAACATCATATCGAATTAAATGCAAACACACCACACAGAAGCTACCAAGTTAAACAATGCAATAATGCTATGTACGCTACCTAAATGCAAAAATCCTAAACTATATGCAATGAAAAATAAAAAATGCAAAACTAACAAGCTTCACACGAGAAACCCCTTGTCAAAAGTGAATATGACAATTATATTACCTAGGGAGCCAATTACTTAGCTCCCCGGTAACGGCGCCATTTGATGAAGGCCTTTTTTGTCTTTAGCCTTGGGGTCCACAATCAAAAATAAACCAAGGATTGCGTATAGACAACCTTAGGATCATTCTCTCTCTCGAGGAGCCTTTTATTGAATCCTAAGTAATCTAAATGACATGCAAATGCAATTAAAACAAGGGGAAAATTGGTTTTGGATTTTCAAATTAATAAAGTAAAATAAGAATTCAATTAAATTAAATGCTAAACTATTATTTTTGGTATTTTTAATAAAATGGAATGGAGTATGAAAATGAGTATGGATGCTCTTGGAAATGGAATAGTGACTATCCTAGTTCAATTAAATGTAGGAGTAAATTTTCACTAAGTCTAGATGAAAACCCCAAGATACCACTTGAGTCCAATATTCTCAATTAATAGTAGCTCCTACTACCGTAGCAAACTACTATCTCTTGAGATATTGTTTAAAACCACTTAGTGTGTGATTAGGATTAAATTAATGTAACTTGCTCCCTCTTGACAAGAATGCGATACCACGCCACTCAATTAATCCAATTCAATCATACTATCTAACAATACCACGTAGAAAGCACAATTTCACTGAATCAATAGGGAAACACAAATTTATAAATTCAACAAACCACAAAATTCAATCCAATCACATAAGTTCAATACACAAAGTTTTCCAAGCGGATAAACTAAGTCTCAACAAATACAAAAAATATTCCTAAAACTAGGAAATTAAAATGTAATTATTAAGAGAAAATAAATTGAACAAAATACTCCCCTGTTTAAGCTTTGGAACTCAAATTGCTATCCCACCACCCAAGAAGCTAAATGAATCAGCCAAGCATATCTACTAAAGAATCCACATGAGCTGCAAATTGAATCTCGTTCCACGGTGCTCGCTTCCGTCACTTTCTTTGCGGTTCAATCTCTCGATCTACGCGCTCCTGCGACTTCGGTCTGAGCTTGCTTGTGGGTTTGAAGATGGAGCGAAAAAGGATGAAGGATGAAGGTCCGAAGCTCACATCGCTGGTGGTGGCTGGTTAAGACGGTGAAGAGGGAACGTCTTCGACGGTAGTGGTAGCTGTCCGTCTCTTTCCCTCTGAGGAAGATGGAAGTCGCTGGTGAGAATGGAAGGTGGAGGAAGTAAGAACGAAGAAGGTCGCTGTGTGTGGAGGCAGAACCACGGTGGAGTGTAAAAAAATGACTGATGCCGACGGTGGAGGTAGGTCCTCGCCGGAACTGGAGGAAGACGGTGGTTGAAGGGTGTGGAGGTCGTGAGAGTGGAATGGAGGAAGGACGATGGTGGAGTGAACGTCTGATTGCTGCTCTCTTCCATCTCTGTATCGTCTCTGTTTCTCTGACGGAGGTGGCGGCTGACGGTGAAGGAAGGTCCTCGCCGGCGGCAGTGGTGGAAGAGGAAACCGCCGGCGGGAGGTTGAAGGTCCAAGTCGTATGAAGACGATGCTCTCCGTCAATCTCAGGTCCTCTCCCAAGTGTGAATACGATTATTCCCTTTTGTCTTCTGCGGCGCCTCTATTTAATTCACATCCTCGCCTCCTCTGCGTCTTTCGCCTTTGCTCGACCTAATTAATTGGCCATGGTCAAAATGTTGTGTTTCATTGCTGCAGGGACCTAGTTGAAACTTTTAAAAAGTTTCGCAGAGGGACTAAAGTGAGAATTGGAAAAATATTTAGGGGGCATAACTGAGATTTCTGAAACATCTGGGTCTTTTTCTGTAATTTTTCTCTGGACCTTTTCTTCACTCATTTCCATAAATTGTAGGGCCCTTTCTTGTAATTTTCCCAGCTTCTCAAAAATATTAATTTCGACCCAATTGACATTTTTTTCCAAATTCCTCAATTTTCTTCCGTAATACCTACAACACAAGATTAAACACAATGTAGCATCAAAAGTCTAAGAAATCATTTGCATGAATAATTAATAAATTATTACAATTTTGCCCCTAATTTCACTTAATTCAATACAAATATTCCTAACTCAAATTAGTGTTTAATCATGCAATAATGTCCAAGAAAATGCATTAAAAATCCCAATTTAATTATGAAAAATCACATAAAAATATGGTTCGATCATAACACTCCCGAATGAGTTTTTTCTTAATTTCTGTTCCCAGGAACAAAAATAGATAAAAATTGTGTTTGGTAAATTTGGTTTATTGTTTTTGTTCCTGGATGAACCGGTTTATTTTTTGTGCTTCAGGGAATAAAAAAAAGAAGCGTAAAATTCCCCGTTCTCATCGAATCATTTTTCCTTGTGCCAATCCATCATCCACGAGTCTCCAACCTTACCCTTCTTCTCTTCCTCCTTCCTCCACCAAGAACGATGGGCCTCCCCAAAGAATCGGCGACGGCCTTCCACCAAATGACGGAGGTGATACCCTCCACCAAGCAGCAGCCGACGACGAACCCTCCGGTGGATGTGATAAGGCGACATCGATGGATGACCTTTCTTCTTCCTCTCCTTTCGTCTTCGACTCTTCTCGTTTGGATTGCTCGTTGACCCTTCTCCACCAGTGACGGCGACGGCGACGTCTTGCTTCCACTAGCAACGACGACTCAGTTGGGTGAAACGATTTAGGTGTTTGGTTTGGTCGATTTCGATTTCGATTTCCTTGGATATGGTTTTCAATTTCCTTGGTTTTGGTTTTTAGCTTGGTTTTCACAAATTGTTCGATTTTGATTTCCTTGGTTCTCGGTTTTCAATTGGGTCGAAGATGACGAATTTGGGGTTTCTTGTTTTTCCGTGGAATTGAGCTCATGGATGTTCAAATTGAGTACTCTTCCCCTTACTTCATTGGCTTCTCTTGTGTTTTTCTCGCTAGCTTTCTTGTTACCGTCCTAGGCATTGCCTTAAAAAGTGGATTAGAGGTACTTTCTTTTTGTGCTTCTCGTGTAATGCGGTCATTTGCATACATTTTCCATCTTATTTTATCTCACGATTTCCTTCAACCCCATAGCTTTTTCGATATAAGTATGAGATTGTATTTAGATGGCTCTTGTCCTCTTGACAAATAAATCGATGCATTATGAAATAAATAAAATTGCAAAGTGTGGCTTTTTGATTCTTATAATTGTTTTAACCCTTGATATTATGAGACCATGTCAAGAATAACACATTGATATTTCTCTCGGAAAATATTTTTGCCATGTTTTATGCAGTTTGTAGGAGTGGATCCACCGCAAGCCGGGAATGTGGTTCAGTTGGTACCGGTTTTGGGACTCACAACTGGTATTGATTGGCAACTTCATTTGTCTAATTCACCGCCCGAGTACCTCCTAAATTGTTTATGGGCCAATCACATCCGACCACATAGTACCCATTATGTGCGACTTAATTTTCCTCTCGCACTTCTCATTGGTTTTTACTCATCATTTTGAAACATACTGCAGCTTTATGGTAAGCTATTTTTCAAACTCGCTTCTCTCCGCACATAGATTAATGAAGCCACAAGCCCCGTTCATGAATGTAGAAATCATTGTGCTAGAAAATTGTGCTAGCCACAAACCCCGAATTATTTTCCCATCCACAAATGACCCAAAATTGAATCTCATCAATTTATGTTGTCTCTTCTGAATCTGCAGAAACGATTAAAGGGCCTAACAGAAGCGGAGCTAGAAGCACTGCTTGAACAAGTTGAGGAAGAGAAGGAAGAGAAGAGACGCTTCAATTTATGTAGCCATGGAGTTTCATTTCATCATGACTCTATTAGCATTTTTCATATGCAGTCTTCTTTTTAATATGTTATCCATTTAACTTGTTTTCATTGAATAACCTTCCAAATGATGAACTGTAAAAATTCCGAGTTCATGAATATCTTCCTCAAAATTTTACATGGTTCAAGGCTGTTTGTATTACATTGTCTCATCAAGAGACATATTCAAAATACATTGGAGACTTCTCATATTTTTGGTTCAATACAACATCAATTATTTTTGCTTTAAATTATTGTGATATAATGAAAATTTAGTTGAGTCATGTGACTTATGTATATTTATTTATTTATTCATTCATTTGTATAATTAATATTAAGGTAATAATATGGTATTAAAAAATGAGAGCAAAAGTAAAGAAATAGATTATTTTATATAGTTGATGAAATCAGAAACAAAAAATAAAAAAAATAGATTTATATTGTATTAGGTAATTCTAATTCTCGTAATAAAAAATAAAATGTGTTAATAAACGTAATTCGATTCTAAGAATGAAAAATAATAATAATTGTGTTAACAAACGTAATTCCGATTCTTGGAATAAAAATAAAATGAGTTAACAAACGTAATTCTGATTCTCGAACTCTTCCGAGGCACGTAATCGAAAAAAAACTGTTTCATCTCGTAAACGATGCCGAGGAACGTAATGGTTACCATGCACACCCTTACCCACTCGGGCTGGTAGGAAGTAGAAACAAATTGATAATTGCGATCTTTTTAAGGTGAGAGCGGTACAATTTGACAGTTTTTTAAGGGGTAGACTTGGACAGGTTGTCGTACAGCTTGCATCCATGACTTAATATGACTCGTGATTGTATCTAATAAAAAAGTTTCATGAGATGTCTCTTTATGAGACCTCAACAGATGGACTTTAATTTTTTAACATAACATTTTTTATCCGTAAAATATAAATATTTTTATCTATTTTAATTAAATTATATATTCATAATTAATACCGGTCCGATTTGAGTTTAATTCACCGATTTTTGATCCAATACTTTCACCGATTCAATGATCCGTCTCGAATTTCAGAATTTATGTCGAACTAGCTATCTAGAAACTCATATTACCATCAACTCACTCAAACAACACGCATGGCGCATTACACTACGCCGTCAATTCCACACAAGACTGGCCCTTGCTGCTCGCGAACAATTGAATATTTATTATATTTATTTTGTTATTTATTATTTTAGTTTCACTATTTATTATTTTTAAAAAATCCTATATAAAATTGTTTGAAATATGACAGCTCTAAAGCTAACAAATTCAACAAATATTTAAATAAGTCATTACATAGACGACTTTTGTGTATACAATGGGAGCCATGACGGCTTTTTTTTTTTTCCTATTTGCCACTTTTTAAATAATTAATTACCATTTTGCCACCGTTTTCAAAATATTTCCTAATGTGCCACTATTTAGTCGACTAAACCAAGGTTTAGTCAACTAAAACGCGGGGCGCTGATTTTTTTGACTGCCCCCGCGATTTAGTCGACTAACCCTAGTGGCTTAGTCGACTAAATAGCAACAGGGGAGTTTTTTTAAAACCCCATTTGCGTCATAATGGAACTCTTATCATATAGCAACCCTTCCCCCCAATACTCTCTCTTTTCTCAGTTTTAGTGCGACCCATCAAAGTTTAATCCCATTCCACCTTGTTCAAGGTATTATTGTTGTGTAATCGTTGTAGTTTCATTTTGTTCGGCTTTTCTTTTTTGTTTGTAAGCCGAAACCCTCCCTTTTGCAGCTCACAAATTGTTGTTTGAAGGATGAGTTCAAGTTCAAACACGCACGTTATCGTAATCTACCATAATGGGAGGCATTTTGAAGGTCCCGATGGTGTTCAATTTGAAGGAAAAACGAAAATGATAAAAATCAAACGGGAACTACGTACAACGAGCTCAAAGAAAGAATTCACCAAAAATTGGGGCTACATGGCACCAATGCATTCATCGGTTAATTGCCAAAGGGAGACTATAGTGGGTAAGGATAGTGTATACTACATTAGTAACGATGTATGTGATGATGAAAGACGTAGAGCGTGTCATAGATGCATTTACTAATCGGAGAGCACAAAATTTTATTGAGATATATGTTGAGCTTGAATCTGGGTGAATCATCGTCTATACCCATGCATACAAGATCTCGTACGATTTTGGTCAAGAAGACGACATGTCGGTGTATCCGCACCTTCACAAGTCTTAAGTCGTGTAACATTGATGTATGAAGAGGAGGATGAGGAAGATGAGAATATGCACAATGAGGAGGAGGAATTTGAGAGGTTTATTCCACTAGGTGACACCTCGATACGATGTGGAGGGTGATTTTGATGCTCGACAAACCCGCAAACCCGAGGACCGCAACAATGCCACCGCTTCGTGTTGACCCGGCTTAGAAGTGGTAAGTTAGTAAACTTGTATTTGTAGTTGTATTTGTAATATGTATTTAGTGGTTTTGAGAAAAAAAATCATATTGACGCATGTGGCCGAGAGTGAGCCATTTTGGAACGAAAGCCCGCACTATTCCTCAATTAATCGGGCGCACCGTGACGATGACATGGACACGTTGTATGGTGATGATGACAAGCAAGGTGGTTGGCGCTTAGGTGATCCATTATATTTGTATCAGCAGTTTCCTTCTAAGTCTGAATTGCAACATGCCGTGAAATTGCATTGCATGAAGTCTCATCGTTCAGCCAAAGTTTATAAAAGCGATGAGCGTAGGTTGTTGATGAGGTGTCAAAATCATGCTGACGGTTGTCCCTGGAATATGAGGGCAATGGTCCCCAATAATGGAAATAGTTGGGTGGTCCATAAGTGGGGTAAAGATCACACCGCCTCGAACCGAGTCTTGCCCGGATCATAGGCAACCTGGATTCGATGTTATATGTGCAGCCATTATCGAGGTTTTCTATTTTATTTTTGTAGTTACATTCGGTTTGTTTATTGACAGAACATTTAGAACTTGCTTTGTTTTCACCAGGTATGTTAAGAGAAGATCCAGCTTTAAAACTAGTGCTAATACAAGAAATGATACATCGTCTGTATGGATATAATGTAACATACAAGAAGGCTTGGAAGTCGAAAATGAAGGCCATTGTGAAGTTATTCGGTGATTGGGAGGAATCATATGCATTCTTGCCCAATTGGCTGACATATATGACGTAGTGTAATGTGGGTTCTGCTTTTCGTTTGATATCGATGAATGTTTCGACGAACGTCATTTTTTTGGCGACAAATGCGTCTTTTCGTAGGGTTTTTTGGACATTTCACCGCACCATAGAAGCCTTCAAATACCGTAAGCCCATACTTCAAATTGATGGCACCCACCCGCACGGAAAATACAAAGGTACTGCTGATTGCGACTTCACAGATAGGGACGGGAAGATCCTGCCCATTGCCTTTGCTGTTGTTCCTCCCGGTAAGAAGTATGATGATTGGTGGTGGTTTTTGTGTCTCCTACGTGATCATGTGACGCAAAGGCCGGGCATTTGTTTGATATCTAACCGTCATGCCAGTATCATAAAGGCGGTTAACGATCACCGGAATTGGCAGCCTCCATATGCCTATCATGTGTATTGCCTACGTCATGTCGGGAGCAACTTTAATACTAGATTTAGGGATATGCAATTGAAGAAAACAGTTATGAAACTAGGTATGAAAGTTCACATTTTAATTACTTCTTGGACATTTTTGTAATCCACCGTCCGGCTCAACAAAGTCCTCCATATGAACATCGGCATCATCATCATCAGGGACCTCAGAAGGAACAATGGGTGGAACCGGGCCAACATCAGGTACATCCTCATCGACACCAGTGTATTGCCACACACCATCTGCCGCCTTGGCGATCTTGCATTGCTCCAATAGCCGCTGTCCAAACCTAGAATTCCACGTTTTCTGGCTCACCATCTGCTCATTGTGCATAGGAACACGAAAATGCTCCAATATCTTCTGAACCAGATATGCGTTTGGGAGTGCAGCTGCATTCTTTTGTTTGGCCTTATACATCATGTGGCAAATGTAGTGCCTCCAATTCACCGCAATGCCATGACGAACAGCCCACATAACATGGATGTCACCCTCCAACACCCTCGAATGATTGTAGGCCTGAGGGAACAATATGTGGGTCATGACGTAGAAGAGGATACGGAACTAACAACCGCCCCACGCAACTATAGGTCTATGACCTCCGGCCTCATGCACCTCATCTCGATTAAATCCCTCAATGACTACATTGCTATCCCCATCATACCGGTATCTATTCTCTCGCATCAAAATCAAATCCCGGTAAGAGAGTCGTCCCGATGGGAGCCGTCATTAGTATGTCAATCCCGCGACGCGAGACCGCAGACGCCATTTATGTAACTCGGGTTATGGTAGAAAGCTCTCACCATAACCTCTGAATAGGGACAAGTCATCTCCGCCAGCCCTGTCAAATGGGAAGTCCCCAACATCGCCACTATATCAAATCCTTCATTTGCAAAGAATGCCATGTCTAATGACTTCGGTTTGATAATCGGTCTGGTAGCAAGATTCGCCATGAATTGTGCATGCTCTGCTACATTATTGTCAAACAAATAACCAAACAGGAGGTCAACAACGGGCTCAGCCTCCGGTGGCTGCCGTGTCTTAGAGGAGGATGCCCCGCGGGTCGCTCGGTGCTTAATCAGTCTCCCACTCTCATTGTCGGTGTTTGAAGGACCTTCTCTACGACGCATGATGACAATAAAGACCTACAAGTAAAACACAACATAATCTTTAGAAGACAATGGGTTTGAGACAGTTTAAACAACAAATTTTAACAAAAAACCACAACGTCTAATCCCATTGTGCCATGTTTAGTTGACTAAACCACTTGGGTTAGTCGACTAAAACACGGGGAGTTGATTTTTTTGACTGCCTCTGCAATTTAGTTGACTAACCCAAGTGGTTTAGTCGACTAAATGGCGACAGGGGAGTTTTTTTAAACCCCCATTTGCGTCATACTGTGTCTCTTATCATATAGCAATCCTCAAATCAATCACAGATACACAACAAACCACCCAACGAAAGCACAAAACGCAAAAACGCAAATGGAGTTGGCATAAACGCAAAAACTACGGTGGAAATCCAAAATGGAGATGAAAACATACCGATATCGACGCAAATGCCACTAGATTAAAGTTTCCTCCGCAACCCACCAACGGATTCAGAACGATTTGGTCAAAAAAACAGAGGGGAGAGGTTTGGGGAGGAATTTAGTCGATTAGGGTTCCTATAGCCGCGGTTGGGGGTTTTTAAAAAACCCCTATGCCGCGATTTAGTCGACTAACCCAAGTGGCTTAGTCGACTAAATATCAGGGTTTTTTTTAAAAAAAGCCACCTGTCGCTATTTAGTCGACTAATCCACTTGGGTTAGTCGACTAAATCTCGGGGCATTTAAAAAAAATCAGCGCCCCGCGTTTTAGTCGACTAAATAGTGGCACATTGGGAAATAGTTTGAAAACAGTGGCAAAATGGTAATTAATTATTTAAAAAGTGGCAAATAGGGAAAAAAGCCGAGCCATGACCCCCAAAAAAAATGTTCCAAATTTTTAATATAAATTAGATTCTTTATACATTTAGCCCAAAAATTTATACATTTAGATTAAAAATTTATACATTTAGCCCCCAAATATTTTTTCTTAAAAATTAGTTAATAGGTTACATTTGACCGCCAAAAATTCTTTCAAAGTCCGTCCCTGAGTCATTAACCAATTTAGAATTTCGAGGGTAAAATGATGTTATTGTCCTCCTTTAATCTGCTCTCTCCTAAAAATAAAAATAAAAAATCATTTACCTCTGGCCTTGATTTTATTATATATAAAAAGGCATACCTAATCCTTTGCCATTCACGAAAGAGAAGACTATAATCAAAATGGGAACTTCTCATTGTGAAGAGGAGAGATTGAGCCTTCTTTACGAAGCATCACGCAATGGGTCGGTAACAACTTTGAACTCCCTTTTGGAACAAGAACCATTAATCCTCCACAAGATCTCACAAAGTGGCTTCTCTGAAACTCCTTTGCACATATCATCTTTGCTTGGCCACCTTGAATTTTCTATGGCACTTCTTACATACAAACCCAAACTGGCCACTGAGGTTGACGCTTCCCAAAACACACCTCTTCATTTGGCTTCTGCGGAAGGTCACATCGACATCGTGAAGGAACTGCTTAAGGTTAATAACAAGCCATGCTTGCTTCCTAATGGAGAGGGCAAGATTCCTTTGCACTATGCAGTCATGAGAGGGAGAACAGAGGTTTCCGGAGAGTTGGTTAAAGCGAAGCCGGAGTCTTTGAGCTGTCTTGATAATGGGTACACAGTTTTTTCACTTGTGTGTGATGTACAGTCATTTGGAAACTCTCAAAGGTTTGGTGGAATTGGAACTTGCCATTTCTGGGGAGCTTCCTTTCTCCACAAGTTCTGATGCAATGGGCAACACCATTATCCATTTAGCAGTCTCGTCCAAGCAAGTTGAGGTATCATTGATTTTCTTCCTTTTATATCTTGATAGGTGTGTATTTTCTTTTTACATGAACTGGTTATTCATAGGATTGGCTTTGATCTTTAACAATCCGGTCACTTTATCCTTATTTATATATATATATATATATATATATATATAAATAAGGATAAAGTGACCGGATTATATATATATATATATATATATATATATTACATTCTTCTTATTTATTGCACAATATATTAAGAGGATTTGCAGCGATAGTTTTAATACAAATGATTTAAGGGGGTAATTTCGGAAAATCAACACACATATTCAACCGATTAATTTTCTTACTCTATCCACATCTGTTAATTAGATATTCTATTAAGGATAGGCTCTCGTAATATGAAATTTCGAACTAAAAAAATGATTATAATTTTTCATTTTTTATTATATTCCCTCCAGCTAGTTTGCATATTTTCCCCCAATAGTTTAATAACTGGCAAAGCCATTAGCCGACGGGTCAGATGGATGATGGCGTCGATGAAGGAAACATCAAAGAGATTTCGTGTTAATTAGCCAGAAGGAGATGGGGGCCACCCCAATTATAATACTAGCTGCTTCGACTTATCGTGTGAACGGTTGACGGGTTTGGATTTTGACTATTCTTTTCTTTTTGTGCTTTAACTTTTTTTCAACCGATATATTTTTTCTTGCTGTCTTTCTTTCATTTTATTTTATTTGTAGCAAAGTATGAACAGAGATATATCTGTTGTATGTGCTTTGTCTTCTATTTTTTTTTTCTAGTCTTGAGATGAAAGCAAAATTACTGTACAAGGAAAATAAGCCACCTCGATCCAGCTGAGTTAGTGAATGAGTTTATTGGGCAAAATAAGCAAACTAGAGGTAGAGGTAAATTATAAACATGAAAAATTATTTTTTAAAATATTTGGGTCACCCAATAATCATTGGTTATGACACCTCCACTAATATACTAACATGCATGTTTATTATTTCAGACTATAAGGTACCTCTTATCAATCCCAAAAGCAATAGAATTGTCAAGCTTGAAGAACGACATGGGTCTCACTGCCTATGACATCCTGAAACGCAGTCCAAGAGATTTCAAAACCCTAGAAATACAAGTGATGCTGATGGAATATTCTGGAATCAGAACTGAAAATAACAGAATATTCCAAACTCATTCACACACACCATCGCCACAAGTTGCAAGACCTCGAATTCCAAGGAAGAAGAAGAGAAACTGTTTGATAAGGATTTTGAAATGGATTGGAGGTTGGTTCAGACACAGAGGTGACTGGGTAGAAGAAATAAGAGGAAATTTGAGTTTAGTGTCTACCGTTATAGCCTCCATAACATTTCAATCATTAATAAACCCCCCTGGTGGCTCCATCCAACAAAGCTTATCACCCAATGAAGCCCTAAACTGCACTAAGCTTGATAACAAAGGGCCTTATTGTCCTGGTGAAGCAGTCTCATCTTTTCGTCACGAAGATCAATTTTTGCGGTATGTAATTTGTAATACCATATCTTTCATGTCATCGCTTAGTGTCACCCTATTGCTTTTTAGTGGAGTTCCTATGAAGAACAAAGCTTTGATATGGCTTCTATCCATAGGCATGTGTGTTACTCTCACAACCTTAGCCCTTGCCTACTTATCTGCCCTTGCAATGGTGACGCCGTACCATCTTCGGGAAAAGAATGCGGTTTCGATGACCTTTGGATTGGCAATCTTGGCCTGGTGTGGATTGCTTGGGCTCATTATGGTGTTAATCACGTTGCGCCTTATAATTTGGAGCGTGAAGAAATTTGTCAGAGCTATCAGAAAGTTTGTTCGCAGGTGGAATTAGAGAAAGTTCATGCTGATTGTCGTCGCTCACAAGTGGCATGGATTTCTTTTAGTATGATTATCCATGTTATGTTTATCTTATTCGTGTAATATATATATATATATATTGTGAGTTTGTACTTTGTTAGATAATTAAATTATTGTTATATTTATCTACTAATTAAAGTTTTCTCTCTAAGTAAGACGTGTTTGTGTAGAACTCGTGTTTAAGAACGTTGGCATCAAAACAGGAAAGAAAGGAGAATTGACAACACTCATATCCATGCCAACCACCGGAAACAGTGTTGCATATAAGAGAATTAGTTTCATAATAATGAATTTAAAATAAATAGTGTTACGGACCCCCCATCAGGCCCAACGCTGTTGTGGCCCACTAAGGAACATACCCAATCACAGGATACTCCGGCAATATTGGGTAATCCCGCTATTATCTATAATAGCGGGATATCGGAAATCATATCTCGGATATGATATAACAGCCGGAGATCATGATAGATCCTGGATGCCAGACTAAAGGTACTACATATAAATACAGGGGTCATCCTTTAAGGTGCACACGCTCTAACTCAAACCTAGTTACATTCAGTATCACTGTGCGCTCTCCCACTAAACACAACCCCCATCCCCCTTGGCGAAGAGCCTTATATTTGTATACAGTGATCCTCTGCTCTCTCGGATATCTGTCTAGTAGATACTCCGGCAGGGCCATTCGATCCAAGATCAAAGCACTAGCCCAACCGGCTAGATATCTGGGTTCTACACCAGAACATTGGCGCCGACCGTGGGGACGTTAAATTTCGATCCTCGTGACCACCGATGGCTAATACTAGAAGCAGCAGTCGGAACCCTCAGCCTGGAAATCCACAACAGGCCGAGGTTAATCAACACCATCAAGCTCAAGAACAGCCGGACGATATCCCGGAGGGGAACGTTTCCAACACGGCGTCCTCCCCTCCTGTTGTCCACAAAACTCATGACGTAGTAGCAATCGAGATCTCGGCTCCAAATCCAGACGTCATCCTCCTGCAGAAAACGCAGGAGTCAATGCTAAGGCGAATGGAGAACAATGAAAAGCGTAATAATCTCCAGCCCCAGAAAGATCTGAGGGTAATACAGCAGATGATGGAAGAAAGATTTAAGAAGTTTGAGACGTTCGTTGAGAGAAGGGGCCGTGAAGACCCACAAGGAAGAAAGGAAAGGATGACACAAGATACCAGTAGTCCTTCTCATAGTGGAGGACCGAGATCAGCGCGGCAGGATACAGGCCGAACTACGACTTTGAAAAAGCTGCGCCTGGAATGAATCTCAGAACCTGAAGACCGAGATACGGAGAGAATAGTCCGGCCTCGGGGCTCCCCGAGAGAGTATAAAATGAAGTACTTGACCGATCTCAACCGAAGCCCTTTCTCCGAGGAAATTGCCAGTGCGCCGTATCCAAAGAATTTAGATTTGATGCACCTACCGAAGTATGATGGGACCCAGGACCCACGTGCTCACCTCGACACGTTCGAGTTACTCATGTTTGTTCGACTGATTAAGGGACCGGTCATCTCACGGCTTTTCGCAACAACGCTAACCGGACCGGCTCAGAAGTGGCTCCATACCCTGCCCATCAATTCGGTGCACAATTTTGAAGACCTCGGACGCAAATTTGAATTGAATTTCGCAACTAGTAAGAAGTACCAAGTCCCAATTCACTCGAGCAAAATCAAACAAAAGGGGGAGACGCTCCGTAAATATCTAGATCGGTTCAAAGAGGTAGCTTTACAGGTACGCTCGCTCCCGGAAGATGTTCACATACACTACATCATAGATGGGTTGGATCCCTCATCCCGGTTGGCTAAGAATATTTTTAAGAACCGAGTCCCGTTATCCATTCTTTAAAAAGACTATCTACACCACTGCTCTCCCTGTGTTTTCTACTTATTCGATCCTCAGCATGAGACACTGATGAGGCCCTTTTTGTCTTTAGCCTTGGGGACCACAATCAAAAATAAACCAAGGATTGCGTATAGGCAAACCTATGATCGTTCTCTCTCTCGAGGAGCCTTTTATTGAGTCCTAAGTAATCTAAATGACATGCAAATGCAACTAAAACAAGGGGAAAATTAGGTTTTGGATTTTCAAATTAATAAAGTAAAATAAGGATGCAATTAAATTAAATGCAAAACTATTATTTTTGGTATTTTTAATAAAATGGAATGAAGTATGAAAATGAATTATGATTGTTCTTGGCAATGAAGAAATGACTATCCTTTCTCA
This sequence comes from Acacia melanoxylon, assembly GCA_019022615.1. Taxonomy (NCBI): domain Eukaryota; kingdom Viridiplantae; phylum Streptophyta; class Magnoliopsida; order Fabales; family Fabaceae; genus Acacia; species Acacia melanoxylon. Next base: position 13,550,020 of record JAFJYJ010000003.1, on the reverse strand, counting down.
TAAAAGATTATGGGAGTTAAAATTCATCAAGTCTTAAGATCAACCTCAAGATAACACTTGAGTCCAATATTCTCAATAAATAGTAGCTCCTACAAACATAGCTAACCACTACCTCTTGAGAAATTGTTAAAAACCACTTGATGTGCAATTAAAATTGGAATAATGTAATATGAGCCTTCTTGAAATTGAGTACATAACAGTCCCTCAAAGGGCACAAATTAATCATATTAACTAGACAATAACACGCTAATTAATATAATCTCATTGCAACCACAAGAAATTAAAACACATATAATTTTCACACTACAAAATCCAATCTCAACTACAATTATCAAATTAACAGAGACAATAAACATTAATCTCAGTTCCAGAATTTATACACAATAATCCCTAAAACTAGGCAATCTAAATATATAAATCTAGACTAATAAAATGATAGAAAAAACTCCCCTATGAAGTCCATTGAGCTCAAGCATAAATCTCCACCACCAAGAAGCAAGAGAATCAGCCACCCATTGCTTTAAAATAGTCACAGTTCAAAATCGTAGAAATCATGATCTCGCCCAAACCAATCTCAAAGAAGGTCATGGGGAATTAGAGTTGGAGGCGTAGAGTGTAAATAGAGTTGGTGGTGGCTGAAACCGATGGTGGCGTGGGAGATAAGAGTCAAGGTCGCGGAAAAGAAATGGAAAACGAGGAAGGAATGAGCGAAGGTGGTGGTCGCCGGCCTTGATGAGTCTGGAAACAGAGGATGTCGATGGTGAAGGAGTGGAGAAGGGAAATAGCTCGCCGGCGTGGTGAAGCTATGGAGGTAGTCGCCGGCGACAGAAGGAGGTGGTGGTGTCGCCGGCGAGAGGGAAGGTCCAGGTCTGAAGGCGTGGCCTGAGGCGTGAATGAATTGTCTTGGTCGATGATGGGGATGATGATGGTGAACAGTGGTGAAGGAAGACGATGAAAGAGGTACGGGCGAAGGTCCCCAAAACCGCCAGCTCGCGACATTCCCACACTCGATTTCCGATGGTTCTCGTTTGCGTCGCCGGTTCTCTCTCTCCGTTCGATCCCATCTCTGATCCGATGTGTATCTTGTGGGTGCGAAGAGTGGGTGTTCGCCTTGCAAGTGCACGAGTTTCGCAAGTAATAAAGTGATAAGTAAAGTATCGTTCCCACGAGGATTTGTTTAACAAATTGGTCAAGCAAAAGGCTTAGTGAATTTCATCAAGTTGAGCTAGAACAAAGTTTTGATGTGGAATGAGAATTTTCAAAGACTATTTCTAAAACTTAAAATTGATAAAGATAAATGATTCTTTGACTTCAAGGAAAATCGAGCCTAGGGTTCTTTTTCCCCTTTTTCATAAAACTTGGTTAATTTCCTCTCTAATAGCATTTCAATACATATATGTGTTAGTCTAGGGTTCAAAAACACTTGACACGCTCTCTCAAGTCAAAATCAAGTTTCTCTTCTCATTAAGATGCACAATCTCTTGCTACACATAATGAGAATCAATCTTTAAGCAACAACCCTAAGGTGACAATGCAAGGTTAGTAAATATATCTCTATTTTACCAACAAACCATCCCTTTATCAAGTAAACTTCAAGACAAGCATGATTTCAATCAAGTTCTACACCTAGATTAGCTCTCTCAAGTCATAACCTAAGTGAATAAATCATCTAAATGGAGGCCAATCACTTAGAAGCATTAAGCCAAGGTTGAAATCAACACACATATATATATATATATTTATCTACCAAAAGAGAGGAATATTCAAGTGTTAATCCATACAAAGGGTCAAAAGAACCCTAGAATGAAAGATTTAGCTACTCATGTTCAAATACAAAGAGATTCTAAGTAAAGATACTGAATACATGGAGAAGCTAAGAGAGAAGAGAAGAAAAGAGGAAGAACCAAGGTGAAATCCCCAAAATCTCTCTTAGGTCAAGCACCCAAGCCTCCAAGATTGTCCAAATCTCTCCCAAGCTCTTCCCTTGTGTGCCCACTTGTTTCCTTAGGTCAAGAGTTTGTTTTTCGCCCTTCCTTCAAAGTTAAATAGTGTTTTTCTGTTTCGAACGCGCACCTGCATTTCTGCATTTTTTTACGACTGTCATGCCGCTTGTTGACTTTCCGCAGAAACCATCGGGCCGCGCCGCTTGTTGACTTTCCGTGGCCGCATTGCTTGCCGGTTGTCGCCTTGCTTTGCCGCAGCCTTGTTTATTAGGCTGTGTTCTTCTAACTTTGCACCGCTTCACCTCCTTTATTTCTTTCCTTGTTTCTTGGTTCTTATAGAGCTTCAAAACTTGTCTCCATCTTCCTACAAAAGAGGAAGCAATTATCAATTCTTAATTGAATCAATAACTCTATAAAAACAAGAATTTCTTTGATTTTTGCCTTATACTTTGATACGCACATTTTTCTCTATAACTTCATTTCTATGCACATTTTGAACCAAAAAATAGGTAAAAAGAGAGAGAAAATGTGCTAGAATATTGTCAATTTCTAAGAGTTAACACACCCCAAACTTAAATATTTGCTTGTCCTCAAGCAAAAACATGTATCTTCACTAACTTTCTTCAAAGATTCATCATTGATGCATGAATAAATGTGTCCTCATCCACTGCTCAAAGAGTTATATAAAACAGGAAATCAACTAAACATGCACAAATGAACACTTCATAGATTTAAAACATGCTTTTCAAGAATTGACAAATGTGAGTGTGTGAATGGAGTTGACCTATACTCTTTTTGCACTTGCTAAAGTTAAAAGCAACTATTCAAGTCATATAACTATATTCAAACAATCAATTCCATCATTATCTAATTTCTTCCTCTTTTCTTCTAATTCACTCCACTTGACTTAAAAATCAAAGGACTTTTCAAATTGTAATGGGCCAGGGGTTAAGGTTTTCAAAAGAAAAGATAAAGGATAATCAACAAATACCTCAAGATAGATGATAACCACTCAAGGGGTTTCTTCCTTTTCTCATTAAACATACTCCCCCAAACTTAAACCAAATTGATCTTTTCCATATCAAGCCTTCTTGAACTTTTTTTTTTGTAACCCTTTTTTTTTGTTTTTTTTTTCTGGGCTTGATTTCTATACATTGTGAGCCCTTTTACTTTCTACACTCCTTTTTCGGTTCATTTGAATTTCACACATCACCAAATTCCACAACCCAATCAATTATCATCCATCTCAAAGTAAAGGAATCATGGTTTTTTCACATTGGCTAAGGTAGGTAGATGTTAGGTCTTCCAAAAAAGAATCTTTAATTGGTTTTCCAATTAGGCTCAAAATAAGGGTTCAAAAAGGGAATAGACTCAATTAGGTAGGCTTGAAAGGCTCAATCGCATTTTATGAAGTGCCTAATCCTTTCTTCAAATCTTAGGAAATAAACCAAAAGCTTTGAAGAAGTCCAAAGATTATTTTGAAATCAACAATTTGAAACAAGGCATATAACCTAATTTGCCGCAAAACCCTTCAACAAGAACATCCAAATAAAATTAACTCCAATAGTGCTTTTTTAGTTTAAAAATTCCCGAATAACATGATTCATCACTACAATACATCCATCAATGCACATTAAACAAAATTTCCTATCAAACATAAAAGATTGAGCAAGAATTTCTATCATCGGATCATTCAAGCAACTTTGACAAATAACCTAGAATTTCAGTTCATTTTTAACATACTTCACAAACAAAAATTTAAGCAAGAGAAATTTCAAACATTCCAACAATTTTCTTACAAAAACTGTTCAAAATGTTTTACTGTGCGCACTCATCAAAGTAACAAAAATTTTGAAAATTGCTTGCAGTGAACTTTCACCCCCAAACTTAAAACTGACAATGTCCTCATTGTCAACTAAAAGGATAGGAAAGTAAAGAAGTAGCACTCAGTATCCGATTCAAATTTCATATCTACAAATTTACAAACTAACAACTAGGCCCTCAATAGACTAGCCACAACATTTTCAAAATTGCTTCCATTACTAGCTCTCGAGCTAGGAAATTAACAATCACAACAAAGTCAAACAAAAAATGATATGAACCACTCAAACTAGCCATCAATAGCTAGGAAAGTCATATTCACATTCTAACAAGAGTGTCACATAGTAGTGGCCATCAGTAACCATCAAGAACCATAAGCAGATATCCACATCAAAAAGCTATCAACAATCTAATCCAAACCAGAGGAAGGCACCGGCTGTTAAATCATTGGACACATGATGTATGCACATCAGCAACAAGAAGATTGGCACAATAAAACATACATCCATCAGCAAAAATTGCAGCACAATCTAAGCATGACACAGAAAACGAAAAGGAACTTATTTGACTTACCCTAAAAAGAAAAGAAGATCCCCAAACTTAGAATCAAGCTAATACCAAGCAGCCAATCAACATTCCAAGCCTAAACCTACTCTCTACTTCCTCAGAAAACCATTTACTTTCTCAAAGTGAACTTTCAAAGATGGCAGCTGATCAATCCATTTCATTGAGGTAAACCAAAGAAACCATTTGAGTTCAAGAGTGGATCAATTCAATAAGCATGAGAAAAGTAAAAGGTCACAGATTTAGTTCTGACAAACAATTTTTAGAACCCTTAATCAAAATAGCATTAAATCAACAAAAGAACTTCTTCTAACTGACCCAAAAGCTTTTCTCATATCAGAATCACATGATTCAGAACAAAAACATGTTCCACAATTGTAATCATCAGTAATTGCCAACAAGTAATCTCATGGTATTGCTCAAAACCATGCCTAACTTAGTGAATGATCAAATCCAAGATATTCAAAGCTAATCAACATAACGATCAAAATCTTGAATAATCATTCAAGTTCAGAAATAAATCATGAAACCTTTTGAGTGCAATCAAGACAGAATTTCCCAAAACAAAGAACTCAGATCCAACCACAAACCAAAGGTGTAAAAGAGCATATCAAATGCTTCAGACTCAATTACTTAATATAATTACTCCCCCAGTGACCAAAAGTTTCAACAGATGCAATCATCAGTAATTGCATAAAACCAAATAATAGCAGTGCTTTTCAAAACCCATTGTATCCAAAAATTGAGTTGAACTCTTTGCATTTGAAATCACTAACCAAAGTTTTCAAACCATCATTCTTTTAGGAGCAAGTGAAACTGCTTGACTAAACATTCATGCTAAGAACAATATGGAAAATGTATCAAAATGCACCAGCAATCAATGTTGTTAAAACGTAGAGTCTACGTTGAAACGGGAAGGGTGAACAAAAACGTAAAAACGGAAAACGTAAAACGGAACGGAAACGTAAAACTAAAACACACAAATACATTAAAGTCATTACAAATTTAAGTCCAAAGTCCAAAGAATCATTTCTTTGGGACAATACTTGCATTTAAACTTTTTTGTTCCCGGAATTTCAATTGAATGCTTCCATGCAGATCTAACTTATTTCCAGGAGCATTTCTAGCAAATCTCTTCCGCCCAACAAGAGTGTTACTTATACTTCCAAATGTACAGAGTGCTACTACTATCATTTCCACTTGATGAGGCCATGTGATTTCAAACTATATTTAATCAAAATTCAAAGAAATTATCTCAATAGATTTCACTCTAACAGATTTGCATATAAATATAATGACTAATGAGGCATTAAAGAACATCAATTAATTAAAATATAACAATCGCCAGCTCAAAGACTAAACCAAAGAGAAACCGCAAACCGAATACCTAAAAATTTAATCAATCAATTCAAACTAAACCTAAATACCTAAGTCTAACACATTTTTCTTCAAATATATGAATGTGAAGAAAAGGAAAATGAATTAAGGAAAGTACCAAATGGAACGGATGAATGCACGCCGCAAAGACAAAGTCGAGGCACTTGTAACTCCGCAAAGCAGTAATTCCCGTCGTCGATCGTGAGAAGAAGAAAAGGCGTCTGCCGTCCGTCGCCGACACGTTGCCCGTCACCGTCCAAAGACTCAGCTTGATGAAGAAGAACTAAAGATTGAAGAATGAAGAGTGCTTTCGTTTGAGTCGTTTCCAATCGAGGGTTTTTGATTTGGGGCAGGAAAAGGATCTTACGAATCTACCCTTTTTCAAACAAATTTCAGAACGCTTAAAACGTCGTTTCAACCGTTTATACGTCTCCGAACGCCGTCTCGACCGTTTCATCCACAAACCCGTCTCACCCTCCGTTCTGAGACATTTTTCCGGCGAAAAACGTAAAAATGACCGTTTCAACGTTTTCGAACGGCGTTTTAACAACACTGCCAGCAATCACAGAACCCATTTTCACCAGCAATTATCAGTATGACAATATAATACTCCTCAAATCACCATTCCAATTCAAGCCTAGATGCTAATATGCTTCATAACAATTCAGAGCATTTTGTATTAAGGCAAATTCAAAAAGCAATCATGTGTACTCAGACTTCCACAAAGTTCCGCTCACAGATGCACAAAATTCAGAGGGTAGGACTTTGCAATGAGACTCAACAATGAAGCAATTGAGTGTTTTGAAATCAGAGAAGTGCCAAAAATATTTAGTTCAAAGTGAATTTTCAAAACTTTGGAAAACAATCCAGAGTGGAACTCAAGAATTTTCAAAACTTTGAAAACTTATCTCAAGATTTCAGCAAGAGAAACTTTGGTTCCAAGAGTGTATCAATCCTATAGCAAGTGCTCAAGACAGTTTAACCAAATCCAATTCAATCGTTTTAGTTCAAATTTCAAGCCATGCAATAGATTTGTGTAAACCAAATTTAGGTGTTTAGACCTCAATTTGTTTTTCAAGAAATTTCATCTCATAACAGCATGCACGAATTCTACCCTCGCCAATGTATTAAATGTAATCTCACGCGCTATTGGAATGACAAAACGCAAAGATACGATGGTAAGTAAAAAGAGCCTTAACCACCAATATCACAAAGAAAGCAAAGTACAATTCGATTTAATGTTCAAGAAAAACAACCAATATAATATGCTAATCCTCAACCCAACCACATCAGCCGCCTCAAGCCTAAGATAAACATGCTTTGACATTTAATCGAAAAACACAGAGGCATCGACTATTACTCCATCGAACTGAACTCTAATCTACCTAAACACAACCAAAAATGGAGAAAGGAATGAGCTTTACCTCGTAAAAGACGAGGAACAATATCGACCAAACTCAAGAGGGCTAGAGACACGAACACAAAAAATGGGCAAGAGGAATCGGGTTGCACCGGAAAGCACGTAGCCGGAGGTCCGAGTGTTGGCGGAGAGAGGAGAGAGGCCACCAAAGGAGATATAACCGGCCGGAAATTTCGAGGGAGGCCGACGGTGCGGAGTTGGCTCGCCACGACGAAGGAGACGAAATAGGGCCGAAAGGCGTCGGAGGAGGAGATCGATGGAGGAAGTGACGGAGGCGTGGTGGCCCGAGGGAAGAAGAAGCGAGATCAAGGTGGCTGAGTGACTTGGAGAGTTGCCAGGTCGCGATCTGAGGGCTGGGTCGAAGAGATGGAGGCCGTGAGAGATTGTTGCGATCGAATGGGGAACAATGAGGATATTAGGGATTTGAGAAGGAGCCGCGGGTGTGCATCTGGGGAGCTGAAGATGAAGAAGGGATCCAATGGTAGAAGATGTAATTGGGGTTTGATGAAGGAAATTACATTTAGAGATTAGGGTGTTGAAATTTGGGATGAATGTGGTTTCAATTAGGGTTAAATTCATTTGGGTAAAATGAGAATTAAAATAAACAATGGAGGGTAAAGTGGAAAAATAATAATAATTTCATTTGGGTTTTTTTTAAACGAAAATAATTCTTTTTTTTTACGAGAGCACTTTCCACGGCCAGTTGTGGACTTTCCGCGGAAAGTGAACACAGAGATCAACTTTGAGCCACTTTCCACATATGGGCCAGGGACTTTCCGCTAAAGTGAACACAGAGCAACTTTGAGCCACTTTCCATAGCTGTGGGCTTTCCGCGGAAAGTGAACACAGAGAGCAACTTTGAGCCACTTTCCACAACCTGGTTGTGGACTTTCCGCGAAAGTGTTGTCGCAAAAAAACAAAACCGCATGTGCCAGACTTGCAAAACACAAGCAACAATCCCAAATACCACAAGAATCACCCAATAAGCTTTATACCACCCAATATCAACCAAATTACTTAGGATCAAACACTTTAAACCATCCAAGACCATAAGGTACACGCATACGCACATATTCGTAGGGAATACCACAACACATCAAATTTTGAGCACTCAAGTCATAGTCACAAGTGGATTTCACATAGAGAATCAACCAAATAATCACAATAGCCACAAAATTACTCAAAATTGACTAGTCATCAAAATTTCACCCGTAATCAAATATATATGAGCTTAGAGTCAAACTAACTTCCTCAAAAGCCTTCCCTTTGTAACTCATGAGTTCATCCTCATTCATTGATATTCCTTCCAAATTTAAATGTATTTCTAAGTTGAGTACCCTTTTCTTCCTACAAAACAAAAGGATCAAACATAAACCTACAAAAAAAAATAAAGACACACACACACACAAAATGAAAAGATTTGGTTTAGAGCTTGGGTTGCCTCCCAAGAAGCGCTTAATTTATAGTCTTTAGCTTGACTCTTCATGGTGGTCACTCCTCATGAACTAAGTAGATAGTGGACATAAGCCTATCCACATCTCCACCCCAATAATGTTTCAATCATTGACCATTAGCCTTGAATCTTTCACCTTTCTTATTTTCCAGCTCCACATCACCAAATTTAGATGCTTGAACCACCGTGAATGGACCGACCATCGAGATTTTAGCTTTCCTAAAATATCCTCAACTTGGCATTATAAAGGAGGACCCTTTGACCGGGCTCAAAACTCTTAGGTATAATTTTGCTGTCATGATCCTGCTTGGTCTTCTCTTTGTATATCCTTGCATTCTCATAGGCATTTAGGTGAAATTCATCTAATTCATTGAGTTGAAGTCGCCTCTTCTTCCTCAAGCTTTAGGATCAAAATTTAGCTTTTTGATAGCCCAATAAGCTCCATGCTCCAATTATATCGGTAAGTGGCGTGCTTTCCCAAAATAAGCATACTTGAGATGAGAAGGTAATGGCTTCAACTCTAGAACCGGAGGAACTTCACTAGAAGGCTTCAATGGAGTACTTAAGGCATCGTACACCTCAAGTGGTTCAAAAGTCCTCGGTCTAGAATGAGGAAATGGGTCAAAATGAAAGATTTCTTCAACAATATCTTCATCAAACTTCTCAAAGCTCTTCTCACCAATCAAGGATGCCTCTAAAGGGTCTTTGATCATGGAGGCATATGATTCTTGAGGAGTAACTGCATCTAATATATCTATAAACGAACATTGAGCAGAATCATCATGAAACTTTAAGGCTTTTTGCATGTTGAATATCACTTGCTCATCATCGACCCTCAAAGTGACCTCTCCCTTCTCTACATCAATGAGAGTCCTTGCAGTGGCTAAGAATGGACGCCCAAGAATGAGAGGAATTTTCCAATCAACTTCACAATCAAGCACTACAAAATCAGCGGGGAAGATAAACTTGTCAACTTTAACTAGGACATCTTCAATGATTCCTCTTGGTTTAGAAATGCTTCGATCGGCCAAGAGCAAAGATACGGTAGTAGGTCTTGGCTCTCCTAAGCCCAATTGGTTGAAAACAGCTAGAGGTATCAAGTTAATACTTGCACCCAAATCACAAAGAGCTTTACCATTAAAGTTGGTCCCGATGTTGCAAGGGATGTAGAAACTTCCTGGATCTTTAAGCTTAGCCGGTAACTTCCTTTGAATGACCGCACTACACTCTTCGGATAATGCCACAGTCTCAAATTCATTGAATCGCCGCTTCTTAGATAAAACATCTTTAAGGAACTTAGCATATTTAGGCATGCTCTCCAAAGCTTCAAAGAAAGGAATGTTCACATGGAGTTGTTTGAACATTTCACAAACTTTTGAACTGAGCATCTTCCTCCTTCTTCTTGAATCTTTGAGGAAAAGGTAGTGGTGGCATAAAAGTAGAAGTGGTTGGCTTTCTCTTTTCTCATCATTCATCTCTTTCTCCACCTTCTTGTCTTTGCCAACATCATGCAAACTTTCTTCAATTTGCTTCCTCTTCTTAGTTTCATCTTCTTCGTACACTTTCTTCATCAAAGATCAACAATCACTTGATCATCTTGCTTTGGTTGAGGAGTACTTGAGCTAGGCACATCCGGTAGTACTTTTCCACTTCTCAAGTTAATGGCTTTGCATTCCTCATTTCCAACTCGTTTTGGATTAGGAATGATATCACTAGAAGACTCGCTTGACATAACATTCACTTGTGATGCTAATTGCCCCATTTGCACTTCAAGATTTTTAATAGCAGTTTCATGGAGAGAAAAAGTAGCCTTAGTTTCAACCCTTGAAGATTCCACCTCAGACAAGATTCGAGCAAGCATCTTGTCCGTTTTAGACTCCTCTTCCTTAATAGGAACTTGCCTTGATTGCATTTGAAAACCGGGTGGAATAGGTTTAGTGTCATTCGCAAGTAATAAAGTGATAAGTAAAGTATCGTTCCCACGAGGATTTGTTTAACAAATTGGTCAAGCAAAAGGCTTAGTGAATTTCATCAAGTTGAGCTAGAACAAAGTTTTGATGTGGAATGAGAATTTTCAAAGACTATTTCTAAAACTTAAAATTGATAAAGATAAATGATTCTTTGACTTCAAGGAAAATTGAGCCTAGGGTTCTTTTTCCCCTTTTGCATTTCATAAAACTTGGTTAATTTCCTCTAATAGCATTTCAATACATATATGTGTTAGTCTAGGGTTCAAAAACACTTGACACGCTCTCTCAAGTCAAAATCAAGTTTCTCTTCTCATTAAGATGCACAATCTCTTGCTACACATAATGAGAATCAATCTTTAAGCAACAACCCTAAGGTGACAATGCAAGGTTAGTAAATATATCTCTATTTTACCAACAAACCATCCCTTTATCAAGTAAACTTCAAGACAAGCATGATTTCAATCAAGTTCTACACCTAGATTAGCTCTCTCAAGTCATAACCTAAGTGAATAAATCATCTAAATGGAGGCCAATCACTTAGAAGCATTAAGCCAAGGTTGAAATCAACACACATATATATATATATTTATCTACCAAAAGAGAGGAATATTCAAGTGTTAATCCATACAAAGGGTCAAAAGAACCCTAGAATGAAAGATTTAGCTACTCATGTTCAAATACAAAGAGATTCTAAGTAAAGATACTGAATACATGGAGAAGCTAAGAGGAGAAGAGAAGAAAAGAGGAAGAACCAAGGTGAAATCCCCAAAATCTCTCTTAGGTTGAGCACCCAAGCCTCCAAGATTGTCCAAATCTCTCTCCCAAGCTCTTCCCTTGTGTGCCCACTTGTTTCCTTAGGTCAAGAGTTTGTTTTTCGGCCCTTCCCTTCAAAGTTAAATAGTGTTTTTCTGTTTCGAACGCGCTGTACTTTCTGCATTTTTTTACGACCGGGCCGCGCGCTTGTTGACTTTCCGCGTAAACTACGGGCCGCGCGCTTGTTGACTTTCCGTGGCCGCATTGCTGCGCCGCAGCTTGTCACTTTTTGCGGCCAGTTGTATAGGTTCTTCTAACTTTGCACTGCTTCACCTCCTTTATTTCTTTCCTTGTTTCTTGGTTCTTATAGAGCTTCAAAACTTGTCTCCATCTTCCTACAAAAGAGGAAGCAATTATCAATTCTCAATTGAATCAATAACTCTATAAAAACAAGAATTTCTTTGATTTTTGCCTTATACTTTGATAGGCACATTTTTCTCTATAACTTCATTTCTATGCACATTTTGAACCAAAAAATAGGTAAAAAGAGAGAGAAAATGTGCTAGAATATTGTCAATTTCTAAGAGTTAACAGTGGGGAATAATGGTTGCTCGCCGGCGACAGAAGAAGGTGGTTGTGCCGCTGGCGAGAGGGAAAATACATAGACGAAAGAAGATGAAGGTCCGTATTGTCTCAAGGAGTGAAGGCATGAATCACTTTCTTCATTCGCGGCGCCGGAGCCGATGTCTTGGGTCCGTCGCTCAATTCCCCAATTCAAGATTAGACCTAAATCCTAATTGCTCAAAACGCAAAGACTTCACAAAGGGACCTAATTGAAACTTTCAAAAGTATTTCGGAGTGACTAAAGTGTGAACTTTTAAAATGTATTTGGGGCTCAACTGTGATTTTCAAATAAATTTGGGTCCTTTTCTATAATTCTCAGATCTGGTCCTTTTTTTCATTAATTTTCAATTTTCAGAAATTGTTGGGGCCTTTCTTGTAATTTTCCCCATTCCTCAAAACATTAATTTTGACCCCAATGACATTTTTTCAAATTCTTCAATTTTCTTCCAAAACACCTACAATGCAAGATTAAACACAATATAACATCAAAAGTCTAAGAAATCATTTGCATGAATAATTAATAAATTATGACCATTTTGCCCCTAATTTCACTTAATTCAAAAGTGCTTAATCATGCAATAATGTCCAAGAAAATACATTAAAAATCCCAATTTAATTATGAAAAATCATATAAAAATATGGTTCGATCGTGACATCGATAAAATCCCCGCCACCACCCATTTGCCATTCATATGATCATGAATATCTTTAAGAGAGGCCAAAGATTCCGACAAATCACATAGTTGGCGTGGCCATATAAAACTATTAAGAACCATTCATCATTACTACCACCCTTCACTCCATGAACAAATTGATCTCCGAGGCTAAAACTAAAAAATCAACATCGTTGTCCCGTAAAATCCAAAGACCGCCACTAAAACCACGAGCTTCGGCTACGTGCATATTCGACCACCCCAAACTCGGCGATCATCTTCGCTATCTCGACCTTCTTGCCGAGGCTCAAGAAGAACCAAAGACGTTCATTTTGTATCTAAAATCACACAAAAAACGACGAAAGGAAGCACCACCGGCACCTCGAGAATTCAAAGTTGTAATAATCATGATAACATAAAACCAAATAGGTAACCGAAACAACGAGAATTACCGCAACAACGCACCCATGCGAATCATCCATCACAACATCCGTATCAACAACGCTCACTGTAGGGTTCGAATGAGTAATATAGGATTCCAACAAAGGAGCGCAGGGGTTCGGACTAGTGGATCCAAGTCGATCATTCCCAAATATAGAGTTACCCCACAATTAAGCTTCCTTCCCAAGTGATCCTCTCGCACATCATTCTTCCCAAAAGGCGACAAAACCCTTCAATATGACCGCCTCTTCAGCAGAGACGGGAGCCTTCCCAAAACCCTCTTCGCTCGCCATCCTGATTAGAGAAATTTTTTGTCTTATATTAATGAAAGGAGGTAGTACAATTTCTTTTCAATTTTTCTATTTTGTTTCCCGTAAAATCATTTTTCAGGTTCCTATATTTTCCCTCAATTTTTAATTTTGGTATCTATGTTTTTTTTTTCTTTTAAATAAATCCTTTAATTTTACTCCATTAGAATCATTATTGTAGGGTTGCTTCTCTATATGGGATCTAATTGTGCTACCAGAACAAATTTAAGAATTTAATTTATAACAAAAATAGTAAAATACATAGGTACCAAATTTAAAATTGAGGGAAAATATAGATACGTTTAAAATTCTGGGTCAGTTATTGCAATTATTGATGGTATGTGGCTCAGTGCACATGGAGTCCATATTACATGCTTATAGCTTAAGTACTTCTTATGTGCTTATACCTCTATTAGAGGTATGAGCATTTTTTTAATTTTTTTTTTATATATTGTATTTATTTAGATTTAAATTATATGCTGCTTTCTGACATATTTTTTGCACCTAGTACCTCAAATTAATTAGTTTCCATGATACTGGTGTTACAGACAAATATTTCTGAATGCAGAATTGGAAACTAATTAATTTGAGATACTGGGTCCAAAAACATATCGAAAGCAAAGATATAATTTAAATCTAATTAAATACAATATGTAATACCCTAAAAATTCTCACTTATTATAAGTGTCATATTTTGACAAATAATACCTAATAAAAATAGGTGAATATGTGGTCTCAAACTTTAGAAGCTTATTGATTATTATTTTAAGAAATTTCTTTTTGAAATTAAATAAGCTAAAGATCAAATATTCTAATATCTTTTAAGGATCATAAAACACCATAAAATTATCATAATTAAGCATAGTCTTAATTTAATCATGAGAGACAATTAAAAGACATGAAAATACTTATTTCAATTAAAGAAAATTATCAAAAACTATTGGGCAATTAAATTTACAATAATTAAGATATTTACCTTAATTTTCGAAATTAAATAATAACTAAGTTAAAAAGGCATAATTAAGAATATATCAACATAATTAAAGAGCCAAATGCTATCAAAGGGCCAAGATTAGCATAAAAGGGGTTTCCGATAATTATAATTAATATAGAAACCTATCAATCAAGCATAATAACATCTAAAACACTATCTTAGAGATATTAACCAAGATTAATTTAATCTTCCCTAAGTGATATAAGTGGGGCGAATTTATGCTTAATTAAGGGAAAAAGATTACACAAATATTAAATCCTAAAAGCACATAATATATGAACAAATATCATCAATAGTAGTAGGGTTTTTCCAACACAAATTAAAGGCTTGGATTAAATCTAATAAAGCTACATCCTAAGGCCTTAATTAATCATCATAAAGTAAGATCCAAGTGAATTAAAAGAACCAATAAGGGAGCTCAAAACATTATTCAATAGGCTAAAATTAAAACACAAAATAAATTAAAAAGATGAGGGGGGGGTTTTTACAATGTCTTGGGGAGGAAGTAATTTTTATTCACACATGTTAAATTAAAGTCAAATAAAGGTAAATAAATTTTTAAGGAAAAACAAAACTTGGAGATTAAGTTAGAATCTTCTAAAACTTGTTGGCCAAGTTAAGGTTCTCTAATCACATGAAGGGATGAGATTAATTCTTGTAAAGTAAATTTCATCCAATGGCCAAAATACAAGATGAATTAGGTTTGAAATATTTACCAAGTTGCCATAGCATTTTCCTATAAATAGAGCCTTTGGGTTTCATTATTCTTCACACCAAAACAAGCAAAGAAATCTGATTTGTGAGAGTAGAGAGTGAGTAAGGAGAAGCTTGGAGAAGGAGTAGCAAGCGTAGGCTTTAACCTCTTTATGGCCAAATGGGCCTAGCTTCCCGATCGATCTTATAAAATTTGCTAGAAAATATATGTATTTATTATATGATATTTTATTTGGCTACAAATTTGGCCCCAGCTAATTTTTTATCTTCTCTGTAAGGATAATGTTTGTTTCATTACTCATTAGGCTGTGAGAGGAAAGTAAAATTCTTGTTTGAGATACCGAAAAAAATTAATATCATCTTATATATTGTTTTAATTTATAATTATCTGTTATTATTTGTTTGTATTTTCCAGGTTATTTGATACTATTTAGTAAATACTCCTTTGGGTCCTTATTTAAGGAACCAACTAACAATTCTCACAAGTCAATAAAAACAGTTAAAGTAATTAAATTTGTCCTAAAATTTAAGTAATTTTTAATATTATCCCTATTAATTACACTAAACTCTAATATCATATTAATTATTACTCTCACTCACTACCTTTTTAATTATGGGTATACATGGAAAAAATATTTGATGCTATTTGAAAACAAACAAGTGTTTTATAAAAAAAATCAAATATACTTGTTAGTTGGTACCTTATAATAAGAATTAAAGAGAGTAGTTCAATATGTTTATTTTTTGGCCCAGGCTAAAAAAACAAAGTTGGTTCCGCCACTGGTAGCAAGATTCTTCAAGGGTATGTTCTTAAAGTTCTAGCTTTAGATTCATAGATAGATTTTGCTTTGGTCATAAATATGCTAGAGTAATTTTAATTTCATGTTTTTATGGTTAGAAATGGTTTTATTTCAAAAAAATGATGAAGGAAGTAATAGAGCAAAATTTTTGGAAGAGAAACATCAAAGTAACGAAGTTCTGGCAAAATTTTTTGGGTAGGCGATTTCTGAAGTCGGTAGTAAAAACGCCATAATTTTATGTTGAAGATGAAGTTAATTAATTCTGAAATTTTTCACGGTTAAAGTAGACATATAGAGCTTTCCAAGAGTACCTAGAGTGTGTCATTTTGAATTTTGTACAAAGAGATAAATGTTTTTGAAGAAAGGCTATGTTTTCTGGAAATTTTCTGGGCAGAGGTTAGAAACACTAAACCTGGGAAGGACTCACGCAATATGGGAAAAAAATGAGTATTTGTACTTAAAACTAGACATCCTAAGGATTCCGATGAATTTTACGGATCCTCGTTTCGATTTTTGTAGAATTAATTATGATTTTTCAAAGTTAGTGAAAAATCTGCCCGAAATGCTGAATTCAGCGTTTTTCAAGAAATATAGGGATATAATTGGAATAATAAATCCACCAGGGTTAAAAAGGTTAGTAGTGGCTATAATATCTCTTAAAGATATTATTTATAATGTAATAATGTGGTGATACTATTATAGGCTATCCGAGAGCACGTATCGACGTACGTACGTACCACTATCCACTCGACTAAGGTACGTTCGCGACGTACTGGAACACTAACTCTGATGCTTATAGTAGGTTTATATATGATAGATGTATTCATAAACTAAGACGGTGTCTTAGATCATTGCTTATACATTCAGCTTTACACGGGTTATAGTCTTGTTAATGCCGTGAGTTTTCCTAGCGCTGAGGACACGAGGGCCAATCGTGGCATGAGGTGGTGCAGACTAAAATAATGTACATGTGCAATGGTTTGATTTTCTAAAATTTTAATAGTTTGGGATGTGGTGGTTGTTGGGGCTGAACTCCATTGTTGGAAGGTGAAGGAAGGAGAGATAAAGAAAAAGGTGAACAATAAAACGAGCTCAGGAGGCTGAAAAATCCAGTAATGAACAACAAAGGAGCGTAGGGTTCGGACTAGTGGATCCAAGTCGATCATTCCCAAATATAGAGTTACCCCACAATTGTTGAAGTTTCCTTCCCAAGTGATCCTCTCGCACATCATTCTTCCCAAAAGGCGGACAAAACCCTTCAATATGACCGCCTCTTCAGCAGAGACGGGAGCCTTCCCAAAACCCTCTTCGCTCGCCATCCTGATTAGAGAAATTTTTTGTCTTATATTAATGAAAGGAGGTAGTACAATTTCTTTTCAATTTTTCTATTTTGTTTCCAGTAAAATCATTTTGCAGGTTTCTATATTTTCCCTCAATTTTAAATTTTAGTATCTATGTTTCTTTTCTCCTAAATAAATCCTGTAAGTTTACTCCATTAGAATCATCATTGTAGGGTTGCTTCTCTATATGGGATCTAATTGTGCTACCAGAACAAATTTAAGAATTTAATTTATAACAAAAATAATACATAGGTACCAATTTTAAAATTGAGGGAAAATATAGATACGTTTAAAAGTCTGGGTCAGTTATTGCAGTTATTGATGGTCTGTGCACATGAATATTTACATTGATGTGTGGTTTGTACATTTTCAATACTATCCTGCCCGCGTCCCCACCCTTCAGCCATCCTTATTTGTATTTTAATAGAAAAGGCTTTGATAGGGATGTTATCGATTGCTATGTGTACTCATATTTGCTCATTAACAAGTGACTTTATTAAACTTTTAAGTAAGTAATCTTTAGAAAGGAATGGAATATCGTGGGGAACAATGACTTATTTTCCTGGTCAAGTGTTTTAACAAAGAGAAAAAACTTTCAAGCAAGTGAGTAATCTTTTGAATAAATTCTTTTCTCACAAGTCAAGACAGAACTTCTTTCATATACTTATCTTGTAAATTATAAAAATACTTCTAAAAAATTAAAATAAACATACATCCCCCAACCCATCAATACTAATTGGTCACTAACTCTCCTTATGGAAGATTGAGAAATGGCTTCTAGAGTAGCTCATTTTAAATTTTACTACGAGAAGTATGTTAGAGTTTTTTTTTTCTCATGAAGTGTCCAGTCACGTTTTTAAGCAATTATTGCGGGGTGCCAAACAAGCATGCCTCTGCACCTCATATGTATGATTTCCATAAAAAAAATCTAGTCGTTGTTCAAAAGAATAAAATTTTGATTCAGTCAGATCTGACATAAATCTTGAATAAGAGTTGTTTGCATTCAAGTTTCTTATCTTAAAATTATTCTCCGAATTTGTTTATTTATTTTTTCCTCTTCATTTTATCAAGAAAACCCCCTTGTTTGTTTCTTTTAATTTTGGGTTAAATAATTTGGCTTCCTGTAAGGTACAAGCATACATTACTCACCGTTGGGCTTGTAAGATGTGAGTGTGTGAGTGTGTATAGAGAAAATGCTAATTACGAGCTGTGAATCAGTTATAAAGTACGGCACAAGGATAAAGACTGAAGAGACCATCCCCAAATATTATTAAATTGCACTCATCAATCTGAGGTATTAATCATTTTAATTATGTCATAATTTATCACACCTTTCTTTATTCTCTCTCAACTCTCATGTCATTTGAATCTCTGACCCTTCAGGTGAGGATTCTGTTCCTTTCAACTATATACATTTATTACACCTTTCTAATTAACAAGCTAATGTATGTTTTGACATGAGCTCTTTGTTTTAATATTTTTTTAATGAAAAATTGTTACTCTAAGCTAGAAATGTGAAAATAACTAATAAATTCAAAAGTGACACACTTGTAAATGTTTTTTGTGTGATGCCTTGTAAATGTTCTTTTTAAAAAACTTGATAATACGGCAAGGAAGTCTAAATAAAAGTTGATTGCTGAATTTGGGAGTGACACATACATAAATTTCTTGTGTGATTTGTGAACGTGTTAGACTACACACACAGCAATACTTTTCTAGGGCGAGCATGAAAGTCAATGTGTCTATCAAGAGGAGCAACTTCCTTATCAGATCCGGTTTCCTGGGATGCACTTTGTCTGGTAGGAAACCGGTTCTTCTGTTTAAGATTCAATGGTTTAAATTTAATATAAATATTATTATAATTTTATGTAAGAATATATAAATAAATTTAAACTGTTAAATTTTGATAGATTTTGTTATTGTAAAACAATATACAACAATAGATCATTATTATTGTAAAATAGATTTTGTTTGATTTTATTCTCTACACTTTTTAAATTTGTTTATATATTCGTATGTAAAAGTATAATTATATTTATATAAAATATTAAATCAGAACCGTTAATTCATGACAGCTGATTAAAGGGGGTAGGCAAAGGGAATCGGGTGATTGTGATGTCATCATCTAAGTCATGTTTTTGATGCAATACAAGCTAGCCAGTATGCGTGTTGTTTATTTTGACCAACTTAGTTTAAAACATCTTGGATCAATATGCCTTTAATTAATTATTTAATATTTATTTCACCAAAAATATAATTATTTATTATTTAATTTTTAGTTAACATAAATAAAATTCTAAAGCGAATTAAGATGCCCTTCTAGATTATTCAAGAAATAACAATTACTACCTCCCATCCTAATTATAAGAAATAGTTGACTTTTTTGGAGAGATTAAGGAAGCTAAATAAGTTACTTAATCATTTCATATATTGTGTTTTCTTAAATTATATATTAGTTTATTGGTCAAACTATTTAGTTTGAAGAAAAAAGAAAAAATAAAAATACTCTAAGTTAATTTAATTAGTTTCCTTAATTTCTTCAAAAAAGTCAACTAAATTTTATAATTGTGACCTAGGAGTATTAAAAAAAAAAAAAAAAAAAAAGATGCCCTTCTGTTGTCATTCAGTTATGTACAAGCAACACTTATAATTTTAGGCGCCAATTTGTTTCATAATCAAAACTATATTTCTAAAGAAATGTAATGGAGACCTACGAAACTAATTACTAAGCAGAGACCTGTATTTGCATAAATTTTTGTTTGGTTCAACCTTATGAGCCTTCTCTCCACTTTCCGCTGAATAATTCATTCTTTGTGAATTATTCATTTAACTTCAACTTCTTTCATGACCAAACTTTTCAACCAAATCCTTTGGAACCCGTCTTTCTTCGTGTGGAATTGGAGATTGTTTCAAACTTACCCGAACTAGCACAAAATTAATTATCACCTATCATCCTGTCTAGTTACTTGTTTTTGACTGAAATAACAAAAGAGATAAATCTTACCCCCCCTCTCATCCTAAATAATTTAAGTTAGTTATTTATTAAGAGTATAGGGTTTTTTTACTCAAAAAATTTTATTTTAATTATTTGCATTGAAAAATACCTATCAATAAAACCTCCTTTAACTAACTGAGCAGATAATAAGAATAGTTTAGGAAAAATTATAAATTCCAGAAACAAAATAGGTTGATATCTTAAATTTAGGATTAAACTTTCAAGCAATCAAACACAGCATGATAATTTTTTAAAGGGAAGTAATTTCTTTTCTGCCCAACGAATTAAGAGTGAAATTGAACATGCGCTTCGAGTCCTTACACCAAGAGCATCTCAAAAGGGAGAAGAGTAGTCAATCTAGGACTTGCAACAATAAGATGAATAAAATTGAGCACAACACCATATAAGCCAATAACACAGAGAACCAAATTAAATTTTTTAAACTAGCACATACATGACACTGACAACCAAACGCTGATCAGACATTTTTATCACGAAAAAACAAAATGACTTTGTCAGATTCGTGCACCTAGAAAAGGTCTTCCAAAAAGAAAATAGTTACAGCTTCCCGAAACAACGCAGAAGTTTACTTTATATACAGTGAAAAATACTTGGAAGAACATTAAGTTAAGGGCACGAGATAGCCACTATAAATTGGAACACAAGTTCTCCCAGGCTTGCATCACGCATTAGCAAAACAAACCACATATATTCTGCTTCACTTGGAGCATAACGATGAAGCAAATGAGTAATTCTTCTGATCTGCAGGAGACGGAGCTGACGAACATAGAGACTGCTCATTATCACGAAGAAGATAAAATGAGAGTTCTGTATGAAGCTTCATATAAAGGGTGCGTTTCAACCTTGAATTCATTGCTTCAGGAAGACCCAGGATTGTTGCAAAACATTAGCTCACAAACTATCTTCATAGAAACTCCCCTGCACATATCAGCTTCCCATGGCCACCTTGAATTCACAGAAACCCTCCTTTCTCACAAGCCAGAACTTGCCCTTGAAAGAAACTCTTCACGAAGCACACCTCTCCACTTAGCTTCTGCAGAAGGCCACATCAATATTGTTAAGAAGTTGGTGGAAGCTCGTGAGGTGGCGTGCTTGGTTCGTGACCAAGAAGGCAGATTTCCCTTGCACTATGCAGTTATAAGAGGCAGAAAAGACGTTGTGTTGGAGCTGATTAGAGCAAAGCCAGAGTTTTTGAAGATCCTTGATGACATGGGGAAAACTATTTTCCACTTGTGTGTGATGTACAACCAGTTGGAGATCTTGAAAGACTTGGTGAAATTGGATATTCAAGGCACCCAAGAACTCCTAATTGAGGGAGACTTGGACGGCAAGAACACCATTCTCCATTTGGCCATCATGTTGAAGCAAGTACAGGTACTTTCTACTTAATTACTTTTAACAAACTCTTGAACATTTGTGTTTCAATCTTTTTCCATTTCTCTTATAAGTCACAGGCGTATAACAAATTAAATTTGCTTGTTCATTGTTGTTTAGACTGTGAGATACGTCATTTCAATGCCAAAAATAAGATCAGAGGCACTAAACCTGAAGAACGGTGTGGGTTATACGGCCCTTGATATTATTCACGGAATTCCCAAGGACTCCAAGAGCCTTGAAATACAAGTCATATTGATGGAGTATGGAATCAATTGTGGAAGGAATGACAGGATTGGTGTTGCGAGTGAAGAAGGGAGGTGTGGGAAGAAGAAGAAGTGGTCATGGAAAAATGTTTTCAAAAGTATAGACCAAGGGCTTTTGTATAATGGCAATTGGCTAGAAGACATGAGGGGAAATTTAAGTCTGGTGGCTACTGTCATCTCAACCATAAGCTTCCAAGCTGCAATTAATCCTCCAGGAAGTGTCATCCAACAAGGTATAAGACCGATTGATCCCAAATTTAACCTCACCTTCAGTTCCAACACTTCTTTGGATGAAGGACCTCTCGGCTGCGTGCGGTACGGACTCTATTGGGCATGTCCGGGGAATGCCATGCTTGCTCATCGTTATCCAGATAGCTTTGGACAGTTCATATTCTACAATACCATATCTTTTGTTGCATCTCTGTGTGTTGCCCTCTTGCTTGTGAGTGGAGTTCCTCTCAAACATAGATTTGTGATGTGGATGCTTTCTATAGGCATGGTTATCACTCTCACCTGCATTCTAAGTGCTTATTTTATTGGCCTCAGCCTTATCACCCCATATGCGATTTATGATGATAAAATGGTGTTGACAACCGCTAGGATTTTTACTTGTTTGATTGCACTGGTTGGTATATACATCGCAGTGAAATTTGTTATATGGGTAGTGAAGAAATTGAAGAAAATAGTGAAGACATTGAAGGAAAAGTTAAGTAAGCATCGCAAGTCATCAAGCGATCCGTCGCCTAGTGCTTGATATGTTCTCTCAATCAATTGATACGCCTTAGGTGTGCGCAATTACATATTTAACGAATAGAATTGTGTTTTACATGTTTTCGCCACTGTTTTCCTCATATTTACTCATCTCATGATCAGATCAGTATATGTATGAGAAACCTTCTTTTCCCCATGAAAATAAATACCTCTTCATTTCTTTGACATATCTAAACCATTTTTTAACTTAGTCATCTAACTGACTTCGCCAATTTCAAGCATTTACAAGGACTCAATCGTGCAAAGCCCCTTCTACTAGTTCTTGTTGGTACATGTATAAACCATTTTTATTAAGGTTTTGTTTAAAAAAAATAGAGGTTATTTCAATGAAATTTAAGAAAGATTTATGTGGATTACTTTAATTATTTAAGGAGAAATTCTAAATATAAATAAAACATTTTGTATAATTACAATAAAAAAGGATTGTGCTGGTTTAATTTTAAAAAATTAAATATACATATTTAATACTATATTTTTTATTTATCCATCTTCAAACTCAATTCCTCAATTCGTCTCTATCTTAATTTTTTATGTCCTCAATCATTGCAGTTGGGACAGTATGATTAGTCGGTACAAACAAAAAAGCCAGAATTGTACTCCATAAGAATAGATATAAAAAATTAACTAATGAATTTCAAGTCAAATTAATAAATAAGCAACTTTTCTTACATTTGTAATTTCTCTCTGTCTAACTTTCATTAGCAACCCAATAAATAATTACTCCCTCCGGTCCTAATTATAAGAACACTTTTGTAATGTAAATTACACTACAAAAGTGTTCATATAATTAGGACTAGAGGTAGTACTAATTAGTGACGATATAAACTTTAAAAATTAAAGTCAACATTGTCCGGACTACCATGACAATCAACAGTGTTCTCCAATTCTATGTAGATTATAATCAATTATGTGTACACATACTAGTTACGTCAATCCATCAATGGATTAGCTACCATATAAAATTAAGTAGCCAATATGAAACAATCCGATATACATCAGAGTTACTACATAGAAGAGCGTATCAATCTGGTTTGAACGAGTAAGTAGTAACTGATAATTTAAAACAATATATAACTTGGTGATGCCAGACCATCTTTGGAAAAATAAAGCGTTTTCGATCACCATTGAAGCGTCAATCTTGGCCTGGTCTGGATTGCTTGTGCTGATTATGGTGTTAATCACATTGCGCCTTATAATTTGGATCGTGAAGAAATTTGTCAGAGCTATCAGAAAGTTGTCACATGGGGAATTAGAGAAAGTTGATGCTGATTGTCTGGTCGCACACAAGTGGCATGGATTTCTTTTAGTATGATTATCGTTATATTAGGGTTATGTTTCTCTTCGTGTAATATTATTATTTGTTTTGAGTTTGTACTTTGTAATAAAAGTCTTTGTAGATAATTAAATTAATGTTATATCTATCTATTAATTAGAGTTTTCTCTCTAAGTAAGACGTGTTTGTGTAGAACTCGTGTTTAAGAACGTTGGCATCAAAACAGGAAAGAAAGGAAAATTGATAACACTCATATCCATGCCAACGACCGGAAAAAATGTTGCTTATAAGAGATTTTGTTTCTTAATAATGAATTTAAAATAAATAGGAATTTGGTTCAAGTATTAGGATGATTGGCTAAAGATACTCTTTCTACTTTTAAATATAGGAGGCAGACACGGGGTTCACTTTGAGTTTAAATATAAGACATCAATCTACTTTGTTTTCAAAATTTATAATTGTTTCTCAAAAGTATATCTATTGATTACATATATTATATTAAGGGAGTTTCCATCAAAGGTGGACCAAATGCCAATGATTAAAAATGGTGGTATTTTAAGGAAACTAGTACACATTTAATTTTTTACAAATAATTAACTAAACTAATATTGACAAGTTAGTTATTTAACTTTTATATTAAGAAATGTGAGAGAAAATGTGAGTCTAGTGATCAACTATTATGTGAACCTTTCGAGCTTTAATTAACACATATGGAGGCTTCATACAACAAGCAAGGTTGATGTATCTCTAGTATTATGGGCTTAATCATGCATATTTTAAGGGGTTTTGTAGTTTATTTGGGCCTTAAATGCATCCATTACACCGAAGAAATTGTGATGTTACATAACTGAAAAAATTAGAATCAAGGACTTTAATTTCCGAAATAACTTGTCAAGTACCAAAATTACAAACAGAGAAACTCGAATTTCTGAGATTACACCGAAGGACCAACACGAAAGTACTCCGTTATTGCAGCTGAAACTTAGGGCAATGGGAGATTCATTGTTTTTATTCCCATTCCAGGAAGAGGCCGACACTTCCTCCATTATTCTCACCATCACCCATTGCTTTCATCCATTCCTTCTTCCTTAATCTAATCTGATTACTTAAACAGGTCATATATTAAGGATAATATGAATAATTAATTAAGAAAAAATGAAACCTATAAGAACTTGTCTTTTAGTAATATGTCCTCCTTATGAATGAGTGGCCGATTATATAATGTCCTCCTTATGAATGAGTGGCCGATTATATGAATGTTTACTCACATGGTATCAGCAATACTTCTATAATTAAGGAAAACAAACAGGGGAGAGAGCAAGAGATATATGGAGAGAAATCGAAAATCATATTTAATTTGGTAAACAAGAAAACTGTTCTATCCTTCTTACGGTCTATGATTTATTGAAAATTGTTTATGAGAAATATGCAATATTTTGTAAGAAAACTCTTGATGATGTATACTTGTATACCACGTACAACACAAACGGGATGGTTAATTAGGGTTTTTTTCATTAGGGAGTATGTTATTAATCAATCTCTTTTGGTGAAAAATTCTCAATTAATCTAGATTGCTAATATAATCTTCCACCAGCCTCGAACAGAGTGGCATGGACCTGGCCATTGACAAGAGCCTGCTTACGATATAAAAATTATTAGGGATATAGTATTTTTTTTTATAATTTTTTATCTTTAATATACCATATCTTATTAATTTTAACTGACATAAAAATATTTTTATCTACAAAATCATTTTTTTTACATTTATATTTTCCTTTTATTTTAATTTACGCTACGTGGTCCCTAGCTATAAAAGATTGGGATGTGAACTTGTTCCAAATGCATATATATTGAGGTTAACTACACTTGTCTCCATCTCTCCATTGGGATGGAAATGGAACCTTCGGCCAAGATACTAAAGTTTTAAAATGTTAATTAAGGATCCTAATTATGTACTGATATTTAAGGGGCATAAAAGTCCATTAACGAAAATGACCATTTTGACTTGCAAACTAGGAAGCTTGAAACGTAAGTGGAAAATTTTCTAACTTAAGTAGAAATCATTTTCGTTTTAGATACATTTAGTCGCATAAGTTGAAGGCCGTGGTTCAAATTGCCCATAAAGGGAAAATTAGCATGAATATATATAGTCAATGCCAAAGATCAAATAAAAAGGCCACCTGGAGTTAGTTTAAAGTTAATTAAATTAAAAAATGTTGGTGGCATGTTGATTTAGACCTTTGTAAATATAGAAATCTCATTGTATTATAATAATTAAAGTATCTGAAGCTAGCGTTGAATATAAATAGACACTAGAAATAGATTAAAGTGCGTGCTCTTGAAATATGAAAACTGGACACAAAATGAAGTTCTTCATGTACTAGCAATTTTATTATCACATGCAACAACACCGAAGGATTATGATTAATACGCATAATTTATTTATTTTTGGTTTTATTGCAACAAGTGTGTTTCTTGGGATTGAAACTTATGTTTTCCTTCTTATGAGTGACATCAACCAACAACTTGTTGGTCATTAATACACATAAATTTAGCACTAATACATTCTTCCTCTAAGAAAGAGAAAAACTAAAAACACAACTAATAATGGAGTAAAAAGAGTCACTAAAAGAGAAATAATCTTTAAAAGCCCTGATAAAAATCTGCCACATCCATTCTTTCTCCCCAACAAACTTTCTGATTTCTTCCGTGCCCGGAAGGCAAAGCGCAGTAAGATTAACATACAATGCTCCATCCTTCATGGTCAATATTAATCCCTCATTCAAAAGATGATATGGGATTAATTATAATATTCATGGCTTTGATGAATGCAGCTGCAAGCGGTGTGAGAGTGATACACATGCCCATCGATAGCATCCATATACAGCTTTATTCTTGATAGAAAATACTCCACTTACAAGCAAGAGGGTAACACTAAGTGATGAAATAAAAGAGAACGTAACCTAAAATAAATACCTGTAATACCCAAATAATTATTTGTCTTGAATATTATATTTGGATAAATAATATATTTTAAATATTATATTTGGATAAATAATACCTATTTAAAGTAGGTGAATATGTGGTCTCAAATTTTTCTATTATGTTTATTTTATTTTCTAGGCAATTTCTTCCTAGAATTAAGGTAACCAAAGATTTGATTTTCTAAATCTTATTAGGGATCATAAAATATCCTAAAATTATCATAATTAAGTATAAATCTTAATTATGTCATAAAGGTGATTAAGTGTCATCTAAATACATAAATCAATTGGAGAAAATTATCAACAATTGTTGGGCAATTAAAATTGCAATAATTGGAATATTTATATTAATTTTCGAAATTAAATAATAATTAATTTTAAAAGGCATAATTAGTGATATATCAACCTAATTAGCATCCAAGTAATAGCTAAGGGCCAAGATTAATACCCAAGGGGTTTTTAATCATCAAGATTAATGTGATAACCTATCAAAAATTGACAATTAGGCCTAATAACACCTAAAACACTATATTAGCAATATTAATCAAAGATTAATTAATTCTCCCTTTAATTGTTTAAAGTGGCGAAAAATTGCTAATTAAAAAGGTTAAGTAATTGTATTAATTCTTAATCCTAAATCATTAACAAATATCACTAATAGTATTTGGATTTTTCCAACCCAAAATCAAAGGCTTGGATTAAATTTAATAAAGCTAATCTAAAGGTTTTAAAATTGGTTTCATAAAACTTAATCCTTGTGAAATTAAAATCAACCAATAAGAGAGTTTTACCATGGCTTATGTGAGACAAATAAAACACAAATCCAAGAGTAAAAAGAGGAGAGTAAATTCGTTGCATACAAAAGGGGAAGGAGAATTAAAATTAATTAGCCAAAATACATCACAATCAAGCTTTAACTAAAGAAGACTTTAAAAGCTAATTGATGATGACATATTAGTGAGAAAATGATGAAGATAAAACTTGGAAGAGAGACACAGGGGGGGGTCGGTTTTTGGAGTGAAAAGATGAAGCAAATAATAAATCTAGATATTAACCATAAGTGTCTTAATCAAGCTTTAACTAATGAAGACTTTGAAGGCAAAAAAATGGAAGAGGATAAAGGAGACTTTAGAGGTAAATGGAAGAGGAAAAAAAGTTGAAAAAGATGAAGGGGGGGGGGCGGCACAAGTGTGTGTATGTGTATGTTCATGTGAATGTGATGTAAGCTTATGTATGAAAGAGATTAAAAATGGTTAATTAATTAATGGTAAGATAAAAACCATTAGGATAAATTCAAGACATAAATAAATGAGAACCTATAGAAAATAAATTGTATCTTGAGAACCTTTGATCATAGATCAAATATAAGTAGATATTGTGAACAAGCACATTTTAAACTTGAACTTGGTCATCTCCAAAGTGATTTTCTCAAACTTTTGTGATTAATGTTTAAGTGATTAAAGAGTTTAAAAAAGACCTTTAATTAAGCCATAAAATTGAGATTAGAAAAATGGAAATGGATCTTGAATAAAAACACCAACTTTCAACTAACTAAATAAGCATTTGGGGTAACTAAAAATTGAAACAAAACTAACTACAAGAAGAGAGTGAAGAAGTCGGTCACTCAACCTAAATGAAGAGTGAATAATTAGACACCAATCACACATTAATGATAAAGTAAAATCACATTATGAGGGGGGACAAATTGGCTAAGTACATAAGACTTTTGAGGTAAAAAAGATTATGAAGAGAGGAAGAGAGGGGGAGGTCGGTTTTTAGGGATTGAGGGGTGAGATTAAACTTCTCAATTAAGTTAAGATCCAAGGGCTATAAATGAAGAAGAAGTAGGTTTGAACAAATTGCAAAATGCCATGACAAATTACTATAAATAGGGGCATTAGTCTTCATAATTCTTCACACCAAAAACAAGCATAGCATCTGATTCTATAGAGTGAAAGTGAGAGTTAGAGTGAAGCAAGAAGGAGTAGCAAGGTTCTCCAAGGGTAAGTTCCCTAGTTCTTAAGCTTTAGCTTTGAGTTTATAGCTTGATTGTTGTTTTGATCTTTAATCTTCCAATATTATTTTGTTTACATGTTTTTATGGTTAAAATTAGCTTTATTTCGAAAAATTGATGAAAAAAATTTATAGCAAATTTTTTTTGGAAGATTATGATCAAAGTAGCGAAGCTCTGGCGAAAATTTATCGGTTAGCGATTTCTGAAAGTAATTGTAAAAACGCTGGTATCTTATGTTGAAGATGATGTTCTAAAATTCTGAGACATTTCATGTTCAAAGTAGACATATAGAGCTTTCCAAATATACCTATAGCATGTCATTTTGAATTTTGAGCTAGGAGATAGAAATTCTGCAAAATGGGCTACGAAATTCTGGAAAATTCTGGGCAGAGGTTGAAAACCTTAAACCTGGGAATGACTCAGAGAATTTGGGCATAAATGAGTATTTTTACTTGAAACTAGACACCCTAAGGATTCCGAGGAATTTTATGGATCCCCGTTTCGATTTCTGTAGAATTAATTATGATTTTTCAAAGTTAGGCGAAAAATCAGCCCATATGCTGTCAACAGCGTTTTTAACGAAATTATAGGAAATAAAATGGGAAATAATTAACCCAGGGGTAAAATGGTCATTTGAGACTAAGATATCTATTAAGATATTGTTTATGAATTAATAAAGGCGATATTACCCTTATAGGATATCTGTGATCGCATTCCGACCATCACAAGTACCGTAATCATCAACGAAGGTACGGACGCATATTGTAACCTTAACTCTTATGCTTATTGTATGCCTATATATGATAGTTGTGTTCATATACTAAGGCTCTGTCTTAAATTGTTCTTTATACATTCAAATTGGCCTATATATGCCGTTAGAGTTTTCCTAGCGCTGAGGACACGAAAGGCCATCGTGGCACTGGTGAATAGTGCAGACTGGAATAACATGCATACTGCAGTGGCTATGCTTTGTTATTGCCTTACATATTGGTAATGTTTTGAAAATGAGATTTTGTACTACTGTAATATCTGTCATACATATACTGTTTACATAAGCATGAGGTTAACCGCTACCCGAGGTCCGATAGGCATTGGACCTCGCCTTAAACTAATAGTTCAGGCAAGGATCAAGGATCAGAGAAGTTACCGGTAGATGGAGCCGTATAGAGGCACCAATGGACGGAGTCGTGAGGAGGCACCGGTCAAAGCAAATGCAGGAAGAAGGTTAACAGAGTCTACCTTCTGGCATGAAACTAATAGGGTTACTTCAAACCATTTGGTGCTTAAACTAGAAAGGGTCGTCTATGTGGTTCAGTCAATCAGTCGCCGTGAATTCGGGGAGACTCCCACTAGACTTTACCCAGCCTGGCCAAATGGGTTGATTTAACTGTGTTAGGTTCTATGCCCCAAGTCAAGAAATGACTTTGTCTGAAAATGTATAGTTACAATGTAAATTCTGTAATTATATAAGTCCTGTATCACATGAATATTCCTTCGGGAAATTTTTAACATACCAAAGATACGTCGTGCATCAAAGATATGTCCGAATATTTTATATCAGTTACTCGTTGTTCAAATTTTTAGTACATGCTCTCCGTTTCTGCAACACACTGAGTTGTAGCACCTCAAACTCTGACGAGTTTTATAAAACCACGTGTCTCCGGCACGATTTATGCTACGAAACTTGGGGTGTTACAATACCTCTGAAAATGAGGATGAAAATTAGAGTATGAAGCCATAGCCTGTCCGGGACAATACGTACGATTATCATGAAGGATGGTGCAGCTAAGATCATATGATGATGAAGTTACATTATTGAGGACTTGATTTGATGATGAGGTGGTATTTGATTTTGATGGTAATGATAGACCTTGTTGAATAAAGCCACCAGGTGGATTAATCAATGCTTGAAAGGTTATAGTTGCTATAACAGTAGACACAAGACTCAGATTCCCCCTCATCTCTTCAAGCCATTCATCCCCATGCCTCAACTAATCTGTCAAAATTTTCTTCCCGTTTGACCATTGTCAACATGTGATGTATTTCACATATTTTGAAGTCTTTTGAACTTTGTTCTTGGAAGATATTGTGGGCTGTGAGGCCTATGTTGTTCTTAAAGTTTGCTATTCCTCTTCTTTCTGGAATGGACAGGAGATAGCTCACCACCTAAATAACAGACATAAAGATAAAGTATTTGACCAAATATGATTTTTAAATATCATTTTTCTATATGGTGTTCATAAATAATCCTCATCAACTTATTAATATGACAACTAATTAATTGTTTCACGTTAATATATACTCCTCCACTCCTGTATATATACCAAACACACTTTACAAGGTGCCTTTGGTCCATTTTATTGATCACCTCTACTTTTCTGTACCGGACTATCATGCACTGCCTTTTCTACTAATACTCCTTCGTCCTTAGTAGAAGACCCATTACCTAAATCAGTAATTTGATTAGATTAGAGAAATTAATTAAATTAGTTAATATGAAATGTATTTTCTAAAACATCCTATTCATTTTCTTTAATTTCCTTATTCCCTTTCCTCCTTAATCATAGTTGAATGAGCATCAATAAGGGTAAATTAGGAATATATTGACAAAAAAAAATAGATATTACATTTAAGACAAAAATCAACTCTCTGAATATCTCCTATATTAAGGACATGAAAGGAGTACTACGAAACAGTGCAAGACATATGTATTGCTTTTTGGTATTGAAACTACCTTTTGAATTATATAGGAGCATGAAGGATAATTTTAAAAAAATTATAAATTTAGGAGATAATAAAATAGAGTGACATTTTACATTTAAGTCTACATATTTGAAATAAGCATTTTTGAAAATAATGTAAGATCTCGTTCTATTTTATCTCACTCTATTTCTTGTTATCTCCTATAGTCATTTAAGATTTCAAATAAAAATTATACATCTAAGCTAGTATTTTTACTATACATGATAAATCTTGCATTTAAATATCTAATTATCATCTAAATGATAAATCTGCATATTATTTATATTTTATAGTGAAAATACTAGCTTAGATGTATAATTATTACTTTAAATTTTAAATGACTTTTCAACATTCTCACATAGTTGGCATGTGGGGTCGTGAGGATACTAACAATTTTATTTTAAAAAAATATATTCAAATTTTTCTCACAAAATATTTCATGAAAACATTTTTTTCCCTCAAATAATTTCATGCGAAATTCTTTTAAAGAAAATTCATGAATTATTTTTTTAAAAAAAATACATATATTTTTTGTTCAATAGTTTTCAATAGGAAAAAATATTTCCTCACGGATATTCTAAGATAAATTCTTCTCTCAGAATTTTTCATGAATAAAGCAACTTTTATCCTTCAATCTATTTTTCTCTCACTTTAGATTGTGAGAAATTCTCACTGTTTTTTTCTGAGTTTCTCATGAATTTTGGTAATGAGAAAACTCTGCTTTGCTGCTAATAGTAGAGGAATTTATTGTGAAATTTTTGACAAATAAAAAAGTTGCCAAGACAGATGAAAGCAGATTCGATGAAATTTCATAATTAAAATTTTTTAATATAATCGAAAGAATGTAAAGATGTATATAAGAAAGTAAGAATGTCCTGTAAATTATAACACCTCTACTCGCCTCTCCTTTCGAGTGGCGGGTAGTGTGATTCTAACACCCGTCCTTCAAACTTCTTTATTTGGCATATACTACAAAAAAACTTCGTATTAGCCACGGAATTATCCACGAAAAAAAATTCCGTGGAAATTACCCACGGAATTCCGTGGGTAACTTCCGTGGCAAAAAATTAGCCACGGAAAATTTCCGTGGCAAAAAAATATGTGGAAAAAAAAAGTCATGCTTTTTTTTTAGATGGAAATTTTCCGTGGCTAATGGAAATTAGCCAGGGAATTCTGTGGCTAACGCCGTTAGCCACGGAATTCCGTGGCTAATTTCGTGGCTAATTGTTTGCCACGGAAATTACCCACGGAATTCCGTGGGTAAGTTCCCACGGAATTTTTTCCGTGGGTAATTCCGTGGCTAATACGAAGTTTTTTTGTAGTAGCGTTCTTAAACACATGCATACTCAAAATTAGACACGCGGCCCTATATTATTCGTACGGAAGCGTCAACATTCTTTAGGGCCGTTGTCATGGCTATCAGAGTGTCTTTGCTCTCTGCTCTGCTCATTCTTTCTACAGCAACTTCAAGCACTCCCTTCAGTGTGCCATCTTCAAGTGACACTCCATTCTCGCAGCCTGGTGCAACACTTCTCTATCGTGCTCACCGCCTAATGGTTGGTTATGGGGGTGAGATTCGGGAATCTCAGTAGCAAACATTACCGAACAATGCATGTAAGATAAATGTTAGTGTATGATATGCTTGGCTTACATAGACTCATGTTAACATAATGACATTTCTGCATGCTTCAATGTTTCATACAATATACTCATGGCCATAGCATAAATAGAAACAGAGCTTCAACCATTCAAATATGTTAAACAAGCAAGTAAAGCAATGATACACATCAACACACAAGCAAATTAATCAATGCACGCAAGCAGGGTAAGTCCACTACCTTAGCCTGTGTCCTCCGCTTGTACCGTTTCTTCCAACCACTGAAGTTGCTTGAAGCATCTTCCTTTCTTTTTCTTTCTTTCTTTCTTTCTTGACTTCTCATGACCCTAAACATATATTCATATTATTAGAGTCATAGAAATAAATACCTAATGGGCTATCTTAGCCTCATAGGGTTTCTTACACCCTGGAGTTTATTATTATTATTTAGGCCATTTCTTTCTTAATTTCGCATGGTAGCTAAAAGCTGTCAACATTTTGGCCAAACTTCGAAAAATCATAATTAACTTTACAGAACTCCGATTGGGGTGGTTCAAATTTCTATTTGTCACTAATTAAGTCTAGTTTCATGGAAAAATAATGACTAGACTTATTTCTTGTTGTATCATTCCCAGTTTTTCATTCTTTCTTCGCTGTCCATAAAAACGTTTCAGGTTAATAGGTCAACTTTAAAAATTCGTTTCTCTCTGGATGTAACTCCGAATAAGGCTTATGACCTATCAAATTAAGCCTTATTGTGTCTACTTTAGTTCTGGAAAATTTCACAGCAAAACGTGATCATTTACTATTTTAAAATTGATCACGAAAACTACTGTTCATTTCTGAAAACTGACAGTTTTTCATTCAAATTTTGGAAATTCGTAATTCTCATTGTACACATCGGATTTGGGTGTTTTTTGGCTCATTTTAAAAGAGTATGATGTGTACTAAATATTCAAAAAATTTCAGGGTCAAAAGAGTTCGTTTACCCTGGTTTTACCTTGCTCAAAGATTACTGTTTCAGCTGCAAGTTCAGTTTTCCAGCAACGTAACAGCAGCTTATCATTCACTAAAACAGCAAGCCTTGGTTCAGCAGGGACCATTCAGAACACATAGCACTTGCATGCAACGTTAAGCTTTCAAACATTCTCTGTTTCTACACTCAAAACAGAATAATCCACGTTCAATCAGCAAGATACCATGATGCTACAGTACGTGAACAGTGGCGTTTGTTGCTACAGTGACATATGTACTATTCATTTACGATTTTACTGTAGCATACGCCCTTTGACTCTGTTTCAACTCCATAAAAACAGAGTTTCAACATGCAAAAGCTTCGACGCTGAAAACCAACTTACAGAACTCATGTAAGCTAGATGGAAAGAGGTTCAAAACTCACCTTTTCAATCCCAATTCTGCACGCGGTTCTTCACTTCTCCATCTCTGTTCCTTCTCAACTTCTCTTATTATCACATTCTTACTCTCGATTTAGCTTTTCTATCTCACACTTTCAGCGTTTATCTCCATCTCTCCCTCTCTCGGTCTTACTCCAACATTCTTGTCTACCTCCAACTCTCTCTTGCTCTCCATCTCTGATTTCTTGATGTTCCGTGAAGGCCGAACAGATGGAGGATGAAGATGAAAGAGTATGTGGGAAGTGAAGATGGTGTTCGACCTCCGGTTCCCTTCTTCGGAAATCCCTCTCACTTTCTTCTGCAAGTTCTCATCGCTCACCCTCACCCTCACCCTCATTCTCGTCTCACACTTTCAGTTTAACTTCACGTTCACAGTTTCGGTCTCATACTCTTGGCATTTTCTCTGCTCCTCCGACTCTCCCTCGGTCTCACTAAGCGTTTCAGCAGATGACTGGCGGAAGGATGTGCGCATGAGCTGATGAATGGAGCATGGGTGCTGCTGAAAACGCAGAAGACAGTGGAGTATGGCTGTGTATTTCTTTTGCTGTCCGAGATGGTGTGCACGAGCTGCTGTATTCAAGAGACTCAGAGGAGTAATGGAGCATGGGCGTTTGTGCTTGCTGAATTCCAAGAGCATATGCCTACCTCTGTTGTCCGAAAGTGCATGTACACGTGCTGTGATCTGTTGCTAACTCTCATCCTCAGTGTTTGGTGTAACGGGCTGAGTTAATGAGGAGTATGGGCTGTAAGTGTTTAACCCAATGGAGTATGAATAATAATAATAGGAAAAAGACACCGAATAGGTTCAATTAGGGGCCAATGAGTTAAGGAATGATGAATTGGATGGTTGTGCATAAGAGGGGCCCGTGACTTTATGAAGAATAAGGTAGTATATGGTGCGAATTGGTTCTTCATATATTTATATATATGAACACGCGCTGCCTCTTTGCAAGTTCAATTAGCAATGAATATTAGAGAAGCTGTCCAAATATGCATGCATCACGTGCTACCCAAATTGTGTTGCATGAATGGTTATTTTACTCTTGGGTCCCATGAGCATGGTTTCACTATTTCTTATATTTCCTTTTCTTTCTAATATTGAGCCATTAGACTTCAATAATTCTTTTCCCAAAAATTCAAGGAAAATAGGCATCACATTCCAATTGTTCAGTATATAATTATTTATAGGCCAAATTTCCTCAATGAATTCCCATTCAATATTTCTAATTCCAAATCCTAAAATTTGGGATGTTACATAAATTATCAAGCGGTGGGAAGAATATTCTTCACAACAAAATGGGAGCCTCGTATTTGTTATAATCAGTCAACATTGCTACGTAATTTTCTACTTTTTGTCCAAAAAGAAAAAACCATTTATACTTTTCAGCAGAGGGTCGGTTTCTGAATATAATGTCAATATACGCAACTAATTCATTGGTTAGATGAAGGAGATAATTCCAAGTTGAAAAATTCAACTATGTTAAATGATTCTCTTCTTCCAAACCTCTCTTTTCATATCAAAAGTGATAATATAAATAAAGACATGGTTAACTCAGTAGTCAAAAGTCATGAGACATAAGGGATTTGCCTTTTTTTTTTTTTTTTTTTAAATATTCTTAGCAATTGAGGCACTTCAAAGAATAATAAGAGAGGGAGGGAAAGACCTCATAAAATATTATACTACCTCCGATCCTAATTGTGCCATCCTATTTTTATTTTATTTTTCAGAAGAATGTGAAAATAATAAACACGTTTTCTTACTTCATCTTTTTGGACGTACATATTTAATTATTAGTTCAGATAGCTGCCGGACCAAACGGAAAAGATGTCACCGGCGGAGGTGGCGCTTCCGCAAGACCCCAAGTTTCCTAATCCTCAAAACAGGTGTCTTGCAAACATCAAGCAAACAGACAGAAAAAAAAGGAAATTATACAAAAATATATTAATTTGTTTCCTCCTTCATTCATGGATAAAATTCAAGTACATATACAGATCAATTATCTCATAGATGATTTGTTCTGAACAAATATCAAACTCACATGTCGGAGAAGCGTTGGCCAAGATCCACCGTTGTGGTATGACCAAGGGCTGCAAGCAATTTCACCAATATTAATTCAGCATTTGTATGTGGCATCGTCAGAGGGAAAGAATCCACTCAGCAAGCTAAAGAAGAACACTAAACCAAATAAATAAAACCCAAAAAGCAATTGGATATACACGGTTAAAGTTATACTCAAAGCTTTTTATACATAACAATCCACCAGTCGCAAATATGAACATGAATTGATAACTGTTGCATAACCAACATGAATGAAACATTGCATATTATTCAAATCTAGAACCATGTCATCATGCTAAGAGGTTCTTCTAAGGATTTTGTTCAATTATCAAATATTTAAAAGATCATATCTAGAACCATTGCATTTAGGTAGACTGGTTGGACAATCATCCACAATAAAACCTTGAATTCTGCCCATATTTTTAATTTCACAAAAGTAACTTTAACTTTCATCCCTAGCCAATATGATTCTCACAGCTATTTCACGAGTAATTACAGTCAAGACCTGCTTTAAGAATTCTAAAATGCAGATTAAAACTAATTTGCAGCCTAACACAAACCTTCATATCATTAGTCTTAGAATTTCACATAGTGACGCAGTAATCAGAGCAATAAGCTTTTGGCCGCGGCCCCCCGGGGGAAGGATAAGCTAACGGTTAGCTAAGAAAGTTGCAAAGCTTTGGTCACTAATGCAAATAAGAAAGAGATTCTACAGGTTACCCTTCTTAGTAGCATTAAGTGAAGCTTGCACTAGTATTCGAAATTTTGACATGTCTCCTACACCTGAAGCTCCTCTTTAGTTTCAGGTTCAACACTAGTTCTGTTTGGGATGAA